>JAUCEF010000004.1:0-2400000 GCA_033558025.1 Phytophthora sp. 'mugwort' | reverse complement strand
GTATCAGTTATTAGCCGTGAACCGGTTAACCCGAACCGGTCCAATCCGAATCCACGTTGATTATGGTGATTACGGTAAGTTGTTTACGCCACCGATGATTAGACGAGTAGGATGATTGGACGAACACCGGTGAGTGATGGTTGATTAGATGCACTAGGTGATAGGACGCAGGGTCGCGTGTCTATAACAGTAGGGTGTAAGCTCCAACAATTCAATCACTTTCGAATCTTCATTCTACCCCTCAAGTGCCTTCGCTCCGGTCCCGCCGTCTGCGACGTCCCTCCCTCCGCTTCGTACAAGCTTCGTGTCCAAGATCCATACCTTTCATCAGGTTATGAGCCCAAGCACCATGTCCTCTGCCCAAGACGCCTCGACCAAGGTCTCCATTGACAAGTTCAACGGGGACAACTACGCGACGTGGAACCGCTACATGCGTGGCGTGTTCCTGACCAAGTCGACGTGGCATGTCGTGAACCGTGAGACGACGCCAAGCTACACGGACTCGCGGGCCAAGGACGACTACGTCAAGTTGAGCAACATCGCTTTCGGACTGATGCTGCTCCACATGGACGCGGACTACCACCATGTGGTCGACGACTGCGAGGAAGCGTGGGTTGCCTGGTCGCGCCTGAAGACGCTGTACGGTGGTTCGCAGAAGGCTGGACGCATCTACCTGAAGCGCCAACTCTTCAGCATGGAGATGTCGGTGTTGTCAAGGAGACGCCTCGAGCAGCTGCTGTATACCGGTAGGATACCGGTATGACCTTCACTCAGTGGCACCTCAATCACTCCGGCGATTACGGGACGATGATTACGATGCACGTGGGTACAAGATTGTGGGTACAAGATGGGCATCGACGTGGCGCTCTGCGATTGGCTGAAGTAACTCAGTATCCAGTAGAGAATCCAGTAGAGTGTACCCAGTAGGTAGAACTGTAGGCTTAGAGGTAGCAAGGAGTTTGCGAACTAAGGACCTAAATCAATCACTTTGCATTTTGCCATCAAGTGACCAAGCCTTTTGCGATTACGGGACGATGATTACGATGCACGTGGGTACAAGATTGTGGGTACAAGATGGGCATCGACGTGGCGTTCTGCGATTGGCTGAAGTAACTCAGTATCCAGTAGAGAATCCAGTAGAGTGTACCCAGTAGGTAGAACTGTAGGCTTAGAGGTAGCAAGGAGTTTGCGAACTAAGGACCTAAATCAATCACTTTGCATTTTGCCATCAAGTGACCAAGCCTTTTGGTTATGAGCCCAAGCCCCGCCTTCTCTGAAGACCCCGACTACGCCTTCGCCATGGACGCCACGCCGCCTTCTGCCTTCCGCATCAACAAGTTCGACGGAGCTAACTTCCACACGTGGAAGTTCAAGATGCAGATGGTGCTCGAGGAGCGCGAACTGTGGAAAGTGACAAGTGGGGAAGTGAAGCTGGAGCACTGCCAGACTGAGGCAGATCAAGCGCCCTTTCGGAAGAAGTTGCGCAAGGCGCTGGCGATGATCTGTCTCGCGATGGAGGATTCGCAGCTGCCGCTGGTTCGCTCGGCGAGTGGCGCGCATGATGCATGGTCAAGACTGGAAGGACACTTCGAGAAGAAGAGTTTGGCCAACAAGCTCTTTCTTCGTCGGCGTTTCTTCACGCTCATGATGGAGGAAGGTGATGATGTGCTTCAACACATCAACAAGCTCAAGACTCTGGCGGAACAGCTCGACGCGGTCGGCGCTCCGGTCAGCGAGGACGACTTGGTGATCACGCTTCTCGGGAGCCTGAGCGAGTCGTATCAGTTCCTGATCACGGCGTTGGAGTCAAGATCCGACACGCTGACGTGGGAGCTGGTGACGTCTCGGCTGCTACATGAAGACATGAAGCGCAAGGAGCAGGGTGGCGATGGAGATGGCGCCGCGCCTGGCCAGGCGTTCATGATGAGGGACAACAAGCATAAGGGCCGACCGTCGAAGAAGAACGGTGCGTGCCACAACTGCGGCAAGCATGGACATTGGATCGCGGAGTGTCCCTCGCGGATCCATGACAACACGGAACGGCAGCGCTCGCAGCGTGCCAACGTCGCGCGTGAGGACGACTCCGGCGACTATCTCTTCTTCGTCGACGGCGATGGCGATGCGGCCATGGCAGCGTCGGCGAGTGGCACATGGCTGGTCGACTCGGGTGCGACGCAGCACATGGCGCACTCCAAGAAGTTCATGAGAAACTACAAGGCTTTCACTCCGGTCGACGTGCGTCTCGCAGACGACGGTGTGGTTCAAGCGATCGGCAGCGGCGACATTGTGATGGAGATGAAGACGCCTCGTGGCATCAAGAAGGGTGTGCTCACGAACGTGTGGCACATTCCCAAGCTAACGCGCAACCTCTTCTCGATCGGGCGCTTCACCAAGGACGTCGGATCAGTGACCTTCGACAGCGACGGATGCTTCATCGCGCTGAATGGGATGAAGTGCACGATAGGTGCGCGTGACGGCAAGCTGTTCAAGCTCTGCATGACGCCCGTGCGCCTGGACGAAGCGAATTCGGCGAGTCCGAACGGGAGCCAAGGGGACACCAAGTCGTACCTCTGGCACCTTCGACTAGGCCACATCGGTCACGCTGGGCTCGACGCCATCGTCAAGAAGAAGCTCAGCGTCGGCATTGACCTCGGGTCCGCGAGCAAGTGGGAGACGTGCGACGGATGCGCGCTCGGCAAGCAGACGCGATTGAGTTTCGAATCGACATCGCCCAAGCGTGCCAATGAACTACTGGAGGTTGTGCACAGTGACGTATGCGGGCCCATGCGCACGCCGACGTTTGGCGGCAAGCGCTACTTCGTCACCTTTATCGACGACAAGTCGCGCTACTGCGTGGTGTACCTGGTGAAGAACAAGTGGGAGGTGGCCGACAAGTTCGCGCACTTTGTGGCGTTTGCGGAGACACAGACCGGCAAGCGCGTCAAGGAGCTTCGCAGTGACAACGGTGGTGAGTACAAATCCGACAAAATGGCCAAGTTTTGCAGCAAGCGCGGCATCGTGCAAAAGTTCACGCCGCCATACACGCCGCAGCTCAACGGAATTGCGGAGCGCATGAACCGGACGCTAGTTGAATGCGCGCGGTGCATGCTGGAGCACGCGAGTCTGTCCAAGGCATACTGGGGCGAAGCAGTCATGACGGCTATGTTCCTGCGCAACCGCTGTCCGACACATGCGCTTGACAACGATAAGTCTCCGTACGAGTTGTGGACTGCCAAGAAACCATTGCTGGCCAACCTCAAAGTCTTCGGTTGCCACGCCTACGTGCATGTGGCGAAAGAGAAGCGAACCAAGCTGGATGCGCGATCGGTGCGATGCAGGTTCCTGGGGTACTCGGACCACGAGAAAGCGTATCGGTTCGAGGAGATCGAGAGTGGTCGCGTGCTGGTGAGCCGCGATGCACAGTTCATGGAAGACGTCTTCGACGGTGGAAGACGCGACTACAAACCCAAGGAGGCGCTGGTGGACCTTCAAGATGCGGAAGAAGGCACCACGGACAAAGATGAACAGTCGGCATTGGACGACGAAGATGAAGAGACTGCGCGAGGTGATGAATTCTTGCCCGGCAGCAAGAGACACCCGCGGACACAGTCGCTGGAGGAAGCGGTGGAGACCCCGAGTGCCAAGCGATACGCGTCAGAGAATCGACGCCAAGGCCTGGATGAGATGTCTGCCATGGCTCGAGACAACGACAAGAGCTTCGAGGCGGCGTACGTCGTGGATTCAGTGGGAGAAATGCCGACCACGTTCAAGTCGGCGATGGAATCCAACGACGCACGCAAATGGAAGGAGGCCTGCGACTCGGAGTACGACTCGCTGCGCAAGAACGATACATGGGACGTGGTACCGCTGCCCAAGGGACGCAAGGCCATCGGCTGTCGATGGGTCTTTCGCGTGAAGGAAAACCAAGCCGGCGAGATCGAACGATACAAGGCGCGCCTGGTGGCTAAGGGCTTCTCGCAGAAGCACGGCATCGACTACGACGAGACCTTCGCGCCCGTGGCCAAGTTCACGTCCATCCGAATCGTGCTAGCGATGGCTGCCAAGTACGGGCTCAAGCTGCACCAGATGGACGTTAAGACAGCCTTTCTTAACGGCGTCCTGGATGAAGACATCTACATGCAGCAGCCGGACGGATACATAAGCGAAGGACGCCCGGATCATGTGTGCAAGCTCAAGCGCGCGCTCTACGGTCTCAAGCAGTCGCCGCGCATGTGGAACCACACCATCGACGACTTCATGCTCAAGCTGGACTTCGACAAGTGCGAGACCGACCACTGCGTCTACGTCAAGCGCAACGGCGACAGCATGGTGCTCGTGGTGCTGTACGTGGACGACCTGGTGATTGCGAGCAGTGATGACGACATGCTCAAGGCGACCAAGAGCGCACTAAGCAAGCGGTTCGAGATGACGGACCTAGGCGAGCTGAGCTACTTTCTCGGAATGGAGATCAAGCAAGACATCAAGGCTGGTGAGGTGACGATGCGGCAGACCAAGTTCGCGCGGAGCATCCTGAGCAAGTTCAGCATGGAGAACAGCAAGCCCGTGAAAACGCCGCAGGATCCCGGACTCAAGCTGACCAAGGCTATGTGCGACGGCGGGTGCAAGCATGATGACACCATGGCAGGCGTGCCTTACCGGAACGCCGTGGGCTGCCTCATGTACTTGATGGTGGGCACCCGACCGGATCTGGCTGCGGCAGTGGGCACACTGAGTCAGTTCGCTGCAGACCCATGCCCCACGCACTGGCAAGCACTCAAGCGTGTCCTCCGCTACGTCCAAGGCACGGCGACGTACGGCATCGAGTTTCGCACCAAGGACCAAGACGGCGTCTGCGGCTACTCGGATGCGGACTGGGCGGGTGATGTGGAGTCGCGCCGCAGCACGAGCGGATACGCGTTCATAATGAGCGGTGGATGCGTGAGCTGGCGCAGCAAGAAGCAGAGGACGGTGGCACTATCGTCGACGGAAGCCGAGTACATGGCGCTATCGGAGGCAACACAGGAGGCTGTGTGGCTCAAGGCGTTTCTGTGCGAGATAGGCGAAACCACAGAGGGCAAGGCGATCAAGATCTACGAAGACAACCAAGGATCCATCGCGCTTGCCAAGAATCCCGAGTTTCACAAGCGTACCAAGCATATCGACATTCGCTACCACTTCGTGCGCGAGAAGGTCGAGGACGGAGAAGTGGTGCTCGAGTACTGTCCGACGCAAGACATGCTGGCGGACCTGATGACCAAGCCCATTTCAGCGGTGCAGTTCGACTGTCTCCGGAGCAAGCTCGGCATCGAAGCACCGAAGGCTATCGAGTCGAGTGGGAGTGTTGTCAAGGAGACGCCTCGAGCAGCTGCTGTATACCGGTAGGATACCGGTATGACCTTCACTCAGTGGCACCTCAATCACTCCGGCGATTACGGGACGATGATTACGATGCACGTGGGTACAAGATTGTGGGTACAAGATGGGCATCGACGTGGCGCTCTGCGATTGGCTGAAGTAACTCAGTATCCAGTAGAGAATCCAGTAGAGTGTACCCAGTAGGTAGAACTGTAGGCTTAGAGGTAGCAAGGAGTTTGCGAACTAAGGACCTAAATCAATCACTTTGCATTTTGCCATCAAGTGACCAAGCCTTTTGTCGGAAGGCGGCAATGTGTTGCATCATTGCAACGAAGTCCTCAACATCAGCGCCAAGCTCAGCAGCATCGGTGCCAAGATGGAGGACGAGGACGTGGCGATCTGCTTGTTGCGCAGCCTCCCCAAGAGCTACGAGAACGTCGTGCTGAACTTGGAGATGAGCAGCGCTGAACTGCGGTCGCAAGACGTCGTGAAGGTGCTCACGAACGAGCACATCAAGAGACAAGGCGAG
This sequence comes from Phytophthora sp. 'mugwort', assembly GCA_033558025.1. NCBI lineage: Eukaryota > Oomycota > Peronosporomycetes > Peronosporales > Peronosporaceae > Phytophthora > Phytophthora sp. 'mugwort'. The sequence goes on along the minus strand of JAUCEF010000004.1, from coordinate 2,394,116 downwards.
AAGACGGCGACGGTGAAGACTGAGAACGCGGCCAAGGCGTTCAACACCGACCGAGAGTCTCGCCAGTGTACGTACTGCGGAAAAGTGGGGCACACGATTGACAAGTGCTGGACCAAGCAGAAGGACGAGAACCGAGGGCCGAGACGCGGCGGCAACGGCCGTGGACGCGGGGCCAACAACATCCAGTGGAGAAACGACAGCAACGGCTACGACTACGACTACGATCGAGTAGCGTTCGCGGTTTCACTGGAATGTGGGGTTTCGACGGGCAAGAATGTGTCCGGGATGTGGGCGGTCGACAGCGGCGCAACGCACCACATCTGCAACGACAAGACCAAGTTCGTCCATTTGATTGAGCGGAACGAAGGCGAACTTTCGGTGGCCGACGGCAACAAGGCGGCCATCATGGGTGTGGGGACCATCGTGGAACAAGTGGTTCTGCCCAATGGCGACGAGCGCGAGATCGAGATCAAGAACGCGCTGTACGTGCCAAGCATGAGCAAGAATCTGCTTTCGGTACCGCAGATCAACAAAAGTGACAAGTTTCAAGTGGTGTTCGACGGCACCAAGATGCAGATTGCGCACAAAGGCTCCAAGCAAGTGGTGGCGACGGCAAACCTCATGGATGGACTCTACTGGCTTCAGACGCCTCAGCGATCGGCGAATGCGGCGACGAGTGGCAAGACTGTCGACCTGCACGCGCGCATGGGTCACGCTCCGGTTGAGGTGCTTCGCAAGATGGTCGACAACCACATGATCAAGGACGCGAAGGCACCTTTCAAGTCGAGCGGACCAAGTCTGTGTCGTGGTTGCCAGCAAGGTAAAATGGTCCAAAAACCATTCCCAAGCAACCGTGACAAGCGTCGCTACGACACATTTGAGCTGCTCCACTTCGACATCTGCGGACCCATGGAGGAAAACTCGCTTGGCGGCAGCAAGTACCTGCTACTGATCGTGGACGAAGCCAGTGGATGCATGAAGGGTTTCTGCCTGCGTGCCAAGTCGGAGAGCGAAGACTGCATCAAGACGTACATCATGAAGGTGCAGAAGCAGTTCGGCAAGAAGGTCAAGTTTGTGCGGCACGACGGAGCTCGTGAGTTTGCGACCAACTCGCTCAACGACTTCTACGAAGACGAAGGCATCGAGCAGCAAACCACGGTTCCGTACGCGCACCAGACGAACGGCACGGCAGAGCGAGCTATCCGAACTATCGTCACGATCGGCCGCAGCATGCTGCATCACGCTAAGCTGGACAAGTGTTTCTGGGCTGAGGCGGCCATGACTGCCATCTACGTGAAGAATCGTCTGCCGTCACCCAAGATCGAGCACAAGACTCCGTTCGAGATCGTTTACAACTCCAAGCCGAGTGTGAAGCACATGCGTGTGTTCGGCTGTCGGACGTACATTCTGACTCCGAAGGAGAAGCGGCTCAAGTGGGATCCCAAGGCTCGCGCTGGACTGTTCCTGGGTTACGAAGAAGTGTCCAAGGCGTATCGACTTTATGACATCGAGGCGGGGCAGGTGGTTATCAGTCGCGATGTCAACTTCGATGAGTCGACCTTTGGATGTTCACCGACGATTTCCGATGAAGATGTCGATGACCTGGACTTCGACTCGCTCGACATCGACAATGATGGTTTCCGCCAGACGGAGTACACGCAGGCAGGGAAGCGCAAGAGCCGCCCGAGTGACGAAGATGAAGCTGCCAGAAAACCGCGAGCTGTGCGTCATCGACCTGGACTGGAAGAAGCAAGTGCGCCGAACTACTCCCCTCCGCACCGAGCAGACGCAGACGAAGAAGAAAAGTCTGGAGACCAAGATGAAGAATCGACTCCACCAGTTTTTTGGCGTGCAAGTGCCAACGCGGTCGAAGCAGCCGTGGACTTATCGGAGCCGTCGACATTCCAAGAAGCGGTCAACGGCCCGGACCAACTGCACTGGCGCAAGGCGATTCGTGCTGAGTTAAAGTCGATGCGACTTCGTGGTGTGTTTCGTGCTGCCAAGTTGCCCAGCGGACAAAGCGCCATCGGTACCAAGTGGGTGTTCAAGATTAAGCGCAAAGCGGACGGATCGATCGAGAAGTACAAGGCGCGCCTCGTGGCCAAGGGGTTCAAGCAGAAGTACGGCATCGACTACACCGAGACGTTCTCGCCCGTGGTCAAGTACGTGACGCTGCGCATGATCATCGCGATTGCCAAGTATTTTGGCTGGCCCCTCGACCAACTCGACGTGGTGACAGCTTTCCTGTACGGGATAATGAAAGAACTGGTGTTCTGCGCGGTCCCCGAAGGTGTTGATCTCGACGGTGACTTCGACTGCCTGGAATTGGTGAAGGCGATCTACGGTCTCAAGCAAGCTTCGCGCGTGTGGAACGAGACCTTCGACGAGTTCGTGTGCTCCATCGGCTTTCAAGTATCGGCGTTCGACCCGTGCCTCTACATCAAGATCGTTGACGGTCACTGCGTGCTGGTGCTGGTCTACGTGGATGACGTGCTGATTACCGGAAGTTCACCCGAACTGATCTCACGCACGAAGACCGACCTCAAGACACGCTTCGAGATGACCGACAGCGGCAAGTGCGCGTTCGTTCTTGGGATCGAATTGGTGGACGGCCCGGACGGCAGCGTGACGATGTGTCAGCGCCGCTATGTGGATGACATTCTCAAGCGTTTTGGTATGGACGAGTGCAAGGCCGTGGTGAGTCCCGTCGATATAAGCACTCGACTGATTTCAAGTGACGCAGCGACCAAGGTGAACGCTCCGTTTCGCGAAGCTGTTGGTGCTCTGATGCACTTGATGACTGCCACGCGCCCGGACATCGCGTACGCCGTTGGCTATGCGTCGCGCTTCATGGAGAACCCTCAAGAAGAACACTGGGTTGCGGTCAAGCGTATCTTTCGCTACCTGCAAGGCACCAAGACACATGGGATCTGCTTCAAGCCGGGTGACAACATCGACTTTCGCGGGTACTCGGACGCGGACTGGGCTGGCGACCTCGCGGACCGCAAGTCGACTTCCGGCTACACGTTCATGCTAATGGGTGCACCAGTGAGCTGGGGAAGCAAGAAGCAGTCAAGTGTTTCGCTGTCTACGAGTGAGGCGGAGTACATCGCACTCAGTCTGGCGATCCAAGAGGGCAAGTGGATTCATCGCCTGCTGCGCGAGATTCTGGCGGCCGCTAATGAGACTGGACCCGAGCTCATGATCCGCGAAGACAACCAGTCGTGCATCAAGATGACGAAGAACCCAGTAAACCACGGTCGCGCCAAGCACATCGACATCAAGTACCACCACATCCGCGATGAAGTGAAGCGCGGTGAAGTCAAGCTCGAGTACTGCGAGACTTCTGTGATGCTAGCGGACATCATGACGAAGGCTCTCGCGGGACCACGCCATACGGATCTGACGGCGGCTCTCGGCATTCGTGGGACTTCGCATTGAGGGGGCGTATTGACGGTTACCGGTTTGGTATCAGTTATTAGCCGTGAACCGGTTAACCCGAACCGGTCCAATCCGAATCCACGTTGATTATGGTGATTACGGTAAGTTGTTTACGCCACCGATGATTAGACGAGTAGGATGATTGGACGAACACCGGTGAGTGATGGTTGATTAGATGCACTAGGTGATAGGACGCAGGGTCGCGTGTCTATAACAGTAGGGTGTAAGCTCCAACAATTCAATCACTTTCGAATCTTCATTCTACCCCTCAAGTGCCTTCGCTCCGGTCCCGCCGTCTGCGACGTCCCTCCCTCCGCTTCGTACAAGCTTCGTGTCCAAGATCCATACCTTTCATCAAAAGAGAAGCGAACCAAGCTGGATGCGCGATCGGTGCGATGCAGGTTCCTGGGGTACTCGGACCACGAGAAAGCGTATCGGTTCGAGGAGATCGAGAGTGGTCGCGTGCTGGTGAGCCGCGATGCACAGTTCATGGAAGACGTCTTCGACGGTGGAAGACGCGACTACAAACCCAAGGAGGCGCTGGTGGACCTTCAAGATGCGGAAGAAGGCACCATGGACAAAGATGAGCAGTCGGCATCGGACGACGAAGATGAAGAGACTGCGCGGGATGATGAGTTCTTGCCCGGCAGCAAGAGACACCCGCGGACACAGTCGCTGGAGGAAGCGGTGGAGACCCCGAGTTGATGAAAGGTATGGATCTTGGACACGAAGCTTGTACGAAGCGGAGGGAGGGACGTCGCAGACGGCGGGACCGGAGCGAAGGCACTTGAGGGGTAGAATGAAGATTCGAAAGTGATTGAATTGTTGGAGCTTACACCCTACTGTTATAGACACGCGACCCTGCGTCCTATCACCTAGTGCATCTAATCAACCATCACTCACCGGTGTTCGTCCAATCATCCTACTCGTCTAATCATCGGTGGCGTAAACAACTTACCGTAATCACCATAATCAACGTGGATTCGGATTGGACCGGTTCGGGTTAACCGGTTCACGGCTAATAACTGATACCAAACCGGTAACCGTCAATACGCCCCCTCAATGCGAAGTCCCACGAATGCCGAGAGCCGCCGTCAGATCCGTATGGCGTGGTCCCGCGAGAGCCTTCGTCACGATGTCCGCTAGCATCACAGAAGTCTCGCAGTACTCGAGCTTGACTTCACCGCGCTTCACTTCATCGCGGATGTGGTGGTACTTGATGTCGATGTGCTTGGCGCGACCGTGGTTTACTGGGTTCTTCGTCATCTTGATGCACGACTGGTTGTCTTCGCGGATCATGAGCTCGGGTCCAGTCTCATTAGCGGCCGCCAGAATCTCGCGCAGCAGGCGATGAATCCACTTGCCCTCTTGGATCGCCAGACTGAGTGCGATGTACTCCGCCTCACTCGTAGACAGCGAAACACTTGACTGCTTCTTGCTTCCCCAGCTCACTGGTGCACCCATTAGCATGAACGTGTAGCCGGAAGTCGACTTGCGGTCCGCGAGGTCGCCAGCCCAGTCCGCGTCCGAGTACCCGCGAAAGTCGATGTTGTCACCCGGCTTGAAGCAGATCCCATGTGTCTTGGTGCCTTGCAGGTAGCGAAAGATACGCTTGACCGCAACCCAGTGTTCTTCTTGAGGGTTCTCCATGAAGCGCGACGCATAGCCAACGGCGTACGCGATGTCCGGGCGCGTGGCAGTCATCAAGTGCATCAGAGCACCAACAGCTTCGCGAAACGGAGCGTTCACCTTGGTCGCTGCGTCACTTGAAATCAGTCGAGTGCTTATATCGACGGGACTCACCACGGCCTTGCACTCGTCCATACCAAAACGCTTGAGAATGTCATCCACATAGCGGCGCTGACACATCGTCACGCTGCCGTCCGGGCCGTCCACCAATTCGATCCCAAGAACGAACGCGCACTTGCCGCTGTCGGTCATCTCGAAGCGTGTCTTGAGGTCGGTCTTTATTGACGGTTACCGGTTTGGTATCAGTTATTAGCCGTGAACCGGTTAACCCGAACCGGTCCAATCCGAATCCACGTTGATTATGGTGATTACGGTAAGTTGTTTACGCCACCGATGATTAGACGAGTAGGATGATTGGACGAACACCGGTGAGTGATGGTTGATTAGATGCACTAGGTGATAGGACGCAGGGTCGCGTGTCTATAACAGTAGGGTGTAAGCTCCAACAATTCAATCACTTTCGAATCTTCATTCTACCCCTCAAGTGCCTTCGCTCCGGTCCCGCCGTCTGCGACGTCCCTCCCTCCGCTTCGTACAAGCTTCGTGTCCAAGATCCATACCTTTCATCAGGTTATGAGCCCAAGCACCATGTCCTCTGCCCAAGACGCCTCGACCAAGGTCTCCATTGACAAGTTCAACGGGGACAACTACGCGACGTGGAACCGCTACATGCGTGGCGTGTTCCTGACCAAGTCGACGTGGCATGTCGTGAACCGTGAGACGACGCCAAGCTACACGGACTCGCGGGCCAAGGACGACTACGTCAAGTTGAGCAACATCGCTTTCGGACTGATGCTGCTCCACATGGACGCGGACTACCACCATGTGGTCGACGACTGCGAGGAAGCGTGGGTTGCCTGGTCGCGCCTGAAGACGCTGTACGGTGGTTCGCAGAAGGCTGGACGCATCTACCTGAAGCGCCAACTCTTCAGCATGGAGATGTCGGAAGGCGGCAATGTGTTGCATCATTGCAATGATGTCCTGAACATCAGCGCCAAGCTCAGTAGCATCGGCGCCAAGATGGAGGACGAGGACGTGGCGATCTGCTTGTTGCGCAGCCTCCCCAAGAGCTACGAGAACGTCGTGCTGAACTTGGAGATGAGCAGCGCTGAACTGCGGTCGCAAGACGTCGTGAAGGTGCTCACGAACGAGCACATCAAGAGACAAGGCGAGAAGACGGCGACGGTGAAGACTGAGAACGCGGCCAAGGCGTTCAACACCGACCGAGAGTCTCGCCAGTGTACGTACTGCGGAAAAGTGGGGCACACGATTGACAAGTGCTGGACCAAGCAGAAGGACGAGAACCGAGGGCCGAGACGCGGCGGCAACGGCCGTGGACGCGGGGCCAACAACATCCAGTGGAGAAACGACAGCAACGGCTACGACTACGACTACGATCGAGTAGCGTTCGCGGTTTCACTGGAATGTGGGGTTTCGACGGGCAAGAATGTGTCCGGGATGTGGGCGGTCGACAGCGGCGCAACGCACCACATCTGCAACGACAAGACCAAGTTCGTCCATTTGATTGAGCGGAACGAAGGCGAACTTTCGGTGGCCGACGGCAACAAGGCGGCCATCATGGGTGTGGGGACCATCGTGGAACAAGTGGTTCTGCCCAATGGCGACGAGCGCGAGATCGAGATCAAGAACGCGCTGTACGTGCCAAGCATGAGCAAGAATCTGCTTTCGGTACCGCAGATCAACAAAAGTGACAAGTTTCAAGTGGTGTTCGACGGCACCAAGATGCAGATTGCGCACAAAGGCTCCAAGCAAGTGGTGGCGACGGCAAACCTCATGGATGGACTCTACTGGCTTCAGATGCCTCAGCGATCGGCGAATGCGGCGACGAGTGGCAAGACTGTCGACCTGCACGCGCGCATGGGTCACGCTCCGGTTGAGGTGCTTCGCAAGATGGTCGACAACCACATGATCAAGGACGCGAAGGCACCTTTCAAGTCGAGCGGACCAAGTCTGTGTCGTGGTTGCCAGCAAGGTAAAATGGTCCAAAAACCATTCCCAAGCAACCGTGACAAGCGTCGCTACGACACATTTGAGCTGCTCCACTTCGACATCTGCGGACCCATGGAGGAAAACTCGCTTGGCGGCAGCAAGTACCTGCTACTGATCGTGGACGAAGCCAGTGGATGCATGAAGGGTTTCTGCCTGCGTGCCAAGTCGGAGAGCGAAGACTGCATCAAGACGTACATCATGAAGGTGCAGAAGCAGTTCGGCAAGAAGGTCAAGTTTGTGCGGCACGACGGAGCTCGTGAGTTTGCGACCAACTCGCTCAACGACTTCTACGAAGACGAAGGCATCGAGCAGCAAACCACGGTTCCGTACGCGCACCAGACGAACGGCACGGCAGAGCGAGCTATCCGAACTATCGTCACGATCGGCCGCAGCATGCTGCATCACGCTAAGCTGGACAAGTGTTTCTGGGCTGAGGCGGCCATGACTGCCATCTACGTGAAGAATCGTCTGCCGTCACCCAAGATCGAGCACAAGACTCCGTTCGAGATCGTTTACAACTCCAAGCCGAGTGTGAAGCACATGCGTGTGTTCGGCTGTCGGACGTACATTCTGACTCCGAAGGAGAAGCGGCTCAAGTGGGATCCCAAGGCTCGCGCTGGACTGTTCCTGGGTTACGAAGAAGTGTCCAAGGCGTATCGACTTTATGACATCGAGGCGGGGCAGGTGGTTATCAGTCGCGATGTCAACTTCGATGAGTCGACCTTTGGATGTTCACCGACGATTTCCGATGAAGATGTCGATGACCTGGACTTCGACTCGCTCGACATCGACAATGATGGTTTCCGCCAGACGGAGTACACGCAGGCAGGGAAGCGCAAGAGCCGCCCGAGTGACGAAGATGAAGCTGCCAGAAAACCGCGAGCTGTGCGTCATCGACCTGGACTGGAAGAAGCAAGTGCGCCGAACTACTCCCCTCCGCACCGAGCAGACGCAGACGAAGAAGAAAAGTCTGGAGACCAAGATGAAGAATCGACTCCACCAGTTTTTTGGCGTGCAAGTGCCAACGCGGTCGAAGCAGCCGTGGACTTATCGGAGCCGTCGACATTCCAAGAAGCGGTCAACGGCCCGGACCAACTGCACTGGCGCAAGGCGATTCGTGCTGAGTTAAAGTCGATGCGACTTCGTGGTGTGTTTCGTGCTGCCAAGTTGCCCAGCGGACAAAGCGCCATCGGTACCAAGTGGGTGTTCAAGATTAAGCGCAAAGCGGACGGATCGATCGAGAAGTACAAGGCGCGCCTCGTGGCCAAGGGGTTCAAGCAGAAGTACGGCATCGACTACACCGAGACGTTCTCGCCCGTGGTCAAGTACGTGACGCTGCGCATGATCATCGCGATTGCCAAGTATTTTGGCTGGCCCCTCGACCAACTCGACGTGGTGACAGCTTTCCTGTACGGGATAATGAAAGAACTGGTGTTCTGCGCGGTCCCCGAAGGTGTTGATCTCGACGGTGACTTCGACTGCCTGGAATTGGTGAAGGCGATCTACGGTCTCAAGCAAGCTTCGCGCGTGTGGAACGAGACCTTCGACGAGTTCGTGTGCTCCATCGGCTTTCAAGTATCGGCGTTCGACCCGTGCCTCTACATCAAGATCGTTGACGGTCACTGCGTGCTGGTGCTGGTCTACGTGGATGACGTGCTGATTACCGGAAGTTCACCCGAACTGATCTCACGCACGAAGACTGATGAAAGGTATGGATCTTGGACACGAAGCTTGTACGAAGCGGAGGGAGGGACGTCGCAGACGGCGGGACCGGAGCGAAGGCACTTGAGGGGTAGAATGAAGATTCGAAAGTGATTGAATTGTTGGAGCTTACACCCTACTGTTATAGACACGCGACCCTGCGTCCTATCACCTAGTGCATCTAATCAACCATCACTCACCGGTGTTCGTCCAATCATCCTACTCGTCTAATCATCGGTGGCGTAAACAACTTACCGTAATCACCATAATCAACGTGGATTCGGATTGGACCGGTTCGGGTTAACCGGTTCACGGCTAATAACTGATACCAAACCGGTAACCGTCAATACGCCCCCTCAATGCGAAGTCCCACGAATGCCGAGAGCCGCCGTCAGATCCGTATGGCGTGGTCCCGCGAGAGCCTTCGTCATGATGTCCGCTAGCATCACAGAAGTCTCGCAGTACTCGAGCTTGACTTCACCGCGCTTCACTTCATCGCGGATGTGGTGGTACTTGATGTCGATGTGCTTGGCGCGACCGTGGTTTACTGGGTTCTTCGTCATCTTGATGCACGACTGGTTGTCTTCGCGGATCATGAGCTCGGGTCCAGTCTCATTAGCGGCCGCCAGAATCTCGCGCAGCAGGCGATGAATCCACTTGCCCTCTTGGATCGCCAGACTGAGTGCGATGTACTCCGCCTCACTCGTAGACAGCGAAACACTTGACTGCTTCTTGCTTCCCCAGCTCACTGGTGCACCCATTAGCATGAACGTGTAGCCGGAAGTCGACTTGCGGTCCGCGAGGTCGCCAGCCCAGTCCGCGTCCGAGTACCCGCGAAAGTCGATGTTGTCACCCGGCTTGAAGCAGATCCCATGTGTCTTGGTGCCTTGCAGGTAGCGAAAGATACGCTTGACCGCAACCCAGTGTTCTTCTTGAGGGTTCTCCATGAAGCGCGACGCATAGCCAACGGCGTACGCGATGTCCGGGCGCGTGGCAGTCATCAAGTGCATCAGAGCACCAACAGCTTCGCGAAACGGAGCGTTCACCTTGGTCGCTGCGTCACTTGAAATCAGTCGAGTGCTTATATCGACGGGACTCACCACGGCCTTGCACTCGTCCATACCAAAACGCTTGAGAATGTCATTCACATAGCGGCGCTGACACATCGTCACGCTGCCGTCCGGGCCGTCCACCAATTCGATCCCAAGAACGAACGCGCACTTGCCGCTGTCGGTCATCTCGAAGCGTGTCTTGAGGTCGGTCTTCGTGCGTGAGATCAGTTCGGGTGAACTTCCGGTAATCAGCACGTCATCCACGTAGACCAGCACCAGCACGCAGTGACCGTCAACGATCTTGATGTAGAGGCACGGGTCGAACGCCGATACTTGAAAGCCGATGGAGCACACGAACTCGTCGAAGGTCTCGTTCCACACGCGCGAAGCTTGCTTGAGACCGTAGATCGCCTTCACCAATTCCAGGCAGTCGAAGTCACCGTCGAGATCAACACCTTCGGGGACCGCGCAGAACACCAGTTCTTTCATTATCCCGTACAGGAAAGCTGTCACCACGTCGAGTTGGTCGAGGGGCCAGCCAAAATACTTGGCAATCGCGATGATCATGCGCAGCGTCACGTACTTGACCACGGGCGAGAACGTCTCGGTGTAGTCGATGCCGTACTTCTGCTTGAACCCCTTGGCCACGAGGCGCGCCTTGTACTTCTCGATCGATCCGTCCGCTTTGCGCTTAATCTTGAACACCCACTTGGTACCGATGGCGCTTTGTCCGCTGGGCAACTTGGCAGCACGAAACACACCACGAAGTCGCATCGACTTTAACTCAGCACGAATCGCCTTGCGCCAGTGCAGTTGGTCCGGGCCGTTGACCGCTTCTTGGAATGTCGACGGCTCCGATAAGTCCACGGCTGCTTCGACCGCGTTGGCACTTGCACGCCAAAAAACTGGTGGAGTCGATTCTTCATCTTGGTCTCCAGACTTTTCTTCTTCGTCTGCGTCTGCTCGGTGCGGAGGGGAGTAGTTCGGCGCACTTGCTTCTTCCAGTCCAGGTCGATGACGCACAGCTCGCGGTTTTCTGGCAGCTTCATCTTCGTCACTCGGGCGGCTCTTGCGCTTCCCTGCCTGCGTGTACTCCGTCTGGCGGAAACCATCATTGTCGATGTCGAGCGAGTCGAAGTCCAGGTCATCGACATCTTCATCGGAAATCGTCGGTGAACATCCAAAGGTCGACTCATCGAAGTTGACATCGCGACTGATAACCACCTGCCCCGCCTCGATGTCATAAAGTCGATACGCCTTGGACACTTCTTCGTAACCCAGGAACAGTCCAGCGCGAGCCTTGGGATCCCACTTGAGCCGCTTCTCCTTCGGAGTCAGAATGTACGTCCGACAGCCGAACACACGCATGTGCTTCACACTCGGCTTGGAGTTGTAAACGATCTCGAACGGAGTCTTGTGCTCGATCTTGGGTGACGGCAGACGATTCTTCACGTAGATGGCAGTCATGGCCGCCTCAGCCCAGAAACACTTGTCCAGCTTAGCGTGATGCAGCATGCTGCGGCCGATCGTGACGATAGTTCGGATAGCTCGCTCTGCCGTGCCGTTCGTCTGGTGCGCGTACGGAACCGTGGTTTGCTGCTCGATGCCTTCGTCTTCGTAGAAGTCGTTGAGCGAGTTGGTCGCAAACTCACGAGCTCCGTCGTGCCGCACAAACTTGACCTTCTTGCCGAACTGCTTCTGCACCTTCATGATGTACGTCTTGATGCAGTCTTCGCTCTCCGACTTGGCACGCAGGCAGAAACCCTTCATGCATCCACTGGCTTCGTCCACGATCAGTAGCAGGTACTTGCTGCCGCCAAGCGAGTTTTCCTCCATGGGTCCGCAGATGTCGAAGTGGAGCAGCTCAAATGTGTCGTAGCGACGCTTGTCACGGTTGCTTGGGAATGGTTTTTGGACCATTTTACCTTGCTGGCAACCACGACACAGACTTGGTCCGCTCGACTTGAAAGGTGCCTTCGCGTCCTTGATCATGTGGTTGTCGACCATCTTGCGAAGCACCTCAACCGGAGCGTGACCCATGCGCGCGTGCAGGTCGACAGTCTTGCCACTCGTCGCCGCATTCGCCGATCGCTGAGGCATCTGAAGCCAGTAGAGTCCATCCATGAGGTTTGCCGTCGCCACCACTTGCTTGGAGCCTTTGTGCGCAATCTGCATCTTGGTGCCGTCGAACACCACTTGAAACTTGTCACTTTTGTTGATCTGCGGTACCGAAAGCAGATTCTTGCTCATGCTTGGCACGTACAGCGCGTTCTTGATCTCGATCTCGCGCTCGTCGCCATTGGGCAGAACCACTTGTTCCACGATGGTCCCCACACCCATGATGGCCGCCTTGTTGCCGTCGGCCACCGAAAGTTCGCCTTCGTTCCGCTCAATCAAATGGACGAACTTGGTCTTGTCGTTGCAGATGTGGTGCGTTGCGCCGCTGTCGACCGCCCACATCCCGGACACATTCTTGCCCGTCGAAACCCCACATTCCAGTGAAACCGCGAACGCTACTCGATCGTAGTCGTAGTCGTAGCCGTTGCTGTCGTTTCTCCACTGGATGTTGTTGGCCCCGCGTCCACGGCCGTTGCCGCCGCGTCTCGGCCCTCGGTTCTCGTCCTTCTGCTTGGTCCAGCACTTGTCAATCGTGTGCCCCACTTTTCCGCAGTACGTACACTGGCGAGACTCTCGGTCGGTGTTGAACGCCTTGGCCGCGTTCTCAGTCTTCACCGTCGCCGTCTTCTCGCCTTGTCTCTTGATGTGCTCGTTCGTGAGCACCTTCACGACGTCTTGCGACCGCAGTTCAGCGCTGCTCATCTCCAAGTTCAGCACGACGTTCTCGTAGCTCTTGGGGAGGCTGCGCAACAAGCAGATCGCCACGTCCTCGTCCTCCATCTTGGCACCGATGCTGCTGAGCTTGGCGCTGATGTTGAGGACTTCGTTGCAATGATGCAACACATTGCCGCCTTCCGACATCTCCATGCTGAAGAGTTGGCGCTTCAGGTAGATGCGTCCAGCCTTCTGCGAACCACCGTACAGCGTCTTCAGGCGCGACCAGGCAACCCACGCTTCCTCGCAGTCGTCGACCACATGGTGGTAGTCCGCGTCCATGTGGAGCAGCATCAGTCCGAAAGCGATGTTGCTCAACTTGACGTAGTCGTCCTTGGCCCGCGAGTCCGTGTAGCTTGGCGTCGTCTCACGGTTCACGACATGCCACGTCGACTTGGTCAGGAACACGCCACGCATGTAGCGGTTCCACGTCGCGTAGTTGTCCCCGTTGAACTTGTCAATGGAGACCTTGGTCGAGGCGTCTTGGGCAGAGGACATGGTGCTTGGGCTCATAACCTGATTAAAGGTATGGATCTTGGACACGAAGCTTGTACGAAGCGGAGGGAGGGACGTCGCAGACGGCGGGACCGGAGCGAAGGCACTTGAGGGGTAGAATGAAGATTCGAAAGTGATTGAATTGTTGGAGCTTACACCCTACTGTTATAGACACGCGACCCTGCGTCCTATCACCTAGTGCATCTAATCAACCATCACTCACCGGTGTTCGTCCAATCATCCTACTCGTCTAATCATCGGTGGCGTAAACAACTTACCGTAATCACCATAATCAACGTGGATTCGGATTGGACCGGTTCGGGTTAACCGGTTCACGGCTAATAACTGATACCAAACCGGTAACCGTCAATACGAGTGCCAAGCGATACGCGTCAGAGAATCGACGCCAAGGCCTGGATGAGATGTCTGCCATGGCTCGAGACAACGACAAGAGCTTCGAGGCGGCGTACGTCGTGGATTCAGTGGGAGAAATGCCGACCACGTTCAAGTCGGCGATGGAATCCAACGACGCACGCAAATGGAAGGAGGCCTGCGACTCGGAGTACGACTCGCTGCGCAAGAACGACACATGGGACGTGGTACCGCTGCCCAAGGGACGCAAGGCCATCGGCTGTCGATGGGTCTTTCGCGTGAAGGAGAACCAAGCCGGCGAGATCGAACGATACAAGGCGCGCCTGGTGGCTAAGGGCTTCTCGCAGAAGCACGGCATCGACTACGACGAGACCTTCGTGCCCGTGGCCAAGTTCACGTCCATCCGAATCGTGCTAGCGATGGCTGCCAAGTACGGGCTCAAGCTGCACCAGATGGACGTTAAGACAGCCTTTCTTAACGGCGTCCTGGATGAAGACATCTACATGCAGCAGCCGGACGGATACATAAGCGCAGGACGCCCGGATCATGTGTGCAAGCTCAAGCGCGCGCTCTACGGTCTCAAGCAGTCGCCGCGCATGTGGAACCACACCATCGACGACTTCATGCTCAAGCTGGACTTCGACAAGTGCGAGACCGACCACTGCGTCTACGTCAAGCGCAACGGCGACAGCATGGTGCTCGTGGTGCTGTACGTGGACGACCTGGTGATTGCGAGCAGTGATGACGACATGCTCAAGGCGACCAAGAGAGCACTAAGCAAGCGGTTCGAGATGACGGACCTAGGCGAGCTGAGCTACTTTCTCGGAATGGAGATCAAGCAAGACATCAAGGCTGGTGAGGTGACGATGCGGCAGACCAAGTTCGCGCGGAGCATCCTGAGCAAGTTCAGCATGGAGAACAGCAAGCCCGTGAAAACGCCGCAGGATCCCGGACTCAAGCTGACCAAGGCTATGTGCGACGGCGGGTGCAAGCATGATGACACCATGGCAGGCGTGCCTTACCGGAACGCCGTGGGCTGCCTCATGTACTTGATGGTGGGCACCCGACCGGATCTGGCTGCGGCAGTGGGCACACTGAGTCAGTTCGCTGCAGACCCATGCCCCACGCACTGGCAAGCACTCAAGCGTGTCCTCCGCTACATCCAAGGCACGGCGACGTACGGCATCGAGTTTCGCACCAAGGACCAAGACGGCGTCTGCGGCTACTCGGATGCGGACTGGGCGGGTGATGTGGAGTCGCGCCGCAGCACGAGCGGATACGCGTTCATAATGAGCGGTGGATGCGTGAGCTGGCGCAGCAAGAAGCAGAGGACGGTGGCACTATCGTCGACGGAAGCCGAGTACATGGCGCTATCGGAGGCAACACAGGAGGCTGTGTGGCTCAAGGCGTTTCTGTGCGAGATAGGCGAAACCACAGAGGGCAAGGCGATCAAGATCTACGAAGACAACCAAGGATCCATCGCGCTTGCCAAGAATCCCGAGTTTCACAAGCGTACCAAGCATATCGACATTCGCTACCACTTCGTGCGCGAGAAGGTCGAGGACGGAGAAGTGGTGCTCGAGTACTGTCCGACGCAAGACATGCTGGCGGACCTGATGACCAAGCCCATTTCAGCGGCGCAGTTCGACTGTCTCCGGAGCAAGCTCGGCATCGAAGCACCGAAGGCTATCGAGTCGAGTGGGAGTGTTGTCAAGGAGACGCCTCGAGCAGCTGCTGTATACCGGTAGGATACCGGTATGACCTTCACTCAGTGGCACCTCAATCACTCCGGCGATTACGGGACGATGATTACGATGCACGTGGGTACAAGATTGTGGGTACAAGATGGGCATCGACGTGGCGCTCTGCGATTGGCTGAAGTAACTCAGTATCCAGTAGAGAATCCAGTAGAGTGTACCCAGTAGGTAGAACTGTAGGCTTAGAGGTAGCAAGGAGTTTGCGAACTAAGGACGTAAATCAATCACTTTGCATTTTGCCATCAAGTGACCAAGCCTTTTCTTGGAACTTGCCATGCTTGTTTATCTGCGGCACTGAAAGCAGATTCTTGCTCATATTTGGCACGTAAAGCGCGTTCTTGATCTCGATCTCGCGCTCGTCGCCGTTAGGCAGGACCACTCTTTCCACGATGGTCCCCACACCCTTGATGGCAGCCTTGTTGCCATCGGCCACCGAAAGTTCGCCTTCACTTCGCTCGATTAAATTGGCGAACTTGGACTTGTCGTTGCAAATATGGTGCGTGGCACCGCTGTCGACCGCCCACATCCCGGACACATTCTTGTCCGTCGAAACTCCACATTCCAGGGAAACCGCGAACGCCACTCGATCGTAGTCGTTGTCGTAGCCGTCGCTGTCGTTTCTCCACTGGATGTTGTTGGCCCCGCGTCCACGGCCGTTGCCGCCGCGTCTTGGCCCTCTGTTCTCGTCCTTCTGCTTGGTCCAGCACTTGTCAATGACATGCCCCAATTTACCGCAGTACGTGCATTGGCGAGGCTCACGGTCGGTGTTGAACGCCTTGGCCGCGTTCTCAGTCTTCACCGTCGCCGTCTTCTCGCCTTGTCGCTTGATGTGCTCGTTCGTGAGCACCTTCACAACGTCTTGCGACCGCAGTTCAGCGCTGCTCATCTCCAAGTTCAGCACGACGTTCTCGTAGCTCTTGGGGAGGCTGCGCAACAAGCAGATCGCCACGTCCTCGTCCTCCATCTTGGCACCGATGCTGCTGAGCTTGGCGCTGATGTTGAGGACCTCGTTGCAATGATGCAACACATTGCCGCCTTCCGACATCTCCATGCTGAAAAGTTGGCGCTTCAGGTAGATGCGTCCAGCCTTCTGCGATCCACCGTACAGCGTCTTCAAGCGCGTCCACGCGATCCAGGCTTCCTCGCAGTCATCGACCACATGATGGTAGTCGGCGTCCATGTGAAGCAACATCAGTCCAAAAGCGATGTTGCTCGACTTGACATACTCGTCCTTGGCCCGGGAGTCCGTAAAGGATGGAGACGTTTCCCGATTCACCACATGCCACGTCGACTTGGTCAGGAACACGCCACGCATGTAGCGGTTCCACGTCGCGTAGTTGTCTCCGTTGAACTTGTCAATGGAGACCTTGGTCGAGGCGTCTTGGGCAGAGGACATGGTGCTTGGGCTCATAACCTGATAAAAGGTATGGATCTTGATAAGTGAAGCTTGGACGGAGCGAAGGAGGTTCTGCACTTGGTGCGAAGACCGGAGTGAAGACCACTTGAGCTGAAGAAGGAAGATTCGAAAGTGATGGACTTATCGGAGCTTACACTACCTAGTCTACCACATAGATATGCAGCCCTGCATCCAATCATTTGGTGCATCCAATCACCAACACTCCGCACTCGTCCAATCATCCTACTCGTCTAATCATCGGTTGCGTAAACAACGTACCGTAAACATCGCGGGATCGTGTTGGACCGGTTCGGGTTAACCGGTTACTGGTACACAGTACCAAAACCTGGCAACCCTCAATAGGGACCGGAGCGAAGGCACTTGAGGGGTAGAATGAAGATTCGAAAGTGATTGAATTGTTGGAGCTTACACCCTACTGTTATAGACACGCGACCCTGCGTCCTATCACCTAGTGCATCTAATCAACCATCACTCACCGGTGTTCGTCCAATCATCCTACTCGTCTAATCATCGGTGGCGTAAACAACTTACCGTAAACATCGCGGGATCGTGTTGGACCGGTTCGGGTTAACCGGTTACTGGTACACAGTACCAAAACCCGGCAACCCTCAATACGCCCCCTCAATGCGAAGTCCCACGAATGCCGAGAGCCGCCGTCAGATCCGTATGGCGTGGTCCCGCGAGAGCCTTCGTCATGATGTCCGCTAGCATCACAGAAGTCTCGCAGTACTCGAGCTTGACTTCACCGCGCTTCACTTCATCGCGGATGTGGTGGTACTTGATGTCGATGTGCTTGGCGCGACCGTGGTTTACTGGGTTCTTCGTCATCTTGATGCACGACTGGTTGTCTTCGCGGATCATGAGCTCGGGTCCAGTCTCATTAGCGGCCGTCAAAATCTCGCGCAGCAGGCGATGAATCCACTTGCCCTCTTGGATCGCCAGACTGAGTGCGATGTACTCCGCCTCACTCGTAGACAGCGAAACACTTGACTGCTTCTTGCTTCCCCAGCTCACTGGTGCACCCATTAGCATGAACGTGTAGCCGGAAGTCGACTTGCGGTCCGCGAGGTCGCCAGCCCAGTCCGCGTCCGAGTACCCGCGAAAGTCGATGTTGTCACCCGGCTTGAAGCAGATCCCATGCGTCTTGGTGCCTTGCAGGTAGCGAAAGATACGCTTGACCGCAACCCAGTGTTCTTCTTGAGGGTTCTCCATGAAGCGCGACGCATAGCCAACGGCGTACGCGATGTCCGGGCGCGTGGCAGTCATCAAGTGCATCAGAGCACCAACAGCTTCGCGAAACGGAGCGTTCACCTTGGTCGCTGCGTCACTTGAAATCAGTCGAGTGCTTATGTCGACGGGACTCACCACGGCCTTGCACTCGTCCATACCAAAACGCTTAAGAATGTCATCCACATAGCGGCGCTGACACATCGTCACGCTGCCGTCCGGGCCGTCCACCAATTCGATCCCAAGAACGAACACGCACTTGCCGCTGTCGGTCATCTCGAAGCGTGTCTTGAGGTCGGTCTTCGTGCGTGAGATCAGTTCGGGTGAACTTCCGGTAATCAGCACGTCATCCACATAGACCAGCACTAGCACGCAGTGACCGTCAACGATCTTGATGTAGAGGCACGGGTCGAACGCCGATACTTGAAAGCCGATGGAGCACACGAACTCGTCGAAGGTCTCGTTCCACACGCGCGAAGCTTGCTTGAGACCGTAGATCGCCTTCACCAATTCCAGGCAGTCGAAGTCACCGTCGAGATCAACACCTTCGGGGACCGCGCAGAACACCAGTTCTTTCATTATCCCGTACAGGAAAGCTGTCACCACGTCGAGTTGGTCGAGGGGCCAGTCAAAATACTTGGTAATCGCGATGATCATGCGCAGCGTCACGTACTTGACCACGGGCGAGAACGTCTCGGTGTAGTCGATGCCGTACTTCTGCTTGAACCCCTTGGCCACGAGGCGCGCCTTGTACTTCTCGATCGATCCGTCCGCTTTGCGCTTGATCTTACACCCACTTGGTGCAGATGGCGCGTTGTCCGTTAGGCAACTTGGCAGCACGAAACACACCACGAAGTCGCATCGATTCGTGATAAAAGGTATGGATCTTGATAAGTGAAGCTTGGACGGAGCGAAGGAGGTTCTGCACTTGGTGCGAAGACCGGAGTGAAGACCACTTGAGCTGAAGAAGGAAGATTCGAAAGTGATGGACTTATCGGAGCTTACACTACCTAGTCTACCACATAGATATGCAGCCCTGCATCCAATCATTTGGTGCATCCAATCACCAACACTCCGCACTCGTCCAATCATCCTACTCGTCTAATCATCGGTTGCGTAAACAACGTACCGTAAACATCGCGGGATCGTGTTGGACCGGTTCGGGTTAACCGGTTACTGGTACACAGTACCAAAACCCGGCAACCCTTAATAAGAACTACAAGAAGATCTCTCCGGTGACGTGCATCTCGCGGACGACGGTGTGGTTCAGGCTGTGGGGACCGGCGACATTGTGATGTCGATGGAGACCCCGCGCGGCATGAAGAAGGGTGTGCTCACGAACGTGTGGCACATTCCGAAGCTGTCACGCAACCTGTTTTCGGTTGGTCGGTTTACCAAGGACGTTGGGCCAGTCATCTTCGAGAGCGACGGATGCTTCGCTGAAACGAAGGGTCTCAAGTGGAAGCTCGGCGCTCGTGAGGGCAAAGGGCTGTTCAAGCTGTGCATGACTCCGATGATGCCTGACGAGGCCAATGCGGCAAGTTCGAAGGATCGCCAAGGGGACACCACGTCGTACCTCTGGCACCTTCGACTTGGTCACATCGGCCATGGCGGTCTAGACGCCATCGTCAAGAAGGGCTACGGTGTTGGTATCGACATGGCGTCGGTGAAGCAGTGGGAGCTGTGCGACGGATGCTCACTCGGCAAACAAACGCGAGTGAGCTACATGAAGACGTCGCCAAACCGTGCCAAGCAAGTGCTAGAAGTCGTACACAGTGATGTATGCGGTCCCATGCAGACGCCGACCTTTGGAGGCAAGCGCTATTTTGTCACGTTTATCGATGACAAGTCGCACTTCTCTGTGGTGTACTTGCTGCGCAACAAGTCCGAGGTGGCCGACAAGTTCGCGCAATTCGTCGCGTTAGCTGAGACCCAGACTGGCAAGCGCGTGAAAATGCTGCGGAGCGACAACGGCGGCGAGTACACTTCGGGTGAGATGGCCAAGTTCTGTGCGGACCGTGGTATCATGCAGAAGTTCACGCCGCCATACACGCCTCAGCTGAACGGAGTCGCCGAGCGCATGAACCGGACGTTGGTGGAGTGTGCGCGTTGCATGCTGGAACATGCTGGATTGCCCAAGACGTATTGGGGTGAAGCTGTCGTGACAGCTACGTTCCTCCGTAATCGGTGTCCGACGCGTGCCATCAACCACGACAAGTCGCCGCACCAGGTTTGGACAGGCAAGAAACCGCTGCTAGCGAACCTCAAGGTGTTCGGTTGCCACGCGTACGTGCACGTGCCGAAGGAGAAGCGCACCAAGTTTGACGCTCGGTCGGTGCGCTGTCGGTTCCTGGGATACTCGGAGCATGAGAAAGCGTACCGTTTCGAAGAGACCAAGAGCGGTCGCGTGCTGGTGAGCCGCGACGCGCAGTTTATGGAAGACGTCTTCGACAGTGGGAGACGTGACTACCATCAGAGGGAGGTGGTGGTCATTCAAGATGAAGAGACGACGGATCAAGATTCGTTGCAGTCGGATGAAGACGACAAAGAAGAAGAAGACGAAGAAGCAGCGCGGGACGAAGGTTTTGAACCAGGCAGCAAGCGACACCCGCGGACGCAGTCGCTGGAAGAAGCTGTGGAAGTTCCAAGTGCCAAGCGGCAGAGTCGACACCTGACTCTGGACGAGATGTCGGCTGCGGCTCAAGAAAGTCAAGACTTCGAAGCTGCATACGTCGTGAATTCAGTGGGAGAAATGCCGACCACGTTCAAGTCGGCGATGGAATCCAGCGACGCAGTCAAGTGGAAGGAGGCGTGTGACTCGGAGGTCGAGTCGCTCCGCAAGAACGAGACGTGGATCCTCGTGCCGCTGCCAAAAGGACGCAAGGCAATCGGCAACCGATGGGTGTTCCGTGTGAAGGAGAACCAGGCTGGAGAGATCGAACGGTTCAAGGCGCGACTGGTGGCCAAGGGATTTTCGCAGAAGTACGGCATCGACTACGACGAGACTTTCGCGCCAGTGGCCAAGTTCACGTCGATCAGGATCCTGCTCAGTCTGGCGGCCAAGTACAATCTCATGGTGCACCAGATGGATGTCAAGACAGCTTTCCTGAACGGTTTGTTAGACGAAGACATCTACATGGCACAGCCGGACGGCTACATCGATGAAAAGCACCCGGACTATGTCTGTCAGCTCAAGCGGTCTCTTTACGGTTTGAAGCAGTCGCCGCGGATGTGGAACAAGACCATCGACGACCTCATGCTCAAGCTAGGGTTCAACAAGTGCGAGTCTGACCACTGTATCTACTTCAAGCGTGACGACCAAGACATGATCTTCGTGGCGCTATATGTCGACGACCTGATCCTCGCAAGTAACAACGACAAGCTGCTCAAGTCGACGAAGAAGGCGCTCAGTGACCGTTTCGAGATGACGGACCTGGGCCACCTCAAGTACTTCCTCGGCATGGAAATCGATCAAGATATGACGACAGGGAAGGTGTCGATGCGGCAAACCAAGTTTGCGAAAGACATTCTGGAGAAGTTCAACATGGAGAAGAGCAACCCTGTTAAGACGCCACAGGATCCGGGCCTCAAGCTGACCAAGGCCATGTGCGAGGGCGGCTGCAAGCACGACGAGACCATGGTAAACGTGCCATACCTGTTGCAGGGTAACTTCCTTGGTACAGTGTACCAGTTCAAGTTACCCGAACCGGTTAACCGGACCGGTCCAATGCTCCCTCGCCATGATTACGCCACGGTGATTACGCCACTCATGATTGGACGAGTAGGATGATTGGACGAGTACGGAATGATGGTGATTGGATGCACCAATTGATTGGATGCATAGTTGCATGTCTATGTAGTATACCAGGTAGGCAGGCAAAGTAAGCTCCGATAAATCAATCACTTCTGAATTTCCATCCAACCTCTCAAACCTCCTTCCTCGCCTCGCCTCAAACCTCGGCGGTGTCCAAGACCCATACGTCAAGTTCAAGACCCAACGTAACCTTTCTTCAGGTTATGAGCCCAAGTACCATGTCGTCTGTGCAAGATACCAAGATCTCCATTGACAAGTTCAACGGCGACAACTTCGCCACCTGGAACCGCTACATGCGTGGCGTGTTCCTGACCAAGTCGGTATGGAACGTCGTGAACCGGGAGACGACGCCAAGCTTCGCGGACCCGAGGGCCATGGACGACTACGTCAAGTCCAGCAACATCGCGTTCGGTCTGATGTTGCTCCACATGGATGCGGACTACCACCATGTGGTCGACGACTGCGAAGAAGCCTGGGTGGCCTGGACGCGTCTGCGTTCACTGTACGGGGGGTCACAGAAGGCTGGTCGTATCTACCTGAAGCGCCAGCTCTTCAGCATGGAGATGGCAGAAAGCGGCAATGTGCTTCATCATTGCAACGAAGTCCTCAACATCAGCGCCAAGCTCAGCAGCATCGGCGCCAAGATGGAGGATGAAGACGTGGCAATCTGCCTGTTACGGAGTCTGCCCAAGAGTTTCGAGAACGTGGTTCTCAACTTGGAGATGAGCAACGCAGAGCTGCGCACTCAAGACGTGATCAAGGTGCTCACGAACGAGCACATCAAGCGGCAGGGCGAGAAGACTGCTCAGGTGAAGATTGAAGACACTGCAAGGGCCTTCAATGCCGAGCGTGAAAGCCGCCACTGCACTTACTGCGGGAAATCGGGACACGTCGTGGACAAGTGCTGGACCAAGCAAAAGGATGACAATCGAGGTGCACGACGTGGCCGATCTGGTCGCGGTGCGAACAATGTCCAATGGCGTGACGACAGCGATGATGACTTCATCGCGTTTGCGGTCTCTATGGAGTGTGGTATCTCCAAGACCAACAAGTTTCAAGGCTCATGGGCCATCGACAGTGGTGCCACGCACCACATCTGCAATGACAAGAATAAGTTTGTCAACATCAAGGCATGCGACGAAGGTGAACTCACTGTCGCAAACGGCAATACTGCCAAGATCAAGGGAGTTGGAACGGTCATGCAGCGCGTCACCTTGCCTAATGGTGGCGAACGCGACATCCACGTTCAAGACGCGCTCTACGTACCCAGTATGAACAAGAATCTGCTTTCGGTACCCCAGATCAACCGAAGCGGACAGTTCAAGGTGGTGTTTGATGGAGCAGAAATGCACATCGCACACAAGACGTCGAAAAAGATCGTGGCTTCCGCGGACCTGATCGACGGTCTCTACTGGCTCCGGGTGCCAAGTTTCGCTGCGAATTCGGTGACCGATGTATCGATCAACGCGGTCGATCTTCATGCACATATGGGTCACGCACCCAGCGACGTTCTTCGGAAGATGGTCTCAAGTGGCATGGTCACGGGTGCCAAGATGCCGACATCGTCAAAGAACTCAAGCCAGTGTCGCGGGTGCCAACAAGGAAAAATGGTGCAAAAGCCCTTCCCAAGCAACCCGAACAAGCCCAAGTACAAGCCGTTCGAGTTCCTTCACTTTGATATTTGTGGACCCATGGAGGAAGAGTCGCTGGGTGGCAGTCGCTACTTGCTGCTTCTCACGGACGAAGCCAGCAGCTGCATGACGGGATTCTGCTTGCGAGCCAAGTCTGAAAGCGAAGACTGCTTGCGTCGCTTCATTACCAAGGTGGAGAAGCATTTCGATGCCAAAGTGAGGTTTGTGCGGCATGATGGAGCCAAAGAGTTCGCGACCAACTCGCTCAAAACTTTCTACGAAGACCACGGCATCGAAGTCCAGCCCACGGTTCGGTATGCGCACCAAACCAACGCAACTGCTGAGCGCGCCAACCGAACCATCGTGACTATCGGCCGCAGTATGCTTCACTACGCTGGCTTGGACAAGACGTTCTGGGCGGAAGCGGCAATGACGGCAATTTACATCAAGAATCGTCTGCCGTCTCCGAAGTCGCCCGACAAAACTCCGTTCGAAATCATCTACAAGTCCAAGCCCAACGTCAAGCACATGCGGATCTTCGGGTGCAAGGCCTATATTTTGACGCCGAAGGAGAAGCGACTCAAGTGGGATCCCAAAGCTCGTGAAGGTATTTTCATGGGTTACGAGGAGCGTTCCAAGGCGTATCGAGTTTATGACATCGAGGCGGGGCAGGTGCTGATCTCTCGCGATGTCACATTCGATGAGTCAAGCCTTGATGGGGCTGAAGCTATTGGTGATGAAGGAGTCAACGAAGTTGCCGACTATTTTGACGAAATGCAAGTCTCCGACAACAGTGGCACAAGGGTGTTCAAGCAGGCGGGGAAGCGGAAATCGCGTCCGGAAAACGAAGATCGCGCCAATGTTCGGCACCCACGTCGCACTGTTGGGCTCGAAGAAGCTAGTGCTCCCGACCACTCGGAAGAAGAAAACCAACGTGAATCGTCTACGCCGCAAGAAGAATCGGAAGACAACGATGAAGACAGCTCGACTTCGCCAATGTTCTGGCGTGCAAGTGCGAATGCGGTGGAAGCAAGTGACAGCGCGGAACCCAAGACATTTCAAGAAGCTGTGAACGGTCCAGACGAAGCTCATTGGCGCAAGGCAATTCGCGCTGAACTCAAGTCAATGCGGCTTCGAGGTGTTTTCCGTGCGGCGAAACTGCCTAACAATCAGCGCGCAGTCGGTACCAAGTGGGTCTTCAAGATCAAGCGCAATGCTGACGGATCCATCGAAAAATTCAAGGCTGGACTCGTCGCGAAAGGCTTCGTGCAGAAGTATGGGATCGACTACGCCGAGACGTTTTCGCCCGTGATCAAGTACGTGACGCTGCGAATGATCATCGCGATCGCCAAGTACTACGGATGGCCGATCGACCAACTCGACGTGGTCACCGCGTTCCTGTACGGTTTGATGAAGGAAAAGGTGTTTTGCAGTGTGCCTGAAGGCGTGGAACTGGACGATGGTTTCGACTGCGTGGAGTTGCTCAAGGCGATCTACGGGCTGAAACAACCTTCACGAGTTTGGAACGAGACCTTCGACGAGCATGTGCGCTCCATCGGTTTTCGTGTATCAAGCTACGACCCCTGCCTCTACATCAAGGTCATCGGCGGTGAATGCGTTCTGCTGTTGGTCTACGTGGACGACGTGTTGGTGACCGGGAGCTCGGCAACATTGATTGAAGAAGTCAAGCGCCAACTCAAGTCGCGGTTTGAGATGACCGACAGTGGCAAGTGTTCTTTCATCCTGGGGATCGAAGTGGTCGACAAGGCGGATGGCAGTGTCACCTTAAGTCAAGCTCGGTACATCAACGACATCCTGGAGCGCTTTGGCATGCAAGACTGCAAACCTGCTGCAAGTCCGGTCGACATCAGCATGAAGCTGGTCTCAAGCGACTCCACAACCAGGTTGGACGCGCCATTTCGCGAGGCTGTCGGTGCACTTATGCACTTGATGACATCGACTCGCCCGGACATTGCGTTCGCTGTTGGCTATGTATCGCGCTTTATGGAGAACCCGCAAGTGGAACATTGGATTGCAGTCAAGCGCATTTTTCGCTACCTACAAGGTACCAAGTGGCACGGAATTCGCTTTTTGCCAGGCAAGGACGTCGACTTTCAAGGCTTTTCGGACGCCGACTGGGCAGGTGATTTAAGCAATCGCAAGTCAACGTCAGGCTATCTGTTCCAAGTTGTCGGCGGACCAGTGTCGTGGGGTTCTAAAAAGCAGTCAAGCGTATCGCTCTCGACAAGTGAGGCCGAGTACATTGCACTGAGCTTGGCCATCCAAGAAGGCAAGTGGGTGCACAAGTTGCTGTGCGAGATCCTAGCTGCTGCAGGCGGAGCCACGCCGGAGTTGAAGATTTTCGAAGACAACCAGTCGTGCATCAAGATGACCAAGAACCCAGTGAACCATGGCCGCGCCAAGCATATCGACATCAAGTACCATCACATCCGTGATGAAGTCAAGCGCGGAGAAGTGATCGTCGAATACTGCGAGACTACGACCATGCTGGCCGACATCTTGACCAAGGGACTCGCCGGACCACGCCACAAGGACTTGACGGCGGCGCTCGGCGTTCACGCGTGTTCGCATTGAGGGGGCGTGTTGCAGGGTAACTTCCTTGGTACAGTGTACCAGTTCAAGTTACCCGAACCGGTTAACCGGACCGGTCCAATGCTCCCTCGCCATGATTACGCCACGGTGATTACGCCACTCATGATTGGACGAGTAGGATGATTGGACGAGTACGGAATGATGGTGATTGGATGCACCAATTGATTGGATGCATAGTTGCATGTCTATGTAGTATACCAGGTAGGCAGGCAAAGTAAGCTCCGATAAATCAATCACTTCTGAATTTCCATCCAACCTCTCAAACCTCCTTCCTCGCCTCGCCTCAAGCCTCGGCGGTGTCCAAGACCCATACGTCAAGTTCAAGACCCAACGTAACCTTTCTTCAATACCGGAACGCTGTGGGATGCCTCATGTATCTCATGGTAGGCACACGCCCGGACCTCGCAGCAGCAGTGGGAGTTCTCAGCCAGTTTGCAGCAGACCCATGCCCGACACACTGGCAGGCGCTCAAGAGGGTCTTCAGGTACATTCAAGGCACGAAGACGCACGGCATCGAGTTTCAAGCGAGCTGCGACGACGGACCCCAAGGCTATTCAGATGCCGACTGGGCTGGAGACATCGAGTCAAGAAGAAGTACAAGTGGCTACGCGTTCATGATGAATGGCGGATGCATCAGCTGGAGGAGCAAGAAGCAGCGGACAGTGGCGCTGTCTTCGACGGAAGCTGAGTACATGGCGCTATCGGAGGCGACACAAGAGGCGGTGTGGCTTAAGGTGTTCCTGTGCGAGCTCGGCGAGATGACAAGCGATGAAGCAATCAAGATCTACGAGGACAACCAAGGCTCCATCGCGTTGGCCAAGAATCCCGAATTCCACAAGCGCACCAAGCACATAGACATTCGCTACCATTTCATGCGCGAGAAGGTGGAAGACGGTCAAGTGGTGCTGCAGTATGTTTCGACAACCGACATGCTGGCGGACATCATGACGAAGCCAATCTCTGCGACGCAGTTCAGTGTGCTCCGGAGCAAACTCGGCATCGAAGCGCTGAAGGCTGTCGAGTCGAGTGGGAGTGTTGTCAAGGAGACGTCTCGACCAGCTGCTGTATACCGGTAGGATACCGGTATGACCTTCACTCAGTGGCATCGCACTCATCATGTGATTACGAGACGAAGATTACGTCACGGTGCTTATGGGACGGTGTTTACGCCACGGACGATTACGCCATGGGTGGGTACAAGATTGTGGGTACATGATGGGCTCTACGTGGCACTCCCTGATTGGCTGAAGTAACTCAGTATCCAGTAGAGAATCCAGTAGAGTGTACCCAGTAGGTAGAACTGTAGGCTTAGAGGTAGCAAGGAGTTTGCGAACTAAGGATCTAAATCAATCACTTTGCATTTTGCCATCAAGTGACCAAGCCTTTTGTACCGATGGCGCTTTGTCCGCTGGGCAACTTGGCAGCACGAAACACACCACGAAGTCGCATCGACTTGAGTTCCGCACGAACAGCCTTGCGCCAATGCACTTGATCAGGTCCGTTGACCGCTTCTTGGATTGTCGACGGCTCCGATAAGTCCACGGCTGCTTCGACCGCGTTGGCACTTGCACGCCAAAACACAGATGGAGTCGATTCTTCATCTTGGTCTCCAGACTTTTCTTCTTCATCTGCGTCTGTTCGGTGTGAAGGGGAGTCGTTCGGTGCACTTGCTTCTTCCAGTCCAGGTCGATGACGCACAGCGCGCGGTCTTCTGGCAGCTTCATCTTCGTCACTCGGGCTGCTCTTGCGCTTCCCTGCCTGTTTGTACTCCGTCTGGCGCGGACCATCATCGTCGATGTCGAGCGAGTCGAAGTCCAGGTCGTCGACATCTTCATCAGAAATCGACGGTGAAAATCCAAAGGTTGATTCATCGAAGTTGACATCGCGACTGATGACCACCTGCCCCGCCTCGATGTCATAAAGTCGATACGCCTTGGACACTTCTTCGTAACCCAGAAACAATCCGGCGCGAGCCTTGGGATCCCACTTGAGTCGCTTCTCCTTCGGAGTCAGGATGTACGTCCGACAGCCGAAAACACGCATGTGCTTCACACTCGGCTTGGACTTGTAGACGATCTCGAACGGAGTCTTGTGCTCGATCTTGGGTGACGGCAGGCGGTTCTTCACATAGATGGCCGTCATCGCCGCCTCAGCCCAGAAACACTTGTCCAGCTTGGCGTGGTGCAACATGCTGCGGCCGATCGTGACGATAGTTCGGATGGCTCGCTCTGCCGTGCCGTTGGTCTGATGCGCGTACGGAACCGTGGTTTGCTGCTCGATGCCTTCGTCTTCGTAAAAATCCTTGAGCGAGTTAGTCGCAAACTCACGAGCTCCGTCGTGCCGCACAAACTTGACCTTCTTGCCAAACTGCGTCTGCACCTTCATGATGTATGTCTTGATGCAGTCTTCACTTTCCGACTTGGCACGCAGGCAGAAACCCTTCATGCATCCACTGGCTTCGTCCACGATCAGTAGCAGGTACTTGCTGCCGCCAAGCGAGTTTTCCTCCATGGGTCCGCAGATGTCGAAGTGGAGCAGCTCAAATGTGTCGTAGCGACGCTTGTCACGGTTGCTTGGGAATGGTTTTTGGACCATTTTACCTTGCTGGCAACCACGACACAGACTTGGTCCGCTCGACTTGAAAGGTGCCTTCGCGTCCTTGATCATGTGGTTGTCGACCATCTTGCGAAGCACCTCAACCGGAGCGTGACCCATGCGCGCGTGCAAATCGACCGTCCTTCCACTTGTCGCCGCATTTGCCGATCGCTGAGGTGTGCGAAGCCAGTAGAGTCCATCCATGAGGTTTGCCGTCGCCACCACTTGATTCGAGTCCTTGCGCGAAACGTGCATCTCAGTGCCGTCAAATATCACTTGGAACTTGCCATGCTTGTTTATCTGCGGCACTGAAAGCAGATTCTTGCTCATATTTGGCACGTAAAGCGCGTTCTTGATCTCGATCTCGCGCTCGTCGCCGTTAGGCAGGACCACTCTTTCCACATGGTCCCCACGCCCTTGATGGCAGCCTTGTTGCCATCGGCCACCGAAAGTTCGCCTTCATTTCGCTCGATCAAATTGGCGAACTTGGACTTGTCGTTGCAAATATGGTGCGTGGCACCGCTGTCAACCGCCCACATCCCGGACACATTCTTGTCCGTCGAAACTCCACATTCCAGGGAAACCGCGAACGCCACTTGATCGTAGTCGTTGTCGTAGCCGTCGCTGTCGTTTCTCCACTGGATGTTGTTGGCCCCGCGTCCACGGCCGTTGCCGCCGCGTCTTGGCCCTCTGTTGTCGTCCTTCTGCTTGGTCCAGCACTTGTCAATGACATGCCCCAATTTACCGCAGTACGTGCATTGGCGAGATTCTCGCTCGGCACTGAACGCCTTGGCCGCGTCTTCAGTTTTCACCGACGGAGTCTTCTCGCCCTGCCGCTTGATATGCTCGTTCGTGAGCACCTTCACGACGTCTTGCGTCTTCAGCTCGGCGCTACTCATCTCCAAGTTCAGCACGACGTTCTCGTAGCTCTTGGGGAGACTGCGCAGCAAGCAGATCGCCACGTCCTCGTCCTCCATCTTGGCGCCGATGCTGCTGAGCTTGGCGCTGATGTTCAGGACATCATTGCAATGATGCAACACATTGCCGCCTTCCGACATCTCCATGCTGAAGAGCTGTCGCTTCAGGTAGATGCGACCAGCCTTCTGCGATCCACCGTACAGCGTCTTCAAGCGCGTCCACGCGATCCATGCTTCCTCGCAGTCATCGACCACATGATGGTAGTCGGCGTCCATGTGAAGCAACATCAGTCCAAAAGCGATGTTGCTCGACTTGACATACTCGTCCTTGGCCCGGGAGTCCGTAAAGGATGGAGACGTTTCCCGATTCACCACATGCCACGTCGACTTGGTCAGGAACACGCCACGCATGTAGCGGTTCCACGTCGCGTAGTTGTCTCCGTTGAACTTGTCGATGGAGACCTTGGTCGAGACGTCTTGGGCAGAGGACATGGTGCTTGGGCTCATAACCTGATAAAAGGTATGGATCTTGATAAGTGAAGCTTGGACGGAGCGAAGGAGGTTCTGCACTTGGTGCGAAGACCGGAGTGAAGACCACTTGAGCTGAAGAAGGAAGATTCGAAAGTGATTGATTTATCGGAGCTTACACTACCTAGTCTACCACATAGATATGCAGCCCTGCATCCAATCATTTGGTGCATCCAATCACCAACACTCCGCACTCGTCCAATCATCCTACTCGTCTAATCATCGGTTGCGTAAACAACGTACCGTAAACATCGCGGGATCGTGTTGGACCGGTTCGGGTTAACCGGTTACTGGTACACAGTACCAAAACCTGGCAACCCTCAATAATTCGAGCTCAGCACGAATCGCCTTGCGCCAGTGCACTTGGTCGGGGCCGTTCACCGCTTCTTGGAATGTCGGCGGCTCCGATAGATCGCCTGCTTCGACGGCATTGGCACTTGCACGCCAAAAAACTGGTGGAGTCGATTCTTCATCTTGGTCTCTTGACTTTTCTTCTTCGTCTGCGTCTGCTCGGTGCGGAGGGGAGTAGTTCGGCGCACTTGCTTTGATGAAAGGTATGGATCTTGGACACGAAGCTTGTACGAAGCGGAGGGAGGGACGTCGCAGACGGCGGGACCGGAGCGAAGGCACTTGAGGGGTAGAATGAAGATTCGAAAGTGATTGAATTGTTGGAGCTTACACCCTACTGTTATAGACACGCGACCCTGCGTCCTATCACCTAGTGCATCTAATCAACCATCACTCACCGGTGTTCGTCCAATCATCCTACTCGTCTAATCATCGGTGGCGTAAACAACTTACCGTAATCACCATAATCAACGTGGGTTCGGATTGGACCGGTTCGGGTTAACCGGTTCACGGCTAATAACTGATACCAAACCGGTAACCGTCAATACGCCCCCTCAATGCGAAGTCCCACGAATGCCGAGAGCCGCCGTCAGATCCGTATGGCGTGGTCCCGCGAGAGCCTTCGTCATGATGTCCGCTAGCATCACAGAAGTCTCGCAGTACTCGAGCTTGACTTCACCGCGCTTCACTTCATCGCGGATGTGGTGGTACTTGATGTCGATGTGCTTGGCGCGACCGTGGTTTACTGGGTTCTTCGTCATCTTGATGCACCACTGGTTGTCTTCGCGGATCATGAGCTCGGGTCCAGTCTCATTAGCGGCCGCCAGAATCTCGCGCAGCAGGCGATGAATCCACTTGCCCTCTTGGATCGCCAGACTGAGTGCGATGTACTCCGCCTCACTCGTAGACAGCGAAACACTTGACTGCTTCTTGCTTCCCCAGCTCACTGGTGCACCCATTAGCATGAACGTGTAGCCGGAAGTCGACTTGCGGTCCGCGAGGTCGCCAGCCCAGTCCGCGTCCGAGTACCCGCGAAAGTCGATGTTGTCACCCGGCTTGAAGTAGATCCCATGCGTCTTGGTGCCTTGCAGGTAGCGAAAGATACGCTTGACCGCAACCCAGTGTTCTTCTTGAGGGTTCTCCATGAAGCGCGACGCATAGCCAACGGCGTACGCGATGTCCGGGCGCGTGGCAGTCATCAAGTGCATCAGAGCACCAACAGCTTCGCGAAACGGAGCGTTCACCTTGGTCGCTGCGTCACTTGAAATCAGTCGAGTGCTTATGTCGACGGGACTCACCACGGCCTTGCACTCGTCCATACCAAAACGCTTGAGAATGTCATCCACATAGCGGCGCTGACACATCGTCACGCTGCCGT
This sequence comes from Phytophthora sp. 'mugwort', assembly GCA_033558025.1. Classification (NCBI taxonomy): domain Eukaryota; phylum Oomycota; class Peronosporomycetes; order Peronosporales; family Peronosporaceae; genus Phytophthora; species Phytophthora sp. 'mugwort'. The sequence goes on along the minus strand of JAUCEF010000004.1, from coordinate 2,362,239 downwards.
CCGGGCCGTCCACCAATTCGATCCCAAGAACGAACGCGCACTTGCCGCTGTCGGTCATCTCGAAGCGTGTCTTGAGGTCGGTCTTCGTGCGTGAGATCAGTTCGGGTGAACTTCCGGTAATCAGCACGTCATCCACGTAGACCAGCACTAGCACGCAGTGACCGTCAACACGCGCGAAGCTTGCTTGAGACCGTAGATCGCCTTCACCAATTCCAGGCAGTCGAAGTCACCGTCGAGATCAACACCTTCGGGGACCGCGCAGAACACCAGTTCTTTCATTATCCCGTACAGGAAAGCTGTCACCACGTCGAGTTGGTCGAGGGGCCAGCCAAAATACTTGGCAATCGCGATGATCATGCGCAGCGTCACGTACTTGACCACGGGCGAGAACGTCTCGGTGTAGTCGATGCCGTACTTCTGCTTGAACCCCTTGGCCACGAGGCGCGCCTTGTACTTCTCGATCGATCCGTCCGCTTTGCGCTTGATCTTGAACACACACTTGGTGCCGATGGCGCGTTGTCCGTTAGGCAACTTGGCAGCACGAAACACACCACGAAGTCGCATCGATTCGAGCTCAGCACGAATCGCTTTGCGCCAGTGCACTTGGTCGGGGCCGTTCACCGCTTCTTGGAATGTCGTCGGCTCCGATAGATCGCCTGCTTCGACGGCATTGGCACTTGCACGCCAAAAAACTGGTGGAGTCGATTCTTCATCTTGGTCTCCAGACTTTTCTTCTTCGACTGCGTCTGCTCGGTGCGGAGGGGAGTAGTTCGGCGCACTTGCTTCTTCCAGTCCAGGTCGATGACGCACAGCTCGCGGTTTTCTGGCAGCTTCATCTTCGTCACTCGGGCGGCTCTTGCGCTTCCCTGCCTGCGTGTACTCCGTCTGGCGGAAACCATCATTGTCGATGTCGAGCGAGTCGAAGTCCAGGTCGTCGACATCTTCATCGGAGATCGTCGGTGAACATCCAAAGGTCGACTCATCGAAGTTGACATCGCGACTGATAACCACCTGCCCCGCCTTGATGTCATAAAGTCGATACGCCTTGGACACTTCTTCGTAACCCAGGAACAGTCCAGCGCGAGCCTTGGGATCCCACTTGAGCCGCTTCTCCTTCGGAGTCAGAATGTGTTGTCAAGGAGACGTCTCGATCAGCTGCTGTATACCGGTAGGATACCGGTATGACCTTCACTCAGTGGCATCGCAATCATCATGTGATTACGAGACGAAGATTACGCCACGGTGTTTATGGGACGGTGTTTACGCCACGGACGATTACGCCATGGGTGGGTACAAGATTGTGGGTACATGATGGGCTCTACGTGGCACTCCCTGATTGGCTGAAGTAACTCAGTATCCAGTAGAGAATCCAGTAGAGTGTACCCAGTAGGTAGAACTGTAGGCTTAGAGGTAGCAAGGAGTTTGCGAACTAAGGACCTAAATCAATCACTTTGCATTTTGCCATCAAGTGACCAAGCCTTTTGGTTATGAGCCCAAGCCCCGTCTTCCCTGACCAAGACCCCGACTACGCCTTCGCCATGGAAGCCACGTCGACTACCGCCCGCATTAACAAGTTCGACGGAACTAACTTCCACACGTGGAAGTTCAAGATGCAGATGGTGCTCGAGGAGCGCGAACTGTGGGAAGTGACAAGTGGGGAAGTGAAGCTGGAGCACTGCCAGACTGCGGCGGATCAAGCGCTCTTTCGGAAGAAGTCGCGCAAGGCGCTGGCGATCATCTGTCTCGCGATGGAGGATTCGCAGCTGCCGCTGGTTCGCTCGGCGAGTGGCGCGCATGATGCATGGTCAAGACTGGAAGGACACTTCGAGAAGAAGAGTTTGGCCAACAAGCTCTTTCTTCGTCGGCGTTTCTTCACGACGATGATGGACGAAGGTGATGATGTGCTGGAGCACATCAACAAGATCAAGACGCTGGCGGAGCAGCTCGACGCAGTGGGCGCTCCGGTCAGCGTGGACGACTTGGTGATCACGCTTTTGGGAAGTCTGAGCGAGTCGTACCAGTTCCTGATCACGGCGTTGGAGTCGAGAGCCGACTCACTGTCGTGGGAACTCGTGACGTCTCGGCTGCTTCATGAGGACATGAAGCGCAAGGAACAAGGTGGCGGTACGGACGGCACCGCGCACGGTCAAGGTCAAGCGTTCATGACAAGCGACAACAAGCGCAAGGGTCGGCAGGCGCAGAAGACTAGTGCCTGTCACTACTGTGGCGAGCAGGGACATTGGATCGCCAAGTGTCCGGTGCGAATCCGCGAGAACGCGGAGCGGCAGAGGCCGCAACGAGCGAATGTCGCGCAGAGTGAAGACGACTCTGGCGACTTCCTCTTCTCGGTTGGTGGTAACACGGGTGCCTCCAAGTCGAATGGAGTGTGGCTGGTCGACTCGGGTGCGACGCAGCACATGACGTACTCGAAGGAGTACATGAAGAACTACAAGAAGATCTCTCCGGTGGACGTGCATCTCGCGGACGACGGTGTGGTTCAGGCTGTGGGGACCGGCGACATTGTGATGTCGATGAAGACCCCGCGCGGCATGAAGAAGGGTGTACTCACGAACGTGTGGCACATTCCGAAGCTGTCACGCAACCTGTTTTCGGTTGGTCGGTTTACCAAGGACGTTGGGCCAGTCATCTTCGAGAGCGACGGGTGCTTCGCTGAAACGAAGAGTCTCAAGTGGAAGCTCGGCGCTCGTGAGGGCAAAGGACTGTTCAAGCTGTGCATGACTCCGATGATGCCTGACGAGGCCAATGCGGCAAGTTCGAAGGATCGCCAAGGGGACACCACGTCGTACCTCTGGCACCTTCGACTTGGTCACATCGGCCATGGCGGTCTAGACGCCATCGTCAAGAAGGACTACGGTGTTGGTATCGACATGGCGTCGGTGAAGCAGTGGGAGCTGTACGACGGATGCTCACTCGGCAAGCAAACGCGAGTAAGCTACATGAAGACGTCGCCAAACCGTGCCAAGCAAGTGCTAGAAGTCGTACACAGTGATGTATGCGGTCCCATGCAGACGCCGACCTTTGGAGGCAAGCGCTATTTTGTCACGTTTATCGATGACAAGTCGCACTTCTCTGTGGTGTACTTGCTGCGCAACAAGTCCGAGGTGGCCGACAAGTTCGCGCAATTCGTCGCGTTAGCTGAGACCCAGACTGGCAAGCGCGTGAAAATGCTGCGGAGCGACAACGGCGGCGAGTACACTTCGGGTGAGATGGCCAAGTTCTGTGCGGACCGTGGTATCATGCAGAAGTTCACGCCGCCATACACGCCTCAGCTGAACGGAGTCGCCGAGCGCATGAACCGGACGTTGGTGGAGTGTGCGCGTTGCATGCTGGAACATGCTGGATTGCCCAAGACGTATTGGGGTGAAGCTGTCGTGACAGCTACGTTCCTCCGTAATCGGTGTCCGACGCGTGCCATCAACCACGACAAGTCGCCGCACCAGGTTTGGACAGGCAAGAAACCGCTGCTAGCGAACCTCAAGGTGTTCGGTTGCCACGCGTACGTGCACGTGCCGAAGGAGAAGCGCACCAAGTTTGACGCTCGGTCGGTGCGCTGTCGGTTCCTGGGATACTCGGAGCATGAGAAAGCGTACCGTTTCGAAGAGACCAAGAGCGGTCGCGTGCTGGTGAGCCGCGACGCGCAGTTTATGGAAGACGTCTTCGACAGTGGGAGACGTGACTACCATCAGAGGGAGGTGGTGGTCATTCAAGATGAAGAGACGACGGATCAAGATTCGTTGCAGTCGGATGAAGACGACAAAGAAGAAGAAGACGAAGAAGCAGCGCGGGACGAAGGTTTTGAACCAGGCAGCAAGCGACACCCGCGGACGCAGTCGCTGGAAGAAGCTGTGGAAGTTCCAAGTGCCAAGCGGCAGAGTCGACACCTGACTCTGGACGAGATGTCGGCTGCGGCTCAAGAAAGTCAAGACTTCGAAGCTGCATACGTCGTGAATTCAGTGGGAGAAATGCCGACCACGTTCAAGTCGGCGATGGAATCCAGCGACGCAGTCAAGTGGAAGGAGGCGTGTGACTCGGAGGTCGAGTCGCTCCGCAAGAACGAGACGTGGATCCTCGTGCCGCTGCCAAAAGGACGCAAGGCAATCGGCAACCGATGGGTGTTCCGTGTGAAGGAGAACCAGGCTGGAGAGATCGAACGGTTCAAGGCGCGACTGGTGGCCAAGGGATTTTCGCAGAAGTACGGCATCGACTACGACGAGACTTTCGCGCCAGTGGCCAAGTTCACGTCGATCAGGATCCTGCTCAGTCTGGCGGCCAAGTACAATCTCATGGTGCACCAGATGGATGTCAAGACAGCTTTCCTGAACGGTTTGTTAGACGAAGACATCTACATGGCACAGCCGGACGGCTACATCGATGAAAAGCACCCGGACTATGTCTGTCAGCTCAAGCGGTCTCTTTACGGTTTGAAGCAGTCGCCGCGGATGTGGAACAAGACCATCGACGACCTCATGCTCAAGCTAGGGTTCAAGAAGTGCGAGTCTGACCACTGCATCTACTTCAAGCGTGACGACCAAGACATGATCTTCGTGGCGCTATATGTCGACGACCTGATCCTCGCAAGTAACAACGACAAGCTGCTCAAGTCGACGAAGAAGGCGCTCAGTGACCGTTTCGAGATGACGGACCTGGGCCAGCTCAAGTACTTCCTCGGCATGGAAATCGATCAAGATGTGACGACAGGGAAGGTGTCGATGCGGCAAACCAAGTTTGCGAAAGACATTCTGGAGAAGTTCAACATGGAGAAGAGCAACCCTGTTAAGACGCCACAGGATCCGGGCCTCAAGCTGACCAAGGCCATGTGCGAGGGCGGCTGCAAGCACAACGAGACCATGGTAAACGTGCCATACCGGAACGCTGTGGGATGCCTCATGTATCTCATGGTAGGCACACGCCCGGACCTCGCAGCAGCAGTGGGAGTTCTCAGCCAGTTTGCAGCAGACCCATGCCCGACACACTGGCAGGCGCTCAAGAGGGTCTTCAGGTACATTCAAGGCACGAAGACGCACGGCATCGAGTTTCAAGCGAGCTGCGACGACGGACCCCAAGGCTATTCAGATGCCGACTGGGCTGGAGACATCGAGTCAAGAAGAAGTACAAGTGGCTACGCGTTCATGATGAATGGCGGATGCATCAGCTGGAGGAGCAAGAAGCAGCGGACAGTGGCGCTGTCTTCGACGGAAGCTGAGTACATGGCGCTATCGGAGGCGACACAAGAGGCGGTGTGGCTTAAGGTGTTCCTGTGCGAGCTCGGCGAGATGACAAGCGATGAAGCAATCAAGATCTACGAGGACAACCAAGGCTCCATCGCGTTGGCCAAGAATCCCGAATTCCACAAGCGCACCAAGCACATCGACATTCGCTACCATTTCGTGCGCGAGAAGGTGGAAGACGGTCAAGTGGTGCTGCAGTATGTTTCGACAACCGACATGCTGGCGGACATCATGACGAAGCCAATCTCTGCGACGCAGTTCAGTGTGCTCCGGAGCAAACTCGGCATCGAAGCGCTGAAGGCTGTCGAGTCGAGTGGGAGTGTTGTCAAGGAGACGTCTCGACCAGCTGCTGTATACCGGTAGGATACCGGTATACCTTCACTCAGTGGCATCGCACTCATCATGTGATTACGAGACGAAGATTACGTCACGGTGTTTATGGGACGGTGTTTACGCCACGGACGATTACGCCATGGGTGGGTACAAGATTGTGGGTACATGATGGGCTCTACGTGGCACTCCCTGATTGGCTGAAGTAACTCAGTATCCAGTAGAGAATCCAGTAGAGTGTACCCAGTAGGTAGAACTGTAGGCTTAGAGGTAGCAAGGAGTTTGCGAACTAAGGACCTAAATCAATCACTTTGCATTTTGCCATCAAGTGACCAAGCCTTTTCAACAAGGCGGCCATCATGGGTGTGGGGACCATCGTGGAACAAGTGGTTCTGCCCAATGGCGACGAGCGCGAGATCGAGATCAAGAACGCGCTGTACGTGCCAAGCATGAGCAAGAATCTGCTTTCGGTACCGCAGATCAACAAAAGTGACAAGTTTCAAGTGGTGTTCGACGGCACCAAGATGCAGATTGCGCACAAAGGCTCCAAGCAAGTGGTGGCGACGGCAAACCTCATGGATGGACTCTACTGGCTTCAGACGCCTCAGCGATCGGCGAATGCGGCGACGAGTGGCAAGACTGTCGACCTGCACGCGCGCATGGGTCACGCTCCGGTTGAGGTGCTTCGCAAGATGGTCGACAACCACATGATCAAGGACGCGAAGGCACCTTTCAAGTCGAGCGGACCAAGTCTGTGTCGTGGTTGCCAGCAAGGTAAAATGGTCCAAAAACCATTCCCAAGCAACCGTGACAAGCGTCGCTACGACACATTTGAGCTGCTCCACTTCGACATCTGCGGACCCATGGAGGAAAACTCGCTTGGCGGCAGCAAGTACCTGCTACTGATCGTGGACGAAGCCAGTGGATGCATGAAGGGTTTCTGCCTGCGTGCCAAGTCGGAAAGTGAAGACTGCATCAAGACGTACATCATGAAGGTGCAGAAGCAGTTCGGCAAGAAGGTCAAGTTTGTGCGGCACGACGGAGCTCGTGAGTTTGCGACCAACTCGCTCAACGACTTCTACGAAGACGAAGGCATCGAGCAGCAAACCACGGTTCCGTACGCGCACCAGACGAACGGCACGGCAGAGCGAGCTATCCGAACTATCGTCACGATCGGCCGCAGCATGCTGCATCACGCTAAGCTGGACAAGTGTTTCTGGGCTGAGGCGGCGATGACTGCCATCTACGTGAAGAATCGTCTGCCGTCACCCAAGATCGAGCACAAGACTCCGTTCGAGATCGTTTACAACTCCAAGCCGAGTGTGAAGCACATGCGTGTGTTCGGCTGTCGGACGTACATTCAAAAGGCTTGGTCACTTGATGGCAAAATGCAAAGTGATTGATTTAGGTCCTTAGTTCGCAAACTCCTTGCTACCTCTAAGCCTACAGTTCTACCTACTGGGTACACTCTACTGGATTCTCTACTGGATACTGAGTTACTTCAGCCAATCAGGGAGTGCCACGTAGAGCCCATCATGTACCCACAATCTTGTACCCACCCATGGCGTAATCGTCCGTGGCGTAAACACCGTCCCATAAACACCGTGGCGTAATCTTCGTCTCGTAATCACATGATGATTGCGATGCCACTGAGTGAAGGTCATACCGGTATCCTACCGGTATACAGCAGCTGGTCGAGACGTCTCCTTGACAACACTCCCACTCGACTCGACAGCCTTCAGCGCTTCGATGCCGAGTTTGCTCCGGAGCACACTGAACTGCGTCGCAGAGATTGGCTTCGTCATGATGTCCGCCAGCATGTCGGTTGTCGAAACATACTGCAGCACCACTTGACCGTCTTCCACCTTCTCGCGCACGAAATGGTAGCGAATGTCGATGTGCTTGGTGCGCTTGTGGAATTCGGGATTCTTGGCCAACGCGATGGAGCCTTGGTTGTCCTCGTAGATCTTGATTGCTTCATCGCTTGTCATCTCGCCGAGCTCGCACAGGAACACCTTAAGCCACACCGCCTCTTGTGTCGCCTCCGATAGCGCCATGTACTCAGCTTCCGTCGAAGACAGCGCCACTGTCCGCTGCTTCTTGCTCCTCCAGCTGATGCATCCGCCATTCATCATGAACGCGTAGCCACTTGTACTTCTTCTTGACTCGATGTCTCCAGCCCAGTCGGCATCTGAATAGCCTTGGGGTCCGTCGTCGCAGCTCGCTTGAAACTCGATGCCGTGCGTCTTCGTGCCTTGAATGTACCTGAAGACCCTCTTGAGCGCCTGCCAGTGTGTCGGGCATGGGTCTGCTGCAAACTGGCTGAGAACTCCCACTGCTGCTGCGAGGTCCGGGCGTGTGCCTACCATGAGATACATGAGGCATCCCACAGCGTTCCGGTATGGCACGTTTACCATGGTCTCGTTGTGCTTGCAGCCGCCCTCGCACATGGCCTTGGTCAGCTTGAGGCCCGGATCCTGTGGCGTCTTAACAGGGTTGCTCTTCTCCATGTTGAACTTCTCCAGAATGTCTTTCGCAAACTTGGTTTGCCGCATCGACACCTTCCCTGTCGTCACATCTTGATCGATTTCCATGCCGAGGAAGTACTTGAGCTGGCCCAGGTCCGTCATCTCGAAACGGTCACTGAGCGCCTTCTTCGTCGACTTGAGCAGCTTGTCGTTGTTACTTGCGAGGATCAGGTCGTCGACATATAGCGCCACGAAGATCATGTCTTGGTCGTCACGCTTGAAGTAGATGCAGTGGTCAGACTCGCACTTCTTGAACCCTAGCTTGAGCATGAGGTCGTCGATGGTCTTGTTCCACATCCGCGGCGACTGCTTCAAACCGTAAAGAGACCGCTTGAGCTGACAGACATAGTCCGGGTGCTTTTCATCGATGTAGCCGTCCGGCTGTGCCATGTAGATGTCTTCGTCTAACAAACCGTTCAGGAAAGCTGTCTTGACATCCATCTGGTGCACCATGAGATTGTACTTGGCCGCCAGACTGAGCAGGATCCTGATCGACGTGAACTTGGCCACTGGCGCGAAAGTCTCGTCGTAGTCGATGCCGTACTTCTGCGAAAATCCCTTGGCCACCAGTCGCGCCTTGAACCGTTCGATCTCTCCAGCCTGGTTCTCCTTCACACGGAACACCCATCGGTTGCCGATTGCCTTGCGTCCTTTTGGCAGCGGCACGAGGATCCACGTCTCGTTCTTGCGGAGCGACTCGACCTCCGAGTCACACGCCTCCTTCCACTTGACTGCGTCGCTGGATTCCATCGCCGACTTGAACGTGGTCGGCATTTCTCCCACTGAATTCACGACGTATGCAGCTTCGAAGTCTTGACTTTCTTGAGCCGCAGCCGACATCTCGTCCAGAGTCAGGTGTCGACTCTGCCGCTTGGCACTTGGAACTTCCACAGCTTCTTCCAGCGACTGCGTCCGCGGGTGTCGCTTGCTGCCTGGTTCAAAACCTTCGTCCCGCGCTGCTTCTTCGTCTTCTTCTTCTTTGTCGTCTTCATCCGACTGCAACGAATCTTGATCCGTCGTCTCTTCATCTTGAATGACCACCACCTCCCTCTGATGGTAGTCACGTCTCCCACTGTCGAAGACGTCTTCCATAAACTGCGCGTCGCGGCTCACCAGCACGCGACCGCTCTTGGTCTCTTCGAAACGGTACGCTTTCTCATGCTCCGAGTATCCCAGGAACCGACAGCGCACCGACCGAGCGTCAAACTTGGTGCGCTTCTCCTTCGGCACGTGCACGTACGCGTGGCAACCGAACACCTTGAGGTTCGCTAGCAGCGGTTTCTTGCCTGTCCAAACCTGGTGCGGCGACTTGTCGTGGTTGATGGCACGCGTCGGACACCGATTACGGAGGAACGTAGCTGTCACGACAGCTTCACCCCAATACGTATTGGGCAATCCAGCATGTTCCAGCATGCAACGCGCACACTCCACCAACGTCCGGTTCATGCGCTCGGCGACTCCGTTCAGCTGAGGCGTGTATGGCGGCGTGAACTTCTGCATGATACCACGGTCCGCACAGAACTTGGCCATCTCACCCGAAGTGTACTCGCCGCCGTTGTCGCTCCGCAGCATTTTCACGCGCTTGCCAGTCTGGGTCTCAGCTAACGCGACGAATTGCGCGAACTTGTCGGCCACCTCGGACTTGTTGCGCAGCAAGTACACCACAGAGAAGTGCGACTTGTCATCGATAAACGTGACAAAATAGCGCTTGCCTCCAAAGGTCGGCGTCTGCATGGGACCGCATACATCACTGTGTACGACTTCTAGCACTTGCTTGGCACGGTTTGGCGACGTCTTCATGTAGCTCACTCGCGTTTGTTTGCCGAGTGAGCATCCGTCGCACAGCTCCCACTGCTTCACCGACGCCATGTCGATACCAACACCGTAGCCCTTCTTGACGATGGCGTCTAGACCGCCATGGCCGATGTGACCAAGTCGAAGGTGCCAGAGGTACGACGTGGTGTCCCCTTGGCGATCCTTCGAACTTGCCGCATTGGCCTCGTCAGGCATCATCGGAGTCATGCACAGCTTGAACAGCCCTTTGCCCTCACGAGCGCCGAGCTTCCACTTGAGACCCTTCGTTTCAGCGAAGCATCCGTCGCTCTCGAAGATGACTGGCCCAACGTCCTTGGTAAACCGACCAACCGAAAACAGGTTGCGTGACAGCTTCGGAATGTGCCACACGTTCGTGAGCACACCCTTCTTCATGCCGCGCGGGGTCTCCATCGACATCACAATGTCGCCGGTCCCCACAGCCTGAACCACACCGTCGTCCGCGAGATGCACGTCACCGGAGAGATCTTCTTGTAGTTCTTCATATACTCCTTCGAGTACGTCATGTGCTGCGTCGCACCCGAGTCGACCAGCCACACTCCATTCGACTTGGAGGCACCCGTGTTACCACCAACCGAGAAGAGGAAGTCGCCAGAGTCGTCTTCACTCTGCGCGACATTCGCTCGTTGCGGCCTCTGCCGCTCCGCGTTCTCGCGGATTCGCACCGGACACTTGGCGATCCAATGTCCCTGCTCGCCACAGTAGTGACAGGCACTAGTCTTCTGCGCCTGCCGACCCTTGCGCTTGTTGTCGCTTGTCATGAACGCTTGACCTTGACCGTGCGCGGTGCCGTCCGTACCGCCACCTTGTTCCTTGCGCTTCATGTCCTCATGAAGCAGCCGAGACGTCACGAGTTCCCACGACAGTGAGTCGGCTCTCGACTCCAACGCCGTGATCAGGAACTGGTACGACTCGCTCAGACTTCCCAAAAGCGTGATCACCAAGTCGTCCACGCTGACCGGAGCGCCCACTGCGTCGAGCTGCTCCGCCAGCGTCTTGATCTTGTTGATGTGCTCCAGCACATCATCACCTTCGTCCATCATCGTCGTGAAGAAACGCCGACGAAGAAAGAGCTTGTTGGCCAAACTCTTCTTCTCGAAGTGTCCTTCCAGTCTTGACCATGCATCATGCGCGCCACTCGCCGAGCGAACCAGCGGCAGCTGCGAATCCTCCATCGCGAGACAGATGATCGCCAGCGCCTTGCGCGACTTCTTCCGAAAGAGCGCTTGATCCGCCGCAGTCTGGCAGTGCTCCAGCTTCACTTCCCCACTTGTCACTTCCCACAGTTCGCGCTCCTCGAGCACCATCTGCATCTTGAACTTCCACGTGTGGAAGTTAGTTCCGTCGAACTTGTTAATGCGGGCGGTAGTCGACGTGGCTTCCATGGCGAAGGCGTAGTCGGGGTCTTGGTCAGGGAAGACGGGGCTTGGGCTCATAACCAAAAGGCTTGGTCACTTGATGGCAAAATGCAAAGTGATTGATTTAGGTCCTTAGTTCGCAAACTCCTTGCTACCTCTAAGCCTACAGTTCTACCTACTGGGTACACTCTACTGGATTCTCTACTGGATACTGAGTTACTTCAGCCAATCAGGGAGTGCCACGTAGAGCCCATCATGTACCCACAATCTTGTACCCACCCATGGCGTAATCGTCCGTGGCGTAAACACCGTCCCATAAACACCGTGACGTAATCTTCGTCTCGTAATCACATGATGATTGCGATGCCACTGAGTGAAGGTCATACCGGTATCCTACCGGTATACAGCAGCTGGTCGAGACGTCTCCTTGACAACATGTTGCCGTCGGCCACCGAAAGTTCGCCTTCGTTCCGCTCAATCAAATGGACAAACATTGGTCTTGTCGTTGCAGATGTGGTGCGTTGCGCCGCTGTCGACCGCCCACATCCCGGACACATTCTTGCCCGTCGAAACCCCACATTCCAGTGAAACCGCGAACGCTACTCGATCGTAGTCGTAGTCGTAGCCGTTGCTGTCGTTTCTCCACTGGATGTTGTTGGCCCCGCGTCCACGGCCGTTGCCGCCGCGTCTCGGCCCTCGGTTCTCGTCCTTCTGCTTGGTCCAGCACTTGTCAATCGTGTGCCCCACTTTTCCGCAGTACGTACACTGGCGAGACTCGCGGTCGGTGTTGAACGCCTTGGCCGCGTTCTCCGTCTTCACCGTCGCCGTCTTCTCGCCTTGTCTCTTGATGTGCTCGTTCGTGAGCACCTTCACGACGTCTTGCGACCGCAGTTCAGCGCTGCTCATCTCCAAGTTCAGCACGACGTTCTCGTAGCTCTTGGGGAGGCTGCGCAACAAGCAGATCGCCACGTCCTCGTCCTCCATCTTGGCACCGATGCTGCTGAGCTTGGCGCTGATGTTGAGGACCTCGTTGCAATGATGCAACACATTGCCGCCTTCCGACATCTCCATGCTGAAGAGTTGGCGCTTCAGGTAGATGCGTCCAGCCTTCTGCGATCCACCGTACAGCGTCTTCAGGCGCGACCAGGCAACCCACGCTTCCTCGCAGTCGTCGACCACATGGTGGTAGTCCGCGTCCATGTGGAGCAGCATCAGTCCGAAAACGATGTTGCTCAACTTGACGTAGTCGTCCTTGGCCCGCGAGTCCGTGTAGCTTGGCGTCGTCTCACGGTTCACGACATGCCACGTCGACTTGGTCAGGAACACGCCACGCATGTAGAGGTTCCATGTCGCGTAGTTGTCCCCGTTGAACTTGTCAATGGAGACCTTGGTCGAGGCGTCTTGGGCAGAGGACATGGTGCTTGGGCTCATAACCTGATGAAAGGTATGGATCTTGGACACGAAGCTTGTACGAAGCGGAGGGAGGGACGTCGCAGACGGCGGGACCGGAGCGAAGGCACTTGAGGGGTAGAATGAAGATTCGAAAGTGATTGAATTGTTGGAGCTTACACCCTACTGTTATAGACACGCGACCCTGCGTCCTATCACCTAGTGCATCTAATCAACCATCACTCACCGGTGTTCGTCCAATCATCCTACTCGTCTAATCATCGGTGGCGTAAACAACGTACCGTAAACATCGCGGGATCGTGTTGGACCGGTTCGGGTTAACCGGTTCACGGCTAATAACTGATACCAAACCGGTAACCTTCAATATTCATCTTGATCTCCAGACTTTTCTTCTTTGTCTGCGTCTGCTCGGTGCGGAGGGGAGTAGTTCGGCGCACTTGCTTCTTCCAGTCCAGGTCGATGACGCACAGCGCGCGGTCTTCTGGCAGCTTCATCTTCATCACTCGGGCGGCTCTTGCGCTTCCCTGCCTGTTTGTACTCCGTCTGGCGCGGACCATCATCGTCGATGTCGAGCGAGTCGAAGTCCAGGTCGTCGACATCTTCATCAGAACCCGACGGTGAAAATCCAAAGGTCGATTCATCGAAGTTGACATCGCGACTGATGACCACCTGCCCCGCCTCGATGTCATAAAGTCGATACGCCTTGGACACTTCTTCGTAACCCAGAAACAATCCGGCGCGAGCCTTGGGATCCCACTTGAGTCGCTTCTCCTTCGGAGTCAGGATGTACGTCCGACAGCCGAAAACACGCATGTGCTTCACACTCGGCTTGGACTTGTAGACGATCTCGAACGGAGTCTTGTGCTCGATCTTGGGTGACGGCAGGCGGTTCTTCACATAGATGGCCGTCATCGCCGCCTCAGCCCAGAAACACTTGTCCAGCTTGGCGTGATGCAACATGCTGCGGCCGATCGTGACGATAGTTCGGATGGCTCGCTCTGCCGTGCCGTTGGTCTGGTGCGCGTACGGAACCGTGGTTTGCTGCTCGATGCCTTCGTCTTCGTAAAAATCCTTGCGCGAGTTAGTCGCAAACTCACGAGCTCCGTCGTGCCGCACAAACTTGACCTTCTTGCCGAATTGCGTCTGCACCTTCATGATGTATGTCTTGATGCAGTCTTCACTTTCCGACTTGGCACGCAGACAGAAACCCTTCATGCATCCGCTGGCTTCGTCCACGATCAGGAGCAGATACTTGCTGCCGCCAAGCGAGTTTTCCTCCTGATAAAAGGTATGGATCTTGATAAGTGAAGCTTGGACGGAGCGAAGGGAGTTCTGCACTTGTGTGCGGAGACCGGAGTGAAGACCACTTGAGCTGAAGAAGGAAGATTCGAAAGTGATTGATTTATCGGAGCTTACACTACCTAGTCTACCACATAAATATGCAGCCCTGCATCCAATCATTTGGTGCATCCAATCACCAACACTCCGCACTCGTCCAATCATCCTACTCGTCTAATCATCGGTTGCGTAAACAACGTACCGTAAACATCGCGGGATCGTGTTGGACCGGTTCGGGTTAACCGGTTCACGGCTAATAACTGATACCAAACCGGTAACCTTCAATATTCATCTTGATCTCCAGACTTTTCTTCTTCGTCTGCGTCTGCTCGGTGCGGAGGGGAGTAGTTCGGCGCACTTGCTTCTTCCAGTCCAGGTCGATGACGCACAGCTCGCGGTTTTCTGGCAGCTTCATCTTCGTCACTCGGGCGGCTCTTGCGCTTCCCTGCCTGCGTGTACTCCGTCTGGCGGAAACCATCATTGTCGATGTCGAGCGAGTCGAAGTCCAGGTCGTCGACATCTTCATCGGAAATCGTCGGTGAACATCCAAAGGTCGATTCATCGAAGTTGACATCGCGACTGATGACCACCTGCCCCGCCTCGATGTCATAAAGTCGATACGCCTTGGACACTTCTTCGTAACCCAGAAACAGTCCAGCGCGAGCCTTGGGATCCCACTTGAGCCGCTTCTCCTTCGGAGTCAGGATGTACGTCCGACAGCCGAAAACACGCATGTGCTTCACACTCGGCTTGGACTTGTAGACGATCTCGAACGGAGTCTTGTGCTCGATCTTGGGTGACGGCAGGCGGTTCTTCACATAGATGGCCGTCATCGCCGCCTCAGCCCAGAAACACTTGTCCAGCTTGGCGTGATGCAACATGCTGCGGCCGATCGTGACGATAGTTCGGATGGCTCGCTCTGCCGTGCCGTTGGTCTGGTGCGCGTACGGAACCGTGGTTTGCTGCTCGATGCCTTCGTCTTCGTAAAAATCCTTGAGCGAGTTAGTCGCAAACTCACGAGCTCCGTCGTGCCGCACAAACTTGACCTTCTTGCCGAATTGCGTCTGCACCTTCATGATGTATGTCTTGATGCAGTCTTCACTTTCCGACTTGGCACGCAGGCAGAAACCCTTCATGCATCCACTGGCTTCGTCCACGATCAGTAGCAGGTACTTGCTGCCGCCAAGCGAGTTTTCCTCCATGGGTCCGCAGATGTCGAAGTGGAGCAGCTCAAATGTGTCGTAGCGACGCTTGTCACGGTTGCTTGGGAATGGTTTTTGGACCATTTTACCTTGCTGGCAACCACGACACAGACTTGGTCCGCTCGACTTGAAAGGTGCCTTCGCGTCCTTGATCATGTGGTTGTCGACCATCTTGCGAAGCACCTCAACCGGAGCGTGACCCATGCGCGCGTGCAGGTCGACAGTCTTGCCACTCGTCGCCGCATTCGCCGATCGCTGAGGCGTCTGAAGCCAGTAGAGTCCATCCATGAGGTTTGCCGTCGCCATCACTTGCTTGGAGCCTTTGTGCGCAATCTGCATCTTGGTGCCGTCGAACACCACTTGAAACTTGTCACTTTTGTTGATCTGCGGTACCGAAAGCAGATTCTTGCTCATGCTTGGCACGTACAGCGCGTTCTTGATCTCGATCTCGCGCTCGTCGCCATTGGGCAGAACCACTTGTTCCACGATGGTCCCCACACCCATGATGGCCGCCTTGTTGCCGTCGGCCACCGAAAGTTCGCCTTCGTTCCGCTC
This sequence comes from Phytophthora sp. 'mugwort', assembly GCA_033558025.1. Taxonomy (NCBI): domain Eukaryota; phylum Oomycota; class Peronosporomycetes; order Peronosporales; family Peronosporaceae; genus Phytophthora; species Phytophthora sp. 'mugwort'. The sequence goes on along the minus strand of JAUCEF010000004.1, from coordinate 2,346,436 downwards.
AATCGAATGGACGAACTTGGTCTTGTCGTTGCAGATGTGGTGCGTTGCGCCGCTGTCGACCGCCCACATCCCGGACACATTCTTGCCCGTCGAAACCCCACATTCCAGTGAAACCGCGAACGCCACTTGATCGTAGTCGTAGTCGTAGCCGTTGCTGTCGTTTCTCCACTGGATGTTGTTGGCCCCGCGTCCACGGCCGTTGCCGCCGCGTCTCGGCCCTCGGTTCTCGTCCTTCTGCTTGGTCCAGCACTTGTCAATCGTGTGCCCCACTTTTCCGCAGTACGTACACTGGCGAGACTCTCGGTCGGTGTTGAACGCCTTGGCCGCGTTTCTCCGTCTTCACCGTCGCCGTCTTCTCGCCTTGTCTCTTGATGTGCTCGTTCGTGAGCACCTTCACGACGTCTTGCGACCGCAGTTCAGCGCTGCTCATCTCCAAGTTCAGCACGACGTTCTCGTAGCTCTTGGGGAGACTGCGCAGCAAGCAGATCGCCACGTCCTCGTCCTCCATCTTGGCACCGATGCTGCTGAGCTTGGCGCTGATGTTGAGGACCTCGTTGCAATGATGCAACACATTGCCGCCTTCCGACATCTCCATGCTGAAGAGTTGGCGCTTCAGGTAGATGCGTCCAGCCTTCTGCGATCCACCGTACAGCGTCTTCAGGCGCGACCAGGCAACCCACGCTTCCTCGCAGTCGTCGACCACATGGTGGTAGTCCGCGTCCATGTGGAGCAGCATCAGTCCGAAAACGATGTTGCTCAACTTGACGTAGTCGTCCTTGGCCCGCGAGTCCGTGTAGCTTGGCGTCGTCTCACGGTTCACGACATGCCACGTCGACTTGGTCAGGAACACGCCACGCATGTAGCGGTTCCATGTCGCGTAGTTGTCCCCGTTGAACTTGTCAATGGAGACCTTGGTCGAGGCGTCTTGGGCAGAGGACATGGTGCTTGGGCTCATAACCTGATGAAAGGTATGGATCTTGGACACGAAGCTTGTACGAAGCGGAGGGAGGGACGTCGCAGACGGCGGGACCGGAGCGAAGGCACTTGAGGGGTAGAATGAAGATTCGAAAGTGATTGAATTGTTGGAGCTTACACCCTACTGTTATAGACACGCGACCCTGCGTCCTATCACCTAGTGCATCTAATCAACCATCACTCACCGGTGTTCGTCCAATCATCCTACTCGTCTAATCATCGGTGGCGTAAACAACGTACCGTAAACATCGCGGGATCGTGTTGGACCGGTTCGGGTTAACCGGTTACTGGTACACAGTACCAAAACCCGGCAACCCTCAATATCGACTTTATGACATCGAGGCGGGGCAGGTGGTTATCAGTCGCGATGTCAACTTCGATGAGTCGACCTTTGGATGTTCACCGACGATTTCCGATGAAGATGTCGACGACCTGGACTTCGACTCGCTCGACATCGACAATGATGGTTTCCGCCAGACGGAGTACACGCAGGCAGGGAAGCGCAAGAGCCGCCCGAGTGACGAAGATGAAGCTGCCAGAAAACCGCGCGCTGTGCGTCATCGACCTGGACTGGAAGAAGCAAGTGCGCCGAACTACTCCCCTCCGCACCGAGCAGACGCAGACGAAGAAGAAAAGTCTGGAGACCAAGATGAATATTGACGGTTACCGGTTTGGTATCAGTTATTAGCCGTGAACCGGTTAACCCGAACCGGTCCAACACGATCCCGCGATGTTTACGGTAAGTTGTTTACGCCACCGATGATTAGACGAGTAGGATGATTGGACGAACACCGGTGAGTGATGGTTGATTAGATGCACTAGGTGATAGGACGCAGGGTCGCGTGTCTACAACAGTAGGGTGTAAGCTCCAACAATTCAATCACTTTCGAATCTTCATTCTACCCCTCAAGTGCCTTCGCTCCGGTCCCGCCGTCTGCGACGTCCCTCCCTCCGCTTCGTACAAGCTTCGTGTCCAAGATCCATACCTTTCATCAGGTTATGAGCCCAAGCACCATGTCCTCTGCCCAAGACGCCTCGACCAAGGTCTCCATTGACAAGTTCAACGGAGACAACTACGCGACGTGGAACCGCTACATGCGTGGCGTGTTCCTGACCAAGTCGACGTGGCATGTCGTGAATCGGGAAACGTCTCCATCCTTTACGGACTCCCGGGCCAAGGACGAGTATGTCAAGTCGAGCAACATCGCTTTTGGACTGATGTTGCTTCACATGGACGCCGACTACCATCATGTGGTCGACGACTGCGAGGAAGCGTGGGTTGCCTGGTCGCGCCTGAAGACGCTGTACGGTGGTTCGCAGAAGGCTGGACGCATCTACCTGAAGCGCCAACTCTTCAGCATGGAGATGTCGGAAGGCAGCAATGTGTTGCATCATTGCAACGAAGTCCTCAACATCAGCGCCAAGCTCAGCAGCATCGGTGCCAAGATGGAGGACGAGGACGTGGCGATCTGCTTGTTGCGCAGCCTCCCCAAGAGCTACGAGAACGTCGTGTTGAAGTTGGAGATGAGCAGCGCTGAACTGCGGTCGCAAGACGTCGTGAAGGTGCTCACGAACGAGCACATCAAGAGACAAGGCGAGAAGACGGCGACGGTGAAGACGGAGAACGCGGCCAAGGCGTTCAACACCGACCGAGAGTCTCGCCAGTGTACGTACTGCGGAAAAGTGGGGCACACGATTGACAAGTGCTGGACCAAGCAGAAGGACGAGAACCGAGGGCCGAGACGCGGCGGCAACGGCCGTGGACGCGGGGCCAACAACATCCAGTGGAGAAACGACAGCAACGGCTACGACTACGACTACGATCAAGTGGCGTTCGCGGTTTCACTGGAATGTGGGGTTTCGACGGGCAAGAATGTGTCCGGGATGTGGGCGGTCGACAGCGGCGCAACGCACCACATCTGCAACGACAAGACCAAGTTCGTCCATTCGATTGAGCGGAACGAAGGCGAACTTTCGGTGGCCGACGGCAACAAGGCGGCCATCATGGGTGTGGGGACCATCGTGGAACAAGTGGTTCTGCCCAATGGCGACGAGCGCGAGATCGAGATCAAGAACGCGCTGTACGTGCCAAGCATGAGCAAGAATCTGCTTTCGGTACCGCAGATCAACAAAAGTGACAAGTTTCAAGTGGTGTTCGACGGCACCAAGATGCAGATTGCGCACAAAGGCTCCAAGCAAGTGATGGCGACGGCAAACCTCATGGATGGACTCTACTGGCTTCAGACGCCTCAGCGATCGGCGAATGCGGCGACGAGTGGCAAGACTGTCGACCTGCACGCGCGCATGGGTCACGCTCCAGTCGAGGTGCTTCGCAAGATGGTCGACACCAAGATGATCAAGGACGCGAAAGCACCTTCCAAGTCGAGTGGACCAAGTGTGTGTCGTGGTTGCCAGCAAGGCAAAATGGTCCAAAAACCATTCCCAAGCAACCGTGACAAGCGTCGCTACGACACATTTGAGCTGCTCCACTTCGACATCTGCGGACCCATGGAGGAAAACTCGCTTGGCGGCAGCAAGTACCTGCTACTGATCGTGGACGAAGCCAGTGGATGCATGAAGGGTTTCTGTCTGCGTGCCAAGTCGGAGAGCGAAGACTGCATCAAGACGTACATCACGAAGGTGCAGACGCAGTTTGGCAAGAAGGTCAAGTTTGTGCGGCACGACGGAGCTCGTGAGTTTGCGACCAACTCGCTCAACGACTTCTACGAAGACGAAGGCATCGAGCAGCAAACCACGGTTCCGTACGCGCACCAGACCAACGGCACGGCAGAGCGAGCTATCCGAACTATCGTCACGATCGGCCGCAGCATGCTGCATCACGCTAAGCTGGACAAGTGTTTCTGGGCTGAGGCGGCCATGACTGCCATCTACGTGAAGAATCGTCTGCCGTCACCCAAGATCGAGCACAAGACTCCGTTCGAGATCGTTTACAACTCCAAGCCGAGTGAGAAGCACATGCGTGTGTTCGGCTGTCGGACGTACATCCTGACTCCGAAGGAGAAGCGACTCAAGTGGGATCCCAAGGCTCGCGCCGGATTGTTTCTGGGTTACGAAGAAGTGTCCAAGGCGTATCGACTTTATGACATCGAGGCGGGGCAGGTGGTCATCAGTCGCGATGTCAACTTCGATGAATCGACCTTTGGATGTTCACCGTCGATTTCTGATGAAGATGTCGACGACCTGGACTTCGACTCGCTCGACATCGACAATGATGGTTTCCGCCAGACGGAGTACACGCAGGCAGGGAAGCGCAAGAGCCGCCCGAGTGACGAAGATGAAGCTGCCAGAAAACCGCGCGCTGTGCGTCATCGACCTGGACTGGAAGAAGCAAGTGCGCCGAACTACTCCCCTCCGCACCGAGCAGACGCAGACGAAGAAGAAAAGTCTGGAGACCAAGATGAATATTGACGGTTACCGGTTTGGTATCAGTTATTAGCCGTGAACCGGTTAACCCGAACCGGTCCAATCCGAACCCACGTTGATTATGGTGATTACGGTAAGTTGTTTACGCCACCGATGATTAGACGAGTAGGATGATTGGACGAACACCGGTGAGTGATGGTTGATTAGATGCACTAGGTGATAGGACGCAGGGTCGCGTGTCTATAACAGTAGGGTGTAAGCTCCAACAATTCAATCACTTTCGAATCTTCATTCTACCCCTCAAGTGCCTTCGCTCCGGTCCCGCCGTCTGCGACGTCCCTCCCTCCGCTTCGTACAAGCTTCGTGTCCAAGATCCATACCTTTCATCACAGTTCATGGAAGACGTCTTCGACGGTGGAAGACGCGACTACAAACCCAAGGAGGCGCTGGTGGACATTCAAGATGCGGAAGAAGGCACCACGGACAAAGATGAACAGTCGGCATCGGACGACGAAGATGAAGAGACTGCGCGGGATGATGAATTCTTGCCCGGCAGCAAGAGACACCCGCGGACACAGTCGCTGGAGGAAGCGGTGGAGACCCCGAGTGCCAAGCGATACGCGTCAGAGAATCGACGCCAAGGCCTGGATGAGATGTCTGCTATGGGTCGAGACAACGACAAGATCTTCGAGGCGGCGTACGTCGTGGATTCAGTGGGGGAAATGCCGACCACGTTCAAGTCGGCGATGGAATCCAGCGACGCACGCAAATGGAAGGAGGCCTGCGACTCGGAGTACGACTCCCTGCGCAAGAACGACACATGGGACGTGGTACCGCTGCCCAAGGGACGCAAGGCCATCGGCTGTCAATGGGTCTTTCGCGTGAAGGAGAACCAAGCCGGCGAGATCGAACGATACAAGGCGCGCCTGGTGGCTAAGGGCTTCTCGCAGAAGCACGGCATCGACTACGACGAGACCTTCGCGCCCGTGGCCAAGTTCACGTCCATCCGAATCGTGCTAGCGATGGCTGCCAAGTACGGGCTCAAGCTGCACCAGATGGACGTTAAGACAGCCTTTCTTAACGGCGTCCTGGATGAAGACATCTAGATGCAGCAGCCGGACGGATACATAAGCGAAGGACGCCCGAATCATGTGTGCAAGCTCAAGCGCGCGCTCTACGGTCTCAAGCAGTCGCCGCGCATGTGGAACCACACCATCGACGACTTCATGCTCAAGCTGGACTTCGACAAGTGCGAGACCGACCACTGCGTCTACGTCAAGCGCAACGGCGACAGCATGGTGCTCGTGGTGCTGTACGTGGACGACCTGGTGATTGCGAGCAGTGATGACGACATGCTCAAGGCGACCAAGAGCGCACTAAGCAAGCGGTTCGAGATGACGGACCTAGGCGAGCTGAGCTACTTTCTCGGAATGGAGATCAAGCAAGACATCAAGGCTGGTGAGGTGACGATGCGGCAGACCAAGTTCGCGCGGAGCATCCTGAGCAAGTTCAGCATGGAGAACAGCAAGCCCGTGAAAACGCCGCAGGACCCCGGACTCAAGCTGACCAAGGCTATGTGCGACGGCGGGTGCAAGCATGATGACACCATGGCAGGCGTGCCTTACCGGAACGCCGTGGGCTGCCTCATGTACTTGATGGTGGGCACCCGACCGGATCTGGCTGCGGCAGTGGGCACACTGAGTCAGTTCGCTGCAGACCCATGCCCCACGCACTGGCAAGCACTCAAGCGCGTCCTCCGCTACATCCAAGGCACGGCGACGTACGGCATCCAGTTTCGCACCAAGGACCAAGACGGCGTCTGCGGCTACTCGGATGCGGACTGGGCGGGTGATGTGGAGTCGCGCCGCAGCACGAGCGGATACGCGTTCATAATGAGCGGTGGATGCGTGAGCTGGCGCAGCAAGAAGCAGAGGACGGTGGCACTATCGTCGACGGAAGCCGAGTACATGGCGCTATCGGAGGCAACACAGGAGGCTGTGTGGCTCAAGGCGTTTCTGTGCGAGATAGGCGAAACCACAGAGGGCAAGGCGATCAAGATCTACGAAGACAACCAAGGATCCATCGCGCTTGCCAAGAATCCCGAGTTTCACAAGCGTACCAAGCATATCGACATTCGCTACCACTTCGTGCGCGAGAAGGTCGAGGACGGAGAAGTGGTGCTCGAGTACTGTCCGACGCAAGACATGCTGGCGGACCTGATGACCAAGCCCATTTCAGCGGCGCAGTTCGACTGTCTCCGGAGCAAGCTCGGCATCGAAGCACCGAAGGCTATCGAGTCGAGTGGGAGTGTTGTCAAGGAGACGCCTCGAGCAGCTGCTGTATACCGGTAGGATACCGGTATGACCTTCACTCAGTGGCACCTCAATCACTCCGGCGATTACGGGACGATGATTACGATGCACGTGGGTACAAGATTGTGGGTACAAGATGGGCATCGACGTGGCGCTCTGCGATTGGCTGAAGTAACCCAGTATCCAGTAGAGAATCCAGTAGAGTGTACCCAGTAGGTAGAACTGTAGGCTTAGAGGTAGCAAGGAGTTTGCGAACTAAGGACCTAAATCAATCACTTTGCATTTTGCCATCAAGTGACCAAGCCTTTTGGTTATGAGCCCAAGCCCCGCCTTCTCTGAAGACCCCGACTACGCCTTCGCCATGGACGCCACGCCGCCTTCTGCCTTCCGCATCAACAAGTTCGACGGAGCTAACTTCCACACGTGGAAGTTCAAGATGCAGATGGTGCTCGAGGAGCGCGAACTGTGGGAAGTGACAAGTGGGGAAGTGAAGCTGGAGCACTGCCAGACTGCGGCGGATCAAGCGCTCTTTCGGAAGAAGTCGCGCAAGGCGCTGGCGATGATCTGTCTCGCGATGGAGGATTCGCAGCTGCCGCTGGTTCGCTCGGCGAGTGGCGCGCATGATGCATGGTCAAGACTGGAAGGACACTTCGAGAAGAAGAGTTTGGCCAACAAGCTCTTTCTTCGTCGACGTTTCTTCACGCTCATGATGGAGGAAGGTGATGATGTGCTTCAACACCTCAACAAGCTCAAGACTCTGGCGGAACAGCTCGACGCGGTCGGCGCTCCGGTCAGCGAGAACGACTTGGTAATCACGCTTCTCGGGAGCCTGAGCGAGTCGTATCAGTTCCTGATCACGGCGTTGGAGTCAAGATCCGACACGCTGACGTGGGAGCTGGTGACGTCTCGGCTGCTACATGAAGACATGAAGCGCAAGGAGCAGGGTGGCGATGGAGATGGCGCCGCGCCTGGCCAGGCGTTCATGATGAGGGACAACAAGCATAAGGGCCGACCGTCGAAGAAGAACGGTGCGTGCCACAACTGCGGCAAGCATGGACATTGGATCGCGGAGTGTCCTTCGCGGATCCATGACAACACGGAACGGCAGCGCTCGCAGCGTGCCAACGTCGCGCTTGAGGACGACTCTGGCGACTATCTCTTCTTCGTCGACGGCGATGGCGATGCGGCCATGGCAGCGTCGGCGAGTGGCACATGGCTGGTCGACTCGGGTGCGACGCAGCACATGGCGCACTCCAAGAAGTTCATGAGAAACTACAAGGCCTTCACTCCGGTCGACGTGCGTCTCGCAGACGACGGTGTGGTTCAAGCAGCGGCGACATTGTGATGGAGATGAAGACGCCTCGTGGCATCAAGAAGGGTGTGCTCACGAACGTGTGGCACATTCCCAAGCTAACGCGCAACCTCTTCTCGATCGGGCGCTTCACCAAGGACGTCGGATCAGTGACCTTCGACAGCGACGGATGCTTCATCGCGCTGAAGGGGATGAAGTGCACGATAGGTGCGCGTGAGGGCAAGCTGTTCAAGCTGTGCATGACGCCCGTGCGCCTGGACGAAGCGAATTCGGCGAGTCCGAACGGGAGCCAAGGGGACACCAAGTCGTACCTCTGGCACCTTCGACTAGGCCACATCGGTCACGTTGGGCTCGACGCCATCGTCAAGAAGAAGCTCAGCGTCGGCATTGACCTCGGGTCCGCGAGCAAGTGGGAGACGTGCGACGGATGCGCGCTCGGCAAGCAGACGCGATTGAGTTTCGAATCGACATCGCCCAAGCGTGCCAATGAACTACTGGAGGTTGTGCACAGTGACGTATGCGGGCCCATGCGCACGCCGACGTTTGGCGGCAAGCGCTACTTCGTCACCTTTATCGACGACAAGTCGCGCTACTGCGTGGTGTACCTGGTGAAGAACAAGTGGGAGGTGGCCGACAAGTTCGCGCACTTTGTGGCGTTTGCGGAAACACAGACCGGCAAGCGCGTCAAGGAGCTTCGCAGTGACAACGGTGGTGAGTACAAATCCGACAAAATGGCCAAGTTTTGCAGCAAGCGCGGCATCGTGCAAAAGTTCACGCCGCCATACACGCCGCAGCTCAACGGAATTGCGGAGCGCATAAACCGGACGCTAGTTGAATGCGCGCGGTGCATGCTGGAGCACGCGAGTCTGTCCAAGGCATACTGGGGCGAAGCAGTCATGACGGCTATGTTCCTGCGCAACCGCTGTCCGACACATGCGCTTGACAACGATAAGTCTCCGTACGAGTTGTGGACTGCCAAGAAACCATTGCTGGCCAACCTCAAAGTCTTCGGTTGCCACGCCTACGTGCATGTGGCGAAAGAGAAGCGAACCAAGCTGGATGCGCGATCGGTGCGATGCAGGTTCCTGGGGTACTCGGACCACGAGAAAGCGTATCGGTTCGAGGAGATCGAGAGTGGTCGCGTGCTGGTGAGCCGCGATGCACAGTTCATGGAAGACGTCTTCGACGGTGGAAGACGCGACTACAAACCCAAGGAGGCGCTGGTGGACATTCAAGATGCGGAAGAAGGCACCATGGACAAAGATGAGCAGTCGGCATCGGACGACGAAGATGAAGAGACTGCGCGGGATGATGAACTCTTGCCCGGCAGCAAGAGACACCCGCGGACACAGTCGCTGGAGGAAGCGGTGGAGACCCCGAGTGCCAAGCGATACGCGTCAGAGAATCGACGCCAAGGCCTGGATGAGATGTCTGCCATGGCTCGAGACAACGACAAGAGCTTCGAGGCGGCGTACGTCGTGGATTCAGTGGGAGAAATGCCGACCACGTTCAAGTCGGCGATGGAATCCAGCGACGCACGCAAATGGAAGGAGGCCTGCGACTCGGAGTACGACTCCCTGCGCAAGAACGACACATGGGACGTGGTACCGCTGCCCAAGGGACGCAAGGCCATCGGCTGTCGATGGGTCTTTCGCGTGAAGGAGAACCAAGCCGGCGAGATCGAACGATACAAGGCGCGCCTGGTGGCTAAGGGCTTCTCGCAGAAGCACGGCATCGACTACGACGAGACCTTCGCGCCCGTGGCCAAGTTCACGTCCATCCGAATCGTGCTAGCGATGGCTGCCAAGTACGGGCTCAAGCTGCACCAGATGGACGTTAAGACAGCCTTTCTTAACGGCGTCCTGGATGAAGACATCTAGATGCAGCAGCCGGACGGATACATAAGCGAAGGACGCCCGAATCATGTGTGCAAGCTCAAGCGCGCGCTCTACGGTCTCAAGCAGTCGCCGCGCATGTGGAACCACACCATCGACGACTTCATGCTCAAGCTGGACTTCGACAAGTGCGAGACCGACCACTGCGTCTACGTCAAGCGCAACGGCGACAGCATGGTGCTCGTGGTGCTGTACGTGGACGACCTGGTGATTGCGAGCAGTGATGACGACATGCTCAAGGCGACCAAGAGCGCATTAAGCAAGCGGTTTGAGATGACGGACCTAGGCGAGCTGAGCTACTTTCTCGGAATGGAGATCAAGCAAGACATCAAGGCTGGTGAGGTGACGATGCGGCAGACCAAGTTCGCGCGGAGCATCCTGAGCAAGTTCAGCATGGAGAACAGCAAGCCCGTGAAAACGCCGCAGGACCCCGGACTCAAGCTGACCAAGGCTATGTGCGACGGCGGGTGCAAGCATGATGACACCATGGCAGGCGTGCCTTACCGGAACGCCGTGGGCTGCCTCATGTACTTGATGGTGGGCACCCGACCGGATCTGGCTGCGGCAGTGGGCACACTGAGTCAGTTCGCTGCAGACCCATGCCCCACGCACTGGCAAGCACTCAAGCGTGTCCTCCGCTACATCCAAGGCACGGCGACGTACGGCATCGAGTTTCGCACCAAGGACCAAGACGGCGTCTGCGGCTACTCGGATGCGGACTGGGCGGGTGATGTGGAGTCGCGCCGCAGCACGAGCGGATACGCGTTCATAATGAGCGGTGATGCGTGAGCTGGCGCAGCAAGAAGCAGAGGACGGTGGCACTATCGTCGACGGAAGCCGAGTGCATGGCGCTATCGGAGGCAACACAGGAGGCTGTGTGGCTCAAGGCGTTTCTGTGCGAGATAGGCGAAACCACAGAGGGCAAGGCGATCAAGATCTACGAAGACAACCAAGGATCCATCGCGCTTGCCAAGAATCCCGAATTTCACAAGCGTACCAAGCACATCGACATTCGCTACCACTTCGTGCGCGAGAAGGTCGAGGACGGAGAAGTGGTGCTCGAGTACTGTCCGACGCAAGACATGCTGGCGGACCTGATGACCAAGCCCATTCCAGCGGCGCAGTTCGACTGTCTCCGGAGCAAGCTCGGCATCGAAGCACCGAAGGCTATCGAGTCGAGTGGGAGTGTTGTCAAGGAGACGCCTCGAGCAGCTGCTGTATACCGGTAGGATACCGGTATGACCTTCACTCAGTGGCACCTCAATCACTCCGGCGATTACGGGACGATGATTACGATGCACGTGGGTACAAGATTGTGGGTACAAGATGGGCATCGACGTGGCGCTCTGCGATTGGCTGAAGTAGCTCAGTATCCAGTAGAGAATCCAGTAGAGTGTACCCAGTAGGTAGAACTGTAGGCTTAGAGGTAGCAAGGAGTTTGCGAACTAAGGACCTAAATCAATCACTTTGCATTTTGCCATCAAGTGACCAAGCCTTTTATCTTGAAGGTCCACCAGCGCCTCCTTGGGTTTGTAGTCGCGTCTTCCACCGTCGAAGACGTCTTCCATGAACTGTGCATCGCGGCTCACCAGCACGCGACCACTCTCGATCTCCTCGAACCGATACGCTTTCTCGTGGTCCGAGTACCCCAGGAACCTGCATCGCACCGATCGCGCATCCAGCTTGGTTCGCTTCTCTTTCGCCACATGCACGTAGGCGTGGCAACCGAAGACTTTGAGGTTGGCCAGCAATGGTTTCTTGGCAGTCCACAACTCGTACGGAGACTTATCGTTGTCAAGCGCATGTGTCGGACAGCGGTTGCGCAGGAACATAGCCGTCATGACTGCTTCGCCCCAGTATGCCTTGGACAGACTCGCGTGCTCCAGCATGCACCGCGCGCATTCAACTAGCGTCCGGTTTATGCGCTCCGCAATTCCGTTGAGCTGCGGCGTGTATGGCGGCGTGAACTTCTGCACGATGCCGCGCTTGCTGCAAAACTTGGCCATTTTGTCGGATTTGTACTCACCACCGTTGTCACTGCGAAGCTCCTTGACGCGCTTGCCGGTCTGTGTTTCCGCAAACGCCACAAAGTGCGCGAACTTGTCGGCCACCTCCCACTTGTTCTTCACCAGGTACACCACGCAGTAGCGCGACTTGTCGTCGATAAAGGTGACGAAGTAGCGCTTGCCGCCAAACGTCGGCGTGCGCATGGGCCCGCATACGTCACTGTGCACAACCTCCAGTAGTTCATTGGCACGCTTGGGCGATGTCGATTCGAAACTCAATCGCGTCTGCTTGCCGAGCGCGCATCCGTCGCACGTCTCCCACTTGCTCGCGGACCCGAGGTCAATGCCGACGCTGAGCTTCTTCTTGACGATGGCGTCGAGCCCAACGTGACCGATGTGGCCTAGTCGAAGGTGCCAGAGGTACGACTTGGTGTCCCCTTGGCTCCCGTTCGGACTCGCCGAATTCGCTTCGTCCAGGCGCACGGGCGTCATGCACAGCTTGAACAGCTTGCCCTCACGCGCACCTATCGTGCACTTCATCCCCTTCAGCGCGATGAAGCATCCGTCGCTGTCGAAGGTCACTGATCCGACGTCCTTGGTGAAGCGCCCGATCGAGAAGAGGTTGCGCGTTAGCTTGGGAATGTGCCACACGTTCGTGAGCACACCCTTCTTGATGCCACGAGGCGTCTTCATCTCCATCACAATGTCGCCGCTGCTTGAACCACACCGTCGTCTGCGAGACGCACGTCGACCGGAGTGAAGGCCTTGTAGTTTCTCATGAACTTCTTGGAGTGCGCCATGTGCTGCGTCGCACCCGAGTCGACCAGCCATGTGCCACTCGCCGACGCTGCCATGGCCGCATCGCCATCGCCGTCGACGAAGAAGAGATAGTCGCCAGAGTCGTCCTCAAGCGCGACGTTGGCACGCTGCGAGCGCTGCCGTTCCGTGTTGTCATGGATCCGCGAAGGACACTCCGCGATCCAATGTCCATGCTTGCCGCAGTTGTGGCACGCACCGTTCTTCTTCGACGGTCGGCCCTTATGCTTGTTGTCCCTCATCATGAACGCCTGGCCAGGCGCGGCGCCATCTCCATCGCCACCCTGCTCCTTGCGCTTCATGTCTTCATGTAGCAGCCGAGACGTCACCAGCTCCCACGTCAGCGTGTCGGATCTTGACTCCAACGCCGTGATCAGGAACTGATACGACTCGCTCAGGCTCCCGAGAAGCGTGATTACCAAGTCGTTCTCGCTGACCGGAGCGCCGACCGCGTCGAGCTGTTCCGCCAGAGTCTTGAGCTTGTTGAGGTGTTGAAGCACATCATCACCTTCCTCCATCATGAGCGTGAAGAAACGTCGACGAAGAAAGAGCTTGTTGGCCAAACTCTTCTTCTCGAAGTGTCCTTCCAGTCTTGACCATGCATCATGCGCGCCACTCGCCGAGCGAACCAGCGGCAGCTGCGAATCCTCCATCGCGAGACAGATCATCGCCAGCGCCTTGCGCGACTTCTTCCGAAAGAGCGCTTGATCCGCCGCAGTCTGGCAGTGCTCCAGCTTCACTTCCCCACTTGTCACTTCCCACAGTTCGCGCTCCTCGAGCACCATCTGCATCTTGAACTTCCACGTGTGGAAGTTAGCTCCGTCGAACTTGTTGATGCGGAAGGCAGAAGGCGGCGTGGCGTCCATGGCGAAGGCGTAGTCGGGGTCTTGGTCTTGGTCAGGGAAGACGGGGCTTGGGTTCATAACCAAAAGGCTTGGTCACTTGATGGCAAAATGCAAAGTGATTGATTTAGGTCCTTAGTTCGCAAACTCCTTGCTACCTCTAAGCCTACAGTTCTACCTACTGGGTACACTCTACTGGATTCTCTACTGGATACTGGGTTACTTCAGCCAATCAGGGAGTGCCACGTAGAGCCCATCATGTACCCACAATCTTGTACCCACCCATGGCGTAATCGTCCGTGGCGTAAACACCGTCCCATAAACACCGTGACGTAATCTTCGTCTCGTAATCACAGGATGATTGCGGTGCCACTGAGTGAAGGTCATACTGGTATCCTACCGGTATACAGCAGCTGGTCGAGACGTCTCCTTGACAACATGAATGACCACCACCTCCCTCTGATGGTAGTCACGTCTCCCACTGTCGAAGACGTCTTCCATAAACTGCGCGTCGCGGCTCACCAGCACGCGACCGCTCTTGATCTCTTCGAAACGATACGCTTTCTCATGCTCCGAGTATCCCAGGAACCGACAGCGCACCGACCGAGCGTCAAACTTGGTGCTATTGAGGGTTGCCGGGTTTTGGTACTGTGTACCAGTAACCGGTTAACCCGAACCGGTCCAACACGATCCCGCGATGTTTACGGTACGTTGTTTACGCAACCGATGATTAGACGAGTAGGATGATTGGACGAGTGCGGAGTGTTGGTGATTGGATGCACCAAATGATTGGATGCAGGGCTGCATATCTATGTGGTAGACTAGGTAGTGTAAGCTCCGATAAATCAATCACTTTCGAATCTTCCTTCTTCAGCTCAAGTGGTATTCACTCCGGTCCTCGCACTCAAGTGCAGAACTCCCTTCGCTCCGTCCAAGCTTCACTTATCAAGATCCATACCTTTTATCAGGTTATGAGCCCAAGCATCATGTCCTCTGCCCAAGACGTCTCGACCAAGGTCTCCATCGACAAGTTCAACGGAGACAACTACGCGACGTGGAACCGCTACATGCGTGGCGTGTTCCTGACCAAGTCGACGTGGCATGTCGTGAACAGGGAGACGACGCCAAGCTTCACGGACTCCCGGGCCAAGGACGAGTATGTCAAGTCGAGCAACATCGCTTTTGGACTGATGTTGCTTCACATGGACGCCGACTACCATCATGTGGTCGATGACTGCGAGGAAGCATGGATCGCGTGGACGCGCTTGAAGACGCTGTACGGTGGATCGCAGAAGGCTGGTCGCATCTACCTCAAGCGACAGCTCTTCAGCATGGAGATGTCGGAAGGCGGCAATGTGTTGCATCATTGCAATGATGTCCTGAACATCAGCGCCAAGCTCAGCAGCATCGGCGCCAAGATGGAGGACGAGGACGTGGCGATCTGCTTGCTGCGCAGTCTCCCCAAGAGCTACGAGAACGTCGTGCTGAACTTGGAGATGAGCAGCGCTGAACTGCGGTCGCAAGACGTTGTGAAGGTGCTCACGAACGAGCACATCAAGCGACAAGGCGAGAAGACGGCGACGGTGAAGACTGAGAACGCGGCCAAGGCGTTCAACACCGACCGTGAGCCTCGCCAATGCACGTACTGCGGTAAATTGGGGCATGTCATTGACAAGTACTGGACCAAGCAGAAGGACGAGAACCGAGGGCCAAGACGCGGCGGCAACGGCCGTGGACGCGGGGCCAACAACATCCAGTGGAGAAACGACAGCGACGGCTACGACAACGACTACGATCGAGTGGCGTTCGCGGTTTCCCTGGAATGTGGAGTTTCGACGGACAAGGATGTGTCCGGGATGTGGGCGGTCGACAGCGGTGCCACGCACCATATTTGCAACGACAAGTCCAAGTTCGCCAATTTGATCGAGCGAAATGAAGGCGAACTTTCGGTGGCCGATGGCAACAAGGCTGCCATCAAGGGTGTGGGGACCATCGTGGAAAGAGTGGTCCTGCCTAACGGCGACGAGCGCGAGATCGAGATCAAGAACGCACTTTACGTGCCAAATATGAGCAAGAATCTGCTTTCGGTGCCGCAGATAAACAAGCATGGCAAGTTCCAAGTGGTATTTGACGGCACTGAGATGCACGTTTCGCGCAAGGACTCGAATCAAGTGGTGGCGACGGCGGATCTCGTGGATGGACTCTACTGGCTTCGCACACCTCAGCGATCGGCAAATGCGGCGACAAGTGGAAGGACGGTCGATTTGCACGCGTGTATGGGTCACGCTCCAGTCGAGGTTCTTCGCAAGATGGTCGACACCAAGATGATCAAGGACGCGAAAGCACCTTCCAAGTCGAGTGGACCAAGTGTGTGTCGTGGTTGCCAGCAAGGCAAAATGGTCCAAAAACCATTCCCAAGCAACCGTGACAAGCGTCGCTACGACACATTTGAGCTGCTCCACTTTGACATCTGCGGACCCATGGAGGTATTGAGGGTTGCAGGTTTTGGTACTGTGTACCAGTAACCGGTTAACCCGAACCGGTCCAACACGATCCCGCGATGTTTACGGTACGTTGTTTACGCAACCGATGATTAGACGAGTAGGATGATTGGACGAGTGCGGAGTGTTGGTGATTGGATGCACCAAATGATTGGATGCAGGGCTGCATATCTATGTGGTAGACTAGGTAGTGTAAGCTCCGATAAATCAATCACTTTCGAATCTTCCTTCTTCAGCTCAAGTGGTCTTCACTCCGGTCCTCGCACCCAAGTGCAGAACTCCCTTCGCTCCGTCCAAGCTTCACTTATCAAGATCCATACCTTTTATCAGGAGGAAAACTCGCTTGGCGGCAGCAAGTATCTGCTCCTGATCGTGGACGAAGCCAGCGGATGCATGAAGGGTTTCTGTCTGCGTGCCAAGTCGGAAAGTGAAGACTGCATCAAGACATACATCATGAAGGTGCAGACGCAATTCGGCAAGAAGGTCAAGTTTGTGCGGCACGACGGAGCTCGTGAGTTTGCGACTAACTCGCTCAAGGATTTTTACGAAGACGAAGGCATCGAGCAGCAAACCACGGTTCCGTACGCGCACCAGACCAACGGCACGGCAGAGCGAGCTATCCGAACTATCGTCACGATCGGCCGCAGCATGCTGCACCACGCCAAGCTGGACAAGTGTTTCTGGGCTGAGGCGGCGATGACGGCCATCTATGTGAAGAACCGCCTGCCGTCACCCAAGATCGAGCACAAGACTCCGTTCGAGATCGTTTACAACTCCAAGCCGAGTGTGAAGCACATGCGTGCTTTCGGCTGTACGTACATCCTAACTCCGAAGGAGAAGCGACTCAAGTGGGATCCCAAGGCTCGCGCCGGATTGTTTCTGGGCTACGAAGAAGTGTCCAAGGCGTATCGACTTTATGACATCGAGGCGGGGCAGGTGGTTATCAGTCGCGATGTCAACTTCGATGAGTCGACCCTTGGATGTTCACCGACGATTTCCGATGAAGATGTCGACGACCTGGACTTCGACTCGCTCGACATCGACGATGATGGCCCGCGCCAGACGGAGTACAAACAGGCAGGGAAGCGCAAGAGCCGCCCGAGTGACGAAGATGAAGCTGCCAGAAGACCGCGCGCTGTGCGTCATCGACCTGGACTGGAAGAAGCAAGTGCACCGAACGACTCCCCTTCGCACCGAACAGACGCAGATGCAGAAGAAAAGTCTGGAGACCAAGATGAAGAATCGACTCCATCTGTGTTTTGGCGTGCAAGTACCAACGCGGTCGAAGCAGCCGTGGACTTATCGGAGCCGTCGACATTCCAAGAAGCGGTCAACGGACCTGATCAAGTGCATTGGCGCAAGGCTGTTCGTGCTGAGTTAAAGTCGATGCGACTTCGTGGTGTGTTTCGTGCTGCCAAGTTGCCCAGCGGACAACGCGCCATCGGTACCAAGTGGGTGTTCAAGATTAAGCGCAAAGCCGACGGATCGATCGAGAAGTACAAGGCGCGCCTGGTGGCCAAGGGTTTCAAGCAGAAGTACGGCATCGACTACACGGAGACGTTCTCGCCCGTGGTCAAGTACGTGACGCTGCGCATGGTCATCGCGATCGCCAAGTATTTCGACTGGCCCCTCGACCAACTCGACGTGGTAACGGCATTTCTGTACGGCGTCATGAAGGAGTTGGTGTTCTGCGTGGTTCCTGAAGGCGTCGAGCTGGATGGTGATTTCGACTGCTTGGAATTGGTGAAGGCGATTTACGGTCTCAAGCAAGCTTCGCGCGTATGGAACGAGACCTTCGACGAATTCGTGTGTTCTATCGGTTTTCAAGTTTCAGCCTTCGACCCGTGCCTCTACATCAAGGTTGTCGATGGCCACTGTGTGCTCGTGCTGGTCTACGTGGACGATGTGTTGGTCACCGGAAGTTCACCCGAGCTGATCTCACGCACGAAGAACGACCTCAAGACACGCTTCGAAATGACTGACAGTGGCAAGTGTGTGTTCGTCCTTGGAATCGAGCTGGTGGATGGCCCGGACGGCAGCGTGACGATGTGCCAGCGGCGTTATGTGGATGATATCCTGAAGCGTTTCGGTATGGACGAGTGCAAGGCTGTGGTGAGTCCGGTAGACATGAGCACTCGACTGGTTCCAAATGACGCAGCGACCAAGGTGAACGCTCCGTTTCGCGAAGCTGTGGGTGCCCTCATGCACTTGATGACTGCTACTCGCCCGGATATCGCGTACGCAGTAGGCTATGTATCGCGTTTCATGGAGAACCCCCAAGAGGAACACTGGGTTGCGGTCAAGCGCATTTTTCGCTATCTACAAGGCACCAAGACGCATGGAATCTGTTTCAAGCCAGGCAACAAGATCGACTTTCGTGGGTATTCGGATGCGGACTGGGCTGGCGACCTCGCGGACCGCAAGTCGACTTCCGGCTACACGTTCATGCTGATGGGTGCGCCAGTGAGCTGGGGAAGCAAGAAGCAGTCAAGTGTTTCGCTGTCTACGAGCGAGGCGGAATACATCGCGCTCAGTCTGGCGATCCAAGAAGGCAAGTGGATTCATCGCCTGCTATGCGAGATTTTGGCGGCTGCCAACGAGACTGGACCCGAGCTCAAGATCCGCGAAGACAACCAGTCGTGCATCAAGATGACGAAGAACCCAGTGAACCATGGTCGCGCCAAGCACATCGACATCAAGTACCATCGCATCCGTGATGAGGTCAAGCGCGGCGAAGTCAAGCTCGAGTACTGCGAGACCTCTATCATGCTGGCGGACATCATGACCAAGGCACTGCCAGGACCGCGCCACACGGATCTGACGGCGTCCCTCGGAATCCACGCGTGTTCGCATTGAGGGTTGCAGGTTTTGGTACTGTGTACCAGTAACCGGTTAACCCGAACCGGTCCAACACGATCCCGCGATGTTTACGGTACGTTGTTTACGCAACCGATGATTAGACGAGTAGGATGATTGGACGAGTGCGGAGTGTTGGTGATTGGATGCACCAAATGATTGGATGCAGGGCTGCATATTTATGTGGTAGACTAGGTAGTGTAAGCTC
Source organism: Phytophthora sp. 'mugwort' (assembly GCA_033558025.1). Taxonomy (NCBI): domain Eukaryota; phylum Oomycota; class Peronosporomycetes; order Peronosporales; family Peronosporaceae; genus Phytophthora; species Phytophthora sp. 'mugwort'. The sequence continues at coordinate 2,327,329 of JAUCEF010000004.1, read as the reverse complement.
CGATAAATCAATCACTTTCGAATCTTCCTTCTTCAGCTCAAGTGGTCTTCACTCCGGTCTCCGCACACAAGTGCAGAACTCCCTTCGCTCCGTCCAAGCTTCGCTTCAAGACCTCAACACCTTTATCAGGTGCGCTTCTCCTTCGGCACTTGCACGTACGCGTGGCAACCGAACACCTTGAGGTTCGCTAGCAGCGGTTTCTTGCCTGTCCAAACTTGGTGCGGCGACTTGTCGTGGTTGATGGCACGCGTCGGACACCGATTACGGAGGAACGTAGCTGTCACGACAGCTTCACCCCAATACGTCTTGGGCAATCCAGCATGTTCCAGCATGCAGCGCGCACACTCCACCAACGTCCGGTTCATGCGCTCGGCGACTCCGTTCAGCTGAGGTGTGTATGGCGGCGTGAACTTCTGCATGATACCACGGTCCGCACAGAACTTGGCCATCTCACCCGAAGTGTACTCGCCGCCGTTGTCGCTCCGGAGTGTTTTCACGCGCTTGCCGGTCTGAGTTTCAGCAAACGCCACAAACTTAGCGAATTTGGCAGCCACCTCGGACTTGTTCCGCAGCAAGTACACCACACAGAAGTGCGACTTGTCATCGATAAACGTGACAAAATAGCGCTTGCCTCCAAAGGTCGGCGTCTGCATGGGGCCGCACACATCGCTGTGAACCACCTCCAGCACTTGCTTCGCACGGTTCGGCGACGACTTCATGTAGCTCACTCGCGTTTGTTTGCCGAGTGAGCATCCGTCGCACAGCTCCCACTGCTTCACCGACGCCATGTCGATACCAACACCGTAGCCCTTCTTGACGATGGTGTCTAGACCGCCATAGCCGATGTGACCAAGTCGAAGGTGCCAGAGGTACGACGTGGTGTCCCCTTGGCGATCCTTCGAACTTGCCGCATTGGCCTCGTCAGGCATCATCGGAGTCATGCACAGCTTGAACAGCCCTTTGCCCTCACGAGTGCCGAGCTTCCACTTGAGACTCTTCGTTTCAGCGAAGCACCCGCCGCTCTCGAAGATAACTGGCCCGACGTCCTTGGAGAACCGACCAACCGAAAACAGGTTGCGTGACAGCTTCGGAATGTGCCACGCGTTCGTGAGTACACCCCTCTTCATGCCGCGCGGGGTCTTCATCGACATCACAATGTCGCCGGTCCCCACAGCCTGAACCACACCGTCGTCCGCGAGATGCACGCCCACCGGAGAGATCTTCTTGTAGTTCTTCATGTACTCCTTCGAGTACGTCATGTGCTGCGTCGCACCCGAGTCGACCAGCCACACTCCATTCGACTTGGAGGCACCCGTGTTACCACCAACCGAGAAGAGGAAGTCGCCAGAGTCGTCTTCACTCTGCGCGATATTCGCTCGTTGCGGCCTCTGCCGCTCCGCGTTCTCGCGAATTCGCACGGGACACTTGGCGATCCAATGTCCGTGCTCGCCACAGTAGTGACAGGCACTAGTCTTCTGAAAAGGCTTGGTCACTTGATGGCAAAATGCAAAGTGATTGATTTAGGTCCTTAGTTCGCAAACTCCTTGCTACCTCTAAGCCTACAGTTCTACCTACTGGGTACACTCTACTGGATTCTCTACTGGATACTGAGTTACTTCAGCCAATCAGGGAGTGCCACGTAGAGCCCATCATGTACCCACAATCTTGTACCCACCCATGGCGTAATCGTCCGTGGCGTAAACACCGTCCCATAAACACCGTGACGTAATCTTCGTCTCGTAATCACAGGATGATTGCGGTGCCACTGAGTGAAGGTCATACTGATATCCTACCGGTATACAGCAGCTGGTCGAGACGTCTCCTTGACAACATGAATGACCACCACCTCCCTCTGATGGTAGTCACGTCTCCCACTGTCGAAGACGTCTTCCATAAACTGCGCGTCGCGGCTCACCAGCACGCGACCGCTCTTGATCTCTTCGAAACGATACGCTTTCTCATGCTCCGAGTATCCCAGGAACCGACAGCGCACCGACCGAGTGTCAAACTTGGTGCGCTTCTCCTTCGGCACGTGCACGTACCGTGGCAACAGAACACCTTGAGGTTCGCTAGCAGCGGTTTCTTGCCTGTCCAAACTTGGTGCGGCGACTTGTCGTGGTTGATGGCACGCGTCGGACACCGATTACGGAGGAACGTAGCTGTCACGACAGCTTCACCCCAATACGTCTTGGGCAATCCAGCATGTTCCAGCATGCAGCGCGCACACTCCACCAACGTCCGGTTCATGCGCTCGGCGACTCCGTTCAGCTGAGGCGTGTATGGCGGCGTGAACTTCTGCATGATACCACGGTCCGCACAGAACTTGGCCATCTCACCCGAAGTGTACTCGCCGCCGTTGTCGCTCCGGAGTGTTTTCACGCGCTTGCCGGTCTGAGTTTCAGCAAACGCCACAAACTTAGCGAATTTGGCAGCCACCTCGGACTTGTTCCGCAGCAAGTACACCACACAGAAGTGCGACTTGTCATCGATAAACGTGACAAAATAGCGCTTGCCTCCAAAGGTCGGCGTCTGCATGGGGCCGCACACATCGCTGTGAACCACCTCCAGCACTTGCTTCGCACGGTTCGGCGACGACTTCATGTAGCTCACTCGCGTTTGTTTGCCGAGTGAGCATCCGTCGCACAGCTCCCACTGCTTCACCGACGCCATGTCGATACCAACACCGTAGCCCTTCTTGACGATGGTGTCTAGACCGCCATAGCCGATGTGACCAAGTCGAAGGTGCCAGAGGTACGACGTGGTGTCCCCTTGGCGATCCTTCGAACTTGCCGCATTGGCCTCGTCAGGCATCATCGGAGTCATGCACAGCTTGAACAGCCCTTTGCCCTCACGAGTGCCGAGCTTCCACTTGAGACTCTTCGTTTCAGCGAAGCACCCGCCGCTCTCGAAGATAACTGGCCCGACGTCCTTGGAGAACCGACCAACCGAAAACAGGTTGCGTGACAGCTTCAGAATGTGCCACGCGTTCGTGAGTACACCCCTCTTCATGCCGCGCGGGGTCTTCATCGACATCACAATGTCGCCGGTCCCCACAGCCTGAACTACACCGTCGTCCGCGAGATGCACGCCCACCGGAGAGATCTTCTTGTAGTTCTTCATGTACTCCTTCGAGTACGTCATGTGCTGCGTCGCACCCGAGTCGACCAGCCACACTCCATTCGACTTGGAGGCACCCGTGTTACCACCAACCGAGAAGAGGAAGTCACCAGAGTCGTCTTCACTCTGCGCGATATTCGCTCGTTGCGGCCTCTGCCGCTCCGCGTTCTCGCGAATTCGCACGGGACACTTGGCGATCCAATGTCCGTGCTCGCCACAGTAGTGACAGGCACTAGTCTTCTGAAAAGGCTTGGTCACTTGATGGCAAAATGCAAAGTGATTGATTTAGGTCCTTAGTTCGCAAACTCCTTGCTACCTCTAAGCCTACAGTTCTACCTACTGGGTACACTCTACTGGATTCTCTACTGGATACTGAGTTACTTCAGCCAATCAGGGAGTGCCACGTAGAGCCCATCATGTACCCACAATCTTGTACCCACCCATGGCGTAATCGTCCGTGGCGTAAACACCGTCCCATAAACACCGTGACGTAATCTTCGTCTCGTAATCACAGGATGATTGCGGTGCCACTGAGTGAAGGTCATACTGATATCCTACCGGTATACAGCAGCTGGTCGAGACGTCTCCTTGACAACATGAATGACCACCACCTCCCTCTGATGGTAGTCACGTCTCCCACTGTCGAAGACGTCTTCCATAAACTGCGCGTCGCGGCTCACCAGCACGCGACCGCTCTTGATCTCTTCGAAACGATACGCTTTCTCATGCTCCGAGTATCCCAGGAACCGACAGCGCACCGACCGAGTGTCAAACTTGGTGCGCTTCTCCTTCGGCACGTGCACGTACCGTGGCAACAGAACACCTTGAGGTTCGCTAGCAGCGGTTTCTTGCCTGTCCAAACTTGGTGCGGCGACTTGTCGTGGTTGATGGCACGCGTCGGACACCGATTACGGAGGAACGTAGCTGTCACGACAGCTTCACCCCAATACGTCTTGGGCAATCCAGCATGTTCCAGCATGCAGCGCGCACACTCCACCAACGTCCGGTTCATGCGCTCGGCGACTCCGTTCAGCTGAGGCGTGTATGGCGGCGTGAACTTCTGCATGATACCACGGTCCGCACAGAACTTGGCCATCTCACCCGAAGTGTACTCGCCGCCGTTGTCGCTCCGGAGTGTTTTCACGCGCTTGCCGGTCTGAGTTTCAGCAAACGCCACAAACTTAGCGAATTTGGCAGCCACCTCGGACTTGTTCCGCAGCAAGTACACCACACAGAAGTGCGACTTGTCATCGATAAACGTGACAAAATAGCGCTTGCCTCCAAAGGTCGGCGTCTGCATGGGGCCGCACACATCGCTGTGAACCACCTCCAGCACTTGCTTCGCACGGTTCGGCGACGACTTCATGTAGCTCACTCGCGTTTGTTTGCCGAGTGAGCATCCGTCGCACAGCTCCCACTGCTTCACCGACGCCATGTCGATACCAACACCGTAGCCCTTCTTGACGATGGTGTCTAGACCGCCATAGCCGATGTGACCAAGTCGAAGGTGCCAGAGGTACGACGTGGTGTCCCCTTGGCGATCCTTCGAACTTGCCGCATTGGCCTCGTCAGGCATCATCGGAGTCATGCACAGCTTGAACAGCCCTTTGCCCTCACGAGTGCCGAGCTTCCACTTGAGACTCTTCGTTTCAGCGAAGCACCCGCCGCTCTCGAAGATAACTGGCCCGACGTCCTTGGAGAACCGACCAACCGAAAACAGGTTGCGTGACAGCTTCAGAATGTGCCACGCGTTCGTGAGTACACCCCTCTTCATGCCGCGCGGGGTCTTCATCGACATCACAATGTCGCCGGTCCCCACAGCCTGAACTACACCGTCGTCCGCGAGATGCACGCCCACCGGAGAGATCTTCTTGTAGTTCTTCATGTACTCCTTCGAGTACGTCATGTGCTGCGTCGCACCCGAGTCGACCAGCCACACTCCATTCGACTTGGAGGCACCCGTGTTACCACCAACCGAGAAGAGGAAGTCACCAGAGTCGTCTTCACTCTGCGCGATATTCGCTCGTTGCGGCCTCTGCCGCTCCGCGTTCTCGCGAATTCGCACGGGACACTTGGCGATCCAATGTCCGTGCTCGCCACAGTAGTGACAGGCACTAGTCTTCTGAAAAGGCTTGGTCACTTGATGGCAAAATGCAAAGTGATTAATTTAGGTCCTTAGTTCGCAAACTCCTTGCTACCTCTAAGCCTACAGTTCTACCTACTGGGTACACTCTACTGGATTCTCTACTGGATACTGAGTTACTTCAGCCAATCAGGGAATGCCACGTAGAGCCCATCATGTACCCACAATCTTGTACCCACCCGTGGCGTACTCGTCCATGGCGTAAACACCGTCCCATAAACACCGTGACGTAATCTTCGTCTCGTAATCACAGGATGATTGTGGTGCCACTGAGTGAAGGTCATACCGGTATCCTACCGGTATACAGCAGCTGGTCGAGACGTCTCCTTGACAACACTCAACACCTTTATCAGACCCAGACTGGCAAGCGCGTGAAAACACTCCGGAGCGACAACGGCGGCGAGTACACTTCGGGTGAGATGGCCAAGTTCTGTGCGGACCGTGGTATCATGCAGAAGTTCACGCCGCCATACACGCCTCAGCTGAACGGAGTCGCCGAGCGCATGAACCGGACGTTGGTGGAGTGTGCGCGCTGCATGCTGGAACATGCTGGATTGCCCAAGACGTATTGGGGTGAAGCTGTCGTGACAGCTACGTTCCTCCGTAATCGGTGTCCGACGCGTGCCATCAACCACGACAAGTCGCCGCACCAAGTTTGGACAGGCAAGAAACCGCTGCTAGCGAACCTCAAGGTGTTCGGTTGCCACGCGTACGTGCACGTGCCGAAGGAGAAGCGCACCAAGTTTGACGCTCGGTCGGTGCGCTGTCGGTTCCTGGGATACTCGGAGCATGAGAAAGCGTATCGTTTCGAAGAGATCAAGAGCGGTCGCGTGCTGGTGAGCCGCGACGCGCAGTTTATGGAAGACGTCTTCGACAGTGGGAGACGTAACTACCATCAGAGGGAGGTGGTGGTCATTCAAGATGAAGAGACGACGGATCAAGATTCGTTGCAGTCGGATGAAGACGACAAAGAAGAAGAAAACGAAGAAGCAGCGCGGGACGAAGGTTTTGAACCAGGCAGCAAGCGACACCAGCGGACGCAGTCGCTGGAAGAAGCTGTGGAAGTTCCAAGTGCCAAGCGGCAGAGTCGACACCTGACTCTGGACGAGATGTCGGCTGCGGCTCAAGAAAGTCAAGACTTCGAGGCTGCTTACGTCGTGGATTCAGTGGGAGAAATGCCGGCCACATTCAAGTCGGCGATGGAATCCAACGACGCAAGCAAGTGGAAGGAAGCTTGTGACTCGGAACACGACTCTCTTTGCAAGAACTATTGAGGGTTGCCGGGTTTTGGTACTGTGTACCAGTAACCGGTTAACCCGAACCGGTCCAACACGATCCCGCGATGTTTACGGTACGTTGTTTACGCAACCGATGATTAGACGAGTAGGATGATTGGACGAGTGCGGAGTGTTGGTGATTGGATGCACCAAATGATTGGATGCAGAGCTGCATATCTATGTGGTAGACTAGGTAGTGTAAGCTCCGATAAATCAATCACTTTCGAATCTTGCTTCTTCAGCTCAAGTGGTCTTCACTCCGGTCCTCGCACCCAAGTGCAGAACTCCCTTCGCTAAACCCAAGCTTCACTTATCAAGATCCATACCTTTTATCAGGTTATGAGCCCAAGCACCATGTCCTCTGCCCAGGACGTCTCGACCAAGGTCTCCATCGACAAGTTCAACGGAGACAACTACGCGACGTGGAACCGCTACATGCGTGGCGTGTTCCTGACCAAGTCGACGTGGCATGTGGTGAATCGGGAAACGTCTCCATCCTTTACGGACTCCCGGGCCAAGGACGAGTATGTCAAGTCGAGCAACATCGCTTTTGGACTGATGTTGCTTCACATGGACGCCGACTACCATCATGTGGTCGATGACTGCGAGGAAGCATGGATCGCGTGGACGCGCTTGAAGACGCTGTACGGTGGATCGCAGAAGGCTGGTCGCATCTACCTCAAGCGACAGCTCTTCAGCATGGAGATGTCGGAAGGCGGCAATGTGTTGCATCATTGCAATGATGTCCTGAACATCAGCGCCAAGCTCAGCAGCATCGGCGCCAAGATGGAGGACGACGACGTGGCGATCTGCTTGCTGCGCAGTCTCCCCAAGAGCTACGAGAACGTCGTGCTGAACTTGGAGATGAGCAATGCAGAGCTGCGGTCGCAAGACGTTGTGAAGGTGCTCACGAACGAGCACATCAAGCGACAAGGCGAGAAGACGGCGACGGTGAAAACTGAAGACGCGGCCAAGGCGTTCAGTGCCGACCGAGAATCTCGCCAATGCACGTACTGCGGTAAATTGGGGCATGTCATTGACAAGTGCTGGACCAAGCAGAAGGACGAGAATCGAGGGCCAAGACGCGGCGGCAACGGCCGTAGACGCGGGGCCAACAACATCCAGTGGAGAAACGACAGCGACGGCTACGACAACGACTACGATCAAGTGGCGTTCGCGGTTTCCCTGGAATGTGGAGTTTCGACGGACAAGAATGTGTCCGGGATGTGGGCGGTTGACAGCGGTGCCACGCACCATATTTGCAACGACAAGTCCAAGTTCGCCAATTTGATCGAGCGAAATGAAGGCGAACTTTCGGTGGCCGATGGCAACAAGGCTGCCATCAAGGGTGTGGGGACCATCGTGGAAAGAGTGGTCCTGCCTAACGGCGACGAGCGCGAGATCGAAATCAAGAACGCGCTTTACGTGCCAAATATGTTATAGCAAGAATCTGCTTTCAGTGCCGCAGATAAACAAGCATGGCAAGTTCCAAGTGATATTAGACGGCACTGAGATGCACGTTTTGCGCAAGGACTCGAATCAAGTGGTGGCGACGGCGGATCTCGTGGATGGACTCTACTGGCTTCGCACACCTCAGCGATCGGCAAATGCGGCGACAAGTGGAAGGACGGTCGATTTGCACGCGCGTATGGGTCACGCTCCAGTCGAGGTTCTTCGCAAGATGGTCGACACCAAGATGATCAAGGACGCGAAAGCACCTTCCAAGTCGAGTGGACAGTGTGTGTCGTGGTTGCCAGCAAGGCAAAATGGTCCAAAAACCATTCCCAAGCAACCGTGACAAGCGTCGCTACGACACATTTGAGCTGCTCCACTTTGACATCTGCGGACCCATGGAGTGTTGTCAAGGAGACGCCTCGAGCAGCTGCTGTATACCGGTAGGATACCGGTATGACCTTCACTCAGTGGCACCACAATCATTTCTGCGATTAACAGACGAAGATTACGTCACGGTGTTTACGCCACGGACAATTACGCCATGGGTGGGTACAAGATTGTGGGTACATGATGGGCTCTACGTGGCACTCCCTGATTGGCTGAAGTAACTCAGTATCCAGTAGAGAATCCAGTAGAGTGTACCCAGTAGGTAGAACTGTAGGCTTAGAGGTAGCAAGGAGTTTGCGAACTAAGGACCTAAATCAATCACTTTGCATTTTGCCATCAAGTGACCAAGCCTTTTGGTTATGAGCCCAAGCCCCGCCTTCTCTGAAGACCCCGACTACGCCTTCGCCATGGACGCCACGCAGACCTCCACCTCTCGCATCAACAAATTCGCCGGAACCAACTTCCACACGTGGAAGTTCAAGATGCAGATGGTGCTCAAGGAGCGCGAACTGTGGGAAGTGACAAGTGGGGAAGTGAAGCTGGAGCACTGCCAGACTGCGGCGGATCAAGCGCTCTTTCGGAAGAAGTCGCGCAAGGCGCTGGCGATCATCTGTCTCGCGATGGAGGATTCGCAGCTGCCGCTGGTTCGCTCGGCGAGTGGCGCGCATGATGCATGGTCAAGACTGGGAGGACACTTCGAGAAGAAGAGTTTGGCCAACAAGCTCTTTCTTCGTCGACGTTTCTTCACGCTCATGATGGAGGAAGGTGATGATGTGCTTCAACACCTCAACAAGCTCAAGACTCTGGCGGAACAGCTCGACGCGGTCGGCGCTCCGGTCAGCGAGGACGACTTGGTGATCACGCTTCTCGGGAGCCTGAGCGAGTCGTATCAGTTCCTGATCACGGCGTTGGAGTCAAGATCCGACACGCTGACGTGGGAGCTGGTGACGTCTCGGCTGCTACATGAAGACATGAAGCGCAAGGAGCAGGGTGGCGATGGAGATGGCGCCGCGCCTGGCCAGGCGTTCATGATGAGGGACAACAAGCATAAGGGCCGACCGTCGAAGAAGAACGGTGCGTGCCACAACTGCGGCAAGCATGGACATTGGATCGCGGAGTGTCCCTCGCGGATCCATGACAACACGGAACGGCAGCGCTCGCAGCGTGCCAACGTCGCGCGTGAGGACGACTCTGGCGACTATCTCTTCTTCGTCGACGGCGATGGCGATGCGGCCATGGCAGCGTCGGCGAGTGGCACATGGCTGGTCGACTCGGGTGCGACGCAGCACATGGCGCACTCCAAGAAGTTCATGAGAAACTACAAGGCCTTCACTCCGGTCGACGTGCGTCTCGCAGACGACGGTGTGGTTCAAGCAGCGGCGACATTGTGATGGAGATGAAGACGCCTCGTGGCATCAAGAAGGGTGTGCTCACGAACGTGTGGCACATTCCCAAGCTAACGCGCAACCTCTTCTCAATCGGGCGCTTCACCAAGGACGTCGGATCAGTGACCTTCGACAGCGACGGATGCTTCATCGCGCTGAAGGGGATGAAGTGCACGATAGGTGCGCGTGAGGGCAAGCTGTTCAAGCTGTGCATGACGCCCGTGCGCCTGGACGAAGCGAATTCGGCGAGTCCGAACGGGAGCCAAGGGGACACCAAGTCGTACCTCTGGCACCTTCGACTAGGCCACATCGGTCACGCTGGGCTCGACGCCATCGTCAAGAAGAAGCTCAGCGTCGGCATTGACCTCGGGTCCGCGAGCAAGTGGGAGACGTGCGACGGATGCGCGCTCGGCAAGCAGACGCGATTGAGTTTCGAATCGACATCGCCCAAGCGTGCCAATGAACTACTGGAGGTTGTGCACAGTGACGTATGCGGGCCCATGCGCACGCCGACGTTTGGCGGCAAGCGCTACTTCGTCACCTTTATCGACGACAAGTCGTGCTACTGCGTGGTGTACCTGGTGAAGAACAAGTGGGAGGTGGCCGACAAGTTCGCGCACTTTGTGGCGTTTGCGGAGACACAGACCGGCAAGCGCGTCAAGGAACTTCGCAGTGACAACGGTGGTGAGTACAAATCCGACAAAATGGCCAAGTTTTGCAGCAAGCGCGGCATCGTGCAGAAGTTCACGCCGCCATACACGCCGCAGCTCAACGGAATTGCGGAGCGCATGAACCGGACGCTAGTTGAATGCGCGCGGTGCATGCAGGAGCACGCGAGTCTGTCCAAGGCATACTGGGGCGAAGCAGTCATGACGGCTATGTTCCTGCGCAACCGCTGTCCGACACATGCGCTTGACAACGATAAGTCTCCGTACGAGCTGTGGATTGCCAAGAAACCATTGCTGGCCAACCTCAAAGTCTTCGGTTGCCACGCCTACGTGCATGTGGCGAAAGAGAAGCGAACCAAGCTAGATGCGCGATCGGTGCGATGCAGGTTCCTGGGGTACTCGGACCACGAGAAAGCGTATCGGTTCGAGGAGATCGAGAGTGGTCGCGTGCTGGTGAGCCGCGATGCACAGTTCATGGAAGACGTCTTCGACGGTGGAAGACGCGACTACAAACCCAAGGAGGCACTGGTGGACCTTCAAGATGCGGAAGAAGGCACCATGGACAAAGATGAGCAGTCGGCATCGGACGACGAAGATGAAGAGACTGCGCGGGATGATGAATTCTTGCCCGGCAGCAAGAGACACCCGCGGACACAGTCGCTGGAGGAAGCGGTGGAGACCCCGAGTGCCAAGCGATACGCGTCAGAGAATCGACGCCAAGGCCTGGATGAGATGTCTGCCATGGCTCAAGACAACGACAAGAGCTTCGAGGCGGCGTACGTCGTGGATTCAGTGGGAGAAATGCCGACCACGTTCAAGTCGGCGATGGAATCCAGCGACGCACGCAAATGGAAGGAGGCCTGCGACTCGGAGTACGACTCCCTGCGCAAGAACGACACATGGGACGTGGTACCGCTGCCCAAGGGACGCAAGGCCATCGGCTGTCGATGGGTCTTTCGCGTGAAGGAGAACCAAGCCGGCGAGATCGAACGATACAAGGCGCGCCTGGTGGCTAAGGGCTTCTCGCAGAAGCACGGCATCGACTACGACGAGACCTTCGCGCCCGTGGCCAAGTTCACGTCCATCCGAATCGTGCTAGCGATGGCTGCCAAGTACGGGCTCAAGCTGCACCAGATGGACGTTAAGACAGCCTTTCTTAACGGCGTCCTGGATGAAGACATCTAGATGCAGCAGCCGGACGGATACATAAGCGAAGGACGCCCGGATCATGTGTGCAAGCTCAAGCGCGCGCTCTACGGTCTCAAGCAGTCGCCGCGCATGTGGAACCACACCATCGACGACTTCATGCTCAAGCTGGACTTCGACAGGTGCGAGACCGACCACTGCGTCTACGTCAAGCGCAACGGCGACAGCATGGTGCTCGTGGTGCTGTACGTGGACGACCTGGTGATTGCGAGCAGTGATGACGACATGCTCAAGGCGACCAAGAGCGCATTAAGCAAGCGGTTTGAGATGACGGACCTAGGCGAGCTGAGCTACTTTCTCGGAATGGAGATCAAGCAAGACATCAAAGCTGGTGAGGTGACCATGCGGCAGACCAAGTTCGCACGGAGCATCCTGAGCAAGTTCAGCATGGAGAACAGCAAGCCCGTGAAAATGCCGCAGGATCCCGGACTCAAGCTGACCAAGGCTATGTGCGACGGCGGGTGCAAGCATGATGACACCATGGCAGGCGTGCCTTACCGGAACGCCGTGGGCTGCCTCATGTACTTGATGGTGGGCACCCGACCGGATCTGGCTGCGGCAGTGGGCACACTGAGTCAGTTCGCTGCAGACCCATGCCCAACGCACTGGCAAGCACTCAAGCGCGTCCTCCGCTACATCCAAGGCACGGCGACGTACGGCATCGAGTTTCGCACCAAGGACCAAGACGGCGTCTGCGGCTACTCGGATGCGGACTGGGCGGGTGATGTGGAGTCGCGCCGCAGCACGAGCGGATACGCGTTCATAATGAGCGGTGGATGCGTGAGCTGGCGCAGCAAGAAGCAGAGGACGGTGGCACTATCGTCGACGGAAGCCGAGTACATGGCGCTATCGGAGGCAACACAGGAGGCCGTGTGGCTCAAGGCGTTTCTGTGCGAGATAGGCGAAACCACAGAGGGCAAGGCGATCAAGATCTACGAAGACAACCAAGGATCCATCGCGTTGCCAAGAATCCCGAGTTTCACAAGCGTACCAAGCATATCGACATTCGATACCACTTCGTGCGCGAGAAGGTCGAGAACGGAGAAGTGGTGCTCGAGTACTGTCCGACGCAAGACATGCTGGCGGACCTGATGACCAAGCCCATTCCAGCGGCGCAGTTCGACTGTCTTCGGAGCAAGCTCGGCATCGAAGCACCGAAGGCTATCGAGTCGAGTGGGAGTGTTGTCAAGGAGACGCCTCGAGCAGCTGCTGTATACCGGTAGGATACCGGTATGACCTTCACTCAGTGGCACCTCAATCACTCGGCGATTACGGGACGATGATTACGATGCACGTGGGTACAAGATTGTGGGTACAAGATGGGCATCGACGTGGCGCTCTGCGATTGGCTGAAGTAGCTCAGTATCCAGTAGAGAATCCAGTAGAGTGTACCCAGTAGGTAGAACTGTAGGCTTAGAGGTAGCAAGGAGTTTGCGAACTAAGGACCTAAATCAATCACTTTGCATTTTGCCATCAAGTGACCAAGCCTTTTTGGAGGAAAACTCGCTTGGCGGCAGCAAGTACCTGCTACTGATCGTGGACGAAGCCAGCGGATGCATGAAGGGTTTCTGTCTGCGCGCCAAGTCGGAAAGTGAAGACTGCATCAAGACATACATCATGAAGGTGCAGACGCAATTCGGCAAGAAGGTCAAGTTTGTGCGGCACAACGGAGCTCGTGAGTTTGCGACCAACTCGCTCAACGACTTCTACGAAGACGAAGGCATCGAGCAGCAAACCATGGTTCCGTACGCGCACCAGACCAACGGCACGGCAGAGCGAGCCATCCGAACTATCGTCACGATCGGCCGCAGCATGTTGCACCACGCCAAGCTGGACAAGTGTTTCTGGGCTGAGGCGGCGATGACGGCCATCTATGTGAAGAACCGCCTGCCGTCACCCAAGATCGAGCACAAGACTCCGTTCGAGATCGTCTACAAGTCCAAGCCGAGTGTGAAGCACATGCGTGTTTTCGGCTGTACGTACATCCTAACTCCGAAGGAGAAGCGACTCAAGTGGGATCCCAAGGCTCGCGCCGGATTGTTTCTGGGCTACGAAGAAGTGTCCAAGGCGTATCGACTTTATGACATCGAGGCGGGGCAGGTGGTTATCAGTCGCGATGTCAACTTCGATGAGTCGACCCTTGGATGTTCACCGACGATTTCCGATGAAGATGTCGACGACCTGGACTTCGACTCGCTCGACATCGACGATGATGGCCCGCGCCAGACGGAGTACAAACAGGCAGGGAAGCGCAAGAGCCGCCCGAGTGACGAAGATGAAGCTGCCAGAAGACCGCGCGCTGTGCGTCATCGACCTGGACTGGAAGAAGCAAGTGCACCGAACGACTCCCCTTCGCACCGAACAGACGCAGATGCAGAAGAAAAGTCTGGAGACCAAGATGAAGAATCGACTCCATCTGTGTTTTGGCGTGCAAGTACCAACGCGGTCGAAGCAGCCGTGGACTTATCGGAGCCGTCGACATTCCAAGAAGCGGTCAACGGCCCGGACCAACTGCTCTGGCGCAAGGCGATTCGTGCTGAGTTAAAGTCGATGCGACTTCGTGGTGTGTTTCGTGCTGCCAAGTTGCCCAGCGGACAACGCGCCATCGTACCAAGTGGGTGTTCAAGATCAAGCGCAAAGCCGACGGATCGATCGAGAAGTACAAGGCGCGCCTCGTAGCCAAGGATTTCAAGCAAAAGTACGGCATCGACTACACGGAGACGTTCTCGCCCGTGGTCAAGTACGTGACGCTGCGCATGGTCATCGCGATTGCCAAGTATTTCGACTGGCCCCTCGACCAACTCGACGTGGTAACGGCATTTCTGTACGGCGTCATTATTGAGGGTTGCCGGGTTTTGGTACTGTGTACCAGTAACCGGTTAACCCGAACCGGTCCAACACGATCCCGCGATGTTTACGGTACGTTGTTTACGCAACCGATGATTAGACGAGTAGGATGATTGGACGAGTGCGGAGTGTTGGTGATTGGATGCACCAAATGATTGGATGCAGAGCTGCATATCTATGTGGTAGACTAGGTAGTGTAAGCTCCGATAAATCAATCACTTTCGAATCTTGCTTCTTCAGCTCAAGTGGTCTTCACTCCGGTCCTCGCACCCAAGTGCAGAACTCCCTTCGCTAAACCCAAGCTTCACTTATCAAGATCCATACCTTTTATCAGGTTATGAGCCCAAGCACCATGTCCTCTGCCCAGGACGTCTCGACCAAGGTCTCCATCGACAAGTTCAACGGAGACAACTACGCGACGTGGAACCGCTACATGCGTGGCGTGTTCCTGACCAAGTCGACGTGGCATGTGGTGAATCGGGAAACGTCTCCATCCTTTACGGACTCCCGGGCCAAGGACGAGTATGTCAAGTCGAGCAACATCGCTTTTGTACTGATGTTGCTTCACATGGACGCCGACTACCATCATGTGGTCGATGACTGCGAGGAAGCATGGATCGCGTGGACGCGCTTGAAGACGCTGTACGGTGGATCGCAGAAGGCTGGTCGCATCTACCTCAAGCGACAGCTCTTCAGCATGGAGATGTCGGAAGGCGGCAATGTGTTGCATCATTGCAATGATGTCCTGAACATCAGCGCCAAGCTCAGCAGCATCGGCGCCAAGATGGAGGACGACGACGTGGCGATCTGCTTGCTGCGCAGTCTCCCCAAGAGCTACGAGAACGTCGTGCTGAACTTGGAGATGAGCAATGCAGAGCTGCGGTCGCAAGACGTTGTGAAGGTGCTCACGAACGAGCACATCAAGCGACAAGGCGAGAAGACGGCGACGGTGAAGACTGAGAACGCGGCCAAGGCGTTCAACACCGACCGTGAGCCTCGCCAATGCACGTACTGCGGTAAATTGGGGCATGTCATTGACAAGTGCTGGACCAAGCAGAAGGACGAGAACCGAGGGCCAAGACGCGGCGGCAACGGCCGTGGACGCGGGGCCAACAACATCCAGTGGAGAAACGACGACTACGACTACGACCGTGTCGCGTTTGCGGTTTCGTTGGAATGCGGAAAATCGACAGGCAAGGATATGCCCGGGATGTGGGCGGTCGACAGCGGCGCAACGCACCACATTTGCAATGACAAGACCAAGTTCGCCACGCTGAATGAGCAAGACGAAGGCGAACTATCGGTAGCGGACGGAAACAAGGCCGAGATTAAGGGTGTGGGGACCATCGTGGAAAGAGTGGTCCTGCCTAACGGCGACGAGCGCGAGATCGAAATCAAGAACGCGCTTTACGTGCCAAATATGTTATAGCAAGAATCTGCTTTCAGTGCCGCAGATAAACAAGCATGGCAAGTTCCAAGTGATATTAGACGGCACTGAGATGCACGTTTTGCGCAAGGACTCGAATCAAGTGGTGGCGACGGCGGATCTCGTGGATGGACTCTACTGGCTTCGCACACCTCAGCGATCGGCAAATGCGGCGACAAGTGGAAGGACGGTCGATTTGCACGCGCGTATGGGTCACGCTCCAGTCGAGGTTCTTCGCAAGATGGTCGACACCAAGATGATCAAGGACGCGAAAGCACCTTCCAAGTCGAGTGGACCAAGTGTGTGTCGTGGTTGCCAGCAAGACAAAATGGTCCAAAAACCATTCCCAAGCAACCGTGACAAGCGTCGCTACGACACATTTGAGCTGCTCCACTTTGACATCTGCGGACCCATGGAGGAAAACTCGCTTGGCGGCAGCAAGTACCTGCTACTGATCGTGGACGAAGCCAGCGGATGCATGAAGGGTTTCTGTCTGCGCGCCAAGTCGGAAAGTGAAGACTGCATCAAGACATACATCATGAAGGTGCAGACGCAATTCGGCAAGAAGGTCAAGTTTGTGCGGCACAACGGAGCTCGTGAGTTTGCGACCAACTCGCTCAACGACTTCTACGAAGACGAAGGCATCGAGCAGCAAACCACGGTTCCGTACGCGCACCAGACCAACGGCACGGCAGAGCGAGCTATCCGAACTATCGTCACGATCGGCCGCAGCATGCTACATCACGCTAAGCTGGACAAGTGTTTCTGGGCTGAGGCGGCCATGACTGCCATCTACGTGAAGAATCGTCTGCCGTCACCCAAGATCGAGCACTAGACTCCGTTCGAGATCGTTTACAACTCCAAGCCGAGTGTGAAGCACATGCGTGCTTTCGGCTGTCGGACGTACATCCTGACTCCGAAGGAGAAGCGACTCAAGTGGGATCCCAAGGCTCGCGCTGGACTGTTCCTGAGTTACGAAGAAGTGTCCAAGGCGTATCGACTTTATGACATCGAGGCGGGGCAGGTGGTTATCAGTCGCGATGTCAACTTCGATGAGTCGACCCTTGGATGTTCACCGACGATTTCCGATGAAGATGTCGACGACCTGGACTTCGACTCGCTCGACATCGACGATGATGGCCCGCGCCAGACGGAGTACAAACAGGCAGGGAAGCGCAAGAGCCGCCCGAGTGACGAAGATGAAGCTGCCAGAAGACCGCGAGCTGTGCGTCATCGACCTGGACTGGAAGAAGCAAGTGCACCGAACGACTCCCCTTCGCACCGAACAGACGCAGATGCAGAAGAAAAGTCTGGAGACCAAGATGAAGAATCGACTCCATCTGTGTTTTGGCGTGCAAGTACCAACGCGGTCGAAGCAGCCGTGGACTTATCGGAGCCGTCGACATTCCAAGAAGCGGTCAACGGCCCGGACCAACTGCTCTGGCGCAAGGCGATTCGTGCTGAGTTAAAGTCGATGCGACTTCGTGGTGTGTTTCGTGCTGCCAAGTTGCCCAGCGGACAACGCGCCATCGTACCAAGTGGGTGTTCAAGATCAAGCGCAAAGCCGACGGATCGATCGAGAAGTACAAGGCGCGCCTCGTAGCCAAGGATTTCAAGCAAAAGTACGGCATCGACTACACGGAGACGTTCTCGCCCGTGGTCAAGTACGTGACGCTGCGCATGGTCATCGCGATTGCCAAGTATTTCGACTGGCCCCTCGACCAACTCGACGTGGTAACGGCATTTCTGTACGGCGTCATTATTGAGGGTTGCCGGGTTTTGGTACTGTGTACCAGTAACCGGTTAACCCGAACCGGTCCAACACGATCCCGCGATGTTTACGGTACGTTGTTTACGCAACCGATGATTAGACGAGTAGGATGATTGGACGAGTGCGGAGTGTTGGTGATTGGATGCACCAAATGATTGGATGCAGAGCTGCATATCTATGTGGTAGACTAGGTAGTGTAAGCTCCGATAAATCAATCACTTTCGAATCTTGCTTCTTCAGCTCAAGTGGTCTTCACTCCGGTCCTCGCACCCAAGTGCAGAACTCCCTTCGCTAAACCCAAGCTTCACTTATCAAGATCCATACCTTTTATCAGGTTATGAGCCCAAGCACCATGTCCTCTGCCCAGGACGTCTCGACCAAGGTCTCCATCGACAAGTTCAACGGAGACAACTACGCGACGTGGAACCGCTACATGCGTGGCGTGTTCCTGACCAAGTCGACGTGGCATGTGGTGAATCGGGAAACGTCTCCATCCTTTACGGACTCCCGGGCCAAGGACGAGTATGTCAAGTCGAGCAACATCGCTTTTGTACTGATGTTGCTTCACATGGACGCCGACTACCATCATGTGGTCGATGACTGCGAGGAAGCATGGATCGCGTGGACGCGCTTGAAGACGCTGTACGGTGGATCGCAGAAGGCTGGTCGCATCTACCTCAAGCGACAGCTCTTCAGCATGGAGATGTCGGAAGGCGGCAATGTGTTGCATCATTGCAATGATGTCCTGAACATCAGCGCCAAGCTCAGCAGCATCGGCGCCAAGATGGAGGACGACGACGTGGCGATCTGCTTGCTGCGCAGTCTCCCCAAGAGCTACGAGAACGTCGTGCTGAACTTGGAGATGAGCAATGCAGAGCTGCGGTCGCAAGACGTTGTGAAGGTGCTCACGAACGAGCACATCAAGCGACAAGGCGAGAAGACGGCGACGGTGAAAACTGAAGACGCGGCCAAGGCGTTCAGTGCCGACCGAGAATCTCGCCAATGCACGTACTGCGGTAAATTGGGGCATGTCATTGACAAGTGCTGGACCAAGCAGAAGGACGAGAATCGAGGGCCAAGACGCGGCGGCAACGGCCGTAGACGCGGGGCCAACAACATCCAGTGGAGAAACGACAGCGATGGCTACGACAACGACTACGATCAAGTGGCGTTCGCGGTTTCCCTGGAATGTGGAGTTTCGACGGACAAGAATGTGTCCGGGATGTGGGCGGTTGACAGCGGTGCCACGCACCACATTTGCAATGACAAGACCAAGTTCGCCACGCTGAATGAGCAAGACGAAGGCGAACTATCGGTAGCGGACGAACAAGGCCGAGATTAAGGGTGTGGGGACCATCGTGGAAAGAGTGGTCCTGCCTAACGGCGACGAGCGCGAGATCGAAATCAAGAACGCGCTTTACGTGCCAAATATGTTATAGCAAGAATCTGCTTTCAGTGCCGCAGATAAACAAGCATGGCAAGTTCCAAGTGATATTAGACGGCACTGAGATGCACGTTTTGCGCAAGGACTCGAATCAAGTGGTGGCGACGGCGGATCTCGTGGATGGACTCTACTGGCTTCGCACACCTCAGCGATCGGCAAATGCGGCGACAAGTGGAAGGACGGTCGATTTGCACGCGCGTATGGGTCACGCTCCAGTCGAGGTTCTTCGCAAGATGGTCGACACCAAGATGATCAAGGACGCGAAAGCACCTTCCAAGTCGAGTGGACCAAGTGTGTGTCGTGGTTGCCAGCAAGACAAAATGGTCCAAAAACCATTCCCAAGCAACCGTGACAAGCGTCGCTACGACACATTTGAGCTGCTCCACTTTGACATCTGCGGACCCATGGAGGAAAACTCGCTTGGCGGCAGCAAGTACCTGCTACTGATCGTGGACGAAGCCAGCGGATGCATGAAGGGTTTCTGTCTGCGCGCCAAGTCGGAAAGTGAAGACTGCATCAAGACATACATCATGAAGGTGCAGACGCAATTCGGCAAGAAGGTCAAGTTTGTGCGGCACAACGGAGCTCGTGAGTTTGCGACCAACTCGCTCAACGACTTCTACGAAGACGAAGGCATCGAGCAGCAAACCACGGTTCCGTACGCGCACCAGACCAACGGCACGGCAGAGCGAGCTATCCGAACTATCGTCACGATCGGCCGCAGCATGCTACATCACGCTAAGCTGGACAAGTGTTTCTGGGCTGAGGCGGCCATGACTGCCATCTACGTGAAGAATCGTCTGCCGTCACCCAAGATCGAGCACTAGACTCCGTTCGAGATCGTTTACAACTCCAAGCCGAGTGTGAAGCACATGCGTGCTTTCGGCTGTCGGACGTACATCCTGACTCCGAAGGAGAAGCGACTCAAGTGGGATCCCAAGGCTCGCGCTGGACTGTTCCTGAGTTACGAAGAAGTGTCCAAGGCGTATCGACTTTATGACATCGAGGCGGGGCAGGTGGTTATCAGTCGCGATGTCAACTTCGATGAGTCGACCCTTGGATGTTCACCGACGATTTCCGATGAAGATGTCGACGACCTGGACTTCGACTCGCTCGACATCGACGATGATGGCCCGCGCCAGACGGAGTACAAACAGGCAGGGAAGCGCAAGAGCCGCCCGAGTGACGAAGATGAAGCTGTCAGAAAACCGCGAGCTGTGCGTCATCGACCTGGACTGGAAGAAGCAAGTGCGCCGAACTACTCCCCTCCGCACCGAGCAGACGCAGATGAAGAAGAAAAGTCTGGAGACCAAGATGAAGAATCGACTCCATCTGTGTTTTGGCGTGCAAGTGCCAACGCGGTCGAAGCAGCCGTGGACTTATCGGAGCCGTCGACATTCCAAGAAGGGGTCAACGGCCCGGACCAACTGCACTGGCGCAAGGCAATTCGTGCGGAACTCAAGTCGATGCGACTTCGTGGTGTGTTTCGTGCTGCCAAGTTGCCTAGCGGACAACGCGCCATCGGTACCAAGTGGGTGTTCAAGATCAAGCGCAAAGCCGACGGATCGATCGAGAAGTACAAGGCGCGCCTCGTAGCCAAGGGTTTCAAGCAGAAGTACGGCATCGACTACACGGAGACGTTCTCGCCCGTGGTCAAGTACGTGACGCTGCGCATGGTCATCGCGATCGCCAAGTATTTCGACTGGCCCCTCGACCAACTCGACGTGGTAACGGCATTTCTGTACGGCGTCATGAAGGAGTTGGTGTTCTGCGTGGTTCCTGAAGGCGTCGAGCTGGATGGTGATTTCGACTGCTTGGAATTGGTGAAGGCGATTTACGGTCTCAAGCAAGCTTCGCGCGTATGGAACGAGACCTTCGACGAATTCGTGTGTTCTATCGGTTTTCAAGTTTCAGCCTTCGACCCGTGCCTCTACATCAAGGTTGTCGATGGCCACTGTGTGCTCGTGCTGGTCTACGTGGACGATGTGTTGGTCACCGGAAGTTCACCCGAGCTGATCTCACGCACGAAGAACGACCTCAAGACACGCTTCGAAATGACTGACAGTGGCAAGTGTGTGTTCGTCCTTGGAATCGAGCTGGTGGATGGCCCGGACGGCAGCGTGACGATGTGCCAGCGGCGTTATGTGGATGATATCCTGAAGCGTTTCGGTATGGACGAGTGCAAGGCTGTGGTGAGTCCGGTAGACATGAGCACTCGACTGGTTCCAAATGACGCAGCGACCAAGGTGAACGCTCCGTTTCGCGAAGCTGTGGGTGCCCTCATGCACTTGATGACTGCTACTCGCCCGGATATCGCGTACGTAGTAGACTATGTATCGCGTTTCATGGAGAACCCCCAAGAGGAACACTGGGTTGCGGTCAAGCGCATTTTTCGCTATCTACAAGGCACCAAGACGCATGGAATCTGTTTCAAGCCAGGCAACAAGATCGACTTTCATGGGTATTCGGATGCGGACTGGGCTGGCGACATCGAGTCACGTCGCAGTACAAGTGGCTACGCATTCATGATGAACGGTGGATGCGTGAGCTGGCGCAGCAAGAAACAGAGGAAAGTAGCGCTATCGCCGACAGAGGCCGAATATATGGCGCTCTCGGAAGCTACGCAAGAGGCGTTGTGGCTCAAGGCGTTCCTGCATGAAATCGGTGAGATCAAGAACGACGACGCAGTGCTGATCTACGAGGACAACCAAGGCTCCATCGCGTTGGCCAAGAACCCGGAGTTCCACAAGCGCACCAAGCACATCGACATTCGCTACCACTTCGTGCGCGAAAAGGTGGAAGACGGTCAAGTGGTGCTGCAGTACGTCTCGACAACCAACATGCTGGCCGACATCATGACGAAGGCGATCACTGCTGTGAAGTTTGAAGTTCTTCGGAAAAAGCTCGGGATCCAAGGTACAACAGCTGTCGAGTCGAGTGGGAGTGTTGTCAAGGAGACGTCTCGACCAGCTGCTGTATACCGGTAGGATACCGGTATGACCTTCACTCAGTGGCACCACAATCATTTCTGCGATTAACAGACGAAGATTACGTCACGGTGTTTACGCCACGGACAATTACGCCATGGGTGGGTACAAGATTGTGGGTACATGATGGGCTCTACGTGGCACTCCCTGATTGGCTGAAGTAACTCAGTATCCAGTAGAGAATCCAGTAGAGTGTACCCAGTAGGTAGAACTGTAGGCTTAGAGGTAGCAAGGAGT
Source organism: Phytophthora sp. 'mugwort' (assembly GCA_033558025.1). Classification (NCBI taxonomy): domain Eukaryota; phylum Oomycota; class Peronosporomycetes; order Peronosporales; family Peronosporaceae; genus Phytophthora; species Phytophthora sp. 'mugwort'. The sequence continues at coordinate 2,304,979 of JAUCEF010000004.1, read as the reverse complement.
TTGCGAACTAAGGACCTAAATCAATCACTTTGCATTTTGCCATCAAGTGACCAAGTCTTTTTCATCTTCGTCACTCGGGCGGCTCTTGCGCTTCCCTGCCTGTTTGTACTCCGTCTGGCGCGGACCATCATCGTCGATGTCGAGCGAGTCGAAGTCCAGGTCGTCGACATCTTCATCAGAAATCGGCGGTGAAAATCCAAAGGTCGATTCATCGAAGTTGACATCGCCACTGATGACCACCTGCCCCGCCTCCATGTCATAAAGTCGATACGCCTTGGACACTTCTTCGTAGCCCAGAAACAATCCGGCGCGAGCCTTGGGATCCCACTTGAGTCGCTTCTCCTTCGGAGTTAGGATGTACGTACAGCCGAAAACACGCATGTGCTTCACACTCGGCTTGGACTTGTAGACGATCTCGAACGGAGTCTTGTGCTCGATCTTGGGTGACGGCAGGCGGTTCTTCACATAGATGGCCGTCATCGCCGCCTCAGCCCAGAAACACTTGTCCAGCTTGGCGTGGTGCAACATGCTGCGGCCGATCGTGACGATAGTTCGGATGGCTCGCTCTGCCGTGCCGTTGGTCTGGTGCGCGTACGGAACCGTGGTTTGCTGCTCGATGCCTTCGTCTTCGTAGAAGTCGTTGAGCGAGTTGGTCGCAAACTCACGAGCTCCGTTGTGCCGCACAAACTTGACCTTCTTGCCGAATTGCGTCTGCACCTTCATGATGTATGTCTTGATGCAGTCTTCACTTTCCGACTTGGCGCGCAGACAGAAACCCTTCATGCATCCGCTGGCTTCGTCCACGATCAGGAGCAGATACTTATTGCCGCCAAGCGAGTTTTCCTCCATGGGTCCGCAGATGTCAAAGTGGAGCAGCTCAAATGTGTCGTAGCGACGCTTGTCACGGTTGCTTGGGAATGGTTTTTGGACCATTTCGCCTTGCTGGCAACCACGACACACACTTGGTCCACTCGACTTGGAAGGTGCTTTCGCGTCCTTGATCATCTTGGTGTCGACCATCTTGTGAAGAACCTCGACTGGAGCGTGACCCATACGCGCGTGCAAATCGACCGTCCTTCCACTTGTCGCCGCATTTGCCGATCGCTGAGATGTGCGAAGCCAGTAGAGTCCATCCACGAGATCCGCCGTCGCCACCACTTGATTCGAGTCCTTGCGCAAAACGTGCATCTCAGTGCCGTCTAATATCACTTGGAACTTGCCATGCTTGTTTATCTGCGGCACTGAAAGCAGATTCTTGCTATAACATATTTGGCACGTAAAGCGCGTTCTTGATTTCGATCTCGCGCTCGTCGCCGTTAGGCAGGACCACTCTTTCCACGATGGTCCCCACACCCTTGATGGCAGCCTTGTTGCCATCGGCCACCGAAAGTTCGCCTTCATTTCGCTCGATCAAATTGGCGAACTTGGAGTTGCAAATATGGTGCGTGGCACCGCTGTCGACCGCCCACATCCCGGACACATTCTTGTCCGTCGAAACTCCACATGCCAGGGAAACCGCGAACGCCACTCGATCGTAGTCGTTGTCGTAGCCGTCGCTGTCGTTTCTCCACTGGATGTTGTTGGCCCCGCGTCCACGGCCGTTGCCGCCGCGTCTTGGCCCTCGGTTCTCGTCCTTCTGCTTGGTCCAGCACTTGTCAATGACATGCCCCAATTTACCGCAGTACGTGCATTGGCGAGGCTCACGGTCGGTGTTGAACGCCTTGGCCGCGTTCTCAGTCTTCACCGTCGCCGTCTTCTCGCCATGCCGCTTGATATGCTCGTTCGTGAGCACCTTCACAACGTCTTGCGACCGCAGCTCTGCATTGCTCATCTCCAAGTTCAGCACGACGTTCTCGTAGCTCTTGGGGAGACTGCGCAGCAAGCAGATCGCCACGTCGTCGTCCTCCATCTTGGCGCCGATGCTGCTGAGCTTGGCGCTGATGTTCAGGACATCATTGCAATGATGCAACACATTGCCGCCTTCCGACATCTCCATGCTGAAGAGCTGTCGCTTGAGGTAGATGCGACCAGCCTTCTGCGATCCACCGTACAGCGTCTTCAAGCGCGTCCACGCGATCCATGCTTCCTCGCAGTCATCGACCACATGATGGTAGTCGGCGTCCATGTGAAGCAACATCAGTACAAAAGCGATGTTGCTCGACTTGACATACTCGTCCTTGGCCCGGGAGTCCGTAAAGGATGGAGACGTTTCCCGATTCACCACATGCCACGTCGACTTGGTCAGGAACACGCCACGCATGTAGCGGTTCCACGTCGCGTAGTTGTCTCCGTTGAACTTGTCGATGGAGACCTTGGTCGAGACGTCCTGGGCAGAGGACATGGTGCTTGGGCTCATAACCTGATAAAAGGTATGGATCTTGATAAGTGAAGCTTGGGTTTAGCGAAGGGAGTTCTGCACTTGGGTGCGAGGACCGGAGTGAAGACCACTTGAGCTGAAGAAGCAAGATTCGAAAGTGATTGATTTATCGGAGCTTACACTACCTAGTCTACCACATAGATATGCAGCTCTGCATCCAATCATTTGGTGCATCCAATCACCAACACTCCGCACTCGTCCAATCATCCTACTCGTCTAATCATCGGTTGCGTAAACAACGTACCGTAAACATCGCGGGATCGTGTTGGACCGGTTCGGGTTAACCGGTTACTGGTACACAGTACCAAAACCCGGCAACCCTCAATAGATACCATGTCAGTGAACTCGCGTCCTGTTCGCCGTGCGACTGGTTTGGAAGAAGCAAGCGCTCCTGTCACCTCGTTTGAGCGCCAAGCCAAACGCCGAGCGAGTGATGAATGGAACCTGGACTGCCTGACGAAGAAGAGAAGGATGCTCAAGACAACGAAGAAGACGATTCCACTCCTCCCGTATTTTGGCGAGCAAGTGCCAACGCGGTCGAAGCAGCCGTGGACTTATCGGAGCCGTCGACATTCCAAGAAGGGGTCAACGGCCCGGACCAACTGCACTGGCGCAAGGCAATTCGTGCGGAACTCAAGTCGATGCGACTTCGTGGTGTGTTTCGTGCTGCCAAGTTGCCCAGCGGACAACGCGCCATCGGTACCAAGTGGGTGTTCAAGATCAAGCGCAAAGCCGACGGATCGATCGAGAAGTACAAGGCGCGCCTCGTAGCCAAGGGTTTCAAGCAAAAGTACGGCATCGACTACACGGAGACGTTCTCGCCCGTGGTCAAGTACGTGACGCTGCGCATGGTCATCGCGATCGCCAAGTATTTCGACTGGCCTCTGGACCAACTCGACGTGGTAACGGCATTTCTGTACGGCGTCATGAAGGAAGTCGTGTACTGCGTGGTGCCAGAAGGGGTCGACCTGGACGATGACTTCGACTGCCTGGAACTGGTCAAGGCGATCTACGGTCTCAAGCAAGCTTCGCGCGTGTGGAACGAGACCTTCGACGAATTCGTGTGCTCCATCGGTTTTCAACTTTCGGCCTACGATCCGTGCCTCTACATCAAGATTGTGGATGGTCACTGCGTTCTGTTGCTGGTGTACGTGGACGACGTATTAGTAACCGGAAGTTCGGCCGAACTGATCGCACGCACCAAGAGTGACCTGAAGACACGTTTTAAGATGACCGACAGCGGGAAGTGTGCCTTTGTCTTGGGTATCGAGCTGGTCGACAACGCTGACGGCAATGTAACAATGTGCCAACGGCGCTACGTGGACGACATTCTCAAGCGTTTCGGCATGGATGACTGCAAGGCTGTGGTAAGCCCCGCGGATTTGAGCTCTCGACTGGTTCCAAGCAACGCGCCGACCAAGATCAACGTTCCCTTTCGTGAAGCTGTGGGTGCACTCATGCACTTGATGACTGCGACGCGACCAGATATCGCTTTCGCCGTGGGATATGTGTCGCGCTTCATGGAAAACCCTCAAGTCGAGCACTGGGTTGTAGTGAAGCGAATCCTCCGCTATTTACAAGGGACCAAGTCGCATGAAATCTGCTTCAAACCCGGTGACAAGGTGGACTTTCGCGGCTACTCAGACGCAGACTGGGCCGGCGACCATTCCGATCGCAAGTCAACTTCGGGCTATACGTTCATTTTGATGGGCGCGCCAGTCAGTTGGGGAAGCAAGAAACAGTCAAGTGTGTCGCTATCAATGAGCGAAGCGGAATACATCGCGCTCAGTCTGGCCGTCCAAGAAGGCGAGTGGATTCATCGCCTGTTGTGCGAGATTTTGACGGCAGCGAACTCACGAACGGCGGCTTCACACGAAATTGTCGGGATGGAAGACTAGAGTCAAGTGTAAAACCAACCGAATCAAGGGTCGAGCTTGTTCCGAAGTCGACCGATCCGGTACGCCGGATGTTCCATAGACTGTTAACGAAATTGGTTGCGCCAGGGATCCGCGGTGTCAGCTTCACGTAGGACCTCCAGAAGGTCACCAGGTTCAGCTCGGTGAAGATCGGGGTCAGCAAGGTTGGCTGCCCGAGATGCCCGTCCTGGATACCAAGTCCCATCATCCGTCGTGGTCGGGAGGTGAAGGAAGAAAGGATCGAGTAATAGATCGAGATCGGCCAGTTCACGCATCATCAGAGGAAATGAACGGAGCAACGCTCGCCAGCTGTCGCCCGCTCGGATCCGCTTCTGACGACGGTCATGATGGTACTGCTCCACCACTGAGTCACGACGTTGTTCAGTGGTGATCGGGAGATAATGAGTCGTCTCCCAATAAGATTAGAGATGTCGTCGCTCGATAGCGAGATAAGAATCCGCGATCTGGGTGAGAGTGGTATTCGATCGGCGATGGAGCGGCAGATCGAAGGTCAGGATCTCTTCCGGGTTATCCAACACCTCCCAGGGTCGAGCGGCTATCAAGGCCATGAGGTTTGGACTAGTAATCAATTTGTCCAGATAGTCCGTACCGGCCTTGGGGACGCGAACTCCTCGCACGCACCGCGGGAATAGCCAGCCAGAAGGGATCGGGAGCCGGATGGTCAAGGTCGCCATATTATGGCGGTTACTTGAAGCTGACTCAAAATCATCGCCGGCCACGGATCGGTCTCGGCCTGAGTAAGAGCACGAGGCTGATCGTATCCACGGGTAGCCGGAGGATTTCCGGCATCGGAGCTAGCGGAGCGTTCAGATCCAGAAGGAGAAGCTGGCGGACTTGGGGAACTTGGTCTACCCTGAACAGCCGATCCCGTTTGAGCAGCTGCGGGACTGCCGCGATCAGAGTGTCCAGGACTCGCCGGTTGACGAGCCGCAGTTGTCTCGTCAGATTCGTGTAGGGAGCTCTCGGGGGTGCCAGGATCGGCTATCTTGATCGGTTGAGAAACATCGCCGCCCGGGAGTATGCCGGATCGGCGACGAGCTTCATAACGAGATCGGGGACAAAGCGGCCAACACTTGATCATCGCTGCTCTCCTCTTCGTCTTCTTCACCTTCATCCGATTTTGGCAGTCCGATTGACCGGGGAGCCTCCGTACGGGACGCAACTGAGCCTTGTTCGCTGTCGATCCCCGGACCATCGTCGTCGATCTCTGGCTGAGGCTCGGATTCGGCTAGGGGAGTGACTCCCGCCGAGGCGGAGCTGCCTGAACCTTGCATCGGGGCAGTCGGAACTACCGGGCGGCCAGTAGCAGGAACGGGCCGACTACGCAACGGATGGTTAGGCGAAGGACCAGGTGGAGAATGGGAATTCGATCGGCTGCGTTCCCGTTTACCAGATCGAGGGGGGCCAGATCCACTAGGGCTCACTAGCAGTACCACGTCGGCGAGACGCTCGGTGATCAGATCGACGCCCGTGCCGATTCCGTCTTGGGTCTGACTTAGCCGGTGGTAATCGGTCTGAAGATCTGCGATCTGGTTATCCAGCGCACGAATTGTCCGCCGAGATGTACCCAGCTCCACACCTGCATCTCAGAATTGTCAAAGGAGAGTTAGGTACGACTCAGCTAACTCGGCAGACAGAAGATCATGATACTTACGGGCGTCAGCAGATTCCGTCGCAGCTGTATCCCGATCACGGATCGCGGCTGCGAGATCAGACTGTAAAGGAGATTGGTATCGACCTCAGCTTGAAGGCGATCTGGCCCGAGTTGGAGCCGATTCCGCTCCGCGCAGTTGATCACGCTCACGGACGAGCTCGCCAGCAGTAGAGGTGCCTGTCCATCGACTTGTGGATGCCGGACCGGCTACCAGAGCGGAAGAAACGACCCGATCGGGCCTGATCTGGGCTTGGTGGAGTTCGTTCTCCGGGCCGATCGATGTTGGTAGATCGACATACGCGTTCGGGCATCCGCGATCTGCAGATCGGGACTCGATCAGCAATCATCCTAGGGATGTGCAAGCGTGAAGACGGTACGTGTTGAGTGGTTGAAGAAGGGCAAGATTCAGGAGATTCAGGTGGTACGAGATAGGGTCAGGATTCTGGGAAAATAGGACCAGAAAGGATAAACAATAATCAGACTCGAATTTGCATTGGACGACTTAAGCGTTTTAAGTACCGCAAGAAGGGATCTGCATTGGCCGTCCAAGGTATCAATCACCCCAAAGCAGCAGATCTAGTGTCGTGGTGAGCGGATCGGATCGGAGGCCGACCCTCCCCCACGCTAGCGAGTTCTGCTCAAGCGCATACCTCGATCGATCGGCATTCAGTGCTTGGCCAACGAGCGCTTCGACTCTCAACTCGCAAGATCCCGCTAAAGGAAGTGGCAAGCAACTCAAGGAATGGAAAGGAACAACGCCACACGGCAACCTCGGCCTCGGATCAAGTCCAGGCCCCCGATCGAAGGTCGACTACCTCAGATCGGAACCAATAACGGCAGCAGAGCGAAGACTTCCGCGCTGCTCCACTCCCCTGCGTCCCACCAGGACGTTCAAGACTTAATATCGCTGCATCCTTCGGAGTCCCACGAGAGCAGATCCCGCCCACCGACGTTACACAAGGTGATACCAAGTTCAGCTGATCACGGATCATCGGGACCACCCCCCCCCCCCCTCCTTTATTCGGTGTCTGGGCGCAGTTGGTAAGCGGATCGGGTCGTAATCGTATTTTGACCGATTCCGCTACACCACAAGATCCGGAGACTCCGGGCTGAGATCGATAACGCTCTCCCAGCCCAGGGAGATCAGTTGATCGTTCGTCATCTCCGCGGTCAGCTTCGTCAGCAGGCCGCTGAGATCCAAGACGTGGAGGGTCATCTCTCAAGTATTAAGAAAGAACTCGCCGAAGCTGAGTCTCGCCGAGCCGAACTCGCGTATCGTCTGGAGTTTCGCGAGAAAGAGGTCGACGACTTACACGACCGGATCATGTCGATCTCGACTTTTATCGCGTTAGCCTGAACTCCAATCGAGCTGCTCTGGACCAAGTGACAGCGGAGACTTCCCGATCGGACACCGATGGGACTCAGTCAGCTCGGCTTCGCGTGGAACTGGACGCAGCTTTAGCAAATGTGACGCGACTTCGTAAAGGGGAACAAGAACAACTCCGATAAGGAGCAAGGACGCCCTCAGGAGGGAATAACTACGGATCTCGTATTTCTATTACGGATTCACAAGGTCTACACAAGAGCTTAAGACCAAACCGACACCGGATCTTGTACGCAGGAATACCAGCGCAGATCGTCCCGCCCTCCCAACTCCCCACAAGGACGTCCAAGGCCTACCAAATGCGCATCTCGTGTCTACGAGAGAGCAGTACCAGCCCGCCGACGGGTACACAAGGTGAACCACTCAGTAACAACGCGGCCGTCGGAGTACCCCCTCCGTTAGTAGGTGTATGGGCGCAGTGCGTGTGAGTTAGGATCCTACTGAAATTCAGTGGATCCGCTCCACCACAGTATCAACCCTGGCTCGAAGTTGATCTCGCTCGAGTTGGAACTGATTCCGCTCAGCTCGAAGTTGATCCCGCTCACGGACGAGCCCATCAACAGTCGGGGTACCGGTCGACAGGCTCACAGATGCTGGATCGGCTATCGGAGCGGAAGAAGCAACCCGATCAGGCCTGATCTGGGCTTGATGGAGCTCGTTTTCCAGCCGCGTCACTCTTGCGGAGGCCGCGTCCAGTTCGACACGAAGCCGAGCTGACAGAGCTCCATCAGTGTCCGATCAGGAAGTCTCCGCTGTCACTTGGTCCAGAGCAGCTCGATTGGAGTTCAGGCTAACGCGATAAAAGTCGAGATCGACATGATCCGGTCGCGTAAGCCGTCGATCTCTTCCTCGCGGAGCTCCAGACGATACGCGAGTTCGGCTCGGCGAGACTCAGCTTCGGCGAGTTCTTTCTGAATACTCGAGAGACGACCCTCCACGTCTTGGATCTCAGCGGCCTGCTGACGAAGCTGATCGCGGAGATGACGAACGACGACTGATCTCCTTGGGCTGGGAGAGCGTTATCGATCTCAGCCCGAAGTCGCCTGATCTATTCGCCTAGATCGTGTTGTAATTGTTCCAAGGCACGCAGAGCGTCCGACATCTGGGCTATGACGCGGTCCTGGTGCATGCAATCTCGCAGAAAATCGTCACGTCTACCCCGTGGCCGACGGAGCTCGTCCTCTAGGTAGGTCACCGGATGCGTCACGACCCGAGTTGTAGAGACAACGGGCGCACGCGACGCGATGGAACGGCGGGATCTAACGCTGTGGGACGAAGCTGACGGCGATCGGCCCTCACCGGAGGCGTTGGAATGGTGATCACTCATGGCGTTGGGAGTGAATGTCTTGTTGGAACGAAGATTGGGAAGTGTGACCGGGGTGTGGCCGGTGTACGACTTCGGACACGGGGTGGTTATGGAGAAGCGTCAAGCAAGAATAACAGATCTCCAAGAAATGGCCAGATCTGTGAGAAAGACGGCTCCAGTGGTGAAGAAAGGCGACGATCGAGCCAGATCAAGATACGATGTAAAAGAGGGGGCGTTCGACCTAGTCCGGAGCCATAAGGGGATGCACTGACGAAGGGAAAGGAAACCAAGGTCGAGCAGCCATCGATCACGGATCTGTTATTCCGCAGCCACCCAACAGGTCGGGGATCGGAAATATACCCGAGTCCGTATTTGGGTAAGGAATGGAGACAAAAGATCAAGACTGACCAGCAACAACGAAGTTGACCTGACTGGATCTGGCTCCGGTTTGGACTCGATCGGCCCTCGATCGGGATGATCTTTGACCGATCCTGTCAGGCGGTTCAGAATCGGCGCAAGGGTTGGCGGTGGGGTCCTGTGGGTGACCGGCAGAGCACGACCAGCCAAGATCGGGCCGATCCGCCACTCGCGGATCGTCATGCACTCCGTCGTACGAGATCGGGGAGAGTGAACCGATCCGCCACCAGGGATTCGGCAGATCGAGCCGATCGATAGCGCGGTCTGGCAGATCGGGCCGATCTGGCGTTCAGGAATATCGAGCTGATCCGGTGTCCGCAGACCGAGCTACACCCCATCGTCCGGGATTGGGCGGATCAGATCGATCTTACATTCAAGATCGAGCAGATCCGGTCGATCGGTATTCGCCGATCGGTATACAGGTTCCGACATCCTCGCTCTGGCAGATCGGTATACGCATTATGACATACGCGATTGGCAGATCGGACCGACAGGTGTCCGCAGATCGACATACATGTTCTGACATCCGCGATCTGGCAGATCGGGATTCGATCAGCAATCATTCTCGGGGATGGGCAAGTCTGAAGCCGGTACGTCTTGAGTGGTTGAAGAAGGACGCGATTCAGGAGATTCAGGTGGTACAAGATAGGGTTCAGGATGGGAGGATAGGACAAGAAAAGGATAAACAACAATCAGACTCAAATTTGCATTGGACAACTTAGGCGGTTTTCAGATACCGCAGGATGGGAACTACATTGACCCACCAAGGTGTCAGCTAGTCCAAGCCAGCAGATCTAGTGTCGTGACGAGAAAGCGGATCGTATATTGGCCGATTCTCCCCCGACGCTAGCGAATTTCATACCTCGATCGATCGGCATTCAATACTTGACCGACGATCGCTTCGACTCTCAACTCGTAAGATCCCGCTAAGGAAGCGGCAAGTGATTCAAGGAAAGGAAAGGAACAATACCACACGGCAACCTCGGCCTCGGATCAAGGCCAGGTCCCCGATCGAAGGTCGACTACCTCAGATCGGAACCAATTACGGCAGCAGAGCGAAGCCTTCTGCGCTGCTCCACGAATCCCCGCGTCCCGCCAAGACGTTCAAGACTTAACATCGCTGCATCCTTCGGAGTCCCACGAGAGCAGATCCCGCCCACCGACGGTTACACAAGGTGATACCAAGTTCAGCTGATCACGGATCATCGGGACCCCCCCCTCCTTTAGTCGATATCTGGGCGCAGTTAGTACACGAATCGTGTCTTAACCCTTTTAATCATATTGTGACCGATTCCGCTGCACCGCATTCACGTTGGTTCTGTTCGTCACGAATTGTTTGAAGCACTTGACGGCGATGCAACATGAAGAACATTTTAGCGTCTGCACCGAGATCACTGAGACACACAGTGAACAGAGCTATATTGCTAGCTTCTTGGATCGCATGAGCACGTTTTCTGCTGGCTAGGGCCATCTCCTTCATGGCATAGGCCAGCTCCATAAGTGCATACTCGGCCAAAGCAGTTGTCTTGGCTTCAGCTTTGGGGGCTTTGCTCCCCTGCGGATGCAAGCACCCGCGGGGCTCGCTGTGTCCGTGCTGGCCGGTGCGATAATCTCGTTTCCTGGCTTCGCTAGACGGAACGACATCCAGAGCGACACCGTTTTCAGAATGCGCCTGCAGTGCATCAACCTGAAAGGCTTGGTCGTCTTGGCTTCGTCGCCGCCTTACATAACCTCGTACATGCACTGCGCTGCTTCGATTTCATCATCAAGGCTCGAAGTTCCACTTTGTCGAGAGCGCTGGCGAAGTGCTTAACATAGACAGTGACCTTGGACCATTTTGCATTCCAGCGATCTTTGATCCCGTGTGGTAGACCCAGTGGGTTTTTAGGAGTTGAAGTGCGTGCAGACCCGCTCCCAAAATATTCCTGAGCTCTGGTTTGTTCCTGTGGTGGCGTCGGTGCCAACATTCAGATATGAACGGCACAGCTGGACCTCTTATTCCTCCGAAAAGGATGACTTCCTCCCCATTACGCCGCTTAACCGAATCGGTCAATTATCAGACATATCTGATAATTATCACTCTGCTCGTTTAGCGCGGCATCCTTCCGTGGCGCTATTTGCCGCGCTGGATAGCGCGAAAGGGGCCTGGATAGCGAGGGCAGTTTGGCGATAGCAGGATAGTGCGGCCCGGTGGAAAAAAACAATTCTAAAATAAATTCGCGCTATCAAGCGATCGCTATAGCGAGGCGACGCGGTTAAAGCGCGATCCTGTGGGCCTAACCGCAGAGATTGGACTTGGTGGGCCACATAATTTGTATTTTGGCAAGTTCAAATAAATTGTTTAAGGTTTGATGTAATGTACTCCATATTTGCAATCCCGAGTTGTGGCGAGGAGGTCACCATGAAGCTCGTCAGGTGCGTACGCGCCGCCGCCATGGAGTGGGAGGAGGCCAACGATGGCAGACTCTCGTCCGTCGCATTGCTGCGTGTGTATTCTCTAAACTGACGACGTCTATCTACATTCCCCCCGCAGATTTTTGATGAAGCTATCGAATGAGACGGTTACAATTGAGCTCAAGAACGGAACAATTGTGCACGGGACGATCACTGGTGCTGGCTTATTCGTTCGTGCGGCTGTTATAGCTGATACGTATATTTTGGCTGACTCGTTTGTTGCGGTGGTGGCTGTATCTTTATGTCTTCTGCTGTACCGTAGGCGTGGACATTAGCATGAACACACACCTGAAGGCAGTCAAGATGACCGTGAAGGAAAAGAACCCCGTGAATTTGGATTCGCTGAGCATTCGTGGTAACAATATTCGCTACTACATATTGCCGGACTCGCTGAATCTGGACACGCTGTTGATCGACGACACCCCGCGTGAGAAGGTGAAGGCGGGGGCTCCGGCTGGAAGCGGACGTGGACGTGGGCGAGGCCGCGGCCGGGGTCGTGGTCGTCCGTAATAGATGCGTCGTAAGTGGTCCTTGCCTATTTGGTAAAGATGGAGAGGCGCAATCGTGAAGAAGAGCGGCATTGAAGCACCGCAGTGGAGGCGAGATCCCGTGGCTGGTTAAAAGGAGCAGGCAGCAGAGCACGTCGGCATAGAATTCCACTCGCGTGGTGCAGCAAATAGGCATCTTTCTTTTCTAAGTTAAAAGGACTTCATTTGAGCGCGACGATGAGTGGAGTTTGTACATGAATTGAGATCATGAGGGGCTAACTACAACAAACATGGCGGCGATACTTAAGGGCAAGATGTAATGCAGCAATGGCTGGTGCTCCTTTGTTTGCAGGCACAGCAATCTCTCCACTTCGTTTCCAATTTCTCGTCATCTCGGATAAATATTTCCTGATAGACGCGGTGCAGCTTCGAGCATACGCAGATGGATCCCACGCCGGTGCCCTGCCAACCAGTGCAACATCATATCGTACTTAAATGAATGTACCAGCTTCAGTATTGGTGCAACCCGTAGCAGATCAGCATCAACATGCCGCAGCAGAACAAGCGCAAGGCCGAGGAGGATGCCGCCGACGCGGACGCCAGCAACTTCCTGGAGGAAGCTCAACGCTCTGTGGACTTCCTGTTCTCGTCGGTTGTCGTGCTCCCGGGTGACGACGTCACGGCCACGCTTACCAAGACTACCCGTCGCGTCAAACTCGGTGCGCTAACCGCTGTCTGTTATCAAAGAAAGCGAGGCTTATCAGAAGTTGCTGACTCGATATTGTGTATGTGTGTCTGACGTTTGAGCAGGTGCTGGGCTGAAGCAGCTTCCGGACGAGCGGATTGTGTGCACGAACGCCGGCATCCTCCGCTACCGCCCAGCCAACCGCTACTGGGTCGAGTTCAACCACAAGCGCGTACGTGAGATACTGTACCTTGGCTTTATAGATCTGTATGTGCTGACTTTTGTTGTTTGGCGAGCAGTATGTTGCATCGATGGACGACGGCGTCATTGGCATCGTGACTGACCGCAACGCCGAGTTCTACCGCGTCAACATCGGAGCTGCGTAAGTGCTTTTGCTACACTATTGCAAGGATAGAGGCACTGCTTCGCCGGCATCAGATTAATCTTAACCTTTTCTGTTGTCATACCGCGCAGTGCTAGCGCCACCTTGGGCTCACTGGCGTTTGACGGCGCAACGAAGAGAAACCGCCCTAGCCTTCGTCTCGGATCTCTTGTGTACGCTCGCGTGAGCAAGACCAACCCCGACGTTGAGCCCGAAATCACTTGCGAAGGTGCGTCTTAGACGTCTATGGGTTTACAATTCTGTTGTCTTGTTGCATAGTCAGTTAATGCTTGTGACTGGTACTCGAATTTTTATAGCTCCTCCAAGTGTGACCAAGAAGGACTGGATGACTGGCTTGGCTATCTACGGCGAGCTGAACGATGGTTACGTATTTAGGACGTCCATTGGTCTAGCGAAGTCGCTGCTGCACGAAGATTGCCAGGTGCTAGCGTCTCTGGGTAAGAAGTTGGCCTTCGAGGTGGCCGTTGGGGTCAATGGAGTCGTGTGGGTAAACGCGAAGACGACCAAGAATGTCACAATCATTTCCAACGCCATCATGAACTCCGAGACGATGTCTCCCAGCGAAGTCGACGCTATGGTGGCGCGGCTCATGGAAGACGCCGATGACGCTTAATAGAGCGAGGAATGCATCCCCACGTCCACTCTTTGTGCTTTTTTTGCCATAAATTGCTTCAACTCCGTCTTCAAGCTGATTATCAGGCAAAATTAGCGCTGAAGCTGGCCGGCATCCGTTTATTTGTGTACCATTTCTCGAACGCTTGCAACTCACTTCGTAGCCAGAATTGAATACGAGAACCAGCAAACGTCGGACAGCAAGCACTGGGAAAGCATGATGTCTGCAAACGATGATGCCAAAGGCATGATCGCCCAAGAGGAGCGCGAGCTTCGACGGGTGTTCGACCACCTCAGTTCTTACCGCCAGAAAAAAAAGTTGACGCACTCGATAAACGATTCCAAAGAGCGGCGTCAACGCTTGGAGGCCGGCAGGAACAACCCCGAGGTTTCCGTGTTGCTCAATGAGAAAGGAGCCAAGATGACACGCGAGGAGATCGAAGACGAGCTGCGCAAAGTCGACCAGGCACTGGAGAAGGCCGCTGCTGACCAAACCGCGATGCAGAACAGCAACAGCCACATTCGCATGATCAAGAACGAGGACCTGTACGAGGCCATTAAGGCATTGGGCAAGGTGTGCTCGAAGAAGGAGATTAGCGACATGATCTGGGAGGCTGACGAGAACCTGGACGGCGTGGTGGACTGGGAGGAACTGCGCACCATGTTTAATCGAAACCTGTTGGACAGGACGGAGCTGGAGCCCGCCAACCTTTTCAACGTCGTCCAGTTCATGACGTATGACAAGAAAAACTGCGGGGTCATCACAGCAGACGACACCATGGCGATCCTCTTCGCGCGCTACGGCCAATCGCAGCTCGAAATGCGCATGAAGCAGCTCTTCGGCGATAGTGACGAACTCACATTCGTGGATTACCTGGAGCGCGTTGGTAAACAGCGGCGTTCGAACGTCGAAGCGCGAGCGAAAGCGTAGGTGGGTTTAAGCTCGGCAGAGACAATATACAAACTAAATGAACTCACGTTGAAGCCATTGACTGCCATCTTACGCGTGACACATGAATAAAGATTCCTTATCCTTCGTTTCGCCACTCCTTAGATAACAGTTTTGGGCGGCATCCACTTTCACGAAACAATGTCAAGTGCGCTGGACGCACATGTCCTTAAGAAACTTCGCTGAAATGCCCAGAAAAAAACTGCAGTCGCGGGCAAGCGCTGCTTGATGAAGACGATGAGGGTAGCGGCGCTCAGCCCTGCACCGTTAGCTCAGCCATGATGGGCACTCGCCCTTCCCGGTGGTGTTTGAAGTGTTGTCGCTGCGTGTCTGCGCACTCTTGTGCATGACGCTGGCCAAGGGCCTTGGGCCAAGAGGCTCGAACTCTGCGTGCGATGAGAGACCAGCATCACAACAGCAGCATTCGATTGCCATGTAGCCAAGGCGACCACGTACAACACACTTTCTATGAGTGCTCCACAAGAAACGTGCTCTCTTTTGCTTATGTATCTCTTTTCGCGCCTCACCTCCCTATTTTCTCCGCTGGAAACGGCTTTAAACTCATCTCTTTGCTAGACAATGAATGACCGGGTCCGCCGGCGGGGCAAGCAGCAGGCTTATCCAAGCGTCAGGCCCAGACCGAACTTGTGAGAGTCACCCTCGAAGTTCTTGGCGTCAACGTGCACGCTGGTGGTCAACGTGACGTACGGGCGCACCTTCTGGATGGAAGCCAACGACAGGAAGCCCTCCGAGTCGATCTTACCGCAGTATGTGGTGTCGGCGTCGGCCTTGTACCGGCCGCCCACGACCAGCGTGTTGGAGGCCGACTTGAGGTCGTAGTCCAGAACGGCAGCGTACACCGTGTTGTGCGACAAATGGTGGTGGAACGAGGCCTGCAGGGCCGCGAAGTTCTTCTTCGTAACAAGCGTCGTGACGAAGTCCGCACCCGTGTAGCTGGCGCCCACGTTGTGCTGCACAATGGCCGACTTGTCCATGTTAAAGGCAGTCTGGCCACCGACAGCGAAGCCGCCCTGCGAAAGCACAGCTGCGGTCGAGACCGTGTTGGACACGAAGTCAGCCTCCGAGTTCACAGCCAGATTCTTCTGCTTGTACTCAGCACCAAGCACGCCCACCTGCTTGGCGCTCGTATTCTTGGCGACGGAACCGTCCTCGAGCTTGAAGGTGAGCTTTAGGCCCTCAGTCAGCACGTTGGGCAGCTCAGCCTCCGTGACTACTCGGCCCTGAGTCGTGATCTGCAGCTTCTTGAAGACTACGCCGCTGGCACCGTGCGTGAAGCCGCCCGAGACCTTAGCCAGGATTGACTTGTTGGCATTCAACGCGCCCTCCGTCGTAAACGACACGCCATTCGACGCCTTGCTCTTGATCTTGAGCTTACGTGAGAAGTCGTAGTCGTCGCGTAGGACATTCTCCGCCGTCTTAGCCAGGTCCTTGTATAGCACAACCATCTTAACTCTACTCGTGCTCGTTGCTGCTCCACTTCCGAAATGAAACGCGAGCCGCACAAACCCACGCTAGACGTGGCTGTACAATCACTCGCGGCTGGCTCCACACAAAATCTCCCCCTCCCCTTGAGAACCGATACCGTCGTGTTTCACAGGTTTTATTCGAACGTACCTAAACGAATTCCGTTGGTCCAAACTACACATGCTTGCTTGGTGTCCTTGCCCGTGAACTTCACCCACGACTCCCAGTCGTCCTGGTCGAACGGGTCCTCAATGGACACGATCTTGCACAGGCAGCGCACTTGGCAATGAAGGCCTTGTACACCTCCTGCAGCTTGTCGGCCGACATCTTCTCCGACTCGCGTCCTCGGCGCCAGTGCAGAACGAGGCGGAAACATCC
Organism: Phytophthora sp. 'mugwort'; assembly: GCA_033558025.1. Lineage (NCBI taxonomy): Eukaryota > Oomycota > Peronosporomycetes > Peronosporales > Peronosporaceae > Phytophthora > Phytophthora sp. 'mugwort'. The sequence goes on along the minus strand of JAUCEF010000004.1, from coordinate 2,288,450 downwards.
ATGCCAAGCGCACCTGGTTCTTGTAGCCGGCAGCTTTGATGGCCTCCTCGATCAGGTCGATGACTTCACCGTTCGACTATATGTTTTGTGGCAGGGCAAGAATGATGCTGATTGGCGCGGCCGTACATGTAGCGAAGTAGTGTAGACGAATATTAACATGACACTGTGCTGGGCTGGAGGCAGGGCTCAACGATGACCCATAACGCTGTCAGCTAAGATTCGCAACTGAGTCGAACGCCTTTCGGCATGTATACCGGTATATACCGTACAACCCAGCACTCATCTTGGCTAACTAACTTTTGGCCACAGTGCCGGGCGGCGTGCAATGACGTCGTCGGGCGGCGCAGAAACAGCCGACGGCCGTCTTCATGGCGTGTTTCGGGTTGCTGGATGATGCAGGAGGATCATTTGACAAGCAGGAGGCAACTGCACTGCAGTGACGATTTCCAGCAGCTGAGACCAAGCAGCCAGGCCCTCACACCACCGGGTTTCTGCCGGGACGACGAGCACGCCGTGATATCTGTCCGCTGCTCGCGTATCTTATCTGTTTCAGCAGCAGCAGTACCGGCAGCACGCTGCGCAAGCGACGGCCAGGCGGCCAGGATTTTCTCGCTGGGCACTGGCAGGGCAAGGGCAGCACATTGCATTACCTTGCAGTTGGTTGATCTGGTGGGTTTTGACTTAGCTTGAGTAAGAAACGAAATCCCGCTTATGTACAACGAATCGCACTTTGTCGGACTCCTACGTGGCTGGAGATTCAACTGGCCCCCTCTCGTGCGGCTGGGTGTCATTCACAAAAAAGATCAGCTCGTGGTAACGTCAGCTTCTCGGTCTCGGACAAGATGGTCGTGCTCTACAAGGACATCGCCAAGACGGCGGAGAACGTGCTCAAGGACGACTACGACTTCTCGCGCAAGCTTAAGATCAAGACTAAGGCGTCGAATGGTGTCTCGTTCACGACTGAGGGCGACATGGCCAGCAACAAGGCCATCCTCGCCAAGCTTTCTGCCACCTTTACGCACGAGAGCAGCGGCGTCGTGTTCAAGAAGCTGCAGGTAACCACGCACGGCCGGCTGATCTCCGAGGCCGAGCTGCCCAACGTCTTCACTAAGGGTCTCAAGCTTACAGCCAAGGTCGAGGACGGCTCGCTCGCCAAGAACGCTCATGCCAAGCGCGTCGGCATCTTCGGCTGGGAGTATCAGCAGCCGAGCTACTCGGTGAACGGTGCTATTGATTTCGGCGCCAACATCGTGAGCAAGGCCGCCGTCTATAGCTTCGACAACATGCTGTTCGGTGCGCAGGCCGCCTTTAATTACAATAAGTCGGCGGTCGTGGACCACAACGTGGCCATGAGCTACCGCGGTAACGACTTCACGGCCACACTGCAGACCAAGAAGAAATTCAACGCGCTCTCGGGATCGTTTCATCACCACTTGTCCCGCGATACCGTCTACTCGGCGCTCTTTAACTACGACCTCAAGTCGGGCCAGAACACACTCAGCGTGGGAGGCCGCTACAACGCTGACAAGCTCACCACTTACGCCGGCAAGGTCGAGTCGGACGGCCATGTCTCCCTCGCCCTGGTCCAGAAGATCCGTCCTTTCCTGGCGCTGACCACGAGTGCCCACGTCGACGTCAAGAACTTCGACGGCGATGCCCATAAGTTCGGAATTGGCCTCACTCTGGGCTAAGCAGGGAGTGCAAACATTCAACGTAGACGTGTGCCTGGCCAGCGCTGGATGGAGGAATTGGCCTTTCGTGCGGCAACATGAGGCCCGACCGGCGCCGTAGCTAAATTTCTGGAGGAATTCAATACTTCTCTGTTCCAATGGACTATGGCCTTTTCGGTCTCGCAATTGTTTCTCTTGATGCAGACCGAGTTCGCTGAGTCTGAAACCAGCCTCACAAGCTCAGAACCTGGAGCACAGCTTGCTCGTAGTTTTACACTCGTTTGTTGGTGTTTTTAGCGTCACAAGCAGGCGCTAGGTGCGCTCTTCGCAGCCAGGGATTTGGGTTATTTTTCGCAATTCATTCAATAATTAGCGATACTAGACCGGAAGGTTATGACGAGATTCCCGACAGGCATGCTATCACTCCACCCTGTCTAAATACCAATACGAGCTGTTCTAGAGGCGTTTGAAGGTCTTTAGCATCGAGGTTTTTCTGCTATCATCAATATATTAACCAATCAGCAACTGGATAAAATTAAGCCTCTTTTTATATAACATATTGACCAATTATTAAAACCCAGGTGCGGTACACCTTACATCCATTTCCTTAAGATACTTGGCGGGGCGGTCAATATACGAGCCAAACACACACCAACATGAGCGAGACGGACCGCTTTGACAGCATGCTGCTGACGATCGCGCAGTCACAGCGCGGCATCGAGCCGCTGCTGGATACAGTGTTTTCGTTCCTGCGGCGCAAGACCGACTTTTTTACGGGTGCCGAGCCACAGGTGATCGAGAACACGATCCTTAAGAGCGTGCGCCAGCAGGCGGCGCTGGCCGAGAAGGACAAGTTTAACAAGAAGCAACAGGAGGCCGAAAAGCGCAAGAAGCAGGAGACAGCGCGCAAGGCGGCGGAGTTGAAGAAGCAGAAGAAGGACAACGAGGAGGAGGCCAAGAACCCGCCCCGCTTCGAGGAGATCACGGACGACGGTGAGAAGGAGAGCAAGGAAGTGACGCCTGAGCAGGCGTCGCCTCAGAAGACAAGCACACCGGCAAATGAAGATCAGGACGAGGAGGATAACGGACCGCGTACGTTGGTTGATGTGCATGTTTATAGTAGCTCTGCTTTCTTTCGGTTTGTCTAATACTGCGGTATTTGTTTTGCTTTTATTATCATGTGTGGGTGTGACTGCAGCGCTTCTGGGCAACGGGGGCCAGACTGACAAGTATGTGTGGACACAGACGCTGCAGGAAGCGCAGGTAAATTTCGCAGTCCCCGAGGGCACGAAGTCCCGACAGGTCGACGTGGAAATCCGTGCCGGGAAACTGCGAGTGGGTTTACGCGGCGGCGAGACGTTTGTGGATGGACCTTTGTACAACAAGGTGAAGGTGGACGACAGCTTCTGGACACTGGAAGATGGCAACCGCATTTGCATCTACCTGCAGAAGGACAACCAGATGGAGTGGTGGAAGACCATCATCCAGGGCGACGCGGAGATCGACACGCAAAAAGTGCAGCCCGAGAACTCGAAGCTCGATGATCTGGACACCGATACGCGCCAGACGGTGGAAAAAATGATGTTTGACCAGCGTCAGAAGGCGATGGGCCTCCCCACGAGTGACGATATGCAGAAACAGAATATTCTGCAAAAGTTCATGGCGCAGCACCCCGAAATGGACTTCAGCAAGGCGAAAATTAATTGAGGGACAACCGGTTCGGGGGCCTTTCGTTTTCACAGAAAGAAGCCAATCAACTACGCTTCTCCGCTAAACGCGGATCTTGCGTCTGCTATTTCGGTTGGCATCTAATAATACTGCCTTGATATTCCCGAACAGATCTCGAAGGTGCTTGGTGCTATTTCTTGTTTTTGTTGCATTAAAGCCTTTTGCGACTTGTTGATAGCAGTATGAAGCAAGTCATTTAATTTTTGTGTGCGAGTAGCAGCAGAGCGCATCGCAGCAAGAACAAATGGCTGGAGGTCGTCATCATGTCGTGTCTGTAGTGCTCGGATCGGACGCGATTGAATACCAGAGCAGCAACGCCGCCATGAATCAGCATGTTGGCGAAAAACCCGCAGGTACATCAAAGAAGGCTACAGAAAATCTCAACAGGGAATGCCACGTCCAGTTCGGCGAGCCCGGCAACAAGAGAGAGTTCACAACCTCCAGCAAACTTGCAGATCCAACTGGAGAAGTACTTAAATACCGAGGTGAATTAGCTGTTGAAACCAAGGACCAGCTCACACGCACCTCTTCATGCTACGGGAATGATGTTGTACGTTATGTATCTTCGACGCAACTCGCAACGCAATGGGACAAGAAGGCTGTGGCGGAAACCATCAGGTTACGAAATGAGATTCGAGCTCGAACTGGTCCAAGGCCGACTCGAGGCATGTCCTACGACGAAGAGGTTGAATATATCTCGGAAGCCAAGAGCGCCTACGAAAACATGTTCAAGATTCACAAGCCTTCGATCATGGCTGCGTCTGTGAAGAATGGTATGCGCAGTTGTTAATGTTGCTTACCTGTTTACTGACATGCTTTTGTTTGTGTAGATCTGCGCGCAACACACTTTTCACTGGGGCATGAGAATCTGGATTACAAGACATCTAGCCACATCGATCGCCTCACCCCCGATGAGTTTACAATTTACGCCACTCGGCCTCCACCTCTTCACGATTTGAAGAAGTCGACCGTAGAAATCTCTTGAAGATGCAGGCAACTAAGGCAACAAGCAACTACTTATATATAGTGCATGTGATCGTTCAATCGACGTATCGCTTGAAAATGATGATATTATTATTGTTTGGAGCTTTGCAGCACCGGAATTATGGTTGCGTCTGCGCGAGGGCAAGCGTATATCAAAAGTATCTCCTCTTCTTTCTAGCTTGGAAAGCAAGCCAAGTACGCTCGCGATCTAGACGTTGAAGCTCTCTCCGCAGCCACAACTGCCCTTGGCGTTCGGGTTCTCGAAAACGAACTCGGTCGAGACCGGAGTTACCTGGGTAAAGTAGCAAGACAAACCAAAATCAGGCCGGCTCCACCGACAAACAGATCAAAGTATATCGCAATCGGACCAACCTGGAAGTCCATAGTCGTACCGACCACGTGAAATAGTGCCTTGGGCTCCACAAACACGCGGACACCTAACCAATACCACATACAGAGAGCAGCAACGAGCAGAAGTGTCAGTACCTGGTCCCTATTCACTTGGCTTTCTTCAACCAGCTGCACTCACCATTCTTGCTCACTTCCTCCTCCATCTTCTCCTTCTTGTCTGCATAGTTCATTGTGTACGACAAGCCATTGCATCCGCCTACAGTTAGCAAGAAACAGACGGTCAGCTTCTTCCGTAGGGCCTGCACCACCAGGACGCACTCGCAGACCGGCATCACGTACGCGTTCTAACTCCTAGCCGGATACCGATGGCGTCCGGCTTGTTCGCCAGTAACTCCTTTATACGCGCCGCAGCGGCGTCCGTCTGCATCAGCCACAAACATTATCATTACAATCAGGCCCGCGTTCGTCTAAGCCCGCACCCAAAACGATCTGTGACGTACCAGATTCAGCGGCGGTGGAAGCTCGCGCAGGCGTCGCCGCGTGGGCGGCGTCGCGTGCTCCACGATGGTTGATAACAGGCGAGGCGCGAGCGCAGCCCTGGATAGCGACACAGAGCGGAAGAGGGGCGTCATAGGCAGCGGAGGGCTCGTTCCGACGTGGGGCTCTAAAATACGTAGTGTTATCCAACACCGCAAGAACTGGACTGGTGCTCGACTAAGTACGGCTACCGCCGGATTGGTCACTAATCACGGATAAAATAACCCATTGGCTGCCTTTCGACGTATCGTGGAGAGTGACCATCCTCCCACTATTTAACACTGTGACCCACCTCGGTCGCAGTGCTTCAATGGCGCCGCCGGACAGCATCGCAATTGAGATCAACGTACATGTACAGTGCTTGGTGGGTTATCCATTCATACTGACAGCGCTTCGGGGCCAGTGACGAGTGTTTGGGTAGATATTTGTATAATACAAGCAGGTTTATGGCACCACGGCTGTACGCTTTCGGTTATTTCCGGTGATGTCTCCTTCTCGATGTCGTCCATGATTCTCGCAAACTGTAGAGGTTACTACTTACGTGTACTCTTCTGCAAATGTTGAATATGCATGACACCCCCATACTGAAGAACTGTCAAATTGACAGCGTCAATACAATAACCCGTCAATCGCACTCATGGCATGGTCTTGCTCTTAAGTGTTGCCCAATCGAACCCGACCGCGTAGGCTACACACCGTCGAAGCTCCCTCCCTATAAGTAAGGGTTTAGTTCACTAATAGGGCAACGTAGCCTAATTACCATGCGATACAAACGTAGACAGCAAGAGATAGCAAGAAATGAATTCTCCTCGACGAGTCACCAGCAACTGTAGCACACTCCATCAGCTAATTGCTCGGCCGAACCGAGGCATCGGCCAAGGGGCCCGAATTAGGGGGTCCGTTCATCTGCATCGGAGCCATACCTTGCTGGGGTATCTGCATATTGTGCTGGGGCATGCCCTGCTGACCCATCGGCATACTTTGCTGCGGCATGACCATGCTTTGTTGGGACATGGCTATACTCTGCTGAGGCATCCCCATGCTCTGCTGCGCCATCGCCATGCTCTGATGAGGCATGTTTTGCTGCTGCATCCCCTGCTGGGCCATGCTCTGCTGAGGTATTCCTTGCGTCCCCGGGTTCATGCGCTGGAGCTGTGTGGGGGGCATCATGCCGTAGCCCTGTGGACCCACTTGGAAGCCCATATTGGGTACCATGGCGCCTCGATTGTCTGCGAAACTGGTGGGAATCGGCATGGCGTTGCTCATACGGACAGGGTGAGCCATCGGTCCGCTGCCGGAGACACCGTAGGGCATACCGCCGTTAGCAAACCGCTGCTGCTGTTGCTGCTGAGCCATCGGGTTCATCTGTCCATACTGCTGAGCCATCATCGGATTCATACGGGCCTGGTACTGGGCCTGTGCATACACCTGAGCCTGGGCCTGTGCTTGAGCTTGAAGCCGTGCTTGGGCCTGCGCCTGGGCCTGGGCTCTCGCCTGTGCTTGAGCCTGGGCCTGGTACTGCGCTTGATTGGCCATGGGCATTTGCATCATGCCTGCGCGTGCATACTGTTGTTGCTGCTGTTGTTGCTGCTGGGTCATTTGAGCCTGTCCGTAGGCCTGCGGCTGTCTCGGGGACGTCTCGGAGGATTCGTCGGCCCACTTAGCCAATGTCATGAGGTTCTTGTTGAGGTTCTTGCGCTTCTTGTCCAGCTTCTCCGTGAATTCCCCCAGCTGCACTGTTCCCTTCCCGTGCTTAATCTGCGTGTTAAGCTCGATGATCTCCACGATGAGGCTCGAGTTCTCGTCCAGCATCGCCTGCGATGATTCATTAGCCCGAGAGACAACACTCCACTAGAAATAAAGCCCCCCCCCAGTTGATGAAAGCGCGGCAACGCACCTGAATTTGCTCCGTGCTGATCTGCTTGGACTCCTGTTGTTGTGGCTGCTGGAACTGCTGCGGCGCCGCGTACGTCCGGTTCATGGCCATCTGCGGGGCGGCGGCCGCCATGTCCATCGTTCTGTCTTGCTTCGGCGCGTTGGTCGAATTTGCTGATCACAATTGGTTGAAAATCAAATGGAGGCAACCGACTGGCTGAAAATTGGACGCACACAAACCGCTGGTTTGGCAACGAGCAATAGCCGATCGACTGAGTGACTATGAGCGGAATGCAGCGCTTCCTCCGACTGAGCGCAGCTGAGGCTGAGGCCGCCATGAAGCCCCAGCTGGTGGACGGGAAGTGGAAGCAACCGCTGATCTCCGGCCGCAAGATCGCTATGGTGAAGAAGCACGCAGCGCGCAACGGTCTCGTTGGCTTGTGGGAGGAAGGCAAAGGAGGCTGGCTCGAGACCTGGGACCGACCGCAGAAGCACCACGTGATGCGGCCGCTCAAGGGCCACAAGAACCAGCGCAACGAATTTGAGCGGTGGGTAATAGCGCTGATAGGCGATTGGGATCGCTGGAGCAAATGGATTGATGTGCGATGCGTCTGTTTCTTGCTGTGCGCAGCGTCAAGAAGGTGCAGGCGGCGTTGGCGGCCATGCCCAGCAAGATCGCGGACCACAAGAAATCGATCAAGCAGGCCAAGCCTCTCAAGGGACTGGACAAGTGGCTCAACGAGACGGACCCGTACTAGATGTAGAACAGAGGACAGGGGTACCAGGAAACACAAGACACGCACTCTTTTTTTGTTTTGCCTATTCCAGACCGAGGAGTTGAGATAGAATTATTGCTTTGTTGTGGAAGTACTTGATGCAGTGTCGCGTTGTGGTCCATACGTTCCTTGTGGGGTGAAGCTCTGAACGATGGGAAGAGCAAACCAAGATGAAACATTACTGTGGGGATTCTAGGCAGCAACTTATCATTAAGTGCTTGTGAAATCTAGGAATGGCTCTACTCCACGCGAGTGACTCTTGGCTTTTCATGTAATAATCCGCATCTGAAACGTCACGCCCCGCGATCTGCAGCCTGAAGCAATTTACTCCGTGGAGCAGCAAAAAAAATAGACCTAGGATCTTCGGGTACTGAGAATCATGCGCCTATCGAAGGAAGGTCGAGCCAGGAAAGGCATTGTTGCTCCTATGAGCGACGATGACGACAGTAATGCTGGGACTGCGAACCTCCACCAGAGCATCACCTACACGCCGAGACAAGATTCAAGAGGTGTCTCCTTCTCGACCTCCCGTGGCAAGATTTGGTGCGTGCCCATGCTCGTGGTTGTTTTGATGGAGCAGTGTGAACTAATTCAACCACCGTAATCTTGTGGAACTTCGCCAGGTTAATCTTGATCATTAACTTGTCTATCGTCACTATCTTCATCTTCATGAGTTCCTCACGTTTCCCATCTCTCTATGGTGATGGCGTTGTAAACGACGCGCTGGAGCAAGATCAACAACATCCTGGACCTGTGAGCAAGAATGCGGAGCAGGCCCTCTCACTGACGGTCGCTGGCTTGGCAGTCACGGGAAAGCCACGAGTACCAAAAAAGTCTCAACCTCGAGGGTACACAAAATTAACGAGTACTGAGCACCCCGAAGCTTCAGGTGAACAACTCGAGACAGAGGCCCCTTTATCAGTACCCAGCGATGAAGTTCCTACAGCTTTGGCCGACGACCAAAAGGAGGAATCCGAACAACCCTTACCGTCGGTGACTCAGGAGCCTGTATCCGACGTAAACGCCGAAACAGACGCGGTAACAACATCAACAAACGATGATATTTTACTGGAGTCGGTGTCCGATGAACCTGACTCTGGTCAACGATCCCCAGCTGAGATCGCAGACCTCATTTCGCGAATGAAGGAATCCCAGGTGCCCTCTTCGGAAACCTTGGCGCCGTCACCAGAACAGCCAGATGCAGCCGAATACATGTCAACATCAGCAGTACCTCAATCTGTGGAGCTCGAATCATCTGCAGTCAAGTCCAAAGGTAACCATAATTTCTGTTTGCTTGATGTACGGGATCTTACCGCAGAGATCTCACGCTCGCTATTATTGTGATGCAACTTCCAGCTTTTTCAGATAATTTATCACTGTGGCTTAAAAGTGACTCCGGCGTAGAGGTTGAAAATCTGGCAGCTTGTTTAACCTCGTCGGGTGAAAATCTCGCTGCTTGTGGAGTGAACAGGTCTAACTATTGGATTCTTCTTATGTAAAAAAAAAACTGAAAAAAAGAAACTTACTCGTCGTGTTGGCTCTATCTCCATGTAGATGGATAAACCAAATCCCGAGCTCGGACTCCAATGCTGCAGACTCAGGCGCATTCCGCCCAGCGTTACTACAACAAAAGCCCGTGTGGATTCCGATCGCTCCGGATACGCACAACCAGCTTCCAACTGTATACTTTTCCTGCCCTTTGGTAACCGATTCGTTGAAGGTACACGAGTCGATGACACTGCTTTTCGTTCTCTCTCCAGCTCAAATTGAGGTAAAAACTCTGGCGCTATCGATTGACGGGACCCATTTGCTGACCGTTGCTATGATTTGGGTTATCCTAGACTGGTGACTCGTATACGGGGCAGAAATTTTTCGGGAACACACCGTACGGACAGTTTGCTCTTCTTGGTGGCAAGCCATCTTTTTTCGCGAACAATGGCCTTGTGGAGAGCTCTCAGGAGCTTCCAACGGGCCAGTTCTCGCTATTGACGTACCGTTTGCACGAAGGTTACGTCGAAATCAAGGCGAATGGCGGATTTTGGGGTGGAGAATCACCAGTGGAAGGTGGTGCTGATGGGAGGCGCGTTCGAGTCACTGTAAACGATGTGGTGAGCCTGGGGAACAGCAAGGGTGCGTGCGACACGAACGCCTTTCAGGGTAGAATTGCTGAGATATTGGTATATGACGCCGTGCTGGACGATGTAAGGCTCGAAGCGGTGGAGAAATACCTCCACGATAAGTGGTGGGGGGACAAAACGTTCCCTGCACCAGCTACAGTTGAAGATGAGGTTCATCACGAGTGGGCAGTTGACGAGACAGATCCTGCGACTGAAAGAGTGTCAGTTGCTCCTGCGAATGAGCCACGACTCGCCGAGACGACACAAGAAGCTTCCACTACAGATAAGCCACTCGCTGTAGAGACCCAGCAGGATTCTACTTCAGAGAAGTCTCTTGCTGACAGTGGCGGCAATGGTATCCCGCAGGAAATGTCAGCAACGGAAGCAGAGGATGCAACTCCAGCACCCAAGTTCGATCCGCGAGTCAATATTTTCGAGTGGACACCTTCGAGCGATGTCGATCCCGCCAAGGCGGCACGATGGGCGAGCACAGTGAAGGAAATGGTGGACTATATTCGCAACTTCCAGATTGGTGGTGATGTACTGCGCACACTTATTCACCAGCACAAGGACGAACTCGTGGTGCTGCGCGAAGAGCTCTTCGGTTAATACCGTGGCGGTCATACCTCTGGTAAAAACATATTTTTAATACGTACAATTAACTTGGATTTCCTTCTTGGTCAGTGTTGCTTGTTTGACGGTATCCATATACAGCGTTCAGAACAATTGCAACCTTGATGGATACCCTGTGCGAGCAAATATTATTCCACTTCCCTGACATCAAGTTGAATTTACCGACAGTACGAAATACCAGAATACCGGTAATACCGGTAAGCATATTATGCTACCTCAGATGGCTACAATTAAACTTACTTCAGAAAGTAAGTATAAAAGTCGAAGTAACCGTCGAATTCAAAGCCAACGGGTATTCGGCGGGAAGCAGTCAGGAGGTCGTTGCTCGCCGCGCGCCACCGCCATGGCGTCTCAAGGTCTGTCGTCGTGGCTCAGCGCCCCCAAGTCTGGCGCCTCGGACGCTATAGATGCGTCGGACTCACAGCCGCAGGACAAGATCAAGCCTGCGGTAAGCTCCAGCGACTCGCCGTTGGACATCAGCCTCGCCCAACTGCGCGCCAAGGAGACCATCACACGCATCAGCCCCGAGAAGCGCTCGCTCGTTGAGGAGATCGATAGCGAAGCGGACGACGCCGAGTTCGATGAACGAGCGCACTGGTCCAGGCGCGGCTCTAGGAAGAAGGCCAGGGCGTCGCGCCGAGCTTCCAGAGGCTCCGACACGTCGCAGCCGTCGATCGCACTCTTCTGCGTCAAGGAGACAGCCCCAATCATAATCAAAGAGGACGCAGAAGCAGAGGAAGATGCAGTGGCCAGCGCGATAGCAGCCTCGCAGCTGGAACAGAGTGAGAAGACGAAGAAGAAGAAAGAGGGCAAGCGTAGAGGCAGAAAGAAGAAGGTAGAGAGCTCTGGACTCGAATTCGACTCGGTAGTGAGCTGCAGTAACAAAGAGGAACACGCGGCTGCAGTAATGAGCTCTGGACGGCCAAAGCGCCAGGCAGTTGTTCGAGCGGAGATCATGCAGCAGCAGCAAAAGCTGCTGGATGCTGTTGCTGCAAAGAAGAATGCAGCGTCGTTCTTGACGCCACCGCCATCAACAAAGACGACAATTACAGAGGGGAACGTGACGACTAGTGGACGCAAAAGAAAGCTGGAGATGAACAAGAAGAAAGCATCCCCACCTGTGAAAGGTGGATCCACGACGAGTTCACCGGGTACTAACAAGACTGCGCAGTCATTTTTCTTGAGTGAGCAGGAAAAGAAGCAGCTACAGGAGATTGAAGCTGTGTCTTTGTTCCGTGAACAGCTTCGGCAGACGCGCGAGAAGGATATTGCTTTCTTCGCTGGTAATACAGCAAACCCGTTCTTTCAGGCGCGATCGACCAGCAAGCGAAGTAGCAGCGTTGAAAATGACGATGGAGTTATTGAAATTCACGAAGATTGTGATGGCGGTGAAACAAAACAGCGACGTTCAGATGGAGGCAGGTGGAGTAAGCAATTGTCGCTGTTTCCTGAGGTGCAGCACGTCTTAACTGTGTGTCTAGACACAGAAGGCATAAAGACATATGCCAATGACTCAACACCTCGAAAGAAAGCGGTTGCAGCAGCAACAGATTGTTCTACAGCAATAGTCGTTATCGATGACGACTCAGCAGTAGCCAGCAGATTGCCGAATCAAGTAATGGCTCAGCTAAAAGCAGCCATGAATGGGCAAGTCACTACAGAGTCTTCGTTTTCGGAACAATTTTGGTTCCGAGAGTACCTAGATGCCTCCAGTATCCCAGCCCCGGTTGTCGAGTCTATCGATGTTGCCTCCCCACGTCCAGAGAATACAGCAACCGCTGCAGCAGAGCTGGCAGAAAGGGAAACCTTACTTATTGATGAATTGGTAGAAACACATGGCATGCATGAAAAGCGAGTGCGTGAACTTCTTGAAGGGCTGGAGCAAGCCAAGGCGAAGCGCTTGGATCGCGAACAAAACCTGTCTCTGGTAGATCGCTACTTACCCGTGAATGCAAGTGGTCTTGTTGGGAATCGTGAGTCACTTCACACCTTGTCCTCGTGGCTGGGTGCTTGGAAAGTTGGAGGCGGTGACCGTGAGAGGCTTGATTGCTTTGCATCGGAACTTTTTACATTTGAGGATGGAGACAGCGATAGCGAGGGCGAGGTTGGTGACTTGTGTCGTCTGTTCATCCTAGAGGGCGAGTCAGGTTCTGGGAAATCTGCAGCTGTGTACGCATGCGCCGAGGAGCTTGGCTACGAAATCATCGAGATTAACGCGGCTCAGAATCGTTCTGGAAAGAGCGTCATTGAGCTATGTGGTGAAGCTACGCAGTCCACTCGAGTGTTGCACATCGGGAATAAAGACGACAAGAGCAAGAAGAAGCACAAGAAGCGGAGACGATATCCCGAGAGCCGCAAGAGTTTGGAAAAGCCGACAGCGGCGTCATTGTCGCTTGTGCTGTTTGAGGACGTCGACCTCGTCTTTGATGAAGATAAAGGATTCATCAATGCCGTGTGCTCCATTGCCAAGCATTCTAAGTGCCCCATTGTAGTAACCTGTGCGCAGCTGCCTGACGCATTTCCCGCAAAACCTGGACGACTATCGCGCGAGCTCCGCAAACCTTCAATGGACGAATTCGCAACTTGGATGCGTCTGGTGGCCTTCATTGAACGACTCCAGCTAGCACCGACTCTCATTAATGCTCTGGGCACGTTTTTCGAGCGGGATGTGCGGCGCTCACTTCATTTTCTAGAGGTAAATTTGCCAGGGTCAGATGCAAATACAATAACACAGTGGCGCTGGCAACCCGACAACAGAGACAAGAGCGAGGAAGATCAAGCTCCACACGTTGACGTTCCTGCTTGGACGGTTTGGTCCACTGGAAGTTCATCGTTCGATGCTTTAACAAGTAATTTGCTGGCAGAGCTTAGTGCAAATGCTGAAGCGAAGGACAATAAACCTGAGGACAAACCCCGTGAAGAGAAGCAGATCGAAGTTGACGCTATGTCCGAGTTGGCTCAGATAATGGACTCAGCTTCAGTTGCGGATATTTGGATGACATCTGCTACTTCTGACCTTGACGACGAGGATACCGAGGTACGGCCAGCGTGGAGATTGTTATTTACTTGTTCACAAGGGTTGGTTGGCTACTTATTGAACTGATTTCTTGGCAATTAATGATAGAATTCGTTCTTCCGCTGCGAGCGCGAACGTAATGCGGCTTTGGAGCTGAGGCGCTGCAGTCTTCACATGCTCGGATCTTCAACGAGCCCTCTCAGTGCGTCGTTGATGCCAAGCCGAGGACCTTCTGCTTCTGCCTGCGTTCAGCGGACATTGGAAAGTGCCCTAGAAGCCACCCGTCGACGTTCCCATCAAGCAGCTTTAGCGCAACTTAAGGCGAAGTTTGAGCTCCCGCTAGTGTACAAAGGGTGCGTCTTCCAATCTATTCACCAACTTAACAAGTTGCAGGTATAACGCCTCATGCTCTTTTGTACTTGGTGCAGCTGCGGGAACTCAGAGCCGCGATTTGCGCTCGACTACATGCCGATGGTGGGGCGTTTGTTGTCGAGCACTGGTTTGCAAGAAGGTCGGCGACGGACATCCCGACGTAACCACTATTTAGGCGACGTGTTAGGGGATATGACCCTCATCGACGATCTGCCAGCCTTCAACACGTACTTCCAGCCCAACGAGGACCAAATTGTCGCCGCGTCCCCGGCGTCCACGCAGTGATAGACAAAAGTACTCACCTCTGCAGTGGTTTGTAATCATGAGAACTCTTTCCATTTGGTCTCCTTCGCTCCTCTTTTTCTTCGCTATACTCGCTCGATCTCTAGACCTGTTGCCTCTCTATCTATTCCGTGGTCTTCTTAACCTTCGCCACCACTCGCTTGGGACCCTTTCCGACCGCGTCCTTGCCGGAAATGTCCACCTTGGTCTTAACAATCTGGCTCAGAGACGCGTGGAAAGACGCGTGGTTCACGGCCGTCACCTGCACCAAACAACAACAACAAAGTCCACGATCCACTCAGTCACTTACTTAGGCTCCTCATCTCGCGAGTCTCACTCGGATTCTGTATCCATACCACAGCGCTGTATTTCTTCTTGTGCTTGTTATTGCCGTACTTGCAGGCGCGGAATAGCAGCACGTGCTCTCCGTCCTCCACCGTGAGCTTGAGGATTTTCTGCTGAGCTTTTCCGTTCACTTTGGCCACTGGCACTGGATCGAAGCAGCGCACAGCACGTCAGGCTACAGCGTTACCAGGGAATTATCGACCCTATAATACCCACCACTCTTGCAGGAGACGGCCACCGAGCCCTTGGAGCCCTGCACCTCCGCATAGAACTCTGCCACCTTGGCCAGGAACGTGTCCGCACTCACTAGCACCATATTTTGCTAACTGTATCGCGAGGCAATCAGCGGCACTGTCAAAACTAATATCGGATTTGAAAAAGTCGATACTATCTTTTCACACACACGCTGTATTTGGGTGCATCCCTGTGTCTCGCTACTGCTGTTGCTACTGCTTTACTCGACCAACGCAATGTCTACCATATCACCTGGATGGAAACGCACAATCGCGAGCGTCTTGGAGTCGTCGGCGCATCGACGATGACTGCTGTTCACGTAGCCAACCTTCCGCATGAGAACTCTGCAGCCAGCACACGACTTGCATCAGCCTCGACGTCTACAACCTAGATATTGCAGCATAGTGCAGCCTCACCTTCCGTCTCTTGTCTCCGACACGACGCAGATGCTGAGACGCATGTTGGGCTTCTGAGCGTCGGTGTTCGAGTCTTGCACCAGGTCTGCAATCTCCCGCAGTGTTGCGTCAGGCCTGCACGAGAATTAAACGGCTGATTCAGCCAACGAACATCTTAGCGTTGAATAGTCTCGTTGCGGTGGCTTACCATGTGTAAATGTGCAGCTCGTTCGCGACGGGATTGTCGTCCAGCGCTTCGAACGCATCCGCTCTGCATCAACAGGCAAGAAAATACATTTCAATTGCAATCGCTATCAGTTCCTCGCCAATACGCGACCCGCTAGGCGGCAGAAATTCAGCAGCTATCCTGCCTGTTATGGGCGCCTAGGCTGAAGAAGACGCGGAGCAAGAAGGGACAGTGCTTTTCGCGGTCGATCACGCGCTCCTCGGGCATCGCTGCTGTAACGTTAGGTACAAAATGACGTCCAAAAAGAGTATCTACACTGCATCGTACTTTACCTGATCACTCCCAACTGAGTTCGATTCTAGCAAGCACGTAACTTAAGCGGGAGATACCGATTGAGCGGTGGTGATAGTCCAACAAACAGTAGCGAAGATGGCGGCGCGCAACGTGGTTCGTTTCCTCAAGTCGGCCAAGATTTCCTTCTCCAGTTTCGACCGGCGGGCGACCGGCGCTTGGTGAGTAGCTGTATCTCATTTCGTGTCGTTATTTGGCGGCGACTGACGGGCTGATGATGCTCGACCCTCGTTG
The DNA here is from genome assembly GCA_033558025.1 of Phytophthora sp. 'mugwort'. Lineage (NCBI taxonomy): Eukaryota > Oomycota > Peronosporomycetes > Peronosporales > Peronosporaceae > Phytophthora > Phytophthora sp. 'mugwort'. The sequence continues at coordinate 2,272,363 of JAUCEF010000004.1, read as the reverse complement.
ACTGTGGCTGTAAACGTCCTCAGTGAATTCTACAGGCAGATGACAGCGGAAAAGGTGAGCGCTGCAAAGCTTAATTAAAGGGAAGGTGCACTGTATCGCTGACCGTACTTCTACACTGGCAACAGACGCGCAAGGTGAATCCGAAGGCGGAGATCGATTACCAGACAACGCTGACGGGCTCGCAGCCCACTATTAAGCTGGACTTCAGTACGTTGTCGTATGACAGCAATGAGAGCGGAGAGCTGAGTGTCTAACAACTATTGGATATTAATTTATTCGTGTGTGTGATCAGTCAACGGCACCAAGCACGTGATGGAGGTGCCAGGCAAGAACGTGCGCGAGATCTTCGACGAGGTGGATTACCAGTGCTCGCAGATCGAGACTGAGTATGAGAAGCAGGGCAAGGCCATCGAATAGGCAGTTGACATGCAGGAACAAGTGCAATGGTAGACAGGCTAATGCTGTTCGAGTTTCGTTCAAGCAACAGGCAATACAAACTGTACAGCACGCAGATGAGTTTGGGTGCCCGTTGAAGCATTTGTTGCGTCGGCATGTTTGTTTGCTTGAGATTAAATAGCCTGACGTAGTTACTGCGGATCCACAAGCGCGATTTCTGCTTGTACTTCCTCGTCAAAGCTGGGCTGCATGGCGTACAAATTCATAATCTTGGCCCGTTCCAAGGAAAACTTCAGCAGGTGCTCTCTGCACGTACGACTCGTGCCTGAAGAAACACATACATCAGGTACACTCTATTAGTCTAGTAGTTGCTGCGTGTTGGCTGCAACTGAGCTGCCCGCACCGCATACGCGAGCCACACGGATGCTGATGTCTTGGTTGTGCACGTCCGTCACGAACACCAGGGACGTCTCCACCATCTTACACATTTCGCGCGCACATCGGATGGCTGCGAGTCTTGTCTGCGTGTTGTAGTACAGCACTGCAGCGTAACAGGAAAACAAAACCTCAGTCAATACCTTGTGCCATCAACGTTGCATATCGGTGTCCACCTTGGAACGCGTACTGCGACAACCCGGAACCAGAATCCCCGTAGCTCTTGTTAATGGACTCCCGGATCAGCACAGCGATGTCTTCCTTCTTGACTGCCAGCTTGCGGGCGCCCGTGGCCTCCACCACTAGGTAGCGTGTCTTGAGCCGCACCATGTCGATGTACTTCACAAGTATGGCGTCCACTTGTTTCTTTATGGCTTTTATGAAACTTGAAATTGTAATTTGAAACTTCGCGTTTTGACCAGCCATTGAACTGACATGAGCAGCGCAGGAGACGTCGCGGTGCCTGGCCAGCGCCTGGCCGCGGCGGACGGCAAGCTCCAGGCCGGAAGCGGAGCATACGTGCACGACGGTTCCATCTTCGCGTCTATCTACGGCAAGTGGCGCATCTCGCAGAATGTCGTGGAAGTGGCCCGGGCCAACAAGACGGTTGCGTCGGCCCAGGTGCTGCGGCTCGGCGACATTGTCCTCTGCCGTGTGGCGAAGATCACGTCTCGACAAGTGATGGCAGAGATCCTATGCGTGGGTGATACAGTGCTGAAGGAAGCTTTCCCAGGTACGATCAGACTGGAGGACGTGCGGAACCACGACATCGACAAGCTCGTGATGGAGGAGGCCTTCTCGCCTGGTATGCTCGTGAAGGCGGCAGTGCTGTCCTTCGGCGACACTCGCTCCTACTTCCTCTCGACAGCTAAGGCAGGCTTGGGCGTTGTGCGTCAGCCTACGGAGCAGGGCAGCCAGACGACTGACATGGAAACGGATTAGATCACAGGAATGTATTACAACAAAGGTAGGCAGACACCAGGGGTCGCTATGCAAGAACTAAAGTTACCCCCATTGTGAGTGACAGTCGAATATACGGATTTACGCTGATAATTGCCTTGCTAACTTGGTATCAAGACGATCAGGTCGTTTCCCCTCCTCTAATCGTCATCCTCGTCATCCTCGTCTTCCGATCCCTCCTCCTCAATGATCTCAAAACGTGTGAAGGGCTTCTCGGATGCGTTGCTCCCTTCAAACTGCTGGTTGTGTGCGCTTTGGTTGCTTTTCTGCTGACTTGTTTCTTCTTCCTCGTCGTCGTCCTCGATGATCTCGAAGCGCTTGAAAGGCTTCTCCGCAAGCTCGTCTTGTTTGGCAGGTGATGTCTGGTTGTTGAGAAAAGTGCCGTTCACCTCATTGTGCTTTTCATTTGCCGCTTTCATCAGCTTTGCCACCTCTCGATTGTCAGGCTCTAAGCGTAGTGCCTCTTCGAAGTCCTGCACGGACTCGCCATACTTACCTCTTCGATACCGAGTCATCCCACGACGACTCCATCCCTTCATGTAGGCAGGATCAAGCACAATAGCTCGCGTGCAATCACCTTCAGCTGCTGCAAAGTTCTTCAAACGTAAGTGCACCAGTGCGCGATTAGCGTAGAGAATTGCATCGGTGTCGTCGTAAGCCATACTGCGAGTGTAGTGTAGCAATGCCATCTCCAGTTCGTTTGCCTTGAAGCAGTCGTTTCCTTTTTGCTTCTCGTACCCTGCATACAGTTTTCGTGTTTCTGGCTCGAGCTTTTCCAGCTCTACCGACTTGGGGAGAGATTTAAGCTCTCGTTTACGAGCTGCTGCACGTTTCTCCTGCTCCTCTCGCTGTTTTCGCGCCTGCTCCCGCGCTTGCTCGCTCTCCTGATCAATTTCTTCCAGTGCTTTGTCAACATCGTACTTTTCCCACGACCTGAAATCGTACGCTGGGATCGCCTTCGACTTCTTTTGCTCAGCTTTCTCTGCGCTTGTCAGCTTCCTTGGGTCTCGTACAAGCTCTGACTGAGTTTCTGCGGACACGTTTTGCCCTCGGACCGGCGGCAGTTCTCGCGTAATCGGTGTCTGTCTCTTCAGTGCCTCGTTCTTGAGGTCCATGGTAGCCGCCCAGCTGGCCAGATCATCGATTTCGGAGGTCATCTCATTGGTTGTCGGCCCTGAACGCATACGTAGGATTTTGTTCCGCTCTCGCTCGGGAAGCACGGCCAGGATGCGGTCCTCCACGGCTTTTTCCAGGTCGGGATAGCGACCCTCCTTGCCCGATCGAAGCGTCGCCAGGATCCCCTTGAGCTCGTCCAGATCGGTGCAGCTCTCCACGAAGCCATAGTCCAGCATGTCCACATCGATGGTCTTGGGCTTGCGCGTGTGTAGCGAGAAGAAGTCGGGCTCCGGTGCATTGGCGATCGTCATCCTCGTCTTGAACAATAGCCGAAATGTGGATCCTTCCAGAGCGTCGCTTCAAATTGAGGAGTGATGGTCCTTTGGTTGAAGTTTATTTATAGCTGCGACGCCTTCCGCGCACTGAAGCCGGGGGAAACTGCAGGAATATGGACACGGCGGAGGCTCGTGCTAGAACTGACAGCAGTAGTGCACGTGTGAGCATGGCGCCACCCGCCCCGAACCCAGCTTTGCCGACTAGGACTCGCTCAGAACATGGCCGAGCGCCGAGACACGAAGATAGCGGACTGATGTCGGACGAAGACGTGAGTTGCAGCGGTGTCAGCGTACAGTGCAAATGGAGACTGACCTGGGAAATTATTCTTACCGTTTTATGTAGTTCTATGACGCCCATGAGGGCCTGGAAGCAGACGCCTCACGACAAGCGTCTGCAGGTATGTACGGGTGGTTCTTAACATGGAGAGTTGAGCACTGACCGCTGTCATGCTTTTTCTCAATTGTAGCCGCAAATGCACCAACCAACCAGCAATCACGAGGACCTGAGCTCGAGAGCAAGCGAATCGACCCGGACGAGAACAAATATATTGTGAAAAACAAGGACACGGGCGAGGTTTTCGACATCCGAGATCTGGCCAGCATGCCTGCGAATTCGTACTCCATTTTCCCAAACAATTTTGTAGCCCCACAAGAAGAGGAGGTGCGTGGCTTTTGTAATTAAATCACGATGATTTAGAGGAAAGCTCGCTGAGTAAATATGAACAGGTCAAACGAACCAAGACCAGGCGACCTTCGCTTACCAAAATCATGTCCAAGTTCCCGATGAAGTCCAAAGCGAAAGAACCCATGAAAAGGAATCACATCCCGGTACGTTTCTCTATAGATACTGCTTTTGCTTCCTTTTCAGATTGTGTACTGACTAGATGAGCATCATGGCCTTCAGGTGACACCGTGCAAGAAAGAGAAACGGGACCTTGAAGACTTGTGTTTAGCACAGACGTTATCGAAACACATTGGCACCATTTGGACGATGAAATTTAGTCATGACGGTGCCCGACTGGTGTCTGGAGGGCAAGATACCATCTTACGTGTTTGGAGAGTTCAAATCAGTTCTGAAGATGATGCAAAACTGACAAGAGAGAGCGACGAAAAACAAATTCTCGACGCTGAGCCAGAAAGATCATACCAAGTAAGTCGTTTGAAATTTCGAGGTGCGCGCGAGTAGTTATCCGTATCTAACGAGTGACTTCCATTATCGTAGGGACATACCATGCCGATTGTTGATGTATCGTGGAGTCGCAGCAACTTTATCCTGTCAGCATCAATGGACAAGGTTTGATTCATACATACCATGCCACTATGGGTCCCTACTAAAGAGAGTCTTGCGTTTCTTCAGACGGTTCGGCTGTGGCACATTTCACGTGAAGACTGTTTGCATGTATTTCACCACCCGGATAGTGTACCTGCAGTAGACTTCCATCCAAAGGTTCGTTGGATCCTTAAACTGCATCTTATATGTTACTTTGATACAAATTGTTGGGTTTGAATATCGCAGGAGGACCGATACTTTTTGTCCGGGTGCTTTGACAATAAGGCGCGGATTTGGGACATTCCAGACGGCTGCGTGGTGTCCTATGTTCAAACACCAGTGATGATCACAGCTGCCAGCTTTAACCCAAGCGGTACACGAGCCATTGTTGGCTTGCTAAACGGTCAATGCATCTTCTACCAAGTCAACTCGCACCAGCAGATGAATTACTACACTCAAATTGAGTGTCGAAACAGCCGCGGATCAATGAGAAAGGGACGGAAAGTCACGGGTATCGAGTTTGACCCAGAGGGGAAATATTTCTTGGTCAGCACGAATGATTCGCGCATGAGGCTCTTCTCGGTAGACAACTATTCTCGAATATGCAAGTACAAGGGTCTTGTCAATGGACATCTCCAAATCAAGGGGCGCTTCAGGTGGGAGTTTGTAGACGACTGTATTCCAAAAGGATTCATATTTCACCAGTGTTCTACTCATGCCATTGTTTTCTAGCCAAGACGGAGACTTCGTGATTTGCGGATCCGAGAACGGCTCAGTCTACGTTTGGAACAAAGCAAGGTTTGTTTGGAAAGCAGTTGTGATCACTCTAGCTTGCCAGCTTTCTTAATGTGACCCTCCGTTCCTTTACCAGATACCTTCGATCCATGAGTATCGTAAAAAGTAGTAAACAGGATCGGAATTCTTCCTACGAATTCTTTTCAGGTACGGACCGGTAGGGGCTAATACGCGCTTGTAATTTTGCTAACAATCACTGTTATCGCACATCTTTTTCAGCTGCCGAGCCTCCCAACGGCATTGTCACGGTTGCCTTGTTTGCTCCCGCGAGTACTTTCGCCATGGTCAAGTCAAAGCTCGAGGCAAGTGACGACGTGAACGCGAACGCCTGCACAGGATTGATTGTAAGCGCGAGCTACGACGGATGCATCAAGTTTTTCGAACGGTCCGTGAAGAGCGTGTAAGTGGGGAAGTAGCAGCCCAATATCTTAAACTGTTATTTGTTGGGCACGCAGTCAATAGAACCCACAGCTAAACGATCTTGTAAGATGTCGTCAAACCCTGTGCATCTCAATATCCAGCCCAGCCTAGTAGACTGTATACCACCTTCAGCTTCGGTTGCATCGCTGTTATGCATGCCACCATAATGCATATATTACATCTCGTCTAGCCTGCAAGACTGGTAAGTGCAAGGCTTGCGGTGAATGACATTTACCATACCTAACTAACAAACCAATACTTAAATCGCGCTATTTATTTACGACTGGTGCTGCGTGCCGACTGCGATGATCAGGTCTCGCACAAACGTCTCAATATCTTGTTGCGTGGCCAGAATCGTCTCAATGACTTCTTCATGGCAGGCTGCGGTACCCTTTTCCCCCGGAAAGAGAGCCTTATTCGTAATGATAGAGAGCCCAATCGTCTTGAGGCCGCAGTGCGCAGCCACTATTGCCTCAGGAGCCGTGCTCATGCCGACAGCATCACACCCAACGAGTCTTAAGAAGTGAGCCTCCGTCGGAGTTTCATAGGTAGGGCCGGAAACGAAGCAGTACACGCCACGTTGAACCTTGTGGGCAAGACCAAGTTTTTCTGCCACACCGAATGCCAGATCCTGAAGCTTTTCATCGTAGCAGTTCGAAAGGGGTATGAATCGACCACCAAAACGAGCGTCGTTCGGACCGATCAACGGATGCTGGCCCGATAAACCGGGCATGTTTAAATGATCGTTCAGGATCATCAGGTCGCCGACGCTATAGTCCGGGTTCAGCCCTCCCGCAGCGTTAGTCACCAACAAGTACTTGATGCCGAGCAAGTACATGGCGCGAACGGGCAGCGTGACTTCTTGCATAGAATATCCTTCATAGCAGTGGAAGCGACCGCGCATACATACGACGTGGATGCCGTTTAGGTCACCGAACACCAGTTCGCCAGCATGGCCCTCAACGGTGGAGCGCGGGAACTGTGGAATGTCCTCGTACTTGATAACCTCCTGGTTAGAGAGGCAATTGCTAAGGCCGCCGAGGCCAGAACCGCAGATGACTCCGATGAGTGGGTGAGTGGTGACACGATCCTGGAGGAAGTCATTTATGATGTCGATGCGCTCCTTAGCGACAGTCTCTTCGGAGTTGTTGGAACGAGGAGTAAAGTTAAAGTTTTCCTCGCTCTGTGGCTGCGTGGGAGTCGAGGAGGAAGCTGCTACCTGCTTGGCTACCGCATCCTTCATGTCGTTCATCATGGCGCTTGGGTTTCTTCGAGGAGATGGCGCACTTCCGACGTTGGCGTGCTGAAGACTGACCATCATTACAGTCCGTACGCGCGCGACTAGCACATAGGGGATGGGCAGCAGTTGGTTGGTGAAGGCGCACGAAGGTACATGTATACTGAAAGCAAGTACATGTATACATGAACGAATCAGAAACTAAAATTCGACTTTGCACATATTACTGTAAAACCTGGGATACTTCCCCATGAGGCACTAACGTAGTACCCCACCCATTACATGGGGCACTATTAAAGGGATGGGGTATTGAAACTTCAGCTCCATCGTTAACTTAGGTTTGCTAGTCGTCCGACGCAGAACAAGATTGTTCCGCACTAGGAAACTCTGAAGCCACCCGTTCGAGACGTGTAATGCTGTCCCAGCGTGCTCAGCGACCCAGCTAGTAGCCAAAAGACAATCATGCTCGGCGTAACGCGGGCTCCAGATTATCTCCAGCAGCGTGAACGTATGTTCGTCGGACACGACAAATCGGCCACCACCAGGGAGACTATAGCGCCCGCTTTTGACAAACTGGAGCTCACTCTTCTGACCCCCCCACTAATCTACCCTGTCGAGCTTATGCTTCTTGGCATCCGCTCGGACGCTCGAAGCCTCCAGTTTTAGACTACAGGCCAGTTTTCTTCCACCGTGAACTTGCGCTTCATCGCCACGACTAGAAATTGGCAACGAAAGGTGAAAATCTGTTCCCTGAGCTCGTCCGGCGTCCTCACTGAGGAGGGTGACCCAGCGACTCGCCAATGGCCAACGCACTTGTCGTCGCAGTTGATTTATGGGGGCTCCGATATAATCATAATCAGAGGTGGGGCACTATTAGAGAGATCGGACACAATCTCAGGTTTTACAGTATATTTGATGGCACGGCAAACGCTTCAAATTTGTTGCCATTTACACATTGCGCTGCGCAGTTTTTTTTTTTTAAGAATCAGACTAGTCTATTACACCATTATCAGTGGTTATTCCACTGCGCAGCTTCTTGACTGACGTTTTGACGATGACTCACGCGCAGGTACTACCGCACGCTCTCCAGTGCTTCTATGGAGTAGTCGAGCATTTATCGATGAACTCTGATACGTCACCCACCCCGTGTCAGTAAGTTTTGTCTGCAATCAAATCCTGAGGGTACCGATTCATCGCCGGATTGGGACCTAACACACCATCACGTGGGCGGCGCTCGCCTCGAGTCAAACAGCTAACAGTGAAGCCGATTGTTTTCTCGTGTATTTCATTAGGTCCATATCCATTAGCAAACCTATAACTTAGAGGCGCGGCTCGCTCTAGGAATGATGTTGTTTGCCCACTGCGGCTATCAGGTCACGCACATACGTCTCGATGTCGTGCTGCGTGGCCTGGACGGTTTCGAGGACCTCATTATGGGAGGCTGCTTCGCGATCTTCACCTGGGAAAAGCGCCTTGTTGGTGATCAGTGACAGGCCGATCACTTTCAACCCGCAGTGCGCCGCCACGATTACCTCAGGCACTGTGCTCATACCAACGGCATCGCCTCCCACCAATCTGAGGAAGCGGCATTCCGTTGGTGTCTCGTACGTCGGTCCGGACACAAAGCAGTACACCCCCTTCCGAACCTTGTGAGCAAGATCGAGCTTCTTGGCAACGTTGACCGCTAGATCTTGCAGCTTCTTGTCATAGCAGTTCGACAGTGGTGTAAACCGTGCACCGAAGCGTGAGTCGTTGGGGCCGATCAAAGGATGCTGGCCTGACAAACCAGGCATGTTCAAGTGGTCGTTCAGAATCATAAGGTCGCCCACACTGAAGTCAGGGTTCAGCCCTCCTGCAGCGTTGGTCACCAGCAAGTACTTGATGCCGAGCAAGTACATGACACGGATGGGCAGTGCCGTCTCACGCATATCGTAGCCCTCATAGCAATGGAAGCGGCCACGCATGCATACAACACGGAATCCCTCCAGATCGCCGAAGACCAGTTCACCCGCGTGACCCTCGACGGTGGAGCGCGGGAACTGTGGAATATCCTCGTACTTGATGACCTCCTGGTTGGAGAGGCACCTGCTGAGACCACCGAGGCCCGATCCACATACAACGCCGATTAGTGGTCGGATAGTGACGCGCTCCTGGAGGAAGTCGTTGATGACATCGATACGCTCCTTGGGGACGGCCTCGTCGGCCATTTGGCCCGTGGAGAGGCGACGCACGTGGTGCGTGAGGTTATTGTCTTTGGTCGCCGCAGCCAGAGCAGCGACGGAGCTGACGGTGTTGTGCGCCCGTGGGCTCATTCCGTCAACGCTGTGGCTGTGTTGCTGACGGGTCACATGCACAGGCAACGTTGGCGGAGTCGACGCCGGACCAGGCGTCACGGACTTGAGGTCGTTCATCATGGTGGTCGTTTCGGCCCAGGGAGGGAATCTGGCGATGGGGCGTGGAGCGGCGGATTTAAAAGTGAGCTGAAAATGGCCGAAAGCAACCGCTGCAATTTCCTGCCCTATCCCGCACACGCATTCAGGATGAAATCGCTACTGTAGCCATGTCGCCGTCGGTAGGACACTACTAGCCACTTGGCTACATGTAGAACGTATTTATCAACATCTGCTGTAGTGCACAACCTTTGCTGTGCGCTGACGGGCATTAATAATAGTCTTGAAGGGACGATCTTGGTTGTACATGTTGAAGTGGTGGCGATGTCTCACTGATCCCAAAAACCATAAGACCGAGTGTAACTTACACTGTAAGGGTTTTGTGGCCATGATTTACGCGGAGAGCTTATGAAGAGGCACGATCACGCGGCTGATTGTGAAGGGAAACGATTACGAACTGGGCTTGACGAGGTTTCAAAGAAGCTCACAGGAAGGCGCTACAAGTCGTCCAAATCTGTGTGAGAGAACACTACAAGACAAAGGAGAATTTTTGCAATTGCCAAGGGGGTATCTACACGTACTCAGACAAAGGCGACCGCACCGAAGATCCGCCGCAAGTCGAGGGTAACACGGTCATAGCGGACTACAATGCGGTAAGAGCAGCCCCACGCTACCATTGAGTAGCTCACCGGCTTTGGCACATCTGGAGGGTCGATTAGCGGTATTTTTGATCGCCAATATCTTTGCACACACTATCTAACAGATCTGGTCACCCTCTTTGTTTTGAGGTATCTCTTACTTCGTTCGCATGGACCAGTCTATCATCGTTTTGTGGTAGCCTCCCTCTTTTCCCGTCGAGGCTTGTTTGGAGTCAAAAGTGTCACGGAATGTGCCGCCAACGTATAGTTGTTCAAAGTGATCGGTTTCCGCGTCCTCCACCAGCGGTACTGTCTTCCATCGCAACGTCATCATCTACGCCCATAGGATCGTCATCTCCCTCGCCTTCGTCCCAGTCTCCTTTCGTAAAATATTCATCGTCGTCGTGTGCCTCACCGTTGTCGACCAGGCGCCGAATTCGAAACGTTCCACCTCGCGACAGCACTAAATGCATATATCCTTCAAACAAGTGGCCACGAAGCACAGCAAGAGCACCTACCGCATCCGAGACAGCAATTAGCTCAAGTACTTTCCGCTTATCCTTCTCGTACAAACGATTGTAGACCGCTTGCTGCACATATTTCGATGCGAAGATGAAGTGCTCCTTGTCATTCTTTTTGCTGACACGATAATGAAGCAATCGGTGCCATTGAGCGTCGTTTGCATTAAGTTGACTACAGGCGTTCAATAACCAGTCGAAATCAACAATGTCCATCGCTTTCTTAAGCAACGCCTGCTCTTTATCACCTTGTGCAAATCGCAGGACATATCTTGTGATACCCACATCGACGATAACAATCCTGACGACGGCCACTAGAGTATCCGAATACCGCAAAAGTCATAAAGATGCAACAGTCGAAAAATACAGCACTTGCCATTTATCTGTATGAGAACTCTGGGCCAATCAGAACGACGCACGAGTATCTGTCCCATCCAAGAATTCGTGAGTTGCAAAAGTGGACAAAACGATTTTCACTTGAACTTTGTATTGAAGGAAGTACCTGTAGTTCTCTACAAAGTGCGTTTATCCCCGGAGTGGGCCCCCCTACGGCACGACCCAGGCCCGCTGCGTGGACTGCACTGCGTACCGTCTTCTCCGAGATATTGTCCAGCGCCGCCATCGCGCGATCGAGCATGTTACGGCGACGCTGAGCGGGTGTCAGCTTCGTGGGCGCCCCACACGCGGAGGCAAGGATTGGTTGCGGATGTGCTGTTTCGAAGGGCCCATGATGCCCAGCGGCTGTGCCACCTCCGTGCACCCGCCGGGGACGAACATGACCGCCGTGTCCGTATAGGCCAACGCGTCGAGCACACGCACCATCTTGTGGACCCTTAGGCTGTCTAGGATCAGGACAGAAGGCTCCGTCACAATGCACTTCCACACGTTCTCGATCCAGTCAAGCACGACCTGCAGGTCGAACCACACTTTCGCCTGGACAGAGAACGTGGCCACTGAGGCGTCGCAGTAGCCCCTGAACTCCTTCTCTACGTCACCGCCCGGCTGCCCCATGACCACGAAGTGGAGCGGGAACTTGCGGCCGTCCGCGGCCAGGGTAAGGGCCATCGTGCAGCGATAGCTCTCAACGCCTTCTGTTGCTGCGGGAACGCAGGTCGCCCCCACAAAGTCTACCGTAGTGCGGGGGGACATGTTGTAGTAGATCGAAGTCTGATCCATGTTGAAGATGGTGCGTTTGGGGCGAGGCCAAGGTGGGGGTCGAAGCAGTGCTTCATGACCACCTCGAGGACGGTGGTGACGAACTCTACACGGTACCGGTCGAGCTCACTGCGTGCTAGGGTGCCTAATCCTTCGAATCGTCAGGCCTCTCCTGCTCATGAACCTCGTACACCAGGACATCTTAGCGTCGTAGTTCCTCTCCTCCATGGAGTTAGGGTCAAGTCCACAGCCTTGCGGACGATCATCTCGCGCACGATCTGCTCCTCCCGCCTAGCGTCCTTAATAAATCACCAACGCGTCCTCAATAGCAGTCGTCAAAGAAACACGTCCACTGCCCCCTAGTGTCAACTTTGATGCGCGCGAGGGGCAACTGTTCTCGCGAGATGCTGCGTCCTTGAGCTTGTGCAGCTTGCGCTGCCAAGTCTGCAGCATTGGGCGCTTGATGCCCCGCACCTTGCAGAATTCGGCGCGCGTCACGCCTTCTTGGGCAGCATCGAGGTAGTCTAGCACCAAGCGTAGCTTGAATGCATTTGTGTAGGCTAGCGGGATTTGTTCTTTGGGCATTTCACGGGAAGGAGGAGTTCAGCGCTGGAAGTGTCAGAGTGGTGACCGTCGAGCGTCCACTCAATTGGGCACCGGGTAAGTGACTTTTGGCGATAAATCTACCGTGTTTTGAAGTGCATACAATCGTACAGGATACGCCGAAAAGATGCAGCGCCCATACATTTTCAAATAGTAAATCTTGCTGCATCTTTATGACTTTTGCGGTATTATGGGTTCTACTCGAAATTGGACAGGGCGGTTGGTTGGATCAACCGCCCGCCAATCGACCCACCGTTGTAAATAGCATAAAATATGCCGTCTTGAAATATTTTGGTTGGCACTCCATCCAGTTTTCCACCATGGCCGACAGCGAAGGTCACCGCGTTGCCTCTGCTACGCCAAGGAGGCCCAAGGAGGCGTGGCACACCAGGATCGGGGCGAGATCGGGCACTGCATCGAAGAATACCACCCCAAGCGTCGTCTGCTAGTGATGATGACGTATTGTCGTACACGCGTGTATCACCATACCCTCAACGAGTGAGAACTCCTTCGACGAATGCTGCACGATCATCTCAAACATCTCCTGCACCTCCAGCCGCGTCAGCTACGCAGCAACATCGGCTACAGCTGATTCTTCGACCGATAGTAAAGAACACGTTCGGGCAGCGGGATACATCCGGCGAGATGTTGGATGACTTCGCAGTAAATGGTGCAACATTCAAAGACATCGTGAAGAAGCATGGTCAAGTTTAGCAAGGTCAAGCTGTGAAGCAAGACGGGGCGTGGACAGTTGCTACTCCTGCAGAAACAGCTTGGACTAAGGTCATGCAGTTTAAAGGGAATCGCCACTTGGTTGACAGCTCGAAGACTGAGCAATCGTGGAGCCGATGGTGATTTCAACTCGTGGAGAAACTGTGCGGCCAATATGATTTATGAGTATGGTGTGACCATCACTAAGGCTAAGGACTTGGAAGAGTTTCTTGATGCGTGCATTGGACCTGCGTTCACTGGGTCGGGTGCCGCAGCGGAAAGGTCACTACGGGATGTCGTAGATCAGCTTCAAGACATCTGGGGAGCAACATTTCAGTTTGATGCGGTCGTGTGCCGAATGTGGGCCAACCACATCACGTGTGGTCTCGACCGTGCTACTTGGGATCGTGATATCCTAGAACCTCCTCCAGACTACGTTGCGAGGTTGCTCAAGCCTGCTGATTTGCCAGCCAAGCGGCAGCTGTCAGGCCTTTCGCGTTCGGCAAGTCTGGCGCTTGACGTCGTCAATGCGGTCGTTGAAGATAATGGGAAACTGAAGGAGAGCTGGGCGGCGCATGGGGAGCGTTTTGGTTTTGGACAGCTAACTGCATCAATTGGAGGCACGTAAGCGCACTATTGACGCATTTCTTGCAGACATCCACCCACCACCATTGAACGAAGTGATTGATCCTTTTCCAGGATTGAGTAACATAGACGACATCGAGCATCAAGAGTAGTTTCATCTTTGCCGTCCAGCTGGGGGGTAGTTAATGGACGACGCTTTTAAATGACATGCATTGTTTCGACCGGCAGTCGTGTTCAGAGTGGACAAGGCATCACTTAGCAAAGTGCTGCTCATTCAGTAGTGAGGTCAAGCACCGTGCTGCATCGTACACATCTCATAATGAAATTCGCCTCTCCGCAAAACCGAGATCCTTTTCAATGCTTTCCATTTGACACGTGTGTCTGAAAATGTTAGGTAGCTGCCTCCTTTTCATTGCTATGGGGCCAGTAGGATCAAAATGCCCCTGCATCTTCCAGCCGCAATGCTCAAATACTCGTGCCATTGAAAACGTTTTGAACTTTTTAAACATCTCCACGACAAACGGGAGCAGGTCGCGGCCACTCGTCTCGATGTAATGGCGCTGGAAGGACTTCTTGATATACCCGAACATGTACTCAGCGGATTAAAAAATGGGCAGTACGCGGGCAGGTAAATTGGGACGATGCCAATACTTCGTATGTAGTGGACAATTTCAGGATCTCGGTGAGTGACACCAATCTACGTGACTCAGTTCTTCTATGAAGCGACACACATTTCTCTCCTTGATGTGCATCGCACGTCGCTCCAAAACTTTTCGTGTCAGGCCGCATTCATGAATGATTCGCCAAACCGTTGACTTGGAGATTGAAAGATGATGGACACGCTTGAAAGCCTCCTGCGCTTTATCCAAATACGCGAGTGGCTACTTCGCATAAAACTCGCAAAGTTACCGCCTGTGTGAGACATAGTATTTGCAAGCCGCTGTCTTGTGAGCGCGCTGATAGGCCCCGGTTTGCTCGCATACATTTATCCAGTTACTGATCGTACTTGTTATACACTCGTGCAAGCTCCTTTCGTTTGTATCCAAGACAGTAAAACCCATACAAACAGCGGAACACTGTGTTGGGATGGACGTGCTGCTTAGTGACAGCCCCCTCCATTTCTCAGGGCGCGAATACTGATACATCTGGGGGGACAATAAAGCATAACCTACGTGCATGTATCAAAGCACAGACAGCAATACTCGTGCACGTTCTTACCGCCAGCTTGGAGATTCCAAACGTGATCTCTGCTTGTGTCTACGTGCCGTTAGCGAGCTTACTCGGTGCTCAACAAAACGATTCCTGGTGATGCCTGCAGAGGAAGCAGTTTTTACAATGGTGGGTCGGTTGCCTGGTTATCAATCGAACCAAATATCCGAATACAGACGGGATTCACAATAACGGACTTTGACAAATATTCCTAAAAACATAATTTTGCTCAACTGCAAGATATTGCTAAAACTTGAGTTGCTGTTAGGTTTCAAATCTAAATAGCAACGCATCTGTAGCTGGCGCATTTAAGGTTAGGGAATGTGGACTCCTAACAGCAACTCAAGTGTGGGAGTGCACTGTGAGGCACTACTCCTAAGCTCTAATTGGAACAATCCAGCAAGGAAGGAACACAGGGTTCGAGCGCCGCGTGTGCAGCAGACTGCAACGACAAGTACAGCACCATGATGAACATCTTCTCGCGTAAGAACAAGCTGGAGGATGAGTTGTTCAACATGAAGTTCACGGCCAAGACGCTGTTGCGCAATGCGAAGAAGTGTGAGAAGAACCAGGTGGCGCAAAAGGCCAAGCTCAAGAAGGCCATCGAGCAAGGAAATATGGAGGGCGCCAAGATCTACGCACAGAACGTGATCCGCGAAAAGAATCAGGCACTCAGCTACCTGCAGCTGGCCTCGCGAATGGACGCCGTGGCAGCGCGCGTGCAGACGGCCATCAGCATGGGCCAGCTGAAGGCCAATATGACCGGCGTGGTAAAGGGCATGGACACGGTTATGGAGTCTATGAACGTGGAGAAGATCTCACAGACCATGGACCAGTTCGAGAAGCATTTCGAAGACATGGACGTGCGCTCCGCCTACATGGAGGGCGCCATGAGCAGCGGCACGTCGCTCTCGACGCCCGCCGACCAGGTGGATGACCTCATTCAGATGGTCGCCGACGAGAACGGACTCAAGGTTGCAGGCCAGCTCGACTCGGCGGGCCTCGTGGGAACGGAGCTTCCCATTACGGAGGCCGCACGAGAGAAGAAGTCGCAGGACGATCTCTCCATGCGGCTCGCGGCGCTGCGGAAGTAGTAGCCGCCTCAACTACAACTGAGAACACGACACCATCTATAGTCGCGGAGAGAAACTGAATGCTTGACAGCAATCGACGCATAAATCGTGTTTAACTCTTCATTATTAGTACCGGGTTAGGTGTTCTAGCAAAGTACAACTAAAAACTTTTTAAAAAAGACCACGGAGGTCGTTTTCCGACGACTGATTGGTCTCGTAGGCACACACGTCAAGTCTGCAGCAGCATTTTACAGGCTAATCAGATCTACCGCAACCGCAACAAGTCCACCGGTACTGGTTGATCCACGTTAGAGCGCGACTGCCACAAGCGGACCCTCCGGCCACCGCCGACATGGTGCACTTCAGCCTGCGGCTACGCGATAACTCGGTCGCCGAGTGGCGCGGCGACTACCTGGACTACGATGGGCTCAAGCGGCTCCTGGAGCGGCAGCAACAGATCGACTCGGCGCTGTCCGCCGCCGCCGCCGCTGCGTCGCGCACGACGCTAGAGGTTCACGCACCGACCGAAGACATGGAGACCAACGCGCTGAGCGGGCAAAAGTGGCGCCCCATGATCACGGACAGCAGCGCGCATCTGGCCAAGAAGATCAGCACCAAGCTCGCGTTTCTGCGACTTCCAGGGACGCCGCCGACGTCAACCGAATCCGACCAGGTGCAGTCGCTACTCTCCGCGCCCGTCGCCTTCGAGGAGGCACTGGAGCATGAGTACAGCAAGGTGGAGCACGCCTACGCGCACCACGCAGCGCAGTTGGCAGAACAGCTTGAGCACTTGCAGGCGCAGCACCGAGAGGATGCACCGGCTACAGCTCAGGAATCGCTTAAGAATTCGCTAGTCGAACTGCATCGCTTGTTGAACTTGCTGCACAACTTTGCACTGCTTAACTACACTGGGTTTGTGAAGATTATCAAGCGTTATGACAAGATTGCCAGCTTTCCGGCGGACAAGCGCGAGGAGCAGAAGGCCAAGCTACAGACGTTTGAGTTTGCCAAGGCGCAGCGATGCTCGGAGCTCCTGAAGCAGTTGGAGCAGTCGTTCGCCGACTGGTTCTGCGATGGAAACACAACTGTAGCAGTAGCGACACTGATGACCAAGAAAGAGGACTTTGTCAACTGGGGCCATATTTACCTGGGCATCAAGGCTGGCTCGTGTCTTATCCTGTTGATCTGGGTATGCTGGGACTCGCTTGTGGTCCCCACATTTCACAGCGGCCGTGAGAACCACCTCATCGACCTGGTACGCACCCGTGCCTACCCGGTCTATCGTGGCATTGGATGTCTTCTACTGCTGCATTGGTTGGTGGGAGTGTCGCTCTACGTTTGGCGCGCAGCACGGATCAACTACCGATACATTTTCGAGCTGAATCCACGACGAGTGCAATCGTACCCCCAGGTACTCAGCGATGCTACGAACATGACCATCGTCTTTTTGGCGAATGTGCTGCTCTACTACAAGGTCGTGAACGGCTATTTTCCAGAGGAGCTGCTGCATCGCGGCTACTATCCGCTGGCACTGCTCCTGTACACCTTTTACTTCTATGCTATCCGTCCGTGGGGCCAGCAGCTTGGCATGCTGCGAACGTTGTGGGAGGTTGTATGGTCACCGCTGTACCCCGTCTCGTTCTTCCACACATTCGTGGGCGACTACCTTACGAGTACGGTCAAGGTCTCGCAGGATGTGAGCTGGTCGGTTTGCTTCTTCGCTACAAAGGAGTTTTTACGCAAAGATGTTATCCGTCCTGGCGGCAATGCGTCAGACATGCACTTCTTGCCTACAGCCGTGGATCCGGATGAATCGACCTGCGCTGACAACGTATACTACGTAAATGTAGTGGTGCCGCTGGTGTGTGCGTTGCCGCTGTGGTGGCGCTTTTTGCAAAATCTTCGCCGCGTGTACGACACGAAAGCATGGTGGCCCCACCTCCCGAACGCTGCCAAGTATGCGCTCACGCAGGTCGTCGTGCTCTTTGGCCTGTTCCACCCTCTTCATAATGATAACAGCGAAGAAAACGCGTCGCAAGTGCGTATGTTTCTGGTCGCGTGGCTGTTCCTGATCACAGCGAGTTCACTGTACGCATGGGTCTGGGATGTGACCATGGACTGGGGCCTCGGTCGGCCGCAGTTCCAGTTCTTGGGCGACTCGCAGATGTTCTCGCGCAAGTGGGTCTACTACGCAGCCATCGTGGCCGACCTGTTCCTTCGTTTCGCGTGGACGCTCACGCTTATTCCTCCTCGTGGTGCTGCTCGCTGGCTACCACTGTATGTGCAGCCTTTTACCATGGTGCTGGAGCTGTTCCGCCGTACATTCTGGAGCTTTTTCCGCTTAGAAAACGAGCACCTGCGCAACACGCAAGGCTTCCGTCGGGTGGATTTTATCCCGCTGCACTACGACCATGGCGTCGGCGTTGTGGAGAAGAAAGGCGACGAAGTGGAGCAATTGGACTTCCGGGTCTTCATACTCAAGATCTTGGCGGTACTTTTCACCGTGCTGGGGCTGAGCGTCGTTGCTATCGTCATTGAGCGCTAAGCAGGCAGCATACATACCTAAAAAATAGAGCACGAGCTGTACAACATAGTGCCAACTACTGCTATTATCTGCTGAGCGAGAAAGATCGCATAAGGTAATACCACCCTGACAATGTAAATGAGTGGCAGATACATGAAAAGGAGGCATTGATTAGAGTTTTAATGCGCGGGTCAAGAAAAAGAAGCGCTCCCTGTAGCAAGACAGGACGGACTTCCTTCTAGCGCTTGCGCGCGCTTAAAACTTAACCTCCTTGAGACCCCACTTAATGTAGCAGAAGGTGGGAGCGACGGCGCCCTCCGGGTAGTAGGCGTACGCAAGGCCGGCCTCAGAGTCGCACGACTTGAACATGTAGAACTGCAGCTCCTTGAACATGGACACGAGGAACTTCACGATTTCCTGAGCGTCACTCTTGAACTGGGCCAGGTCCTCGTCGCTAGCGCCCGAGGACTTGAGGTGCTTCATGGTCTTGCGGAAGTACGACTTAAGGTACGTCTTGAGCTCGGCCTTGGTGTCGAAGCCCGTCTCGATGTAGCCGAAGCCGATCGAGTCATCGATGACATTGTTCACGGTCTCGACTGAGTCGTCAACCTGCTCTTCGTCGCCGCCAAAGGCGTCACCGCAGCCGATGTCGACGTTGTCGGAGCCCTTAGCCACCGTCTTGGACTCGACCTGGAACATACCCGAGACCACGTTGCCCTCCTGGTCCTTGCACGGGGAAACCTTATTGGAGTCCGACATCACCTCGTCCTCCGTGAACACATCCTGCCACACCAACATCTTGATCGACTGTTGCTTGTTTGTCTCGAGACCGAAAAGCTACTGCTGCCGCAAGAGTCCAAGCGGCCTCCAGTCGTGAACAAGAGCCACCAGTTCCAAGAGGGACGCTGGCTGTACACGGGATTGGCGGATGAACAGCTGGTTTACACCGGGCTAGGGAACAATTATCAGGCAGCTACCCAGCAGCAGACAATCCCCGCAAGGTCAAGATGTCGACTTTCAACCAATCAGCGTGCTTACAAATGACCGAAGACGGACGTGATAGATATGCCCAGCCACTCCCGTGCTTTCCTGCCGCTGCCATGCGAACCAACTTGGTTACCAAGTGCGGCATCTAGACGAATCTACATAACAGCGGTATCTTGTTCAGTAGCGTAGTCAAGCGGATTCGTTGCCATTGAAAAAAAGAATTCTGTAGCCATGTGCAGTGATGTGTGCCACTCCAGCGCAGTTGTACAGTGTCCTCTTCCGGCGTTTGCCATGGGTACCATAATAATACATGTACTATAGTAGCTACAGTCTGACCATCACTACTGGCTGCGCTCATCTACTTGAGTCGAGCCGCGCCCAGCTCCATCGCCGGACACCAACTCCAGCATAGCGACGTCCTGTGGCGATCACTTGCCCCTCCAATGCCACGAGTTCTCAGTGGAGAGCCCGCGCCCAATCACACGGCGTTTCCGCGCGGCGTCAACTTCTAGCAAAATGTGCGTGCTTAGAGTGCGCACCGTGTCTGCTCTCATAAATCAGACACTGTCTTAAACCATTTTCAGCAAATCGACGGTCTGAACAAGAATCTTTTTAGCCAACCCTCGCTACTTTTACGGACCTCGGATTACGTTTCATCCCGTGTCTGCTAGAACATCATCTCGGCTGACAGGGCTGCGTTACCTCCTTACGACGATAGACGCCGAATTGCCAAGAACTAGGCGAACCACTAGCCGCCGTCCACGCCCGTATAAAACAACGTCCACCAACGTCTGACTCGGTGCAGTAGCAGCATGTCCAAGGCGCCCAAAGCTAAGAAGGCAGCGCTCCACTACCAGCCGTACCAGGCCCTCGGCGTACGCGTCCCCTCTCGCTCTGAATAGGGCAATAAAACGCATCACTGACCTCTCCTTATCGTTGTATCCGTGATGCAGCAAACTGGCGAGGGCGATGAGCCGTCTATGGATCTTGGCATGGCGGATCTCCCGCTGCATCTGGACCCGGTGTTATCGTACGTATTAACCCAACGTGGCCTGAAGCGTGTAGTATTCATGCTAACGTGATGTTTGTGCATTCGTTTTGCCGCATATTGTTTTTCGTCTAGAGGTTTGTCATCCAATATGAGCCGAAACTTGTGGGACGATTGGAACGAGAACGACGCCAACTTCGGTATGAAGTTTGACATGTTCACGGATGAAGTCAGTACGGCCAGTACGGCCAGTTCCACGGCCAGTCCGAACCCGAGCATGCACATGTCCAGTCTCAACGCCAACGGACCCACAGGTTTTGAGCAGCAGCAGAGCGTCTCACCCAACGGGATGCACGCGCACGGGAACTCAGTGAATCTTACGTCAGAAGACCAACAGAAGCCGCGGGCGAATGTCCAGCGGTCGCTCAGTGAGGATATCGTCAACATGCTGGACGAGAGCAACGAGGCGACGTTTTCCAAGGAGTTGGAGGGGGATCAGCGCGGAAACGCTGCCATGATGTTTAACCCCGCGGCGGCGGGACACAACATGATGCACTTCCAGCATCACCAAGCCCATCACCAGCAGCAGATGCACCCAAATCACATGCAGCAGTTCCAGCAACAACAGCAGATGCAGATGCAAATACAGCAGCAACTTCAGCAACATTACCAGCAACAACAGCAGCAGCAATTCCAGCAGACAACAGGGACCAACAGCCCCAACTGGATGAGCAACTCTGGTGGTGGTAATCAGACTTCTCCTGCAACCACAAAGGCACCGACTTCTGGTAATCTTAGCAGCGATCAGTCAAATTCTTCCAACCTTACGGCTCTGGATATCGCCGTGGCGGAGGGGGCTGCTTCACTGATTGCCAAGAGCCCAGCGTCTCGAGCTCCGGCGACAGCGGCTACGTCTTCGTTCAGTACGCCTTCTTCCTCGCAGCATGCTGCTAGCTCAATCAGAGTCAAGGAGAACCCCAACGTATCAGCAGCACAAGCCAGCACTCCTTCTGGTAATGGTGCCACTGGAGGAGGCACCAGCGGCTCTGCTAAAGCAAACAGCGCGGACTCAGGCTCCAACCACCACCACAACGCAAAGATGAACGATCCGTCGCCACTAGCCAACGGATTCGGTTCACAAGGAATGATGATGAATCCCTTTATGATGTACTCAATGATGGGTCCACCAGGGATTAACATGATGGGAATGCCCATGCAGATGCCTATGGGAATGAACGTGAATGGGATGAATGGTACAAATGCAGTAAACCCTGCAAACGGCATGAACGGCATGAACGGCATGAACACTATGCCGCTCCCGATGCAAATGCAGTTGCAGTTACAACTGCAGATGCAGATGGCTCAGATGGCCCAAATGAATGGAATGGGCATGAATGGCATGCAAATGCCCATGGGACTCCCTGGTATGGCTATGGGCATGAATATGCAAATGCCTCTGAATATGAATTTACACCAACAGGTTAACCCACAAAGCGGACAAGCAGGCGACGTTGAAATGACTCCAGCATTCTCTATAGGAATACCTCCCACTGGTGCTACGATACTGAAACCAGCGAGAACATTGCAGCCAAAGAATGTGCAGGGAGCGCCAGGCTTTGTCAGTATCGCAAGAAAACCTGAAGAGCCGGAAGTGAGCAGTATTCTCAAGTCGCTCATGGACGAAGAAGCCAAGAAGAAGGAGAAGAAGCTTGAACGTAATCGTGACTCGGCCCGAGAGAGTCGCAAAAAGCAGCAGACGTACGTGGAAACACTAGAAAACGGCATCAAACGCCTGCAGATCAACCGCGACCTTGTTCGTTCATACCGATGGGGTGTCAGTGGCCCGGGTTTTGGTCCATTGCCCTGCCCGAATTCCCCGCAAATGTTTGACTGGAAGAATCGGGTTGAGGTGGTTACTGGGCGCACGGAGGCTTTCGCGACCATCCAGAACCCTGCGAATTTCCAGTCACTCATGCGACTCAATCGACAACGCCGCACGCTGGGGATGCCGCCCGAAGAGCGCGAGCGTGCTGTGTGGAAGTGCTTCGTATTCATCGGGCGACAACTGACAGCGATGCGCACACGCGTGCTACAGGTGCAAATGCTGCGCACTTTTTCGGAAAACCCCTTGGCGATGGAGCTGGACGCGGAGCTGAAGCTGACTGCCGACCAAAAGTTGCAGTTGCAGTGCCATGCACAGCAAATGTTCAACGAGGAGGTGGTGGAGCTCACGAAGCTGTTTAAAATCTTCTTTGCTCTCCGCAACGAAGCCCTTCAATTGAACATGATGTCTCCGTCGCTAGAGCGCTACTTCCGCGAGGCTTGTTCGTTCGACCAGTTGCAGAGATTGCTGCAGTGGACGGAGAATCAGCGCACTGTCATCGAGACGGATCTTTCTTTAGATGAAATTTAGCACGAACATTCCGCGTGATTTAATTGTCAAATTAACCTTCAGAAGTAACAGGCAAGCGAAATCCCCTGGTAAGTTAGTCTAAGATTCACTTCGCTTATAAACTTTTTGATGTTATATAGCTTAACATTGTGTGTTAAACTGATCCTAACGCTCATGTCGTAGCTTCTCCATAAGCTCATGCTCAATCTGGCGCAATTCTTGAATCAACTCGTCCGCCGTCGGTCGGATCTCCGGTTGGAAAGCTTGACATCTGAACATTAGCAGTCGGATGGGTGTCGGTGCCTTGCCGTCTACTGGTAGGTTGTCGACATTATTCAGCATGGGTACCTCTGTGTCGTCCATGACGGAGTGCTCGGCTGAAGTGCATTCATATGTCGCCAGCTGCGAGAGCAACACGCCAAATGAGTAAATGTCGGCTTTCTGTGTGTACTGACGCCCATCAAGGACCTCTGGTGCCGTCCAGACCGTCATATCCATGTGAATTTCGTCACCCGCAGTGTGCGAGCTATTGTTGCTACGTCCAGAAGAGCTTGTGACGGATTCAATAGCAGAGGGGCGGGAGCTGACCTCGCTCTGCTTGTGAGACGAAGACCAACGTCTCAGCGCACTGCAGCAGGTCAGATCACCAAGTTTTACATTCCAATTGTCGTTTAAGAAAACTTTCCGGGAGCTGAGGTTGCCATGAAATAATGGAGGCGAGAACGAGTGCAGATATTGCACTGCCCGTGCGACCTCATTCGCGATAGAGAGCTTGCTTTTATAAACAGCAGAGGAGCTCCACCAATTCCACCGGCTGGGGTCATCACGATCCATTAAAGGATCGATTTCGTCGTCAGACTGCAGAATCTCGTCGTCACTTTCATTATCACTGATCAATCCGATATGTGAATCTTCGCGCCAGCTTCTGTGGCTGTCAAGGGAATTGGTTTCTGCTGCTTTGCTTGCACTGCGGATTCTTTCCGCTTGCTTCTTCTGCAGAAATCGTTTCTGGCTTTGGATGAAGGTATTTAAGTCCCCTTTGGGCATATACTCCATCACGAGCGCAAGACTTTCAGGGACTCGAGTTATCTTGATAAATCCATAGAAAACAACGATCTGCGGGTGCGACAGCGTACAGCTCAAGCGAATCTCCTCAACAAATCCCCTCAACTCACCGTTAGCTGCGGTGCTGAGAGTTTTCAGCACCACTGTCTTCTGGTGGAAGACAGCTTTGAAATAACTGAAACGGGAGAAACTTTCTGCCAAACCATCATCTCCTGCTAGTAGTTCGTGGCACGTCACGAGCGATGCCTCAATTTCACTGCGCAGAAGTTCTTGTTGAAGGTGAACGATTGGGTCGGTCGATTGAGTCTTCTTCGTAGTCGTGTCTCCAGCTTCCACACCAGCTTCAGGCTCTGGCTGCACCAAATTCCCGTTCGTAGTAATCGGCGTATCTGATGACAGTAAGTGGCGGACCTCATCATCTGGTTCCATTCGTGAGCTTTCGTGCCAGGAGTCGTTCGTTCTGGTACTTGCTGCCTTTGTCAGAATGGATTGGCTGTCTTTTCCGTTCGAGCCACCACGAACCTTTCGCCGTAGACACAAGCAAAGACCGTTCACGAAAAGCAGAACCGTGAACGTCAAGAGCAAAGCTACTGCTCCTATCAGGAACCACGAGCGTCGCTGGCCAAGCGTTTCTTTCAACGCATTCCGGTCCATTTTCTGGCTGGACGAGCTATCTGCTCCCCACATGGAGCCTGACGTCGAGCCACTTGATGCAGCGATGACCACGCTCTCGTACTTATCAGCAAATTCACTGTCTGATAGCACACATAGCATGGTGTCTTGCACGTAGCGGGGGTTTGCATTCGAGTCGGAGCAGCTCAGTGTGGACGTCGTGGCAACATCCCACAGTGTCAACTTCTCAAACCTGTCAGCGTCACTCTGGCGCACCTCAAATTCCTCCAGTACACTGACCGTCAGTGCTGTCGAGTCGTCTGCATTTGTTTGCAAGACGCGAGCTTTGTCTGAAGTAACAACGGTTAAAGTCGTCGCTGCGTTCGCGACCAAAACTAACTCCGTTAACGAATCCGGGAAAATAACACCTCTAATCAACGTGATGGGGTTGTCAGAGAAGTTTAGCGTCGTTATCGAGCTCGGGAAAGATAAGTTTTCCAATGTAGCAATACTGGCATCGGTTACATCCCTAAGTGAAACGTAGAGCGACACCGCCATGTTAGAGTGTGACTATTTGTATGGAGCACAATCAACATACTTACAAGCGTAGCAAACTGGACGGCAAAGATACGTTTGATAGTGAACCAATAGGGTTCCCTGATAAGTTGCTGTACCATGACTAACCGTTATAAATAGATCACTGTATCACTTAACCACCTCCAGAAACGGTTACTTCACACTGAAACGTACAGGTATTGAACTGATGAGGGAAGCTCCGCGCTGGCGATGTCCGCTATCGCGTTGTTTGCGAGGTCTCTGGTCGCATTAATTTTCACAAAATATTGGTCATCATCAGAAAAGCTTGAAATCGATGGAGCCATCACAAATACCACGCACAGAATTGTAAGTGCTATCGGGAACTTGAACTCATCGACCGAAGGAATACTGTTATTAGACATGTATCTGAACAGAACGCATCGAGTCAGCACACAAGCGCTACTATAACTTCTGTTAAGCACGTACAGTTCCAAAATAGTAGCGCTCGTTGTAAACGCGCGAAGCTTGTTACTATCCAGCCTCCTGCTCATTGCATATCAAACATCATCAATTATCGTATCACAAATATCAAAATGTATCACAAAGTGTTCGTGAATGATCCACCAACGTACACGGTGTTGACCATCGGCAGGCTCGCGATAGCCGCGATGCCTCGGCGTCGGAGGTCCAGCGTTCGGACTCCCGCCGAGTTCGTGGCGACGTTCACCACGCTGGACGTACAGGCCGAAGCGTCTGCGACCTGCACTTTGCTGCTGGAGTTGGACGAGCTGCCGTAGATCGAGATGGTCGTGACATTGGGGCAGGAGGAGGACGAGCTCCCCTCCGCTTCTCCCACGTCCACTGCCTGACACAGTCCGACCGTCAGTATCAAGGCGAGCAGCAGCACGAGAGTATCGTGGCGGAGCTCCCGGGTCATCCTTGCAACGGATTGGACCGAGTAGCAAACCGGCTACACAGGTATCAATCTGGACCATTTAGAGTCAACAGTTTGATCTTGTTTTCACTAAGGACATCCTTCCAGCGTACTGAAACCGAGAAATATTTGGGTCTCAGATGTACCCATTCAGATTTTCGTCTTCATTTGGGCACGAATAGCTTTCTGTTGACTCCAGCCTGCGAGGAGCGCCGCCGTCTCGAGGCGTTTCCGCTCTGTGAACTCGTGGCGGTCGACGTCGTCCTGCATCTTCAACTTCGAGATGAAGTAGGCCGACTCGGCTTGGTCCAGAGTGCGTCGGTCCTTCTTGAGCGCCGCCTTGGCCGCCACCTGCTCGTTCAGTCGCTGGTTAAGCTTCTGCTTCTCGGCTCGCTTCATGTCGTCGCTGACCTCGCGCTGCAACGGCAGGATTTTGGTCTCACGGTCGTCGCAGCGACTGGCTGAGATCGATTTGTGACGCGAGAGACTGCGCTTCACCTCGATCTGGTTATTGAGGAAGGCGTTGAGCTCCCGTCGAGCCACGACCTGCTCTGCTCGCCTCTGCAAGTCCCGGATCTGCACGACGCGCTGTCGGGCAGCTTGCATCTCGTTGAACTGGTCGTCTACGCGCTTCTCCTGCTTAATGTTGGCCACCTCTCGCTGGAACGCGGCTTGCACGACTTGGTCATAAGCTGGACGTACCTTCAGCACCTCCGGGGGTACTCGCGGCTCTGGGATCAGGAAGCGCGGCAGAATCTGCCGTCCATTCAGAAGCGCGTCCTCGCTGGTGTTGCTGTCATTGGGCTTCAGGTCGTCTAGTTCCTGTCTGGATTTACGCTGGTGTCTCCGGTTCTCTCTCTTCGTCACGTCATGATACTTTTCTTTCTTGCAGTGATTTGGCGCAACGAAGTCCTCCTCGTGTGCAGCACTACTCGACTCGATCGCTTTGATGTCGTGTTTGGCCGTGCCGGTGGTTTGAAGTTCGCCGTCGAGCGACATCGAGCGCTGAAGCACTGTACTCGCACCTGCCCCGTGAGTGCTACGCGAATCGAGTTTCAACAAGGTTTTCGTCCGCAAAAGGTCACTTGCACCCCCCTTAGAGCTCTTTCTGGAGATCACCAAAGGGGCAGAAGTCTCCACGCGATCATTTTGTGTGATCACACGCAACAAGCTCAAACTAAAGGTGAACGACAGAGCTTTTTCATCGAGAGTAAAGGTTCCGACCCCTGGAAGCGCCAATTTGCCGACGTATTCACCAGCTAGCAGTTTCTTACCCATAAAGGTGACGACCGCCTCCAAAGCACGACGTGTTTGATCTGATCCAAGTCCAGCGTCGTTTCCAAGCGCAGTCATATTCACTTCGGCGGTCGCAGTGAATGGCGCTGGTGATGAACGATGGCGCCACACGACACCGTAACTTGAAGTGAAGCGATCTGCGAGCAAGAAGACGGGAGCAGCGTGCAGCATGGACGTCTGTGACTTGTAGAACCCGAACTTCCCGAGCTGCTGGAGGGAAACCCCTTTCCGTTGAGAAAGCTGCCGAGCCACATGTCGACCTAGAGCCTGCCACACGCTGGACACCGATGCACCCAACAACACTTCGAACTCAAATTTGGACGATCCAAGTTGCTGTGCACATTCCTCTAGAAGATCGACCCTCATATTGTAGCAATAACCCGTAGAGTTGCGTTTTTCGAAACTCAACCAAGTACGGTTAAAAACAAATACTCATTGTCTAAAAATATATCTTCACTTTTATACTGATCGACTATTCCTGTTCGGCGTAACGTTAGTTGGCGGTTATCTGTCGAGATTTCAATGCGAGCGTCCGCTTGTCACGATCGAGCGAGTATGCGAAGATTTGGCCTCCGAAAGTGCTCGCTAGAAGGGTATTGCTGTCTACTCTGCATAGACTCGTGAACATCCGCTTGGCTCCATCTGCATGAGCTTCTGCCAGTGGGGAGAGTGTAGCGGTATCCCATACTTTCACTGTTCCGTCCTTTGAAGCAGTCACTGGAATCATCGGTAGAACTCCAGACTCCATCTCCCATTTGATTTCTCTATTGTCTGCAGTGATAGGCAGGAAGCAACACGCCGTTGCATCCTGTAGATGTCCTTGGAACTCTGCGAGTTGCTTGCATGTCCGTCGATCCCATACTCGTGCTTCACAGCCAACACCGTTGAAGCCCTTACTGGATGTCAGCAGATATGTATTGTCACCTTCACCATAAGCCGCAATACTCAGCGGAAAATACACAAATCCGCGTAATGATTGAGCAGGCACGCGTAGAGGCGTTCTCGGATCCCAAAGCTTTACACTCAAGTCTTCACTACCTTGGGCGACTAGAGCCTCCCCTGGCAACCACGTCGAGCACGTTATGACGTTCTGCGGCGTCGTATTCTTGGCGGTAATATGACTCGTTGTGAGGTCCCAGAAAATGGTCTGCGTGTCTCGTCCTCCCGAGCACAGCATTCGTTCCGCATCGTCCAGTGCCACGGTCGACACGTTCAATTGATGGCCGCGTAGCACAGTCGCCGTCTCCGAGGCAGGTCTGTCAGTGACCGGCGTGATGGCCACCGTTGTGTCTCGTGAGCATGAATAAATCATCTGCAATTTGTCTCCAATGAGAATGCAGTTCACTGCCCGAGTGTGCGGCTTCCAGACGTTCACAGCGGCGCTTGCTGTCGTGCGCCAGTTCAGCCGCTGGATGGTGCCGTCCTCCCACCCGGAGAGGCAGTCGTCGCCCAGGAAAGAGCTGTACGCGACGCAGTTCAGCGCCAGGTCGTTCTCCTGTTCGCCTTCGCTCGGAGTGACAGGTTGCTCATCTGCGCCAGTTGGAGTTGAAGCGGTCCCGTCGACGACAGTTGGGGTCTCCTCCTCCACCTTCCAGTTATTGAGTCGTCGAGGCAACTTCTTGGCGTCGCGAGAGTTGCAGGCGCCCATAATGCTGGCGGTGGTCACGGGTGATTACAAGTTGTCAAACTGCGAAGTCTCGTAGTACAACTTGCATCGTCCTCGCGTGCGTCTTTCCAACACGCCTACTGTGCCTCGATTACAAACGTTTCCAGTGGACCGTATTTAACTATTGTAAATTCGTGGCATAGCCAAGCCGCGACTTGCAAGGGTCGATGCTTCAGAATACCGTTGTCGCTTGTCAACATATTCTAAAATAGTCGGTAGCCATTTTTGGCCAATAACGATATCAAAGATATGGTAATTACATTAATATCATATCTACAATATTGGCGATCCTATATGCTGGAGGTTGTCATGATATAGCCTATGGTACTGCATACCCTTTCGCGTGAGGTACGTACTTAAGCGACCTGTTAATGTAGGTGGATCGAGATAATACCATATCTGACATAATTAAACAAACCTGTCATAAAAAAGTCAGACTAACATTATATAACGCCTCATGTGCCTTTGACAGATCGAACGCCTATCGGAGACGTGCATCGACACTGTTCATTCGAAGCCACCCGCCAAAATGTCCGCCACGAACCAAGTTACGCGCACCACGATCCAGGTGCGTTTCGCCTTGCCACTACCTGCCTCTTTGCTGCGCCTATACTGCCTTGCCTAGCTCACCTTATCTTGTTGCTCCCGTAGCTGTACCGCGACTGCATGCGTCTGGCCAAACACATCGGCGGCAAGGTACGAGCCCCTGTATACTGTGGCCTCCACTGTTTCAGCGGGTTATACTGACTCTGAGTTTCTAATGTGCTTGTGGGCTGCTTGTGCTTATGAACTACTTGTGCTTCGTTTGGCTGTCATTGTTTGCAGAGCAAGAAGGGCCAGGCCATCAAGGAGCTGGTGCGACGGGAGTTCGAGAAGGGCCGCAGCGAGACGGACCCGGAGAAGATCGAGGCTCTTAAGGCCAAGTATGTTACCTGTCTGTATTTTGTTTTTTGGTTGGGTGCTGATATTGTGCGGTTTGCGTGTTGTTGCATCTTCCGCCGAGCAGTGCCGTCCGCGGACTTAGTAACTATCTCATGTTGGCTAACTCGAGCAAGGATCAGCGACTGCATGACGCCATGAACAAGAAGTCGCCCCCCAAGGACGACGGTCCCAAGCAGGCCGAGTATCGGGACCTGTAAGTTAGAGCAGCTTAAACGCCTTAAAGGTCGATAAGAAACGGAGCTTCGTGTTAAGCAGTTTCATACATGTGCATTTAAGTCAAAAATGTACGTAGTTGCCCATTTTAACCCAAATAGGTCCAATTTTTAGTGGTCTTTTTAAATCTCTCAATCATTTGACCACGTATATCCATGGCGATGAACCGCCGAGCATTAGCACGGAAGGCTGCCGGCGCCAAGGTGGCAGCCCCAAGCAGCGGTGGCCCCGAGCACGCCGGCGTGGAGAATGTGACAAAGAAATTGGAACTGCAGCTGGCGGCAGGCGACTTCTACGGCGCGCTACAGATGTACAAGACCCTGTTCATGCGTTTCCTCAAGGGGGACGAGCCCAACGCCGAGCAGCAGGAGAAGGCGGTGGCCCTGGCGCTGGAGGCGGCGCTCAAACTCATCGAACATGACCAGAACACGGCGGCCACTGAGATGGGCAACCTCATGGTCTCCGTCTTCGCGGACTTCCACCACCCAGTGGACGATGCGCACAAGCAGCGCATCCGCCAGATCGATGCCGCGTTCCTGCTCAAGCCGCAGTTCAGCGCCGACCTGGCCGTGTTCCTCAAGAACGCAGTCAAGTGGTCTGCGGCCGAGGGCGCTCGCAAGCGCGGAGATCCCGAGCTGCAGCTGCTATTGGCGCGTGCCTACCGCACTGCTAGGGACTTTACGCACGCGATGAAGCACTTTTTGCATGCCGAGAGCCCGCACGAACTGGCGGACGCGCTGTTCCAGTGGTCATCGCAGGGATATCCGAGTGAATCGGACTTGTATCTCGCTCGCGCGGTGCTGCAGTAAGGATTTGGACGACTGTAGGAAGAAGGTGAATTATTGTGCTGATGTGTGTGTTTTTAATAATGTGCAGACTGCTGAGTCTGGAGAACCTACGCGACGCCAATAAGGTCTACGAATCATATGTGACCAAATGCCAGAGCGCAGGACGCCCCGTGGACCTGCCGCTGTTCAATTTTACGCGATTCCTGCTGTTGACGCTGGAGGTGAGAGCGGATCTAACTACATCATATGTTGAAGTGTGGCTGAATGTTTGCTATATATTGTGTCGTGACTTGCTAGCGTGATGCACTGCCCCTCTTCCAAATGCTCCAGGAGCGTTACGCGCCAGCTCTTGCTCGCGACAGCAGTCTCAAGAGCGTATGTACCGTATCGTATGTGTTGGAAGGCATGAGTGCTAATTGTTATTGTGATATTTTGGTCTCCTGCAGTATTTAAGCGTCATCGGCCAGAAGTTTTACGGTCTGCAGCCTCCGCGCTCGGGACTCAGCTCTCTGCTCGAGATGTTTTCGGGTGGCATGCAGTAACGCGCTATACGTCGTGAAGTTTCATCACTCGGCAGCAGGAGACGTAGTCTGGGGGTCTGGCTAGCATCCATCTCCAGCTTTTCAATAAAATAAAAAACGCATGAGTTGCTTCACTGAGTCTTTTTTCAGGAAAATTAATTGTGTTTATTCTGTTAGAATGAAGCCACGGTACGAGACTTGTAGCCTTGTCATTTCCTCGACGTCATAGGGCGATAATAGTCGAGTCCAGGCGAATTGGCAGTAGTGGGCTTGGTCAAAGCACGAGCTTGCTTCTCGATTTCTTCAATCCGCAACAACGTCGCCGACTTGATGGGCATAATCTTGGGTTTACACAGCACTTCAGTCAAGTTGCCACGTTCCGAGTACACAAGTCCGGCTTTCGGTAGGACCTCTTGGATTTGAATGCGCTGCTCAACAGAACAAAAGGATTCAGCTACCGTCGTCAGGGATACAAACAACCAGATCGTACAATACTCCCTCCTTACCTGCATCCTACTACAGCTTTGCTCTCAACAAAGATCTACAAACGGGGAGACTCGAAACGGACA
Organism: Phytophthora sp. 'mugwort'; assembly: GCA_033558025.1. Taxonomy (NCBI): domain Eukaryota; phylum Oomycota; class Peronosporomycetes; order Peronosporales; family Peronosporaceae; genus Phytophthora; species Phytophthora sp. 'mugwort'. Next base: position 2,240,483 of record JAUCEF010000004.1, on the reverse strand, counting down.
TTTAAGCTGAAACCTTTCTCTATATATAGACCCAATCACTGGACGATCTACAGTCAGTAACCGCTTATGCTTTGCTCTGTTTCTGCTTCTTACTCTTCTTCTTGTCCTGCTGCGACTTCCGTTTGAGGTTTTCCACCATAGCATTCAACGTATGCTTACTATTCTCAGCAGTCTTGACACGCTTGGCCTGTGTAGCGTCCTGGTCATATCGTTGCCGTCGCTCCTTAAAAATGGCCTGCGTAGCCTCCGTCTTCTTAAACTTGGGGTCTGTCGGGTCCAACTGGAACTGCGAGCCCTTAGCATATAGCGCAGTGAAACGCGGATCCGCAGCATCGAATTCAAAACCTTCTTGTAGTCCGCCACTTGCCTTGTGCTTCATCAATTTCTTCATCTCCTTAGCTCGGCGTTTGCCCTTTAGAGACTTGATTTTCTCTTGTTTGGCGATTTTCTTCATGTCAAAGTTGCGTTCGTCCTCGTCACTGTCACTGTGGCCACCATCGCTGCTATTGCCACCTCCGTTGATCGCTTCACGCAATAAATTGGCCTCCTTGGCACCACGACCCTTTTGCTTGAGCACTTCGCGCTGCTCCCGCTCCAGCTCCTTCTGACGTGCACGTTTGTCGTGCAACTTGCGGTTCTTCTCCTGTTTTTTCTCACGTGTGTATCGCTCGAAAGGCGTCTCGTTCGCTTCAAGCTCCTTCTGCCGCTTTGCCTTCAGCACGTCACCCGCACCAGGTGTGAACGACATCTCCATGTCGCCTGCTATTCCTTCTTCCTCGTCACTGCTGACTCCCAAACCTCCTTCAGGAACGCTGTCGTCTTCTTCCTCTGCGTCGCTGCCCAATAGCATGGACCGGTAGCGGTTCCGAAGCTTCTTGATCTTGGCCTCTTTCTTCGTCTTCTTGTTGCTGTCTGGGGCAATGGCATCTGTCTTGGCGTTAACTTCTTCCTCTTCCTCACTGTCGTCGCTATCATCCTCAACGTCGGAAGCATCCGACACATCGGACGCGAGATACGCCTTGAAGTCATCGTCGTGGGCATCTTTCCAGTCCGTTGGACGCGTCAGAAGCTCAAGACGCTGCTCGTCATCCTCTTCCCACGTGAGTTTCACGTCTGTCTGCTGTAGTGCCAGCGTGGCGAAGATAGCTGGCTTGTAGCGGTCAGGTACGCTGTCGCACAACTCCTTGGGTGTGTTGGTGAAGGTCGTGTCGTCCGGCACATAGCGAAGGTCTAGAACGTTGGACGATGTCTCGTACTCGAGCTGGTCGCACTGGTCGAAAATCGTACTGGAGGTCTTCACCGAATCGCACGTGACGACAGCATAATAATAACGCAGTTTCTGCAGCTCATAGTTGCGCAGCTTTTCGCGGTCAAAGCCGTCACATTCGCCTTCCAGCGTCACGCTCTTCTTGACGCCAAGCGGATCATCCGAGTCGTAGTCCTCCCCGACTTCTGCGTCGCTGTCACTACCTTCGTCATCACTGGCGACTTTTGCTGCCTTCTCCTCGTCCTCTTTTCCGTCTTCACTATTAGCCTCGTCGTCGTTCTCAACGGTCTCAGGTTGTTCCTCATCCTCTACCTTCTCCTTGCTCTTGTCCTCGTCGTCCCAGAGACCCTGCGGTCCGAGCTGCGACTCCTCTTTCTGCACGTTACAAGTCGATAATCAGCATTAAAACGCTCAGGTTCAACTCCCAGCGAGCATTTGCACGTACCATTTTCTGGAGACCAAAGTCAGATGGATAGATGGTCACATTCTGTACGGCACCCGTGGCAGGAGCAAACGACTGGCAGAGTGCGAATAGGTCCACGGCACGGATACGTGTCCAGTCGCAGTTGAGCACGGCGAATCGTTTGGTCTCCTCGCCCATGGGGATATCCTCCTCCTCCTGCTTGGAAACAGCTTCTACTTCTTCGTCGTCACTGTCCTCGGAGTCCGAGTCGGAGCTGTCCGAACCCGACTCGAGCTCGCCGCGCGCCATGCGGTTCAAGTAGTCAAGACGCGAGATCTTCTCATTGTTCTTGGCGACGGTAGCGTCCGCTTCTTCATTGTCGTTATCGGAGCTCGTCGTAGATGAAGCCTTAGCCTCGTCCTTCTCCTCCTCCTCGTCCTCCTCCTCGTCCAAGCGGTAGAACTTCTTGAGCTCATTGTCCTTATTCTCAATGCGACGACCATATTTATCATATTTTCCCTGTACGCTCTGGAATCGCTCGTCCTTAAGAACCGCCGAGAAACGCCGGTCGATCTGCAGCTTGCTCTTGCGCTTCGAGTTGCGCGCGAATCTCTGTCGGCAGCCATGGAATTAGCACATCCAGTCAGTCCAATTGCAAGTCGATAACGCCGCAGTTTCAAGGCGCTTACCGGGTCGTTGTGCACTTTCTGGAAGCGCTGGTCACGCACGGGGTCGCTCATGATCGAAGGTGTCGCGGCCGGAACGGGTGTCAACTTGGATCTGGTGCACTTGAATCGGGTCAATGGAGCTGGCTGGCTGGAAATGCGAGGCTTTTCAGCCAATAAGTGGTCGCTAAAATATGATTGGGTCAGAATATAATTTTGTCTAACTGGTACAACTAGCGTTAAAAGACTTTGTAATGTTAACCCGCGTTGTGGAAGCGCATGTCACGTTTGCTGTCCACCTGCTCCTGTGCACGCCAATATCTCCATTGATGCCGTTCTGAGTCTGCGTGAGTGCAACTTGTTGCCGGATTAGGGATGCGCAAAGATAAGCTTGCTCAACAGGTAAATGGAAAAATGGAATTTCGGGACGACGCGCTACTGTAAATCACGGTGATCATGTAAATTCGTAAAATTCACTTTCGGTTTGTGTACAAACTAATGTAAAATCTTTTTCGCTGTCATTGCTGCAGTACAAGATATTTATCAAATCCCTGAAAACACACCACAAACCCTGGCAAACACAAGCCCGCGAATTCCATGCGACGACGTGCACGGAAGAGACCGGGTCTGTGATACTGTCCGAAAAGATGTTTAATATTACCGGAAAGCTAACGCAAATGTTTGGATTTATAGGACAAAATATACATGACGTTTAGGACGGACATCAAAACAATCACAACGCATGACCACAAGAATATCCGAGCAACACACAATAACATCCTGGCACCACAAGCGAGCCGTACCCTCAAAGATCTCGATCATTCGATTTTTATCCAATATATCGTGACGTGTTGGCTTGAGAGAACCGATTGACTGGTAGAGCGTGCCCTAGCTTACACGCGACCTATAACGGGGTTACAGGAAGAGTGCCAAGTCACTTTTCAGAGCAAGTGTACCCAAGTACACTAAATGATGTGGTCAAACATCACTATGACGTCGACGGTAATGACGGTCATGGATAGGTACCACAAATATGGTACAAAGACCTCAGAGCCACTCAATGGGATAACATCTAGGGAACTGTATAGGTGACTAATAGTTAGTATGTAGACGCATTAAAAGGGTCACCTATAAATATATTCAGTCTTAAATCTACCTAATTTGGTAACAGTCCCACAGGTCAGGGACTAGTGAACTGCCGTTCACTGAGAGTTTGTATACTCCCCGGAAGTCACCTTCCTGTGCGCAAGGTGTTGTGTGCCCGGTTACACGACCCCTCGACCCTGCGCCACTGTGGTAGCCTTCCCAGCACCCGCCTCTGGAACCTGCTGTGCAACAGTGTTTCCGCTGCAGAGACCGCGCTGCTGTTGCAAGGCATGAAGACCTGCGATACTGTTAAGAGCCAGCTGATGTCGCGCACGGCCTGCAACAGCAGCGCATCGCACTTAATGCGGTACAAGCTGCTGTGCTGCGCGTACAAGTTCTGCAAAACCTCGGCCCCCTACAAGTCATGTCCTTTACGCCTCAAGGTGCTCATCTGCCAGGGGATCGGCAACGTCGACATGCACAAACAAGGAGCGCATCTTACCCCGGCGCGTACTAGAAGAAACTTTCATCACGCCGCAGCAGCGTGAGTTCATCAAAGAGCTTGCTCGAGAAAATTTGATGCCGCTGCGCATTCGGCAGACCCTTGGGCGCAAGTTTGAGCTGCGGCCTGTGGCTGTTCCGCTACGTCCAGTGCAAAACATAGCGAACGACTATGGGCGTAATCGCCTCGGCGGCAACGATAAAGCGGAAGCAGATTGTGGAGGCGGTACGACGCGCTGCATTTAGTGGGCGTGAAGGCGAGCGACGCCCTCACGCCCACTAGCGGCTATGATGCATCCAGCATGCCCATTGTTGGGGACGGATAAGACGGCCGGCCGTCCCTCATGAGCAGGTCCACGAAGCGCTGCTCCGGAATGCTGCCCGCGACTCGGGTACTTTCATACTGCACCTTAACGCAACGTTCAAATTGAACAGCGTCGGGTCCCGGTACTCGTTTATGGCATTAGTGACGCCTCCGGGATCTTTCACTTGATGGGGCTATTTATTTGGTCGCAGCTCCAGGAGGGCCACTACTCCGCAGCGCTTGTGGCGCTGCGCCGCGTGCACGTGATTCTTGATGCATACCAAGTCCAGTTCGTAGTGTCTTCGCGGATGTACCATACACCGTCGGGATACGCTACCACAAATAACCCTGTTTCATAGTTCAACCGGGCACTGAAGAGGGACTTCACGCACTACCACCAGCTGAAGATGGGCCTGCTAACTCGGCTACTGGCCTGCTGTAACCGCCGCTTCGACGACTCCTGCTTAAGCCCTCCTGTCCTGCGGCATGGCAAACTCGTCCGCGAGCTCTTCGCCGCCGCGGACTGCTGCGAGAGGATGTTGTTACCCGCGCGAGCTAGTGCACTCGGCGCTGTCGCACGTTCATCCCGAGCTGGACCGTATGCGAGAGAACATGGCCGTATCCGCTGAATTTGGCCTTAACTACGCTCACATGGAGGTCGAAGGCCAACCTCGAATTGGCTGGCCAGTCGACCTCCAACGCGCGTACAGCCCGATCCGACACCACATGAAGATGGGGTACAGCAACGGACAGAATGCAAGCCGCCAAATTAACTGCCAGTCAAACACATATGTAGCATAGACGCTGCACGCGGCAGCTATTCCGCCAATCAGGTTTCTGAAAATACGTAATTTGGACCAATCAGCATGTAGACGCCAAAACTTAATTTGTTGGTTGGCAGTCGGCAAAATGGAGGCAGCCAGCGCAGGGCCTCCCGACGAGGCATGTACCACGGAGCGGCGAGCTGCGATCGATAGACTAATCAGTTCCGGGGTTAACAGAAGGCATCGCAAACACTACCGTATGAAGAAAAAAAGAGATATTCTGCTCGCAGTTGAAGGTATGAGCGAGCGGGAGGCAGCCAGGACGCAAGACGTCCCCCGCTGGACCATCAACGACTGGCGGAGGTCCGAAGAGGATTTTTTGGCTACACTGGAAGCGAGAAGACGCTCTCACGTGCACCAGGGCGGCGTGAGACGGTGCCCCTCGGCATGGAACTAACGACATTCATGAAGGATACTTGCCGCGACAGCGAAGCGCTCACAGCGAAGACCATGGCAAGTTTCGTGCGCGACCAGTATCTGGACTGGCTCGAGGAGTACATCGCTTCCGCTGCTCAGGCGCTTCGCGTATCGTCATGAATTCGTGCAGCGAACGCCCAGTGGACTCTAGGTAAACTGCTCTTGTATTGTGTTTTATCCACTCCAAAGCAATATTTGACATTTTATCGTAATATTACCGTCGTTAAACTGTCAAAATCGCTCTTGGAATGTACAGGAGAAGCTCTCGGACCTTATAATAGTTCGAGACGAGTTTGCGGCACCTTTTAAGAAGACCTACGAAAGTTTCGAGGCTTGCGCAGTGTACAACACCGACGAGACAGGAATTTACTTTGACATGCCACCTTCTAAAATGCCCTCGGAGAAGGCAAGCCAGCATCGATTACAGTGGAGCAGAAGCACTCCGCTAGACTGCCTGCCGTTTGTATCATTGTGTCAACGGTACGAAGTTGCCACTTCTCTTTGTTATTCGTGGTGAACTTGATGGCACTATCGAACACACCGAGTTGCCGGCGTACCCAAAACGTGAGAGAATACGCATGTTTTCAATTATGCTTGGCTTTACGAGTATTATTATTGGGCTTTCTAATGGAGGTCATTTATACACAGTGCAAAATAAAACATGGAAGGACCGTCGTGTGTGGCTGTTCTACTTGCGTTTTTGCTGTATTGGCACATTTCCGAGCCTTCGGTTTTGCTAGCGATAACCTCGACTGCCACGTAAGCGAGAAGTCTGATGATGTTCTAGCCGACGAAATGCTAACTATCCTGCAGCCACTGCAAAAAAAAAACTCGACCTCAGTGTACCAACCGTTAGATGTTGGCGTCGTGGGCCTCTGAAGGCTAAGCTCAAGGAGCTTTGAATAGTGGAGCGACCTACACGTGTGCAAAAAGGAGCCAAGAGGTCAAAGAAAACTGCTAAAGAAAAACGCCTGGAGACGATTAAGCGAACGATCAAGGCCTGGGGATCGATTGAGGCAACGACCACTACAGGGCGTTCAACAAAGCCCTTCTCACTAAGTTTTAGCAAAAACAAAAAAATACAGCCTCCTTTTTTGCATCTGGTGCGATCTAATTCTTAAGTTGATCTCAAATCTAAAATGATAGAGTTTAGCCAATCATATAAAATTGCTTGCTAACCATACCTGGCAGTTGCATTCTGTCCGTTGCTATATTTCTTCTACCTACTGTTTGCTCAGCAGTCCCGAAGTATTGTCATCGAGTTGGGCGAGGAAATTCTGGTGAAAGGAAACGCGTCCGAAATGCAGGGCATCTGCAAAGCATTGGCCACGCCCTTCACCGGCTGTAAGCGACACGACGCATACAATGCAGAATACGAACAGTAGAACAAATCCACATCATTTAATTGAAAACGCTTTAGAAACACTGAAGCAATACAATACAGCCAGCTTTTGCCAAACCTTTCCACCTCAATGCAACGCCAAGCTTACCTTAGTCCACTCGTCCAGCACCAGCCGCGCGCTACTGGTCTCCGACGACGCGCGGCCGCCTCAGCGCCTCCTCCATCCCCGCCGCAGTCCATCCGCCCAGCGCCAGCTGCGCGCTGCAAGTCGCCGAAGACGCGCGGTTAGCCTGGCGCCTCTTTCAGCCCCTCCCCCACACGGTCTAGGCGCTGTTTGCCGGCGGCGACGCGGAATCTTGAATGAGAGGTGAGTCCGTGGCCCCCATCATTCATCGCTAGAGCAAGAGGAATAAAAATGTCCTCAGGCGGGACGCTACTGCAGCGTCTCTGCTCGTGTGCTGTGCTGCATTCTATTGTGCTGATCAGGGTTTCATTGTATTTATGGTATTTTATCTTGCTGCAGAGCCATCCATTACTTCATCGCCCAGATGACAGCGAACAGGAAGTTCAGCACTAAAATGCCGACAAGCTACCGCCACTTGAGTGTGTTGACAGTGGCGAGACAATCAGCGCTGTTGCGCACTCCTACGGTGTCACACGCGTGACTAACGTATTTTACCGAATAAAACACCGGTGCTCAATAGAATTTAAGCGGCATCGGACTTCAAATCGAATGAGGATTCCAATTTGTCGCACAGAAGCAAATAGTTGTATTGGGAGGTAAGGGTAGAGCCTAGACTCATAAGTGTCGAGTCGCGCAAGACGATACACCGTCGCCGCGCTCCTGCGACCACACGATGACTTCGAGCTTGCGATATATTGGTAGTCCTTGTCGAATGACTCCCATTGCTCCGTTGCGAATATGAGGTTCCTTGCGCATTGGGAATCGCGCATCGGAGTGCGGGAATACTGAATATCCATTCGAAATTTCACGACAGCCACACAAAGACGGACTTCAATTCGATGCAGACTTCTATTTTTCATCGTTCTAGAATGTGTCGCGAAGGCGGGAGCGGATTTCAAATAGGGATGGGTCTTTTATTCGGGAAAATACGTTATATGACGCTGGAGACGTACAAACTGTCAATCCTAAGGCGGTGTTCTTAGGAACTAAGGTTAAGGTTGCTGCAGTCTCGACAGACATCGAGAAGTAGTATTGTGACGAGGGCCACACGCGCCCTGGCCTGAGGAAGCGTAGTTTCTAAACAGAGACAGACGCCCTGCGTCTCTCTGTTTTCTTCGCACGAGGAAAGCCTGGCTATCCTATTGTCCGTGGGACGGGATTCCCACGACTTGCGAACTTCTAGGTAGATTTAAACTGAGCCTTTATTAACCTGCTCCTATGTTCCTACTTATTGTAAACTGTCTATTTAATGCATCTCTTAAATCACCGGTTTCTGAATAGGTGGTCCTCAAGCCATGTCTCCTTCCTAAGTGCGATTTGTACCTAAAGGTGTCTCTCACCTAAGTTCGATTCGTACCTAACTGTGTCTCTGGTAAGTGCGATCAGTACTTAATGGTGTGTCTCTCTCTCCTAGATACGATCTGTACCTAGTGTATGGCCGTCCCATATTGTGTGGTCACACCAGCTGGTCATGGGCCATCCATCAGGAACACACACCATTACAAGTATGGTACACATGCTCTTTTTGTTGCCGCAATACTTTAGTTTCTCACTTGTATTGATATCAGAATACTTCCTGGATTAGACACATGCGGGGTGCTATTTTTTTTTTTTTCATCAATACGGAGTGCATGCGCTATGCCCTCGCATACTTCGACCCGGCGTATCAGGCGTCAAGAATACATAATGTAGTGAAAATGTACATATTTTGTTTTCTACGTCACAATCGACTCGCCTATCGGCGGATCACGCACCGCAGCCGTGTCGCGCGACGATATGCAGGTAAACAATATTTGAATTAAGAGGTCGATCATTGCTTATAATAACGCTCTTATATATTGTTGCTGATCGCTTCTCAATGTCGATGCTCCATCACATCGAGAGCAACGCTATTTTCCTCTTGGGATGCCAAACAGATACGACTTCGTTTTCAACATGGGCCAGACATCGGTATGTATTAATATGAATCCGCACAGACGATCGAGTTTGTTGATGCGCGCACGGTAGATTATTCCGTGTACGTTTAAAAAGCTATTATTAAGCGAATTTAATTAATTGACTAAGCGATTGAATAATCTGTATGTTGCGTGTGCATGTAGCTACGACAGCTGACTCCTTTCGCCATCAGTGTTCTTGTGCGCCTCGGCTACGTCTCGCAAACTAAGACCAGTTATCGGTTTTGTTCGGATACCAGGGGCAGTTGTCCATGAGGAGCTCAAGGAAGACAGGCGTTACAGGATACTATACGATTCAGACCAAGGCATACTACGACAAGAAGGTCATGGAGGGGTGATTGACCATATCTGGGCCAACGAAATCCAGGGGCCAAGTGGTTTGGGCCCTGGACAGCCTCAAGACGCATAAAACGTAGTGCATTCGAGCGTGTTTGGTGGTGCACGCGCACATGAGTGTGGTCTACGTGCCTCCTGGGGTGACTGGCCCGGCACAGCCTATGGACATTGCCGTTATAAAACCTTTCAAGAATAGACTCAGGGATATATATGTGAAGTTTGTAATTGAAAACGGCGAATTTGCTGACATAGCACAGAAATGGCGAAGTATTGCAGCGGCTGTCCTGCAAGCGTAGGACGAAGACATGAGGAATCTATCTGCAACCGCTCTCTGAAAGCAAACTTTTTGTGACGGGTCCGCGCATGCAGAAGGTGTCTTCGCAATACCGCTCCGCAATATTCGCAATCGACTCCCTTTAGTGAAGGAGTAGTTGAAGCATAATAATAAAAGTCGTGGCATTGAAAAGGTTGGATGTTGGTTGCAAGTGGGGGTCACTTTAGCTATTTCGTCGTGGTAACGTCAAAAAGCGTCTCTCACATTCTAACAAGGTGCGTCTGGATTACCGTGTGTCGCATGACCTCCGTAGTTTTTCGGTTGATCAACTAGCTATTCGTGATAAACCTACATCCTTCAAACCGCGGGGACTTAATACCTGCACCGGTACTAACCAGATTAACTTCATTTTTTGCCCAAAAAGAGATATGTAACTACATCTCTACCAGAGCAAAGCAAGACGCTTTTGGTAATTGGGAAATTGAAGTTTTGGGAAGATCCTCCCACCCAAGCCAAAAAAGGCGTTTTGAGAAACTGCATAGTAGGATTGGTAGTTTCGCACAAGCAGGTTTGATCAATTAGCTACTCGTGATAAACCTACAGCCATCGAACCGCGGGGACTTGAAGCATGTACGGTACTAACCAGATTAATTCCCGCTCTCAAGTCGTTTTTGTCCCCCCGGCAAGTCTTAACATGATGTTAAAGACTACATGTTAAGGCCGGTCTAAGATTGATTTTTGTATTTTGCCTTCGATAAGTACGAGTGTATTGTAAGGACTGCGGCAGGCACCCTGATCAGCCAAGATTGCTTGCACGTCGTTCGCAGCACTCTGTACCAGCGATGTAGCCGTATACACCTCCGCCGGGGTAACAAGTAGGCGCACGGTGTATATACTGCATTTGCTTGGGCCTTATTATTTGAAGATGACAAAGTGGAACGTATGCGCATAACTATACCAACTTTCAGCTTCAGAATGGTTGAATTGCTGTAGCAAGTACATCTTCCTTCTCGATCGTAATCATCATAGCTATCCTTCTACTCCTCATCACCTGTCTGCTCTTCTTGTTCGCTTCTATTGTTCTGCTCTTCCTCCGCGCCCTGCCCGTCCTACTCCTTCACTTCATCTTGCTCATCCTCTTTCTCGTCCTCCTATTCTCCCTCCTCAGCGCCTTGTGCGGAACGACGGTGGTGTTTCTTCCCCACTCCAGGCATCTGAATGTCTCGCCCAAATCGAGCACGCGGGCGTTCCTCTCCGTTCTTCCACTTGACGTGCCATCAAATCTGGCACGTCATGTTGTTCGCGTAGCGACCTGGACGAACACGATCACACAGGTATATACTACAGCATACAAAATGTTAGCCGAAAGAGTACAACAAATTTACATGCCGTAACTCACCGCTTGGTCCCAATGCTACACGCATCGCAAAAGAATCTGGTGGCATTGCGCTGCCCAACTTTCGTCTTTCGGAGCGAGCAGACCTTGCGTTGATGCTGCGGCCTCATACGAAAGACTTCGCGAACTTGGACCCCCTAGGGAACTTCGGATAGCATATGCTCAGCAGCATTGCCGCGGCATGTTGCGCTTGGCGTAGATTGCCCTGGTGAGAAGATCTGTTCAGGAAAACGCAGTGTCAGTAATATACAACATTATACCGTATGTTCAGGTACAAACATGTTGTGTATACCTCTTCAGCGGAGTCGTCTTCCGTTGTCTGAAGCTGCTGATCTTGGAGCACCTGCCCCCCCCCCTTATCTGCTGGAGGTTTGCCTTGTTGCTTTTGGGTCTGGCGTTGACGATATAGGCATTGACCATTGCCATATCGAACAGAACCAAGAAGGTTGTGTTGTAGTACTTTGAAAGCGCACTGAAAGCTCAGCGAATAGCGCTGCAGCCGCAGCTTGGTCATGAATGTCCACTTCGCCCATTCAGCGATGGTAGTCGCGCATCGCAGACGGGCAGGGGATGCTGGTTAGCCAAACCGCCAGGAACATGACGTTCTGTAGCAATCAGACAGTAACTTACGTTAGAATCCACAGTCTCGCATTGCATTCCCGTAAACGCACCGCACGTCTCGACCATTGTGCTGCTTCCAGTTAAAAGTAGGTAGACCGGCAGGCGGTCCCGAAGCTGTAAGGCTTGCAGCTTTGGACAGTTTTTTGCCACTGCGACAGTAGCCGAATCACGCGCCACGCTTGCTGGTAGTTACGCCTCTTTGATGATCAGCGATGATGGGAAGCCTTTTTTGTTGGTCTGGATCGTACCCACGATGTATACATTACGCGCCAAAAGCTACGGCGCTAGCTGCACCGACGTGTAAAAACGGTCGGTGACCACAACATAAAAAACCCTTGTTTCAGGGTGGGAGTACCTTATCGAGGTTTCGCATCACTGCGGCAGGGACTGAGTTCGGGTCTGCCGACAACTGCGTCGGTGACGCTTTCCCAAGCTCGTCAGCATGCTGGTCGGTCCCACAGAAATTTTAATCCTGCAAGCGTGCATATACATCATGAACACAAATAAGCACGCGTTATTATACAACATGTAGAACTAGCAAAAAACGTTGCGGCCTCCATGTTAGAGTCCGCCGTTTCACCTTCGACGTACCGAAGACAGATGCGGTGTTTGCGCAGCATGTCATGAACAACTTCGTTCCCCATTTGTCCGGCTTGTCCTTAATGAACTGGCGGGAAGTGTTGTGGCGGCTTCTCGATGGGATCATGGCTTCATCAAATGCGAGCACTGGCGGCGCCGTGTAGCCCCGCACGAATGTCTACTACAGTGTATCAACCACGGACCCGACTTCCATGCGCGATCCGTCTCCGCGCGTGGGTCTGCATTCGTGAAGTGAAAGATCTGCGTGATGCGGTCAAATCCGGACTTGCGCGCAAAGGACCCGAAGATGCTTTGTGCGCAAGTCCCGATTTGACCTTTTTGGAACGGCACCGATGGTCGTCGTTACCCAGTGATCCGCGAGCCGTCGTTTGTGAAGACACAACATCCATGCGACCAGCAACCCAATGCAGTATATCCTCAGGTTGAATCTCCTTGTGAGTTTTAGTCTCCTTTAGCAACACGTCGTTCCTCGTTGTGTCTTCACCTCGAGCCTAGACCGGCGCGTATGTAACGGGGTTACACGAAGGTAACACGAGTGTAGCCGTGCTACGTGTCACCTTGCAGTAAGTGGTACTTGGTACCACTTGTATTAACGGGATTTCAGTACGTGGCCACAGGGCCACTCGACATGCATTTGACTAGGTTAAACTATGGTAGATAGTTAGAGTCATACATTTACACCACAGGCGGCTTTGCCGCAGATAAGCAAACAAATAACAGTTCAGTTTAGCATCAAAGAGAGTATTGCCCTAGGTTTAGGAATGCTGACTCTTTGAGTCTTTAGTGGTATAACTAGAGCGATCTAAGCCTCTGCGGAGACCTCAGGGGTTAGGATAACCGCAGCTAAGACTCGGGGAGTCATACGTCTTCCTCTGACGCACCACGCTACGCAGCCCCGCTGCACCTGGTAGCACTTGTAGTCAATCCCGCACCTGAGTCTTAGGACTATTCCTCAGTGAGGATGGAGCAGACAGCGTTTTCTAACCCGTCCCAGAGCCAGCAAGATGCGCTGGAAAAGCTTATGTCTTTGCTCGGCCCTGAGGGCATAACGCATCTTGCTTCGCAAGGACCGGACGCGGTGAAGCGCGTCTGGAAGCGTTCTCAAACTACGAGAATACTCTGTTGGAGCACCTCCGGCAGTGGATGTCGGCGTCTGCACCGACGTCGACGACATCGCAGGATGGGGCCTCCCGGCCTAAACCGCTCATTGTGACCGTCAAGACTTTCGAAGGAAAGGAGGGGGAGAACCTCATGTTGTGGATCCGTGAGATCGAAATGGCTATGGAATCGGCCATATTCCGTAATGAGCAACAGCGCGTGGCGCTAGCGATCTCGAAGCTCGGTGGCCGAGCACGAGAATGGGCACTCACGTGCTAGTAGCATCCAGAGCTCAGCTATATCTGTTGGAGGCTGAACTGAGTCCTCAACTAAATTCTCGAGCCAGCAGAAGAAGATCCCGCTGAGTCCAGTGGGCCAGCAGAAACCTCTTGGCTGTGAGACTGAGACTCGAGCTGAGACGGCGAAGACTCAGCTGATGAAAGCGGAGGAATCCCAGTCTCCATTAGTCCATCCGGACGGAACCCAGGCAGCGGAATCGCATGCGGTGGACTCGGCAGAGGTGACGGACATGGAGAATAAATATCACTATCCACGGAAGACATATCTGGAGAATGTTGAGATTCTTGTAAGTCATCGACCAGGGAATCCAAGCTCGGCGGAATCGGCTTCAACGCTGGGTCTTCATCCGAGCGTTGGGGAGGAGGAGGAGACCCGGCGAGGGGAAAAGCCGAGTCTTCACCGTCTCGAACCCGAAGGATAGACTTAAGCGTTAACGCGCGAGGGACCGGTCGTGAGTGAGGGTCCGTCGGTTGATCGCTCAGAGATGTGGAATTCGGTGATACTGACTTATCAAGGAGGCGAGCTGCAGGAAACCGAGGACCAGCGGCGACAGTGGTTGAAGACGCCCATTCAGTTGAGTTGCCGGGAAGGAAGCTCAGAGATGGGCAGGGGAGTCCTGTGAGAAATAGGGAGGAATGAGCATCTACGAACCGAACTCGGTGAATTCAACGATCTGAGAGCTGGGCTTACCGGATGAATTGCTCGGGCAGTCTTGGAGGAAGTCGACTGAGAGGCGTGACTACCAGTGGCAATCTCAGCTGACTCAGACGATCCATCAGACCTCACGTGAGTTGAAACAGTAACTGGAGTTATTCCAGCGTCATTTTCGGTTGGCTGTCACCTTGAGCTGCTGGTAACTCAAGCGATAGCGGTGAAGTTTCTCCTGAGGGAGAAATAAGACAGCCGTCCGAACTTTTGAGTTCTGGCGAAGCAGAAGAAGTTCTCTTAGCCATATGGGCTAGCGATACACACGGAAACAAGTCAGAAGGAGATCGGGCTGAGCCGGTAAGTCAACAGAAGCTTACCAGTTCGTAGAAGAAGCGTCAAGTCAGCGACTCAGTGTGTGTCTTGAGAACAGTCAGAGGTCAAGCATCAGGGAAGGTGAGAGTGAGAGTGAATGTGGTAATCTTGACCTGTGGCGACACACCAGTTAGGCCAAGCCACTTGCCAGCTCGGCTCGTAGCATGGCCGGGGCAGTTGTGGTGTAGTGGACGCCAGATGAAGCTGCTCACACATCGCACTGAAGTAAGCAACCACAGTAGTGCTCGCTGAGTATGAACTCAGCTAAAGATCCGGCTACTCGACTGTATGAACTCGACCGGCCGTTGAGTTTGGGTGGTTACATTGAGATCTTTGCGAAGGGTCGGTTGAGAGCCGACCACATTTCGTTTCATCTTATATTTGTATAGGAACATAGCTAACAATAGGAGGAGCCCTTGGGGGCTCCCGGGAGATAAAATAATAACAGAGTAACTCTTTCCAAATCCAAGACAAGTGTACACTGTCCGGTAAGTCCCTGCACGGACTGGATTATGGTTACCGTTGACACCCGAGAGGCATAGCTTGTAAGGTGTTGACTGGTAGCGCCAAGAGAACTAGGTCGGCCCGAGGAAGGGCATGTCTCGCCAAGCGCGAAGGAACAAGTCCTGCCGAACTCGGCAGGCCGGTACGCCGTACAGCCCGGGTACCGTAACACTTCTAGCCGAGAATCCTTTGCTCTCGGCGACCCGTCAAAGCGCTAACGCGCCGTCGTCCGCTCTTTAGTGAAGGACACGGTATATCTGAGCCAGAGGCAGTCAGCCCAGCTGACCGCTGTGAATTGACTGGCTTGGGGCACTTAGTCTCGGCGAAGCGAGACACTACTGCCCTGGAAAGGCCGAACCGTTAGGTGCAACCCAGCGCAGGCCAACAAGGTCCGACTAGCTCGGCTATTGTTGTGTTTCTTGCCTAGTATCCACATCTGACGATTTTGTGTGCTGCAATACCACAACTGATACCGCGACCCGGGATCAAGTCCAGGGCCCCCGATCGAAGGGAGACTACCCCAGATCGGGGCCCGATAAAGCCAGCAGAACGAAGACTTCCGCGCTGCTTTCCGTAGCCCGCGTCCCGCCCAGGACGTTCAAGACTTTGCATCGACAAATCCTTCGGGGTCCAGAGAGAGCATATCCAGCTACACAAGGTGAAACCAAGCAGATCACGGATCATCGGATAACCCTCCCCGTTAGTCGGTGTCTGGGTGCAGTTGGGAACCTCGGATCGGGTTTTAATCATATTTTGACCGATCCCGCCACCACAGCCATCTTGTCCGCGACGGGTGCCAAAATGCAAATATAGGTTACACGTTCTGCTAGCCTGCAGCCTGCAACGTTCTACTATATATGCATCTGAATGAAATTAGTACCACTATAATGCTTCTGTACTAGCAGGCTAGCTAGTACGGAAGCATTATACTGATACAAGTTTCATTCAGAATGAAGCTTCTGTACTAGTAGGCTAGCTAGTACGGAAGCATTATATTGATACAATTCTCATTCAGATGCATATATAGTAGTACGTCTGCACGCGTACAGTCCGCGACAGTGGTATATGAACACCATCGGTCTCCCCAAATTTTTTTTTATCAAATTGTGTTTTCATTCGCTGAAATTACCCTGGATTATAACGAATTGCAAGATCTGTCGATTGCACCAACGTTTGATGCTGATTTCCACCTGGTTTTGAAAAACGATGAGAAATATTACTTCACGAGGTGCGACACAATATATGAACATAACTTCCACATGACCGAAACATTTGTTTTGAAGCATTATGGATGCGATTCGCGCGTTGCTAATACGAAATATATGCTTCCCGGCGTACTAATACCCGGATACAGCGTTTGCGCATTGATAGGGTCAGATCTGTGAGCGTCTTGGGGAGAATTGCAGCCCATGCCGCCAAAACCGCTTTCTTCAGCTCGTCTTTCGTGTTGTACTGCTTCCCGCCTTCGTAAACTTGCTGGATCATGATGTCCCATAGATTCTCAATAGAATTGAGGTCTGGGGACAAAGCTGGCCAGTCCATAACGTCGATCCCTTGGGCCTGAAGCCAGTTCATCGTGTAGCGGGATTTGTGGATGGCTGCATTGTCTTGTTGAAAATATGGTTTTCCGCATCGATGAACGGTTGGAAATGCGTGCGTAGGGTGCTCACATACTTGACGGAGTCTTGGTTGCCATCCACGAACTTCAATTCAGACTTGGTGTCCGCACGAAATGCTCCCCAAATCATGACACCACCGCCACCAGTATGACGACGGACGTTGAGCTCCTTAGAGCGACGCGTGTCGACGCATTCGTAGCGCATGCCATCCGGGCCATCCAGGTTCCACTTCTTCTCATCGCTGAACGCCACTTGATACCACGCTTCGTCATCCTTGAGGCCCATACGCTCGGCCCACTTGACCCTTGCTTCTCGGTGGCGCTTCGTCAACGCTGGAGCGGCACCACGCTTCTTGTACTTAAGCCAGCTCACCGACTTGATCACGCGCTGCATCGTACGCACGCTGTTCACCAACTTGAGCTTCTCTTTCACTTTTGTTGCGGACAAACGGAGCACAGCGGATGACATGGCGCTTCTCACGCGCAGCCACTTTCGACACGCTTCCAAGCCGTTTCTTGGGCTGAAAATTGGCAGGCACCTTCAACACATTCTGCACGGCACCGACAGAGCGTGTGAGCACCTGTGCGATACCCCGGACCGAAAAACCGCGCAGTGAGAGCGCCCGAATTGACTCGCGTTCTTTGTCGGACAGATGCGAAGCTCGTGCCATCGCTGGCGAACTGAAAAGTGGCGCCACGATTGGTGGGATAGCAGTCTGTATAGTAAACACATTAGCAACGCGTGGCGAGGGTTGTGGATCAAACTTACGCAAACTTTCAGCAAACCCGAAGTTATGTTCATATATTGTGTCGCACCTCGTGAAGTAATATTTCTCATCGTTTTTCAAGACCAGGTGGAATTCAGCATCAACAGTTGGTGCAATCGACAGATCTTGCAATTTGTTATAATCCAGGGTAATTTCAGCGAATGAAAACACAATTTGATAAAAAAAATTTTTGGAGAGACCGATGGTGTTCATATACCACTGTCGCGGACTGTATACTGCTGCGTATAATAGTATTATGTCATCCTAGTATTGCTGTGCGCCTGAAATAATATTTCTATGAAATCGTAAGTTTGAAGAAAATACTACGATTCTTTTCAAAAAGTATTTTACCCAAATGGAAAAATGCTCAAGCTCCTGCGCCCGACTCGATCGTGCGGAGGAGCACTTATGCTTAATGATGGGTCAGTGCGGGTCAGTGACCCACCATCGCCAGATTCAATCTCGACCTCAAGCTGAAGGAAGCAACAGCAACAACAGCAGTAACATGCACACGCCGCTCGACCGCCCGCACCCTGACTGCCAAGCTGTATGTCCAGTGGATGAAGTGGTTATTGCGACCAGTAGATATGACTGCCTCATAATGTGAAGATTGGCCACTGATTCGTCAATTGATTGAGCAGGAGATCAAGGCGCTGCTCGAGTGTCACGAGAACAACCCGTACGCCAAGTTCTTTGGTGCATGCGGCGACGTGAAGACGGCACTAGACTGGTGCTTTAAGGGCGAAAAGGTCCGTATCCGCTCGGAGAATTTTAAGCACGCTAAGGCGTCGGACGCCTACGTGAGGCAGAAAATGCAGGAGCACCGCGACCGCGTGGCAGCGGAGGAGAAAACCAAGGAGGAAACCAAGACCAACAAGACTGCAGCAGCCGCCAACTAGAGTTACGACCGACCGAACTTTGACAACCACGAGACTAACGCGAAACTGTGACAAACACTCAAAAACTTTAGGACTGGAAGCAGATATTTGTGTTTCGTGTATTGATTGCTGCGAAGGAAGCTATAATGCAACGCAGCAGAACAGCTAGAAACCTCTTGAACGGTTGATGTTGCTGCTGTGCGCTCCGTTATATAAAGTTGCCATGCCGATGGATCAATTTGCACCTGTCGCAAATGGGCTAGCAGACCAACAGATCGGGTAGACAGGTAAGTTTACTTCTGCTTGTCACCTTCGTAGAGCTGGTTGCCCGTCGGTCGGTCCCAGACCGAGTATCGTGTCGTCATGTTCCAGTAGTAAAGCTTGCCGCGGTTGTCTAGCGCTGAGCGCCAGTTGCCGAAGCGCTGTCCGATGAGCACCACGTCGTCGTCGTCGTCTTTAGGGATGCTCTTCACGTGGGTCTCTGGCAGCGGGCTCCACGGAATGGTGCCCTCCATGATGTACGTGGCATCGACCTTCTCGAGGTTCTTGAGCTCGCGCTTCATGTACTCGGCCATGATACTTGCAATACGCAGACCCTCGGGCGTCTCGTTCTCGAGCAAATGCTGGGCCACGGCCGTCTGGAGGACGTTGGGCCCGTTCTTCAAGCCCTGATCATAGGCAATGCAGGCGTTAAAGCATATCTGCTGCACTTGAGCCAGGTGCTTGTTCACTGTGAGCTCCGAGATGTCCTGGTAGCGGATCCGCACGACAGTTTCCTCCCAGAGGCGGTCGAACATGAGCTCCTGCATGATCTTGCCCTGCTCGCCTTCCAGCGCCAAGCGGCGGTGCACCAGCCACACGTGCGCCATGAGAAGCGCTTGCTGAGCACGAAACGAGCGCGGTAGTCCTAGCGCGCGGTAGTACTCTGGTCTGGCTGTGTAGTTCATGCAGCTCTGGAACACGGCGGTCGAGTGGCGGAATAGGCGGTCATCCTCGTTCAGGAAGCCCAGCAACTTCCACAACCAGTGCCAGCGCTGGATGGGGTTCTGGCTCTTGGTCACGTCCACGTTAGCGGAGCGGCCAATGATGCCGCGGCCCGGAGACGGCGGTGCGATGTCCGTTTCGGCCCAGGCGAACTTGCGCGTATCTGCGCGCAAGATCTGAGGCTGTGGTGCGCTGGCGGCGGACGCGAAGGTCTTGGCCGCCAGCACCTGTATATGCGTCGCGACGCGCTGCGAATGGACAGAGGAGACGCCCAGGCCCTTGGTCACTAGGGCGGCACTGCCGCGCTGGCCGCAGGAAGTCGCCACTCTCACCGCCGATCGCGTCGCTGCAGCCCGCATGTTTAAACCGGAATGTAGTGCTCAATCGCATCAGCCACAAGTATTAAGTTCGCACACGTACTTAATGATGTGGCGCACACAAAAGTAATAGCAAATTGCGCCAGCCAGTCAAGTGCTTCCGGCCACTGGTGCAGTTACCGTAGTGACGAGCAATGGGACGCAAGGCGAGGCACTCGGCCCGCACGGGCGACGGCGGCGCGGAGGTGCGTCTGCGCAATAAGCAGCTGAAGGATGCGCAGCAAGCGCAGAAGGACGCGGAGCTGACGTTCTACGACGACCCGTCTGAGAATGAGAACGACAGCGAGCAGGTTGAGTCAGAGGATGACGAGCTGGCGGGTGAGGAGGTGCTGGAGCTCGGAGACGATGAAGAAGATGATGACGAGGCGGAGGAGGAAGATGCCGACATGGACGACGACGATAACGACATATATTATGCCGACGTTGAGCGCAAAAAGGCGATGCAGATGGAGGGCAAATGGGGCAAGAACCGCAAGACCTTTTACTCGGCAGATACGGCCGAGTACGAGCTCGAATCGGACGAGGAAATCGCCAAGGACGAAGAAGAAGCTGCTCTCGAACTGCAACGCAAGCAGGCAGAGATGATGGACGACGAGGACTTTGGCATTGATGAGCCTGAAGCTGACGGAGAGGAGGAAGAAGAAGAGGAGGAGAACGAGGCAGCGCCGGTGGATGACGAGGAACTGGTTGGAGAGCAGCTCGCTGATATTGCTATGCTCGCAGACAATGGCGCGGGCGGTGCGGATACTGTGGAACAGGTGCATAAGGACTTCTCCAAGATGTCCAAGAAGGACAAGCTGCAGGTTGTGAACCAGTCGGCGCCGGAGCTGCTGGGTCTCATGTCAGAACTGGAATCGACCACGAAGGAGCTGGAGGAGGTCGTGACACCTGCTGTGCTTAAATTGCGACCAGTGCGTCGGAAATCACGCCAACTACAGATGGGTCTGCGCTATTTGATGACCCGCCAGAACTTGCTACTCAATTACTCGGCAAACATCTCGTTCTACTTGTTGTTGCGTGCGGAAGGCAAGAGCGTATCGGACCATCCCGTGCTGATGCACTTGCTGCTACTTAAAAAACAATTGACCAAACTCCAGTCTATAGATGAGGTATTGAACGACCAGTTACAGGAGCTTCTCACGAAGGAACTGCCGGCTGAGCGGGAACCAAAGGCCAACGATGGTCTCGACAAGTTCTTTGCCAAGTCAGAGCGCAAGCGTCGTAACGAGTGCGAGATGATATCGGCCAAGAAGCAGAAGAAGTCAGCGAAGGTGTCACCCGAGGAGCTGGCCGAGGCAGAGAAGTTCTACGAGCAGACTGCACGCGAGCAGGCGGAGCTCAAGAAGGCAAAGAAGGAGTTCTACACGCACGAAACTCCTGCGGCGCTGGCGTCGACCGGCGAGGACAGCGACGCGGAGGGCGCCAAGCGTGGCGCTTCGTACCAGATCATGAAGAACAAGGGTCTGAAGGCGCACAAAAGCAAGCTGAACCGCAATCCGCGCGTCAAGAAGCGCTTGCAGTACCGCAAGGCTGTCATCAGAAGGAAGGGCCAGGTTCGTGACGTGCGCGTGGGCGAGGCCGGCAAGTACGGAGGCGAAACCACAGGTATTAAGTCGAACCTGTCTCGCAGTCGCAAGATCCGCAACTAATCTGGACAAAACTCTGTGCACCGGTAGACAAATACATAGACCTTTTTGCATCACATTGTTATGTCCTCGTTCACTGCTTCTGCCTTGGGACTGAGGCGGCTGAGGTGGCTGTGTAGTGTATTTAATTGGTTGCTCTCGCCCTGTTACATGCACATGCCTCAAACTAATTGAAGGATGCTGCCATGTTTATTTAGCGGACTCGATGGGGCTCTCCCACAGCTTGTGCTCTGCAACAACAGTAGCAACACACACATACATCCCGTCAATGCTATCTGTTCCTAAGACCACAGCAGAGGCGACGCAACGTACCCAGGTACACAGGGATGACGCTCAGCTCGTCTTCGGCCTGATCGATCAGCTCCTCTAGCTGTCCGCAGTTAATCTTGCGCTCAATGACGTCCTCCTACAGTACATCACCAACAAGTACACAATCTATCATCACCTTCTGCCTCACCTGTACCACCAGAATACACTTAAAATCTCGTCTCTCACATCCTCGTTCGTCTCCACCACGTTCAGACGGAAGTTGGTGATCTGCTCCACAGCATTGCGGTAGTTTTTGGCCTCAGCTGGCAGCACCTGCAGCAAAAACAGCGACAGAGTCAGCCTCAGTCTCCAGTAGCTCTTCACGATTTTCTTAATGTCCTCGTCGCACCTTAACCTCCTCGAGCGTCCGGCGGTAGATCTTGATGAGATCCTGACGGGCGTTCGGATTCACCTTAAGACCCACGATACCCGTCGAAGTCTTGGTCACCGCCATTCGCAGCATTCGCGACGCAAACATGATCGATGCAGGAAGGTCTTGGCGCTGTGCAGTTATCTGCGAGGAAGGATCACCGCAAATCCGGGGTCGTACGTAACTGGCTGAAATCATGACAATTGAATAATTACAACCAATCACATGCTCTTAAGGATATCGATTCAATTCTGAATTGGAACTGCACAGCGCACGAGCGAACTAGCGCACCATGAGCGGCATTTTCCCGGGCAACAGCAGCCTCATCCAGCAGCTAGACAGTGCGTACTTGGAAGTTCTTATCTCGTGGTCCTGCTAGTCTATTTTATGCGGAATATGGCGCCGATTTAGCCTCAATATGCGCGGCTAACTGACGCGGTGACGTGATTTTGCGTGGATGTTCGAGCAGAGCAAGTGCTGATGGTTTTGCGCGACGGCCGCCACCTCGTTGGATATCTGCGGAGCTTCGATCAATACTGTACGTGTCTCCCTGTCTTGTTTGCGTCGGATTTTGGGCAGGAAACAGCTTCACGTTGTCGAGCTAGGACAGTTGGCTCAAAGGATTTTGTGCGCGTGTGTGTTGCTACTGCTATTGGCATCGGGCACGTAAATTCTTGATGCTGCAGCTAATATCATTCTGGAAGATACATTTGAGCGTCATGTGGCTGGAGGACTGTTCTGCGACATCGAGCTGGGTCTCAACATCATTCGGTACGCGGCGGCACGCTCAGGGACATTGCTATGCTGCGTCATTACGAGATTCGGGGTGAAAGTCCGGGGTGATTGATGCTTACGTACGTTTCTGGGTGGGTTTCCTGTGTGTTTTCTTGCTGTGCTCACAGTGGTGACAATATCGTTCTCCTCGGCGAGTTGGTACGGATTTGGTATTTTGTGAGCTGTCGGACCCATTTACCTTTGGACGTTGACCCACTGACTCGATGCCTTATTATTTACATCCGACGCTCCAGGATAGCGACAAGGAGCGCGACCAGCCGCATTTGAAGCGCGTGGAGCTAGAAGAGGTGCTGGAGGCCGAGGAGCGACTGAACGAGGAAGGCAACACCAGTGTGCGTCAGCAGTGGGACTTCGAGCAGCAACACTGATCGCACGGATATCGGTAGCCTTCGTCGCTCTTGTACTACTGTAGTGTAGCATTCATAGAGGCCTGGCACATGAGTACATTTCCCTTAGCCCAACATAGCTACAGTCTCACTATAATGTACGACACATCAACTTATGTACCCCACATATCTCAGCATAGCCGCTCGTTCAAGTTATCGTTTCCGTTGGTGAGACTCCGGGAGGGAAGGCAGCGCTAAGCTCGAGTTACTTCATCACAGCAGCAGTCATGGCCGAGGAGCGCAAGACCGTCAAGCTGCCGGACACGGACAACACGAGCCTCACGTGCGCCGCGCGGATCCTGGCGCACGAGTGCGCGGACGCCAACCTGGAGTTCATGCGCTGCAAGCAACGCGACGCCAACCCGCGCGCCTGCCTCGTGCAGGGCGAGAAGGTCACAGCCGCCGTGCTCAAGACGTACGTTAGCTGGAGCATACAACCTTTAAGATTATTTAGGGGCGTGAGCTTTCGAATAACCTCTTCTGTTGTTTTGTTTAGTCTACGCGAGGTCGAGACCCACTGCGGCGAGACGTACTCGGCGTACAAGAAGGCGCTCAAGAAGAACTGGCACCGAATCGACGAGACGCGGAAGGAGCAGGCTGCGCTGGAGGAGTGCTGGCGACAGTACAAGGGTTACAACCAGACTAAGGAGGAGAACTAGACGAGTCTCGGTGGAGGGAAATGCTCTCGCGGTCTTTAGATCAAAGAAGTCCCGAGTGAAATGGCCAAGCCAAGGACCAGAACCTCCCGGCACGATTGCACGCCTAGCCTGTCAGCAACTACGCAATAAGAAACCAAACACAAGAGGGGAGAGGAAGGAAATCACAATGCAGTCATCATCAAATTGCCCCCCCCCCCTCCTAGCCTTGCGGCAGACAAGCTCGAAGGCTATTGCATTAAGATTTATTTGCTTCGTTATCCGTCACTCAGGTTAATGATGACAAGACCTCGAACAGCAGTCAACAGAACACGCGTTAGGAGTCCCATTATTTATGCTTGAAGGGACCACCGCCCACGCCGGCATCAAGACAAGCTTTGGATGTATCCGCAGAAGCCGCGAGGTTGGTCGCTGTAGAACCTTCAGAGGTTGAGGTGGTGCTTGCTATTGATGAACCCTCGAATCGTCCACGGTACGCCCACAGACCCAGAGCAGGGTTAGAGATGTAGAAGAATCGCTCGCCATGTGCGTCCACGTTCCAGCCATCCTGAAGCTTTTCCACCGAGTACTTCGCACTCATTTCTGTCAGGTCACCGTAGCCAAAACCCACACCTTCAATCTCTTCCTTTGTAAGATGTCCTGGACAGTACGTGATGCGGAAACGACCCTCAGACGAGCCGTGAATCAAGTGTGCTGCCGCACTTAGGTTCTTCATCAGATCGCGGTTGGCCTTCAAGTGGGCTAACACTTCCTATACAGTAACAAATCAGCAACATGTGAGAACTTACTCGCTGAAAAGGCTGCGAGAAGGTCGTACTGGCGTCGTGCGATAACCATATTTCCGAATGAGCTCGTCAATGCGCTTATCCTCGCCGAAACGAGCCACACCAGGAGCGAGCACGATGAGTTCACCGTCGTCCGCAATAGCCATACGCGTGCGGTAGATGGACTTGTTTCCAAGCCACGTGGATTTGAACTCTTCCGGGTCCAGATACACCACCACTTTGTCAAGTGGCGCTTCCAGCAACTCAAAATTCACTTCCAGCGACAGTTCAGCAGCCTTCATGAAGCATTCTTCGTCGTCTCCGATGAAAACGCCGCGGGTTACGAGGTCACCGTTCTCTCTACAGCTCAAAAACACACTATCGAGTAAGACTTGACCGTTCTAGGTGAAGCAGGTTGGCAAATGGAAAACGCACCCGCGTCCAATCACCGTCTGGATATAAATAAGCGGCAACTTCTGCAGGAAATTGGTGGAGGCATAGTTGAGGATACGACGCAGTGGGTTGTCGGCACGCCCCATCATACGCTCCATGCCGTACACAGCGCCGATAAAGTGCGAAAAGTTAATACCCTCGCTACCTCCAGTGCCAACGAAGATGTTCTTGTTGAAATTGGCCATGCCCATGACCTCGTGCGGGACGACCTGGCCGATGGAAAGCACGAGATCATGGCCACCTTCCCACAACTGCCAGAACGTCAGAACTGAGCCAAAGACCCTCCAGAAATCTTAACAAAAATTAAGCTTACCAGCTTGTTAATCTGTGCCGGCCAAGGCTCATTGACTTTGCCGTCGCTGGCCTTCTGGATGAGCTCCGCAGGCACCTGGCCAATCGTCACCACGTCGTTTCTGTAACAAGTATGGGACGTCGGTCTTCCCACACACTTCCAGCATTCCCAACAGTAACCGACGTACCTCCAGTCATGTACACGGAAGAGATCTTTCGGGATCTCGCCAAACATCTGCAAAAAGCACCGCAAACATCAAATAATCAGCCGCCCGTCGAGAGAATCAACCCTAGATCTTGCACCCGAGCTTGTTAGCGTGTCTACCTTGCTGATTTCGTCGTCCGTCATGGCGTCGTGCGTGCCCAGCGCCGGCAACACGTCCGTCACTCTGTGCTGCAGATATTCGTAGGCATACTGCGACAGCACACCCGATTTCCTGCATTATCCATAGCACAACGGCAAAAACCAAGTCAAATACACTGTAAAGTACCTCCATCTCCTCCACATCAGTCGCAGTGGTTGAAACGTACGAGTGGAAACGTGTGAAGTCAGGGGGCACGATCACGGCCTTCTCGAACGTGGCGCCGCGCTGCGTCTCTAGCTTCTGCAGCGTCTCATGCACGATCTCGCGCAGTCGCGCATCCGATAGCTCGGTGGTCTTGGAGCCCTCGGCGAAGAGCAGCGTCATGGCCGTGAACGGAGGAAGGGGGGGTACCGTATGTGTCAACACTTGATAGCGGATGACAAACTGAGCTTGTCGTCAATAACAGGATTTAACCAGCATAAAAAAGACGCTCCTGGTTGAAGTACTGAAATAACAGTTAAGAGTGTGTTAGTCTAGCACACACTTAACTTTGTCAATTAGAAGACGCTGACGTGTTTTGGGATAATAAGCCTGTAAGTAGTTAGCTGCCAGTGCTTGACTCGGATGCGGAGTCAGGACAAGTGGAAAAAAGTCGTTGTAGCTTTTGACTCAGATTAACTTTACCGACCAGTTCACATTGTGGAGACTGCAATATACAGCTATCCTGGCACTGACTGCATGGCCTGCGCCCGCAGATTTGTCTCCATGCTTTGAACAGCTCGCCCAGGTCTGCAACTGTTGAGCACAAACCCAGTGAGCTCCTGCACCAGGTCGCTTTGTACGCCCAGTGCGTCCTCGGAAATGCCGGGAGTGACGGTTTGCCACGTGTGAACAACGGATGCTGTCTCGTTGACGCTGCTCTGGGTTCTTGATGCGAAGGTCTCGATCACAAGCGCTCCTTTCTCGTCGTATACGATGTCACTCAGAGTTTCCGTCTTGAATTTACTCGGACGTAGGGATGCTCGCCATACAATAACGACGCGATCGGCAGCTACGTAACGTCGAACAATCTGCTTGACCTTAAGATCCAGCAACACTTGGCCGAAACGATGCTCTTCCCCGAAGATTTCAGCAACTGTATCATCACTCACGAGACCTGAAGACTACGGATGAAAAGAGGTGTCAATAAGCATGTAACAAACACTCAACCAAGGAAGAAGTCGCACCGTGCGTGGATCCGTATGGTAGAATCTCGTTGTTGAGTGCCGGAAGGAATGCGCGAAGAACTGCCAAGCCGCGTCGCCAGCTGAACTGACGTCATACGGTAGAATTTTATCGGCGAAAGCGCGGCAATGAGCTTTCCCAGACGTGAAGAACTGAGCTGCACCGAAATCCCTGTCAGGATTGGAGCCGCTGTTGTAAACTTGAAGTACTTGGCGATGCACAACGTCAATACTCGCCGCCATCTCCCGGAAGATGGAGCCATCGCGAGGATCTACCGGTATGGCATACCTTCGTCGGTACAGCCAAGGCCAAGGCTCTGGTCTCTGGTCGGCCAAGATCTCGATAGGCTCCTGTCTGGTTTGCAGCAATTGCTGCACGTTACAGGTGGAAACCTCGGCGTTTTCGCGAACCAACTCGCGTAATCGTCGGTTCTCTTGCTCTGCGTTCACCCTTGACTTGCGTTCGTGCATGGCCAACTTCTTCCACATTTCTGTTATGTTTGTTCCCTTCCTCACCGCTGACCTCTCTCCTTTCAGCGACTGCAGATGATCTTCCAGTTGCGGAACCTGCTCGCGCAGAGCAAGCAGCTCTTGCTGCTGAGACTCCCGCGCTCGGTTCGGATTGTAGCCGCGCGTCCTCCGCTTCTTCTTGCTCGGTGCTTGCGGCAGAGCGTCTACCTCTTCGTCCTCGAGTTGATCCAAGAGCGACAGCGCCGCTTCCAGTACCTGCTCATCGTCCACGAGCTGCAGCGACATTGTTAAGGGGTTAAAAACTATCAAATCGCATAGCAGGATCTCGTAGCATTTTGATCGCCTTGGTTTGTAATGCGCATAAACTTCATGGGCAAATGTACAGTACCGGTAGGACCAAACGTGGTAGCTAATATGGTAACCAAATCTAAGATAAAATTGGAAAAGGTATTGGACGGCCACAGCCTCCACCAAGTCCGACTTAATAATGTTGTGTTACCCCGTGCTGAGACCCCACAACATCGTTCCTGCCAAACTGGTTCAGAAACTTTACTACAGTGCTTAAGTATCCAGGATAGTATTCACGTTCATGCATTTTACTTATTGGTGCAGACCATTTAATCGTACGGTACATCCAGAAAAATAATACAGAAACGACGACTGATAGTTTTTCACAAACCTATAAGCTTGTTCAATGGGACTAGATCGCAAACGTCCAGTAACGCAGCATGTTAACACTTTCATATCATCCTCCGTTTACTTGATTCGTTTGGTATGCATCCTCATTAACCTCTTTTTTTCTTCTGAACCACGCTAGCCCACTCTTTTCCTAAGGTTCTAGGCTGGTGGCGGCGTGTCTGCAGTAAGCCAGAGTGAAGACAGCTGGCACACTTCAACATGGCGGACTCACAATTCGTCAGTGTCAGTCGAGAGTCACAGTGGACGAAGAAGGGAGATGTTCAAGGTCGTCTATCTTGCAAATTATTATCAAGATGTCTGAAAGTTCCTAAGCCAGGAAATAAGCGCCGGGGTTGCCGGTGGCTTACCTTGTAAGCCGGGGACCCTCGTGGGTCTTGAGTGAATTTCAATAGTCACGATAGACCCCTCGTCGTTGTGTATATTTGGTGCTTGACTGTGCCCATCTGATAAGCACCTGTGGTGTTTCTATCTCACATACAGCGGCACAACGACGACCATCCGGTGCAAATAATTATGTTGTTCAAGTTCAGTTGACTCGATCATAGATACCATGGAATACGCCAACAAGAGTATGATTCCTCGTACATGTATGTCTTGAGTATGATGTCGTTGATGCCTTCTCGAGTAATATTGCCGATAGATACTATAACTTTAATTCATCGCCATGCTACAGACGAACTTCACCAGCTTCGAGGACGTCAAGCTTCGAGATGACGCCGCTTCAATAACAATTTTTTTTCTCAACGTGGCGATTGCACGCACGTCTCGTTCACCATGTTGAATGTTAGCTACAAACTGACACCGCCAGAAGCGGCGATCTGTCACTCAAGTCAACACACGCACCATTTACTAAGAAACAAGCAAGTGCGTAGGCATGGCGTTTGCCTTTTGGATAGCGATAACTTGCAGCTGTAGGTTACTCATACGACTGCGCTATTGCGGTCATGCACATGACTCGCAGCTCGACTTGAGTATTGATAAGACGTTGGTCGCTATTCACTCGGACGGGGCCCCAGACTTCCAGCAGCGCGACAAGCCCACGTCCGACCAGATCCACACTACATTCTCCGGATATGCTAGCGTTGGAGCGCTCGTATCTAGCCAGATACCACCGGGAGGGTATATCACGATGGTTGTCATGGAAGACCTCGATCCTATTAGTGGCACCGCTATCCGAGGCACCATCGCCATGGTCGAAATTGAGGACGTTGCGACAGATGATACCGACTTTAACCATGACATACAACGTGTGCCCACTGCTACGATATTTCCAACGGCAACGACCCCGATGACTCCAGCGTCAAAGATATCCACAAACAAGCTTCAGCAGATGATAGTAATACCGGCTGCGTTGGACGTCGATTTGACTGCATCAACTGATGCTCCAGATACCATGGAAAAGATTCAAACAACACCGCTAAAGCTCAACACTCTAGCATGCAGACGCGTGACTACAACGGCTTTCCCAGTGATTGGTACACGCAGTGGGTGTACCACAAAGGTTAGTGAGGTCGAGAAAGCTGCTGGTATGGGCCCATTTGTCAGCAATTTTACCAACTCCTCAACTGCGACGTTCGAGGCACAAGATCGATGCGTTCATCTCCAACTGACTCGCAGCAAGGTATTGTCGATCAAGGAGGAAGACCCCGCACTCGCAAGAACCATCAAACCGCTACCCGAGTGCATCAAGGTCGCAATGGCAGTACCTAACAAGACGGAGACAATAGCTGCACTAGCGACGCAGACGGCTACGCCGCAACTATTGCGTTCTGAGCTGAAATCTGTCAATTCCGTCCCCCAACGACGGATTCCAGCTGGCGCCTCTGCTCGCATTGGTCGACATGGACGTCTCGAAATCGCCCACACATCCATGCCCAGGGTCGAGGTTGAGCACCCACAACAGAAGCTAACTGTCCGTGAGCGAATTCGGCGCTACGAGACAAATACCGCACACCGCTCCTCGGGTGTCAGTAGAACCAGTGCCATGGACTCAAGTGCTGTAGCTACCTTCATGCGGCAATTGCGGGGGCGCATTCTCTTGCGGGGCCGTACAGCGCAGTCACGCACAAACTCGTCGTTGGAAAACGCACTGGACGTCCTTCGTAACGTCGATTTTACTGCCATGGTGAGTGCAAGTGCCACCATTCAGAAGCTCACGAGCGGCTCGCAAGAGTGCTGCGCTCGCTGCATCGAAGTACCGACTTCGCTGCTCATCCACAACGTTCTCGTTCGAATGAGCCATGAGTCATCCGATCCGCTAGTGTTGCACAATCTACTACTCACCCTGGGAAACATAGCCAAGTATCGTCGCTGGAAACAGCGAACCGACCAGCCAGTTACTCGTTTCGACTGCTCTAGTGCTCGAAGACGACTAGATTCGCGCTGGATTGAGATGCTTGGCGAGGTGCTGTTAGTATTGAGCGACGATCTACAGGCTGGACAGCAGAAAAATTGGTCTCTGTTTACTACTGCTGCAGACGCTTTGTGGGAGCTCGTGATGCTTGACACTGGTCGCCCGGTGGACGAGTCCTGGACTGGAACCCAGCAGCGCCTGGTTTACTTGAGGGCCCGTCTGCTGGTGAGGATGGATCTAGTGATGAACGAAAATAGCAGCCCAAGCGGGGAGCTCCTCGTTCGGTACTTAACGCATGCCACGGCCATCCTCGCGCTGATCTCGAGCCTAATGCGAAGATAGAGCACTTCAACATCAGTTTTGACGGGATTTGTGTATGCCACATCTCAATTGGCCGTTTCCTCCCCCTTGCACCATTATCCCGGGGACGATGATGACGATGTCAGCCATGAGGCTGTGGGTGTTGGCGCTGCTGTTGCTACTGGGGGCATGCGCACAGGCATTCGAGATCAGCGGCACCGTGTACCCTCAAGGCTCTGTGGCGGAGAAGATAGAGCCCTTGAAGGTCCAGCTGAACGGTGGGGAGCAGACGACATTCGTGCGCGCGGACGGCTCGTTCGTGTTCCGCGACCTGGAGCCGGGCCGCTACGTGGTGGACATCCCGTCGACGCAGTTCCTGTTCAGTCAATACAAAGTGGACGTGGCGGCTGACGGACTCATCCGTGCGCTCGAATACAAGTACCCGGGTGCTCCCAAGATGCGCGCCGACTACCCACTGACCGTGGAGCCCGTTAAGCAACTCGATTACTTCGAGCAGCGCGAGAAGTTCAACCTGTTGGGACTTATCATGAACCCATCCTTCCTGACCATTGTGGTGCCTATCGGTCTGCTGTATCTGCTGCCCAAGCTGTCGGAGGGAATGGGTGAGTATTTACTTAGCAAAGGGGATACTTCTGAGTTTAGATACTGACGTTGATTTGATACTGTGCAGACCCAGAAGAGATGAAGAAGGCCCAGGATGAGATGGGGTCCACGGACCCCTCATCGCTGCTGGCGGGGATGCTGGGCGGTGGCCAAACAAGAGCTGACGACAGTGACGACGATTAGGCTGCGCTCCACAACGACGGAGCTCAAGTAAAAGATCAGAAGAGCAGCCTCTGCTTGGTCTTCCCGTTATATCAACGCTTTATAGACTAGCTTGTCTTTCTCTCTTGGGAGTCTCTCTTCTACTCTCTGCTGTCTTTTGGTTGACACACTCATACACTGACGTAGCCTGCCAACCTAGAGAAACATGGTGATATTCGGGTTCCAATGGTGATTGTCGACGGTGGTCGTGGTCACTTGATGGTCCTCTAGCGCCATACCACGCTCTTCATTCACGTCCTCGATGCTGGTGGCTTTGGCACCCCAGTCATTAATAGGCTTGCCCTCGCGCAACGCCGCCACTAGTCCTTCCATGCGCTCGGGGTCCCCGCGCAACGTCATTCGAACCAGGTTCGTATCCTGGCGGTCGTTGGTGGCGCCGCCTTCCAGTCCGCGCTTCTGCATGGCGCGGATCACCGTCTGACGGAACATGACGTTCTGCACCTTCCCACGTACCTCTAGCCAGCGGTCCATGGCCTTGCTGTTGCTCTCCTGCTGCTCAGGTTCGCTCATCCACAATCAGTCAATCTGCTGCAGTTTTCCTATACTGAAACCCATACAAAAAGTGGAACAAGAAGATATTTTTGCGCATTGCGAAATGAAAAGAAAATGTTAAAGTTACTAGGGGGCCATGCACACGCGTGGCCGCCCACAGAAGAAACAATAAAGAGCGAGGGGGGCAAGGCAAGTGACCAGCCGGCCCAGCTACAGTCTGTCTAGCTAGCATACTACCGGGGTATCCACCCGATCACTTCCATGCCTCAAGCATCTATTCCTCGGCGCTTTTTTTCTTCTTGTGCTTCTTAGCCTTCTTCTCCTTCTTCTCCTTCTTCTCGTCTTCAGCGTCTTCCTCAGCGGCCTTCTTCTTGTGTTTCTTCGCCTTCTTTTCCTTCTTCTCCTTCTTGGGCTTGGGCTCTTCCTCCTCGTCGGCATCTTCGGCCTTACGCTTCTTGCTTGATACAGTTATATCAGCGTCGTCGTTGTACGACTTGCTCGTCTCCGTCTTCGTGTACTTCTTGGCCTCATTCTTGGTCTTGCCGTTTGAGTTGGGCACGCCTGAGAAGCCGTTCTCCAGCTGCCGCACACGAGCCTCTACCTTGGCACGGTTGTCAAAGCCGATGGTGGCCTCCGTAGCGTCACCCAGAGCGTCAACACGCACAGCCAGCGACGTCTTGGCAGCCAGCACACGAGAGATCTTACCCTTGTGCTTGGGAGCAGTCTGGCCAATCAGCGACGCGTGATAGATCAGACCGTACTTGGGGGTATCGTGCTTGGTCTTAAGAGCACGGAACAACGCCTTCTCGGCACCGAGAATCTGAACTGTGGAAGCTGGGTGCTTGGCCAGGTTCATAAGGGAGCCGGCGTGGGCTATAAGACGGGCACCGACCAGTTCGCCCACCATAACGGTAAGATTGGGGGCAATAGCGTTCATGCGGTTCTTCAAGTAGTCGAAGAGCTGGGCGCGGTACTCGGTGAGGGAGATGACCTGCTCACAAAGGGCCGAGATGTTGGTCACATCCTCCTCGGAAATGTCCGTGCCCATAGACACCTCGCACACCTCGCGCATGGAAGCCTCGACGTCCTCCGACAGAATATCCGAAAAGTCGAGGTTCTTGACGTGGGAACGCATGCCCATCTTGAGCACGCATTTGGCATACTGAAGGTTATCGGTGACAATCTTGCCCATCTCAGGGAAGTGCCAGCCGAACCACTCGCGAACGCGCATCGAATACGTGTTAATCTCCTTGTCTAGCTCGTCAAGCAGTCCGATGGCCTGCACAATCATCGTGTCCACCTTGTCGGCGCTGAACTTGAGTTTGTAACGCGAGAGCGAGTGAGACAAACCGAGCGTCATAGCCTTGAGATCTTCGTCCTCCAGGCCAGTAATCAGCGTGTCCATGTTGGCACGGATGCCACGCATGACCTCGTTGACGGCGCTGTCGTTGACGCAGGCAATGCTGAGCTTCTCCTTAATGAGCGAGCCGAGCGCCTTGTCCGACACGGCCAGCTTGTCCTTAAGGCCGGCATCTACCACGTTCTTCTTGAGGAACTTCTTGAGCGTCTTACCCATCTTGCCATCCACCATGTCGGTGGCGGCAGCAACAGCCTCTGTCGTGTCCTTGAAGGCATTGAAGCCCTTAAGTTTCAGCACCTTGGCGGCCTTCTCAGGCGTCGAAAAGTGCTTAAACACGTCATCGGTGCTGGCCAGCTTGGCTTCATCCTGGACCTTAAACAGCGCGTGGCCCGCGGCCGTTTCGAACAGAACCAACATCGTAGCGAAGGCGAGCGAGTCTTTAGTCTCCTGGTGGCTCGATATTCACGACTGATCCTAGCGCCCGAAACGCTGTCCTGGCCAGCCAATGGACAGCCAATGGAGTGGCGTCGCCCCGTCGAAGAGACTAATCCCATGATCTCACATAGCACCTGTCAAATCCGATGTTTATCGATTGGCTGCAGCGTTATACAATCCTTTTCAACCAATCTGTAAGCGTAAGTGATACATTCACCACCAATCATTGGTCAAAATGTGATTGCAAGTTTTCACTGGTGGTGGGGCTCCGGACACTTCGGGCACCAGCATTGCGAGCTCTCCATTTGTTGCAAAGTTCCTCTCCTAACAAGTAAGTGGCTGTTTCTGTTCTTATGCTATCGGTGGTGTGGGGCCGCTCGGTGTGCGGGGTGCGGTGGGGTGACCCCGATGTGGACGTTTCCCCGCCTCACTGACAGCGCCTCTCGACTGTAAGTCGTCGTAGAGTTTTGGGTGACGCGTTATAATGACGATGTTTCTTAAGACCGAGACTGTCCTGCGCGACCGACGCGGACTCAATGCTTGTCTTCAACGGCTGAGAGTCCCGCCTGGGAGTGTGGTGGTACAGACGTGTTCTTAACCCTGTACGTGCCCTATGTTCCGCTACAGACTCCAAAATGGCTGACTACGACGAGGAAGAAGTTGTGCGCGGTGTGACGGTCCGTGATGTGAAGGCTGCTGACTTCATCAAGGCTTACGCCGAGCACCTGAAGCGCTCGGGCAAGATCGAGCTGCCCGCCTGGTGGGATGTGGTCAAGACGGCCCCATTCAAGGAGTACTCGCCTGCCGACCCTGACTGGTACTATATCCGTGCCGCCTCGATCGCGCGCAAGGTGTACCTCCGCCAGTACACTGGTGTGGGCTCGCTCAAGAAGGTGTACGGTGGCGCCGCCCGCAAGGGTGTGCACCGTCAGCACTTCCAGAAAGCCTCGGGTGGTCTCATCCGTCACATTCTGCAGCAGCTGGAGGAAATGAAAGTCGTGGACAAGTGCCCTGAGGGCGTGAACAAGGGTGGCCGCAAGATCACTAGCCACGGCCAGCAGGACCTGGACCGCATCGCCGGCCAGGTTGTGCGTGCTTAAGTTCGGACGCTTTTCGCAGCTAAAACGTAATCGGACGAATGAATCAGAGAGCTATTTTGCAATAATGCTAGTTTTAAGGCGTCTTAACGCGTCGCCTTTTATCATTTCCGATATCGATATGTTCTTTTTAACCACAGGGTTGTATTTCTTTACAAGTATCTTCGTGCCAATGTCTTCACCCGCGCGTCGAACACCTCTGAGGAGATTGGCGTGTCGTATTCGTAGAATGGATTCATTAGCAGCTGCAGACAGCAGCGCACAAAAGAGGAATTAGATCCGTCAATGACACGTCTGACAAGCCTCTTCATCGCCTCCCTCACCTTAACGTAGAGCTCGTGAACCTCGTGGAAGAAAGCCTTGACGGTGTCATCGTTGCGGGTCTCGTGTAACAGCAGAAACTTGACGCCCGAGGCCGTCACGAAAGCAGATACGAGCTGGTCGTTGAATCGGTCCACGACTTTGAGCGCCATGGCGGGCGTCGTCCACATGAGCTCGTCCACCAGGTCCAGCGCCGCATGCAGCACGAACTCATCCACATGTGCGCTCTCCTCACGCCGCGCGCGCATCTCCATCTTGTACAGCGGCTCCTTGGAGCCCACCACCACAAACATCGCCTCCTTGCCGCTTCTTTTCCTTGCTGCTTTATTCCTATTTGGGGGGCTTCATTTGGGTTTTTGAATATTATCACTAAAATTTGGTTCATTAATTGGGTAAATCGTCTGCACACGTCACCGATTCACGGACACAGCATTGCAGCTTTCGTTGTCGCCGTGGCCTTGCCATGCTTGGTCCACGAATAGTCCACCGCTTGGATACCCGGCTGTCGTCGAGGACGCTGGCGCTGCCATGATCTCCACCGACAATTTCGTCCCATGAGGTTTGTCAGCTGCTGCTGCAGCTTCGTCACCATTTCGATCTCACTTCCTGACCAAGGACGCAAGCCAAATTGACTCTTGCGAAAGAAAAATTGGTTTGGGTCAGTCGGCAAGTCACATAATAGCCTTTCCAGTGTCAAACGCGGCAGCGGCTCCTTGATCTAGCGCGCGATCGCCTGCTGCGAGAGAAATTCCTGTCGAAATTTCACCGTGAGTAGCCTTGCTTTGGCGTACCACGTTGGATCTCAAGCAATCACTGCATCTCCTACTGAAAGCAAATTGGGAACATCGTTTAGTTGCCGATCGATCACTATTATTAAGTGCCCAATGTTATTAGCCTATCAGTATCTGATACTAAGTACTGCCCGACTACTCTCCTCGTCAAGCATGTCCTCGATGGCGAGCAACGCACGCTGCATCCTTGCAACAAATGAGCTGGACTGGTTAAACCCCGGCCGGCTACCTAAGTACGTTGCTGTTAGTACCAATAGGAGGAGGTGAGTGGGGATAATAGCATCGGCTTTAATACTCACGCTTTAATTCGCACGACCACAAACCAAAGCAAGGTCCGTCCGTCCACATGCGGCCATTGTATGGCCGACTTGATCTCAAGCTCGTGGCATGATCGAGTTGACGGTATGTACGACACCGTCTGCAATCTGTGTCGACAATGAACCATCCTCTTAAGTCGTTAACCGACTTCTGTGAAGCCTATAGCCAGATCATCAGGCGATCCAGTCGTCTGTAATTATCACCCCCGACTCTGGCGTTAAACGGGTCGAGAAGCAGCTGGGGCACGTTGACCATGATCTGCTACGGCTTCCTGGGTCAGTCTTGAAGCAGAACATCTCAAAAAATTCTTCACCTGGCTAAATTCCCCATTTATGCGTGTACACCGAGAACGATGACGCTTAATCCCAACGTATCGGAATTTCTTCATAGTCGCTTCCGAACACTGCTCAGCATGCGGCACCGACGCACGAATGCCGGCACCGAGAGCAGTGAAGACAATCGAGCGTCACGAATCAGCGCCCGCTTCACGAACCCTTTCGCGCCGCTATTGTTGTCAACTGAGGCGGTGGAGGAGCTGGAAGCCTTAACTCAAACGCTCGTAACACGAAACATCGAGGCGTACGAATGGCATCTGCATGAAAGTGGCGACAATGTGGACAAGACGCAGTGGAAATTAATGTACGAACAAGGAGGACTGCGGTCGTATGCGGAACGCAGCACCAAGCCTTCGTTCGGGTTTGCGGCAGCTATGGGAGCGGCAGCGGGACATTTGGACCGACGAGCGCCAGTGTTCACACAGACGTCGACGACTGACGTGCCGTCGGTTCTTGTAGTGGGTGCGATTGCGGGAGAACTGGACGATACAATGTACGGCCACATGTGTCCGGCGCTGGATCAGATGCGAGTCAAGACGTCGTACGTGAAAAACGGCCTTGTGCGTGGCAGTGTGCTAGCTACGCTTGAGACGCCAACGGTGGAAAACCCGTTCACTTCGCTCACTGTCAAATGGATGGAAAGTGGTCAGCCAGCGCATACTCGCGCAATGGTAAGAAATCGCGACTATGTGTATCTCGAGGCCACAGGAGTGGAATACCTTCGCAACGGTGAGCGAGTCGGCTACCAAATCGTTCACTCGATCCAATTCCCAGAGACACCCGAACGTCCGTCCGCCATTCGCGGCAACATGTCCATCTGTGCATTCTACAGACAGAAAAACAGCGACGAAACTGCTGTCTACGTCAAGGGATTCCTCAACCCCGTAAGTGGACTGGAGAATGCCGTCATCACGCGCTCCATTGCTCGGAAGCTGCTCTCCATGTCCAGAAATGTGTATTGCTGCCAGATGAAGAAGATCAAGTGGGCCATCCAACAGCGGCATCGATCCGTTTCGGTGGATAGTCAAATACCAGCAGTGTGTTCCCTGACAGATAGTCCCTGTGTGACCTGTGGCAAAAAGCGCTCCGCTGTCTCCAGTCTCCTATCTGCTGCAGCTAGTCGGATAATTCTCGGGAAGAACTTCCGCTGGCGACGTCGATGTAAGCTCTGCGAACACTACGTGTGTCCAGACTGTCGTAGCTTGCATAAGCTGACGTTTGTCCTACCTGATCATCGTTTGGTACGGCAGCAGATAGCAATTTGCTACGGTTGTCAGAGAAACGCCCTCAGCATTAAAGCCATTGATATTGCTCGTGACGAACTCAAGCGACGGCGCTCGTCGCTCTACGAGTGGAGGGATACGTACGCTACCTCGACAAGCTCCAACCCGATAACGATTAACGAGCTAAACTAGCTTTTCGAGTCACCGCCGCCTCACAACTGTAGAAAACTAAGTATCAAAACGCATAATAGCACTAATAATTCAACTCAACTGCAAATCTACTGTACCAGACAGGTAATCCCTCAACCGTATGCATGAAATGAATGAGGATTCCTCAGAAAATATGTAGATACTGTACTCACGGTGTTTAGTTACCAAAACCAGCCCTGCTGCTGCTTACGTTTCTCCTACGTAACAACCAGAAGAAATAGCAAATTGCAGATCAGACACTACAATCACAAAAGCAAACGTCACATTCCACATTCCTACGCACCTGAATGGAAGCGATTTCCCCTGGTGTGAAGTTGAGAACCGTCGCAATGGCCTTCTCCATGTGCTCCTTGGCCTGATTATTTACACGATAAAGAAAACAGTATTAGTACAGTATTCCTAATCGCAGATTTGGCGTCCCTGCACGCACCTCATCTTGGTCCGAGGCCATGTACTTGTACACTATATTCTTCAAATACTCGTTTGTCTTGGTTGCATTGGGCGTCTCGAAGCCTGACAGGCTGCTATTGGACTCCATGCTCATGCGACGAACGCGAACTTCCTTGAAACTGTTAGTACGGCTTGCATTGCTGCTTCCACCACCGTTTTCGTGGTACTGCGCTTGTATGTCATTCAACTCCTTTTCCTTCTGCTCTACAGCGTTCAATGCACGCTTTCGATACTGCGCAAATTCTTGACGCAGCGACTGAAAATCACCATTGCCACTTTCGCTCCCGTTACCAAACGCACCATTGGACATCAGTTTCAGTTCCTCCATCTTCTTTTCGATCTCCTTTTTCTCGCGAGCGGCTTGTTCGTATCTGTAGTTTAACGGAAACAACAACAACACGGCCATCAGCTGAGTATTACTCATACGCCAGCAAAAGAAGCAACGCACCTCTCTCTCCACTCCATTGCAAGCACTGTTTCGCCCATGGTACCACTCAGCTTCTCATAATCCTTCATCAGCTTCTCAAACTTTCGTCGCCAGTCGGATTCCTGCAAGCCAACACGGCAATCCCAAGCGTGAACAAGAGTGAACATCTTAAATAAATGACATAAACGCTAGATGCAGACATACCCGCTCCTCAGCTTCCACTTGGGCCTTTGTAAGCCGGCGGATCTGTGCCTTTGTCGATTGCAGCTCCCCTGAAAGATCACTCTCCGATATTTGTTCCGTCTGTTTTGCTACCACATTCGCGCTCATCTGCATCACCATGGAACATGACGTACTTTTCAGTACCTTTTCTCGATGTTTACATATTATTATCACAAAGCAACAAACCTTTCGAATCTGCGCGTCCTTCTGCTTTCGCGCGATTTCCGAGCGAACGCGATAACGACGGAATTCCTCTTGCACGCGATCAATTTCTTCCTTCAGGCTTTTCTTCTATAATTTACGAAAACAATAACCAAAAAAAACAATTTAACACAACAACTCAATCACAGATATACACAAGCAGCAAAACGTACCACGCGCTCCACTTTAGACGGCGTCATGGAGAAATCCGGTAGCGTCAGAGGTTCTCCCGATGCGCGGTTTGCGTACATTTGAATCTCTGTATCATCATGGAAGCAGTGCCACGCAAACTCCTTCGAGTCGTCAAACTCGCTCTCGTTTGCGTACTCGACCAAACACCAGAGCAGGTTTCCATGCGCCACCTTGTGCAGTAGCTTTCGCGGATCGCGCGTAGACGCGTCCACGAACCACGAGCGTCTGGCCTGTTGGCTCTTGGCCAGCTCGTCTCGCAGCTTCTGGATGACTTCGTCCTTCTCCGTCAGCTCCAACTTGCTGTTGTCAATGCTGCGTTTGGCCATGGCCAGCAATCGCTTCAATTTGTTTTCCTGTATCATCGCACCAGCCAATACCAATATCAGTTCCTCCACAACACTCCACCCTGCAGTTATTGACGTCTGTGTATCGCCCTTAACACTGAAGCTCACCGTCTCCTCCATCTCCTGTATTTTGGCGTTCTTCTTGGCCAGCAGCTGTTCGATGCGAGCACCACGCTCCTTCCACGCATGCAGCTGCGTGGCGATGTCCGCTCCGCCATTGGAACGCGGCGGGGAAGGCTGCTGAGGCTCTTGCGAAGTCGGCGTCTCGTGGTCTTCGCCTTGAGGGTCTGTTACAGCGTCAGACGGAGGTCAGAGTTGCCGTCTCCTCACACAGCTGGACGTATCGACGAGCACGTACAGTCCCCCTTCGTCCTCTTACCTTCGGCTGGCACCAGCGGCGACGCGTCTGCGTCTGCTGCTTCCATTGCGGGCGGTCAAGTGCGGGAACGTGGCGCCTTCGGCTTCAATCCGCGTCTAATACACAACCGTTACATCAATGACCTCTCATACATCATATAGTGACGCAGCGCAGAAATGTAGCCATTTGACAACTAAGTCATTTTTTTTTAATTATGGACGTGAAGACGATTGCGGCTAAGTACGGCGGCTTACCAGCGCGCGTGGTGGCGCGGGCGGAGGAGAATTGGCGAGTAACGAGCGCCAAGAAATCGGCGTCGCTGGACCCTTTTGCTGGGCCCGTGGCGTGCATTGTGGTAGCAGCGTGCGCGCTGGACGAGGTCGTGGATAAGAAACGACTGGCAAAATGCGCAGGTGCCAATAACCGGCTCGTAGAGCCCACGGTGCGCAAGGTGGTAGACGCTGTGGGCGTGCGCACGGTGGTTAAGACGTCGCCGGCCGCGCTGTGCATCAAGTTCGGCTGCGAGGCCCTAACGGAGATCGTGCATCGCGTGCTGGACGAATATTGTACGTATCTGGCGCAGATAACGGTGGGGAACCGGAGTAAGAGGAGCAAGCATCCTCTCGGACCGATAATGGCCAGGATGAACGGCCAGGACCCGGTATTTGCAGCGGCGTGCTTGTTTGCAGTTGCGAAGCAGGCAAAGGTGAGGAATTTTGGAAAAGACGTCTGCGGACGGGTTTCTGACGGCTCTTTTAGATGAATGTGAACCAGGACAAGCTGCTGGAAGCTGTGTGCGGCAACGCAAAAGAATTTGACGCGGTTGTGTCTTCTATTGAGGTGCGTACCTAGTCTGTTCAACTGGTGCAGTAGTAAGATGTAGTTTGTTCACTCTGAAAGTGTTTTGTTGTTGCTTGTGATTGCGTCAGACTCAATGCAAAGCATCGTTAAGGGGTGCTTTTATGGATCGAAAGAAGCGTCGTAGTCTTGCAGGAGAGAGAGCAACGAAGAAGCTTACAGATCACTATCGTCTTGAGCAGCTTGAAGACGAGGAGCGTGTAAAACGTCAGAGAACGAGCTTTGACGGTGATATGGCCTCACCACCCAAGACGTTGGCACAGCAGCGAGTGCTACAACGAGTGCGGGCTTCTCGCGCAAGTGCAACAGCAGAGCTAAACCCTGGAGCATCTAGAAATAGTGTGGCGACTGCCACCGCTGAGGAGTACGCCGACTGGAGGGCAAAAGCCCTGGAATTCATGCGTAAGAAGAAAGAAAACGAGATGGCAAAATGCAGTGGTGTAGATCAACTCACAGTCGTGACATAGTGCGGCACAAAATAATGTTCATGTATCTACGACGCGTACGGAAAAATTGAGCATAGTACACTATACAAACTGAAGGAAGTTGCAGATGCTAAATTATTCACACGTAAGCAGGCAGCATTGTCTCTATCAGGGTGCATTCTCGTTATTTCCTTACTCTGCCAACTAAAGTTTGATTGTCTTTGCGACGGCAGGGAACCGCTTCGTGAACGAGTCATCGGGGCCCAAGCGGAAGCTCCACTTGCGCGTAGTCGACTCCAGAATAGCAAACTCTGCATAACGCCCATCACATAAATAATTAGGAATAGGAAAGAAGAGGCCTAAAACTGCTCAGTAGTTTGCGAGTCTTACCGCTTAGGATGGTTTTAGCGACGTCGGCGTCCAATGAAAATTTTTCTACGAGTTCCATTCGTGATACACCGGCAGGAATTTTCGACAACTGAGGGGAAACGAAAAAGCAAATGAAAAAATCAATTTATACACTCGTTAGAACAAGAAAACACCCGAGCATCAAACGTACTGTCTTGATAATATCATTGCGACCGCGCACCGTCGCCTCTCCACGACACACCAAGGTGCTGTTCAATCCAAACAATACAGCACAAGCAAATATACAATTCAGTCACTATAATTCACCGAAAATAATACCATCAGCAACGCACCTGGTGGGAAGCAGGCGTCCTTGCACGTGTACGGCCACATGCTTGAGTGCCTCCAACAGCTCTTCCTCACTACGCGTCGGGAGGAGTTTCACTAGTGTGTCAAAGTGCATGATCTGGTCGGTGGCAAGCAGGCGCAGTACGTCCGCATATTTCACATCAATGCCATCAAGCAGGTGTCCGGTAACGGGTTCCATCGTCTCGTCCTTCTCTTCCTCGTCTTCGACATTCGTCCTGCGTCCATACAATAAATCGTAAGTTTTTTTGTTACCTTTTTTGCTTCACAAGATGAAATACTTCAGAGAGTAGCACGTACTGCGCCGGGTTAGTCGGAGCTGCGGGCTTCTCCACAGAGGCCATTGCGCGATACTGCATCGC
The DNA here is from genome assembly GCA_033558025.1 of Phytophthora sp. 'mugwort'. Lineage (NCBI taxonomy): Eukaryota > Oomycota > Peronosporomycetes > Peronosporales > Peronosporaceae > Phytophthora > Phytophthora sp. 'mugwort'. The sequence continues at coordinate 2,197,760 of JAUCEF010000004.1, read as the reverse complement.
CTTAATGTATTCGTCTGGCGTCATTGTCGACACCACTTCCTCTTCTTTTTCACTAAACAAATTCTCAAACTCATCATCAGCGCCAGCACTCTGCACACAGGTCGTCCATAAGCACAACACGCGTCAGACATCATCAAATCAGCAACTCTTCATGGTCAAAATCCCCAGCACCGTAACGTACGCTTTTGTCCTGTACTTGAAGCTCGATCCAGCTTTCAGCGTCGATTTGCTGCTTCTTGTACGCGAACGAGTTCTGAATGGCTGAGATGGCGCGCTCCGACTGCTTCTTCTTGAACTGGAATTGTACCTCCTTCATCTCGGCGGGTGGGGCCTCCACCTTCTCCTCTACTTCCATGTCCTCCTCCTCGTCATCGACGGCGTCATCAATGTGCGAGAGACTGGGACGCATCTGCATGATCTGCGACAGCGGCGTCAGGTGCAGCTGGCCCTGGCGGAAGACGGCCACGGCATAATTGGACAGCGCCGGCACGCTGGACGATTGCAGCCGCAAGTGTTTCTGTTTGAGATACTCCTCCGCGTCCTCGTCAAAGTGCTCGCTGCGCTGATCCACTGGGAAGTCGAGCTGCATCAGCTGGTTGTTGGGCTTGATACGCGCGCGACGTGGCGGCTCCGGCATCGGGCGGTACGTTGGTCGCAAAGGGAACTGCATCATGTAGCTGTTTGCCAGTCATTTCGTCAGCCACTGGGTCATATCAACGCGACAGAGAGAGCCATAATGGAGGCAAATAAAGCGGTGATAAACCTACAGATTGCGGCGCAGCTCATCGGCGAGATGCACGGGGATCTCGCGCACCACCGGGTCGTCGTCCATGGTCTCCACCTGCTTGTGCTATCGTCCAATGGCTTTTGTTGGTGCCGTCATTAGCCGTCACTACTACCTCGTTCTAGTGACATTGGACCGAAAGTCGATGGCCGACGGCACTTTTAATTGCCGACACCGACAACAAGCATGAGCTCGCTCTCGTCCATTCCTCGCATTATCGACAGGTACATTCTCTATGTAATAGCCCGATCGATAGAGGAAGGTCCGCACTGCGTCATTGCGGTGCGCTGGCCTCTTTATGATGTCTGTAGCTGCCGATAGACTGCGAGAAAGTCGGAAGATCTCACCCCATCGCCTTCTCTCTGGCTCCGCAGCGACAGTGACAGCGATGACGACGTCCCACTCTCGTCCTTACGCGCCAAGGCTCCAGCAGTGAAGCTGGAAGCGAAGCATGAGGTGAAGACCCAAGTAAAGACGGAGATGTCGCCGCCAATGACCAACGGAGTGGGCACCGGCAAGCGGCAAGCGGCGGCCGACAGCGATAGCGACGATGACATCCCCATTAGCGGCCTGGCCAAGCGCAAGAAGCTGAAGGTGGATACAAATGTCAAGACGGAGAAGACGTCCGTCGCCACGCCAAGGATCACGCCGCGCAAGATCAAGAAGAGAGTAATAAAGGTGGGGAGTTGACTGGGTCTTGGAAGTATCTTTAATGACGAATGCTTGCTGACGAACGACGCGTTGTGGCTGGACGGTACGTGTTCCAGATTAAAATCCGACAGCAGGAGTGCACGGAGGAGCTGTACGAGACGCTCAAGGGCCGGCTAGCGCAGGAGCTGCTCTGTCGCTGGTGGTACGCTATGGAGTGGCCACCAGTAAAGAAATCAGCGCCGGTCTGTGGCAAGACTCAGCAGAAGCTCAATGGGATTGAGATATATGGTTGTAGTTTACTGACGTTTAGGATGCTTTGCTTTGGTTGTGTAGAAATTGCATGGCGTTCAGGAACTTGATGGGTTTCCTGGTGCCTTCATTCGCGTCAAGGTAAGTTTTCTTGTATGTTGAAGGGTGACTGACGTCTGGATGGTCTAAAAGGACGTGATTTTTGTTTTTTTTTGTTGAGTAGGGGGAGGACTTAGGCTCAATCATAGACACCCGGTCATCCGTCGGAAAGCCATCGTTCCTGCATTTCTTCGCTATGTCCTCGGAGGAATTGTTGAAGCTTCTCCTTGATGCCTATGACAAGCAAATGGACGTGTTGATTGAGCACGAGGTTCGTCGGAGAAGTGTGTGCAATCAATATTTGGTGACAGCATGCTAATGTTGTGTTGCCATTCTGTTAAACAGGGCCCTGACATTCCTCTTTTAAAGGAGCTGCAGAAGGCACGCGCATCGGCAGCCCGCATTAACCCGGAGAAGGCAGAACGAAGCGTACGGAAGGTGCTAAAGGACTTCGCTGAACTGGAGCGGGAGATCAAAGAGGTGGAAGCTCTTGCGCTTAAAGAGGAGAAAACCCCGTCAGAGGAAGGTGATGAAGACGACGATGATGATGATGACGATGACGATACTGCGGATGACTAGAAATTACTGCAACAAGTTTACAGCTCAGAAAAAAAAAATAAGCGAAAGGACGTTAGCAAACGCAGCAAGTTTGTAAGGAAGACAAAATAGCACAAAACCATTGATAGCAAATGTCAATATAGCAGACGATAAATAAGCATTAAGATCGGGCAGAGCTAACGTGCTCTAAAGCACTGAATTGGTGCTACACGCACACACAAACTCGTAGAATTAGGTACCGGCAGATACATGTACGATATATATACATATGTTCACCCCAAAGTATCTACTCGCTTCTAGTGTGCAGGATGACTTGCGCTTCTCACATACTAGGATCCAATGTGGTTTTACTGCTTCGTGTTTCCTTTAAATCAACACAAATCTAATCCAACTTCGCGCGGAGAGTGTTGCGGAAGTAGGTGTTGCCTACCCCACCGACACCGAAGGCAGGTCCGATGCGGCCGACGCGAGCAAACACTGACTTGAAGTATTCGCGCTGTACGAAGCTCATGCGCCGCGCCATAGCATGACCCTTGTTATTGTAGAGGTCAAGACCCAGTAGGTGCAGCGGCGTCGACACGAACTGCACGGCCGCGGGGCAGATGAGTTGGGCGAAGGTGTTAGCGCCCGACTTCTCCATCAGACCCTTGTCCTCAAGCTTCTTGGCCAGCACCTTGGGGGCGTTGAACGATGCACCGCACGTCATGGAGTCGCGTACGGCAAAGAGGCCGATGGACGCGAGCGGGAAGGCGGTGGGTGCAATGACGCCGAACATGCGGGCAAAGGCGCGGTCCTTAGCGATGCAGAGCGACATGTTGACGGCTGTGGTGCCGAAGAACTTGGGCATCTGGTTGTCTGTCTCGGCGTACTCGCACACCGAGTCGACGACATTGGCCGTGACGTACGTGGCAGTGTAGAGACCGAAGATGAGGTGGAACTCGCGCTTGCCGACGAAGCGCAGCGGGTGCTTGAGGAAGTCGATGCTGAGCTCCTTGAGGCCGCGGCCTAGCGGACGGGCCCCACTGGCGTTCTCGATGATGGCGCGGTCCACGATGGTGATGAAGGGCGCCACGCCGAGCGACGCGGCCATGGCGGCGGCCGTGTCTACCACGAGCTGCTTGGCCAGTTTCGCAGGTCCCTGCTGGGATCGGTCACTGGAGATCTCCGCCATTGAGTCCTCTCTATGCAGGAAAAGAGCAAGTGGGACGAGCTCGCGATCTGGAGCGTTGGCTGGAGCAATTGCCTGTCCGCCGGAGCCGGTGCAAGTTGCCGAAGTCGACCGTAGCTGCTCGAAGTCGCTGGAAAGCACTGGACTGGTTTGTGCACCGCGGTCTGGTTTGTGCAATTTATGATGTGGTGGGGTGACTAATACTAAAGCCAAGGTTAATCGCAAACGACCTCCATTCCGTCAGCGCCGCCCGAGCTTTGCTCGTTGTGATGCCCGACGGAGCTGCACGCCCTCGTCACCGAGAGACTATTCGAGGCGCCAGTAGCGTCAAAGACCAGCGAGCTTCGGAGCTCGAGCGTCCAACGTCTCAGCTGCAGATCGTTTTGGTGGTTGCCAAGCGGACACTCACTTCAACTTGCCGCATGGAATGGCTGCAGTGGCTTGGCGGTGCAAAGTGTTCTTGCTGGCTGGTACAGCGCAGCGCGGGGACTATTAACCTGGAGGAACGAGACACCCAGCGGGTTAACCTTTCAACCTTTTGTCGTTGGGTCGACGTGGCGCTGCAATTGCCATGTCGAATCGAGGACTGCGCTAGGGTTTACAATCCAGCAACAGTTTTTCCCGTCTCGAAGTACAAGATTTATCTAAACATGCCATCGCACCGTTCACAACGCATGAACAGCCTTCAGTTGGTCGATTTCGACTTCGGCCTTTACTGGGCTTAATACGAAGTGCACTACCGACATATCAACCTCTAGTGCATGCAGATCGGGAGTGGCCAAAGCTGTGGTACTGGCAAATGTGCAGAGTTTGCTTGACATGGCGTGCTCCAACTGAATTGTAGCGATACCGTCGCGCTAGTCAACCGTCGACGTTGCAACGGTGCAATTGGGCACTTTTACAGAATTATCGAAGCAAGTACCTGGAACGAAGTTCAAGGCAGTTGCTGGTTGCAAATCGTCATAAGCAAAAGTACTCGCGGCAAGCAGAATTCATTTCGCCGCGTGGTTGCCACTCGACTCGGTTAAAGAAAGCTCAAGGTGCCCAGATGTTCAAGAAGTTGATCGTCGCGTTTGCGGTACTGGGACTCGCCAGCACTCCCGAAATCAACGCTGGGCCCCTCGCTTATGGCATTTGCCAGAGTGGGTGCAATGCACTCGCTGTGGCGTGCTATGCCGCTGCTGGAGCGGTGTTCGGCACCGTGACTGGTGGAGTGGGCACCTTGCCCGCTATTGTGAGCTGCAACGTGGCGCTAGGGACGTGCATGGCCAGTTGTGTTGCTGCGGGTTTGTCACCAACGCCATAGTCTGGAAGTCTCTCAAAGCCTGGTGTGCTTTCGAACGAGTAAGACGGACACATTTTCCTGCTTTTACGGGCGTAAAAACAAGCGAATGCGTTCGTTTTTTTTGTTTAGGACTCGCGGCGCCTTTCAGTAGTTCATTTAATGGAATTCGTAGCTAAGTACTATCAAAGCCCGAGTCTACAGTGCTTACAGCAATTAGTCTGAGTTAAAAACTAGTATATGTTCATAATTAGTCTATGTTCATAATTAGTCTATGTTCATAATTAGTCTATATCAGACTAATTCATGTGCTTGAGGGGCAAGACTACCGTATTATCGTAGTCCTAGGCGCCACTTCAATAGCAAGGATGGCAAATCATTAATGCATTCAAATCATGTTTTTGCAAAGGGGTGTATTACAATCTACCGGTACTGCAATATTTAGTCCTCTTCGCTGTCGCTGCTTGAATCGTCACCTGATCCGATATCATCGTCCGAGTCAACTTGCCCGTCGGCAAGGTTGCAGTTCTCCATCTCTTCAACAATGCTGTTATCAATCTGATAAATATCAGCGACGTGATGTGGTGGTCGCGTGTCATACAAAATGCCAACCTTGTCAATCCACTCACAATTGTCTGTGTTGATAGTTCGTCCAAGCATGCTGACACCCACTCAGCAATTTCCGCTCGGTTTGGTGCTTTGAGTTTAAACGGATCTTCTGTATGTAATGCTCGAAGCCGCTCTACCTCGATATCTGCTTTCTTTTGGACCAAATTTTTACGAGCACGTGTAATCTTGGTCTCGAGGGCCTCACGCTTCTGCTGCCGCTTCGATTCTCCGGCACGGTAAGCAACAAGTTGGCTTCGCAATCAATTAATCCACATAGCACGTAGACGAGCTTTCAGAGGTTTATTCCACGATATGTCTGCCGGTTGGTAGACATACGTGTACCTTGGCGGTACTTTGAGAAGACCACGTTAATCGACGCATCATAACCGTTAACTTCAGTGGTCCAATGACCACTAAAATCATCCCATAGCAGTAGGATATTGTCGTCTCTCGTGCGGCGCCCAGCGAAATGAAATCGCAGAAATTCCACTGATAAATCTGCATTCCACCAGGCACACCTGTTACCGTAAGTTTGGCAGCTAGTGCGTTCTTGTAGCGAGCGAATTTCACATTTCACATGGTTGGACTGAATCCATGACGCAGCTCGTCATTCTCGTCGCGTTTTTCTGGGATGGTCGATGGAGCGCACTTAGATACAAGAAATGGAGCCAATTTGTTACTCTCCCAGTCAGCCAAAACCATCGCTGTTTGCCCTTGCGTTTTCTTTATTGAGCACTTGACCCAAAAAGTCTTAGCACCCCGTTTTGATATGGTCTGTTTAGGCAAGAATTCAAAAATACAGCTAAAACAAGTTTTTGTGGTGAAGTGAACAAGAGAAAGTTACCTTGCGCAACAGACAGAGCAGGAGCCACTCCCAATAAAATATGGGAAGGTTTTTCGTAACGGATTGGAAGGATGATGGAGATGCCAACGGCAGCGGGTTGATGGATCCCGACCGGATTGGATGGATCAGGACCCTGAATGCGCGGCAACCGGCTAAGTGCTGATCAACCCACTTGGATTGGGAAGCGAACTTAGGCCAGATCCAAGGTACCGGATCTGGCCATATTAAGGGCGGATCTGCCGTAGAAACAGGAAAACAGGACATAATAACCAGATAGGTAAAAGCGTAGAAGGAGGACAGGAATCCTGTATAGCGTAGACGGTGGACAAAGATCTAGTGGCTAAGAGCCAACTGGGATGGGAAGGCCGAAACGAGTGGTGGCCAGGGACCCCCATAAGTCAGAATCGAATTTACTTGGAAATACACAACACTGGTTATTAGTATAGGGATCCGCATTGGTCCATACTTTAATTAAGTAATATACTCCATCCATTTGTGGCACTTACTAGATAAGCTTGGCTAGAAGTCTGCCCTTCGGTTCTCAACCCCCTCAAGCCCCCGCTATTGGTAGCGGTACAAGCAACGTAAAGATTAAAGGAAGCCCCTTAACGCGGCACTACTCCGGATCCGGTTTACTATACCGATCCACAAGATCTACGGCCAAGTCCAAGATCAACTCGAACGGATCTCGGCGTGCAGGAATACCCACGCCAAATCCCCCCCCAAAGTCCTACTAAAGGACGATTCAGAGCTCACCGCATATCCAGCCCGCCGACGGGTACACAAGGTGAACCTCAGCAACTACACGGCTATCGGAGTACCCCCTCCACAGTCGGTGTCTGGGCGCAGTGGGTGCACGGATCCAGTGATTTTACTGATCCGCTCCACCACATTGGGATTTCACCGTGAATCCCAAGATGATGCGCATGTGAGCTATGAATCGGGAGATGAAGCGCCGACGGAAGTTGGATCATTGGCGGCGTCGCTGAAAGCGAGATCCACGAAGCGATATAGCGCTGGGGGGAGCCTTATCGATAGTACAGAGGCCGAACTTCTCGAAGAAAAGCCTCACCCTCCTCCCCAGGTCGCTCCGGGGACCCCCGTGAATCTCGACGCGAGTCGGGATTCGCCGTATGAAGGACCAAAAGCGAAAGCTAAAGGACCTTCACTCACCAATACCCCTCCAGCCTCAGGCGCTGCATCCAAGAAGAAGAAGAACAAAACCACAAGGAAGAAACTTAAGGCACCTGACTCTGAAGGGGAAGATCGTGTTGATCTGAACACAGCACGATCCAATCTAGAATTGGCTTATCAGCGGACGAAGCTCGCTGAGTTCCTTCTTGAAGATCCGGTGATGCAGATCCTGCAGCCACAGCTCTTAAGCTCCCTGACGGGGCCAATCACGGCGCCAATCGAGACGTCGAACGGGTTGGACGCAGCCATGGATCTGCTACGACTGTTGGACGAGGCTGGTCTGACGGCCGGAGCCTTCGATGCAGAAGTCCTAGTCTGCATGGAGCATGACATGATTAGGATCTCCGTTACATCGCTGTTCAACGTGTTGAAGCCAGTCGTGGGTGAACGACCCACCTCGGAAATGACACAGAAGACAATGTCGAAGACCACCCCAACGGTGGGTCCAACGGCTCAACCGAGAATGGACTCAACTGTGGCCGTGTCCAGCCGCAGGAATATCAGACGGGATCCTCTCAATATGCTTCGGCGACTTCGGTAGCCGGATCAGACAGTTCCTCTGAACCGCAACGCATGTCGATGGATCCTGCCGGAACCTCGATGTTACGAAACCGGCTGCCAGCCAGAGTCAACAGTCCGTTGCCAGTGAAACACCACGCGAGACCGGTGGTACCAGCTGCCCGTACGAGCAGACCCGTGATCAGGGAAGATCCGAGAAACCTGGAGACATACTTCCAGACAGCTATGTCGCGGTTCCTGAAGGAACAGCAAACAGCCGCTACTCCACTACCCCAATGCCGTCCGGATCCTGAGACCGGGGAGGATATCGAAATGGAGTCAGTCGGATCACACCACCCAGAACACTGGGAATACGATCCGGATGAGCTGGACACAACTCCGGCAAGCCGTGCAACCACGACGGCAGCCGGCCGCAGACACGTCCGGAGGATCCGCTGGAGTGCAACGAGTCAAGATCTCGGCTGTCTCGGATCTAAAAGAATTCACGGGAAAAGACCGCGAGGAAGAGAGAGCGAGAGCATGGATCAGCAAGGTTAAAAAAAAAGTTAGCATTTACAATAGACCAAGCGTCGGAAGAATAAAAGTGCCTTACCTCGCGGGTCTGCTCACTGGACAGTCGCGCAACTGGTATCGCCAACTCGGACGGTCAACCCGAATGAAATTGGCCGACCTGGTGCGGAGTTTCCACATGCAATACTGTGGACTTGGGATCTCAGTCGCGTGGCAATACTACCACGCACGCAAACGCACGGATGTGACGCCGCTGGAATACCTCTACCGCTTGAATGTCGCAGGTATGCGAGCCCGAGTGAAGATCAAGGATGGTTGGTGACTTGAAGTCACGACGCGAGCATGTGGATCATTTAATCGAAACTCTGGGTGACGTGGAGCTGGCGGCTCAGCGTACGTTATTGCGCCTAGCAGATGCGGAACAACTGGAGGAAGTACTCTAAGCCCGTGAACGATCGAAGTCCAGCCAGAAAAAGCCAGCAGGATCCACCAAATTCCGACCGAAACCAAGCCCCCTGCCTTCAAGCGCGCCAGCCCGTGCAGTCCGGGTGATCCACATTCAGGAATCAGACTCGGACCTCGGATCAAACTCAGACGGATCCGGATCGGACAACGACGTACGCCACGCGTATATCGCTGCGTTGGCGGATCAGCCACCAGCGACGCAAGCCACCAACCAACCAAGATCCGCGGATCAAAGCCACCCGATCCAAACCCTGCCGAACTCGATACCCACGGACCCGCCTCAACAGAGTCACCGCAAGTTCAATCGCAATAAGTCGCCACGTTACTCCACTGCGGATGCATAAACACTCGGATCGGGAATGCTGGAAACGTTTGACCTGCGGGAAGTGTGGCAAAAGAGGACATCCGTCAGATCGGTGCTTCTTCGTGTGCCGTGGCTGTGGAGAAATTCACGATCACGGCAAATGCCAGATGGAAGAATTCTACAACCTGATCCGCCAGTGGTACGACCCGGTGGCGAAGAACGGACTCCTGCCTGAAGCAGCCGAGAAGATGTTAAAATAGGACGCTCACTGAGGTGGAACTCAGTACGAGACGAGCGTTCTTGTCCATACGTATATGCATTTGTGGAAAGAAAGAAGAGATAAGAGGTTAGCCGACCACCATCCAGTGTATTCCGTAATAACTTGATCCACCCGAAATTTGGAAGGCTGCAGTGGTAAGTCTTCGCCCGAACGACGAATACGAGGGGGGCGGACGTGGCCATGAGTTTGGATCTGCTCCCAGGTGAATCGTGCGGGTATTGGAAATATCACGTGCTTAACAAACACCGCAAGCAGGCCAAAGTTAGTGGAAAGATTAACAACACCAACACCGTAATGCTTCTTGAACAGGATCCGAGGTATCGATTATCGATGCCACCTTTGCTCGTAAGGTAGGATGCCAGATCGACGAAAGTCAAAGTCAAGAATGCCTAGGGATCGGCGAAAAGTTATATGTGGCGAAAGGACGTATACGCATCAAGCTTACCTTGCCAGGGAGGCTGGTGTACTATTACGATGTGTGGGTTGGAGATGATGTTCCTTCAGAAAACCAGGCGATCCTGGATATGGACTTCATGGTCCCAGCAGGGGTCCGTCTAGACTTAGGTGATGGAACAGTGTGTCTGCCCGACGAAGTCCGGATCCCGCTCCAAGGGAGGCGCAGGATCTTCAGCGACCGGGCCAGACGGCACACCGTAGGTAAACACCTCCGGGTTGATCCAGGACTGAACATAGAATTGCCTCAACGGATCCGCCTGTCACCGTCAAACAAGTTGTGGTTAACCGGAGGTGCAAACTGGGTACCGACTCTAGCGAATGGTCCGGGACAAATCAAGTACCTACAACTCACCAACCTGGCGGAGAAACCACTGATCCCTCAACATGATAAGGTGGTGGGGATATGGATGTCAGGAGATAACGTACCCAGAGAAATCAAGTTCGTTTCGGTAGGATCGCGGTGCCATGTGGAATGGCAGAATCTCGCGCTGAGTGCTACCACTGAAGCAGCTCGGGCAGAAGCAGCCAAGCCACCACCGCCGGATCCTTACCATTTTTATCACGACCGGAGTATCCCAGACCGAAAGAAATTCTGCGGAGACCGACAAGTTTGGAAGGTCACCCAAAGATTGCAGTGGTACGTGACATCACCTCTATACCAGGAGAAGAGCAAAACAGGACGTACCGCCATCAATGATCGAAGATCGATATGTGCTGGAACTGGATTTCTCTGGATCAGATCCCGAAGCTCAAGATAATCCATCTACCAATGGATCAGGATCAACGGTCGAAGACGAGGTTGAGAGTGAAAAGACAGTGTCCAGCACTATATCCCCAGCCCCCAAAAAGGAGGATTCGCAAGAATGATAGACGAAACAAGACTTGGACAGTTCCCCGGATCCACGAATGGCTTTACGAATCCAAGGCCCAAACCAGAGGGCGACGCAGTACAAAAGGTGAGTCAAGAGGGACTCACCGAGGAAGTACTGGTTATGCAAGAGGCAACGCTCCCACCTGAAGTGAAGTCCGGACAAGGACCAGTCGTGCTGGCCGAGTGTCCAATCGTAGAAGACGAAGGTTATTATCACGAAGGCAACACAGTGTATGCAGAGGATCTGGAAGATCAGCTAGCAGTGCTCCCGGAAGTTTCAGCCACAACGACAGAAGTTCGCATGGAAGATCTTCAATTCGGAAACCTGGAAGATAATACGGCAGAAGAGATACAGAGGCTGAAGGAAATAATCTGGGGACATAAACATCTTCTAATCGGGAAAGGTAATGCTCTTCCCCCCGCTGCAATTGGAGTGTTATGTGACACCGACGTCGGAAATGCAAAGCCGATCGCGCAACGAGTACGCAAGATCGCACCCCAGTTCCGCGAGAAAGTTTCGGAGTTGATCAAGAAGCTACTGGCTGCCAAGATCATCCGACACTCGACGTCACCCTGGGCCTCGCCAATCGTGGTGATCATTAAGAAGAATGGAGTGGACATTAGGCATCGATTACAGGCGGGTGAATAGTCTAACCAGACTAATGGTTTACCCGATGCCCCTGATCAATGATCTATTGGAAGATCTAGATAAGGTGCTGTGGTATTGCTCTCTGGATATGGCTAGTGGATTCTGGGTGGTAGCTATGACGGATCGCGCTCGCGCAGTCTCAGCTTTTGTCACACCTTTGGACTGTTCGAGTGGAACCGTATGCCATTCGATTAAGAGACGCCCCCAGATTTACCAGCGGCTGGTGGATAACGCGCTGTATGGATTCATAAGGATCCCTCCGACCGGAGAGGAGTCGCAAACTGACCTGTTTTGAGACGGTCCAAGCGGAAGAGTCGGGACAGCCGTCCGTTATAGGCCGCAGATCCTACATTGACGATATCCTGGTCACTGACGGAACCTGGGAACAACTATGTGAGAGGGCGAAGCGTCTACTTAAAGAATGCAACAACTGGGCCTTGTGCATTAGCGTGACTAAGAGTTTGGGGGGGGGGTCGAAAAGTGGATTATCTCGGGCATGGAGTGTCACACATGAAGATTTGGAAGCTCATCCTAAAGATCTCAAGGCGTGGTAGATCTGCCATTTCCGAGATCCTTGCGAGCGATGCAGTCTTTTCTAGGCAGCCTGAACTACTACAGCCGCTTTATTGAGGATATGGCTGTGTACGCAGCGGTGCTGTATGAACTCCGGGAAGTGGACTTTGCAGCATTGCGAGAGGCGGGCAGATCTCAGGATCGGAAGGAGTCCCGGATCGATGTACCACACGCGGGATCCATTCCACCCGAGTCGGATTCACTCGATCTCGAGACAGTGAACACGGGCCGAGTTAGCGTTCAATACGCTTAAAGATAAGATCGCAGCAACCCCGATCTTCAGACACTTTGACCCGCTCAAACAACCCGTCATTATCATCTCTGCGAGCGACTGGGCCATCTCGGCGTCGCTGATGCAAGAATATGATAATACCTACTTCCCGGTGATGTTCGCTAGTCGAACGTTGATGCAGAATGAGCTCACCTATGGGATTGTGGACAAAGAAGTGTTGGATCTGTTACGGATGTTAGATCTGGCGCACTCTACGCTGATGGGAAGACAGATCAGGGTTGTGACGCGCCATACGACGTTGTCCTGGCTCTTCAGATCTGCAGGATTACAAGGGCGGCTTAGCCAATGGACTGCCCTGCTTTCGCCTTGAATTTTGAAGATTACGAAATGCACGAAATGCAAGGATGAAATCGTGGGATCCTTAGCGGCAAGTATCACGACGCGGTCCGAAGTAGATCAGGCCCTAATAGCCATCGCTCCACGAAAAGAACCTCGTCGAACCATCGAGCTACCTGTCCCGACTGTGAACTACGACGAAGATCTGTGGGTTGTCAGTTTCGACGGATCCGCACGAGTCAAACGAGGAGGAGGAGCCTGTAGTGCAATTGTGTGGAAACTACCGGAATGGACAGTGGTTAAGGCAGCATCCGTATAGAAAGAAGAGTCAACGGTCAACGAAGCAGAGTATAGTGGTCTCTTATTGTGTTTCGATCTACTCGAAGATCTGGAACGTAAACGAGTGGTAATGTGTGGAGATTCCAATTTGGTGATCCGACAGATGCGTGGAGAAATTGATTGCAAGGCACCGACTTTAACGTTGTTACGGCAGAAAGCTTACGAAAACTGCAAGCCTGGCCAGTACATGATCTGCTACACGTTAAGCGGGCATGGAACGCCAGCGCAGACAGTCTTGCCGGCGCGGCATTGCAACGAGAAGCCGGAATAATAGTCATCGGAGATCAAGCGCGAGAGGATCTAGTCACTTTAAACCGACTGTCAGAAGTTTTGGTTTCCGGGAATAGTGAATCGACGTGGCGACTAACAGCCGTAAAGATTCGCGCTCGACAGGTGATCAGTAACCCCCGAATATTAAAGGAAGAAGTAGTCCGCCAACTTCGGGTCGACCGGTTCGTCAAGCTCAGGACGAGGAAAGCTAGATCCATCACCTCAAAGAAATATTTGAGAGGTGAAGTAAGTGAACTGGAGAAGAAGGAAGCACGATCATGCAGTAACATCGCCGTAGATTACGAACTGGATGAACAAGGCCTGTTGTACTACTGTCCGCCAGCAGCGAGGACAGAAATCGAACGTGACGGGTCGATCCTACTAGTGATCCCGGAAATGCTGCAGACTCATGTCTTACACCATTACCATGCCAGTCTAGAAGGAGGTCACCAAGGGATCGGACGTACCTTCCAGCGAATCAAGAATTATTTCTTTTGGCGAGGATTATTTCGAGACGTTCAGCAGTATGTGGGCGAGTCTACTGATTGTGAGACAGGAAAGGGGCGACCTACGATAGAGGCAAGTCCCCAGGTAACCTGCAGGCTACTTACCCATTTCAAATCATCGCCGTGGATCATATACCGTCGCTGCCAGTCACACAAAGGAAATACGGAGCTGCTGATCTGGGTAAACCTGTTCACAGGTTATGCGATAGCCAAAGCGAGCGGATCCCGCAGAGCTCAAACTATTGCTGAATCTTATGAGGAATGCGTGTTCCGGCGTTTTGGCGCTAGTGAAGTGATCCGCCATGACAGAGAACCTGGTTTTATGTCTGAATTCTTTGTGATATTCAATCGGATCCTCGGGTAACGATAACGGACAACTATGGCATACCGACCCCAAGCGAATGGCACCGCAGAACGAATGGTACAAACCATCACTAGATCGTTGAAGATGTATGTAGAAGACGAAGATCAACGAGATTGGGACGAGTATGCAGAGCGGCTAACGTTCGCGCTGAACACCGCGCATGATAGGATCTGAGGTGATACGCCTTTCTATTTGGCTCATGGGTGGGATCCCCGAACCACGCTCGAAGCAACTCTACCTGTTGGTAGTACAAGGCGAAGAGACATAGATCCTCGTCGGTGGAGATATAAAATCCAACGAATCTACCAAGGTGCAAAGAACGGAAGTCAATGCGAGGTTGAAAAAGGCGATCGCCGAACGCGCCAGCCAATATAACGAAACAGCCACGTCACGTGCGATCGAAGCCGGTTCCCGGTGTGCTATATCTGGAGCGCGTCAAAGAAGGCTATGCGAAAAAGCTGGCCCACATGTGGCATGGCCCATTCCGAGTGGCCGATATGGTAAGCGATTATGCGATCAGACTAGAAGTGGCGGGCAGGACTATCGCCTTTTTCCGGTGGTACATGTATCCAAGCTGAAGTTGGTTCGTACTTTCCCGGATCGCCCGACCATTAAGATAACGGTAGACGAGGCGAATCGAGTGGATTTTGACGAAGCGCTCCTGCCCGAAGATAGTTGGGAACGAGACTTGGACGACGACGAGTAGGAGGTCGAAGAAATTATCAACATGAGAACACGCCGACCCGCACGCTACGGAAGGAGTCTACGGGAGTTTGAAGTACGCTGGAAGGGGTATGACGAACCAACATGGGTAAAAAAAGTCGGATCTGAATTGTGGAGCTATGCTGTACGATTTCCTACGAAACAAGCCAAGCGTAGTCGTTTCCAGGTAATGCAGTCGCACGAGAGAGAACTAGTGCGGAGGATCCCTATCAGGAAATAGGCCTTGATGTGGAAGACGGAGAGAGAAGACCCCGTTGGCAGGGGTAGGCGGAAAAGGGTACCGCCCGGCTTTTAGGCGGCCGGGACGAATAACAGAAGAAAAGATGCGGAGGGTGGCTGCGCGGCTGGAAGAACAGAGAATTGTGAGTGTATATGTAATTCCCACGGTGTTCGCAGACGACAAGTGGTTGGACCCAGGTAGGATCCAGGATCCAGTTAGGATCCACCACACAAGTGGTAGCATCCAGCTGGGATCCACTGCATAAGCGGCTGAACCAAGTCAAGATCCACCAAAAAAAACCAGGCAACACCAGGAACAAGGAGAAAGAGTCGATTATATTATCCAAGATACGCAAAAGGGAAACCTGGAAAAGGGAACGAGACGACAACTTCACTGATCCGGCACGAACTTGCCACGAAGAAGGCCAATCGAGAGAGACGGATGATCACCCGGAGATGTGCGAAAGTGATTGCGCCAGGGACAAGCCTAGTCATAATTTGCCAACGCGGCAGTTAGAGTGACGGGAGCAGCCTCCCCTATGGCAATTGCCTCACGACCAGGGAACCATGTCGCGTCTTCAGCGGCTTGGGGAAAATGCAAGAAAGCTGGATCCAGAAGAAGATCCAAGTCACAGCATCCAGTACGCTGGATCCGCAGGCTGGTACGCAGCGTGAACTGCGATTTTTACGGCTCCGGTAGAAGGAGGAAAACCATGGATCCTGATCCTTCATCGATTTAGAAATCAGGAACGGATGTGTCGATTCCCAAAACGCCTGCAGATGACGAGACAAGAAGCCCTCGAAATCAGTCAAAATAGACATAATGTCCGACGAGCTTCCCCGATCCCAAATGAAAATGCAAAGGGCGCAGGCGTCACACCAGCCAAGACCGTCCACGGCTGGGTAGCGTATAGAGCCTTGATCTGCACCTTCGATACCAGATCCGGGGCGTATGCCGCTGGATCCAAGTATGTGGGCACAGGCCCATTGCAGAGTGAGCCTGTGCCCACATACTTGGATCCAGCGGCATACGCCCCGGATCTGGTAGTTTAAACATACGTTTTGTATAGAATGTATCACATAACCGTTTACTCTAGTCCTCCTGAAGACCGATGCCATCGCGGTCTTAAGCCTTTTTTCTCAAAGGCCGTCATTGCGTCCTGCGAGGATAAGATTATAAGTTTGGCCCGCTACAGTGCTCAGCTCGCTGGGAAGCTCGGCGCTGGGCCAGCCTCCGCCAAATGCCGTGTGACCCTGCTTCGAGGGCACTCCGCGTTGGTTTGCTATGGATACGCGCGCTCGCGACTGCTCTCCTCGGTTGGTCGTTGTATGTGGCTTCCCCCCCCTTTTTTTAGCTGGGTGCAGTACTGCAAAAGGGAGCTCAATATCCGCACCCGAGGAAGACCGAGTTCATGTGGTTGTATCTGCAAGAGAAAGACTTGCAAATAAGAGGCAGCATCTGGTATTGAATAGCGGGCTGAGGTAAGAAATGAATGATTAGACAACAAAATCTCGCACGGCAACGACCTGCTCCTTTCTCCTCAGTATTGGATTGACTGCGAAAGCTAATTGAGGGGGAATAACACCCTAAGCGGGTTGTCACCTGACAGGATAATGCCCCCTCCAACACGAAAAGGTGTCAGAGCGCGAGGAAGATCGTCAAGCTTAGTGAGGTACTAACCGTGTCTGCGAGTTTATTGCTGTAGGTCTTCACAAGCATGGCGACAGGCGAGTGACAGCGCATGGTGATGGAGGGCGGCGGCGGAGCGAGTCAATAGTGTGATCAGGCCGCCGGTATGCCGAAGAGACACAAGGTGAAGCGGAACGATGCGGTGAAGGGGCGCATGGTAGTGAAGAGGTACGAGGCATGGAAGAGGCACAAGACCGTGAAAAAGCGCGTGCTGGTTCAACATTGCTGAAGCGACGTCTATTACGGTGCTTAAGGTGAATGCTACACTACCGTTTCACCTTCGCTCTCTTCTTGCTCTATTTCTTTCCGCCGGTCGATCTCCTGCACAGGTACAGCCTGAATTCGAACGCAGACGAGCGCGCGATCCCCACTCTGATTTTTAGACGCCGATTCTTCGAGTTCACTGTTCGGCGCTTCGAGTCCTGCAAGTTGAGCTTTCTTAAAGCCCCCAACAATCGTAGCCGATGTGAGCGAACGCCATGCACTCTTAAATTCAGTGCAAAATGTCACGCAGTGTTGGTGGCGCTATCTCAAGCGCAGCCACATCTCCAACAGCGCTAACTTGAGCTAGTAGCAACTACATCCATTCAGTGCGTAAGACTCCTTCGGTTGCCGATTCCAAGCTACATCTTCCGGCTGACACACGTACGTCTATCTCGGCGGGAAAATTCATCAGTTCCACATTGAGGAGCTTAGCAATAATCAGAACATCTTGGCGCCAATGTTACGAGAAATCCTCCCATAGCAACAAGACGGGATCGTGCATGTTTACATGACGACCGAAGTGGTAAAAGAGGAACTCGATTGATAGCTCGCTGTTCCACCACCCACCCGGCCGTGTTGCCGTAGATCCGGACACCTACCTGCTAACTTCGCAGCTCCTTCCAGCGTTTTTGTCCGAAGCCGTGTCGTAGGACCATTTTTTCCTGGCCCTGCTTGTGATCTTAGAGAGCTGCGCTTTAAACAGCAGGAATGGCGCTGCCTTGTTGTCGTCGCTGTCGCCGAGCAGCATTGCCGTCGCACTCTCTTTATACTTGCCGGCGCACTTGTCCCACCCAGTCTTGGCGACCTTCGCATTGACAGTGGCTGTTGGAACATATACATATCATTTTTCACACCTATATGCCAATTAATACCAATACCAGCGGTACATACTGGAACTAGAGTCCTTACCGATCTGATGCGCGTTGCAGACCATAGAGATTTTAAGCTCTTGCATATTTGCTTGAACCTGGTTGCTGAAATCAGCAAGCTTTGCAGCCGCGTTTTGTGGCGTTGTCTGTACTTCTCGTGTCCTTCGTCGAATCACCAGACGGTGTGACCGGAGGAAATGCTTGGGCCTGGACCGTAATGCAGTAAATGCCCAGTGGGGCAGTCCTTATGGCCGCGTACAGCTCACAAGCTTGCAGCTTCAACATGAGCCTCGTCACAGGCACACCATCTGCTCGAAGGTCGTTGACACACCTCACGAGCGGCTCTTTCACGTCGATAGGCAATGTCGCGCCCGTCTCGTGAACCCGATCGCGGTGGTTACCATCTAAGCCAGCAGCGCACTTAGCTTCAATTAGATTTCGTTCATCCTTCCACGTGTAGCACAGACGTTTCTTAGAACGGACTTGGCCGCGAATCAGGCCAGTATAGCGAGCGATGGTCCCCTCATAGATGGTTGTCAGGATACAGCAGCACTTGCAGCTTGAAGTAGTGGGATACAGCTAAGCGGTTAAACGCCTTAGGCATGGAGCCGCTCCCGGTCGTTTGATTCTTTCCTGTGCGACTAGGAGGTTCGTAGGTGCTTGATCAGCTAGGTACGAGACCGAGCGTTACAGTAAGACTTGGAATTCAAGAGTGAGGCAGCATTGGTGTCGGAGATTGCTGGAAACGACTGGTTTTGCGGTGCTGTGATTAATGCAGCCGAACTAGTAGTAATATGTAGTGCATAATGTACCTAAAATTACGAGGCCAGCATGAGCATAACATGTACTGGTGCATATTGAGTTCTCTTTGCGGTAGTCACTTTCGTAGATTCGCCTAGATGGCATCAGTGCCACAAGGGGGGGGGGTGCTCACTGGGAGGAAAATGTTGGAATATTACTATACAGCATTCGTAACAGAATATCCCTCGCCAATTTTAGTTAAAATGCATTTACGCGCGATCGATGATGATCGATCGGATTGCATTGTGCAAGCGTCGACCTACAGTGTACAGGCAGCATCGGTGGACCGGGTTCGGTGGTAACATTGATTTTAGTGTGCAAAGAAAGCAGAAACATGGCATGGGAAATACAATATCGACGAAGGGCTGTCTGAATTGGTGTGTTAAAGTCTCACTAGCCGATTCAAGATGCTGATCCATGTTTGAACATGGAAGAAAGATGAGGAAGGCGCTGTCTAGCTTAAAAAAGCCCATGCGTTCGCCGGGCAAACGTTACTACAATCTACTTGTGAGAGAAAATGCTGTCGCTCGAGTTGCCAAACTTGCCGTCGAAAAAAATCTCCGTCGGGTCCAGTCTCACGGAGGGTTTCTCAGGCGTGGCAGCCGGGTTCGGGTGGCCAAGAGCGATCACCACAGGCACGCCGTAGCGGTCCGGAATGTCTAACACGTTCCTCACGCGGTTCTGGTCGAACCCTTCCATCGGGCACGTCGCCAATCCATGAACTTGAGCAGCGTATAAGAACGTCGCTGCAGCGAATGTCGTCTGCTTGAACGCCCACGCTTCGGTCGACACGTTCGAAGGAACGGGCAGCAGCGGGGACACTGCCGTCGAAATGGCCGCACGGATGCCGCTTGCGACCAAGCCCTCGCCCGAGAAAAGACGCACCACGTGCGGCATATTGCTCACAAAGTCCGCGGGGGCGCCGTTATCGTGCGCCAGCTGTTGCAGCCGCGGCAAGCGCTTGCTAGGCTCCAAGTCGGCAGCGAAGACCGCCACCACCGGGGCCTCCTTGACCTTGCGAACGTTGCTGTCCATCATGCCCTCCGCCAGCTTCTCGCGGTCCTTTTGCTCGCGAACGAGCACGCAGGCATAAGGCTGCACGTTGAACCCAGTTGGTGCGCGCTGTGTGAGCCGAAGAATCTCCTTGAGCGTTTCATCGGGTACGGGCTTGGAAAGGAATGACTTGCACGCGTAACGTTCCTCGATGGCGGCGCCGAGCTTCTTCTGTGCGCTAGTGAAGAAGCGAGTTTGCGCCATCGCGAGGGCGCCTTGATGCACCAGGCCGGTCGCCGCCGCGAGCAACAATACGGGGGTATAACGAAATGCCATCTTCGTCGCAAGCTCGGGAATGATCGCCGCCGATTGGTACGATTGATACGGGTGCAGCGACGTGAGTGACGCACTCATCATCGTACTTATTCGAGATGCAAAGATCGGGTTCTTCCTAATTTAATTGTTTTTTTAAATTAGTACCCTCTCCTAATTTAATACCTTTTTTTCCTAATGCAATACCATGAATCCAAGATCAGCTATAGTTAGAAATTTTAACTTACAGTAGAATAAGTACTCTGGTTTCAGAATGTAACTATTATGGCACACTCCAGTTTGTGAATATTCCGGTTAGTGAACGTTGGTCTCTTCCGACCGCCAGCCACTACCTCCGAGAGGCTATAACGATCGATTGACAGCCTTCAGTCAAAGTTGACGCCGCCTCCCCGGCTGTCCGGCTGTAACGCGACTTGACTTTCTTACATCCAAGAATCTGCTGTCTCGAGGAAGTTGAAGGAAGCTCCTATCGGCCCCCAAGGAAGAAAAAAAGAATGGAAGATGCCGCAGACGCTTTGGATAAAGGGGATTAAGGGTGAGCAGTTTACAGTGCTACCGTCACTTGTGAAGATTTGAAGAAGCACCTGTAATGCGCGCTTCACGTCAAGGTCCCCCATCAATGAGGGACTATTTCAGATTGTGTCCACGAAGGACACAACAGGAGAGTTTTATCGAGTATTTTCGAGAAACTGTTTGAACCCGAACCATGTGAAAAACTTTCACATATTATTGCGGTTCACTTGGGGAGTGTAATCGATCCCATAGGGATTGGCTCCAAATTTTATTCTAAGAGGGCTCAGAAGTCGTTTCTAAGGAGACGTATGATCACTTTTGGGATTCTCTCTTTCCGGTACTGCTAATGCGTTTGTGAAACGGGAACTTTCGCCGGCATTCGGATGCGTCTACTTCTAGTGGCACATATCTACCAGATTTGTGCTTCTACTACAAGAACAGCAATGTGGGCGTGCTTCAAGTGGCCAGTTGCAAGTGCCAGTTAAAGAATTGCTTGAGGATCTAACGTGGCCAGTTCCAAGTGTCAGTTAAAGAATTGCATGAGGAACTAACGTGGAAAATATGACGGTGCGCCATGCGTCTTTGGCCACGCTGATATGGGACTGCACATGTGTTTAGTAGCTATTCGGAAAGATGATATGACGGAATGTGGTGCAAAAGTGGGTATCATTGAAACGTACAATTTAGGTCTCAGTACCGACTTACGTTCATTCTCGCTGTGCTTAACATTTCGACCCTTTTCCGCCAGTTGTGGATCATATCTAGCCGCTAGGTATACCCGAATACAGCACCATCGAAAGAGTCAATGGTGTACGGATTACGTTCGCAGAAAGACGTATCCCTGGGAGCGCGCCAAACGACACCATAATTCACAATCTGAAGACTTTGCATCACTCAAACGTTGTAGAGCTATGGAAGACGAACATGAAAAATAAACACGTGGAGCTGGCACCCATTGGTCGACCTAGCCCACCTGAAAATGTCCACCAGCTCCTGACGGCTTTCCACGATATACTTAAGGCGCTTGTGGCACTGCACGCGATCAACCTGATACATAGTGGGGAAATGTGCTGAAGTATGTAGGCAAAGGCGACAAGAGGACAAGAAACTATATGTATGTAAGGCGACAAGAGGTTAAGAAGCCATATGTAGGCAAGGGCGACAAGAGGTTAATTGTCGCCTTTGCGTACATACTTCAGCACATTTGGGCATCATCACCAGCTGCAAAAGTGGTAGGAGATAGATAATGCATACCTAATACCGATCTAAACTGATCTAAAAGTCCTAATGTAAATTACACGTTCTAGTGAATCTGACCTAAAAATAGATTAAAATACCACTCGCTATTTTATCATTGAATACTTAGTTCAAGTCACTTCAGAATAACTTCGGAGCCATATCAAGTAAAGTCAAGATATTCAAGCACGCTGATTGGCCGTAACCTGGGGCGGAAGCCACACACGCGAGCGAAGTTGCGGTTTGCAGACCGCGGCGAAGCACCCGAGCGCAAACCCAGGACAAACCACTGTTCAACCGTCAAGCGAAGGCGCAGCCGTAGCGGGTTCTGTCACCAGCGAGCCCTGTAAGCCGCCAGGGTTATTAGGACTGCGCGGAGTGCATAGCTAGGTGATATTTTTTTAGTGATATCCCTCTTTCGTCGTTTTATGCGTGGTCGGATATTTTATGGTATGGTAACTGTTCTAATTCACCCGGCTAATTAGTCCTAAAAGGGATCTAATACCGTAATATACCGCACGTTTTTAGGACAATTAGAACACTTTTAGGTACATTTTTAATGTGTATTAACCGGCACCGCAAAAGTAAATCATTTGAAGGCGGAATCGCATGCTCCCGAGATATTGTTATCTCCGTTTCAAACGATCAATGTTGATATCTGGAGCGTGGGCTTCCTTAAAGACATCACTTGTTCCACATCTTCCGCCGGAACTGAAAAGAATAAAAAACAGTGTTTGCAGGAGAGTCCGTCAAACAGACCCACGGCTAGTTCACTCTTCAAGGTTATTGAAGGTAATAGATCGTTGACCCCCTGGGAGATGGCGGAGAATTCTGACTTCAAAGTTACACAGTACACATGTAGCTTCCACGCAATTTAAGAGTGAACTCGTGAGGGTATGAGCAGGATTTTACGTTTTTCTCTTATATTTATGTTTCCCTGATAAATACAAAAATAATAATATTATGAAGTACACTCACAGGAACAATACTTGCAAAGATATGCGCCCAAGAGTATCTGCATACGTTTTTCGATAAAACAACGATTTGTGTTCTAAGGCGTTATGCTAAAGCTGCTTTAAAATAAATTTGCGAGTCTGCTTCTCCTCAAATAGTTTCTCGGTGGACTGACCGAACTTGCCGTCGAAGAACACTTCCGTCGGAGAAAAGCGCACCCTTGGTCGGCTTGGCAGCAGGGTTAGCGTGACCAAGCGCCACCACCACGGGATGCTGCAGCGGTCGGGGACGTTCCTCCTTCACCTTGGCTTCGTCCATTCTTTCCATCGGGCACGTTGCGAGACCATGTATCTGGGCGGCGTACAGGAAGGTGGCAGCAGCGAGCGTGGCCTGCTTGTACGCCCATGCCTCGGTCGACACGTTCGGGTCGTGTTCGCCGGGGAGCTCCGCAAGGGGCGGGATACCATTCACAAAGTCATCTGGGGCGCCGTTGTCGCGGTTGAGCTGCTGCATGCGCGGCACATTCTTGCTGATCTCTGCGTGGCAGGAAACGTCAAATGCATCAGCACTCTGAGAACTCGGTATCGCTGCAAAATTAGTCATCTACCGCAGTCAGCGGCAAAGACGACCACGACATGGGGCCTCGTTGGCCTTGTGACCGTTCCTGCCCATCATAGCATTCGCCAGCGTTGCGCGATCCTCAACCGTGCGCAGCACAATGCAAATCCAAGCCTGCGTATTAAAACCCGGCGGGCTTCGCTGTGTCACGAAAAAAAAAACTGTCAGTACGCGGTGAACTTCCTCTCAAGTAACCCGCTTACCACTAACCTGGGTGAGCTTGAGGATCTCCCGAAGCGTTGCATCGAGCACAGGCTTAGGAAGGAAAGCCTTGCTGGCGTAACGTTCATGGATTGCAGCTCCCAGGTACTCGGTCATGCTGATATCCTTGTTTGCGGCAAATTCTAAAGTGACGTAGATTACCGGTATGTGCGAAAGACCCATGCAGCCCGGCACCAGATAGGACCAGATGCATACATACTGTACATTAACGAGGTCTCTAAGGGGGTCTAGGGGTACTCTAGATGCCATTTTTATGCACAGGTTGAGCGGACGATGTAACCTAAACCAAGACGTCCGTCCACTAGCATACGTAAGAAAAAGAACGCGCGATGTTACTACACCTTTTACCAAGCAGGTTGAGTGTTTTCACAGCGAAACGGTCAAGCGAGGTTTTTCCTTAATTACCTACAATCAGGTTTTACAATCAAAGCGGTTTGGCGCCAACTTTTTCCCAACCAAAGTGGCGTGGTGGCGGGAAACAACACCAACCACTCGACACTAGCAAAGCCGTTCTTCGCCACCGTACCGGCACTCACTCATTCGCATACTAGCTGCCTACTTCACAACCCTGCCCCAGCAGCTCTCCAACAATGGTCCCGCCGCCCACCTCGCCGACGCCCCTGACAACGCCTCTTGTGTCACGTGAGGCCAAGCAGTTCGAGCGCAACAGTGCGAAGAAGCGCGTGCTCGACGCTTTTTTGGCAGGGCAAGATTGGCTAGGTGTCGCTGCTAGCAATGATGTGTCTGTCACTACTGCACGGCGCATCGCAGCTAAGGGCAGTATCGAGCAGCAGCCACGTGGTGGCGTGCGGACTGCGTGCATCAAGATGACGGTCGAGGTCATGTCCAAGCTCGAGTACCTGGACGAGCAGGCGGACATGACCATGGCCGTCATGAAGGACAGACTGCTGAGCGACATGTCGGGTGGACGTTAGCATCATCTTCATCCACCGCGCGCTGCACGGCATGCTGTACACGGTCAAGATCCTACGAATCGAGAAGGCCGCCATGAACAATGCAGTGAACAAGGAGAAGCGGATGGAGTTTGCCAAAGCGCTGAACATGCACGTGGACGCCGGGGACATGATTGTCTACCACGACGAAACCAATTTCAACATCTACCTGTCTCGCAACCAAGGTTGGGCTCGTGCAGGCGAGCATGCAGTCGTGATGCTTCCGGCGTCGAAGGGCAAGAATCTCCACGTGCAGTGCGGTGTGTCGCTGGGCAACGGGCTCGTATGGCTGCGCACTCACTACGGCTCTGTTCACATGGAAGAGAATGCGCGCTTTGTCGCGGACCTGCTTGTGGCTGCGCTCAACAGCGACGAGTACAAGGAGTGTTGCGTGGTCAAGAAGGTTGTCGTGGTTACCGACAACGCCCCCGCCCACAGCCAGGTAGAGACACTGGCACGCGAGGAACTTGTTACTGATGGCATCGTCAATAGCAACAAGCTGGTCATTTTACGGTTAGCACCGTACAGCCCTATGTTCAATGCAATCGACGGCTGCTTCAGTGTGCTGAAGGCGCGCCTGAAGTTTCATCTCGCAGCCAAGTGGCGTGAGTTGCGAGTGCGAGGCCAGTACAACTCGCTGGCTGCGAACAGAATGGCGCTCATGAGGGAGGCCGTACAAATCAGCAAGATAGTCCTTACGCAACGATTGGTCTGGCGTATGGAGCGACACCGCTTCAAAAGCATTTTCTTTGCCGAGCGCGGGGACGATATGGAACTAGGAAAGTAACTCTTGTAGAAACCATTTTGCATGGGAAATTATATCAGAAAGCCACTTTGCCTGGCAAGTGTCCTTTTTCGTTGAATTACTAAGTTGCACAAGCTCGCCAAATCCGTTTTGCTTGTGAAAACACTCAACCTGCCTGGAAAAAGGTGTATATCCTAATGTGAAGTCTCAGAACTGTCACTTAAACGACGTGTCATCAGAGTGATTGTAGTTATCAAAATCCAGTAGTGCCGAAAGTTCCGAAATCTGATTGAACCGGTTCCTCACAGAACTAAAGCTGTCAACGTTTAGGGGTCTAAACTCGGAAACTTTGTCAACCTGACTCAGAGTCGGGTTTGCTAAACGTTTCTAAGCTCTCGCAGTTTTCGTGACTAAGTTTTGTAGCTATACAAATTTCAAGTGAATGGATTTTTCGAAGCTCTTGGTCGTACTACAGTAGAAGTGACACGAGTTCCGGCCGGCGGACCCTGCATCGCAGTCTGCCGCCGTCAACGCCTCTATGAACTCCGACATCAAGTCCGCTAGCAAGTAGTCGAGCACGGTCCACGCGCACGCGCAAGCAGCGGAGAACGTACAGCACTTCTCCTCGCGAATCACCAAATCACGTAGCACTAGGATGCTTACAAGCTCATAATATAACATTCTGTTGCTTGCATGCACCTTACCAGCTTGCGCGTTGCTAGTCCGTGCAGATCCGAGCTCTTGGTCTTCCTGGTTGGGCTGCGGTGCTGCTGTGTTTATTATTTTCCGCTTCTCCATGAGTTACTAGTGCCCCTGGCCCAGTTCTTATGCTTGTCCGCCCGCTCCTGTTGTAGTTTAAGCTCATAGATGAAGCTTCACCACTGCACCTTCACATGAGCGCCGTGCTGTTCGCCGAGCGACCATCTCAAATTTAGGTGGTCCACATCTAAACTTAGCTGCAGGAGTTAAGGTTTTGTGCAAACGTTTACAAGGTTTAGAGGTTTATGCGAAACGTTGACAGCTCTGCACATACACAATGCGGGACTAAGTTCCTATGTTCGCAAAAAAAGAACCAACACTGTCTCTCTATCTCTTCTTTCTCTTTTATACCCCTACATAAATTTTCATATAAATCTATATAAAACTGAGGAACCTCGGAACCCCGCAGCAGATGACGACTTAACCACAACCCTTCTAGATATTAAAGTTGGTTCCGAATTCGGCATCCACCATTCGCCAATTAGTTTCAATTCACTACAGAATTAAAGCACCACAGCAACTCTAGTACCGGGTTCCGAACTCAACTGAGGTTATTTTGTGAGTCTTATCCAAGCAGGTAAGCGACGACCGCGTGGGATAGCAACGTGCAGAGGTATCGACAGCCACCGAGACTCACAGGAAATTTGTATGCGATTAGATCTGACTACTGTCCAAGTTTCAAGCGATTCTTGCAACTCGTGAATCTGTGATGTAATATGCAAGTAAAACAAGACGCCATTTTTATCATGTTTTCACTGCCGCCGAATCACAACAGCAGACATGGATTCTTCGGTGGTCCTGAGCTGTTCAATTGCACGAACTTCGGTGATGTTACCTGACATCGTTTTGGAACCCGTTTCTGGAACCTCGGAACTTTGCATTATTTTTATTTCCGATAAGTATATACATCAGTATAGAAGCTATAAATACTGGAAATCCAATTTGAGAAATAAAATGATCGGCCGAGTCTACAGAATCATTCATCTTGAAAGTGACCTATGCTATATTGGTTCAGCTATTAACAAATTGTCATGGTGTTGGCAAGGTCACAAAAATAACTTTCGACGCTGGCTTGAAGGCAAACATACGCATACAGGGATGGTTTTGGACGACTTCTAAATTGTCCAAAACACTTCCAGCACACGCCCGAAATTCCGCTCAAAATACAAAAAATGTTCAAAACTAACAGACATAATATTCTCGATAACAGGTGCCGACTTTTGGACACTTTTGGACGGCTCCTTTCAAGATCAAACCGTGAGGGCGCCTCACGTTGTCCACCACGCAGCTCGTGAAGCAGACACGTCATTGAGCGCATTAGTGCCGCCACCACAACAAGCTGATTATGATCTTCTACTTGGCCCACGAGCAATACCAAGCGGGTGGTCTTTGAGACGACCGGGGCGCTGAATGTGTTTGCAACAGAGGCGGCACCGTTGTCACCATGTACACGCATCCACCCGGCGAGAGCGCACCGGGGAATGAGGGCAACTGAGCCTTCGGTACGGGGGAGGGATTCTATCTGGACTCCAGGTAGGACGAGAACTACCGCATGTACTCGTACCTGACCAAGGAGCTCATCACTGTCAACGTCTCCGTGATCGACAATACACTGTATCATGGACCACTTCAGGGGCAGCCAAGGTGCGCCTGTGTTCGAAATCCGCTACCGGCTACGGAGCTGCTGACCCCTGTAAACATCCTCTATCGGCGTCGAACACTAACTGGTTGTGTGTTGTTTTGTGTCTTCTTTTACCTATAGTGCAGACCCAGTACAAGTTCATCTCAGCGTTCATCCGAGCCAGTACCAGTTGGGAATCCTAGCCTTCACGGGGTTTTGGGGCGTGGATCAGGAGACTTAGCAGGTGTGCTTGCTGAGGACGAAGTATGAAGTGCAATGTCAGGTGTGCTAATGAGCTTAGTTTGTTATTGTATAGCAGCAATATGACGCGATACAACGTATCCTTAGCCAGGGGTCTCATTACCCAGACAACCCTGATCGACCAGGAACGCTAAGAAAACTCCTGCACGATAAAAAAAAACTGATGCTAAGAGTCTTTGAGGCGGCGTGCAACTTGGTGGACCAGAAGGTGACGCTCTGCATGGACTACAAGCTGTGGTATAATTTGTGCTTGAAATGGTGGTTCTTACTGTGCTTCACTCTGCTGTATTTGGCGTGATACAGCTCATTTTGGAGGACCGATTACACGTTGCGGTGGATGTGGTGTCGCCCCTGAACGCTGGACGCGATACACAACACGCACACGATTTCCATTATCGCTTTGAGAAGATGCCAGTCAGACCGAGGCAGTTGTGTCATGCTGTTCTATGCATGTTTAATCTTCTGTATCTACACTGTCAGGGCACGACTGATGACGTGCAAGATCAATGTCATCGTTCTTAAGTGTGCCGTAATTGATGTAGACATATGCAAGCATTTCAACCCTTTCCACGGACAGTCGGTTTCTCCGCTTTGAGTGAATATGATCGAAGATACTCCAAGCCCTCTCGCTTGCTGCTCAAGAAGTCGGGGTGGCGAATACCGATGTCAGCTAGCTTCTTCAGGAGAGGATATTTCGTCTCACTTTGTGCGCCCCAGTAGTCGCGTGGGCTTGATTCGGCATACTTTTCTCGTAGAGCTTCACCACCCCTCCGTTTCGTACATTTGAACTTGAGAATCTCAGCAGTTAACACCTGTAGAGGATATCAATCCACATCGCTCGGCCAGTTTGCAAGCGTGATCGTCTACTTGATCGTCATCAGAACCCACATAATCGTCGATATTTATCGATGGGTCCAGCATGAACGCTACCACCATTGCGTTTGTGTGGACATATCTCCACCGTTTCTGGATATTCTCGCGAAAACGTTTTGGAGAAGAGCCAGAGGAACGGCTGCGGCAGTTTTGTATGTACCATCATCTTGCAAGTCATCATCAACGACACTTTGGCAGTCAGTAGGAGTAGCTGACGACATAATTGCAGCTGCATCACTGAGAGCACCAATATCAGCGAGAGCTTGCTGTTGCGCCGAGTCGCTCTCTTCCAAGTCACTCTCGTCCGATGCATTCTCCACTCAAAAACTACCGGCTCCGGGTCCGGGGACGTCACACCATACACGGTGTGATACCGCAGCCACCTAAACCATCTATAAATCCATGAAACGAATTCATTGTCCGTCCCCAGAGCCCGCAGGGCCTCGATAATGGGATCAAATAGCCGAACTATAGTTCTTAAGCTGCTCCAGAAGACATCGTCCCGAATCAACTCGGTTACATAACAGAGTTTTTTTCCCGATTTGGCGCATTCCACGATAGCGGTCCATGAATTGATCGTAACCTGGATTCAAGAAGAGTTTCTCTGGTATCTCTCTGCTGTTCAGCGCATTTCGTAAGCAAGCATGCACAGAATACCAGCGCGTTGGAATAGACAATACCAGATTTCTGGACCTGGAACCCGCGTCTCGTACACCTTGCTGCAGTTGCTTGAACTCGTCATAAAGTGCTAGATGATCCCGTACAAAGCGAGTGACAGCCACGGCTCTTGATATGACACCTTTACGGCAGGGAACCGGCCAGTATCTTGATCAGTAAATTCAAAGCATGCGCCGAGCATCCACCACTAATCACGATCGGGTGCCTACTCTGGACTTGACTCGGCGCGCTTCTCATGGTTTTTGCATTGTCGGCGACAATACCAACCACTAGTGCAGTGGTCTCGCCCTCAATTTCTTGTATGACTTTGTTGATTTCTCCAGCGAGATAGCGCGCGGTGTGTTTTTTCGACCTTGTCGACCACGATGACAAAAAAGTGAAGGCAACCCGGGCGAAACCACCATGATAGGCCTGCAATAAGGAATATTACAAGGCAAACAAGCAACGATGGGAAAAACTTCTAAAGAGCGACTAGCAACTCGATTCAATTGCGATTGCGGCGGCAAATATTCTGCTGCAAATCGCCACTTTTACACTCGATCGCTGAAACACAGACGGTGACTAGAAGACAGAGAGCTTAGACGGTGATACATTTTTTGCCAGGGACACAAATATTAAAGACTTTTGGATATAGAATAATAACACTGAATAGATAGTCATGTTGAGCCGATACGCGGTAAGCGTCAATTGCAGAAACGACACATGAACAACATGAAAATATTTACATCGTTTCTACATTATCACAAATATATTTCAGATATATTCGATGTATAGCAGCTATGGATCGCAATTTCCAGTTGGCCAAACAAAAGTACAAGCGTGATAATCGTTCCGTACGTTATCAAATGTGTCTAAAACATGATCTAGATATCACATTCGATTCAGTTAGTAGAGCTACGTTTGTAACAGCTCTAGAGGCCTTTACGGACCCGATATCGACGATGATGTCATGACATTCTTTGTTGAAAAAGATTGGAATGAGACGTATCGGGAGGAATTCGTTAATAATTTTTGAAACTTTAACGATGCATATCTAGCAGCGATGGACATCGAGTATGTTGATGATGAAATATATTGGCTCGCCAGTTCATATCGATGAATACCACTACAAACCAACAGCAGTTGATCAATTAGTCTAGCCACAACTCGAACACTTTTGTCTAACCCTCGAGGTTTTAGCCAACCTGAAGCAAAAAGCCTCCGAGATAAAACTCTGAAGCTGATTAAGATGGATTTTGAGCGAAGTAGCTGCTGCATTCTTTTTTTGTAATTGCTGCAGACGTTTGACTTCATTTTTAAGATTTTCCAAAAAATCGAAAAAGTAGCTGCTGCATTCTTTTCTTGTAATTGCTGAAGACATTTGACTTCATTTTTGAGATTTTCCAATCTAGCAAGTTTATCAGTGCTATCGTTCATAATGGTGCATGCACGATCGCGATATGCAGTCTCAGTATCATCGGGTAGGAACGCACGATTAATGATGTCGAGTTGCTTTTGCGCTTCTCGAATCCGTTCGTATTGGCATACAATCATCTTTTCAATACCATCGAGCTCACAGACAAAGTCAAAGAATTCAAGTCGAGTAATTAAGCAGCAGTATAGATTATCTCTGAAGTTGTCAATGTTGTCTCGCATGGTTACTATACACATATCGACGGAAGATATGGCCTGTGGACAGAAATGCGATCTTATACAAAATCTCAGTGCAAGCGAGTAGCGCAGACTACAAAGGACGTTGGTTATGGCCTATCATCGTGATTGGATAGTAATTATCTTTGTTTTGACGAATAGGCGCCAATCAAAATTGACCTCCTTCAAATATAACTATAGCTCGGCGAAGTTATATTGACTATGACAAACGGTTTTATTGTAGAGATACTCGTATAGGTGCTAAATCGGGTCATTCATTATCATGCACTCGTACACAATACAAGTAACAATACAAGTAACCTAAATATTTAGTATTCTTTCACAGTATTATCGTACCTAAACTTAAAATCGTACCTTTTGGATATTTTGAAATCTCATTTGTTTCGATTATTCTGTTCGCTACTGCCTTTAAAGTGCCTTTAAAATGGAAAGGATAAGCAGCTTTTTACCTGCATCAAATTTAATGTCAATTGTCAATTAGAAACATGGAGTTAAAATAATTATGAACACCAATTCTTACCATATGCATCATTACATACGTTCTCAAAATACAAGATAAATTAGAAACCTTTACTTCGACGCATAAAAAAGTGTTGTCCAAATGTGATTGGTTAATACTTTCCATAGGGAACGATCGGGAAGATTTGACAAGACTGGTATAGGCCATAAGCTTCGTACAGGCCATATCTTCCGTCGATATATATATTTATGACTCGATACTTCGCGATAAAAAAAATACAAATTGAAGACTTGGAAGATGCAATTGCGGATATTCACGCGGCTCTTACTACCATAAATATTTTTTGAGAACCAGTCAGCTGTGTAAGGATGTCGATCATCAATCGGCCCGTGCCGCTTATAGTATCGTTCTCTTCGTTTCATATCCTTGTGATCATATGCACGGTATGCTTTTAATTTTTTTTTTTATGCGATCTTGGTATTGCTGATAAGGCTCACCACTGCGCTTAATAGCTCCAAACGATACGATTCTGCCATCACCAAGCAATGCATCCTATTTTTGTCTTTGCGCTTAGAAACGCGGAATTTATAGCGCAGGACTTGCATTCTCTATATTATACATGTGATTATTCAAGCTGCTTGAATAGCTTGTAGAACTCGTCTTCTTTTCCATGCTGCAAGTAGTAAAGCCAAAGCACGCAATATTGCCCACAGTGCCCGAAACGTGGGTCTTGAATATCAATCTCGTGATAGGCGCAATCTTTTGGAATGACGCGAGGTCTTGGTAGGCCAAGAGGATCAAAGTAGCGCTTGTCTTTGTTAGAAACTGCGAGCCAATGCGTGCCGCCGATTTGAGGCATACCCATGTTGATAATACAGTAGTCTTTGCTCTTACCTAGATTCTCTTTGAAATCGATTGACTCAACTTTGACTCCGAGATCTTTCGCAAGACGCAATAGCTGATCATCGGTTGTGCGAGAGAGCTTAATAATTTTTTTAGCGCTCATTTGAATTATTTTTCGCTCGAGCTGTATATTTGTCTAATATAAGACTACTAAGCTCAATAATGTCTACAGCAAGTGATATCTCTGCTTTCAAACACTATGTCGAAGCAGCCCCAGCTGAAACTCTCTTCCGTGATAAGAAATTGACCTACTTCAGGATTCGACCTCGAATACAGGTCAATACGCTGGTCAAATGTAATTCAATCTCTCAACCATCTCTTCGCAAGCTGCATTCGTGAACTGGGAAGAAGCGTTTATTGAATTGCCTGTTAGACTTGAAATCAAGACAAACACCGCAATTACTGGAGCTGGTGCGTGTTCCATTAATCAACTTGCTCCAAAAGCGGGACCATGGCACTTCATTGATAGCGTTCAAGTAGTGGTTGATGGCATGACTACTGTTCAGACAAATCAAATTCACGAGAATATTTATGCTTAATTTAAAGCAATTACTGAACCGAGATATGATGAATATATTAAGCGAGGTGCAACCAGTAATTTCATTCTCGACGAATATGCACCTCAGGTTCCAAACGCACCACAGGCACTTGATAATGAAACTGCTAATTTCATGAATGCAACGCCTGGAGAATTTGAATTTGTAATACGTTCACAAATAAAGGAGCCGCTGAACGCTCTTTCTTCACTGCTTTGGATCAAAAGGCGGAAAACTCGCTTATGATGTCATGGGTAGCAACGCAAATATTAAATCTGTATCAAAACCTCAAGTATGGGTCAAAGGAAGTGGTAATTGGGCCGCCGGTGACTCTATTTACGTAGCACATTACCTTGCTTAGACTCGCTGATATTTGCGGTTACTTTAAGAAAGCACCAATGCAAAAGAGCCTCGCGGATTTTATATATATTAAATATAACAGTTCTGGAACTACTATTGCAACCACTGCCATAGCATCTGCCAGCGCTTTATCGTCAGCGATTATTGCCTCAGTAAATAACAATATGAACTACGGAAATACGTGCCCAGTTATGTGGAACTTCTCATCTGCAAATAAAACTGCCACGTATGGTACTGATGGCACTCTTTCGTGCACAGGATTAACACTTCCGGTTTCAGGCTCGGCATTCAATTTCACTGTTATTGCTGATATTAATGGCACGCAAACTACTGCAAGTGGTTTAACCCCATCTCAAGCATTGAATCGTTTAATGGTTCCAACATATTTACCAAATCCTGCGGCTGACCATGCGCTAGTCCAAAAGAAGACTTTCCGATATTTTGAGCGTATCACTAATAAGTTCACTGTTGATCCAGAAGCTCAATTCACTTGGACTATCACAAATGGTATTGCGAATCCGAAGAAATTATTCCTTTACCAACTATTGATAATGCAACCTCCGGATCTACACTCATGGTGTTTTAACTCCTCTTCGTTCTCCATTTCAACAATTCCAGCAAATACCTTAGTTTTTGCCAGCTTAAAACAACTCCAAGTTACTGCTGGTAACATTCCTATTTGGAATAATCCTGTCAACTTTGGTTATGATCTATTCCTCCAAGAATTGAATAAATCTAGTGTTGGTGGTGGTCTAGATGATGTAACTTGTGCTGGTCTTATTTCACAACGTCAATGGGAATCCCTATATCGCTATGTAGCTGTTGATATTGGACGTCGTCTCCCTTCGGAAGATGGTGCTTTTAAGTCCAATGTTATTTCTGGTGTATCTAACAGCAAATACCCGTTAACAATTTACTATCACATTTGGCGTGATTCGTAGCAACGGTTGATACTGCTATGGGAACCGTTTCTCAAGGTGCGGTCCAACATTAAGCGATATACGTGTCGTTATCACTGTTTTTTAATTCTGTTACATAGTATCCAATATGAACGGGTTCTTCACTTGATAACCAAAGTAAGCAAAAAGCTTACGATCGTTACTACACAGAAGTGATTTCGTCCAAGGTGCGAAGTTAAGGGGAATGATTCAGCAAACAAGCATTGGATGATGCTAGTAGCGATTCTTTAGAAAATTTATCCAAATAAGTCATGAACAAATCGCGTGATTATGACTATGATCAGATCACTAGCAAACTTACAAAAAAGGCTCCTCGAGTCATTAAGGGAGAAGACGTGAAAAAAGAGAAATCACAAACAAAACTGACTGATTTCTTTTCAAAGAAGCCAAAAGCTTTCAACTACGTCCCAGAGCAAACCGATACACATTCGGCTCCGAAAGATTCACAGTTTTCATACGAGGAGATGTTTAACGACGAGAACTTTATGAAGCATATGAACGAAATCGATTACACCAAATTGCATAAAGGGATAGATCTGGAACAAGCGGTTCAAATCCGGTAAAAAATTACTTGAAAAAGAATAAAGAGTTTCGCAGCAAGATTTTTCAAAGTAATCGCAAGGCCACTAAAATAGCGAAAGATCTGCTGAAACGTAAACGAGAAGCACCGGCATCAAATAAGACATCTCCCAATCTCCGACCAAATCTCGTATTAAACAAGAAGAAATTGAGCGGAAAATGAGCTCTGCTGATCTCGACGATCGCCAAAAAGAGATAGATAGTAAGGTGTTATCATATTTCAACGTAATAGTCGATGGATCCAAGGTACGGGTAGAAAAAGATTACAATTCAATCAGGGACCCTAAACGTAGTACTATATGTACTACATGTCAACGACTAATTCACGCAATTTATTACCGACATCCCTTGTTATTACATACCACTTGTTATCACATACAGACTAGTATTGTCCAATCACGTAAGAACTCAGCAGACCGTCGTGTTACCTCTTGTTATCACGTACAGGCACGTATCGTCCAGTCATACGAGAGCGCAGCAGACTCTTTGTTATCACATACAGAATCTTACTGCGTACCGGTAGTATCATTACACAATGAAATCATCGCAATGATGCCCAGACGCCAACCATCTATCGGAAGGCCTCGATTCCCAGGTAGGCAAGGAAGGACACCACGGAGCACTCCGTGTCTTCCTTTCCTGCCCGCGAGAAACTGGACGTGTTGGATCACCTCAAGAAACACGCCAATATTCGCCTCACAATACGATTTTTCTACCCTACTCTCCCCGATGCCAATTACCGGAGCCGTCGGAGCTGCAATGCGATTCAAGAGTGGTTCGGACAAAAAGAAGGCTCGTAAGATAGGGGGTGCTACAGTGCTGCCATGGGCTGCTGAGAACTTACTGTTCAGTAAATTAACGACCTTCGTGGCGATGGTGTACCAGTAACGTCAATGATGTTGAAGGTGCAGGCGTCATCAGTGAGCAAGGAATTCCAATTTGTCCCCATTCGCAGCATCGTGGAGCTAGCAAGCTCGGTTCAAGGAGCGACATCGACTGAGCATGCGTTCAAGAACCAGACAAGGTCAGATAACCCCGCCAGACTTCGCCAAGATTGCTGAGGACTTCGCTGAGGAAGTGCGAAAGAAGGCAGCAGAACCGGGGGTGTCGACGATATACAACGTGGATCAAACAGGTGCACTATATGAATTTGGTGCGCTGTGTTCGTTGTGTTCTTATCTAACTGTATAAATGTCCAGCAGTTTTTTTCGAGTACTTGCCCAAAAGAATCATCGACAAGAAGGGAGTGAGAAGTGTTTGGGTTAAGTGTGCTGGGAAGGAAAAGGAGAGGGCTTCCGTTATGCTGTTAGGGGATCCACTAGGTAACAAATACGTGCCGTTCATCGTAGTCAAGACAAACCATCGAAAATACCTGAGCGGAAACGACTTAATGACCAAAACCACCACGGGTTTGGCATAACCATATGGAGAAAAGTTCAACCTACACAGGCCGAGAAGGATCTCGAGGTGTACGGCAATGAGAAAGGTGATACGTCATGCAAACGTTTTGTGTTTAACAACATTTAATTCGTTTTATTTAATTCCGTGTAATAGGTTGATGGAACGAGTGCATGTCCGTGTAGTTTTTTCCTGAAGTTTCACTGTGGGTCTCGTCCCTGTATGGAAGTTCCAGTTCTTCTGTTATGGGACGACTTTTCCGGGCAATATCCTTGGTGGACTGAAAGCGTTATCGCATACACCAAGGATATTAATGTTGGGCTACTGAAGGTGCCACCGAACGCTACATCGGTGTCGCAACCAGCTGACGCGACCTGGAACGGCCCGCTCAAGACACTTTTTCGGAACAAGTGGATTGAGCATCTACGGAGCGAGCTAGCGGCTCACTCTACGGGCAACAAGTTTAAACTTAAGGCCCCGGGCAGAACATCAATCCGTAACTGGGTGAGCGATGCATGGAGCAGCTTGTCAAGATCAACCATCGTTGGAGGGTCCAAGAAATGCAACTGCCAGCAGTCTAGTTGGACCATCATGGCAAAACTCATGCACTGAGTGAGCGAAAGTGCGATGGATATCATTTCGGCCTTTCTTGATTTGGGCGTCGCTGATACTAGACTAGGACACATATGAGACCCCGTCAAACACCGTGATTCTACTGCACGTTTTAGAGTTATCGAGATATCGGCCTCTAAAGTTGGTGAATGAAAAAACGGACTTAAGAAACGTTTTTCAGGAGGGCCAGTTTTCTTCGTGGGGTGGTTTACACAAGTGTATCGACTGGAGCCAAGCCGAGCAGAGAGGGCACGATGGAAGAGCTCGCGCGCGTCAATCTCTGGATGGAGGAGGGCGGTGAAGCTGCGGAGGGCAGCGACTCCGAGAGCGGCAGTATCTGGAGCGGAGGGAGTGACTCGGGAGGCGGTTCCGCACAAGACGAGGCGACGGTATCGTCTTGCGAGGGCGATGGCGCCCCAAGTCACACCGAGTCGCTTGATGAGGACACAAGTCAATTCATTTGGCGTTGATCTCCAGGAAGAAATCCGATCTCTTATCGCTGCGGATCCGTGTGAAGCACGCTCCTATGGTGGAAAAGAGAAGCAACTGGGGAACTTCATCGGCTCCGTTTCGCAAATGACCAATTCTGAGCGGAAGCAGAGCATCCTGACGGCGTTAGCCTTGCTGCGCGAGGCAGACACGGCAGTGCGTCGCAGAGGGGAGGGGGAAGAAAAGCTTGGTGCGCGTGCTACAAGACATCCACGGTTTCCGTAACCCGATACCGAAAGCAGATCAGTGAAGGCGGTCTCTCCGTCAAGCCTCACGGCAATATAATGAGTCAGCAAAGCAAGCAAGGTGGACGTGTGATGGCTGGTGACGTGGTTCCGGTCTTTTGCAGCCGAGGTGGGCACCGTTGTGCCCGTGCGAGTTTGCACGAAGGAAGTGATCGATGGCAAGGTGCACAAGTACTACTCGTCCGAGAACCA
The DNA here is from genome assembly GCA_033558025.1 of Phytophthora sp. 'mugwort'. NCBI lineage: Eukaryota > Oomycota > Peronosporomycetes > Peronosporales > Peronosporaceae > Phytophthora > Phytophthora sp. 'mugwort'. Next base: position 2,159,940 of record JAUCEF010000004.1, on the reverse strand, counting down.
CACGGTGTTCCCGGCGTTTTTCACATGGGCATCAAGCAGTATCAAATGCCGGGGCCCGGTACGGCAGGAAACGATACCAGGAGAGTCGTTCGTCATTGAGAACCCCTCACTCAATGACGAACGACTCTCCTGGTATCGTTTTCCTGCCGTGCCGGCTCGACGGCACACATGTCATCCAGGACATCCGCCGCAGGTTTGATGGAAGCCCCACCAATGAGACCAAAGTTTGTGTGATGTTTGACGAGCATTTGGAGCCACTGCCTCCGCCGCCGCCGAACTCAGATAAGAAGCTGGACATGTACAACAAAGTGAGGCGCTACGTTCCTGAGGAGTTCGTGAATGACCCGATTTACGATGCCCCCAATGATGCAGAAGAAGTCGAAGGCAAGGCCGTGAAGCGCGGCCGCAGAACCCGCAGCAAAGAAGCCAAAAGCAAGAAGTCAAGCGGCATTGAGGAGATCTGCGCCGCGGAACCATCCGAAGCGGTAGCCATAGCGTGTCCCGATACAGAGCAGAACGCCGAGGGTGTATCCTGCGATGTTGCTGCCCAACCGAAGCAGGGAGATCTCCCTAGGAAGCGTGCCCGCAAGGCTTCAAAGTAGACGATTCGAATCGCTACAAAACACTTTGATTCTTGTATCCTCAATACTAATTTCTCCAGTCAAACGATTTGATTATTTTGGTTTTTCGACGACTACACTGCCGAAAATAAAAGTGGGACCTTCCACCCAAAATTAGAAAGGGAAGCAGCCAGAATTAGTGCACGGGGATAGGCGCAATCGATTCCTTGGGCGGAGACGATTCAATCGACCCAAAAGTATTTTTTGCGATCCAGTGTTGGTTTTGGGAGATATTTTTCAGGAGGCTGCCACCCCGTCGATATGCAATGCCATCAGCGCTCGGGCACCTCAAACAGACGCTCCTCTTTACGATGGTGTGCTCAAATCGCGAACGTACTTAGGTTCGGTAGAACCCGAGTGTTTGACGGGGTCTCATATGTAAAGACGACGACTTCGACGGGAACAACCGCTCTTTAAACGAGGCTAGGAGCATAAATTGGATTGCACGTCGCTAATATATATGTTTTTGTCAAATACTAACTGTCTCACAGATTCTACATGTGTTGTCGTTCTCCTCCGGGTGGTCACGGATCTTAGTCCGCGCAGTCTACATATGTGTCGTTCAGTCGACTACCCGGTCGGACAGCCTGCCGGCCGCGCTTGCGGGTAAGACTACACATCGGGAAGGGGTCTTGGGCACGCTGGTAGCGGGTGCGGGCGGCGGAATTCTTGCGCAGCCAACAGGCGCGCGTGTGAGTCCTGTCGTTGCATGTGAAAAGCCAGTAGAGCCGGCGAACTGCGCGGAACCTGCGACGCCAGAGGAGGATTTTAGTTTTTGGTGTAGATCAAGGAATAATACGAATGCGAGGGTAGGGCAATGGAGTGTAGATCACCTGTATGTGATAACAAAGGGATGTCGGTACCCTAATTTGTAATAACTTCCAGAGTACAGGTAAGAAGTCGGTACTGAACTGGACAATAAACCGGTTCTCATACTAGTTTAGATATCCATATCAAACCGGTACGAAGTAAAAAAAGTTTATATATCGATATCTAACCGGTTAGTATTAGATAAGCCTGCACCAAAGGCTCAAAAGCAGTCTGCTCACCTAGAACCAGCATCCCAAGACGCGATGGAAGGCGCCAACTTCACCCCTCAACAGAAGGCTGAGCTCGTCAATCGAGTACGTCTACGGCCACCTTAACGACACTTCATCGTCCCTTATGACGCCGCACGCTGTTTGTCGATCCATCGCTGCGTGGCGCCAAGGTGCCAACCACTGACGATGTCCATTGTTGTGCGGCTGGCAGGTCCGCTCGGAAGTACAGCAGCAGGCGCTGCAGGAGCTAACGCAGAACCTGCAGGAAAAGTGCTTCGACAAGTGCCTCACGCGCCCCAATGGGAAGTTGGACGGCAAGCAGCAGAACTGCCTCGCTCTGTGCATTAACAGATACATCGACACTATGAAGGTGGTTTCGGAGGCTATGGTGCAGCGCGGCCCCCAGGTGCGTCCTGCCTTCAGCTATACAGCGGCGCTGTGCGAGTGCTTTGCTAACAGAACAATTCGTGTCTAACGCTGTGTTTGGTGGACAATCCAGGGCTAAGCGCTCAGATCAAAATTCGGTGTTGTCGGTCTCCAGTCGACGGCCAGGAACAGCCCGGCTGGGGTGGTAGAGTGGGTCGCGAGCTTTTTAGTCTCTTTTCGAGGAACGCCACCCCTCAATACAAAACGATCTTATGCCTCAACTGTTTCGTAGTTTCTAGTCGACGAATTTCGAGGTTGTAGATTGACGTGCAATGAATACAGATACAGTTCATCGCTCCACATAACAAGAGAAAGCAAGAGGGAATCATAAAAGACGGAAGCGATATGACGGGGTTGAACTGCTTTGTTCTTGCTCATTCGTTGACCAGAGTTAAATAGCAAGACAACGACCGACCAAGGCGAAGGCGAGGTCGAACCCGCAAGCAACCGACTCCATAAGCGACGCTTTGCAGCACCTGTCAGCGTTCACAAGCGCATCTGCTGATAACATCTCGCAAACGCCAGCTGCTACCTGCAAGCTAGACGTTGACGAGCGCACGCTCCGCTTCGCAGCAGCAGAGCGCGATCATGACGACGACTTGGTCTGCTTAGTTCTTGGCGTCCGCCTGACGGGCCAGCTCGGTGATGGCCATGTCGCCTTCACCGTGGTGACGGATGTAGCCAGCCAGAGCGAACGTGTCCGACTCACCCGTGAAGACGCCGTCGGCGTTCACGCGGCCGACGTTGATCTGCACCGAGGCGTGGTCCTTGGCCGCGAGGATGCGGTTGGTCCACGAGCTGTAGACGACAGGGAAACAGTTATTAGTACTTGCTAATCGTAGCTATCCTATTTCACGTGCTATATGTGTAGATGGTAGACGCACCACTTGCGCGGGATGTAAATGTCGATCGACTGGCCGGCCTCGTTCTGCATGGTTACTTGTCTAGAGTCAGTTGAATTCTTCAATAAAGCTCTGCAGTTGAAAGTCGCTGCTGGATGGAGCTCCCCCAAACCAATGGCCCTGACTGTACGTTACCGGTCATGCATACAAATTTCTAGTTAAAGATCTCCTCTTGCAGTCCCTCTGCAATTCGATATTGTGTGGTGTGGCGCACAAGCGATATCATAGCCACTCAGACCCAAAGGTTTCAATACTGAAGTCGAGACGCTACGATGTCTGAGCAGATCACGGAGCAGCAGGTGGTGGCCACGTACAAGAGTCTGCGCGCCGAGGTGCGGCAGATGGCTGAGAAGATCGCCGAGCTGGAGGTCGAGACCACGGAGCACGACCGCGTGCTCCAGACGCTCAACGAGCTGCCCAATGACCGCAAGGCCTACCGCATGGTGGGCGGCGTGCTGGTGGAGCGCACAGTGCAGGAGGTGCTGCCGGCCGTGACGGCCAACCGCGACGGCATCGCTCAGGTGCTGGCGCAGCTGAATGAGAATATCAAGCAGAAGGAGATGGCGGCGGACGAGTGGCAGCGGAAGTACAACATTCAGGTGCAGCAGTAAGAGGCGGCGGCAGCAGGGCTTACAGGCGGAGACGGTTGGCTGCGGGAGGGCTACCGCGAGGAGAATAGATTCGTGACGCAGACCTCACAACCAGGCGGCGTTATATCTGCACGGAGGCTTTCTGTGTGTTCGTAGTACACGAGGGACTATTTATCCTACGGCAGCGGTCGAGGTTAGTTGCATGTTGCATTATAACCTTGATATTGGTACAGGTTGATATCGCTATAACGAACTTAGGACTTGCCCGCCCCCTCGGTTAATGCGTGCATGAGGCGTTTCTGTAAGAACCAGGCAGCAATAGCCTAGTTAGCTGCAGTTGGAGTGAGCCCTGTTGGCTCTAGCTCAAATCGCTTACCTGCAACGCCATGTTAATAGTCTTGACCTGGTCGTACTTGGCAGTCAAAATCTTCAACTTTTCATCAAATCTTGTATCTTGCTGCTCCACCACAGCTTTCAGCGAGTAGATTGCCTGATCCTGCACACGAACGGAAAGATACGTCACGTCAATCCAACATCAGCACAGCGCTTCGCTTAGTTCTACTGACCTTTTGCTTACACGCCGCTTCAAGTTCCTTAATTCTCGTCACAAAATGGTCGTCTTCTGCGTCGTCTTTTCGTCGTATTCTTGCTTTCCGAGCCTGCTCGTCTTTGTTTTTCCCCGAGTCTCTGTCAGAAGATGCACCTGTCTGTTGTCGTTGTACTAACTCGTCCTCTGATACGGCCAATAGCCGCTCCAGCTCCGTCAACAGCTCTTCTTGCTGCGTCTTCTGCTCCTTTGCGACGAGCACCTTCTCCTCCCGATAGAACCGCTCCCATTGTCGCAGTCGCTGTACAGCGCACAGCAACAATAACAAACGCAAAGTCATCAGATACACCCATCAATCTAACTCCGCATGTCTTCACTGCACCTGCTGCAGCTCGTCGTTCTTGTGTCGCAGCTCGCGCATCTGCTGCGCGTCGATCTCGTTCTCGTGCAATGTACCCTCCAGCTCGATCACGCGCTGTACCTGCAGGTCCATCTCGCGCTGGTGCTGCGCAAACTTTTCCTCCACGGCCGTGAGCTGCTCCTGTAGCTCCACATTGTGCTCACTCAACAGCTTGCGATCGTGCGCGTACTTGGAGATGCGCAACTGCAGCTCGTGCTCCCACTTGCTCTGCTCCGTCTTAAACGCGTACAGCTGCGCGCGCTGTGCCTCCATACGGCGTTGCAGGCTCGTGGCCAGCTCGCGCTCAACCTTCAGCTCACGTGCGCCCCACCAGTCGCGCGCCTGTTGCGCTTCGTCTTGATGCGGTGCCGCTGTATCCGACGCTGATCCAGGCTGCATTTCAGAATGAAGTTTCTGTTGTGATGCGGATAAAATATGATATTGTATTGAAATGATAACCTCCATTTGGTGTGTTGCACTTTTCCTGCAACATTCAGTTTTGACTTGGATTTGTATGCTGTGTGCCCTACCCCTGATGCCTTGCAAACATCCAGTCAAAATAGAAAGTTGCAGCAGTGAAGATTGACCTCAGGTTCCCCTCGTTTGTGGTTGCAAGTCACTCGCTCACTCGCCAGCAGCCTCAAGTGCTTTAGCCCGCAGCCAAACCCTCAGAATGAACCGCTTTGTCGCCGCTCTCCGCCCCCTGTCGCGCGCCGTCGCCCGCCCGCAGTTCGTTACCGCCCGCGCTGCGTCTGTGCGTTTCTTCAGCGCGCAGACGTTCCTGGACCGCAACGAGGTGAGTGACCGCGTGCTGAGCGTCGTCAAGAACTTCGAGAAGGTGGACGCGGACGCCGTCAAGGAGGGCGCCAAGTTCCAAGAGGACCTGGGCCTGGACTCACTTGATGTGGTTGAGGTCGTCATGGCCATGGAGGAGGAGTTTACCATCGAGATCCCGGATAACGAGTCGGAGAAGCTGCTTACCCCCGCGCAGGTCATCGACTACATCGCCGCCCACCCCATGGCCAAGTAAATGCTGTCCAGTATATGCATGCTGCTGTGTATTCTGCAGAGTGTGTTGTAGTGCTGTGTGGCTCGCTCACCCCCTTAGAGCGGACACAGCGGTAAAGGCAGTCTCATGAGAGCCGCCGCTTCACGACGAGAAAGATACAGGTTCTAGTTGGATGTCGGCGACGACGGGGAGGGGGCTGGGTTGGTGTGGTATTGCGGTCGCTCGCGCCGAAATACTTAGCCATCATTAACGAAAGAAAAAGAAAGCTACTTTGATAAAGAGTCGAGAGTGCAAGGCATGTTGAAGCCGGTGTCTAGTGTGAGGCTGAGAAGCATTGGAAGCCCAAATTGCATTTTCTTTAGTGTGCTGATTGTTCATCTGGCAATTCGGATCGAAGTAGATCGAAACGCGACAATGAGTCTTGCGGTGCGCTGTACAGCAGTCATGGCCGTGTTGTGGTTATCGTCACTTGTGCGACTCACAATCCGTTTAACAGTTTCATTTTGTCGATCAATGACGAGCTCCACCAAGCAGCAAGTTCCTTCACAACGTGGTATTAACATGTTTTTCGCTTGCTAAATAAATTGCTAGTACAGCTCTGCATTTGACCTTGCTACCCTTAAGGTAATAACATGTCGGAGGCAGCAATCGCAGATCCAGAAGTAGTGTGCGTCTGCAGCTTACTTGCCCTCTCTCTTCTTCTCCGCCTGCAATCGCGACAAAATGTCGTTAATGTGGTTCTTCACAACGGGTTGACCCGTCGCCGTGCGCTGACTCAGTTTCACGTGGCGCTTCTTGCGCTGCGTGACCTTCTTCTCCGCGGTCGCGAACTGCTTCTGCTTATCCACGAGAGCCCGCTGCTTTTCTATCTTCGTGATTGCCGCCTTCTTCTTGGCTTTATAGAATGGGTCGGGCTTCACCACGTGCTTCCGCTCTTCGCTCTCCTGCTGCTTCCTCTCGGCGCGTGCCTCCGCCTGCTAGCAATCAACCACAAGGGTCACTCATCAGTCAAACCTGCCAATTAACAGCGAAAATTTTAGCGCCGCACCTTCTCTGCGGCCTCGTCCGCGTTGCCGCTCTTGAGTTCGCTGAAGAACCGGTCGTAGAACGACGACCCGGCGCCGCTGTCTCCATCCCCGCCAGCCGACGCGCTCTCTTCGCGCTTCTTCACCTTCTCGTACTGACGCCGGCGCTGCGCCTTGTGGATGATGACCTTCTTCTTGCTCTTGGCATCGCTCTTGGACCGCTGCGCCTTGCCCTTAATAAAACGCTCGATACTCAAGCCGCTACCGCGCATCCTGCCTCTTGGGTCAATTGTACTCTCGGTCACACTATATCCGCAACTTTCTGGCTTCCAACCAATAGCTATTCGATGATTGGTTAAACTCACAGTATGTGGTGCACACCAATTGTAGCCATCCACAGTCCACTTCAAGTTAAAACGAGTGTGACCTGGACGGCGCGACAGTGTGGTCAGCCTCCTGCTGCTCTTGCTGATAGGCTGGCATGGTTGCAGTGGCCTGTTTGCACCAGCAACCACAGCCTGTGGGGCACGCCGTTTCGACCTCGAACCATTCGCGGAGATGCGCTGCGTGGCCGCCATGGCCGCACGTCATGCAGAACATTGACTGGCCACGTACCACAAGTTGACATACCGAGCAGCGCACTGCAAAGTCCCGGCAGCTCGAACACACTGGATCAATCGTTCTCTACAAAAGCCAAACATTAACACAAAACCTACGTTAATTGGCAGGGCCATACCGTATATACTGGTAACAGAAACACCGCACCGCATTGCACGAGCCGCAGATCAAGCCCATCGATATCCCACGTGGGTCTTGTTTCCCCTGAGACTTTGTCTTCAGCACCTCATTGCGTAAGTTCATAGCGCCATAGCGATACAGAACATCTGCGTATGCCTCCTTGTAAATGTCATAGCGTGCCTCGTCTTCAGGAAGTGACGAAAGCAAACATTTCTCGTCATCCATCGAGCGGAAACTCAACTGCAGCAGAACGCGATCATTTGCATCCACTTCCTCTTCTCTACTGGTAGCAGCGAGGGACCCGTACAGTGGAGAGGGCGTCACTGGGTCCACCCTCGGAGACGTCATCACTGTTATGGAAGGCGCTGGGGACTTGCCATTCACTACCTGGATCGGACGCTGGAACGTGTCAGCAGTCAGTCGAGGGGCGGGAGCTTCTTTCCCCGAACTCCCACTCCACGTCTTGAAAGGATTCTCCAACCGTTCAAAGTCCATTTTCCAACCGGATGGCAAGACTTTACCATCGCGGTTAATGGTAGAAGAATTACTCGCAATCGAGAGCACGGGGTCTCGAATAGGGCTTGATTGTCGACTCGATGTGGCGCTGCTCGTCCCAATGCTTATCAGTGGCCAGTCTTTCGAAGCACGCAACGCGACATCTCTGTCGATTGGAAGTCCCTGTGACCGTGCTTCACTATGACTACTTGAGCGTCGAGTACTTCTCATCACAGGAGGGGCATCAGTTGAATCGGCCACCAATTGCGACAAAGTATTTGACGACGAATGTCTCGAACGTATACCGGTACCGCTACTGGTACTCGCGGTAGCACCTGTCGTAGTTAATCCCCCAGCTTCCCCGATACTGGAGCGTCTGTCCTCACGCACAACTGGGAGCTGGTCTTCCATTGTGATGGCCGAGGGCGTCACTGAGTCGCGCATCTCCTCCGTCTCCTTGCGCTCGCTAGGCTTTAAAGCACACACAATCGATGCCAACGCTTGAACGTCTCCAGTCTGCTCGTACATGTCAAGCACTTTGTGTACGAGACGTTTACCAAGTGGGTGGGCACTCCACGGATGCGACGTTCGTAGAGCCAGCGACGTCGAAGAAGTTGCGTGCTTCTTGTAGATCGGTAGCTCGACTTCAGGCGCCGCTGAAATCTCCAACAGGGACCAAATTTGCTGCAAATCGCTCCGTCCTGCTAGCATGGCAGTTCGCGCATTCTGTGCGCATGTCGCAGCTAATGCAGTACAAGAATCTTCAATTGAAGTGTCGTCGGAATCTTTTTGTCCCTTTGAAGCAGTATCACTTTCGGTTAATAGACCTTGGAGCACACGGGTCAGGTTATTCTTTGCCGACACTCCACGCTTACTGGGCATATCTTCTGCTGCTCGTAACATCCAGGATATCATTGACCGGTTAACGGATCCAAGCTGGCTTTTCTTCCTTTTCACTGCCATGTTAGCCTTGAGCGATACTGCTGCGGGGGTAATACTACGCGGCACGAGATCGGTCTGGTACGTTAAGATAGAAGACACGCCGCAAAGCTTCGATAGATCGAGGATCGTGACGCTAATGCTCAGATCCAGATTCAAGGCCGGCGCAGGTTGCCCCACACGCTTTAATCGCTCTGTCGTGTTGGCACGGACGGACGATCGCGGAGAGAGCTGGAGACCAGCCGTCGCACTTGTCGGCATGGAAAGAAGATGTTCCGGGTTGTTCACTGGTAAATGATACTCAGCACTGGAGAAATACGTGTTCAAGTACTCGGATCCTCCGTGAATGGAAGGTTCCATCTCGTTTACTCCATTCAATAGATCCTCATTCCCACCACCAGCACCTCCAGCACCAGACGAATAGTACATTGACGCATGACGAAACCCATGAGCGGAAACAGAATGATTGTCCATATCTTCACCAAAAACACCCACGACAACACCGCCGTCAATCAACTCCTGGGGTTGCTGCTGCTGACCTGCCCAATCATTGGCGCCAACATCCATTGGTCCCATGATATTAGCAGATGATAGAAGCTTCACAGGTGGCTTCTTGTTCTTCTTGGTCGCGAAGCGGGAATCCCGTAAGTCCAGCAATTCCTCGTACGTGCGCGGCAATTTGTTGGGAGGCGCTTGCGGCTTGCTCTCTTTCCCCGCCGCAACGGCAGTAGGGACGGTAGAACTGCGCGATTGACCGATAGCTACCCGTGAATCGAAGACCAGCAGCATGTTAGGACCACTGAAGGCTGCACCGGAAATCCGAGGGCACGGCAGAGTCCTTGCACCGCTAGTACTTGCAGCGTTTTCCTCTGTAATTGCTGAATCGTCGGAACGAGCATCGTCTTTGTCTCCAGTACCTGATGAAACAAGACTTTCATCTTCCCCACTCGCTGGCTGGGATTGAGCTTCTCCACCTTTAATGAGTTCTTCCTCCAGCGCCAGAAGAGCCTGTAGCGAGCTGTCATTGCCCTTCAATGTGTATTCATCCGTGCCCAATGGCACCGCCGACTTTGGTACCACAAGCGGCACAAAGTCCGTCTTCAAGGCTGAAAGACTGTACTTGGAGTGTTGAGCGTGTATTTCGGCAAACTCAGCACGTAACATACGCCGGGTATCTGATTGTTGACGAGCACTCGTGTTATTACGCTCGGACGGAGCAACATCTGCGAGATATGACGCCGTGTCATAGCCACATGCCTCAAGTTGTGGCATATCTACATGCCACAGGCGCAGCTCTTGATCTTTCGACCACGATACGAGCTGATATACACTTGTCTGGGGCCGAACACGCCACGCCATCCCTTTCACTATGTCCCCATGACCCACAAACGAGTGCACCAGCTCAGCAGTGACAGAAGCTCCGGTCGTAGAACCCGAACCATCCACATCTCCGACGTCGCCATTGTCTCCACTATCGCCGTCACTATGAGAAAGAGCCCAGAGACGAAGTGTGTTGTCCATCCGCTGCGAAATTGTCACCAAACCATCACCGAACGGTGTGTACTGCGCTCTCCACACGGGGGCGCCTGTAGTTAGCGTCCCTTGACACACTCTCGGCTGCGTCACATCCCAGAACTTGACCGTCTTGTCCTCCGAGCACGTCACCAATTCATACATGCGCTGTGGATGCCAGTCCAACCCATAGATCTTCTGCATGTGCGCCGTGATCAACGCCGCTGGGGCTATCGTTCGTTCTCCAGCAGCACGCAGATCCCAAACACGGACCTCTCCATCGTGAGCAGTAGCTAGCGACGTCGCATCCACGCGGTTCCACTCCACTTGGATCACACTCGTATTGAAGGCATTCAGGGTCTGCACCGGCCTCTGCGGTGACCTCATATCCCACAGCAGCGTCTTAGCATCAGCTGAGCATGTCGCTAGTAGCGAAGGCTCCATGGGTGACCATGCCACATCACTAACAGGTCGGGTATGAGCTCTTAGCGTAGCCACAAGAGGCTGTGAGGTCGTCTGCGATCTACTGCTGTCATCGGCTGCTCCTCCACTGCTGTGACCGTGTTTATAAGCACCAGAAAAGCCCTGACCCACCCCAATCGAAGCCGAAGATGCGGAGCCTACTCCAGCGTCTGCGATGTCCCAGATGAGTGTGTTTCGGTTGCTGGAAGACGCCACGTGGTTCTTGAACAGCGCGTGCGGGTTGCACTTGACTACCGTCACTTCAAGCTTCGTCTGGTGATGAAGCGTGGCGGGTGGCAGGAACGGCGTTTCCAGATCTACGAGGTGCAGCCCCTTGCGGCCCGCCAAGACGGCCACGGAGCCAGTGGCGTCCACGCTGAGCGCACTGGCGTTTAGGTCCAGATGCACGTTGACGTTGTGAATACCAGCGGTCGACACTGAACCGCCCAGTACCGGAGATGCGCTGGACCTCACGTCATGGACACCTGTAGATACGGAGCGCGAGTCATGGCCTGCGTCCTGCGCGCTGGTAGCGCCGCGAGTGGCGTGGGAGCCGCGGTGCCGTCGCCGCATTACGGACGGAAATGGTCCGAACTAGTCAAAAAAGGGTACACACAAAAATGTGATTGAGAGCACAAATGCACTTCAACTTTCAACGGTTATACCGGTACTTGACGTAATACAAGTTTGCATTAGTATCCACTGCTTCAACTCTACTGCCTACTTCTGCAAGATGGAGCGAATGCAGGCGCAGCGCTCGCCCAGCAGCTCTACCAGCCGCATTTGAAGTGACTGGTACGACTTCACCACGTTCGCATGCGCCTTGTGTTGCGCCTGATCCCGCGGCGAAGACGAAGCGTCCGACGTGCTATGCGAAGTGAACTGCAGCTCCGTCACGTGTGTCTCTAAAGTTGCCAGCGACTCTTGCATGTGCTTAAGCAGGTTACGCAGCGCGGGTACTGTGCCCGACAGCTGCTCGCTCTTCTTGCTCTTCTTCTTGGCCAGTGCGCGATGCGCAAGCGCCAGCGCGCTCAGGGACGAGAGCCCCGAGTCCAGCAGCAGCGATGACAGCGTGGACACACCGTACGGCGACAGTGCCACTGCGCTGCTACTACCAGCACAAATAAAAACCAGTCCTGCACGAAGTTCTTCTACAATCACAGTGAAGTCGTCTTGGAGCTGCGCGATCGCTGCAGACAGGTCCTTCTGCTCGTCACCTTCTTCGCTCAGGCCATTGACCGCATCCACAACGTCCACTGACATGGCAATCGCCTCGGAGCTCCATTTCCAGAGCTTTTCGTAAAGCTCTAGCTGCCCAGAGTTAGATCCCGTGAGGTGCAGCTGAGTCACAAGGTCATCATATTCCTTGGTCAAAGCAACCAACTCCGTGTGGTCGTCCACAGCAAGACTTTTGAGTAGTTTCGGCACCAATACACGGAGCTTCAGCCACAGCAGCGACGAGTCTTCGTTAGCTGAGCGGTCACATTCCACAAGAGGGTCGGCATCTTTAGCAAACAAGTCACCGGTTGGGATCTGGCGCTGACAAGTCCAGTTCACAACAACCTCTCGGTGTTGGTTATGAGACAACTCGACGCCATCCGACACCAGCATGTTCTCTAGGCCAGTGATCTGAGCATTGAAACTCGAAGATGTCACGAACTCGTGAAGCTTAGTAGGTCCCAAAGCCAGAGAGTCCAGCAACTCGAAGCGCAACGTCTCTCCCTTGCTGACAGCCAGCGTGTGTGACTTCTTCATGCGTCTGTGCAGGAACGAAGACATGTCCAAGACCTTCGAGTAGACACCAAGACGGTACGCACGGGTGATGTACTCGGGCGTGTCATTCGCCGTGCTGCGGTGCAGAGCAGCGATTCGGTTCGTCAGCTTCCGTGCTTCTGGGTACTGGCAGAGGTTGAGCATCTTATCGAGAACCAAGAACGACAGCGAATCAAGTTGCACGTACTTCACATCCAATTCCGCGTGACGACTCAGCATAGCTTCTGCAGCACCCAAATATCCGTAAACACGAGACAGGAGAAGCTTCATTTGGAAATTGTACGCGCTCTTCTCCAAGCCATACTCAAGCAGCCCTGCGGCACGCTCCAGATACTCACGATGGCCGCTCGATCGCTGATAAATATCCAGCAAAAAGTGCACTGCGAGTAGCAGCAAGTCATCCGTAAGTTGCACCTCGCGCTGGCCGCCAGCACTACCAATGTTGAGCCAATTGGTAGCTTCGTACTCATCCTCAAGCTCCTTCACTAAGTGGTCCAAATCGTCAACCGAGAATGTCTCCGAATCATTATAGTAACCCAGGAAGCGAAGCGTCTTCAATGCGAGCAGACGCTTGCTCAGGTTGCCTTGTCCGTCTTTTCGTGCCTCTTCGTCGACGTCGTCCTCCATGAGTGTGTTGGTCTTCAACAAGCCCGCAGATTCCTCCGACAGCTGAATGAAGTGCTGGATCAGATTGTTTTTAGCTGATGTCGACACTATTGAGGTGCTCCCCTTAAGATAAAGAGTAAAATACTGCTTCAAATCAGTAAAACAACACGCCTTGGAGTAAAACCGATCCACGTAAGCAACGATAAGTTCTTGCAGCTTGGTCTCCGTCTGCGATACAGCCGCGTCTCTTGCCTTTAAACGATGCAAAATCTCACTGCTGGCATGGATCAGAGCAAGTGCGGGACCTCGAATGCGTTCATTACCCGGACGAGACTGCAAAATATTCAGAAACTCGGTAATCTCTTGTTCAAGCACCAGCAGCTCCTCCGTCTTGCAATCCGCCTTCTCTTCAAACCGTGCAGCGATATACTCTTTCAAAAATGTCCAGTCGTCGGCGTTGAACTCTTCCAGCAATTTTCTGTTCACCGCTGCACAGCGCGTCCAATTCGTCACATTCTTCGCCAGCGTCGCCTCCAGCGACAACCTGTCGATCGCCTGCATGGGCCCCAGCTCAATCTCCTCGTCGTACGCTCCTTCACCTTCGGCAGCTCGTCCCAGCGCCACCTTTTTCTTGCTCTTGTTCTTGCCGTCATCCACTTTAACAAACTCGTCGAAGGCTTCCAATGCGCCCTGGTGGTTGTCCTGCAGCTGCATAACGAGCACGGTCAATTGCAGCGCCTCTCCGTCGTCTGACCCGGATTCTCGCAACGTTTTGAGCAGCATCTTCTCGGCCAGCGCCAGCATCCGCGCCGGAGTACCGCCGTGCTCCACTTGTAGCATCATGCTAAGCGCCGCCCAGCACACGTATTTAATGTTGCTAAAGGCCTTAAACATCTTGAGTGCCGTCTGCTGCTGCTTGAGGAAGGCGCCGCGACGCGCGTAGGCCACGAATAGCGACTGGAAGAGCTCCTCGTTGGGCGGGTTACTCACGGCGCAGGCATGCTCGTAGGTCGGCAGCATCTCGTGCTCGCAGCCACCCAGTTTGAAGACCAGGTTCATGGTGTTAAGAAGCGTGTCGTCCGTGGGCTGCTTAAGCTGGACATGGCGACAGATATCTAGTGCCTCCTCCACGCGGCCCGTGCGCTCCAGACAGTGCGCCTTAAGCACCTGCACGATGTCAAGATGCGCCACGCGCTTGTGCGCACACAGCTTGATGGCATTCTTGTACTGCCGGTTGTCGATGGCCTCGTAGATGGGCCGCACGTAGCGCGCCATGAGCCGCGCGCCGTCATCCGACATGATGTCGATGCGGATCCGATAGTGAGCCGGCCCCCTTCATCTCCTCCAGTCGATTGGCGACGATGATTCGTTAAAACTTTTATTTGTTACCTACTGGCTGAAAGCAAACTCATAATCGATATTGGTCCAATGATAGCGTTCCGAGCTGTTCACCCCACAATCGTGTGAGGTTGCAACATTAAGTCGAAGCGGAACAGGATGGCGAGCCGAATGATGATGGCGATGAAGACGCTGCGCCGAGGCCAAACGGCGGGTTTAAAGACAGCACGCCGCATGTTCTCGGATACGCCGGTGCCAGGCAAGCGCGCTGAAAAGTTCGGGGTGAGTATCGATTGCTGCATGTCGGATACTTCATGCGTCTACAGTTGATACGCAGCGGACGATTGCTAACGCTTGGCTCGTTACGTGCATTTCGTGGTTTATTAGCCGGTCACCTGGAGTGGACTGGCGCTAGCGGGCGTCGTGGGCAGCGGCGCCGTGTACTATTACTACTCGGAGAAGGACCGTTTGCAGACCCTGTGTGCGTACTCCCCAGACGGATCTCTCTGCTGCTGGGGTCGAGACTTAGTGCTAATATTGTTGTTGTCATTGTTGGCAGCCACGTCCAAAGTGACGTCTGTGGGCAAGCCTCTGCTGGGCGGACCATGGACCCTCGTGGACTGCGATACGAGACGTGCGGTGACAGACGCGTCGTTCCGCGGCAAATATTCGCTGCTATACTTCGGGTTCACGCACTGTCCCGACATCTGCCCTAACGAGTTGGTGCGCATCGGCGAGGTGCTGGACAAGCTGGAGGCTGAGAAGTGTCCCGAGGTCGTGCCGCTGTTTGTGACGGTGGACCCCAAGCGCGATACCGTCGCCCAGATGCAGGCATACAAGGCCGACTTCCACCCCAAGTTCAAGATGCTTACGGGTACACGTGATCAGGTGGCTGACATCACGAAGGCCTATCGCGTCTACTTTTCCAAAGCCGATGAGAATGAAGACGACGATGACGACTACCTGGTGGACCACTCTATCGTCATGTACCTTGTCGGCCCCGACGGCGAGTTTCTCGACTTTTTCACGCAGGCTGCCCGTGTGGACGACATCGCAACGAAAATCAAGTCGTATTTCTAACGCGTAGGGGACTCCCAAGTGCACATGAATCAGAAGGCAGCAAGCTTGAGTTGTTAATAAAACTACGACGAAATTGCAGGATTCGAGCTAAGTTGCCTTTCAGATTAGTGAAGAGTAATGTTGCCGTAACTCCAGCAGGGGAATGGTCGTCTATGTTTATCGACTGCTCCCAGAGCACGGTCCCATGTGACGAATAGTCGCTCATGGACGAAGCGACCACAGCACGAGGACGCGAAAGTCTGAATACTGTGTTGTGATTGTGCATGCGAAGCCTCAGCACAAGCTCTAACGCTCGCCTCCGCCACAAGATTTCGCCAACGCCATTGTTCAGAAACTCTTCTTCATTTACACTGCAGTCCACCGTATTAATCGTTCATGAGACACTATCACAGCCAAATTTGGTTATTTTGAACATGCTTTTCGTCTGAGGGAAGTCCGTCTTCATCAGACTGGGTACAGTCTCAGCTTGCTCCATCCAACTTGACGTCTCTATTTCAGTCGTCCAGCACCAAACATGAGCTCGTTTTCTTCGCTCTCACTACTATATCTCCCTCCGACTTGTAGACGAATAGCCGATATGTCTTCTACCAGTCGACTTACGCCGCTTGTCCCGAGCTCAGACGAATTCAAGCGAAAGGCTTTGAACAGCAAAACGGACAGCACTTATCTAGTCGCTTGCTTAAATACCTCCTCGGCGACCCCACGCCTGTGAACGCGATTGAATTGCCGCCCTTGACATCCAGTTGGTTTGGATGCTCATTGTGACTGCATATGTCGTCTGCGCTGCGTTTAGTTGGTTCTGGAGCGGCATATTGGTACTTTATACCGTCTTCTACGTGCAGTTGTGGTCACCAAAGTCAGGCAACAATGGGTACTTTGTGTATCGTGGAATATTTGGAACTCTTGGGTTACTTCATACGTTGCGGGTTTGTCAGCTCATCTGTCGATCTCTTCAAGCTCACCACCTTGTTTTTCGGTCTGCATCTCTGCTGGCATCAAGAATGAATTTCCTTAGGGATCCCACAAACACACACCCCAAGACGACAATACCGAAACGTCGTAGAGCATGGATCCACACTATTGCGAAAATACTCTTGTGTACGTGGGGAGCTGCTGTTCTCGGATTGCGTTTGCATGCCGTTGCCCATAGTCACTCTACCAATGCTACCGGCTGCCGTGCCTCCACTCGACCGTGGCTCGCACGAAATGCTGCATGTTCCAGTCTTGTTATGAGCTGCCACAGCGACAGCTTCAAATTTCCAGATGAGAAAGTGTTGGACCAACTCGATGCACAGGCACTGGCAACGCTCACATTTGCTCACTGCCCAGGGTTCCGCATGCCTCGAGCAAGTCTTCATCGATTTAGTAACTTGCTCGTGTTTCAAATATACAACTCGACAGTCCTCGAATGGGAGTCGAACACGATCTCGGTATTGGCAAACGCCCGGCTAATAGCGGTGAATGTAGCGCAGACTCAGTTCCCATTTGGATTCCCGAAGGGCTTGACAGACGCACTGCCAACTTCTTTACTTAGTCTTCAGTTCTGCGTCAGGATATCTCAACTCTACTGTACAATATGCATGCAAACTGGCGCCTAATGGCCATCGTGGCCTTTAACTACAGTCAAATGACCGAGTTCCCTGCGTCGCTTTTGTCGGTGCACGCGTACATCATCTCGCTGAATGGAAACCAACTCGAGACTGTGCCTCAGCTCGCAGCTTTGCCATCTGGTAAAAGATGTTCGGCGAGATATCCATGAAGACAACCCGCCACGAGAGCTACCAGCTTCTTTAGGATCTCCGACAAACCTCTTTGTCCGCCTCGATCTTCAAGGAACCAACCTCAGCGAGTTGCCGTCTTGGACACAGACGCAGGTGCTCGGGGTCGTCTACATGCACGGCACTCCCTACTGCGCCAACATCACCAGCAGTACGCACCAATCAAATGCACAGTGCGCGCCGCGAGAGACGCTCGTTAATACCGTCCGATTGCAGCTTTAGCTCTTCGACCGCATCTACGCCGTTTGACTGAAACTTCAACTCCGAGTTGTGTAATTATCAGCACGAAAACGGTAAAATTACCTAAATATTTGTCACAATTTCACCAGACAAAAAAAAAACACAAGGCGTCCGCCACCAAACCACCAGAGCTCCAGTCAGACCCGACTTGACCATGGCGAAGCGACGGAACGAGAACGGCCAGATGCGCCGCGAGGAGTACGAGGCCGCGGCCGATGACGTAAGTGCTGACTGTTTCGAGACCGGCTTCCAGCGTGCCAGTGAGGAGTCTATCCGCAAGCGCAAAATTGTTAAGGCGCGGGTCGGCAGCCGCCAGCCACTGGCCGCCAAGCCCAAGGCGGTGGCAGCTGGAGATGATGCGGACAAAAGCAATCCGTTCGGAGGGTTCCAGGTCGGTTATTAATCCGTGTATAGGGCTCATGTAATGGTTGCGGGTAATCTTACTGGCGTGACTATGCTTTGGCAGGGACTCACGGCAGCCAAGCCTGATGCTTCGTCCAACCCGTTCGCGGGCTTTTCGGGTCTTACGAACGCGCCCAAGCTTGCTACTGAGAAGGTTAACACGAGTAGCAATGGCTTGAGTGCTGCGGCGTCGGGCTCGTACCAGCAGGCGATGGAGGGACTAAACAAAGCGTTCCTGGCCTTCGTAAATGGCCAGGCGCAAAAAAACTCGAGCGCGAGCTGGGTGGCAGCAGTTCAGGTGTGCTATAGTAGCTGAGTTGTTGGTACAAAAGAAGTGAAGACTGATGAATGTGGTGTACGACGACTTGTATAGGATTACCTGACGTACGCGGACGAGATTGCTACCAAATACGCATCTACCAAGCCTGTTGCCATCAACGAGGCCAAGCGTACAGCGCCCGCACCGTTCTCTTTTGGAGCGACTTCGGCTCCTGCTGCGGCTTCGTCGCCTGCCCCCGGAACGTCGAGTTCTTCCTTTTCGTTTGGTGATAGCGCCTCCAAGAAGACCGATGAGCCGCCTGCCAACACTGGAATTTCATTCGGCGTTGACTCTAAAAAGACTGGTGAGCCTTCAAAGACTCTCGCGAGCGGTGGATTTTCATTCGGTGGCTCTGCTAAACTGGCTGATGAACCAGCGAAATCTCCTGCCAAGCCTGTTTCGTTCAGTGGCAGCTCGCTCTTTTCTTCCAAGTCCTCGAGCACAGAGGAGAAAACCACCCCGGCATTTTCGTTCGATACTCTACCCAAGCCAGCGGCTCCTGCGGCCTCATCTACTGCTGCTCCTGGTGGCTTTTCCTTTGGCAACCTGACTGCTTCCAAGAGCTCCACACCCCCCTCGACTGGTGGCTTCAGCTTTGGACCTTCGGCGCCTGTCGATTCGACTTCCACCTCGGCAGCTACCGGCGATGAAGACGAGGAAAACGTCGGACGCGAGGAGGCCACTGTCATTATCAAGGTTTGTACAGCGGACATTCGTTTATAGCGGTTTTAGGAGAGGCTAACACTACACGTGATTTGTCTATTCTTCTGCAGGCTGATTCTCCCGACGATGACTGCACATTTGAGGCTGAGAAGGCCAAGATTTTTGAGTTCAAAAAGGACGAGAAACGCTGGGCAGACAAGGGCGTGCACCCTCTTAAGGTGCTCGTCAACAAGGAGAATAAGAGCGCGCGGATCTTGGTCCGTAACGAGATCGGCAAGATCGTGCTCAACTCGGCGCTGTACAAGGGGATGGCTGTGCATCCGCACGAGGCTAAGGGCAAGAAGACGGGCGTGACGCTGGCACTGCAGGTCGAAGGTGGCGAGATGACCCAGTTTCTGCTGAAGGTGAACGCCGCGCGTGTAGACGAGTTTATCAAGGCGCTCGAGACGGCCACCGCCTCGTCCTAATGTGTCGTGTTAGCTCGTCGTGAAGTAACGCAGTACATACAGTACACCAATTCCTTACAGTCCACCGTTGTCTTCCACAAAAGCGTCCACAATAATGTAGCCATCGTGAATGAACCTGTATCTTTTTAACATATAGCCAATTGTATAAAATGTTAAAGGAAGTCATTGAATAAGCAACATTATCGTTGCTGCAACTTAGTGAAGCCGAAGGTCGACCACCAGTCAAGCTGCAGACCGCAATAGAGACCCTGGTCACAATTGCTCTGTAGTCATGGGCGCCAAGCAGCAGCAGATGCCTGAGGATGGCGGCGAGCCGTCGTCTCCGCAGAAGGGCGACTTCCTCAAGCTCTTCTGGACGCTGGCGGAGAGCGAGCGTGACGTACGCACGCAGGCGGCGGCGCAGTTACTCGCGCATTTGAAGACCAGCGTCAAACAGGAAGCTGAGGTGCAGTACACGCTCAAGCGGCTGGTGCGCGGCCTGGCGTCGTCGCGCGATGCCGCTCGCCAGGGCTTCAGCACGGCGCTCAGTGGCCTGCTGACTTCTTTTCCCAATCAGCTCGCGCTGCAGAGCACACACGAGCTGCTGCGCGACGCTATGGAGGTGCACTTGTCCATGAAGCCTATGGAGCAGCGCGAGCACATGTTCGGCCGCCTCTTCGGTCTGTTGGCGCTGTACCGCTCCGGTAGATTAAGTGCCAACCTTCCACTGCTTGTGGTGGTAGTCAAGGAGCTACTGGAGATGGCTACATTTAAGCGATGGTTCCGCGAGACGTGCTATGAGGCGGCACTGACGCTGCTGGCTGATGTACCGGCTGAGCAGTTTGTGGCGGAATTGGCCTCACTGATCCACAGTTTGCTGCAGGTTCACCCGTCTAAGGGCGGCGAGGAGAATGGCGTAGAGGCCTGGAATGCTGACCAGGTGCTGCTTGCCGTTGGGGTGCAGCGCTACTTGCACGTCACGGGCATTGATCAAGATGAAGAACAGATGAAGCAGCTGCCAGAGAACTTTGCGGCCATACACGCGCTACAGCGTCACAACGTGCACTTGCTGGCACGTCCGCTGCGTGGATCCTCGGGCTGCTACCCGCGGGTACACTCGGCCTGGTTCGGTGTGTTTGGCCACGTGCTGAACCCGACGCAAGATGCGGTTGATGGTGAACTGTTCCAGGAATCTTGGACTGTACTGGTGGAAAACTCACTTGTTGGGGGTAGCAGCGGGGACGACAACGCCCCTACTAGCCACGAACGCCAGGGCCTGGCGTTGAAGTTGTTCGAGCTGGTTGCACCCAAGCTCCCAGCGCCAGTGCTGCGTGCCATCCTTACCCCACGTTTTGTCAAGTGTTTGTACAACAACGGCGTCGCTACGAGGAATTATCTGCATGAGGCTGCGCGTCACTGTCTGAAGTCGTTCGCCGCGTGCGCGCCTGCCGAGTTCTTCCACTTCGTCCGCAAACAATTCTCGTCACCTCTGTCGATCCTAGTGACATCTACTTCTGCTGATAGTGATGAAGAGGAGGAAGAGAAGCCTAAAAAGAAGCAAAAACTGAGTGCTGGAGGCTTCGATGCGCTCCTGGAGATTGAGGAGAAGAAGGAGCGTGAGGAAGTGATGAAGCGACGCACAGACCGTGCTCGTGTATGGGCTTTGGAGACGATGGTGGCTGCCCTCTTGGAGCTGCTGAGCGCCAAGAACGAGACAAACGATGAGACTAAGAAGCTGCAGGACGATGTGCTCCGTTTCCTGGTGTTCCACTCATTCTTTACGCCGTCGAACGAAGCCGAAGCTACTTCTGCCAAGAAGAGCAAGAAGAACAAGAAGACCAAGAAGATTAAGACGTCCGAGACCGACGAAGTAGTTCAGGAAGCTATCGCCGCCACGCCTGCTCTGTCCGAGAACGTGGCTAACTACGCCAAGACGCGCTTGTTTTCGCTGCTTAGTCTGGGTCTTGCTGGCGCCGACGGTGCTCGTGCCAGTGCCAGCGTGCTGAGCCGCATTTTTGCGATTGCACAAAACATGCAGACCAGTAACACGGCTGTCGTTCTTCGTGAACCTTTGAGCGAAGAGGCTTCGACGCAGTTTAACGCTTTGGTTGGCCACGTTGATACTCTGCGAAGCAAAAAGATGGAGCAGGACGAAAAGGACAAGACGACAACGAAGTCGACGACGCACCGTCCTTTAAGCGAGACGTTCCTGTTGCTGTTCATGAGCGCTGGACTTCAGCTCTTGGACGCTGAGCAGCGCGAGGATGCTGCTGTGGTGGCTGCGGATCTTGACAAGTGCTATGCTCATCTTGTTGCGCGTGAAGACAAGTCTACGCCGACGAAGAAGAGCAAGAAGAACAAGAAGAAGGAGCAGAATGAGTCCGAGGAGACCGAGGAGCAGTCGGCGGTGGTGCTTACGGATCTGTTGCTGAGTCTGCTGTCTCAGGATTCGAGTGCGCTGCGAGAAATCGTGTCACAGGTCTTCCGTTCCCTGCTGCCGCTGCTGAATGGCGACTGCTTGACTACAATGGTGAACGTACTGCAGCCTACAGCCGACGAGGGCGCTACTGCTGATGAGGACGACGAGGAGTTTGCTCCTATCACGCGTGGCGAGGATGAAGAAGAGGAGAACGATGATGAGGAGGAAGAGGACGAAGTGATGCTGACTTCGACGGATGCTGTGTCTGATGCGCTGCGCAAGGACAATGAGCTGTCCACGCTGCACCAGGAGGATCTGGCGCTTGCTGCCATCGTGGGTCAAGTGAAGGTGCGGTCGCAACGCAAGAAAGACCTCAAGCGCGCTCGTTTACAGACAATGCATTTCCAGCTGCGTGTTCTGGACCTGCTGCAAGTGTTCGTCTCCCAACGTCCAGAGGAAACTGCTAGTGCCAAGCATAACGCTTTAGTGCTGTCACTGGTGGCTCCGCTGTTCCGTGTGCTTGCTCGTGTGCAGAATGCTGACACGGAGAAGCTCGTGCTTCGGGATCGCGTGCAGGCTGTGCTGCTTCACAAGGTGCTTCGTGGCAAGGACAAGATTCCATCGGGTAAGGCCTGTCAGACTGAAGCGCTGGACGCTCTTCATCAGATCGTGGAGTTGATTCGCACAACGCCTATGGACAAGGATCACGGTGGTAAGGTGGCGTCTGCTGCTGTTGTGTATCTCGTCCGCGTGATTTGCACCAGCGAAACGTCTAGTGAGGAACAAGTGCAGAAAATCATCCGTGTGTCGGTGTTCGAGGCCTTTACAAAGAAACACTCGCGGTTTCCCCGTGCGTCGTTCGAGGAGCTTCTGACCAAGTCTCCGGCCGTGGGTGCGCGCGTGCTTCTGGAGCCTCTTGCCGCTGTTGCTGCAGCCACGAACAAGAAGGAGGACGCGGACGAGTCGGACGTGCGAGCAGCCGTGGACGAGTTCTCCAAGTGTGAGGTCTTCCGACTGCTGACGGTGCTGCTTCGTGGCAGTAGTAAGCTGCAGCAGAGCGGTGAGCTGTCCAAGGCTCAGCGCAGTGCATTCAAGCGTGTGCATAAGTCGCTGGAGACGGCGCTTGTGCGGCAACTTGCGCCTGAGAGCGTGCAGCAACTTAAGGCCAAGCGAATGAAGGTCGTGATGATGTTCGCGTTGCAGTTAGTGAAGTTCTGGAAGACGACGGAGACCGACGTTCATGCGGTGGTTACGGCTGTGCAGGCTGTGGACTCCAAGTCGCCTGTCGTCAAGGGTATGGTAAAGCAGGTGTCGGAAGCTGCTGGCATTCCGTACGTGGCTGTCAATGGCTCCAAGACAATCAAGAAGGCCTTGGCTGAGGCCGAGGACGAGCTTATGCCCGAGCACGAGGAAAAGGAGTCGAAGAAGAAGAAGACCAAGAAGAGCAAGACCAAGAGCCCCAAGGATAAGCAGAAGAAGAAGCGCAAACGCTCCATCGCCGAGGAGTAAGATTGTCGTCAGCCGCTTCCAACTTGGGGACCTGCGTAGGTAGCGTAGGAGTCAGACGGATAGTCGGATACCCCCCCCCCACACACTTATTATAGATACTAGAGCTTTTGAGTGACTTCATTCGTCTTGTCAGTCCTCTACACCATTCACACACACACACTAGACACACGGTAGACTTGCATCCCTCTCCGTGTTGTTTCAGTGCGTTAATTGCTAACGCAAGCGAGCGATGCAAGCTCCTATACTAAAAAACTGCTACACCACGTCGGTCGGCCGCTTTGGACTCTCGCTCCTCAGGTCATACTTCATGGGCTCGGATATTCAGCTTGGGTCGACCTCTGGCGGGTATCCTAAGTGCTGTCCTGTTGTCTATGGAGTCGCTTCTCTAGCCGCGGAACTTGCCCCACACGTGCAGCAGCACCACAAAGCCCACAAACATTAGGCAACTCACGAGCACCGTCGTGGGGCCGATCTTGAGGCCAGGCGAGTCATCGGTGTAGAAACGCAAGATGCCGGCCGTACTGCCGCCCATGCCGCGGCCTGTGTTCTGGCCTGAACGGGCCGCAGCCACCGGGCGTCGGTTGCGCAGGCCGCTGGCCGCTGCGCCCTCGGCAGATGCAGTCGGGGCGGGTTTCTTGCCTGCCAAAGCTCCGTTCGATCCAGCAGCCTAGAAGAAGGAAACACAGACGAAGGCGATACACGTTAGCTACGAGCTCTGTGGACGATGCGGGAGATATGGGCGACGGACGCACCATAGTAATGTCTTGTGTTAGTGCTTCCTTGCTGCTGTACTCTTGTTTGATTGTGTGGGCGGCTCGATCCAAAGCCGGGGGAGGGAATTGGTGCGCTTGCCACGTATCAAAACGAGTACCGTACTCTCTGAAACTAAGTACGATACAATACCGCGACATTGAAAACCTGTGACGTGTGACAAAGAGCTCTTTACAGTCTATAAGTTACAGATCCCAGTACGTTATGTTTGGGTCGCGCTGCACCTCGTTTATCTGCAGAATCGTCGGCTTCACTACCGGAGGAGGTTGTTGCTGATGTTGCTGTTTTTTTTTGTGGAGGTTCATGTACTTCTTCTTCTGATAGCGCTCGTACAGTGTGCGCGGAGCGAGGGTGCTCAGGAGGCCGACGCAGGCCAACGACAGCGAGATTGCTGCAAAAAGGAGAAATTTGGAGCGTCGAGGGCTGTTTGCGTCCTCCAGTTCGGGGGCGGATGTGGCTGCGGTGACGTCTACGGAGCCGCTCGCACTGCTGTCCGTTTGTATTCCGTATTTGCTATTGAAGACTTCGTCTGCTAGCACACACAAGAGCGTGTCCTGCACGTAGCGATAGAGCGCACGACTGTCGGAGCACGTGAGACTTGTGGTCATTGAGACGTTGAACGTTTGGAGGCTTGTAAATAACGAGGCATCCGTCTGCCGAACCTCGAACTCCGACAGCTTAACAGTCGACGTGATGGACAATATCTTTAACGAGCTTGGGAAGACAACCCCGCCGACGAATGTGATGGGATTGGAGGAGAGGTTGAGTGTCACGACCGAGTCTGGAAAGGAAAAGTTGCGGAGACTTGCCAGTTTGCCATTGGACGCAGTGCTACAAACCACGAGGAAGCTTTTCCAGTCAGAATTTGCGCACGAAAAAGAACTGTAGCAATTGGCAGTGCTTACAACGTCGTGAGACTGTTGGGAAACGTGAAGTTTTGAAGCGAAGTAAACGAATTCCTGGATAAATCGCTGCGTTATATCGCCCACAGATGAACACGAGGCAGTAAATAAATGACCCAACACAAACCATAGTTAAACGTACAGCGTTCTAACGGTCCATGGGATGGATACATTTTGTAGCAGCGATATACTGTTACTCTTGAGATTTCTGCAAAAAGTGAACAAACCGAGTTTAGAGCCCAGCACGACACCAAATGCCAATCCAGCGACTTACAGATGCATGACTGAGGGGAGACTCTTTACGTAGACGATGTGCTTGTTGGTCAAGTCCAGTTGCGTCGTCCCATCACTGGCGGTAATCACCTTCACGACTTTTGTGCTGCAGTCCGCATACTCGATCTGAGAAGCAGCGAAGGTGGTTGACGCGGCGTAGTTTGACACCGTCGGAGCAGTGGTAGAGCAAGTCGTAGCCCCCTTACTCAGACTCACATTATCGCCCATCGTACTGATAACCACCCACAGCAGCACCACCACAACTCGCATTCGTCCTTTGCTTTATTTAGTCGATGCGGAAGTTGAAGTGCAATGTACTATGTTTGCCAGGTTCAATCAGTGTCCATTACACCACACATCATATCTGACAGGTATGTGATTGTGGTGTCAGTCAACGGCAGGTCAACCATGAGCTTGGCGGCGGCGCTGACGCAGGCGCTGGACGCGTCGTTCCCGCGCGTGGCCTTCACTATGGCCTACGGATCGGGTGTCTTCCAGCAAAAGAACCACGATGCCAGCGCTAGTATGGTGGACCTGGTATTCGCCGTGGACGACCCGCAGGCCTGGCACGAGCATAACCTCTCGCGCAACCCGCATCACTACTCGGTGCTCAAGTATCTGGGCGCTGCCAATATCGCCGCCTTCCAGGAGAAGTTCGGCGCCGGCGTGTACTACAATACGCTGGTAAAATGTGAAATGCACTATATAGTTAATACTTCTGGTTTTGAGGCGAATAAACTAACCGGACCTTGCTGCTCCAGGTCCCTCTCACGGGCAAGCTGCTCGGGACGCGACTCATCAAGTATGGCGTCGTGAGCACGCAGACGCTTTGTGAAGACTTGATGGCCTGGAAGACGCTCTACCTCAGTGGTAGAATGCACAAACCTGTATGAGTGATGGTAGGCATTGGAACTGGTGGAGACCGGAGAGCTCACAGGTTTTTTACTGCTGCAGGTCAGTATACTTGCTACGAGTGAGGCCATTCGGGCAGCGAGCTCGACGAATCTGTCGCACGCACTTAATTACGCGCTGCTTTGCTTGCCGGAGAAGTTCTCGGAGCACGATCTGTACATGGTGAGCGAAAATCCAATTTGGGCGGTGAAAACTGCACACAGAAAATTGACTCCTGACTCTCGCGTTTTGTCGGTCGATTTGTGAGTAGAAGATCGCGGGGATCTCATACTTGGGCGACTTCCGGATGACATTTGGTGAGAATCCGAGGAAAGTGCGCAACATTGTGGACGGCAACCTCAAGTCGTTCCATGAGCTCTACCAGCACAAAATTCAGGTGAGAGGAAGCAACATCTGATGATGCAATTCGGCAGGCGAACTAATCGTCGATGTTTGCATTTATTACAACAGCACTCTCCGTTCATGTCACGCTCGCTCTCGGGCCGTAATATGCTGGTTGCCAACAGCAGTGACCTCAAGATAAGGAAAACTATCGTGGAGGCACTCCCATCCAACGTAGTTCAACGTCTTGCCGCCAAATCACATGAATTTAACCAGCAGGTGGTCACTTCAAAGCAGCTTCAACGCGTGATCGCATCGATCGTGTTCCGTTCAAGTCGCTCACAGAGTATCAAGGGCATTGCCACGGCGGGCGCTGTCAAATCCATTGTCTACGTCGCTCAAAAACTAAAACGCACTTACTTTAAGCGTTCAAGTAAGTAACGTCTTCAACTCAATCCGTAGGGAAATGATACCTCCCGTAAAGTGATAATGAAAAAAGCGTATTCAAAGTATCTATTATTGTGTCTCTGGCGCTCAACTTAGACGGCTAGTACCTTCTTCAGGTACTCGACACGGGCCTTGGTCTCCTGTGCGAACTCCTTGTCTTCACCTTCTAGTACGTCGATCTGCTTAATACGCTGGTCGCACTTGGCGATGAGGCCAAACTCGGGTTTCTTGCACGCCGCCAAGAAGTCGGGGCCGATCATGGCAAACTCCGCCAGACCCTCCACCGAACTCTCACACAGATCCACATCCTCGTGCGTGATAAACGCCGCAGCTGACTGGATGAAGAAGTCCTTCTGCAAGACTAAATCCGCCGTCGCGCGAGAGTTGCGGATCAAATATCGCAAGAAAAACAGCGACTTGCGCTGCAGTCGGATGTCCTTAACACCCTCTAAGTTCTGACGCATCAGCTCGAGGCCCTTGCAGCTATCTCCCAGGAACCTCTCTTCTGCGGCAACATGGTGACGTACCAGGCAAGAGATACCCAGCAACGCCTTCACGCGGCATGTGACGTCCTTGTCCTCGCGGGCAAAAGTGCACAACACCTCAAGCAGTCCGCTTTCCACGGCTGCGTCCTGGCAAAAGGGGTTGTTCTGCACCACGACCGAGCAAACCTCGGCCGCCAGCGCGCGGGACGAGGCTTGCGGATACTTCTGGATGACATTGGTCATGACCCGCAGGCCACCCATCTTGACAAAGTTCTGCGCGTTATCAATCTGGTCGATTCGCGTCAGGAGTTCGTCCAGTAGCGTGTCCTTGTACTGAACGAGCTCGTCGAGGGATGGTTCACTGACTTCGTCGGCAATGGATCCATCCTCTGTGGCAAACACGAGGCGCGGGTCCTCTCCCTCGAGGATGCGCAGGATGTCCTTGACGCGCTCGTTCTCGTCGATCACGCCCTCGTTCATTACCATCTCCAGAAACCTGCGCTTTTCCTCAGAGATCGGCGTGGCTTCCGCTGGTGTCGTGCCGTCCGTTTGCTTCATGGTCCACTTCATGAGCGCTTGCCACTTGGCCTGGTCTGTTGCCATTGTTCTGGTTGCTATAGGTTCGAAGAAATGTAGTTGCGCACTCAACTAATTTTTGTGTTTGGGTCGGACCCAATGTTGGATGGCTTGCGACGCGGAATCAGACAGGAATCAGAAACGAAAGTTCGGGAACAATCTAGAAGTGATTTATGGCCAATTAGATGCGATGGAGGTCGAGCTTGACATCTTGAAGTATGCACCTTGAAGACCTGCAAATCGCATTCTAAGTCACCGGCGCCAAAGGCGATGAAGTTGTAGACATTTTGCAGGTAGACACGTCGTGCTAATTTATGCGGTTGGCATAAATTAGCACGACGTGTCTACCTGCAAAATGTTGGAGACTATCTATAGCCACAGCATCCAGGTATGATAGATCCTTCACCACTGGAACGTAGGTTTCAAGGCGCACCACTCCTGGCGGTTTGGCATTAATTTCACTCGCAGCTTCAGCAGTACGCGGTATCGGTTTGCGATAACAAAGACCCACGGCAAACTGAAGGTGACATTAGCTTGTCGCCCACGTACAGAATTTTCAGGAATAGGTGTCAACAGAGCCATGAACAAGCTGGACAAATGGCCGTGGTAGAACAGACGAAGCATAGACGCAGAGGAGGATCGCCTGCTCTACACTGCACAAGGCAAATCCAATTGCGAAGTGCTTGATATTCAGGCCGCGCTTTGTCGTCCAAAAATATGTATTACCACATACAAACATTTATACAATGCGCAGTAAGACATCTCACACATGAGCAGTAATCACGCCGCTCAGCCATGGAAGACCGCAGGCCTCACCAATCCATAGATACGTGCTCTGCCGCGATGGCATGCGGGCAGAGTTTGTGAAAGCAGAGTGGGGATGTACTCAAATGCGTCGACGAACAAAGTGGGTATACACCTAAGGGGTCGGCCATAGAAGGATATCACGTAGCTGTAGCTATCCATGGAAGAAATAGGAACCGAGAGGAGCCTAGGAAAGCGTAAAAAGCATAAAAAATAAAGACAGTTGGAAACTGGCAATGCTGCGCAAGCACTGCCAGAGAACTTCGCTGTGAGGGCGAAGTCAGGTCAAAGTTAAATTTAGTTCAGCGAGTTCGACTAAAGCAGTTCTCACACATGGAGACTCAAGTCCGGTGGGATCACCGCGCGCTCCAACCGCGGCGGAGGTCGAACATGGAAGCGGAGATCTAAGGATCGCCGTCAGCGAGGGAGACAGACCCCCTCCCCGCTCAACGCGGGCGTCACCTTCGTCGCGCGCGTCGGGGCAAGGTGCACTCAAGACTCGGACGCGGACCGTTTCAGTCGCTGTCTCCAACACGACGATCCGCTGCAGTGACAGCCAGACGAGGCTTGAGTGGAGCGCCGTAGAACGTCGCTGGTGGTACATCTGCGCAAGGGTACTTAGACCCATTCCACTCGCCTTCGCCTCGGCGTGGAAGGCTACCAGAGCGAAGCCAGCCAGAAAGTATAATGGCTGGAACAGGCGCTGTTGACACTGGTGGTGTTGGCAGTGCGTCACCTGATGAACCTGGTGGTCCAAGTGGTCCCGGTGGTCCCGGTGGTGGTTGTGGTGGTGGAGACCCGCGCCTATTCCAGGCCAAGCTGAAGATGGCCGGCATTCGCCTGATGACGAGGAGATGACGGATGTCAGTGAGAAAGGTCTCGTGGCAAACGCTCCGGCTTTGCTTAGTGCACCCCAGTTCAAGGGAAGTACAATGGCAGAGCGAAAAGAGCTCATGCCCGCGTACCAGACGAACTGTTTTGCGCTGAGCGCGTATGAGATGGCTTTTAATCGGCCGTATGTCTTTGTGGTATTGCGGCACACACAAATTCGTTAGATGTTGTTACTTAGACAACAATCACAACAATAGCCGAGCTAGTCGGCCCTTGTTGGCCTGTGCTGGGTTCCCCCTAGCGGTTCGGCCCTTCCGGAACGTTGTGTCTCGCTTCCGTCGAGTCCAAGTGCCCCAATCCAGTCAACACAGCTCAACACAGCTGAGCTGACTGCTTCGATATCCCGTGTCCTCCGCCAACGAACGGACGACGGCGCGTTAGCGCCTTGACGAGTCGCCGAGAGCAAAGGTTTCTCGGCTAGAAGTGCTACGGTACCCAGGCGATACGGCGTACCGGCCCGCCGAGTTCGGTAGGACTTGTTCCTTCACGCTTGGCGAGACACGCCCTTCCCCGGACCGCCCTAGTGCTCTTGGCGCTACCGTCAACACCTTACAAGCTACCAGCTCGTGCAGGGACTTACCGGATAGTTTACACTTGTATTGGACTTACCCCTCATTCACCGATGTATATCGAGTGTAAAGTGAACATTTTCACATGTAATCGAATATACATGTTTTTTCTGGCTTAATATAAGAAATGTCTCGGAGATTTTGAACGCCCATATAAATTCCAAGATAAGTGGCTGGATTTCTGAAGTTAATTTCCTTTTTTGTCTGCAGATGCACAGGGAAAGGGGGGGTAGAGGATAGATGTATCAGCGATGTGCATCGTGTGCACTTGTTATGTCATTGGAAGTAAATCATGTGCAGCGAGGGGCATTTGCTGCAAATCATTGCACGGGACAGGGCTTGCAGTCTGTAAGCACCGTCCCGTCCGACGACTTGCAACTTTCAGTGAACTGTATCTGTAAGTTACAGTTGGCTGGATATTTTGGCACCCATCGGCTACTGGCAGCCACCAATCATTCCAGAATTCGCCAGGACGAGTGCAAGAGCCAAGAAGCGGGAATATAACAGGCGACGAAGCCCGCGCCGTACGCGCTCCGAGATGGCAAAGTATTGTACGTATGTTTTGGTATGCATGGTGGTGTGTGCGGCTCTACTAACTAGGCTGTTGTTGTGCAGACTTGGATGCCGCAGCAGCTAGGGACGCTACGCCTCGACATCAGCAGCCACCAGTACCACCCACGGGAATGAGCCAAGCGCATGAGATGCGCAACAGTGAAGTAGTGAGTGCAACAGGCGGCTACTCATGGGGGTGCGGATGCGAAGAATCTGACGCCAGCCGAGAATCCGACAAGTGCGAAGAATTCGACACCAGCCGAGAAGCCGACACCAGCCGAGAAGCCGAGCAGCCGAGCAGCCGACACCCGCCGAGAACCCGAAGACGACTGCCAAGAACCGAGGACGACCGCCAGGGAGCCAAAGACGACCGTCAATAGGCCGAAGACGCCCACGACGAAACAGCTCGATCGTCCTGCTGATGCGGGATACAGCGTAATGCTGCTCCTCGTGGCAGCGGTGATTTCGGAGGAGGCTACCTCAGCTGCGACGACATGCAGACAAAAAATGGCACCAGGCCCGTCACTTTGTTTTGCTAAGTCCAATATATATACTCGACATACATGGGAGCTATTGTTACATTCAAAACATGTATGCTATGTACCATTCAGGATTGGGGTATGCTGTTGCGTAAAGCTGCACCTGGGACAGGTGTCGCAGACTGTTGACGCCAAGTCGACCCCATCTGCAATCCTGTGTAAGTTGCGTCCGGCCATCCCCAGGAGCCGATGGGAGCACTACGTAGTTGCGATTGATCGCTTCTACAGCAGCGTACCGCTGAGTTCCATGCGACCGCCAAGGTATGTTTTCTTTGCTATAGTTATATTTCCTTATGCTTATATGACAACGTACGACTGATATTATACAGGACAACATTGTACCGACGTCACCGGTGACAGCGCGCTCCCCATGACCGCAGTGTGCCAGGTAGGAAGAGGAGCACGTCCCGCTAGAAAACCCAGACTTCGACAAGACAGCGGCGGGCGAGAACAAGCGCAGGACCATGGGCATGCAAGCTGTGCAGCCGGGTTCGGCTGCACATTGCTGCCTTCAGGTCTACCACGAAGACTGGAGTTGTCGGCGGGACATCCCCCTTGGGGTGGAGTACCAGGAGACGCGCTCTGGACGGGAAGCAAAGAAAATGACGCGCGCCGAAGGCGACGAAGAAGAGGAGAGTGCGCACGAGTAGGGACAAGGTTAGGCTATTGCATGCCAAAGATTATCCATGTCGTTTCGATTTCTACTCTTTGTGCCACCGTTCCTTGAAGCGAATTTGATGTCGCGCCGGCTCTAATAAAAGGTGCAGCAAAATGTCTAATGAGTATACATGTTTCATTATATATTCTTTTCAAATAGAGCTCACATTCCCACACATGTATATCTCCATACTAAACGAGTCTTAAATAGGAAAATCCCACCCCTACCCTTTCACATACAAAAAGCTAGCATATATGAACGCAGCCAGGCATGTATACTCGATATACATGCAGCGCATAAATTGTGTCAATCGTGTATGGTGAATGGAGGGGGTTAAAAAGAGTTACTCTGTTATTATTTTTTATCCCCCGGGAGCCCCCAAGGGGCTCCTCCTATTGTTAACTATGTTCATATACAAATATCAACTGAAATGAAATGTGGTCGGCTCTCAACCGACCTCCGCAAAGATCTCAATGTGACCACCCAAACTCAACGGCCGGCTGAGTTCATCCAGCCGAGTAGCCGAGTTGCTAGCTGACTTCATACTCAGCGAGCAGTATCGTGGTCGTTCCTTAAGTGCGATGTGTGAACCACTTCGTCTGGCGTTCACTACACCACAACAGCCCCGGCCATGCTACGATCCGAGCTGGCAAGTGGCCTGGCCCGACGGGTATGTCGCCACCTGTCAAGATTACCGCATTCACTCCCGACTTTCTCGACGTTTGGCCTCCGACTGTTCCCACGCCACGCACCGCGTCGCTGGCTTGACGCCTTCTCTACGAATTGGTAAGCTTCTGCTGGTCTACTTACTCGGCTCGACTTCCTGCTGACTTGCTTCTGCTTGTATTGGTACTCCGGACGGATAAGACAGCTTCTCCTGCCCCACCAGAATTTGCCACTTCATCCGACTGCCATATTTCTCCCTCGGGAGAGACTTCGTCGGTATCTCCTAGTTCAACGACGGCTCAAGGCAACCACCGCACCGAGTGTAATACCGGATCGACTCCGGCCACTGCCCCGGCTCTTGTTGGGAGATCTGGGAGATCGTCGGATTCAGCTGAGATCGCCACTTGTAAGCACGCCTCTCAGCCGACTCTTTCCGAGTCCGCTCGCACGATTCCTCCGGTAAGCCCAACTTCTAGATCGTTGAGTTCGTTGAGTTCGGTTTATAGAATAGTCCTTTGCATACTACTCCGCCACCAGGTTTTCTCCAGGACGGACTAATCGAGACTGAGATTCCTCCACTTCCATCACCTGAGTTCTCACTGCCTCAGCTCGAGTCTCAGTCTCACCAACAAGAGGCTTTAACTTTAACTTACACACTGTAATCGGCGAGGTTCCCTTCTGCTGAGTTCGAGATCTCAGCTGACGACGAAGTTCCGACACCAACTAATCTAGCTGATCTCTGGATGCTATTTCAAGACCGTGAACGTATTTGTTCAGCAAAAGAGCTTGAGCGGACTCGGTTGGTGGCGTATACTCTTCTTCGACCTCCGCTCCCTGATGACTGCCATCACAAGAGAAATCTTTTCGGCTCGTTCTTCAACCGAGATGTTGTCATTGCTCCAAGCTGAGTTCTCCCCTCAGCCGAGTTCCTCCGAAGAATTAGCTCAACTCCGGCATGATGTGACTCGACTTCACCGCGAAAATGGTGCCCTAAGCCGGAGACTGGAGTCAGCTCTGGCGTCAACGGCTCGGCTAGAAGCCGAAGTAGCTGCGGTGATTCGTGAGCGGGACAAGAGGAAACAATCGTCCAGCATGAACACCATCTGCTGACTTCCTATCGCTCCAGCACGTACCGACTGGAAATGGAGAAGAGGGAGTCAAGTCGGCTAGAGAATTGCCATATTGATGTTATTTAAGAACATGTGGACGGGCTCTATCGCTTGATTGAGGATCAGAACAAGGATTGCCAACACTTAGCCGATCAGCTCACGGAACGTACTGTGTCTTACAATGTCTTGAAGGTTTGTCAGATATTTATTTTCGTCGAATTCAAGAGGCGGCCAGTTTGGTGACTTCTGGCAGCGATAATCTGGGCCTTCGGTTGACACGTGAGACGATTGAGGAGCAGAAGCGAACGATTACTCGCCTGAAAAAATCCTCCGCCATCACGGTCCCATTTCCGCGGCAGATCCAGAGGTGGCGATAGCTGCAGCTGCTGGACTTGACGCTTCGGGTCTGACTCCCCGAGATCTCAGCTTGAATGCCCGTCCGTGCCGACTTCGCGAAGCCCGCTGGCCTAAGATCGCACTGGTACAGTCAGATCACCCTCATGACATTACCTTGCAAATTTCTGCTCGGTCGAGCTCTCATCTAGTTTCTGTTGGGCAGCCGAGCTCAGCAGCACGAGCCCCAGATGTGGCTCTTCCTCCCCGTATCAAGTTGACGACCTTGAAGTCGGCTTCCACACCTACGAACCAACCTCATCGAGTTCCAGAAAGTCATTACCGTCGGGATCACCTCGTTCCGGTGACTCTTCCTTCCGTTCCTGGATCGATCACGCTTTAACCGACTACATCCAGTTCTCCGTCGAGTTCAACTGTGTTATCCAGTACAGCACTGCGCTGTTGCGTTGACTTCGCTAAGTTCGGAGTACCCTGTTCCACCGCTGAGTTCTTCTGGTTCTCTTACAACATCGACTCAGCTTGCTGCTTCGGTCGTTGAGTCCCGATCTCAGACTCCATCTGACTCGGCTGGTGTCAGCTCGGCTACACCTCGAGGGAAAACCAAGGGTCTTCATTCCAAGAAGTCAAAGAAAGTTGTTTCTTCACCGATGAGCGCGAAGGCCGCTGTCCCATCTCCTTTGCGTCGTTCATCTCGAGCTGCATTGGTCACCGCAAGAGCTACTAGCCGAGTCCAACTTGAGGACTTCGGGACGTCTGATACCGTGACTCGAGTCCTGTGTAGGTCAAGTCGACTGGAATTCCCGATCACCAAGACGTGACTGTATATCTAATGTATCAGCATCCCGTCCTCTTGATGTCAGCTCTCCTGGTGTCGAGCAGGATGAGATTTGCCGGCCTCCGCGGCCCCTAAATAACCTCTTCATCCAGAATTTGGTTCCGACGATGATAACAGTGACGATGCTGACTCAAACAAGGAAGCGAAGAATCCTCCAGATATCCTGCCAGTATCAATCCAGTCATCGGAACTTCCTCAGCTGACTTTGGATTCTTCGTCCAGTTCATCTCCACGAGAAGGGGGAGCGGGTAAACGTCTCCGTCAGTCACCTTCGCGACCAACGCCCAAGCGACTTCGACGCGATTCTACTGACAACGATGCTCTGGTTCCATCCTCTCCTATGGTTCTTCAGACTGCAGCATCTGCAGACCTCCCCCTCGCAGTCCAGTCCAGTTTCCGAGAACGGCTTCTTCGAGGGTGGCGTCTTCAAAGTCAGTTACTACGGACCCAATACCGTCGAAGTCAGCTTCTCGAGGGTCTGCATCTAAGAAGTCAGTTTTGGTGGCTCCAGTTTCGACGAACTCAGCTCTTTCTCTTTCGGTGGCCAAGCATTCCGCGTCTAAGAAGTCAGCTTCCAAGAGTTCGGCATCAAAAAGATCGTCAACGGAGAAGCCGACATCTGTAAGCTCGGCTTCCTCGAACACAACATCTGCTAAGATGACGTCCGCCAGGCCGTCGATACCCAAAGGAAAATGCCGGAAGAAGGCATCGTCCAGTTCGATCTCAGCTATCTTAAGCTAATCCAGCCAAATCAAGAGTTAGGCAACCTCTTCTACAGAATCTGCTTCTTCACCTTCTGGACCTTTGGCGTTACGGATGACTCAATCTGAGGACGCGAGCTGCCCAAGCGGTAGCCCGTGGACAAACGTGTTACCGAGCAAGTGAAGACATGGTTGAATCTTCCGTTCTTTCACCTCGGATCAGCTCATTGCTGGGAGAAGATTCTTTCGTCGTGTCGGGTGACTATCAAGGTGGAGACATCGACGGGAAGAGTTATGTCTGCCCGACTCCTTCCTCCTTGTAAGGTGTTGCGGCTTTTGCTGAGATTCATCCTTCTCAACATCCATGTTACCGTTTGATGTCGAAGCTCTCAGATGAGCCTTTCTTCATGTCTCCATCGGTGATTGCTCGAGTGCGGGGGTCAGGATACCAGCCAATTTCACCGGTGGAGATCATTGCTCAATGTTGGCGCAAATTACGGGGGGAAGAGACTGATTTGATCAGGCATTACATCGATCTCTGGGAGCGTCTGCACTGGGTAGTGGGTTCAAGTGTTGTCTTGGGCTTGCACCCAGATTTGCATCCTGGCGTCAAACTCAGCGAGCTCGAGCTCATTCTACAGCTTTGGTTCAAGTATAGCAAGGACCGAAACGTCGTGCGGACAGTCTTTGCCCTATCCCCAAGGAACTGTATCACGCTCTGCGCAGTGTTGTTACTGCTCGCGACTCAGCTGGACCTGCGCCGACTCAGGATTCCGAATTATTTTTTTTTGATATATTTGTCCCATTTTGCTCCGGCGACTAAATTGGCATCGCTCCCGGCAAATGCGGACTGGAGGGTAAGTGTTACCGAAGTTGACCGTGAGGAGCCTTGTCGCGCATGGTGGTTACGCATGCCGTCGTCGCATCCTTACATACAGTGTTTCCAACCGCCACATCCTGAGTTTCCGGTGTTTGTTCCCGCCGAGTTCGATTCTGAGTACATCCAATTTCACGTGGAAGAGGATACCGACCCAAAGGAGCTGACTCCACCCAGTCTGTCTCCTACTGCGCCGACCCCTGTCAATCGAGAAAGTCTGGCCATCTTCGAGACATTGAGTGAGGTGTTCGTCTTAGTACTTATCGCGGTCACTTAATCCAAATTTCGGATACCTTAGATGAGTTTGGTTTTCGAGTAGTAGTTATAACGTCTCGGCTGAGTACCATTTCATTCATATACAATCATACAATGGTTTCAATAGTTTTGTTCCATTCCACCAGGCCTGAATTCCGATCATGCGTTGGTGGTCAACATGTGGCACCGTAGTGATAGTTTTCATCTGCCGCTTGCACCATCTGCAGACGATTCTCGCGTTTCTTTTGTCGTAAGTAATCAAACAATAAACATCCACATGACAGATTCGTAAGTGGTTCTCATGTCGGCTCGTCATAGCCGACCCATTTGATCTTAAGCAGCCGCTGAGTCCTGTTGATGGTAGTTGATAACGGTATATCGCCATCCAACATCGCTTCTACTTCATATTTGTCGGCACTATCATCAACTTCCCAGCTATCTTCTGGAAGGAGTTCTTCATCGAAATCGAAACATTAGTCTTCGCTGGGTTCGTCCACCAGCTGAGCAGTTGGTCTTTGCCCCATATCAGTTACCGCTTTCAGCCGAGATGCATGTACCACCGGATAAACCTGATACCCATTCTTGTCGGGAAGCTCCAGTTCGTATAGCAAATTCTTCAACCTTCTTCTTCACCCGGAACGGTCCATGCCACCTATGGACCAGCTTCTTCTTCAAATCTGTTTTGACACGCTCCATGAACAACCGAACTTGGACTCCTTCGTTGAATAAGGACTTATGGTTCTCCGCCGACTCGGCCAACACATTTTCTCCCAGCCTGGATGATCTGGCTGAGTTCGGGATGGCTTCGCGTTCCCTTTTACCAAGACGTTCATTATGTTGTTCGGCTCGCCGAGACTTCTCCGCCATCTGTATTCCTTAGTGAGTCGTAACGCGATTTCCCGTTGACGGTTGGTCTCTCTACGCCATTGAATAGCATCAGCTGAGCTGGCTGAGTCAGCTTTGATAGTTGATGCATTATTTTAAGCGTGGACTGGGCGTCGCATCCATGCACCAGGTAGAAGGGTGTTTCACGTCGAGTTGTATCGCGTGAGTTGTTTATGTCATGTACCATGCTTTTGGCTATGTCGTCCCAGTCGGCTTGCAGCGGGTCTTCTACATATACACGGATAGTCTGGATCATCGTCTTGACTGAGCGTTCTTGTTGACCGTTAGCTTGGGGCCGGTAACTCAGCGTTGCTCTTGACCGCGACTTCATCAACTCAGCGAACGCTTGGAAAACTTCGTCAGAAAGCGGGGATCTGTATCGTGACGAATTAATGACCGAGCACCGAACCTACGGAATACACATTCTTTGAATACTTTCGCCACTTCCAATGCTCCCGTGTCACTCATAGCTTTTGCTATCACAAACCCCGTGAAATGATCTTAGAAAAAAACAACATCGCTATGTTACCCCGCTCAGTCTTCGGTAACGGAATTACGAAATCCTTTGATACCAGTTGGCAAGGGTGTTCGGATACAACATTGCCAGGCAAATAGCCCATTAGCACTTTAGTTGAGACTTGATTTTGCTCGTGCTGCAGTCTCACATGCTTGGACGTGTTTGAGTACATCAGCATATAACCCCACCCAATAGAACTCAGCTTTCATCCGATGGAAGGTCCGTGCAATACCTTGATGACCTCCTTCGATCGAGTTGTGGCAGTTATGGTGGACTTCGTCAATCATCGTTCTTGGTATCACCAGTCTCAGCTTGAGGTCTCCATCTTCGGACTCAACTGCTCACCGTCTCTGATCCTAGTAGTACAGCAGGCCATACTCACTGACTACGAAGTTGTCGGCTTTTGCTTGCTCGCTGAGTACGACGGTGGGTGAGCTCATCAAGCTCTTCTCAAAGTAGTGCCTTTTTATCAGCTCACTTCACTTCTTTGTTTTGAGCTCTTGATATGCGTCGTCGCCGTTCCGCTTGCACCACTATTGGATCAATATCGGTTGGATTGGGCAGGCGATTCTCCTCAGCTGGCGTTTGAGTTGATCCCTCTACTCGGCTTTTAAATGAGCTCGGCTGTGGTGACTCAAACTCAGTTCCAACACCCTGCAGGTCTGGTAGGAGGATTG
This sequence comes from Phytophthora sp. 'mugwort', assembly GCA_033558025.1. NCBI lineage: Eukaryota > Oomycota > Peronosporomycetes > Peronosporales > Peronosporaceae > Phytophthora > Phytophthora sp. 'mugwort'. The sequence continues at coordinate 2,121,086 of JAUCEF010000004.1, read as the reverse complement.
TATCATCTCCAGCAGACTTCTGCATTCGTCCAGCCGACCTTGGTGGTTCTTTCGCCGGGTTCAACATGGTCTCATCATCGAAGTGGAGACTGGGCGGGCTTGTCGTCTGATCATTTTTTTTACTGCTATCCGACTAGTCTCCACGTTGTTATCCTTTTGACTCGTCGCATATAGCTCTTCAGAAGTCCGGTTCAGCATCTTCAACTCAGCTTTTCGTTCGCCGCTGAGTACTACACGACCAGCCTTGTTCTTGGTGGGGGAAATTGATGCTGAAAGGACTATTAAATCATATGAAGCTACTAGTGATGATGACGAACGAGAGGCGCGCCATGGTGTTAAACTGGAATAGACGACGACATGGATCGAAATTTATCTATCCCCGACAACGAAGCTAGGAAAATGCTGTACGAGTACTACCATAAGCTTCTTAATGAGAAGGTTATGATTCCATTTCGCGTTCAACCTGTTGTAGATTCTAGAATGGTGTAAAAGCGCACCCAACCCATTTTTTCGGTTCCCCAAGTGTGGAAAATATCTAAATATCAGACACAGGGAAAACATAGTTGTTTCTGGAAAAACTTGGACTGATTGAACCGTTTCTAACCGTTTCTAAACATTTCTAATATCCAGCTGTTGTTTTCAACGACGCAACGATTCGTTAGGCTAGCGTAAAAGGATAGACTTAATACGTTACACGTTGTCGCATACCTATAGATCATCTACATCGAGTCAAGTAAATTTAAGTCAAGCCAAATTCCGCGATCAATTGAATTAATTAAAATTATCTCAAAACATTACGGGCTATGTATATAGATACATCCAACTGAAAACATGTCGAACGATTTAACTTTGGAAAATACAAGGGCACCCAGATTGAAGAAGTATATTCTTATGGTCCTAGTTATTGTCGATGGGTATTTAATCAACCGAGTTTACATGTTGGTGAAGAGATCAAGATATTCCTACACTTCAATTTCCTCATCTTCTTTTTTTTGATGATAATTCATATATGATGACGTGGGGGAAATATCGAGGTAAGTCTCTCAAGCAGATTAGTCGAATTGATCCCAATTATATCGATTGGCTTCGAAAGAGTCAATTTGTAATTAATAAATGCACTAAGCTTTTAGAAGCATTAAACTAAGATACTAATGTTTTTTTTTACTTAATGTAAGTTATGAAAGAATCACCAATAATCTTATCATATCGTTTCTACCTCATAAAGTGAGGACTAAACCTGCTCCACTAAGCTGTAGTAAAATCTATCACTCTGCCTGTTAGTCTATCGAACGTTAGTTCTTGTTCGCTTACTGCGATGACTAGCATATTTGTTCCCTGGCATCCTGCGTTGTTCCTTGGATCTGAATCGCTTGGGGTACATCACGCTTTGTTAGACTACTAACGTTAGCGATGAGCACACGACTCGTTAGAGACCATGTTTGATAGCCAAGAAGACCGTTTATCAGCTCAGGAGTCAGATCACCATTGATCGAAGCAATCTTAGCAACTTCATTCGTAAAGTGATGGAAGTCGTAGTCAGGACTGATATCGTAAGTGTGCTGGGAACCGATACGAACGCTAAAGTTTTGGATACAGATCCTGGGTATAGAGTCCATGGGTCACTATCAAAAGGACGCTGGAACTCTTGAACAGCAGCAGTGGCAAAACTACGAGTTTGCTCGGCAAAAGGCATTAGAATGACATACTTGGCGTTCTTGATAGAGGCCAATAACTGTAGATCAAATGAAGCATTGCGCTGAGTTGCCTGTTTACCAGCCGGTTCAGCATCTTCAACTCAGCTTTTCGTTCGCGCTGAGTACTACACGACCAGATTTGTTCTCCGGATGGGGCGAGGGAGTTAGCTGCTGCGTTGTAGCATCGTACTACATGCAAACAGCGAATTGACTTTAGCCTCTCACTCATCTCCTTGTGGCGCGCCAACTCGACTTGCAACGTCTCCTTCTTACACGCGATCACCCCCACGAATTGCTGGATTGCAAGCCGTGAGTCCCCGACGATAACTAGATCGGTTACCCCACGGTCTAAATCCGCGGCTACACCGTTATTCATGCCAGTGTACTCAGCTATGTTAACCGTGGTGGACGAGAGGTACGCACTCACAGCGATCTCAATATCCCATGCTGGTAAGCGTCACAGAATCCAAGAGCAGCTTCCATACCCACCGTTCTTCTCAGTCTTAACAAACCGTCGAAGGACAGTACATAACCTTCAAAGTCTTGAGGCAAGTGAGCATACAATAGTGCTGGGTCCCATTGTACTACGGCAGAGTTCTTCGATGGGGGGGGCAATATGGGCGAGCGAGTCGTCGATCCCGATGTGGGGAGTGATAGACGATTGCAGTAGCTGAGCAAGTTGACATCCCGCTACCGTACCCGCTTCGCTTTAAAATGGAAGGGCGACAATAACACCGCGAAGCTCGTGGCCCGGCCGTAGAGTAATTTGAACCGGTAAACCCACTCCAAAATAGAATAGCGATTAAACACATTGCATGTCTATCTTGCTAGCAGTATATAGCACAGCTTCAGCACATGGAGTAAAGCTAATAGCTCCCTCTCAGCTGGGTGATAGTTGACTTCATTGTCCTTTGCGGACTCGGCCACAGAGCCGAACTGGGTACAACTTATCATCATGGAGCTGCTTCATGGTGGAACTTAAAGCCCAGTCGTTGGCAAAAAGCATAATATAGATATCTTTTGATGGGTCATTGTGTCGGAATATTGGAGCTCGAACGACGTTTCTTTCATTGCTGCAAAAGCTGACATAGCTGGAGTCAGATCGTTTCCCGAAGTGAATTCGGTGTCCTTAAGCTGGTAGAGGACAGCTCCAATACCGCAGGTTCTGATCAATCGACTATAGTAATTGAGTGCGCCAGGAAAACTTGCATTACCTTTTTCGATTTCGGGAAAGGTAACTCAGCTATTTCGGCCAACTTCTTCGGATTGGGGAATATACCACTCGGCGAAATACCATGAGAGAGGAAATCAACTGTCTGCTGCACGAAGATGCTCTTGGTGAAACTGATACTGATTCTGCACTCGGCGAATCGGGTCAATAATCTATCTAAATGGATAAACATTCATCAAACGTCTTTCCACCAAAGCAGATATCATCCACGAATGACCGGTGTTCGAACACCGGGGTGTGTTTGGATCCATCGGATTCTCCATTGCTGAGCATGTTACCATCTGGTCCAGCGACCAACCCCCTAGAGCGGATCGGACTCAGCTAAGGCACGGTGATCAGCTTCAAACTTGGCCGGGTAACTCGGCTCAGTAGTTATCTGAGTTCCTCTTCCACTGTGCTGGCGGCGCTGAGTTTCGGCTGCATATTCAGCTTGGCAGACACGTTCGGCGTAAGCAGTCCATCCACCACGAGGTTTTACATAACCCCACAAGGCATTGTCTATTAGCCGCTGGTAGAGCATTAGGCGTTCTTCAAGCCAAAAGGCATTCAGATCCACTCAAAATGTCCCAGCACACATACGAAGATGGAATTTTCCTAACCCGTTGGGTCATCATAACAGTTCATGATCCGCTGGCCGCATCCAGGGAGCAAACCAAAGGTAGCTTTCCAGCTCAGTTAGCAGATCATCGACTAATGGCATGGCATATTCCATGAGCACCGTAACTGTGTTGATCATCTTGTAGTCGATACACAGACGAATATCCACCCCATTCTTCTTAAGCGCGATAACGATCGGAGATGCCCAAGGACGGACTGAAAAGGCAGACTCTTGCGAAGCTCGTACAACTTCTTCAAATGTTTGAGGGGGGGTCCGCCGAGCTCGTTGTTTGATCGTCTGATGTCCTTGGACGTCGATATCGCAAATGGCACCATAGTTTGGCGGTGGCAGTGCATTACTACTCGCGATCATGATACCTTTATGGCGTTTAAACATCATTACCATCTAAACATCATTACCAACTATTGTTGTTGCCCAACAATAGTTGGTAACGGTGTGCGATCACTGCACATCACATTATTCCCGGTGTAATCGAGAACCGAAGGTGTCAAATCGTTCAAATCAGGCAGGAACGCCAACTCGCGAGCGTAATCATCTAGATCAATCTCATTAGCTAACTGTTCAAACTCAGCTGCATCCCCCATGCTTCCTTCATTCACCGTCGTCACTGCCAGGTCCTCGAACGTCGCCATCGCGGCCATAACGCGAAGTCGCAGATCCTCTTCTGGGTCGTCTGCAAGCGATTCGTCACTCACGTCGATTTCTTCACTCCACAGCCCTCGGCTAGGTGTCTTCGCTGGGTTGTTCTGGTTTGTTCTCTGACTTCTCCAGCGCCGTCGGGTACTTCATTATCGTGCTAGTCGGAACACCCCTTGTGTTGATGGACTCACTCGAACCGATCTCGGCTTCCAAATCACTGGGGCAACAGCGTCTATCGCCCCAGACGAGGTATTGGATGTGTCCGCCGAGTTTACTAACTCAGCTGATGACTGTTTGACCTCAGCTGATTCTGCCATTAGACTATCCAAAAGGTCGGCGAACTCAGCGAATGAGCACTCAGAGTTGGAAGACTCTGTGATAGGCCGAGCTTGATCCTCAGAGAGTATAATCTTCTGGACCGTTCCAACCGCTCCCAACGCTTACAACTGGGTTCTGCTTCTCGACTGCTGGAATGTATTGTCACGCGGTATCACCCCTGTCGGGGTTTCATACTGCCGGGTTTTCAATGCTGGTGGTTGTTGTGCGTTGTTCTTTTCTCAACAGATCTTTATCGATAGCCGACTCGAAAGCTAAAACTTGCCAATCACGGTATTTCGCTCTGTTAAGCCTCACATAGCGATGGTCTGGCGGAAGATCACCATTTGGGGCCCAGAGCACCATCGGGAAGTGGGCAGGACTCCGTGTCAGTTTGCCGCCACTTTTCGTAATCATAACCCGCACAGATTTGCCCCTGAGGTTGTGCATAACCGTCGGACTCCAATCGTTAGTGCGTCGCACCCACAGTTCGTGAGTATCACGATTCGGTTGACGACGCCGTAAACTGAACTCAGCTATCAGCTGACTCGGCACACTCAACGATTCAATGGGACCATCGGTAGTCTGGTTACCATACTCCGATTCTGCTACCTCGGCATTGCGCGACTTAAAGAGTGGTACTACTACTTCATCGGGCAATTTCGCAATCGAGTTGTAGAGATCCAGTCGTACTCCTGCTGGTATCATAACGTCGGTATCCATGATTAAGTCAACACCCGCATGATATGACATAATCCGGGCTTCAAACTCGTTGACAATCTTTTAGCCGGGTGTAACTTTAACCACTGCTCTCGTCGTCGTAGGCACTTTGCCTTTGCCAATCCCTTACACATTGATCTGTAAATCAGTGCTTGCATGCCGCTTCAACCACAGCCACCGCGCGAAAGATTCACTTACAGCTGAGACGTTTGCTCCAGTACCGAGTAGAATCTTCGGTCCGCTCATCGTTTACCGCACCCATCACTAGAGCCCGCATACAAACCCGGCGATCGAACCTTTGTGCCGACCACCAGCCCATGCGCTCTCCGGGACGGAGCTTTACTGTCACTACGCTGCCATCGACTTTTCCCCGTCGCCGTGCTTCTACCTTCGCACTCATAACAACTCGGCGATCTTCCTCTGGATCGCTGAGATCAACATTTCCGTTAATTTCACATTCAAGTCCGTCGTTGTCCTCATCCCATTTCTTGAGCCGTTGTGCTTCGTCTACAAAAGCGAACACATATTTCGCTTCCACGACCGGCTCGGCTGACTGTGACAGCCCGTTATTCTTCAACCCAGTCAGTGTTGGTGGGCCGCCGAGTTTAAATCCTTCGGCTAGTAGATTTCGTGGAGCTCAGCTGGCACAGCCGACTTGTTGACTGACGTTCGGACAAATTTGGTGAGTGTTTCCAGACGCTGAAACAACTCGCAGCGTCGGCGGCAGAAATGTGCTGATTGACCGTCACTTACACACGCGGCACATAGTCCGTAACGTGGGCGCTCACGTGAGTCGTCTCGGCGATCCCGCTCTCGTCGGTCTAAACGGTTAGACGTTTTGAGCGGTTGACTGGCAGTGGCCAAACGTTTACCACTCGAGTCGGTTCGAATAGCCGAGTTCTTGGAGCGGTCGCTGCCTTCCCCCGCGTCGAGATAATCTTGGTCCGGGTCTGAATCCGACTCGCCAAATTCGCTAACTTCGTCTGTCGAGTCTGCAGACAGGGCTCGTCGACTCGGCTGTCGCTGGTCGACACCGCGGTAGGAGTTGTCAAGTGTCGCATCGGCAAGTGCAGCTCGGCGACCACGGCTCTCATCTCGGCGACTTCGGCGGTCATCTCTGAGGGATTCACGTCTGCCTTTCGCGACGAGGTTCGCTCCGCCGACTTCCATCTCCACGCCGAGTATTGTCACTGCGCCGAATCGCTCGGGCTTTGCCTGACACCGATAGGTCGCACTTTTCCTTACGTTTGTTTTTTCTTCCAGGATACGTCGATTGATGATCTGCTCAACGGGGTGGATGTCGGTCAGTTGAAGTAAGTATAAGTAAGTATAACAGATCCATGATCTCGTCATCTCAGCAATGGAGCAAGAACAGCTCTACATGCTCAGCCACATCCCCGCATTATCCTCCCCATACTGGATCTTGGCGGTGCGTGCGTACCCATTCAAACGGACGAGGAAGTCACCAATGGGTCCTTTCTCTTTACGTCCCGCCGAATAGTATCATGTACACGCCCGACTGATCGAATTGAGAGCAGTAATAATACAAGAACTGCTCGCTGAGTAGGCTCCACTTCTTCTGAGTCCGCCTGTCTAGCTTTTGGCAGCTCGACCCAATCAAAGCGAAAACGGCTCACACCACGAGTTCTGAGGCATCCGAGTTCCTTTCATCTCATAAATGAACCTCTTCAACCACTGCAACGATGCATCCAAATGGAATTACCACCCATCGATTTTATTAATCTTGTCCAGTGAGAAATGTGTTCTCAATTCCGGATATTGCGTGTCATTTGGGTCGACTTCATCGTAGCTGAGTCGACGGATTTGCTCCTTCACTGACGCTCCACAGTCGCCGACGTAGCCGTCATAACTCGGCTTATGATCCTTTCCTCGTCTTTGAGCTCAGCTTCATCTTCATCATCGCGAAGGTAATCATAGCGGGCCACTTGCTCCTTCGCCTGCTTCGGAGACTTCAACATGTGTGAGTCTTCGAAATACGGAGTCCCTTTGACGGATTGGAATTTAACCGCTCGCTTAGTTTCAGGCGTCTTCGAAATTGGGATCTTGCTAGGGTCTTCGACGAGCTCGACTATGCGCTTGGCGATCATCGATTGAGGTCCTGGGGCTTTCTCCAAACCGAACGCAGTTCGTAGTCGGCGTTTCCAGTGGGCCAACTCCATAGCGCGGCGGCGATCCCAGCCGAAATAATGTCAAGCTGTCTGGGCGACCATTACAACGTAATTTATTGCCCTCAGCAACAGCACCGTATCTTTCACAAGTTGGTTGATGCTGGTACTGTTCCCAGGCTGGGCGAGCACCGGGACTAAAATCGGCCATTTTGCCTGAGCCATGGCCACGGGTGCGAACATCATCATTCACTTTGACTGGGACCTCATCTCCTCGCCGAGTCGCACCAGCACATTGTTTGCACTCGGCATGTCAGTGTTACGTGTCGCTCTTGGCACTAGGGGTGGATGTTCCCCAAGAGCAATACCTGATCTTCGTCGTCCACATCATCGACGAGTTCATGGGCGAGATTGCGCTCACCAGGGCGCGGATTTTCCATCCGGCTCACATGGGGCGACATCTCGTCGAGCTCCGCACGCAACTCGGCTGGCTTCACATACTCGACTTCATCCATCAATTCATACTCTTCATCACTTCCTCCTTCATCGTATTGGTCTTCAGTCTCGTCTTCTTCAAACCGGACACAACCGACGATTTCCGTCGTCATGTCAGCGATCAGCTCGCCAGTTGAGTTCGACCCTGCGAGGGGTGAACCTGCGGCAGTCGCTGGGCTGACTCCGCTTGACATCGACGATCCCTTGACCATCCTGCTCAGTACTTGAACTTGGTTAACTCGGCATTTGCGAAAACAAGCACACCTTGTTCCCGGGTCGCGCACCAGTTGTGGTATTGCAGTACACAAAAATTGGTTAGATGCTGCTACTTAGGCAAGAACCACAGCAATAGCCGAGCTAGTCGGCCCTTGTTGGCCTGTGCTGGGTACCCCCTAGCGGTTCGGCCCTTTCGGAACGTTGTGTCTCGCTTCCGTCGAGTCCAAGTGCCCCAATCCAGTCAACACAGCTCAACACAGCTGAGCTGACTGCTTCGATATCCCGTGTCCTCCGCCAACGAACGGACGACGGCGCGTTAGCGCTTTGACAAGTCGCCGAGAGCAAAGGCTTCTCGGCTAGAAGTGCTACGGTACCCAGGCGATACGGCGTACCGGCCCGCCGAGTTCGGTAGGACTTGTTCCTTCGCGCTTGGCGAGACACGCCCTTCCCCGGACCGCCCTAGTGCTCTTGGCGCTACCGGTCAACACCTTACAAGCTACCAGCTCGTGCAGGGACTTACCGGATAGTTTACACTTGTATTGGATTTGGAAAGAGTTACTCTGTTAATATTTTTTTCTCCCGTGAGCCCCAAGGGGCTATTGATAACTATGTTATTATACAAATATCAACTGAAATGAAATGTGGTCGGCCCTCAACCGACCCTCCGCAAAGATCTCAATGTAATCACCCAAGCTCAACGGCCGGCTGACTTCATACTCAGCGAGCAGTACCGTGGTCGTTCCTTAAGTGCGATATGTGGACCACTTCGTCTAGCGTTCATGACACCACATGTTGTCCGTAAAACACTGTGCACATTGAGTCGGATCTGCTTCTATAAATTGGAAGCGGCGTTGGCGCCAACAGCCTTTAAGCAGGCAGTAAAACGAAAATTGGCGCAAGAGAAGTACAAACCGTACAAGAAGGATGTAGTCCGGTTTGCAAAAATGGATACGTGAGTTGCTGGGGGTCTACATCACCTGGGGAAATCAAACCAAAGAAGCTACGGCGAACACAACGAAGGCGAAGGAACAAAGCAGGTTGGGAACCAGTCCTTCGCTATGGCAGGTACTTCGAAGGGACCACATAATGATCGTGGTCAGCGGAACAGCAACAAGCAAATCCGCAGGGAGGAAAATCGTCAGGTCCTGCGGATGGTGCGGCGTCAGTAAAAGGATTCCGACCGACAGTATATCCCTGTCTGGAATGCCCGGATAAGGACCATCGTGTGAAAGAGTGTCCGATGACCTCAGAACGCGAGGCCAATGAACTAATTCCGATGTGGCGTGCGCAACAACGTGCACTTCGTGAGGGAGCAACGAAATGACAAAGATCGGCGTGGTAACCCCTCCAGCAGACGTTCATCTGACCGAAGAAGCGGGAAAGCAGACGCTTGGGAACGTTGGTGACGACGGGCGGGTAAATGCGACGGTGGATGCGGTATCGGTGTTGGCGGCGCTGGTTGACTCGGGGGCCGACGACTTCGTGGTCAGTGTAGGCGTTATCCGCGAGCTGGAGAACTCCGGACAGTTTGTTCATTTGGCGAAATCAACCGGTGAGCTGTTGCCATTTGGGGACAGAACGCTGTCTGTAAGGTCGGTAAATTTTGTAAAATGAGGTGCTGTTGAAAACGTCGGCAGTCCCGCTGCGGTTGATAAATTTGCAGTGTTGGGTGTTCGATCAAGATGAGACAAAATATCTTGCCATTTGGACGCCCAGTCATGCAAAAGCTGGGCTATACGACCGACGGGTTCTTCGTAACGGCATTACAGAAGAAACCGGAATGGGATTTAGCCTCAGCGGATATGGATGTGGATACATCTTATAGTGCTCACACTCTGGAGGGGTTACCCGACACAGGTTACGCCAGGATTCTGGTCACGGTAATCAGCTGCGCGAGACAAAGCCAGCGAAGGTTTGCATTCAACAACTCGAGAGTTAGTCCGATTGGACTCGAGCCGACAAGGCGCGAATATGGTGGCTACAGCCGACAAGGATTCCGTACCGCGACCCCGAAACTGTCTCGCGGTGGCACAAATGCCTCGGAAAAAGTGCATAAAGCGTTGCAAGCAGGCATCGAAGATGCATATGGTCAGGGGCTACCGCCGACGGCTAAAAATTGCGTCGTATCGTTTTTCAAAACGAAAGCTTGTTTTTGCTGGAATTTGGTGGTGACCCTCCAGAGAAGGTTTCGCCGATGCAAGTGCGTTTAAAACCACGTGTTCAACCTGTCAAGCGTCGAGCGCGGCGCTATCCGCCATTGCATCATGAGGTTTTGGAGCATCACGTGGAAGAACTCGTCAAAGCTGGGCTGCTATATGAGAACTATCGCAGCCGTTGGGCATCACCAGCTCTGGTGGTACCAAAGAAGGACGGGGAATCGCGTATGATTGTGGACAACAGACGTGTCAACAAAATGTACGGAGGCAATGGCGTGGCCAATGCCAAATATCGAGGTAGCAATGAGCTCACTTGAGGATTCCGAGTTTTATTTCGTTCTTGACTGGTTTCGCGGGTCCTGGCAGCTGCTGCTAGCGCTAGCCTGTCAAGAGATGATCATTAGAACACATAAGAGGACACATAAGAGGATGTACACGCCGACTTAGGTGCCGATGGGCGCAGTAGACTCGGTGGCGCATTGCCAAGGTGCAGAGGAGCAGGTGTTGGGGATTTGCTCTATCACGCTGTACTGGATTGGTTGGATGACATTCTTGGTTATGAAAACACGATCGAAGGTCTGCTGTGCTATTTGAAAAAGGTGCTAAAACGTTGTGTCGAGTGCGGGTTGAAACTGCACCCGAAGAAGTGTCATTTCTTCACGCGAAAGATGGAGTGGTGTGGGCGAGTGATCAGTGACGATGGTATATGACACTGTCCCGATAGGGTGACAGGTTGGTCGAAATGCCTTTGCCCAAGACTGCAGCTAACTTGCTCTGTGCCATTAACTGGATGCGCAGTAGTATACCAGGTTATGCAAGATTGACAAGCAAATTATAGAATGGCGTTACGGCAACCGTAATAAGACACTACGACAAGAAATATAGCAACCTTACCGCCTAAAGCAACCATAAAAACAGCTGGATGCCCGGTAATTTATTAGGAGGGAGCGCAAATTACGTGGAAGCGTCGTCTTCGTCACGAGTCATCTCTAAATTTAGTGATAATGTATGACACACCAAATGCATACACCGCCCACAGATGTGTCTACAACACACGACCCCGCGTGTCACATGCTGCACACTTGACGAATTTCCGCAAAGATCCTGTAGTGCCGCAAGAATGGACGAGAAAACGCTGGCACGGGAGCTGGTACGCGCAAGACTCGACGAGCTCGCTGACATGAAGAAAAATCTGGAGAAGATGACCATGAATCTCGAGAAGATATTGAGATTTCAGCTGGGGTTGCTGTTTGGCATTGAAGAGAACGAAGAAGGCAGCTACGCATTGGCAGCAGCTTTGGGTGCTGGAGACACTGCTCAAAATGCTATGTTTGAATGCTGTTCGAGATGGCGATCAACAGACTGAACGGTTAGCAAGTGCAACGGAATGTCTTAATTCAGTTAGTTACTTGAGATCGTCTTCCAGTTTCTTGTGGATCGTCCTTGTCGTATTAGCATCGGACTCGGACATTTGTCGTTCCTGCGAATGATGCATGATAACCCACAGCATCCGCAAACGCATTATCTTGACGTCATTCGTGGAGACATTGTAGTTCTCCCGCTCCTCATTCCCAGTAAGATAATTGTGTGCGTAGGCTACTACCAAGACGCCGCAACTGCCTCCGTCTGGTTGTTGTGGGCGTTCAACCCACTCGACGGGATCAATGAAAAGCTTGCTGCTGGGCGTCGAGGCTTTGTGCCATCCCTCAATAAAACCACGAAGCCCCTCTTTCCCTGTACTTTCCTCGTCGGTCTCGTCCTTCGAGATTCCTCCCGCACCTCCTCCATGTCATCGTGGTATATCATTAATAAGAGGCTCGTACATGTAGACATGCGCGCAGCACATTTCTCGTTATATCCTTACAAGTCAGCCGAACGATAATGATACCCCAGTGGTTCGCGTTTAAGTTCACAGGATGGATGACAAACTCAATGTCTGATAGTGACGTCTTCGGTGTCGTTGGCCATACTACCGCCCATGTAAGTGACGACAGCCCGCAACAATTTCCCACCGAAGCTGCAATGGTTTCTAAACAGAAATCAATGGTGCTATCATTCAGCCACCTCGGCAGATTCCGCCCACAATGTTATCAAAACTCATCATTCCACCGCCGGACATCGTAACAAATTCGGTGCGCAACCTACTAGACGTAAACTTAGAGGTAATCGCGTTTGCAAGAACCCGATGACGATTGCGTGTGCCGTCCGCTGAAATGCCATTTGGCTTCGTCTCCTCTGCAAGAAGAGCTACTTTCAAGTTGATCTTTCGCCAACCTTGCTCCAGCCACTTTCGGTCTTCAAACCATACTCTACCCTTAATCTTAACTGCGTAAAAGCCAAACAAATAATGCACGTATTGGCTAGAAGTAATTGACAAAATTATAGCATTCATAATGTAAAGCAACCATGGTAGAGCAACCATAACTGTAAAGCAACGTTACCTGCTGAGAGCTTTGGATCGATTGACACAACGAGTCCAAGGACGAGGCCATGCTTCTTCACTGTGTAATCCAGCTCGTCGGGTTTGTTCTGTCGTTCATGGCAGTCGTTATTGCGGCTTGCATTGATCGCGTGAGATCCATCGGAATGCCAAAATCGTGCATGTAGTCTGCTAGACGGAAGGCTTCCCACCAACTCTCGATTGTACCTGCTCGCAGGTAGGCGTCTTCTATCTGGACTGGATATATCCATCATCTCCACGACATCCTTCATATTTGCGGTGTTTCGTGCCCATATTACTAACTGATCTTGCGGGACAGAGATACCACTTGGATACTTGTGGAGTGCTAGACGATCTTTCCGATGTAAGCTTCGTTCGGCGCAGCTGCTTAAGTTTGGATCGTGCTCTACCTCGACCCTTCGGCTTTGGGATCGTGATGATATCGAATTGGCGCACAGGTGTTGGTGGTGAATGCACGGAGGGGTCGTCGCCGACATTTTCTTTGCTGCTATTATATCTGCATCTGGCTCAAAAGATTGGACGGACGTCGATACTTGCTCTTGCGGTGGTTCTAGTTCATTTGGCTGCGTTGGTGGAACTTCATCATCATCTGTACCGCCGTCCGTGGAGCATCCGTCAATTGCCGTTTCTAGCGCGTCCATTTGCTTGGCAGTCTCCATCGCATCTGCTGGATCTAAAATTGCCAGTACATCCTCACCTCTTCTTCTTTCATCATCATCATCCTCATTATTCCGATCACTGGTTGATCCGCTGGCATTAACAGACTCAGATTCCACCCGCTGGAGGCCTACTTCAACAGTCTCTTTCCAAGCGTTAAGCTCTTGGTAAAAGCAGCACTCGATAAGTTGGATAGATGCTGAAGCAGAGGCTCAAGCATAGCTTTTCCGTATGAATACTTTTCAGCAGAAGAAAGTACGACCTGGTTTGCTCGTTCATGTCGGTTCAGACGGACGTAGGCTACCTACCTGTCTCGATGCCTTGGACGAAGAGGGTTCATTGTCATGATCATCTAGCATCCTTTCTTTCAGCAACTTTAACTTGGAAATGCGCACGATAGGTAGCAACGAATCAGCGGCAGACGCCAGTTCTCTATTGATTTTCACTGCTGCGGAGGTATTCCATCGTTCGTCGATGAAATAACAGGAAGGAACTCAACCCATGGCCTTTGCGCGCTACATACATAAGATGGCGGCAGGGCAAATGGTTACTTCTGTAGAACATGCACGTGCACGTCCAATCCGTATCGTGGCACTTACAGGTTTGATTCGAGCTGTAAACATTCAAACTGTAATACTTGGACGCTTCTCACAAGTTGCTGATACCATCAGATTCACATATCGTGCCCTTTCCGTTTTCACCTTCTCCAGCATATTCGTTGACAGTCTGGTGGCAACTGCTCGCAAATATTGAGGACTGTTCTAGGCACCCGTGAGAAAGATTGTTGCTTCCGATCTCCGAAATAATCTGCTGTACTATCGTTACCTGATGCTGCAGCAACCCATCAATTGTCTTGTCAATTCTAGTCTTCACTCCTAGCAGCATTTTCAGCTGGTTCCAGTTCGACTCGATACGGTTCGTAGTTGTGTTTCCCGCAGTAATATGTTTTCCGCGAGAGAAGTTCGACCACATGGCACGACATGAATTCCAGTTTTTGTCAAAATAGGCGAAGAAGGCTTGTTTGTTGTTGGTTTTGCAGTATCTTTTGAGCGCTTCAAAGCCAGCTTCATAAGCATCTGCGTCGGGCTAACTCACACAACATAAAGTTAGAATAGACACAGCCAAAGTGTTGTTCGCAAAGCAACCAACCTGTAAAGGAGAGCTGTCATCAAGCGGAGAAGTTCTTCACGCTGGGCGGATTTGACGTGAAACGTCGACCGGCTTTTTCCAATAAGAGATGGCATGGAACTGACAGAGCAAAATGATGGCTGTCGGAAAGCACTCTACGAGAACCCGTCATTCCACGAAGTCTTTATCAATGACCACAGTCTCAACGCCGCGCCAACTCAGGTTCTTCTCTTTGAAGTATTCCGAAATAGTCGATATTGTCACAGCCTGCTCGTTCAGGCATACGAAGTCGACAACCGGGAAACCTCTCCCCGTGGCGGTAGTGACGACCAAGCTCCCTACAGGACAGTATCGCAATGACGGGTTGTTAGTTGTGGTTGCTATATGGCTAATAAGGTTGTTATCAATAAGGTTGCTCTATGATAATGTTGCTATATCAAACCATACCCAAATGATTTGTTCGTTCCATGCGTGAAGTTCATCGCTAGCGTCTCGTCCCACCTCTCAAACATCAGCTTTTGAACTTTGGTCTGCATGACGATGCCGCAAGTGATATCCATTTGGTCTTGTATAACCAGCACGTCACAACCATCAAGCTGGCGGAGGGTATGTAGCATGTCCTTCAGATGGTCTTCACCTGAATTCTGGCCCGTGATGCTGCGAATGAGATTGCGCGTCTGCTGTAGTATCACTTCGCAGCCTATAGCAACGCAAGAACCGCATAAAAATGGTTTAGCCGCACATCAAGACTAGCACACATTCCAAGTTCGTACCAATCCGATCATTTAGAAAGTTAGCGATATGTGAGGGGCTCACACAGGCGTCAGCCAGCGTCTTCACGTCCTCACGATCTTGGTCATCAAGTGGCAGCGTCTCGGTCGTCAAATAGGATGCGGCTTGAGTACGGTCGGTTGGGTGTGAGTTCGTGAGATTCTATAGCTCAAACGCCCATTGAAAATTCAGTACTCACGTGTAAGAAAGTAACATTGAGTTCTCTGCGCGTACCTCATTCCGTATCACGATCTCATACACGTCCCCCCCAACCCGGGTGAGCGTTGGTGTTAGTGTTGCGGTGCACCCGCAGTATCGAAATTTTCGGTTTCGATGGCCTTTCGCCCGAGATCCTTGCGAAACGCCATGTGTGCAGCGGTAAACCTTATGAGTCCACTGAAAGTTCGTGGGCAATTGATCATCATGCAAGCTAGGTTGCAGTAAAGTTAAAGCGTTATCATTATATTGAATCCGTACAATATCAGCAAAACATTCAAACCTGTTGTATCGAGCCGTAGTTTCAGAACTCCGTACACGGAACTCGAGGTTGTACTTTCTCTTGTAATCCTTCAGCAGGATCTCAAATCTCTCCCAAGACTCGATGCTACTCGACGGAAATGCTGGCATGACGTTTCCTATCTCGTCTCTCTCCCCGCGGACATTGACTGCATGTCCTCGAGGTGCTTGCTCGCACCTTTCGAGGCGTATATTCTGGATGCATCAGGTTGTAAACGACGCCGACTTCGCGAATGTTGTCCTCGTCTCTATCCGACAACTCGAGCAGTGTCTCCAGCTTTCGTTTCTCTACGAAGGAGTGGTCCGGCTTGCTCTGCTGGGTTGCTTGCGCACTAAAGATACATTCCACACAAAAGTTAGCATCGATACCAATATATATAGTACTATCAAACACAAAACACGAGACCTTACCGTCGGTTCGAGAACATTCTGTGTCTGGTTCAGCGGCCTCCTCCTCCTCATCTTCCGCCGTCAAATCTGCTTCGTCCTCTTCATCTTCCGCCGTCAGATCGCCCCCCTCTTCTTCCACCACGAACTCTTCATCACTGTCATTGTCCTTTTCGATGCCAAGCGCGGCCAGCATGTAGTTTAACTCGCTCTTGTTTCCCGCAAGCACCGTCCTGGAATTAGCACTCATGCGAATAATTAGGTATTCTGGCCTGCCGACGTGTTATCAGCAGACGCATGCTTACCGTGTGCAGCGGACCCACGTGCTGTCGTCATGATTCTCCTTCTTCTCTTGCGCGTCGCGCTGATCCGTGCTGGGTGCAATCCCTCTCTCCATCGCGTTTTCCGAAATAAAAGGCTCTTGTTAGTCGTACTTAATGAGTATCGTATTTTACTTCCTTAAAGCACCATACATGTCGCAGAACAACTAAAGCAACCATAAATGTCTGAGACTTATGGTTGCTGTAACCACTCCGCAAATTATATGAGCTATTGGACGTGGAAGCAAATTCTGCGCAGAGTCGCAAAAAGAAAATTTGGGCACGCGTTTTACTGGGCACGGTTGGATGGAACTCTGCTCATGCCGACGCAGTTGCTGCATTAAAACGTGCATTGGTGGCCATGGTGCCATTGGCGCATCCCAAAGCAGGTAGCCTGATCTGTATGGGAGGTGATATTTATAGGGAGCCCCATACAAACAGTGAGTGGTTTTATGCCACATGGCGGTGCACAAAAGAAAAGCGACAAGGTAGAGCTGATAATGCACTATCTGTCCCAGACTGTCCACAATAGGGACAGGCTCAAAATGCATAAAGTTGGTACTCTGTCGAACTTGTGGTACACACAATTTTGTCATCATCAGAGTCAGGAGCAGCGCAGCCGGCACGGCGAGGAGGCCAGCAGCAACTCGGGAAGGCCGTCCCCCCACTTCGTGGATCAACAGCAAGGCGGCAGTGTAAGTGGTTAATGGCCTGTCGTAAGGAATAGCAGCAAGGCGGCAAGCCGGGGGGTGGGGGTGAGTGAGGCTCCGCCGGAAGGACCAGCGAGAAGGCAGCAAGAGGGCGGGCGAGGCCGTGCCCCCATACTGCGAGGATCAGCAGCGAGACAGCACTGCGGTATGCTTGATGGGTCCCGCTGTGAGGACCAGCATGTTACTGGTGCGGCACCACATCCCTTAGAATCCAGTTTAGAAGACGCGGCGCTGTGGAGAGTTCGACGCGACCTAGTGCTGAAGCTTCCTCGACTCAACGGGCCTGCGCTACCGTACCAATGTAAGCAATGCAGCCAATATTCATGCTTATAATACTATGCCTGCATCTACCGCAGCTCAATTTTAGTTTTGATGGTGCGTCGTGATGCCTCCACCTGTACAACACCAAAATTGTCTTTAATAATCGTATCCATCGCGTCGATCAGCGTTGCCGCCTTCGCATTGACAGTATACTTGCGAATCTTGTCCATATAATACAGCATGTACACATTATTATTCATTAACTCGGACTTCATTTGCGTTCGAATTATTGTGAACGAGTCCGAGTCCAGATTAACTCGGACAACGTTTGCGTTCGAGTTAATGTGAACGATTTCGAGTTCAGATTAACTCGGACAACATTTGCGCTTTAGTTAATGTGAACGAGTTCGCGCTCAGATTGCTACAACTTCTGGTAATATAGGCAGTTTTATGTCGATTGGACAGTACGGGCACGCTGCAGCCATCCTGGGGCGCACTGTAAACATCACCTCCCGATCCGTATGTATTCGGATGCAAGTGCAGAATTCTGGGATTCTGTGGTGACCCAATACCGACTGAGGACGGTGGCAAGGCGCTGGAAGAGCAGCATCATTCACCACTACCGTCTTACACCGCATATTAGACATAGGTGCTCTAAAGAGACTGGGCATTTCGCTCAAACGGAAGGCAACCTTCATTTTGACCACTGTTTAATATAACACATGGTTCACGCCATGAACTACCGGTAGCCAGTAACACCTCCAAGCGCTCGGAACCATTCACTTACATTTCACTTAGACTGTGTTTTTCTTATCATATTACAACAAGAGCAACCTTGAGCAGCGAGCGTCGGAGCTACAGTATTAACGAGAAACTTGCGGTTCATGCTGACTACCAGAAAGGAGTCAAAGGTCACGGTTTTGCTGCTCTGAGTGCAACGCACAACGTACCCGTAGATACGGGGATGGCACAAGGTTGAAGATCAAATGAAAGCGGCCTTTAAGAACCGTCAAGTTGCTACTCGCGTCTCCCGCCGGCTTCGTCTAAGTGGAGTTGGTCGCAAATCAGCCCACTTCGAGCTTGAAGAGCAGCTTCTTCAATGGGTTGCTGCTCGTAATGCCAAAAGACTTCGCGTGAAGGACGCGTACATTCGTTTGCAGGCCAAGAACATATATCGCTCAATTCATGGTGGTGAGACCGAAGGCTTTGGTGCTTTTTCAGGCTGGCTCGCCAGGTTCAAGCGACGCCGGAACTTTGTCTCCCGCAGGCAGACGACGTCGCGATGCCTTCCCACTGAAGCCCCGCAAACTTGTCGTGATTTCATTCAGCAGGCAAAGCACCGCATTGAGACACGCAACATCAAGCCCACCAATATCAGCAACGTGGACCAGGTGCCTCGGTACTTCGAGACGGAGCCCCAGTCAACGATCACGGCGCGTGGTTCCCGTGAAGTTCTGCTTCGGAGAGGGGGGTTCGAGCCATCGACGTTTCACCGCTACCTTCACGAGCACTGGAGAGGGCAAGGTGCTGACCCCGCACCTTCTCTTTTCCAAGCTAAAAAACAAACCGTCGTGTCCACCCGGTGTCACGGTCGACGTCACTCCTACTGGCATGTGGATTGCTGACATTCTCCTGGAGCATGCTCGGCAGGTAGTTTGTGGTAGGATGGAGACACAGCTTTATCGCGAGCTGGTGCTCTACGTCATTGGCTCTTACGGTTGTCATGTGAAGCTTGCTGACTTGAAGCGTACAACGTTTTTGTACTAATTATACCACCCAACATGACCAACATCCTACAACCACTTGACGTCGCAGTCAACAGAAGTTACCAGGAATACTACCGAGACCGGTTCGACGATTATCTCGGCAGAGCCCTGGAGGCCACATTGCTGCAGACAAAGGCGGGCAACCCGAACGTACCTCGCTACGCTACGGTAGCACAGTGGACGCTTGATTGGGTTGCAACGAAAGATGCAGCCAGCATAAAGCCAGCGTTTACGCTGCGTGGCTTGGTTCCTAAGCAAGACTTCGATATTGAAGCGCTTCACCCACCGCTGCGTGACCTTCTCGCTACAGACGTCGACATGGACCACTGGAATGAATAATACAGCCATCTCACTGAAGCTGACGACAGGGAGCAATTGGCTATTGCAACACCATTGCGGTACTTGCCGGATTACCGCATGTCCAGCTTGTTCTGCTGTCTTGTGCATGGCATTGGTACGCCCCTGAGTGGATACTCGACGATATTGACGAGCTACATGGAGACAATGACTGACTTGGACGGTCTCTTTGACGATGACTACTTGGCTGGAATTCGTAACGGGACAAAGGAGACTGACGAATTGGAGCTTTACGCTTCTGCTCATATGCACACATGGAACATTGAGGTAACTATTGTTGATAAGAACAACAAGTTCTTGTCCAAGGTTTCGTACACTGTAGAAAATCCCACGAGTACCGTGTGTGTGGCTCGCTCGGAGTCGTATTTCACAGTGAAGGTAGATGGATACGTTGTCGAACTCGCAATACATTATTCTTTTGAGCATTTCCAAAAGAACGCCTCAATACATAAAAGCAAAATGATTAGCAAAACCTCTGTTTACAACGCAGCCACCGGAGAAAGAAACGACCCATTACAAACACACATCGTGAACTACACGCAGGCGGGTTTGAACCCAAGCCGGTTGAGTAGGAGAATCAAGCCTAAACCACCAAGCTAGATTCCAGGACCCACCGCCGAGGTTTTCTTCAGATTTCAGCAAGCTGTTCGACGTATAGCACATATGCGTTATAAACGAATAGAGGACACGATCAGCGTTGTATTCGTTTAGAACTGCTATGTCTAATATGCGGGGTAAGACGGTAGCGTTCCTGAGCGGGAAATTCGTTGGTGCATCTTCTCGCTGCCGACCGTAAAGAAGAGGCTTACGCGTTTATCGAGTCGTGTAGACGGCCCGAATACTTGCTGTTGATGCCTGGGAGCTTTACGATTTTCACGGACCACAGGAATTTGCTGTATATCTTCAATGCTGAAGTTTTCGACAATAGCATAGCACGTTGTCAAGCAGATAGTTTGCAACGATGGTCTATCGCATTATCCATTTTCCCATACGTGATCGAGCCCATTTCAGGTGACGACAATGCTAGGTTGATTTGCTGCCACGCTGGGGAGCGCCAAATGCTACAGCTGCAAGTGGGATCTGTTCGGTTCGCGTCGCAGTTATTGGCGTGGACGAAACTTTGCAATATCGCCACTCCAGGCAGATAATTTCGTGTGACCAACTCAACTCCAGGTTCGACAGTCGGTAAAATAGCATTTTAGGGGAATTTTCCTGGTGTGGGAGAGCTCAGAGCAGCTACCACCGGGTGTACAATGGAATGCAGCGTCCGAGCTTTATCGCAATGAACGCGACAGGATTTGGGTGCCACCAAAGGCAACGAATTTGCAAACACGACTGTGTATTGTTGTACATGCGGGTGCTGTCGGTCATCGCGGAATCGCGGCTACTCTCCAACACTTCACTGTTGTGTTGGTTTGGGATAGGATGGACGAATCAGTGCGCAATTTCGTCGATGGCTGTTTGCACTGCATGAGAGTGAATGGTACGAAGGTGCCTAGGTCGTTTGGCGAGCCAGTACATGCCACGAAGCCGAGCGAAGTGCTACATTTTGATTACTTCAGTATGCCGGAAAGCTCAAAGAAAATGTGTTATGTCTTGGTGTTGAAAGATTATATGAGCAGATTTTTTGCTTTAGTGCCGTGTTGCGCAGCAAGCAGCACCGAGGTGTTTATCGCGTTGACCGATTGGTTCAAGTGATATGGCGTGGTCAACCTGTGGGGCTCAGATCAATGTAGCCACTTTAAGAACACGTTGATCGAGTTGCTGGGGCAAAACCTGGGAGCTCAGCACCACTTCGTCAGTGCCTACACGTCGTGGGCGAACGGAACAGTGGAAGTAGTAAACAGGCTGGTCCTGATGAGCACAACACCTGATCGCGCCGCCTGGCGTTTTCGAGCTTGCGCTCGCCGCTTTAACCAAGATGCACAAAAAACTGGTGCATAAAAGGCATTATGAGTGAACAGCCGCTGGCAATCAGTTAGTGGCCGGAGGTCTTGCCGGTGGCCCAGCTGGCTTTAAACCAGCTGCAGGCCGACAAACTTGGTGGCGTGACACCAGTGACCGCGTTCACTGCCCCTCCTGCTCAAACACCCGTTGGCGCTCTGGTGCATCCGCAACACAGGATTTAATGAGTCTGGACTAGGTTGCTCAGCAACACTTAGTCCAGATTCAGGAGACCCTGACCAACATGCACAAAACCCTGACCGAAACAAGTGAAAAGCGGCGAGAGCAAGCTCGAAAAAAAAAAAACGCCAGGTGGCGCGATCAGATGTTGTGCTCATCAAGATTGCCGTGGGTGGTTTCGTTCTCGTGGGTCAGTGGCGTCTCGCGCAAACATATTGGCGATCCAGCGGAAAGACCCTCGACAATGGATAATGGTTACAGTTAAAACAGCAACAACCATGCGCTTTATTTACCTGATTACTTTTGTCATGATATCCGAATTCACGAGCTTGACGATATCCGGGTAGGTACGCCGGGTATACCCTTGTCCAAGACGTGGTCTAACTTATCGTATTCGTGGCGACAGGTCGAGGTAACCCGTCCCTACGACGATGTCTCGGCCGTCTGGGATCAGCACTGTGCAGCCACGCCTTGGTCAGGGCTATGAATGTGAAATATCAAGGCCACTGGATACAATTGCGACAATTTTCCAAACTGATGAGATGGGCGCCCTGGCTACGGCGTGCGGGCAGCTCAAGTGCAAACCAGTTGTCGCACTTTGCCATTAGAGAACTTTCGATGAGGCTTGAGTTTCAGTTAGAATAAACGGCTGTCCATGCAATCTGAAAGCGAATCTGAATCGATATTTTCGGCGACTGGCATGGGATTAGGATACGGTAGAGAAAACGAAACGAACACAATGCAGGGGGAGGGTTCCGATGCCGAGAGCAATCCTCCATTATGGGGAGGTTCTTTAAATTTTGAAACACCTTTAATCTCACCAGGAATGAGCTCCGGAGCCCAAGCTACACCCTCGAGCGCAACGAAGGCGATTCGACAGAAGTTCACCACCATTGATGACGTTGTGCTGCTGCGAGCATTTAACGCATTTCGACCGTGGCGAGCTCCTTCGGTAACGTCATAAAAGTCTTTGAAGATATCGCGGTCCACTGTGGCGAATATCCAGATTTTGGGCTCGACAAACCCGGCTTGGCTCTCAGGACTCGCTTCTTAACTTTGGTGGCGAACTTTAAGCGGGATCAGCGCCAATCTATGCGTAGGTTGGGTTCAGTTAAGCAGTTTTCAAGAGCGCGATAGGCTCCTACAACACATCATTGCGCAGACTAACGACTGGAGGAAAAGGTGGAAAAGGTGGCTTCTGAAAAAATAATTAAGGGCGTCAATCCGGTGAATTGATGCGGCGTCTCGCAATGAATGAAACCATCGAGGATTCGGGAGAGGAATACGGAGATACCGGCGGGACGGATAGCGCATGGTCGGAAGCTCAATCAGATCAAAAATGTAACGGGCTACACGGTTACCCGTCACTAGCTTACACGTAGCGGCGAGGAAGCGCGCAGCGACGAAGACCAAGTATTGAGTCCGGGAAAAATCAACTCTGTTTTAGAGTTAGGACCAGGGCGGGTGCCTCCGCCTTATACGAACCACTCAAGTGCAGGTCAGCGCCTGACTAGATGATAAGGGGTCTGGCTCCACCATTATCAACCAATCAGCGCGTGACACGTCAGCACCCGCTAGCCGGGTGCAGCCATGACTACTTATGTAATATCTAAACTGATTATGTAACTGGAGGGGACTCTTTACAAAAAACGACCGGGAAGTGCTCCAAAAGGGAAAGTCTCCAAGCGGGAACGATTGTCGGTGGTTATGGAGGCTCCTACGCAGAGTTTAGAAACCGCCGGTGATGAAGACAACGGGAAATATGCATGCAAAGCCCAGCGCCTAGCATTTGAAGAAGATCAAGCAAATACGCAGAGCCAACACGAAGCAAAAGAAGCAGAACGGCGCCGTCAGCACGAGATCGAACTTGAAAATCGACGTTTGAAAGCGGAAGAAGAAAGAGAGAAGCGAATGTTTGATTTTGTTCGAGCTATTTTAGAAAACATCAAGCCGAAGACGTAGAGCAACTGAGTTGAACTCTACGGACCCGTTGCATTTAGGTATGCATCGAGGGTAGGAGGGGATAAGCCGAAAAACATTGAGATCTGATTGCCTAAAGGTTGCATACAAGTGTGACAGTTTGTCAGCAATACGCCCACAAAGAAGCGGTTCCAACAGCAGTTTGACGCACACGATTTGTTTTTCAACTGAGAAATTCCCACAGAGTTTTCACTCGACCAAACCCCCACTCTACGCTTTCTCTAACGCTGTTCATGTCGCGATTGAATGCGGTCGCTGCGGCCGACGTCTCAATAGACGGGCGACAAATATACCAGTTGTAACCATAAGCAGGATCGCCGCAAACTAGTTTTCTGCAAAGTATTCCACTCTGATCGTTTTCCATGAGGTCGATAATTCCGCTGAGATTTAGCATTGTGGTATTGCAGATCCGGATAAGATGGAAGTTGGCCGGCAACCGGAAGATCCACATCGCCAGCGGCAGCCATAACAGCGTCAAGGTGATGGATCCGGACCACGCGGCACGCCAGGTCTGTATATGGTACGGATCCTGGATCCGTCCCGTGGGTCAGGTCTAAGTACTAGATCCAATCAGTTTAGTGCACACCGGGTTGACGATCCGTAGCTAAAGGGAGGTAAAGTGGAGACGGGTGGCCAGGAATAGGTCAGATATGGGATCCTGGGTTATAGGTAGTCCGTAGGATAGGTTTGGGATGGGATCCGGAGTTAGATAGGCTAAGGTATAAATCAGAACCGAATTTGTACCGGAAGACAGACTTGACTATAGTATAGGGGATTTCTATTGGCCCCATACATAGACCAGTCTAAACATTGGCGATCCTCCTGCACACATGGCAGCCCGTGGATTACTTGGCCAGGTCACGCACGCCCTTTGGTTTATCAACCCCCCTCGAGATCCCGCTATTGGAGGCGGCAAGCATCGCAAAGGAACAAGGACAACTGTGATAAGGAGCAAAGACACCTCAAGAAGGAACTACTTCGGATCTCGTATTTTCTATTACGGTCCACAGGGTCTACGTAAAGATCTCAAGAACAAACCAACATCGGATCTCGTGCGCAGGAATACCCGCGCAGATCCACCCCCTCCCAAGTCCCCACAAGGACGTCCACGGCCCACCAAGTGCGCATCTCGTGTCAACGAGAGAGCAGTACCAGCCCGCCGACGGGTACACAAGGTGAACCACACAGCAACTACATGGCCGTCGGAATACCCCCTCCGTTAGTCGGTGTCTGGGCGCAGTGCGTTTGAGTTGGGATCCTACTGAAATTCAGTGGATCCACTCCACCACAGCATCGTTGAATCATGACGCCTTCCTTCTAGAGGGACGTACAGACTGACAAGAATACCGTCGGGAGCTTGGATACTTTGCCAATTAAAACAGTGTTTTCGTGGATGGCCATTATATAGTGAGCGTTGTAAGTTTCGTATTCTGGAGCAGGTTTTAAACGAGCACTGGGTCTAGCCACATACTGTTTTGTGCCATCAATAAAAGCCCAACAAGTTCTGAGTGGTGAACCTTTTTCTGGAAAGCGGCAGCGTACGCATTGAGTTCTCCAGTGGACTAGCTGACAGTTGACGTAGACTAAGCCACGATGTTGATTAGCGATAATCTGCGCAGTAGCTTTGACAACTCGACTGTAGGGCCCCATTCCACGGCCAAATTCGCCTGCAGCTTCGATGCTTTAGACAGTTAGCGACAAAGCATGGCCAACGCCTCGACACGGTTAACGCGGTCTCCCGATGGCGTCGTCACACCGTCTTCAGGAAGGTTCAGCTTCGCCGCAAGTATTGCTAGTTGCGCTATTGTGAATCGATAGCGGACCTTCGCCGTCGCATCGTCCAGAATTACCTCAAAAGATCTGCTTCTATACACAGGAGGCGCTGCATTACGCATACGAAACAGTTTTGCTCTTTCAGGACAACAGTTATTCCTCCCAGAGATCACCCACACCGAGGCTGTGACCACTAGCGCTTGCTCAGCTGTCATCTTGGGAGCAATGAACACATCTCCCCTTTGCAGCGATGAATCTGAAATGCAGAAGCCGCTTAAGATAGACGGCCCTATCATTAACCTATCCCAGTTTGATTTAAGATTGGCACCCTAATCGCAGCCTATCTGAAATCGAAGCTGAATAGTGGCCGATTTGCCCCTCCGAAAAGTTCTCTATTTATTTGTGGAAGTACGGATGGAACGATTCTCGTCGCGGAAAACCAGTACACCACAATTCAGTCGAAGCTGTCAAGTGTATTTTGGTTTCACCGGCGGTTCTGTGGGATAGAACTCAGGCGATCGCCGCAGCTACAGGTCTTACTGAAAGGCATCAAGCGGCTATCTCAACCGTAACGAAGAAACAATCGGTGACGCCATCATTCCTTCGGCAACTACGTCGATCACTCACTGCGATCGGCCTCACGATCGCCTTCTGTGGAGCAGCCTGCTCCTCGGCTATTTATTCCTACTGAGAGATCTAAGTACCTCACGGTGGACAGCAACCGGAAGTTCTACTGCCTCAAGACAAAAGACGCATTCTTCACAGACTCAACAGGAAAACCAATTGAGGCGAATTGCGCCACAGCAGTGACGATTGGATTAAGTGGAGCCAAGACACACACACGACCAATACGGTAGGGGTGTGTGGCGAACGGGCAGCAGTAATTTTATTGTGCACGAATATACTTTTTTATTTATATATAATATTAGTCTCCTCAAAACTTATTATGAAAGACCAAAACCCATTTTTCTCGAAAAACAAATTTTACATTGAATATTGTATGCCAATAAAAAAGATTGTTGTATATTACTGGATACGGCATGCGACAACAGTCTTTTTGGAACAACTTCTGGCAGCCAAAGCAGCACGATATCCTTCATAATTATAGTATATATATGGAAATCGACCGTGCAATAATTAATATTTGCCACGGCGGCTCAAATCATCACGTCATCGACGTCAGCACGGGTATTGGCACGTCATGAATTTGTACAACACGATTGACCCGACCTAACCCTATCAATGTCGACGGCACATACTATAGCTTTTTTGTGATCTGTTTATTGTGTTCCAGTGAACATCAGGCGCTTCGGATGCAACTACCTCGACTTTTGTAGCGGCTGGTCCATAGTGTAAGCATATGTCAATACGTGGACCTTAATCGTAGAGTTAGTTGTGTATGTGCGGATACAGCTGGAGATGAACACTAAGCGGTCTTCGTATTCGTTCCATGGATCAAAATCTACAATCAGTTTGGTGCTTTTGATAAACTGAAAACTCACTTAGCGACCGTGCGGCTCTGTGTTTTTGTTTCGGGTTACACAACAGGCCAGCCGCTTGAGAAATCCATCGTGTTCCAGCCGAAACGCTTGTCACCGTCGGCATACCCGACTTCCGTGTCAACTACAGGGAGACCACGCCACAAAGTTAACAATAAAAAAAAAATCCTGGATAAGTCAGAAGAAGCACGCTTACCGTAGTGGTAATACAGGATAGGACCGCGCTTCGGATCGTCGTAGACACCTTGACCACCAGGTCCGTACACATTGTCGTGCGACTCGAGCACGACGGTACCGCCGTCCTTTGTGCAGTCCACACCTTCCTTGTCCATGAATCCACCCGTAGCCTTCGAGGAGCGGCAGACAAGGATGCGGTATTCCTTTCCAGCCGCCGGCTTGGACTTGTCATAGCCGCAGCACTTGCCTTTCGACATAAAGAGGTAATAGAAGTCACCGTGCTGGAAGATAAAGGGTCCTTCGAGCACCTCGTAGTTGGCCGTGAAGCCAATCTGGGTCGGAGCGGAGCTCGACAGAATCGGTGGGTCACGCATGTGGGCTTGATGGACGCCTTGCCAGTAGCTGCCGAAGGTTAGATAGTAATCCCCGTCGGCCTTGATCAGGTTGGGGTCAATGGCATTGTATGGTTTGCTGGAGTCGCTAGTGATGCTGGTAGAACCGCTGTCCTCCCACGTACCGACGGCCAGGGATCTAGATCGCGCGACACCGATGGCAGAATTCTGTGTACCGAAGCTGCTCACCGAGTAGTAGAGGTAGTAAAAGTCGTCAACCTTGTGCACATCGGGAGCCTATAGCAAACGCAGATGAACCGTGAAAACACTGTGTAATCGTCAGCTACTGTGCATCGAAACGTACCCAGAGATCATCCTTGCCCCTTAGGTCGATGCTGGAGCCGTCGGGGAGTGCTGCTCCTTCGTACTTCCACGGGCCCGAAATGTCCGGTGCTGTGTGAACAGCCAGTTTGTTACCCGTGGAGAAGCGGTAGTAGATGCCCTTGTC
The DNA here is from genome assembly GCA_033558025.1 of Phytophthora sp. 'mugwort'. Lineage (NCBI taxonomy): Eukaryota > Oomycota > Peronosporomycetes > Peronosporales > Peronosporaceae > Phytophthora > Phytophthora sp. 'mugwort'. The sequence continues at coordinate 2,093,148 of JAUCEF010000004.1, read as the reverse complement.
GTCCTGGATAATGGACGGGTCGTGCGCATTCGTGCAAATACCCGAACATGCTCCGGGGGTAGCGTAGCCGTTGACGGCGAATGCCGCGAGGAGAGGAAGCCCGAAAACAAACGAAAGACCCTTTACCATTATCGTGCGAGTTCTACTGTCGACTGGCTGGAAACGGAAGGGATCTGCTTCGCGTGTAACGAAAAGCAGGACCCACCACCGTCTCTACAGCAGATTGCTGTCAGCAGCAGTGGCGTATACATGAATTGCGCTCGCGCACCAATATTTTGCCTGTAGCGATTACGGTACTCCCCATCCTGAAAGCCATCACTAAACAGTTAAGAGAACGGCCGCGAGGAGAGGCACTCTTCGTCCGTTAAGACCCTTTGTGGTCCAGCACATTATGATATATGTGGCATACTCAAAGTTTTGAAATATCGGCAGGTACTGTTCTGTACCAAGATTCCCGGCAAGTAATTACATATAAGACGGATAATGCTGTAGGGGTAGAAAACTATTATTAATAGCGTTTCATGAGATTGCCACACGAAAACAATTGTGTGTATCATCCTACTTGGTAAACGCCATTTTGTGCAAGAATTTTTGTGTCGTTAGCAGAGTACCTGAGAATACAATACTCGGGTTAATGCATCACGTCGGGGAGCAAAAACGAAGCATTGCATTGTTGCCATTAATTGCTACCAATTCATGCACACGCACCTCTATAAATCTCGGTTGTGCTGTAGGCATATCAGCATCTTAAAGTTGGCCGGGGATATACTATTTAGCAGTTCCGACAGGACCAGCTTAGCCGAAAAGAAGCGCTCGCACTGGCTGGATGTCGTGGGGCATACGCAACGTTCACATTGTGCGATTTTTTTTACACCTTTTCTCTTGAACACTGTCTTCAAAGAGAGCTGTTGCCGTCCTCCAAGCCCTTCGAGAAAGGTCGATCTGAGCTCGATATATGCCGACTCCTCGGCAATCGTTAACGCCTCTCTGCACTAAAGCACGATTCTAAATGGGATTGTTGACGGTCGAATCCATCGCGGTTGGTCGCAACTTGAGTGCCGGACACTCCTTCACGACCTAGTCGTACAGGCGGGTCACCAGCAGACAGCGTTACCGTAGACTTTCTTTAGCGCTTTCGTAACGCTGTCGAAGTGCTCAGTGTCCTTCTTCAATACCTTGGTTTGCTCGTGCTCGGCACGCCGCAAGAGGAGAGCCTGGGACTCATGCTCGACCAGAAGGCCGTAGCCCGGTTGGATTATGGTGGGATGGTGCTTCAGGTAACGCGCCACCATCTCGCGCATACTAGACCGCCTAGTTTCGTTCATCAGCAGAGGTGAGAGACTGGAGACGCGGTGAAGCAGATCCTGTCCCTCTATTGTTCGGAGCTAGGAAATCAGCGCGTGAACCTGATCAATGAGCTCGTCCTCGGGCTTAAGGAAGTACTTCACCGCCAGATTGGACCTGTGACTGGTACATCTGATGACGGGGATAGCCCCGTTCAATCCGACCAATGTATTGATTCAATTCACCGACCAGTTATCACCCTTTATGAATGTGACCGCTCCCCAGGTCTTGTTGTACCGAGGGGATAGCGTGTTCGCGATCAGATCATACTGACTCTGCGCGCTTATATCTTCTCTAATTTTGCCGAAGAGAACGCTAGCAGTAGATATTATCGCGGCGAGCACTCCAGGTCATCGTAGAACTCGGTTTCGACGACCTTACCGGTATTACTGGTATAGTCCAGTCCAGTACTGTGAATATCGAGGCATAATGACGATACTGCTTGTCAAGCCGCCAAGGGCGACACCGATTGCGCCTGGAGGCTCGTGAGCATAGCTCTAGTAACTCGAAGATCAGCGCGATGTACATAGAGATAGTGGTGTCCAGGCGCGTGGGCCGACTCTCCACAAACACAAGCGGGAGGGACAAATTCGATTCATCGGTACAGGTCCCCCTTTCTCATGCTGATTATATTCTGGTGGCGTGATGCCTCCAAGGTCGCATGCTCGTAGTTGTCATCGTTGCGCCGTCGGGTATTCAGCAAATTCGTGTTGCCAATGCCCTTTTTGTACTACATGTCGAAAGTGGGGCTCTTGTAGAAGCCGTTGCCGACTTCAATGAAGAGCATGGAGCAGATCTGCTGCTCGTGTGGACCATGTGGGCATGTGGGGCGTGGGCTAGTCTTCTGGGGTGAAGCAGGTAAATTTGATTATGATGGAACTCCTGTAGGATTGATGGTGAGTGAGGTCAGATTGATGTAATGCTTGGTAGACGCTCAGGGCCGTTCTTAACGACAGGTAGTTTGTAGTGTTTTGGGCTCCGCGGTAGTTTATGTGATACGCGGCGCTCAATGTTTAGGGCTACGTGGTAGTCTTGGATGTAGAGGCTCAACCCCCGACTGCAGAAGGGGTAGAGCTCGTGTCCGAGTAGTTTCGTCGCAAAACCTGATTTGCGACGGAACTAAACAATGTGCCCTCTCGCTTTGCCAGTCATCGGAGAAGTTTCATCAGGACAACGCCACGCCGACGCAGCAAATCAGCAGGGACTACAAAGGCGCGAGATCGTGTTGAACAAGGACAAGGAGGGTGGCGATGTCCATCTGTTCGCTCGACCGACGCCGCCAGCATCGCTCTCCGAGCTTCTTGATTCTAGTGACAGCGACGATGAGGGCGCTGCCTCCGTCTCGTCCACAAAGATCGCCGATTGCTATGGGTACCGTGAAGGCCCCGAAGCCGACGCTGATCTTGCTGTCCGTGACGTCGCTGTACACCGTGAAGTTTTCGCTCGCCGTCAAGTCGCTCGCCCCCGTCAAGTCGCTGGCTCCCGTTAAATCGCTCGCCGTCAAGTCGCTGGATCCCGTCAAGCCGCTGGCTGTCGTAAGTCGCTGGCGGTCGTGAAGTCTCTGTTGGTGAAGACGGTCATGCCGACCGTCGTGTTCACGCCGACCGTGGAGTTCCCGTCGGCCATGAAGTCCCCGTCGACCGTAAAGTTCCTGTCGGCCGTGAAGATCGCACCGCTGTTGACTTTAACTGCGATAATGTGACGTTGGATGATGTTGAAGTGGTGGAAGGTGTGGTTCAAATCGGTGGCAAAGAGGGAACTATGTATTCGTTCAAGGAGTTGAGAGCAATGTGCACCCAGATTGGTGTGAGCCACTACAAGAACCGACGAAAAGCAGACATGCTGCTGTCGATAGAACAGAAGAAGACTAACGACGCGGCGTATGGAGAGATCATGAGCAAGAAGCGAGCGACGCACAGAATCTCACACAACAGCATATTTAATGCCGTATTCGCCTGATCAATATTATCTTCTCGGACCAGTTTGCGGGGCGATTCGATCTGCTAGGCAATACACGCACACGTAAAGTTCTGGGAAGACGTTGCAAAAGCATTTGCAGACGTTTTTATATTGGAGTACGGACAGCTTCGTTTCAGGATGTCCATCGGCTTTGAATGACTGCGACATCGATCCCTCCGTCATCGTTCCGCTGAACCCAGCCAGCTTGATGGCTATGTGGAAGAAGTTAAAGTCAGATTATGCAGTTCTAGGTGAGAAGTTCAATCGTTCAGGACACAACAACCCGGACTTCTTCAACTATTGTGACGGGCGTCTCGAACTGCTGTATCTGAGTTTGTCTCTGGATCAGAAACCTGAGCTTACGGATGCGGTCGAGCAACCGCTGCCGAGCGAGGTATTCTACGAAAGTGCACATCTTGACGAAGGGCACTCTGAACGAGCGAAGGCGGCCTCAACTAAGGACGGCAACTCCACAGCGAAGCGCCAGCGCTTCGAGATCGCCGACGCAATCCGAGAGTTGGCTCAGGCACGTGTGCAGGCCAATACTACCAGTGAGATGCATGCTAAGCTACAGGGATGCTTTGTGGTGTGTGATCCTCTGCGCGACCTGCAGCGCAAAGTCCGCATTGAGAAAGACGATGAAATTGCACAGGAGTTCAAAACGGAGATCGAACTTCTCAAAACGAAGAGATACAAACTAGAAAGATAGCCCCGACGCTTACGCTGCACATTGCGCTGCGGTCTACTCAGCCCGCAGTTGCGAATGAAGCGACCATTTGATTGCGGAACTCCGACACACCGGGAACTGTCAGAGCTGGACTTTGACTTGGTAGATAACCAACATGATACACCATTTTCTCGATGCCTTTTTGTGGGTCTTCGTACTGTCGACGGTCGATACAGTAGTTATGTAGCCGCGCAAATCGCGACTACGACCCTAGAAACATTCTTTAGGCTAACCTGAAGCGGAGGCCGAAGACGCCACTATTTTTGTCGTCATGAATCCAAAAGCCTGCTCAAATCTTGATGCGGAGCTGGCTCAAGTAAAATTATAACCATCATTGGCAGGGACCGCTCGTTGAGAACCCCCGAACGGAGTCAGCAGGGGTTCCGACGGCACGTAGCCCCATCACCAAGAATGCAACGCCCTGCCGGAAGTACCTCGATGTACTTGGCTAATGACGTGCGACGGAGAGCACGAATATCACTCGATCCACCCGGGACGGCCACTGACAAGAAAATGAACCGGCTTCTATAGTCACAAGCGGCCTGCATATTGAGTCTCATGGCATGATAATGCTCTGAAAAGAATGAGCGTACGTTTCGTGTCTCATTTCGGCTTGGTGTCTTGATCCGCATCAACATGCCATCGACGCATCCCACACAGCCGTCAAAAACGCCCTTGGTGCTGCAAGTTGTAAATGAGGTCGCGGCCATCTCGATATCACTTGCCGGTGTCGGTAGCTTCATGTCCAGCAGGGGGCAACTCAGGATAGCCGTCCCACCTTTGTGAAGGCATCGATAAAAAGAGGGGACACTGATGTGCCCATTACCGCACACATCCAAGTAAGAGCCCCCGGCCAGCCAGCGCAGCGTGCACTGCAACCTCAGGCGAAATAGGAGCCTCTCCGGTGCGAACGGTTGACATGTGACCATCAACGACAAGTCGTGGTCGGAGCATCTCCACGAGCTGCTCGAACGCCGCCTCGTTCATCCGGTAATAGCGCCCAAAGCGCTTTTCGAGCCGCAGAATAGTGACGTGCTCGCTCCAAACGAGCCGCGCCCGAGAGTAGAAGGTCTCACGAAGCGCCAGAGATGCACTAGCACCAGCAACGCACACTGCAATTTCTTCGAGTAGCTGATCATTATCGGAGTCGTCACTCTCGCGAAGCGAGTGTATTTCAGGCATTTCCATTCAGGGGCTTGCTTGCTTGCGACAGATATGGGATTTTGTGCAATGGGACACCGGGTGGCCGCGGTCCACTGCCTACTCTCTACTTTCATTCTTATCGAGGCTGCAACTAGCATCACACCCAAAACTACACTCAACCTGCTCAACCCAAACTACCCTTGTTAAGAACGGCCCTCAGGTGGATACTTGTACTGCAATTTAAATATAAATTATAAATTCAAAATAAATTGAGCCTTCAAAATTAATTATTGAGTTAAAGTAGTCGAATGCATTTTTATGATATTATTTTTCGGGTGCACTTTATCGTTAGGTTGATGACGGGGCCGTAAGTCCTCGATCCAGTGAGTGTTTTAGGGGTGTGTGGGTGGTGATTCTGCCTCCTGTGGAGCCGTTTCAGTAGGTTCCATCGTCGCAGCGGAGAATGGATGGATCATGGGCATTCGTGCAGGTTAGCTTAGGTTTAGTGCTACAGTATAACCGTAGGCAATAACATACACCGCAACACGACGAACGCCGGGCCTCTCATCACGGTTTGAGAAAAAAACGCCACCCTCAACTGCCATCGGCGAGGCACCAGACCCAAGGACATGAATGGGGACAGTTGAATCTTGAGGAATGCTTGCCTGCTATATATGGTATCGTACCTTTCAAAAGTATCACCCACAAGAACAAGGTAAACCGTACAAATACAGGATAAAGCATGAGGTCATGGTTATAATCGGTTGCACATTAGCACATCCAGTGAAGTTTGCAATTGCTGAACCATTTAAAAGCATTTGTAAGCTTCTACCCACATTTACACACTACAGTACAACATACAACCGACGCTCTTAGTTCAGCAACCCAATGCCGAAGTTCTGGGTCGTCTTGACCAGCTTCTTTGCCGCCCGCGGAGCGAAGCTCGAGATAGCCGAGTTCCCTTTCATCTTTGACAGCGCCGTCGCGCCGTTCCGGGAGTTGAGCGAGCCGCTCCTGTCCAACACATTTGCCACACATGAACGACCCAAGTAGTTCTTGCATTCGGTGGAGGTAGTGGCGGCGTAGACGGCCCCTTCGTTACCAGCCAGCAGAGGCACGACCGTGTCCTGGTAGTAGTTGCCTTCCGAGAGGACAAACCCGTTCTCGCCTAGCTCTAACGAGTGTCCGGAGTTGTCTGCCCAGTAGTTGTTGACGACGTGTGCAATGGCGTTCGCGTTGCTGGCACCGCCCACCTTGGGGGAGCGACCCGACGTCGAGTGGACGTAGTTGTTGATCATACTGACTTTTGTGTTCTTGCCGTACAACAGGAACGTCCAGTAGTGGCGCCCGTCGCACGAGGCCGAGTAATCCGTACGACCATCAAAGTCCGAATTACTGATCGTGACGGAAGAAACCCCGGCGTTGTTGGCGACGATGAACTGACGACCGATGCGAGAGATCTTGATGTGGTCGAGCCAGATCTTGCTCATGGCCGTAGACCCGCCGTTGCTGCCTTGCATGTAGATGGCGTCGCCTCCCCACACGAGATGGCGGTTCAGCTCCGTGATATGAATGTTCTGGACGATGATGTTGTTGCCATTGAGCCAGAAACCTTTGCCCATGACCACGCCGCTCGTGCCGATGCCACGGATGGTCTTATTATCGGTGACAGTGAGCCGGGACTGAGCAGCATTGTCGTACGTGATTTTGATGCTGGTGCCGCCTGAACAACCGCCTGTACCGGACATACCGCCACTCGAGAGGATGACATCTTGGCTCTTGTAGCCGTTCTTCTTCGCCATACAGGCGCGGGTGTAGTCCGGTCGACATCCATCCGTGGTCGTGGTGCCCTGAGTGCCCCGGAAGTCAAACGTCTTGGTCAGCACGATCACGCGAGGCACGACATCCTTCAAGTACGCTTCGAGCTGGCTGTTCGTCTGTGGATACACTGGTGTGGCGTTGCCTCCCCCCGTCGTGCCGGCAGCAAAACCGGTAGCCGAGCCGACCGTGAAGGCGTCCACAGACTTGACGACGCAAACCACCACTGCGATGAAAATGGGTGGGAGAAACTTCATCTGCAGTCGAGGAACTTGTCGGTCGAGGAAGTTGTATTTGGCGAAGAAAATCGGAGAATGACTGGCAAACCGATGCTTGATACCGCCGTCTTGGTGTTAGAACGACGGACACAACCTGTTGAGAAAACGCGCCTGTATCTGATCCCGTACGTGCCTTCCAGTTTCCAATATCCAGGTGGTGGCATCGACCTCCACGATTGCAGCATGGTCTCTGGCACCCTGCAAGCAGTATCGCACTGTAAGACAGATTTCTCGTCACCTCGTGGTTCGCCTTCCAGAGACGAGTGACCTGGTGATGCTACATCTATCTGTACACCGAAATGACTTCAACCAAGTAGGATAATAGATGAAGCGGTAGCAAATCCTAGCAGCAATATACAGAGACGGCTGTGATGTGTGTGTGGCATATTTTTATGAGTTCGTATATGCAGCACTGGCGAAGCATGTTTGGTGGTTTCCCGCGAGTCTGACATTTATCGCTATGGCTTCATGCACAGCTGCCCCACCTTGACGGCGACTACGGCAGGAGTCCACCTTCGAATTGACTCGTTTCCGCGGCATTCCCGGCGTGTACTTACATGTATATGTGCAAAGGAAACTATCGTGCACGGACGGCAACGTTGTTCCCGGATTGGAGCGGTGTCTTCGGCACCGCACTACCGATATATCCTACGCATGTGAATCTGTACGTGTAGTGGAATGTACACACCTTTCGCATTGCTGTGTACTTACGGTATAAAACGCTGGTGCAAATTGGATCGTGTATAGGTCGAACCACGTCACCTGCATTTGCAAATCTGTACCGTTGTGCCCTGATCGGAACCTGGCGTTCCATCTCTTCGTATACGTGCGCTGCGAGTGTCACTAGCGCTGCCGTCGACTGGAAGCTAATTGTCCTAGACCATTTACCTACTTAAGTTTTCAGTATTGGAGTATCACGCGTTGAGGCGGCAATGAGTTTCTCTGCGTCGTCATGTTTCGCGTTCACTCTTCAATCAAGAATCTGTCACGATCCGTCCTGTCCTCTCCATTTCGCGGCGTTGTCATGCAGCTGGCGAAATTGACCTGGCTGCCGTATTGCTAGTCGCATAGAGTTTTGACACCAGATGGATCGGCAGAGCTCAATAGATGCACGCGGGGCGTGTGCAACCAGGTCGAGAACAGCTTCTGTGCTGGAACGATCACCTCGAACAGTCTTAAGCACACTGATAGCCCTCTCTAGCAGCGAGACACAGAGATGCCTCTTGATGCCAGCGGAGTCGCAGCCTCCCGTCCTTGACAGCTTGGACAGTCACCATTCCACAATTTGCTTTGCCTGACGCAAGACCCTTTCTTCAAACCCCACACGCTCCCTTCATCTCGTCGACAAATGAAGTTCTTCCGACCCCTTCTCCTCGTGGTGGTGGCTCTCTTCGTACAGAACACCAAGGCCTTCACGGTCGGTTCGGCCACTGGTCTCGCGGCCGGCACGACGGGCGGCGGCAGTGCTACTCCCGTGTACCCGACCACGACGGCACAGCTCGTTGCATACCTCAAAGACGCCGTACCTCGTGTGATTGTGCTGAACAAAACGTTTGACTTCCGTGGCACCGAAGGAACCACGACCGAGGCCGGCTGCCGTCCGGACTACACCCGTGAGTGTATCGCCAAGAACAACGGCTACAAGAGCCAGGATGTCATTCTGCAGAGTGGCGGCATGTCCAACACGGGCGGCTGCTCGGACGGCACCAGCGTGACGATCACGTACGACAAGGCCGCCATCACCCCCATGACAGTGACTAGCAACAAAACGCTGCGTGGCATCGGCACGAGTGGAGTGATCATGGGTAAAGGATTGTGGCTCAATGGAGACAACATCATCATCCAGAATGTCCACGTCACCGAGCTCAACCGCCACTTGGTGTGGGGCGGTGACGCCTTCTACATCCAGGGCAGCAACGGCGGCTCCACGGCCATGAACAAGATCTGGCTCGACCACATCAAGGTGTCCCACGTTGGCCGCCAGTTCCTCACGACCAACTCTGCCAGTGCATCTACGCTCACCATCAGTAACTCGGACTTTGATGGTCGCACGGATTACTCAGCGTCGTGCGATGGTCGCCACTACTGGTCGTTCATTTTCTACGGCAAGAACACGCGCTTTAGTATGGTCAACAACTATATCCACTCGACATCGGGCCGCTCGCCTAAGATCGGCGGCGACAGCAATGCCAACGTGGTCGCTCATATTGCCAACAATTATTGGGCGGACAATTCTGGCCACTCGTTCGAGGTCGGTATCAACTCGTGGATCCTGGCCGAGGGCAACTACTTTAAAGACACGACGATGCCATTGCTGACTGGCTCGGACGGTGCCATCTACGCTGCTACCGCCACCACTGAGTGCCAGAGCTACCTGGGTCGCTCATGCGTTGCCAATGTCTTGTCTAGCAGTGGCTCGTTTAACCCTCGCAACGGCGGGGCGGCGCTGTCCAAGGTGAAGACGTACTCGGCTATCTCCGGCTACAGCCCGCGCTCGGCCGTGGCGTGGAGCAAAACGACCGCGAACTTCGGCATTGGTGTACTCAACTAAGTCGATGCAACGCATCGCAACGGAACCAGTAGATGAATGTATGTACATGTTTTTTGTATGCAAAATCCATTCATCGCGATAACTAAGTCAGTACAAAGTCGCGTTGTTTTTCAATTGACGCATATGAAGGTAGTCGTTGAGGCAGTAACTTGACTCGAAGAGTTTCAATCGAGTCCCAATGGACAACCTTGTCGCTACGGATGTTGTTTCTCACGACGTAACGGGTGGGACCTCTACATCCTCGTTTCCGTACGACCGGCAGGTTAAACTGTTCGTACAGAAAAAAATGTTTCAAGGGTATGAAGAGCAGGCTTTTACCCGCCGATGGGCTAGTCGTACTCCGTTGCTGCTGGGTCAGGCGTGCAGCACTCGTTGACACAAATGGAGCTCCGAATGCATCTTCGCGCGTGCAGACGCCATAGATACCAGTCGCACCTCGTGTATGTACTATACTGCACTCACCAGCGATCGGACAATTCACTATAAAAATTAATTGGGAGGCTCATCAAAGCAATAATAATAAGGGCAATACTCGATGCCGCAATAATAATTATTCAGTAATATCCGTAATAATATGCCGTTGTACCGGTATGTAATTTTTGAATATTATCGTGATGCGGTGGGTATCGATGTGTGTCACAAGTAAAACACTTTTACAAATCACGCTTTTGAGATTAGTAAGAGATAATACCTCCGACACGGGTTAGCTACCGCGTGTTTGGGTGCATGATGAATCGTAGGCGTTGTGCGTGGGAATTTATTCCCCCTGGGCCTGCCGAGGGATGAATCATAACTGTGAAGGAGAGGGGCATTTCTTTATTAACTAGATGAATCACGTGCTTTATCATTCGGTTTGCTAGCTACGTGTTACTTGTGCTCTAGTTGTGGTGCTGGGCGACCTCATTCTCACAGTTAGCAAGCGAGTTGTATCTCCAGAGAGCACGGTTGGCACGAAGAAACACAATCATCTCGTATAAGCCGGAAGAAGACGACCGCACTGTGACGTCATCACCAGCTTGCACTGGCAGAAAAGTCCCTCAACCCCGTTGCTGGTCGGGGAACTAAACGCACAGTGTCCTGGTACGTAACCGTAGTGGCCATGCACGGACGCTTCGCTTGGCGGAGAGCGACAGCAGCAAAGTTCTCCTTGGCGCGCTTCGCCGTTGTTGTCTGTACCGCTGGTAGCTCGAACCGACTAATTGCCCGCTCGTCGGCGGCTGAGAGACGCTGGTCACGAAGGAGCTTGACAACAGCATTCTCAAACTCTGGTGAGTGGACGATGCGTGCGTCCGACTTCAAGTACGCCGCCGTCGACGGATACTTGGCCGTCACTGCGTCGGAGAGTACGCGCACATCCGCCAATGAGCATTGCTCGCTCTGCAGCTGGACGCACACGTTGTCAAGTTCTTTCAATTGGCTGGTGAGCTGAACAATTTCCGATGGGTGTTTGGGCGAGGAACAAGATCCTCTACACTGGAGACCACCTTTGCAGCATCCCGGATTTCAAGGTATCGAGCGAGCATCGTGTACGTAGACGACCAGCGTGTGAGAGTTGCCTTCTTCGCCTTTAGCTCGGTATGCTTCATAAGCTGGGCGTGGTTGTTGGGCGTGCGAAGCTGAACGCAGGGAGCTTGACACCCTCGTCCACGATGTCCTTATGTTCGGCAATGAAGCGTGCCACGGCGATGTTAAAGCGATGGATCGCACATCCGACAAGGGTCACCGACAGACGAGTCGCAATCGCTTAATTTGTGACGCAGTTGTCGTCCACACAAAACTGGATCATGTCAATTCTCTTGTGGTAGACCCCGAGCACATTCTCGATCATCTCGATATGATCGTCCGCGATCTGGCCGTCCTCGGCTGGCGAGATTGCCAACCATGGCTGCTCCCACTCTTCGTTCTTGTCGTAGATCGCTACAAAGTGCATCGGTCTACACATTCATCCGTCGAACATGAGCCCGAAGCAGTCCCCCATGCGACTAGCAAGCTTGGTGCCGACTTTTCTTGACACATGGGTGATGTAGCGCAGCAGGGTCTCGATGAGATCGGTTGGAGACGCGACATCGATCGGGTAAGTGGGTCGTCGACCTCATCAAGAGCGTGGCTGCGCATGACAACCCACTCCATCCACTTGTAGATCTTCATCGTCTTCTCGTCGACGAAGCCGTGTTGCGCTAGCGTAACGGAGAGTGGGTGCTGACTAGCAGCGAAGATCTCAGCATGGTCCGGGTGCTTGGCGACGAGATGGCGCATAAGGTTCGAATAACCTGTGCGTGTGGTCTGCTTGTGCGTGGTGTCGCAGCTCTTGCACTTGAAGACGCCGTCGCCGAAGGCAGCGAAGAAAAAGTTGCAGAGAGCCTTGGAGGACATGGTGGCTAGTCGGTTTCGCGAATGATGCAAAGGACCTCAAGTATCGGGGCTGCTGGAGCTTTGAGGCCACCGAGAACCAACCAATGTTGGTTCTCCTAATAGAGCAATGCTGGAGATATAATACTATTATTACTGGTCCAATTAGATATTTTACGGATCGGGCGATTTCTCAATAAATAAGTTATTCCAATGCAGAATATATTGTATTTTTGATTGTGTGTTTTTTCCGATTGCTGCCACTCACACATCACGCGGGTAATACGCAGCTGTGGAGACACCGTTCAAACTCTTGAATTCCTCTACAAGCCATTTAGGTGTCGTTTTAGATCACGTCGTCGGTTTTGATCGTCGAGATACCCTTTCACGTTGAATTTGTCTCCTCACACCCGCTGGATACGGTACCTGTACCAATGCACACGACCCGTTCGTCACTCTCTGGGACGACGGCAAGTACTCCCGCCCACAGGCAGTAAGATCGCCATCCATTCGTCCTGGCCCATGGAAACACCTCGTAGGTGCCGAGCCCGCATCAATCTGACGGGTGTGTGAACAGCGAAACCGTTCGTGTATTTCTTGGACGTGCACCAGGTTGGTGACCTTGACTACGTGTACTACTCGGTGAGCTCATTCGGCTCGCAGAAGTTCGCTACCGGTCTAACACGCGCCAAGATTATAGAGTCCGACTCATGGACGGATATTGATCGAGTCGGTATTGCCAGCGATTCGTCCAAGAGGTACAACGCCATCGACCCAAACCTGCGCTAAATCGGCAATCAGTACTCCCTCATCTTTGACAAGATATTAACCAATTCAAGATGAAGTCGACCCGGATGCGGACCGGAGATGCAGCATGTGTTAAGTAGCGTTCATGTCAAACTACGAGGTCACAGAGGCTGCGTGCATGTTCCCGTACATAGGTTCTTTCGGCTTCAGTACGCGGTGAGGAAGTGTATAGTGCGATCGACGCCACGAACAATGCTGCTCTACTCAAAGATGTGTAGAAGGCGAATGGAGAGAAACACCTCTCCGACATAACCATGGATCTATCTGTTCACGTGGAAGTTGACCCGCCAGTGATATTTGCCTGGCAGAACGTAGAAGTCTTTGTTCAGGATATTCAGGCTGCTTAAGCGCAAGCTGTTGCTCCAGGAGGTTGCCCTACCAGCTCCTGCCGCTGGTGAATGCGTAGAAATTTAGGGAAGCCGTGCTTGAGCATGCGCGAGTTTAAGGTCGTCGTGACGCCACGTGTCTTCCATGCTCCTAAGGGCAGCTCGGCCAAGTGATGTTTAAGCAGCAAAGGCTGGAGCCGTGGATCCAGCGCTCATCGCCGTCTAAGCGCCAAATTCACTGTCGATCGCATGCGTCTACATGCCGCGGCGTCGTTCGAATACTCTAGACAGAGCCGCAGCGCAATGTCCGAATAACGAGTGAGGATATTTCTAAATATTTGATGACAGACGCCCCGCAATCTAGCTATGGATACTCGCAAGAGCATCCAGATCAGTGCGGCAGACGTTAGGTCACGACCTACAGCATGGAAAAAGGTCACGGAGTTCTGGAGGGAACTTTGCGCACTGGATTAACCAAAGACCGACGGAACGAGATACGTCTTTTTGATAATGAGGCTCTCATTTTTTGATATGCTTAACACCAAGGTAGTTAGCATACCGACCAGAGCTGCATACCGTAGGTAGTATCTGACCGGATATTGGCGAGTCATTACGTTAATTAGTTGAATATTGGACCATTCGATAGCGACACTCAGACCAACGCCGCCGCCAACAACGACAGCTCTTCGCCGTGCCGGCACCAACTACCCATGACGACATCATCCCGCTGTATCCTAAACTGGCTGCCGTGTGAACAATCGGCCTTCATAATTGCACCAATCGATGATGCTGCGGGGTTGGAGGGCGCTGTCGCAGGGACGCTCCCATTGTAAGGCAAGTAAGGATAGGCAGTTTGTCTAATAGATAATTATAAAACTTACTTTTAAGCGTGCAAACGTTACAACGAATTCTTATTATTAACTCAAACTTCTGGCCAAGTCTACAAAATGACCAGACAAATTGACGGAAGATTTTATTTTGGATCGTGTCCAGAACTCATCTGGTTGAGGATCAGGACTAGGATCTGATCTGAACTGATCACTCCAAAGGTAAATTTGCAAAGGTAAATAGAGCTGCAGTGGAGAAATTGCTGCATTATGGGGCTGTGCTAGTAGCTACCTATCACGACCTAAACTACGGCACTTGTGATCGATCCAGAGTCGGTGGCGAACGAAGCAATCATCTCGACGTCGCTCTCGATGTCTGCAGGAATATCGATGGGATCAGGAAGCTGGATACGCTCGCAAGGAGTCCTAGCGGTACGACCCGAGGAATATTGGCAACACGGCGCACGTACTCTTGTGAAATTGTCTTGAACACCGTCACGAAAGTTGCCATCGAGGGATGCGGCGTAGGAAATCTACTGTTTAACTCACGGTTAAACCGTTCGAGGGGATTGTTCGTTCTGGCGATCAGCTCGTTGTCCAGTCCGAAGACGTTCCAGACGTCGATCGTGTACTGCTCGAGCCACGTTCGCTCAAAATAACCCCAAAATTCCCCCACTTCTCTCTACCGAGTAGGTCACTCCAGCTTTAGCACAGCGTTGCTTTATCTCACGTTTTGTTTTACCCATTTGATGCAATTTTCGACTTTATCAGGCTCAATCACCGTCAGAATGTCCAACACACCACGCGTCATAGCAATTAGACATTCATCCTCCGGTATAGCGTAACGCTGTGCGTCATTGCACGCCGAAGTGCCTGTTTCATTTGAAACAGGCACCCCAAAACAATTGCGTTCGGGAACTGCGTTTGTAGAGAGTCCATCAAAGCAGTCTCAAAGTCACAGACAATTTCTGCGGGGTCAATCTGCTGGTCTGTTGCTTGAACAATAAAGTGGATCATATCCCAATAGCTATCTGCGGTTCAGGAGGTGCTCAAAACGTAAAATACAGGAACGAAGTCCCCTGGTGCGCGATCGGGCACCATGAACACAACGCATTGCGCGTAGCCACTTGAGACACAGCGGAAAGTATCATCGTCGAATAGCGTCGTTCCATGATAACGTAGGAGCGAAACCAGAGCAGGGTGCGCCCAACCCAAAATGCGCGTAGGCTTCTTCAAACTGTCACGGTTTGGTGTAATGCAGTGAAATAAAAAAAAGGACACTGCTTCATCCAGGCCAAGTGAGAGCGGTGGGATTTCTATTTGAACCGTGGACATTGCCGGAATTATGCTGATTCCTTGTATGGTGCACGCGTCGAGTTACTTGATGATCCAATAGACCGCGAATGACAGCGGGGTTGTCATTTGAGTAGTACCAACGCCGTAGTTCACCCCATACACGACGCACAGGCCATACAACATGCTCAATCGCTAAAAGATCAGCTTGCGCTTTCATTTCAGCTTCAACGTTGACGACGGAGCTAGCTACCGTTGTTTCGCGACACGCATGTGTCCGTACACGAAGTAACCCATGGACGCGATTGTAAATTCCATTTTGCAGCCCGTCCGAAACTTAGAGCACAGATAAACAATTTTTCGTGAAGAAGCCCAAGTCCGAATGTATTTGTACCCTTTGAATTAGCAATTGGTACGCTCCGCACGTCTTAGTGTGTTGCTTCCGCCGTCTCCGCCTTGTGCAACCATCTCTTCCGCTTGCTCGTTGCCAGTATCTGCTCCAGTCTGCATCGATCCTGCATCGTCTTCAGCTCGAGGACGCCCCTCGCTCTCTGCAGCACTTCGGGGCTGCCATCCGACGATATGGCACAGTCGGCTCCTCCTCCAGATCCTCCTCGCGCTCCGCCTCGCCGGCGGCACCAACGTCCGCTTCCAGCATCTCAGTTGAGGCCCTTGATGCAACTTCCGAACTGACTGAGCTCTCAAAACTCCACCGGAGTACCTTACGTTTTCAGATCCCTGTTCAGATCTTCCCTGCGACATGTACCTGATCTTAAAACCGATTAGTTCCGTATAGGATCCATTTGGGAGGTAACCAAATTGACTGACTTCATAATGAAGTTAATCGGATATTGTTGTCTACTTCTGTCCTGTTGCTGCTCACAATGTTGTTGGCTTGCTTGACGTCGCAGTGGATACTCATATCGGATATGCGGACGGAGATAAAAAAAAATAGGTAGAAGAAGGTTGGGATGAAACCAACTGAGCGTTTGAATAGAGTGCAAAGTTTCCAGTTTTTTTACATATTGGAATAGAGGTAAGCCCTATAATAAAAATTGGGTTGGTAATATAAACGTGCTACGTTTTTGCTCAACGAGCAGCAGAGGCTTTGTTTGCTTGGCTAGTCGCGGACATCATGTTTAATACGTGCTCCTATCTTGTCAATTATTCACAACTGCTGTCGGGACGTTGTATGTGTGCGTACGCAACCAGGATTGGTCACGGTCATGCGTCGGATACAGCAGGGATCCGCGAATAAGTCGGTACTGTAATTCTCCACCAGGGGCCCTCGACCAAGGCAGTCGAGTCAGGAAACAGGTACTACTGTACGATGTGACACTGTGCTCCTGCCACAATTGAGCCTCAAATGTAGTGCGGATATACCAGCTTGTTGGCGTCGAAACGTTCTTGTCACGTGCGGCAGATGCTTTGCCGGTTTTGACCTGTCGAGCTGTCGAGGAGTTTTCAGACAGACCCCGACATCCGTCCGGAGCTCCAGATTCAGCTGGTAGATTGCGTCGCAACATAGCGCGCATATTCTGGTAACGGTAGAGGCGGCCACCTGATGGTCCGTTGTGCTAGAGCGTCGTGGGCGCGGCTCACAGTCCACTTAGCACTACCAAATTTGACGGCAAACGCGGCTTATCTTCAGTCTCCTGCATCATGAAGCTCTTCTCGATTCTCGTCGGACTCCCTCTCCTTGTGGCTGGCGTCGTCAACGGATATGCCAACCCCCAAGCGTGCACAGGAGTCTGTACCAATGCTCACGACCCGTCCATCATTCGCCGCAATGACGGCAAATACTTTCGTTTCTCGACGGGAAACAAAATCGCCATCCACTCTGCGCCTGATCTCACAGGTCCCTGGAAGTATTTGGGCGCTGCTGTCCCGGGTGGCTCCAAGATTAACCTCAAGGGTAAAGACGATCTTTGGGTAAGTGTCTCCAGCATTGAAAAAACGTTTGGTGCTGGACTTACTCAATTTCTCCCGTGCTTTAGGCTCCCGATGTCCAAAAGGTCGGCGATATGTATTATTTGTACTACTCCGTGAGCTCCTTTGGTTCGCAGAACTCGGCTATCGGCCTCACCCGTTCCAAGACGATGGAGGCTGGCACGTGGACTGATGCCGGTAGTGTTGGCATCACGAGTGACTCGTCCAAGAAGTACAATGCCATTGACCCCAACCTGTTCAAAGTCGGTAGCCAGTACTACCTAAACTTTGGCAGCTACTGGCAGGACCTGTACCAGGCAAAGATGAAGGCAAACCCGACGAAAAACGCTGGCGGGGTCGCGAACCAAGTGGCTTTCACTTCCAACTACGAGGTGATGGAGGCTGCGTACGAATTTGCCTACAAGGGTTATTACTACCTCTTCTTCTCAAAAGGATCTTGCTGCGGGTACGACAAGACCCGACCGATAAAAGGCAAGGAGTACCGCATCCTTGCGTGTCGTTCGAAGAGTCCAACGGGAGGGTTTGTCGACAAGAACGGTAATGACTGCCGCAACAATGGTGGCACAGTTGTGCTAGAGTCCCATGGCTACGTGTATGGTCCAGGAGGCCAGGGTGTGTACAACGACCCGAAGCACGGCCCTGTACTGTACTACCATTACGGTAAGATGCGTCGTCGAGTAGGCTTTGCCTTTCACTTTGGTGTGGAGTTACTGACAAATTGATGATCGGTTTATTATACAGTTGACACACGTGTCGGCTACGCGGACGGCGACAAGCGCTTCGGCTGGAATAAACTCGATTTCTCGAGCGGCTGGCCCAAGGTGTAAAGTGGATAGCAAGCAGCCCATGAGGTTTAGATGAAAACCTAGACCAACCGTTATATTCTGTTCGGCGTTTAGAGCAATACCGGTAAACATGTTTGTGAAAAGCTCCCCAATAGTAAGGAGTACATGAAATTTACCTAAATATGTATGTACTCATATTGTTCTCGAAATTGTTTTCGCGAATAACTGAAAAAGTTACATTCCAACAACGCAGCCAAACAGAGAGAGGGTGCTTTCTCACCTGATTTACCGTGTATGAGCATACAGTGTTGATGTCTGGGCTCTAGAGAATGGTTGAAACGAGGACCGTGGAAGAAGTATTTCGCCTTGTCTTGCAGTGAACCGATCAATACTGGTAAACCGGTAATGAATGAGGTATTCTCGTTATTTCCATTTTTAGCTAGTAGTTTTTCTATTTATAGAGAGGTGTTTTGGTCTTTTTTTACGTATCCTATGGTGCTCAGAAAAAGGTCGCAACTCTATGATGCCAGCAGCTCAATCTTTTCCTCTTATTATTCTACAAAGTCCAGAGCAAAATAAGGAGTGCTGAACACGCGATGCCCAACTATAAAGTGTAAGTTGAACGCGATGATATCGAACATGGGCGATCCAAAACGTGGATGAAGCAATAGAAGAACAATATGTTTATGCAAGTGAAGTGAGCTTCTCCACAAGAAACGGTAACATTGGGATACTGCATTAGCGCTCTATGCGAGGCGTTGGTAAGTTTCGTCGACTAGTTGTAGCAATGAATGCTTTCAGCACGTGCGATTAACTCGTGGAGCGAAAACAGGTTCTAAGATTTTTCGCAACCGGACAAAAGATTTGTGTGCATCCACGCTTTATTAAGGATTGTGAGACGGCTTACGCCGTCGCTTACAAGACTGCGATGGCACGAGGCAGCTCTCAAGAGCAATCCCTAAAAACAGCTTCGTGGATTTGCAGTTTGCCAGTTCAGCTGGCGTGTTCCTCAAACTCAGCAGCTCCTTTCACTGTGCCGACGCGAATGCTTTGTGGTAAGGCTAGTGTGGACCTACGAGCTCAAGGTATACAGCTCGTAAATGAATATACATTTATATATATAACGGACGTGTTATCATATTTTTATAGAGGGACGGTGCCCTGACCGGTACTGAGCCCCTACCAGTAGTCACCAAGCTATCATCTTGGACTTACGACGCGAAGCTTGTACATTAGGCACATGTTTTAAGTTACAGTAGACACAATCGAGATTTTCTTTGTGCAGTATTAATGAACCGTGTTCATTGAATTGATATTCACGTCGGCTACTCGTTGGTCTCGTTTTGATGAGCAGATGTTCAGCCTGAATAGGTATCACAAAATTGTAATGAGTTAACGACAAGACCGGGACCACAAGCGTCGCTTGCTCCAGGTGATCCTGGGATTGGCTGCAGCGCTGCTCGAGTCGTATGGTTCGTCAACAGGTTCGTGATAAAGCATTTCGGAATTTGATAGTCACCACGCACTCACTCAGCAATTCGTCTTACTATGAAGCTCCTTTCGATGTTCGTTGGGATTCCCCTCCTCGTCGCTGGCGCTGTCAACGCGGGATATGCCTACCCTGAAGCGTGTACAGGAATCTGTACCAATGCACACGACCCGTCCATCATTCGCCGCGACGACGGCAAATACTTTCGCTTCTCGACGGGCAACAGGATCGCCATCCACTCTGCGCCTGACCTTACGGGTCCTTGGGAATATCGGGGAGCTGCTGTTCCGGACAACTCCAAGATCAACCTGAAGGGCAAGGACGACCTATGGGTACGTCATGTGCACTTTGATTGACCCAACCTGTATCCTAGTAATACTAACATCTGCATGCTGCTAGGCTCCTGAGGTGAACAAGGTTGGTGACACGTACTATCTCTACTACTCCGTGAGCGCTTTTGGGACCCAAAATTCGGCTATTGGTCTTACGCGATCCAAGACGATGGAGCCGGGCTCGTGGGTTGACGCAGGCAGCGTTGGTGTTACGAGCAATGCGTCCAAGAAGTACAACGCTATCGACCCGAACCTCATTAAAGTCGGCAGTCAATACTACCTTAACTTCGGTAGCTACTGGCAGGGTCTCCACCAGACCAAAATGACATCGCTGCCAGCAAAGAGCACTGGCGAAAGTGCCTACCAAGTCGCCTTCTCATCGAACTTCGAAGTCGTGGAAGCTGCGTTCGAGTTTGCCTATGCGGGTTACTACTACCTTTTCTTTTCCAAGGGATCTTGCTGCAAATACAACAAGAACCGACCGGCAAAGGGCAAGGAGTACCGCATCCTTGTGTGTCGTTCAAAGAGCCCCACAGGAGGGTTTGTTGACGCGAATGGAGTTGATTGCCGCAACAACGGCGGCACGGCTGTGCTTGAGTCTCACGACTGGGTCTATGGTCCAGGAGGCCAGGGCGTGTACAACGACCCCAAGCACGGTCCTGTCCTGTACTACCACTACGGTAAGCTACTGTTATTGTTTGTGTTCTTAATTCTGCTGCTAACTTTTGGCTGGTGACAAACTTGATTTGCAGTGGACACACGTGTCGGATACGCGGATGGTGACAAGCGCTTCGGCTGGAACAAACTCGATTTCTCGAGCGGCTGGCCCAAGTTGTAAACGTTGAGGAGCCCAAGCAAATAAACTACTCGACTGAGTTTCACACTTCGATTCGAGACGCTGTCTGTAATTTTCAAATGAATCTCGTGTCGCGGTTAGACAGCCATTTCTTAGTCATTTGCTTGTCCAGGTCGAATTATTCAGTTTGTCGACTCTTGTCTTAACAAACTGGCACTATGACAATGCCAGAAGATTCGCACCCCGTAGAGCTGGTACTGTACCGGTAATACGCCGTTCACCATCGACCTAACTAGTCGTGCACTATTTTAAAAGTTCATAATATAAAGTTCGTGTACCTAAAATCGATTTGTGTGGTGTTCTCTGGATTTTCCAAGTTGTAAGGGCGATACGAGTGCCAGCACTAATCTATAGAAACGAATAGCATGTATATCTTTATGCTTTTTCGTTACCTATTTGCTCCAAAACGTCCTGACATTACCTTTATGATTTGATACCTGTATGGATTGCATAAATATCAATGGTGAATGTTGCTTGAGTCTTTTACGGTCAACCTTCCCGCAACAAGCAACGCCGAGAGCAGCAATATGCACGTATTTTTTTTATGAAAGAACAAAGATTTTATGAAAGAACCAAAAGCTGCCCCTGGTATTTTGGTATTCGTTGTCATTGCTACATTGACCAGCGAAGAAGACAGCATCTCGCAAGAAAGAAACTAAGCACAACAAGCAGGCTAAGCACAAGAATCAAGCAGAGTAGTGATGTCGCTTCTGCAGCAACTTCAGCAAGCTCACGCAGCAGAGGTGCGTGAAGAAACCGTCACCACGGTCGACGCTATGCGTATTTGGGTAGGAATTGAAGGATCCACGCGTGGTGTTTTTCGTCTGAACAATTAAGCTTCATTTTCCAATCAAAAGTCTATTAGGACGTTCAATATCACGGTAACCCAGGTGCCGCTCATACCAGCCTTCGCGATCACTAGCGTCAAGTGCCAAGGACTAACGGTGAAAAAAACAAAAACGGTTTTTGGGACCATTGCGACTTCCAACACGCCACAACCATAGCGGTCCTCGTTCTACGTTGCGGTGACGCGACTGAAAACAATGAAGCAGCTATATATCATGGATCCGCTGACGTTAGAGTTCCTACAATACTTCAGACCGACAGACGAGGCCCTGGCAGAAACCGCGAGGGTGTCTAGGATGGAACGAAGTCATAACACTACGTAGAAATCCAGAGCTTCTCCGTGCCTTGGCATGCTTAGTATTTTATTGTTAGTATTGACAAAGAACCACGGAAGTTAAGACAGCTCAGTTGTTCACCGTAATTAGTCATGGCATGACTAATTAGGGTGAACGGCGTACGTTGTATATTAAACGGTGAAGATTCAGGTATTATAGACTCATTACGTTGTTGCCACATCCCGCAGTCATGTTGCAAGACTCGAAAAACTTCGGACGAACTCAGAATCAGTTCATGTTTGATATTTGTCCTCGCTGGTGCGTTATTTGCAAAACGCAAACACTTTCGTAGCTTCTCGATGTTGTATTGCATGCGGACCTCATTTCTGCCTAGGCGCAGTAGACCTTACACGAAACTCATCTTCATGATTGGCAACATGCCCCTCGCACCCAATTGCGTATGTATCCGTGATGAGCAACATATTTCCAAATACGTCGCTGTCCTCACAACGGCTGTATGCAAAGATGTTACTCGAGTTCCCAAAATGATTAAAGAAGTCGTTAGTAATCACATCAGGAAGAAACACCAAGCAGGGCGAGACACCAAGGACACTGCAAATAGAGCAGAACTCGCTGAAAAAGCGGCTCATACTCGGTCGAAGCGTTCCGCATGCGGCATTCTCAATGGAAATCTTGCTACAGCTTGGAAAATACGTTTTGTTGGTGCCGTGATGGGAGAAAGCATACACATTGCAAAGGTAAATATTTATCTATATTCCTGCGATATTGGCTGTTCGAGGTCGCAGCTCTTCTCGATTACGCGGGCGCTCCTTTTCCTTAGCACTCAGTGGCATAACCCTTCCAAAGATGGCTTGGTCGCAGCTAGATGGACATCGAGATACGCTCGTGGAGAGGTTTAACCGGAAGAGGTTGGTGGTGGCATTGCGCAACATTGCCATTTGAGGTACTGTCCCCATTCCCATTGTTGCGTGAAGCAGCAATCCCCATCGCGAGACACCAAGTTTCTTCCAGAGTGATGAATTATCGGCAGCTCGATGCCAACGGTACGAAACTTGCGAAGCGTAGCCTAGGCTCTTCAGATCCAGGAACGACAGCACTCTCTCACGTAGCCTCTGAGATAAAATGAACTCGTTAACCTCGCTCGTTCTCCCTCGATCTGTTTTTGAAACCAAAGTTCGCTGCAGATCTTCATTTCCCGCTATAAATTCTGCCAAAGTCTTTGTATCACGAGCTTCTTCCTCTGCCACATCGCCGTAGCAATTCTTCACGCCAAGGTCGCATTCTCTCCGAACGAGCAGTCGAACTGCCCGGTACTGACCCTTCCGAGCAGCGTAGAACAGCGGCGATTCCTCATCACTCGTCCGCGCGTTAATGTCTGCCCCGCGGTCCAGCAAAAGTTCCGCAACATGGACGTGACCGTCGAAGCACGCGAGGTGGAGAGGGGTCTCAAGTGCGTCGTTGCGAATGTCGACGCTCCAGCCAAAATCAAGCAGCAGCTGCAACACGTCCAAGTGGCCACGAGCGGCCGCGTGATGCACTGGAGAGTACCCGAGCTATAAAATAGCAATGAACATTAAGTCGAAGTCTACATATCGCTTGCACCTTACAGCTAGGAAACGTACGAGGCCTTTGCATCGGTCCTTGTCAACGCCTTGGTGCAGCAACAGGAAAACGGCGCGCTGCTTACCCTTCTCGCTCGCAATTAGCAGTTGCTCACTAAGCTGGTCGCTCTCGATCTGCAATAAGCTCGTCACCTGGAGCGTCGCGTCGTCCTTCTGTCGGCGCTTCGTGGTCTTTTTCTTCTTGCTCAGCTTCGGACCTGTAGTCTCCGGCTCCTGCTGCGTCACCTTAACCCTCATAGACCCCGGTTTCCTCCCAGCCGAAATCGACGGATATAGCGGCTCATAGCTGTCCATGTCGACCGTCATGCCGCACGGCAGCAGCAGTATGGAGCTATCTATACTATGCGGGTACAGAGCAATTATAACGATGGCAACTGCAAGTTGCACTTGGTCAGAGTGATGGTCGTTATAACCGGTTCGATGTTAACCGGCCCGACCAATTTTTCATGGTGGTCCGCAAATGTTGCGCAATGTTGCACGAACAAACCCGGGAGTGTGCGGCTCTGAATCGACTCGACGGACCTTCCCGGTAGCTCAGGCAGACGACTCCAAGGCCCGGTGACGATGGTGAAGCCCGTGGTAAACGCTAACATGAACAAGACGTTCCGCGAGGTGGTGGGGCGCTTCGTGGCCACACCACCGCAGCTCTCGCACAAGCAGAAGGTGCAGCGTCTGTACAAGAAGTCGCTCAAGACGTTGGACTCGTGGGTCATCGACCGCCGCCTCTGGAACGAGGAGGCCACCAAGATCCGCGCCCAGTTCGACGCCAACGGCAAGCTGGACCCCGAGTCTGGGTGCGTAAGAGTGTCAACTATTGGCATTCAACACAATGTCTTATTAGCCGCAATTCCGGTGGTTTGCTGACATTTTACATTTTATTTCTTGCCACTTGTTAATCTTTCTTATTGTTGCAGTCTGGCCAAGCGCCTAGTGCGCGAGGCAGAAGAGAAGGTGGACCACTACACGCACCCGGACCGCTATATATTCAACTACATGCCCGGCGGCAGCCTCTTTATGCGTAATGCACCCATCCCGCTGGACGTGTGCTTCCCTGACGGGGTGATCCCCGAGGACGTGGAGGTGTCTCCACTCGAGGCCATCAACATCGACATGACGCCACTGCCCGCCAAGGAGACAGTCTTTGTTGACTTTTCCAAGAAGGGCTACGACTAAGAGTAAGCGCCATTGACAGCACGTGGTTCAGAGGAGATTGACCGGTGACGTGGTGGATGGAGAAGACAAGAGTGAGCTTACTACCATGACTGGCAGAACGTGACCGAAGCAATTGAAAAATTCAAGGAAGAACGGGTAAAAATGTGGTGTTGGAGTTAAGCGGTGCTTGTTGTTGAGGTGTGTTTTGGATGCTAGCACAGGAAAATCATGTTCAGGAGTAGTCGAGCTGGTCGCAGATGCGAGACTTGGTCACAGCGGTGTTCAGACCGAAGTCGCGGTACCGGAAACCGTTGAAGGTGTTGGTGAATGTGTTTGGTCGTCCGAGCCGCTCGATCTCGACCTTGACCTGCGCCTTGTCGGCACCGATGTCTCGATAGCTCGTGGCGTACAGAGGATGCTGGTCGTGTGCTTCGGTAATCGCCTTGATGTCGATAGCCTTGGGCATGATGTCCTCTGGGCGAATGGCACAGTCTTCTGGCGCTGGTATGTCTACTTGTCGGATGGTGATAAGACCTGAAGCCTCCACCTCTGTTGAGCGCAAAACAACGATAAGCATCGCATTAGTTTGACTGCTTCACATCTTTCGGCGCCAGGAACAAGCCACCGGCAGGGATTGACACACAAACCTTTGTGCAGGGTGAGTTTATCCATCCGCTGGCTCAGGCTGGAGCGTTCCTGCCCCCGGAAACCCCCTCCAAGAGCCCCCGACGCCGTTTGGTACATGAATTCGGTCAACGCATTCGTAGATCGTGGCTGTCCGGTGCCGATCTGGTTGGTGCTCGAGCTGCTGTGAAGTTGAGGTGCGTCAAACGTCACCTTTTCGTGTAAATCGATGCCGACGATCCCAGAGCTCGTGGTCATGAACGGGTTGTTGTTGCGGCGCGTGTGGTGGATGGAAGAGCCTCGCGATACCATGTTTCTTTTGTCGGCCCTTGTACTACAAAGCTACTCTTGCTATGCACGTATGTGGAACGTGTTTGGATCCGAAATGTGTCTGCACAAGTACTGGCAGAAAGCTTGTGCTGGCTTTGCCACTTTGCCAGTTCTGTGCTGCATTATTAGAGGTTCTATTTCTGGCACACATTCTTATCGGAGGTCTATTAGAAACGCATTAAGGATCAGTATACTAGTGTAGCCATCTCCACGATAGGCATGATTGGCCAAAAATTATAATAGACGATGTCGCCCGGGATGCTGGAGTTGTGGCAACTCACGTGGCTGATCGCCGTGGCGGGCGGGTTGCTCTCGTTTCGGAGTAGTTTTTGCCGTGGGTTTGTCCTGCAGGGAAAAATGCGCAATCGTGCTACTGTCTCAGAGCTCCCGGGACTGTTGTTAATGCGCCTAGAGGTGCCCAAGAGCTACTGGACGTGGTTCTACCTCATCGGAGCTTTGCATAGCATCTCGACGCTGATTGTTGCAGTCCGATGGCAGGAGACGCCGGTAGTGCAATACGCACTTCACCTTGCGCACCCCACAGCTCATCGACAGACCATAACCATCCAACCTCACACTATTTCGTTCCTGGCTCTGTTTTCCGTGCATACGACAAGGCGCTTCCTCGAGTCGCTACTTGTCACGGAGTTTGGCGAAGCCAGAATGCACGCTTGCAGTATGTATGCCGTTTCTTAAGATTTTTCTTAAAATCGCTGCTTGCTTTTCATCTGCCACTAACGCTTGGCTGCTATTTCCTGTGACAGTTTTGCTTGTAGGCACCTATCACTACGTTGCGACGGTGCTCTCTGTGCTTTTCGACCCGGACTCCATTACGGTTCATCTGTTCACAACTTCTCGCTTTGCGATGGCTGGGTTGGGCGTTATGCTCTTCATTATGGCTTCCTACCATCAAATTCGCTGCAACTACTTCCTAGCGAAACAAAAGCGCGACAACAAGATGAAGCACGTGATTCCTCGAGGAGACTGGTTCGAGGCAGTGCGCAGCCCACTTTACACAGCCGAAATCATGCTATACGCAGGGTTCATCTTGGTCACTGGCGGAACGACTACCATGCTGTACCTTGTGTCCGCCTGGGTAGTTGTTAACCAGGTTCTGCTCGCTCATATCAGCTCACAGTGGGTCGAAGACAAGTTTCGTGATCGAATGAATGAGTTTCCCAAGTGGAAATTGCTGCCGTATGTGTGGTGAAAAGATCTTCTTTCACCATGCGCAATATATTGTTGTCAACGAGTAACAAAGTTGTTCACACAACAATCATAATGGAAATCTATTTGGAAGCAATGCTTCTGTTCGAACTCGGTAGACTTCCTGGCGCTCACGGCTTCATAAGCCCAGCACATCTTCACTTGTCCGCCTTCTGCTTCTTTGTCGAGGGCGATTCAGACTCCTTTGTCTCTTCATCACTTTCATTGTCCCCACTTGACTCACTGCCACTTCCACTGTCACTCTCCTTAATTGGTTCATCTCTCTTCCTCTTCTGCTCGTCACCACCACTCCCATACTCTTCCTCCTCCTGCTCGGTAGCCCACACTTGCTTAGTCTGTTCGGTCCCCTTCTTCTTGGCCGCCTCCTCTCTAGCGATCTGAATTCGGGCCAAGTGCTGGCCATACCTGTTCCCAAAAATGTTGTGGTACCCGCCCGGTCCAGAAGCGCAACCTCTGCAGCCACTGTGCTTTTCCTGCACTACCTGCCCCTCTGAAAGCTGCTGCCTCGGCACGCGACAGATACTGACTGTGCCGTAGTTGTAGTTCTTGGTGTTGATAGCGAATGTGCTGCAGAGCCGCTCGTAGCCGGGTTTCTTCCACTTGGCGATGAGATTCGCGTCCACCAGCTTGCGCCGTACACAGTAGTCGTACACCTCTCGCGAGATCTTCTTGTACTTATGAAACATGTCGTACACGTAGCGACTGCGCTGCCAGTTAATCTGATGTACAGGCCACAGCGCCTCGCACTGCCGCTTGCCCTCGTGCGGCTCGTTCATCTTCTCGCGTAGTTCGCTCTCCAGCGCGTCCATCACCGGCTGGATGTACTCGTACCCCGCGGGCGCGCAGTTCTTCTTGCTCCATTTGGACATGGTCTTTGCGTATACCTTGCAACCCAGTGATCAATGGCAGTGCGAGGTTGTAAAGAAAGAAAATTACGGATAGATAACGGATTATCGAATTATTCCTTACAAATCTCAAGTGAAAGAGGTAGCACCGAGATTGGTATTTACAGATATAGACACAACAAGTGGAATATGCACATAAATGTTTCCTGTCTGGCAAGGAACGCGCAGACTCCACTAAGCTGTCATCGAGAAGATCTAGAAAGCTCATCGTAGCTCCAAAGCGTAGAGCCTTTGTATGAGGCTTACACGATTTCTAGTGCTTGTATTCGGCAGCCGAAAACAGGCATTGCTTTGTCAGGCTTGAGCTTAACGATCGAGGCTCGTGTTACCAGTAGTGATACCGAAGATATTGCAAGAATTTAAGCTAGTATTTGGTAGATCACGGTACATATATGGTATTTTCGTGATTTTCTTACGGCTTGCCCATCGTAATTTATTCGCTCCTGTAATACTCTATGGAAACCGCAGCATGTCAACGATTAAGAGAATTATCATTAGATGGAGGTGTTGCAGAATTTTCGATTTAAATAAGTGGTATAGTGTTAAACTATTATTAAAATACATCAATTTGCAACACCAACTTAAAAGGGAGGAATATTTACCGAATTGCGGCGATCTTAATTCCACTCTATTCGCGTTGTAAGGTTAATCTGAACTCTGAACGATGAATTCGTCGTATGCTTTTTCGTTAAAAAGAGATTCATCTCAAATGATGGATCATCAACCTTGCTATCACGCCGAGTGCGCGTCGAAAAGTTATGTTAAAGCTTTTTAAAAACGTATAAGACTTCGGTGCAACTACATATTTGTACTACAACCGGACGCCTCTGTGCTCTCTACCTTGCTGTAAAAGTGTAATGATTTTGTTGGAATAGCGAAGCCGCAGGTATGGGATCAGCAAATGTACTTCGTCGGCCCTCCGCTTGTCTGCAAGAAGAAGCTCTAGCACGGCGAGACACAAACTCCGCCCGAACTAGTGTCCCTTTGCATGCATCAATCTACAGCTTAAGCTTGTACGCCACATCTTCATCTATGTGCAAGAATGGCGAGACAATCTCTCACAGCGCCTTCCTCACGAGCCCTAGCAGCGGATCGAACATGTAGCATGTACGACTGTCCCGGCTGATCAGAGAGGAAACCCAATGTGAGCCCGATACGTTTAACACTCCTATCACCCGACATTTTGCCGTTGTAACGGCTGAAATGCAGAAGCAATCTTAATCCTCTACTGAACATCTTCGAAATGAAAAAAACGATGGGCTCACGACCCCGATAGCAGTGTACTCTTCTTACAGGTACATCAACCCCGTGATCACGCAGCTCGAGTTGACACATAAATCTTCTATGTACACCAGCAAAAAATACCCATTTGTCGCCTCTGCGCGTAGCTACTTCACCCCCAAGTTCATACTCATGACAGTGGCCTAGTGTTCGGCCTTTTCAAACGTATATAGCCGGGATCATCAAACGTCAGAACGGATAGTATTTTCGGCTCTTCTACAAGTATGTAGAATTGCCGGATCAACATCTATAGCAATAATATCGCATATTAGTTAGCTTGTGTTCATCTCCGAACGGAGGGGGGGGGGCGTATTGCGCGAAGGCCATCTTCTTCAATGTCACCTACTCCGTCTAATCCAAAGTCTAACTAACGTTTTGCAAGAAATTCTTGACTACGATAACCCTCTCCATAGCAGACAATTGTTCCTGTGTGATACACCAGAACTCGTTCCAACACGCTACGTAAGTACGGCCCTCCTCCAGTGTATGGAAGTGCTGATTTCGATCGTCAATTTGCTTTATTCTAGGAGTCGTACAACTTCCGATATGGGCTCATTGAATCGTAATTTTTTTTTTAAGTTGAACATCTACCGACGTCGAGACGTTGCGCACTTCTATTTGCATTCCTCCCATCAACGACCATGTACTTGTTCATGAGTATCCATCCGCCAGCGATTCCGGCATGTCTTCGAAGGATACAGTACCCTCTACTTGACTAAGTTTTTTAGCGTCAGCCTTGACCGCCTTAACTTTCTTCTCTGGCAGCCCATTATACTTGTTTCTGTTGGTTTCGAGTTAACCCCGTCGCCTTTGGAGGTGGGCAAAGAAAGGTGGATTCCCGAATGTGTGTTGGTTGTATAGCTGTTCGACAGAGTCTCTGGTGCCCGTGATCAAGTTGGATGCGACCCATCTGCCGATAATGCAGCTCTCGCAGGGCAGCGCTTGGTTCGACTCGAAGTCTCCTCATTATAACTTGGACCGGTAGTAATTGCATATTGTGTTGAAGCTGGGAACAAAGTAGTAAGGGGATTATCTTTTCCGTGTAAGCGCAACTACAAATTCAACAACCCGCCATTGTGAAGAGCTTTAGCGAATTCACCCCAAAACGATAACGTTGCTTTGAAAGTCGGTGTCCTGGACTTTCAGTACCGACACAATATTCTCCGTACGGCCCTTTGCCTTCATGTACTTACCGTCCGGTGCTATGGCCTTTGACCGCGACAGTCTCTGGTCATGTCGAATTTTCATTTCGCTTTCATCTACGTCACCTTCGGCAATGTTGTTGGTGGGACCATCGCATCCAGCGCTGTGGAGCTTAGCTGGAAGGCGTGAACACTGTCTCGCTTAAATTTTGCATTCGGAAGAGCATCACCTCTGAAGACGCATTCACAGGTATACAACTCTTCAAACGACATGTCAATTGATAATACACGTATTATACCAAACTAATCACAAAATACACCGGGAATCGTTACCTCGATATTCACCGTGCAGTTGTATCCGGTCCGTCGACTCTGCAACGTTACCACCTCACTCTCAATCCGCATAGCGTAGTCGGCCCGGCCGCTCGTTGCGTCGATATATTCGCATTTAACAAGGTCTAACGCGGGGAACGGGCTCAGATTTAACGCAAGGGTGGCCGTTCTGGATCTTCATCCTGAACGGGTCTTGACCCACTCGGTAATATTCGCGGTTCGTCCTCAGCGACTTCGTTCAAAATAATGAGCATCGAAACCAGGTCGTCAACAGCATCGTCCTTGGCCACGACCTGTTTGGTTTCCCCCACTTAGACTACAACCTGTTGTTCGACTAATTCCTAAGATGGGGTACATTGTCTCGTTCGTAGAGGGCCCATTCTTTCCCGCATCCATCCCATGTTTCCACGAGCATCTGGTAGATATCGCGATGCTCGTCCCCGCCAGCAAGTGAAACAGATCTTTTCTTCATTGCTCATATTTTGATTCACTCATCGACATAACGATGACCGATAAACCGACTTCCGCTTTTCCTTATACTCCTGTGAACCTTTCGACAACGCAGCTGTACGTCCTTACAGCCACGTCACAACGTGGAAGGCACACAAAGCTTCCGCGGTCCTGGGAATTCTCGGCCCAGACCGCCTTCTCATGGAAAGCCTTATCCGCCACAAAACTTTGTTTTGCTCCAGCAAGTTTTTCTTCTTCTTTGAAACTCAACAGCACAGCGCAGGTTCTCCATCGTTTCCGCTTTTCAATGCGTTTTGCACATACTACCCCTATCAATACACATAATCATATTTATACAAATATACGAATATTGTGAAAAAGGATTGTGGTTTTCAATATGAAATTCTGTGTGGAGTCTTACCTTCCCGAAAAAGTCCGTCACAGCAAAGCTGAACAGTTTGTATTGGGTGGCATTCGTGCCATGCATGGTATCTACTAGAACCACAACAGGAAAAGCTTGGAATAACCGCTTCATTCGTGCGGACTGGCAAGCAACCGCAACTTAAGAGCCGCCTTCCACGTAAATACTAGCCCCGTTCCCTCGCTGTTGATCCACAAATTCGTGCAGCACGTACTCAGTGCGCTTAGAGTCCGGAATGCCCCCGTCCCTCTCGTTTCGGATACCTTGGAGCATGTCGGGTACGTTGTGAAAAGTTGTTAGCTTCCCTATACTAGAAAAAAATTGACATCAGATCACAATTACACCAAACTAGCGGGCATATTCGTCAGCGTACCTATCCGCGTACGTGAATGTGCTAGTATCCCTTTTGCACTGGAACCACTCGCGCTCATCACCGACCGTTTGAAGCACAACGGATCGAGAAATATGAGGTTTTCAACGTAGTACTTCCACAGCTACGCGTGGAAGAGAATATTTATGGCTGCCTTTAGCTCTCAGATAGACGTGCAACCTACCGCCTGTGGCGCGCGCTAACGTAACTGTAACATTGAGCTGTACAGTTTGTGAATCCCGCTAAGCGATGTAACGCGATGTCTGTCCCCTCGAGCAGATTGCTTACCCCCCCCCCCCCGTTACCAAACGTCGTAAGTTACGACTGAAGAAAGGACGAAAGTCGTACGTTACGACGTAGTCCCGCTTAATATAGTAAATGGCTCGCAAAAAACTTTCGATACTTTAATCAAGTCTATCTCTCCACCAAAAATATATAAGTGGGAGAGGTTTTTGAGACATGCAGAAAACTATTGAGATGGGTTGCGAAAGGCATAGGCCGTCGAAAAAGATGGGACATTCGAATTTTTTTTTAGTGGCTGAGGGCTCATTTACAAACTTGCCTTGTATGGCACGAATCGGGAAAAGCCGTCGCGGTCGCGGCGCGTGACGTCGACTCTCAAGCACCTCTGGCGGCAGCTCTCAGCGGCGGGTTGGACGACCAAGCGGCCCTCGGGGTCTCTCGCCAATAATTGGACGTATACGTCACCGGACGGCGAGGATTTTATCGGTATGGAATGTTTGACGACAATTATAAATACTTTTCTAACATTTACTAATCCCTTACATTTTACAGGCGAGGCCGATTTAGTGGGACACGCGATTTCGACCGGTCTCCAGAGGACACAAGAAGCCCGAAGATGCAGACGACGGCCAAGGTGAAGAGGGCGAGCGGAAGCGGGAGCGAAACGAGCGAAAGCAAGGCGAAGAGCACGAGCGGGAGTGAGACGATGAAGACCGGCGCTGCGGCTCCTAGCGCCGGCACGGCAGCGAATGGTGCATCGCGAGTGGTTTTTGCGGATGGCAGCCCGGCAGACCTGCCGCCGTTGTCGTCACATCCGTCGGGTTGTCAGCGAACACGTTGCACGATATTTCCGGGTCTGACAGTAGTGAAGACCCCAACGACGGCGGACATGTCGTCGGAGCTTCACCCTTCTCTTGTCGGTGGCAGAGTCCAACGTGGACTCGGATGTTTGTGGTGGAAATTTTGAAGTGCTCATGGACTCGGACGCTGATACCGCCAGATGTGCTATTGAGAATAATAATGATCCTAAAATTGCTGTGTCGGTGAATGATGTAAACGTGCTTGCAAGTGGAGAAAATTCCAACGAGTATCAATTAATTGGTTCCAGTGGTAACGAGGACAGTGACAATGATTTTGAGGATGCAGTTGAACCCCGTGAATATCCTGAAGACGACAACTTTCGGATTCTAAAGTTGAACATATGGATGATGCATTTATCCAGTCTATGGGCGGGAGTCTGACCTTAGAAGGCATAAACAAAGCCGCTCTACGAGGGTTCAGCTGGGGGCCGCTGTCGTCCGAGTTGGAGGCAGCGGTGAAGAGTATCCGCAAGTGTCCCGCGATGTTGGGGCGCCTGTGCCCGAGCTGCAGGAAATCTATGACTCACCTATACTGTTATTTTTTTTTATTTTTTACCGAAGAGCCTGTGGGTGCAAATAACGAAAGAGACAAACCGATACAAGATGCAGACAGTCAACGCAAGGGCTACAAGGATTCGGTTGGGCCAGAGGAAGCGACAAGCTGCGACTCCAGAGACGGTCAAGCAGATCGAGCGGCGCTTGCGTGGCGAGCCAAGGTATGAATTGCATGAGCTGCTGCATGTGATCGGCTTGCTTGTTGCACGCATGTTGAACCCTACAACGAGCCGCTTCTCGAAACACTGGGCGATGAGCGACGATGGCGCGACCCTGCCAATACGTTCGGCAAATTATGGCGCGGAACAGATGTACATCCATTCTGCAGGACCTTCACTTTGTGAACAACGAGGAGCCGCGTGTCCGCGACAAGTTGTGGAAGCTGCGACCAGTGGTAAACATTCTGCAGTCAACGTTCCTGTCCGGTTGGAGTTTGCCCAGTAGGGTTTTTTTCGATGAAGGTGTTCTTCCTGCCACGTCGAAGCGGAACACGACACGCATGTTCATGCCCGACAAGCCACATCGATATGGGACCAAGATGTTTATTGTGTGTGACTCTGTGAGCGCGTACTGCCATCGGTACGTGATTTTCGTTTTTTCCACTTTTTTTAAGTCGTAAGTTCCGAATTTCATCAATTTTGGGTGCCTAACAAACTCGCATGTTACTGCTTCAGCTTTGAAGTTTCATAGGTAAAAGAGGACAAGAAGACATTAATCAAGAAGCATTTGATAACAAGACTGACACCATTGCAGTCGCTCGCAATATGAAAATTGTTCTTGGAGAGAATTCTTCGGAGCACGCCACCATAGTCGGTATGGCAATGGAGCGCGAAAAGAGGAAGGAGCCGCGCGCGATGCCCTGTGGTCGCTTTTGACGCTTCCCACGGACTCGCTTGTCAAAGCCAATCCGGTCGGTGATGATGGTGCCCAAGACGTACAGTCCCATCGTCAACAGCTCGATCGCTAGCGCCACCGAGAACTAAAACCGGTCAATCACTACCAAGCGACATCTACTGGTGGAACAGGAAGCAGTTGCATTACCTTGCTACAGGTCCCTCCATGACTGAAGATTCAATTCGCCGGAACTTGAAGGGAGCTGGTGGCTCGACGTTTAAGTGTCCCAAGCTTGTCACTGACTACTGCGCTGGATGGGCGGAATTGATGTCCATGATCAACTCCGCCTCCAGTCATATTCTCTGCAGACATCGCTACGGTTTCAGAAGTATTACAAGTCGCTTTTCATGGGCCTCCTGGATATGGCGTTCGTTAACGCGAATATCACGACCGCCGCGATCAAGCGGGAAGTGCCAAAGCACCGTGGAGATTGGTACACGCAGCTACACAAGCGGCTGCTGGAACTAAGCTGGAGGACTTCGGACGTGAACAAGGCGCCGGATGAGATGACGCCATGTCCCGCAAGTCGGCGCGGGGTCGGACACAAGCCCACCCAGTTCGACGACTGGGTAACTGTGATTGGGGTCCAAAAGCGCCGCCAGCGCGCATGCAAGGTTTGCGCGCTGCTGCGCGGGAAGCGAAAGAAGTCGTTCCAGACTACATGGTACTGCGTGGACTGCTCGCAGCCGGACGCCAAGTGTTTTCTGTTCCCGAAGGTGCGCCGCATGTACGGTGGATTCCCCAAGACATGTTACCAGATTTGGCACGAGGAATTTGATAGCGGCTCCACTATTCCTCCGGCGCTAGGAAAGCGTGTCTTGCTGCGTCGCTCGGAACGCAAGCCCACTTGTCGCGAGCTGCTCCAGGACCAAGCGGGTGATGACGCCGACAACGAGGAAGAGGGGGAGCAGCAATCGGGTGGTTGAGACCCAGACGCTTGAATTCACAGTGTCTGAGTGTGTCTCATCTTGCTTTTCATTGAATACACATTTTCATTCTTCGAACCTACGCAGTGCTTAGTTCTGTGTTCGACTGGCTTACTTGCGTTTCGACAGATGTCTAAGCTGTTGCTTTTGTTTAGCAGATGATTTGATAAGTCGTAAGTTACGGATCTGAACATCATATAAAAAAAAGTCTGTAAGCCGTTAGTCAGACGATTAGTGTAAAAAAAACTCTACTAATCCATACATTCGTTGGGGTCTATCTTGGCGTAGGCAATGCAGCACCTTACAAACTTCTATATTAAAAGAAGTCGTAAGTTACGATGTAAAATACGCCGTTCAAGCAGCGATTTTCAGGTAACGGAGGGGTTAATATCATGCATGCATTTCAAGGCCTTGGTGTACACTTTCCATTCGACAGGAAGCAGTTCACAGTCGGACGCTTCGTCTTCCGTCGTCTCGCACTATTATAACCTAGATTTCCACGTCAGCAGCTGCATCTTTCCGTTTGTCCATCGCACGTCGCGAAGCATTTTTTTCGGCTTTGTCGTTTCTTTGCAAACTTTGGGTGTTGTTTTGTTGTCTTCCACTTCTTTAAAGCAGCCGAAATCTGTCTATTGCGCTTAGGCACCGACGTTGTGGTGCTAACGATAAACCGTTGATAATAAAATTTGCCGTAAAGAGCGAAAGTTCCATAAAATAGATTCCATGAATAACAACGATTTAGGAAACCTCCAAAAAATATACCATCAGCATCCGGTACTATCGTGTCCATACCCATCAGGCGATGGACAGTCTCTTCGTCATGAGGGGGCGTACTCTGTATATGACTTCCTGTATTGAGCCGGACCCACCAGACCTGCCTCTCGCCGCGGGTGGTTTCGATTCCACCTCTATCAACGCCGACCAGTAGTAAATCCACCCGCAGCCCCGACAATAAAACCCTGTACCTTTGCACTGCTCATGATGCCGCGCTTTTTACTCCCGCGTAGACACAACAGCCTCGGTCACTTTTTGCAGACTTGGGTGGCATTCGCCACCACTCTCAGGCATAAAGTCTCCATCGTCAGTGTCGTCCAGGTCAGCAGCGTCGGTATCAAAAGCTCTTTCAATAGGCACTCAGTATCCCACGCGAGTTAGTCGAAAACTGTATCCATCTTGGACACTTCAGCTGAGCCGACAAATTCCAGTTAGGACTGGAATTTGTCGGCTCAGCTGAAGTGTCCAAGTCCTACCTGGAATTTGTCGGCTCAGCTGAAGTGTCCAAGATGGATACAGTCCGAGATACAAAATTCTAAACCAATTGTTTGTGCTACAATCGGTTTAGAATTCTGTATCTCGGACTTTACCTTCTTCGGGGTAGTCGAAACACTTTCGTCACGGCGCTTGCTAGTCTGGTTTCGCCCATCTTCACCCATCGCCGCGTGTTCTAGCATCTCAGTCGTCTTCTTGATGCCAACATCCATGCCCACGTGTCCGTCACCGTCGCCTTCTCCACCTTCTCGGTGTTCCCCGCCAGTTTCAAACTCCGCCGCCTCCGATGTGACCCACACGAACATCCCCGTGACCGGCGCCTTCTTCCTCTAATCCACCATCTTCGCCATATCCGTCGCCGTCACATTCTCCCGTTTGTCCGTGTTCCCTGCCAGTTGAAAACGGTTCGTCGCCTTTGCCGTCTCCGTTGCGATCCCCGCCAGCTTCACCATGCCCAGCGCATTCTTCCTCTCATCCACAGCCCGGCCCTGCTTCGCCGTGTCCGTCGCGTTCGCCGCACCCTGGGACCCTAAAAAAAGCATCTGTTCTAAATCTAATCCCGCATAAATTGCAGTTGTAATCCATCATCTACAGTCCGTAAGCTTTTCGGCGCTACTGCTCGAGTGCTTCCAAATTCTCGCGCAAGCGTTTGCTTCGTTGTAGACGTTCACGAAGCTTCGGAAGCTGCCGTTGCATGTCCTCTTCTGTTTCATCGTCGTGGAGACCCTGCTCCACAAG
Source organism: Phytophthora sp. 'mugwort' (assembly GCA_033558025.1). Lineage (NCBI taxonomy): Eukaryota > Oomycota > Peronosporomycetes > Peronosporales > Peronosporaceae > Phytophthora > Phytophthora sp. 'mugwort'. Next base: position 2,055,830 of record JAUCEF010000004.1, on the reverse strand, counting down.
TGTTCGTGCTCGCTGAGGAGGTCCTGGACTCTGACATCCATACCTTCGCTGGAATCAAACTCCTGTATAAAGACACGTATCAACGAACAGGTGAGCAGTTGTGGGGAAGAACAGTGGAGGCGGGAGGCGAGGGGGGGGGTCTTGCCATGAGTACGCGTGTCACCCAGGTTTGATTTTCAATCTGTCCTGACGGAACGGCTGAGGGGATCTGAAGAATGCCATGTGTTTCGAAAGGCGGGGTTGGGTCAGTAAGATGAAATCATTACAAGAGAGTTACATTTTATTTTATTTTACGTAACCCTCTGAGACCGTTCGCCAATTCAGAAACACGCCGATTCCAGCTCGGATATATTTACCTGACAGATATGGCGATGTACCTCACCGTTGGCCAGGTCCGACTAGCATGGATTGCGACCGAAGAAACGTTACGACCTTGTTTAGTCACGAATCATCTGCATGACTAAAAAAAAGCGAGCTCATATGAGTGAATCAGTTCAAGGTAGAAGGGAATTCAACCTAACGATGGAACGGGTGCACCCTATTAGAATCCGGGTTTTATTTACTGAAATTTATTTGCCTATCAAATTCACAGCATGTGGGGGCATCGTCCAACGCCGACAGGTTGAGTAGATCTTTATCTTCATTCTCCATTGACTCCTCCGACCACTTGCGCAAAACTTGGCGGCGTGATTACTTATAAACCAGTCCGGTCAGAATGACTGGACAGCACGCCGTGTTGTTTGCGTTGCTTCATTCGGGTGGGGGCTTTTAGGTTTAAATGATGTACAGTATTTTGCGTTCTAGTCGAAGTTTCCGCGGTCGATTGGTTGAATCGACGCGCCCGAATCGACCTGCAAATCGACCCGCACAATGATCAGTAACGGACTTAGACGAAACCCTGCCGTTATATGGAATGGGTTTGGTCGATTCCCAAACAACTTGAGAATTGTATTGGACGATTCAACCCACTGTTGGTGAAACGACCAGCATCAGCAAGTTTGGCTGGAATTCACAATACTCAGATGATATTATTCGGGATGGGGCTTTATTCGTTACAAGAACTCCAACAGTTTGCATCAAGATACCACGATAACATGAAGAAGGAACCTTGATCAGCGACAGGTGAAAATTGATATATGATCTTATGACAATAATTCGATGGATTCCATCGGACGGGAAGGCTGTGGAGCTGTCAATAAGACCCGACCTATTACATTTAGAGACTGGTTGGCGCCACCGAGCAGAATCTTATCTATATAAACATGGACGGTATTTTTAGCGGCAACTACTCTGATAAAATACCGTTCGCTTTTCAAAATATGAAGTTCTGAAATGTGACACCCCTCTCCCCCTTTTCCCCATTCTGGGATGCTTTTCATCCTCTCATTCGAGAATCGGACACCAGCACCCACGCAAGCTCTAAGTAACTTTGCGCCAGGGCGTATGCGAACCGGTACGTGCGAGTACGATCAACTCATATGGTATAATCGTCAGCGCCTAATAGATGTAATGCTTCTCTCGCGTTGTCGTCCAGGCATCTCCCTTGTCGCTCCGACAGCGAACCGGAGCGACAAGTCCCATCCGGGGCTGCTTGGGTGTGTCCATCAGTGATGTCGAGTGGCATGAAGATCGGGATGCGTTTCGCGTTTATATGGACCAATATCAGCAGGATACACACCAGATATTCCGGCAATGTACGTCAACATCCGTGCTGAAACGAAATCGAGAGATCCAAACGCGGACCAGATCCACTACAAGTGGCGCCTCTACGCTTAGGCTCGACGATGAGGAGAGCGGGCTCAGTGCTACGGTGATTGAGGCATCATCCGATCATCTCATCCCTGAATCGTTCAAGACATTCTGGCTCAAGCTTGTGTGTTTGCACGGCTGGAACAGAAAGAGCCGTGGCACCGGCCTGCGGAAGCCCCATTTCGACAAATTAACGGGATGCAAAGCGAATATCAAGACGGTGGTCACTTGAAATGGCGCTGAACAGTGCAGCAAGTTTATGGTGCGTGTGACGGCGTACAACGTCATGCACAACCACAAGGTATCCAAGGCCATCTTATGTACAATGACCACTGACTGTTCCTGTTGTAATGGCTTTAAGCAAGAATGTCACGCTTCGGGATGTCCACAATATGATGGCTAAGATGAAGGAGAAATGAAGGGAGGCGACTGCACAGAAGAGCGTCTGGAAGCAGTCCTGAAGGGACTGTGTGAGTGTCGTGGTAATCGCGCATCTGTCTTCATTGACGACGCGAAGACGGTGCAGACCATTACGCTTCAGACACGGCAGATGCGCCGCTGGTTCAAGGCATTCCCAGAAGTCTTGCTAATTGACGCCACCCACAACACCAATGATTCTCGTTACAAGCTTTTCTCGTTCATGGTGAACGATGTATACGGTCATGTAAATTTAAATTGCCTGTAGTCAGTGAGGATGTACCTCTAGTTGCATGAAGTGTCGATGAGTGTGCCTCTACTTACATCATTATGTTAGAACTACACGTTGTACAAGATTGTGCTCGAGCTACTGCCCGTGTACCAATACTTTCCTTGTTTGTTGTACTAGGTTTATAGAGCCAATATGTTCATCACAGCCTTATTGAGAACGAAAGTGCAGAATGCCGTACAGAAGCAATTGGATCGTTCAAGTTTCACAACCCGTCGTGGGAGCAAAACAAAAGTCATCGTGATCGACAAGGATATGGATGAGCTCGGTTTGCTGGAAAATGAGTTCGCGGGCGTGAGGTTTATCTTGTTCCACTTTCATCTTAAAAAGTATATCCGGACTGAAATGGCGAAGAGGAAGTACGGCGGACCATCAAGTTTTGATAAAGACCAAGTGAAAGATGATGTGGACATGATGATATTGTCGACTTCTATTTCTGAGTACATCAAGTACTTGAAGTATCTGTACTTCTTGCTGGATGCTGTGGCGGTGACCCTATACCTGAACCTATCCATCCTTTCCTACGATACCTCACGCGGAAAATGGGACTCTATGAAAGAACGATGGGCGCTGTTTGCACGTTCTGATGAGCCCCATCTATGAAAATCACACTAACAACAGGTATGGCCGTCCTTCAGTGGTTTTGGCCTCGATTTCCGACTAATCATTACTTGTACATCGCTGGTATGTATCTAAATAGGCTCGAATCGTCATGGAGGCATATTAAAGAAGTTTTTGAAGTCAGAGATAGCATTGGATGAATGCGTGGACACCTCGATGTTTCTGCAAGCTGTCGCTGAGATGGAGTACGCTAAGAAGATCACTGACGTGGGCCAGATGCGCTACGATGGAGCAGCCAAAGCGTTGTGAAAGCCTGTGAAATAAGCCCGTATGCGTACGGCTTGCCGAAGAGCAGTATTGGCTGTCCAAGGATCGAACGACGCATTATGAGGTGGAAGAACTTCATTCCCAAATATGTTCGTGTTATCTAGTGCTGATGCCACAACCTCCTACCACGTCAATACTGAGGTACGTCATGCTATGAAGCAAGGACCGTAATCTTATCTACCTTGTAATCTTCGTGGTTATTTTACACAGCTATATCGCTGCTCATGTGTTTTCATGAGAACAATGCTTTTACCCTGCCGACACGTCATGTACTGGCGTCTTATGCAAGACACAACTGCTATTCCCATTCGATTCATCGTGCCTCGCTGGAAGCTGTCGTGCGAACTGAATCAACCTGCTGCGGAGGAAGACGTGCCGGACAAGAACATTGCGTGCATAACGTTCCAAATCCACGAGTCGGCAATGACATCTATACGACATCAAGTTCTCAACGGAACGACAAAGTACAAGCACGCCCTCGAATGCAGAAAGAGCATCGCTGACATTATGAACAGAAATGGCACCTTTGGTTTTGGAGATATGATGAACGCGTTGGAGAAGTTTGAGGATACAATCAAGGCTGGAGTTGCTCCCATCGTTGGTCGCGGAGGGAGAATGGATTGACCCGCTCTCTCAGATGTCGTCTCCACCATTATCGCCTACGTTTGATGAAAGTGGTGATGTTGAATCGGTAGATGTGATGATGGGAGTCGCGTCCGATGGATTGAAGGGAGAAAGTGTGGATGAATCAACCAATGATCAAGCTGCACACAACAAGCCTCATCGCTGAATACAACCCAAGTACCTCAAGTCACCACAAGTGTGCCTGCCGGTACTTCCTGGCGAGTAACAAGTCACACCGGTGTGACTGTAGATAATCCGCGCGCCTCTCTAAACGCTGGAGAAATCGCAGATCCTATGTGCGCGCAAGAAGGTTTATCGACTACACCGAGTCTGCCCAAGCGCCAAACTAGCAGTACCAGTTCCTCGGAATCATCGCAGTCTGGTTAGTTTGTCATAACCAAAAGCTCCAAAAGGCATGAGCGGCCTAAAATGAGGAAGTCATAAGGGCATGGAGCGCAGAAACAGCGTATCTCGCGCGAAAAACAGACCGCAAACAAGTTAGTCGAGGGAACATTAGCGCTCGTTCTAAGTGTACGAAACATCGTGAAACTGCTGGCAACGACTACGGCTACGAAGACGCCAATCGGGTTCTACCAACGCTCTCTATTCGTGCTGTTCCGAAGACCAAGAAGGCAATCGCCGGTATATACATCGCCGCTGAATGCAACAACGATATTCGTTTTGTGTCTCCACAGCCGTTTGTGGGAGAAACCCCAGTCAGCAGATAGCTTATCTTAGCTTTCCGCAGCAATTTGGTCGCCGACTGCGCGGATGATGGCATCGGCATAAGGGTCCCTCGGTTCGGAATATTTCAGCACAAAGACATCACTGCCATGAATCGCTGGCACACAAGCATGGAGTATGTCGCAAATGGAGGATGCCATCAATTGGGCCGTCAACAGTAATATCAAACGCATCACGATGCGCGACAAGCTCTCGGATGGCGTTAGTAGCGACACGAATGCGCGAGAGAGCGCAATCAAACAGATACTACTCCGCGGGGGACGCACAGCACCTTTTGGCAGTTTGCCGTATCGTGCGCTGCTGACGCTTCGAGAGAACGAGTAGATGGACGATAACTGCATGGGCCACGGACTCGCGTTACTGTGGTGGAGTGGATCCACTGAATTTCAGTAGGATCCCAATTCACACGAGTTGCGCCCAGACACCGACTAACGGAGGGGGTATTCCGACGGCCGTGTAGTTGCTGAGTGGTTCACCTTGTGTACCCGTCGGCGGGCTGGTACTGCTCTCTCGTTGACACGAGATGCGTACTTGGTGGGCCGTGGACGTCCTTGTGGGGACTTGGGAGGGGGTGGATCTGCGCGGGTATTCCTGCGCACGAGATCCGATGTTGTTTTGGTCTTGAGCTCTTTGCGTAGACCTTGTGGATCCGTAATAGAAATTCGAGATCCGGAGTTGTTCCTTCTTGAGGGTGTCCTTGCTCCTTATCGGATTTGTTTGTCCTTGTTCCTTTACGATGCTTGCCGCTTCCAATAGCGGGATCTGGAGGAGGAGGGGGGGGGGGGGGGTGAAGCCAAAAGGCTAGCGCGACCTAGCCAAGTTATTCAGGGCTGCCACGTGTGCAGGAAGATCGCCAAAGTTAGACTTGATCTATGTATGGGGCCAATAGAAATCCCCTATACTAAAGTTAAGTGTGTCTTCCAGTGCAAATTCGGTTCTGATTTATACCTTAGCCTGTCTACCTTCGGATCCCATCCCAAAACTTATCCTACGGACTACTTATAACCCAGGACCCCATCTCTGACCTATTCCTGGCCACCTGTCTCCACTTTACCTCCCTTTAGCTACGGATCTTCAACCCGGTCGGCACTAAACAGATCGGATCCATTACTTAGACCTCACCCCACGGGACGGATCCAGGATCCGTACCATATACAGACCTGGCCTGTCGCATGGTCCGGATCCATCACCTTGACGCTGTTATGGCTGCCGCTGGCGACGTAGATCTTGCGGCTGCCGGTCAACTTCCATCTTATCCGGATCTGCTATACCACAACCGCCCCTGACACATTGTGACCACCGCGCAACGGTAACACACTGTTTCACGTGATCCACAATTCAACCCACCGCCGTCAACCCAGATCAACCCATCCCCACCATGTCATCCGCCTGCCGCACTCATGATACTGACGCCACGGCTCGCGCTGCCGTTTCGCCGGGCAAGGCCTGTCTCTGGATGCCCCTCCTCCATGCCCGCACTGTGACCACGCACCGTCCGATGCTTCAGCGGCGGCAACTCCGGTGGTGCTGGATCTGGATCCGCTGCGAGCCGCGGCAACGTCGATCCACACCTTCGTTGGTGCTTACGACGAGTTGCTTACGACGAGTTGCTGGCGAAGCATCAGCAAGCCCCTGCGGGATCTGGTTGCTGCGCGTCGCCACAACGAAGAACTCCACTCGTTGGCCAAGCCCAACTGGACGATGCGCGCTCGTTCGTGGACTTCTTCCAGCACCGCTACGACGATATCCAGGGGCGACTTTCGTCAAGTCACGCAGCTTGAAGCCGAAACGCGCCAAGAAGCTGATCGTCTCCACGTGGAGATCCAGGGTTCGGTGATCTGTGGGCGCGCTACGCCTTGCTACAAGAAACCAGCGCGGAGGCGTACACCCTCCAGCAAGACTATGCGCTCGGTCTGGAGCGTCGCTTATCCGACCATGGCAGTGCCGCACCAGTCGATCCTCCCAGGTCTGCCCCTTCCCTTGCGCAGGATCTGCAGGATCTGCGAAAACAAATGAAGCGACCGGGCTGAGGCAGCGATCCGTCGACCTCGAGAAGCAGTGTCAAATCTCTCGATCCGAGCGGGTCACGGAGTGCATAGGTCTCTTTCGCCTTCACCAGGACCAAGCGGATCTCCAGCGTAGCCATGAGCAGCGGAAGCAGCATGTCCGTGATCTGGAACATGAACCTCAGCGAGTGCGGGAAGAACTGCACCAAGTTCACCAACGGCTCGACGGATCGGTGCCAGCGGCAGATCTGCATGCTGCACGGATCGAGCTGCACGTCCAAGGTGAGCGGATCCTCCAGCTAGAGGGTTTTCTCGTCAAGACTGAGCGTCGCCGTGCGGATCTTCACAGGGTTCACGATCATGCCGTGGACAAGCTAAATGCTGCCCGAGAAGAGATCGAGCGCCTGAAGCGCTCGCTGGAAGCAGCTTATCGGGATCACGCGCGTGCCGAAGATTCACTGCACATGACTCAAGATCAGCTTCGTAATCTCCGCGTGGATCACAAGACCCTCGAAGCTGCTCGCGACATGATCGCTCAAGAACTTAAGAGGACCCAGAGTCAGATGACCCGCGCGAACACCAAGATCTGCGCCGGCGCTCAAGTCGGCGAGAGCTGGAGTCTGCGGCGGCCCAAGTGACTCAGCTCACTAGCGAACGTGATTAGGCACGCCTCGCTCTCGACAATGCTATGCAGGAGGGACAGAAATATTTTAAGGCCCAGAGAGATCTCCTTGGGCAGATCTCCGACATGCAGCAAGCATACCAGCTAGTCCGCCAAGATCTCGATCGACTCCCACGGTCAGCATGAGCTTATGTCGCAAGATCACCAAGGCCTTCTAGGCAAGCACGGCTCGGCCGTCATGGAGCGGGACAGCGCTCTTGATAACTCAGCGTCGCTCGCCGCGGCCGCCATGCGGCCGTCGGTTGCACGTAGCGGTCGGTCTAATTTCATGGCTCGCAGTGACCAGGCTTCTTCCAAGAGGCCCTTGAGTCCACCCGCCTCTCCTCGCCACGAGGGTCCGGGCCTGGTCGAAGAAGATGCCTCGTTCCTCCTCCGCTGCGGTGAATGGCGCAACTGCCTCCGGATCGGGCCTTCAGTACCAGGATCTTCCTTGTAGAGATCTCGATAATGGCAGATCACCAGCCCACTGAGATCGTTCGGATGAGCCTCCAAGCCTTCGATGGATACTCAATGTCCAAGGTAATCTACCTTCTTCGGTCCCCCGAAGCTCTTCGCGACACTGATTGAGATATTCCACTTGTCACAGGCGGCGAGCAGAAGTTCACTCGTTCGCACAAATGATCCCAGGATCCGGCCGTAACAAGGATGTCATTGATGTAGGATCGACGCCCCAGTACGGAAGGTTCACCTACTTCTCCGTATCTCCTCCTTCGAAGATGTCCGCTGAGGATCCTCGATCCGCTGCTGGTGGGATCCGCAAGAAGCCGTACAGTGCGTTGTCGATCAGCCTCTGGTAGATCTGTGGGGCGTTCTTCAATCCAAATGGAATGCGGTTCCACTCAAACAGGCCAAACGGCGTGGTGAATGCCGAGATAGCACGAGCGCGATCCGTCATAGACACAACCCGGAAGCCACTCGCCATATCCAGCGAGCAATACCACAGCACCTTGTCTAGATCCTCAAGCAGATCGTTGATTAGGGGCATCGGGTAGACCATCAACTAGGTGAGACGTTGACCAGGCGGTTATCATACACTACCTTATGTCCACACCATTCATCTTGATGATCACCACGGTTGGTGATGTTCAAGGAGACGTTGAATGTCGTATGATCTTGGCTCACAGCAGCCCCTTGAGCAGATCCGATATCTTCTCGTGGAACTGGGGGGTGATCTTTCGCACACGTTGCGAGATTGGGGTGGCCTTTCCAACCTCGATGCCACACGCCACGCCTACAGCCGCAGGAGGCAGCGCATTGCCTTTGCCGATCAGTAAGTGCTGGTAGTACCAGATAATGTCCCGCAGCTGACGGATTTCCTCCTCTGTGTTCACCTCAGGATCCCCCACTTGCAGATCCTCGATCCGCACCTTGCCGTGGTGGGTGCTACCTCCGGCAGCACAGCCAGCTCGCTTGGCACTTCTTCGGCTTGCAGCGTGCCTCAGTCGTGGTAGCAGCCCTCGGGATCCTCGACTGAAACCTCCTTCGAGTCGTCATATATCTTGGTGCCACCGTCCAGATCCGTTCTTGCCGCTTCCGTCGGGCGATCCTCCACGAGATCCTTGACTCGGGCCTCGGGCTTGTCCGCGGGATCCTCGACTACAAACCGTGTGGCTTGATCCAACGTCTCCGACGGGAATTCCACTTCCAGAAGGTCATCCGACTCCAGCACGTCGATCAACGGCGATTGCTCAGCACCCAAGCTTCTGTCGGGTTCGTGGGCGGCATCGTTCGCTTCGTCTTTCCAGGCGCAACTTTCCCACCAGGTCCGAGGCGGCAACTCCCTTTGGGGTCTTCTCTAGGCAAGGCGCCCTTCGCGCGGCCCTCGCGGCACGCATTGCGGCCGTCGGGCTTTGCTGGCGATATGAGACCGTGGCCCCGTCCTTGTACAGGGCCTGGTGACTGGTCGCCTGATCGCCTCATCTTCCCACCGAAAAAATCAGTGATACGCGTCGCGACAGTGACGTCCGTCGGCGGGTCGATCTCGGAATCCCAGCCTCGGGCGGGGTCGTGCGAGGTCTCATTCTGACCGCCGTCCTCGGGCGCGTCTGCCGCACCCTCTTGCACCACCGAGGCTTCTCTTGGGCTTCCGTCAGATATCGCGACCTTCGCGCCGATTGTCCATCCTGCATGCACGTCACCGATACCGGGTGCACGAGACAAGGCGTAATTACGCTCATGTCTCAGATCTGGTGTCGCACTGTTCTGTCCCCGACTTGCATTCAGAGAGCGGGTCACCGCCACCCCGTTCGCCTCTTGGCGCTCGTCCTCACTTCCTGTGGGTTCAGGTGCCTTCGGTCCCGGCAGGATCCTGGTGGGCGGGTCGTACTCCACCCGATCAACTGCGGGTTCCAGATCCGGCGCTGGCGGCGCCGCTGCTGCGGCGGATGCTGCATCCATAGTGGATTCCCGCGCCAGGGTTTACCACTCGGCGTAGCGCGGATCCTACAGAGACGAAGCCCGGCTGGCGAGGAACGTGATCCCCGGTCAGCCACAATCCGATCTGCACGTCCCTGATCAGCTTCGTGTCGCCCAGGTTCGTGAGATGTAAGTAGCGGATCCTGCCTGGACCTTTAACTAGGGTGGGCACCCAGCGCTCACCGCGAACTAACCACAGCTTTTCATTGCCAGACACACGGATCCGCAGCGTGAGCTCCATGGATTCTGCGACCCCCACCGTCAGATGCTCGCCCACAAACACCAGTCGGGCTCTATCGTTGAAGATCTGGCGGCGCCCCTGCAACCTGATTCGCACCTCGTCCGGCAGGCACATGGATCCGTCGCCGAAATCCAGCCGGATACCAGCCGGAACCATGAAGTCCATGCCAATGATAGCTTCGTAGTCCGGCGGCAGATCGTCTCCCACCCAGACGTCGTAGAAGTACACCAAGGATTCCGCCAAGGTAAGCTTGATCCGTGTGCGTCCTTCCGCGACATACAGCTCTTCACCAACTCCGAGGCATTCTAGACTCTGACTTGTGTCGATATGGCATCCTACCTTACGAGCAAAGGTGGCGTCGATGATCGACACCTCGGATCTTGAGCCAAGAAGCGCCATAGCCTTGACGTTGTTGATCTTGCTGTTCGCTTTCGCCTGCTTGAAGTGTTTGTCGGGGACATGGTACATCCAGTATCCGCGCGACTCGCCGGGCCGCAGATCCAAAGTCATCGTGACCTCGGATCGTTGGTAGTCGTCAACAGGTCGAAGACTTGCAACCATAGCCGTAAGTTTCTTTTGACGTTCATATGCGTTACCAAATAGGTCAGCTCGCGATCCGCTAACCTGATCCTCCGGCTTCTTCTCTACGAATGCATAGATGAATGCGTTAGAACGCTCGTCTCGTACCGGGTTCAAAACTGACGAGCGTCCTAGTTTAACATCTTTTCAGCAGCCTCAGGTAGTAGTCCCGGATGCTTGCTGGGGTCGAACCACTGACGGATGAGGTTGTAGAACTCTTCCACATGGCACTTGTCGTGATCGTGGAGTTCGCCACAACCACTACACACGAAGAAACATCGATCTGACGGATGTCCTCTCTTGCCGCACTTCTGACAGATCAGACGCTTCCAACACCCAAGATTCGAGTGCTTACGCGATCCACAATGTGAGCATCGCATCTGGCCCTCTCTGCCGAAACGCGGACAGCGATCCTGCTGTCGAGGATTCTCTGGCGCATCGCTCGAGCGCCCAGGATCCGGTGCTCTTGGCGGATCCGCTGCTGTAACTGCCTGAGACCGCCGCCGTCACGTACGCTCGGCGCAGTTCGCCTTCAGATCCGGAATCAGGGATCTTGATAGCGCGTACAGCACGGGCTGGCGCAGGACTCGGCTAGGATCGGTACTTGCCGGATCCGGTCGACTTCTTCTGTTCTGCGACTTCGCTCGCGCGCGCGCAGCTCGTCCTCCAGCAGATCCGCGTCAGCCAAGCGTAGCAGTGTAAGCTGATCCGCAAGATCTTGGTCTTCCAGAATCTCGATGAAGTGTTTCACGTGCTCGCGACGGGCCTTCGCGTCGCCATCTTGATCTTCAGCCTCGCGCGCATGCCTGCAACGTTGAGACGATGCAGATACTCCAGCGGCGTCTCTTCTGCGCACTTGCGCGCGTGGTAGTATTGCCATGCTACCGAGACTCCCAATCCGCAGTACTGCGTCTGGAAGCTTCTGAGCAAGCCACTCCACTTCGACCGCATGGATCGGCTCAGCTGCCTGTATCAGTTCCTCGCGGGTCCAGTAAGCAAATCCGCGAATGTAAGGCATTTCTCTTCGTCTGTAGCTTGATCCCTCGTGAATGCAGACTTGACTTTGCTGATCCATCCTCGTGCACGCTCTTCGTCATGATCCTTGCTTCTGAATTCCTTCAGATCCGAGATGGCCGATATCTTGACGCGTTGAATCGTCGACTATCCAGTCGGAACGACCGCTGCCGCTGTCGTAGCCGTGCGTCTCGTGGATCCCATGTCGAGATCATCCGGATCATACTCCCGGTGCTCAGGGTGGTGATCTTGCGATCCCACCGACATCCTGCGATCCCGGACCGCATGGAGACGGCGCCGGTCGCGGAGCCCTGGCTTCTAGGCGCTCGCTCAGGAAACGTGCCATAGCTGCTTGAAAGTACTTCCTGGGCCGGACCCGCTGACCGAATCGGGTTTGCGACGGTCTCGCCGGACACGGGGCCGGATCGTATCTGCCGGAGTGCTCGCAAAACGTGACTGCAGCATCGCGGCACCGGCTGTCCCAAGCGACATCCGTCGCGGCTCCGATGAGCTGCTGGATCCGACTTCTGACGTAGCCGACGCGTACTGCGATGATCCGGTGTGGTACTCCGGCGACCTGGTGTACGCCACCTTGGTCTCGGGTGACAAGACGTATCTGGCCTTGGCCTCGATTGTCCGAGCTGTGCTCGGTCTTGGTCTCGGGCGCTGAGGCCGCCGATCGCTCGCCCACGAGGGGCTTCAGCAAGTTGAAGAGCGACGCGGCCGAGATCCGGATCGTGTCGGCGTCCAATTGGAACAGGTCGTCAGCGTCGAACGCTCCTGCCGTAGGACCGACTTCTTCCAGCATCTTCAGCAGATCCATTGTGGCGTCCAGCTTGTTGTGGTTGACGACGGGGGCGACACAGGTCCGGTGAGGGATCCGAGCTGCTTCAGCTGCAGGATCCGCATCACTGGGTCCTTGCGCAGGAAGTCGTTCAGCTCCGTGCGCACGTACGCCGACGCCAGCTTAGATCGTGACCAGGTAGACTTCAATACAGCATGATCTTCGCTGTCCGGGCCTGGTGCCTTGAATTTCTTCCGTGTGGCCTTCGTCTTCTTCTTAGACGTGGCACTTAAGGCCGCTGGGGTGGTGGTGGATGAAGGGTCATTCGCTCTCGCGAACGATCCTTCGTCCGGTAGGTCCTGACTCGCGTCAAGACCCGCGGAGGTCCCCGAAGGGACCTGGGGAGGGAAGTGAGGTTTCTCTTCCTGATCCGTTGCCAGACCATCCTCTCCTCCGTCGGCAGAGCTCCTCCCAGGGCTCGACCGATCCGTGGATCTCTCTTTCAGCGACGCCGTCGGCGCTTCATTCCCGATTCATTGCTCCCTTGCGCATCATCTTGAGACTCACTGTGAAATCCCGCTTCGCCACGAGATCCCGGCATGCGCACCATTGTGGTGGAGTGGTTCCACTGAATTTCAGTAGGATCCCAATTCACACGAGCTGCGCCCAGACACCGACTAACGGAGGGGGTATTCCGACGGCCGTGTAGTTGCTGAGTGGTTCACCTTGTGTACCCGTCGGCGGGCTGATACTGCTCTCTCGTTGACACGAGATGCGTACTTGGTGGGCCGTGGACGTCCTTGTGGGGACTTGGGAGGGGGTGGATCTGCGCGGGTATTCCTGCGCACGAGATCCGATGTTGGTTTGGTCTTGAGCTCTTTGCGTAGACCTTGTGGATCCGTAATAGAAATTCGAGATCCGGAGTTGTTCCTTCTTGAAGGTGTCCTTGCTCCTTATCGGATTTGTTTGTCCTTGTTCCTTTACGATGCTTGCCGCTTCCAATAGCGGGATCTGGAGGAGGAGGAGGGGGGGGGGTGAAGCCAAAAGGCTAGCGCGACCTAGCCAAGTTATTCAGGGCTGCCACGTGTGCAGGAAGATCGCCAAAGTTAGACTTGATCTATGTATGGGGCCAATAGAAATCCCCTATACTAAAGTTAAGTGTGTCTTCCAGTGCAAATTCGGTTCTGATTTATACCTTAGCCTGTCTACCTTCGGATCCCATCCCAAAACTTATCCTACGGACTACTTATAACCCAGGACCCCATCTCTGACCTATTCCTGGCCACCTGTCTCCACTTTACCTCCCTTTAGCTACGGATCTTCAACCCGGTCGGCACTAAACAGATCGGATCCATTACTTAGACCTCACCCCACGGGACGGATCCAGGATCCGTACCATATACAGACCTGGCCTGTCGCATGGTCCGGATCCATCACCTTGACGCTGTTATGGCTGCCGCTGGCGACGTGGATCTTGCGGCTGTCGGTCAGCTTCCATCTTATCCGGACCTGCAATACCACATGGCTGCAGCGGGAATATCCTAATATTGGCATCATTACTCCGATCTTCCAGCGTTTCCATAAACGAAATGAGCAGCTCAGGGCTATCAATGGCGGAGAACCTTCCAAGGGTGCGAACAAGATAGTCATGTTAGCATTGCACGTCGGAAGTGATCACTAGTGTGGTGCTATTTTTTTTTTACTATCGCCGTGATAGTCGAGGAATCTGAGTTTTCGACCCCATGCAAGTTGCAAAGTCCAAGTACTACGGCGATTGCGAAACTCTACTGAACAACTTGTTCGGGGAAATCTGTACGCTCATGAGGATCAAGCGATATACAAGTTTACGTCAACCAGACGCAGCGAGCTGCGAGGCCGCTCTTCTTCTATTTTTCGAGTGCCTCCTCAGCGGTACCGCGATGCCGGCGAAACCAAGTCCAGCGTTGATGCGTTTTGTACGACTTCGGTATATGTTGAAGTGCCTACCGTAGATGCTTCTCTAACACTGCTCATGCATACCGATCTGTTTTACGCAATGCTACCACGACCCCAACGTTGAGTGCTAGCTTCGGACGTGGTCTTCCCTCCTTATCTGCAAGTTTTCTCTCACTCACGTAGCTGTTTAAGTGCTGTTGTTTGTCAGTTGCGGAGTGACCAAAGCAGTATACCCAGGAGAGTTCAGACTGTATACACGCCCTGAATCTTGACGCTGGAGCCATCGCTGGTGCTTGCAAGTCGCTCGTAGTACTGTGCTGCGTCTAGGCTGTCATGATCATCGTTTTCACAAGTCATTCGTACTTTCAAGCAACACACATATGATGCATTCACATTCAAGCAACACGCTACATGAGAACCATAGGTCATCGAGCCAGTGCGATCTCGATAAATGCTGAAATTTTTAAATCGAATCTGAATAGCTTACCATAGTTAGCCCCTGTTTTATGTAACTGATACCTGTAATACGTCTTTTGTGTCCTGTTGTACCTACAGGTACCCCGGAGTACCTAAAGGTACATATGATGTAACACGAAACTCCCGCTTAGGTACGATCTGCGCGTTTAACAACGCTCTTATATTTAACGGTAGATGTCAACAGCGACGTTCTTACTTTCAATTCGCATCCTTACTAAGTATACAGCGCCAAAAAAAGATCGAGCTTTTGAATCACCCCTAAAAAGGTGATTCGAAAGCTCGATCGTTTGCCGCTGTAAACTTTTGAAATAATGAGCACCGGCAAGGCTATTTGGCTGCCGTCTTGAATATTAATCTGCAATGGACGAGGAGTATTTTTGTAGCATTATTATCCTTACAGATCGACTTTGCCTGAAATCACCTCAAAAGACCCTGCGCACGCCTGCGTCCGGCCTTACAGATGCCGAATGGAGTGCCACGCATTCATTGTCCTTGGCAATAACAATACACATGCAGCCTTAGTCACGGCGTTTAGTCACGCTAGTCTGATTTCGGTATAAACATACGCCAAATTCTATGTCAAAGTGCTATTTTAGCTTTCCAAATTATCTGCCAATATACTTCGAAGCACAATACCACAGTACCAGGAATAGTATCCATGGATACACTAAAAAAAATACCACCAAATTGTACTGGGGTTTTCATCACGTCGATCGATCTAAAAAAATTATCGATACATTTAATCCCAAAATCGCAGCTAGCAAGTTAATGACTTGGCCCTACGAAGTGTATAGTGCTGCAGCGAGCGTTCTCTTTACCGTATTGCTTTTTCGGATGGTTTCCAGGATCGGGAAGCGTAGTGTATCGCCGCCTCGTTAAGCACGACACGGCACAAACAGCTCTTGGTGCGTGGGGTGAAAGCTAAAACAGCAACAATAGTGTAAAGGACGGTAGTTTTCATTGTTCGGACGAGTCGACCACTTCCATTTTCTCTTTGTCGGGCGCAGAACTTCAGTGTCTTTGAAATGGTAAAAATTCTCAAGTGGCTGATGATTTTCCGCTCCTGGCAATCACCGTCGTTAATGGATACGCCGCTCCGGGGGCGTGCTCAGGAATCTGCACGAACACACACGATCCGTCCATTATGCGTCGCTCCGATGGCACGTACTTTCGTTTCTCCACGGGCAACAAGATCGCAGTTCACACTGCACCAGACATTACGGGCTCATGGCAGTATAAAGGCTCTGCAATCCCTGATGGCTCAATTATCAACCTCAAGGGCAAAAATGATCTGTGGGTAAGTAAAACTACCAATTTCGTGCCTTTTATTTAGGTGAAGATAGATAAATTGGCCTTCGTTCTGTAGGCCCCGGACATATAGAAGGTTGGCGACTAGTACTACATGTACTACGCGGTAAGCAGCTTCAAGTCTCAGAGGTCCGCGATCGGCGTGGCTCGATCCACCTCGATGGACGTAGGCTCTTGGGAGGATGACGGCTCTGCTATCACTAGTGCCTCGGGCAAGCCGTTCAACGCCATTGACCCGAATCTCATCTGTGCTGGCAAAGAATTTTACCTCAATTTCGGAAGCTCCTGGCAGGGAATTTTCCAGGCGCATATGCGCAATCCACCAGCTTTACCCAGTGCCGGTCCATACCGGATCGGCTTCATGTCCGACCGTGAGGTACTAGAGGGACCATATATGTTCCAGCGCGGTAATCACCAATACCTCTTCGTGTCAAAAGGCAAATGCTGCGGCTACGACAAGACACGATCAGCTTTAGGCAAAGAGTACCGTATCCTCGTATGCCGCTCCTCAAAGCCTACGGGCAAATTTGTGGACAAGAACGGAGTGGAATGCCCTAAAGGGGGCGGCACCGTGGTGCTCGAGTCGCACGGCAACATGTATGGGCCTGGTGATCAGGGTGTGTATAACGACCCGAAGCACGGGCCTATCCTGTAATATCACTACGGTGACTACCCTTCAGATGTATATTAGTTTTTTTTTTGTTTACTAATGCTTTTATTTGTTTTACCTGTGCAGTTGACACGAGGATTGGATATGCCGATGAGTAGTAATACTTGGAACATTACGCCGGCAGTTTTTTTACTTTCCGTAATTTACCATCGAGAACAATCCTGGAACCTTCTTTCGGACCAGGTGCTATTTTGACGACGCTACCTCTCGACCACCTTAGAGTGAAAGCAACGTCTTTTGGATCTTAGGGTAGTTTTAGAACCGCTCGACCAACAACATTCAAACTATATTGATAAAACAATAGATAGTTTTTTATTATCTTCTCTTAGCCACCAATCAGGAATAAGAAATCAGTCAGCGCCGCCAACTATGCTTTAGATCGCAAGCTTTGAGTTCTGCGATATGGTTAGATAGGAACTTGTCGAAGCGTAGTTGCCACACTGGATGGCTATGAGTTCACACTGGATAACTATGAGTTCTCACGCTTGGCTAAGAACTTCTGTCGAGAGCGCTCAGCACGGTGCCATTCAGCATGAGCAGTCCATGAACTGCGCGATCGGAATCGCTTTCTGCATCCTCGCTCTGGGCAAGTAAAATCGACTTCATCTTCTGACGACGAACCCGAATCCTGGTTCAACACCATCTCCAGATCAGTGCTAACAAGAGTGAAACCAGGAAGAACGTCGCCACCGTCAAGATCTCTCCACGCAGTGTTGTCAGAGCATTGTACGTCTCCATTGTCGTCGAGATAGTACTCATACATCCGCTGAAAGTCTGGGCGTGGGTCGATCAGCCAACCCAACTGGACGCCGTGCTGGAAATATTCATTTCGCATCTTTCGATCAAGAGCGCTGCGTTGAGAGTCTCGACCAGAGAGCTTATCAATCTCAACAACAAAGGTGGGAACAAAGGGATCGCCACGATACGTCCACATCTGTTCACGAGTCAAATTCCTGTCATCATCTCGCGGTGTGTATGCCACGTCGGGCATTCTCACGTTGGGCCCTCCGGGACGCTGCTCCAGAATGAACGCCCCTTGCGAGGTTGTCACTCTGCCTTTTCCAGACCACGTCGCCCATTCATCCAAAACTCTCGCGATCTTGGCCGCCACCTTCTCGTTGCCATATACGACCATTCGAAAGGGGATGAAGCGACCTTCGTCGATGAAGAACGCCGGCTGCTCGCCAAAAACGGGGTTCACCAGTGGACCGAGCTTCTTCACGTGATGATTCAACTGCTTCAGCTCCACTCCAGGATAGTCCTTGACGTAGCACAAAGTCGTCTTCGTTTCCAAGTCGCGCACGAGTCGCGTAAGGACGTCTTCGTGAGGTTTTTGCTTGTCCGCCATCGCTGCTCTTTCTCACTGGTTGCTTCTCGACCGAGTTGCTTTTCGACCGAGAAATTACACGATGTGGTCCACACTTTTTAAGGTCGGTAGTCGTCGGACTTTCGGGTGATTTTCAAGTTTGGAGGAGGCTGACAAAAATGTGGAGCTAAGGTCTCATTGCGGAGAGCAAGCGACAAGCTTAATGCGGCAAAGGATGCCGGAGTTGTTTGAAAAGCGTGGCATACTGTTCGCCGTAAGACCGCAGGGGTGCAAGCGATATGTAGATTAGTAATACGCTTCGAAGTAGGCATAAAAAGTAATGAATGCGGAGCTTTGCCTTCGATTATAATATTTTATTCCTGATAAATATAAAGTTAGTAATATACAAAGATGACGTACTCAACTGAACAATACGAACTTAACAAAGAGCGAATCAAAGCCGCTCAAAAGCGGTACTATCTAAGAACAAGGGAAACGCGACTGGCTAAGCAGCGAGAATATGATGAGAAGAATCGCGAAGAAATTCGTGCCCGTAAGAAGAAGAATTACTTAAGTAAATCAGAACTTAGCCAAAGCGAACTTAACCAAAGCGAACTTACTAATTAAATTTTTTTTTTCTCAGATATAAAGTCAGCCCCAATATAAAGTCGATCCTGATACAAGGTCCGATAATTATAAAGTCGATTCTCACCAGATTGATATCGACAAAGATATATAGGCAATATGTTTGCATACGAACTCGCAGGATTAAAGAGATTAAATATCCAAGCTATGTTAGCAACATTTCACGTTCAATGAACAAGAAATTGGTGGCTAAGCAGTACAATGTTTCAGTTGAAACCCTTGAAGCATATGTCGCCTGACTATAAGGCTGATCCCAAATACCGTTTTTACACTGGTAATCACATGGAATCACACTTATATGAGGGTATCGAGGCTACTGATTTCTACGATAAGCTCGAGAACGTTCTTTCGACCCAGGCAAGTGCTTTTAAGGTAAATATTGCTCTTGGGTACGAACTTGTGAGCAAGACTGATCCTAATGACACTCGCTACTCTACCCGAATCTCGCTAACACTTATGTATTCAATAAGCCTGTCGCAATCAACAGCAAGGCGGATATTCGAAAGAAGGTGATTTCGGAAATTCGGTCTATGGAGTTGGCTGACAAGCTGAACTACCCCAGCTCCGGATATAAGCTTAAAGCGATCACTGCATTCAAGATTTTGTCTATTGTTGCGACCATGCTCTTGGGGATAGCGATGCTGTTATTCCTAAGGTTATCCGCGAAAACAAGCATGTAATCAACTTCCCTAAGACCAACAACAAGTGCGTCTTCCACTGCATCGCCTGGCACACATTCCAGAGCGCTAAGAAGGATCCTCGCAGAATTCAGGCTCAAGTGAAGAAGGCATTCAAGCGCTACTGCTCTTTCAAGGGGGTTAATTATACGTTGAGCCTATTTAGAAGCTTCAAGCCTATTGACCTACTACAGCTCGATGAGATTGAGGACTGCTTCCAACTCGGTATTAACGTATATAGCATGGATGTAGCTACCGGAAATGTGGAATGCATTCGTACGTCGGACAAGGGGTATGAAGCGATGGATATTCTATCAAACGAGAATCACGCTCTCTACATCAAGAGCATCGATATGCTTCAGTCTAAGTATCAGTGCCCCAAGTGTGAAATGATATTCGTGAGTGGTGAAAGACTTAAAAATCACAAGAAAAATCAGTGCGAGCTTGTTAATATTGAGAGCTTCCCCGCTGAGCCAACTATCTACAAGCCAGCTCCTAACGCGATTCGATCACTGCTTACAAAGTATTCCATTAAGGATGCTAACCAGTACATCGACCACTTCATTGTTTATGATTTTGAGGCAATCCTTAAGCCTACGGCGACTCAACACGGGGAGAATACTGTCTTCACGAACGAACACATTCCGGTGTCTGTATCCGTAGCTGATAGCTTAACCGAGGAGGTGCGCTGTTTTGTAAATGACGATCCAAAGATGTTGCTTATGGATATGTTCAAATACATTGGTGATGTATCGGTGAAGATCCAACAGTACAACGTCGATAAGTATAAGTCGCTTCTGCAAAAAATCATCAATGCCCACGGTCTGACAGGTATGGAAATTCCAGGCGTCAAGCTTGGTAAGAAGTACAAGATGTTTGATGTGGAGAGTTGGATTAAAGAAGGGAACTATGATAGCTTCTTTCACTTCCGTAGCAGTCTTGGCTTTGGTAAGCAGAGGTCCGACTACGGAAGACTTAAACAGCAGATTGATCAGGTACCAGTATTCGGCTTCAATTCGGGTCGATACGATATCAACTTGATTAAGAGCGACTTATTCACCATCATTGGTACTGACAACATCAAATCTGTTATCAAGAACCCCAGCTACATGTGCATCGCTACATCGAACATGAAAATGCTCGATATTAGCAACTATGTACCAGCTGGTACCAGCTACGATAAGTATCTTACGACATATCTCGGTGGCTGTAAATGTGATGACAAAATTAGATGTGTCTGTGGTCTTGGCAAGGGTCTTTTCCCGTATGAGTACATCACCGCGTTCAATGTACTCAACCAGACTACTATCCCGCCTAAGTCAGCTTTTGACAGCAAGCTCCGTGGAACAAGCATCACCGATGATGACTACGAGCGAGTGAAGTTCGTGTGGGGGTACTATGAGATGAAATCCATCAAGGACCTACTGGTATGGTACAACAATCTCGATGTAGTTTCATTCATTAAGGCTATCAAAGCCCAGCGCGAGCTATTCATGCGTTTCGATCTGGATATGTTTGCAGATGGAGTGTCGCTACCTGGACTTAGTGAAAAGGTTATGTATCAGACCTGCTTAAACAATCTCCAATACCCGGATAAGACACTGCTAACGCATTCCAATTCCCACCCCAGCGCATGGGCGGCTACAAGAGTCAGGATGCTAAGGCAAAGCGTGAATTTGGTATGACACTTGATCACTTGGATACATTCCTGCAAAAGCAAAAGTATCTGTGTGGTTTATGCTACTGTCAGCTGACCGTCGATACCGCTTCAGCAGACCGTATCAACAACAAGCTTGGACACATCGATGGCAACATATTGGTTAGCTGTATCAAGTGCAACACCGCTCGTAAGGACATGTCGCTCAAGGGATTCCGCTATAAGAAGTTGCTTGAGTTCAACTCGGACAGATTGGTGTATAGCATTGATAAGGAGGAAAAGGACATCTACGCTAAGATGAAGGCCAACATTGCTGGAGGCCCATCTATTATCTTTAATCGCTACGCTAAGCGCAATGAGACAAATATTCGCGGAGGTAAGCTCTGTAAGAAAATTATCGGATACGATGCTAACGCTCTATACATATGGGCACTTGGTAATGAGATGCCATGCGGATGATTGACTACGATCGAGGCTTATGATGGCATTGTCGAGGACATCGTTGCTGATAAGATTTCGGATTCCTTGAATGCGATATTCAAACTCCAGACCATCTTAAAGACTACTTCAGTGAGATGCCCCCAATTTTCAAAAACACGCTAATCGATTGTGCTGATGAGAGTGTCATTGGTCATCACATGTACAAGTACAACGAGGCACGTAAGCAAAGCCGAGCAACACCAGCTCGTAAGCTTATAGGTAGCTACTTTGGTGTAAAGATTATCATATACGCACCTTTGCTTAAATGGTATCTTTCCCACGGTTTGGAGATCACCAAGACTTACTGCTTTATTAAGGCCAGCTCTCACAAGGCTTTTGATCCTTTTATGGAGGCTATATCAAACGCTCGACGAGAGGGTGATGTTGATAAGTCGAAGGCGATGATTGCTGAGATGATGAAACTTGTAGGCAACAGTGCTTTTGGTCGATCTGGAATGGATATGAGCAAGCACAAAGAGGTCAAGTATGAGTCGAACGATAAAGCTATTAAGAGCAAGATCGAACACTTTACGTTCCGCGGGTTGGAGGAGCTTAATGATTCTTGTGAGATTACGATGAAAAAGCGTCGCCTCAACAACAAGAACCCGATCCATTTATCGATTGCTATCTATCAGCTCGCTAAGCTACGCATGCTTCAGTTTTACTATGACTGTATCGACTTTTACTTCGATCGTTCAGACTTTCAATATCAGGAGATGGACACGGATAATGGCTATATCGCGTTCAGCTGCGATAACCCATTCAAAGAATGCATCAAGCCTAAACTACGTGATCACTTCGATGAGCACAAGTATGAGTGGTTCCCGCGAGACTACAACGCTGAGGTAGCCAAGTTCGACCGCCGCACGCCTGGTCTATTCAAGGAAGAGTGGCGAGTGATGCAATGGTCTCATTATCCTCTAAGAACTACATCTGCTACCTACCGGACGAGGAGCACAAGGTCAAAGTCAGTGCTAAGGGTATATAGCAGGGGCGTGGTCGCAATATTGATGTACTTAACCCAGATGGTTTCGAGACAGTTGTACGGGACCGCATCACACTTCGGGGTACTAACAAGGGTTTCAGACTATCGAAAGAAACCAAATCGATCATTACCTATACTCAAACCAAAACAGCGCCCAATTACTACTATGATAAGCGCCAGGTAATGTCGGACGGTATTTCAACGATTCCGCTGAATGTCTAAGGGGATATATCGAACTGATGCTTATTTTTTTCCTCTAAATATAGGATCATGTCTTTTCAAGATCTACTGAAAAAACTCTACTATGATCCAAAAACCGGTTTTATCGGCACTCAAGCTCTGTATCAAAAGGCAAAGGAGTTAGATCCTGAGATTACTATCAAAATCGTAAAGGAGTGGTATGCTAACCAGACCGATTTCAACGATTTCAGGATCAGAAGAAACGATTTGATGGCTTCAAAATAGCTTCACACAACCCCAATTCGTGGCAAATGGATCTTGCGTTTTGGGGAGAAACGACCAATTTTGACTGCTATCAACATCAACTCAAGGTTGGGGTACGCAAAGCTCTTATCAAACAAAACGGCAGCAACTGTGTTAGCAGCGCTTAAAGCATTTGTTCACCTTCACACACTTGATATCCTTACAAGCGATAATGGAAGCGAGTTCATGAACTCACAGGCTCAAGAATTCTTCCAAACTAAGAAAATTGAGCACTACAACAACGAACCAGGTGATCATGGAACCATGGGTAAAATCGAACGATTCAACAGGACCTTGAAGCAGAGACTAACTAAAATGTCTCCCAAGAGGATTACGCAAAACTTATCAGCGATGTTATCGAAAACTATAATAGCACGTTTCATCGCTCGATTAAAATGACCCCAAACGAGGCCAAAGGTAAAGTCATCGGGTCAGAACTGGAACATAATCAAGGTGAAGCAGAGAGAGTTGAAAATGAGTTCGAAGTCGGAGCAAATGTGCTATATCGACTTAAGAAGCAGACGTTTGATAAAGAAGCTGCTCGATGGAGCAAAGCCGTCTATACGATCGTTGGAATTGATGGATACCGAGTCCAAATTCGCTCAAAAAATGGTCATACCCTCTACAAGGCACCAAACGATCTCAAAATGGTTAAATCAGAGACTACGAATGCTACTATTAATCGAGGTGATATTCTTGAGGCGGAGAAGATCTTGGATCACAAAAAGATACGCTCTGGAAAGTACACATATCTGGTGAGATGGCTTGGTAATGAACCTGATTCCTGGAAACCACAAGATAATCTCCGATTGATCAACAAAAATAAGAGATCTACCCTTGAAAAGGAGTATTGGGGTTAAAAAATGAGTCATAACTAGCTTGTAAATAAGTTTGATAGAGACATCCTCTGTAAGCTTTTGACTCGGTATATCATTCGATGTATTTTTTATGATATTTTTGTAAATATCTGACTTGATATATAGATATAATAATGTGTGCAGGCTGTTTAGAGAAAGAACGTGAGCTTGCCAAGCTACAAAGGAAGCTTTGGATCATTCAGGAGATTAGTCGTATTAAGAATGAGTTGATGAATCCTGATGCTGTCGCTAATTTCCGTAAAAACTGTTGTAAATCAGAAGTATAGAAATGAGTTGGAAGATATATTTGGAGTTCCATTCCATTGTATCAAGGGTCGATATCTTAATCTTCTAAATGAGCGAAATCATATTTGTCATTCTTATGCTACATTCCGACACGACTCAGTCATGCCGAGTTATTGGTAATTTGAGTACTCATTTTTCTATGATTCGCAACATATAGATACGATGTTCCCAAATTTCACATCCCTCGCTCAGAGAGAGCAGAAACGTCAGGAGCTACTTGAAAAAGCTCTGCGACGGGTTCGACAAGCTAACGCCAAGCGTGAGATGTATCAGAGCACATCGTGGGCGACTGATGTATCCAATTCTTTCACTACGATAGCTAAGAAGACGACGGCAACAACCCAAACTGATACAGGTGTTGGCACTGATGAAGCAATCCCTGATGCAGTGAAGCAAAACCTGAATGATATTATTGATCAGGCGATTGCTCAATCCGACTTAAAAAAAAGTCTCAGTGATGAAAACGCTGGTATAAACCCTGAGGTATCAACAACTGGAACTAACACAGAACCACGTTAAATTACTTTCCGATGTTAAACTGGATGGTGTTAGTATCCCTCCAGTACAGAGACCACTATCTAATGTTTCAATAGAAGGAATTAGTATCCCTTCAGTTGATATCGCTGTTGGGGAGGATGCATCACCAACACCTGACACTCTATTTAGCGATGATGAACAAATCTCTCAAAACGAATTTAAGAAAGCGGTTGAGGAAATATTTGAGGTTTATCCGATTCTTGCTCAAATGGGTATTCATCCTCTTGCTTCTAATGGACGTCAGCTAACAAAGTATTATATTGGAAACGGAGCTAAGACATTTGAACAAGATTGTCTCGGTTCCAAGCATTGATTGGGAAGAGACATACGATCATATTGGATTTGTCATCACAAACGATGTTAGATTTAACAATTATATCAATGAGAAACATGAGCGAAATGAGATGGGTAAAGAGGATAAAAATGCACCTTTTCAAGTATGGAAGCGTATTGAATCCAAAAGAGCAAGTGCTTCTTCTTTCGACGACTATAAACAAAGCAAACAACGACTTGAGGACAGTTTTCTCTTTGATAATTCAACTTCCACAACTTCCGATCAGTCTAATAGTAAATTCAAAATGTACTTGATCATTGCTAAAAATAAGGAACTACCTGAATCTAATGGTTTAATGAAGAAGATTGTTCCTATCCTTAAAGGAACGAACAAATCAACACCATTTGATGCTAATGGTTATGTATGGATCAAGGGAAGTACTATTGGTGTTTTCGGTAAGGAAAGTAATCAAATGAAGCCGGCTATTATCAAGAAGGTCAATTGGCAACTTACGCTCAAATCATTTGTAGATATGGTCAGGTCGAAAGGTCTTGACTTAGAGATGATCGGTGATGAGGACAAAGAAATTGATGTTAATGATTTCACAGAAGGC
The DNA here is from genome assembly GCA_033558025.1 of Phytophthora sp. 'mugwort'. Taxonomy (NCBI): domain Eukaryota; phylum Oomycota; class Peronosporomycetes; order Peronosporales; family Peronosporaceae; genus Phytophthora; species Phytophthora sp. 'mugwort'. The sequence goes on along the minus strand of JAUCEF010000004.1, from coordinate 2,030,188 downwards.
GTAAGTGAGGCACGTCAAGGTATTATGGCTGGAATTGATGAAGATATGGATCAAAACCTATCCAACGCTGATAACGATGCTAAAAAAAGTCTTAACTGATTACTATACGCAACTTCATTCAAAGGGTATTAAAATCCCGTTTAGACTCAAACCAATCGTTGAGGTTAAAGATAGTGTTAAAACGCATACAGACTACTATTTTGGTGAGCCATCTGAGACCAGACCATTGAATATTAGAAATGGGAAACACAAGCAAGTATCTGGAGAAGCGTGGAAGGGATTGATGAAGAATATCAGGTGGATGGGTACATTCCTATCGTTGCTCGATGGATTGAGGAATTGGATAAATATCTCAAGGAAGTTGAGTATCCATTCCCATCAAATGATGAGGAAGCAGCAAAATTGGTTGAAAGTAAGAAACTTGATCAGCAAAGGCGCAAAAATCTCGATGATAACCTTAAAATATTGAATGAAGCAATCTTGAATACGGCTCATGATATCAGACGACAAGGTATTGAACCCTATACTCAGGTTGATAGTGAAGACCAACTACAGAAGCTTCATGACGATTCTGAACGCGCTTACCAATCATATGGAGAAGCGCAAAAGCGTTATGAAGAGGCTAAGGAAGCAGTCAAAGGAAATAACTCAAAATCAGCTCGATCGGCACTAAAGGCAGCGGCATCAGCTATGAAGGCAACAAAAGCTGTATTTAACGCAAAAGCTAAACAATATAGCATTGCGGCTCAGGAGCAAATCAATGTAGATGGCTTTGTTGATCGTCAAGATGATAAATCGGTTCGTGGAGTTATGAATGATATGATCAATCAGGTTAGCGGAAGCGGATTGAAAGGTCGTGGCCTAAGAGGAGCAGGTGTTGCACCACTCGATGCGGTGGTCAGACGTGGAAGGACCTACAACCTAAATGAGATTCAGGGGTTAGCGACACCAAGCGCCTATGTTTATCGACAGCTCGGTAGCAAGTACATTCGTATTCCTGACCTTGATGCTAAGACTCTTGTGATTGTACAGCCGAATCGTCGCAAGTGTGGGCCGAAGTGTCAAATCAGTGATAGCCTACAATCAATGATCAGAAGTCTCGTATATAAGAACCATATCGATCAGGGGATGTATGACAAGCTCAGCATCGAAGATAAAAAAATGTTCAAAGAGATCCTTGCGATAGCTCATCTTCAGTACAATTTTCACAATAAGCTCACTGATCCACTTGAAACACTTCGCGCTGAGTATGACAAGCTCAAGGCTCATATTGAGTTAGGAAATGATAATCCAAGCATCATCAAACTGCTCAAGTCTTTTACAGTGGATATGTACAGCAATCGACTCATTGATGATAAAGAATTTAAAGAAATTATAACGACTACTATAATCATGTTCTTCTTTAACCCCCGAATTATTGCAGCCTCAAGTGGGAGCTATGGTGGTAACGCTGATAACAACGTTGCTGAGCTCAAAGCCATCATGAAGAATCTAATCATTCATGAACGCCCTCAGAAGACTCAGGCAGCCGTATGGGCTACTGATCTCGATAAGTCCATCAGGAAGGTGGATGCATCAACGCAAACCGAGGGTGGGCGTGTGGGCCTACCAACCCAAGAAAAAAAAGACCGTGAAGACGTTTGCTATCTAAGCAATACCACTTCGCACGAGTTTGTTTCGATATCCTCGATAAATGTTGATTTTTTTATCGCTGATACTTACTTCAAGTATGGCAGACTCACCATCAGGACTTTTGGTGGGAAGGAACACACTATCACCAAGAACAATAATTTTGTCAGCTTGTAGCATCGTCGATCCCACGATCTGATTAGGTTCATCAGTAGTTAAATTAGTTTTGAGCTCTTTACTTGGTAGGCAACCCATTGTTTTATATTGAGGTCCATAAATATTTTTTCGAAAACCAATCGGCTGAGTACATCGGATGGTTGTTTTTGTGTCGCTTATAGTATCTTTCGCGCCTCGCTTTATCGCTGTGATCATACGCACGAAATGCTCTTAAAGGTGTCGAATCCTTGTATTGTTGATAAGGCGTACCATCCCGCTTGAAAGCGCCAAAAGATACAATGCTACCATCATCAAACACAGCATCATATTTTTTTCCCTTTCGTTGAAAAACTCTAAACTTGAAGGCAGCCATTGTCTATACTCACTCAGCGATTTTTCAACTCATCGATTTGCTTTTGCTGGTCATCTACTCTATCGATCAATGCCTGAATCATTATCACGTTATAAGCAGCTAATTTTGAATAATCTACATGAAGCTTTACCCCCTTAGGCTCTAACCATGGATCAGAACTTTGCTCAAGTTCTGTATCATTATCAGGGATACGAGCGACTAAATCTAAGAATCCTTGATCTAAAACATCCTGAGCGATCAGACCCAATTCTTTTGGCTTATCAGGATGTTGCTTCCATTTATATGATTTCACTTTCAAGGTCTTGTAAGACATTCAACACGGCCAATAGGCACATCAACAATATCTTGCTTTAAACGACGATCTGATTGCATAACCATCGCTTCGCAACCAATATACCCGTTAAATATACCGCATACATTTGTATATGTGATTGGTGTTCCAGTAGCAGTTTCTGTCACTCCAGAGTCACTTCTTAGTCGATACACTGTTAATCCTACATTACCTGCACTATTCCATGTATAACTTACAGTATTAGAGACATGGAGAGGGGCGGATGGGGTGACAGTAGATAATCCAAGACGTCCAGTGTTCGTTAGAGTCATACGAGTTGTCTGATTAGTACCAAATCTTAGGTCATTAGATGTATAATTTCCAATCCAAGTAGCATTCGTAGATGTTGCATTAGTGCCATTATTGACCTCGATTTGAAACTGAACAGGTGAAATGTTCGATCCTTTAAATGTAAGCATCCTTGTATAGCTACTATCCAAATAATCCGTTCCAGATCCAGTAATAGAGAAATATTCATTTGCAGGTGTTGAATTAATGCCTAACTCTGTTAAGCTTCCTACAGTTGTTATACTAGCTTGATTTCCATAAGCTAAAAACCCCTTTAGACTACCAGAGCACGTAATATCACCAGATGTTGAAAGGGTTGCTGCTGATATATTTCGACTTGCATCGACGAAAGCAACACTATTGACTTGATACCCAGCGAATGCGTTCATCGTTCCGCTACAAGCAATATTACCGATATTTTGGATATGCCTTGAGCTTGTGATAACATCAGTCCCGCTGATTCTGATCGATCCGAAGTCACCGAGTGTCCCTCTGACCTTTATCGACCATTCAGGTTTGAGCATCAAGAGTGCGGATCGATGCGATATCCTTGTTGATATCAACTACGAGAGCTTTAGATGCTACAGTACCACCATAACCGATGCCAACGAATGCCATATGATCAAAATTGAGATACGATCCCAACGATGAGTTCCAGAATTTGAGGTTAGGTATTCGCAAACCAGTTCCACCAGTATTCAGCGTGAGGTTGGTTAGGATTCCAACAGCCGTAATGCCCGTTTGAGATCCTGAAACAGCTCCAATCAGCATTGTTGCGGATATTGATGATAAACCAGTTAATGATCTACCTGCACCCGTGAATACAAGGTTGCCGCCAATCGTGAGCCCTGATAGCGTCCCAAGTGAAGTAATATTGGTTTGAGCTCCTGTCGATAGCGTGCCAGATAGTGTAGCTGCCGATACAGCGCCAGAGACATTCAATGCTGAGAGAGTGCCAAGTGAAGTGATACCAGGCTGCGCCGCGGTCTTTATGGATCCATAAATATTGGTCGCCGTCAGTGATGTAATAGTTCCGATTTCGCCAGATCCTCCAAGAACGAGAGCCTTTGAGTTTGCGGCTGATCCGGGTGTAATTCCATCTAAGAATGATGGTAGAGTCCCCACGGGAACACCTGCGACCGTCAGAGCGCTGCAACTGATAGTACCAAGCCCACTAATATCATTATTGGTTCCAGGAACAAGTGATACGCCTTGTGTAGCTATCCCGGGTGTAATCCCTGATAGGAACGTCAATCGATAATCATTCTTATCAAGATACAAAGTCTGAGCATACTCATATGACAGATAACCAGACGAATCCAACTTTAGAAAGTAATCGGGATTATAGATGGTTGATGTGAAAATTGGCTGAGGATAATGAAAACCAGAACGCATAGTTGTTTTTTTGTCTCAAGCTATATAGAACAAGCGATTAAATACACGATCATGAGCGGAATTCCAAACTATGGGGCCTCCCTCCCGAAAAGTTCAAATCGTAAAACATGGGTGATATACCAGCTCTTGACATTAAAAAGCTGTTCAGGATGGTTGTCCTTGGTCCATCGCTCAGTGGGAAGAACAATCTATGCATGTTCATCCTCAAGCATTCTCCTCACGTATTTGCACATCTAACGATCATAGCTCGTAACAGCAAGAATTGTATGAGTATCTCCGTGATAAGTTGGAAGATTTCATTATTTTCGCTGACCCCTATACCCCACCGAAAGTTGATCAAGTCCGCCATACGCCAATGAGCTCCAACAAACCTGAACTTGTCATCATAGACGACTACAGTAATGATAATCTACTCCAGAAAAATATCTTCTCACATTATTTTACAAGGGGCCGACATTTCAAGATATCCACCATATTCCTTAGCCACAGCTACTTTGCTACTGATAAGATGATTCGCTTGAATTCAGAGTACGTGGCGATCCTAAAAGCTAATTCGAAGCGTGATTTACAGATGGTGGTCAAGGACTTCAATATCAAGGGGGTAGATGATCGCTCGATCGTCTATTACTACAACAAAGCCACTGAGCAAAAGGGACAGATGTTATTCATCGACTCGGTGAAGGGTCAAATCAGGTACAACTTTGATAGACCTATTGCGATGGAAGAGTAATATCATTTAATCAATCAGAAATATGCTTAGCATCATATAATTAACGATGTCAAGTTTGATCAAAATCGACAGTACCAACCTCGTACAAGATGGATACAGTTCCACTTGGAAATATCAATTCCCTGGATCGGCTGCTGACATCCATGAAGCTGTTTGTGCTGTTCAATCAATCAGCATGTACAACTCGGAATATAACATAGATGTGATGCAATTTCAGAATACTTCATTCAAAATCGAAGTGCCAACGGCGGCTACTACATCTACGATAAGTATGAATCTACAAGATGGTATATATCAATACACAAATATCAACGCAAGCATCCAAGCTGCTTTGATCAGCGTTGGTGCATATCTGATCGATAGCGAAGGGAATAACGTTTTCTATATCCAATTGATTCAAAACAATGTCTATTACGCTGCTCAGATCGATTTCTCGCCTACTCCTACTTCCCTCCCATCAGGATATACAAAACCCGCTGGTGGGCTTTATTCCGTTTCTGGTACTGGTTTGCCTACAACTACACGCGTGCCTCGTCTGATTATTGACAATGCTGAGTATGGTAAGGTTCTTGGTCTTGTTTCAGGAACGTATCCCGCTGCATCGGCTGCTGTTGCAAGCGCTCAGCTATCAAATATCATTCCTCAAGCTCATCCAACGAGCTCATACATCGTTCGTTGTGATCTTATAAAAAATGAGTACGTCGCCTCGGGTGATATTAAGTGCGTTTGATAGAGGTGATACCCCAATTGGAAAGTTGATTAATTATAAACCAAGTCAATATGCTTGGATGAACTGCCACAATGGCTCTCGCTCTGCGATCACAATTAGCATTTACAATCAGGATGATAAGAAAGTAATCTTTCGTGATACATCAGTATCGATCATGCTTCTAATTCGTCCAAAAAAATAAGCTGATGATATATTTTTTTAGAAAGTAAAACTTCCAGCTGCCATAGCCTTCTTTCCCATAGCTCGAATCTTAGCCATGTGATCCTTAGCCTCTTGACTACCCTTTGCAAATTTTTTGGGCTTGGGCTTGGCTACACCAACGCCGTATCGTCTCTTTACTTCTCCACGGATAGACATGATTAGGTTTTCATGCTCAGGCTTAGTCGCCTTGGATAGTAGGTACTTCTCTCCTGCATCAACTGCATCAGTTAGAACCCCCTTTCGTTTAGCGTAAGATAGAGCTCGCTTAGCTTCCTTCTTCACATCAGTCATAGTTAGTTTTCCTCCTTCCTTATCAGAGTCGCTGTCATAGACACCAATACCCGTCATGGAACGAATGGCTGCTCTTGCGGGGATAGCCGCCGATGGCTGACCTGCATATGTTGCAAGAGCGGGAACTGCAAAATCAGCTGCTCTACTAAGTAATCCTGAGTCTTTGGCGAACTTAAAAGCTGATTTGATACCTCCCCATACCTTAGACCAAATACTCGCTCCGTGCATGCCTCCACCATTCATATGCTTGAATGGATAGCCGATTTCCTTCTTTGTGATAGTCAGTCGCGTTCCTTTCCCCGCTTTAGCAGCCTTGACTGCCTTAGCGTAGCTCTCGGGATGTAGATGTAGTGTAGCTCCGCTTCCGCTTAGATCATCTTTCGACAGCGTTAGTGTTCCTGTCTTGAACGCTCGCTTGAGCTTCGCTTCGGGGATAGCTGATGAAACTGATAACTCCTTGAAAGTCATGGTTATATTATTGTCAGGTTTAAATCCTTCATCTTTGAAAATAATTGTGGTTTCTTGTGTTGCTTGGAATAGAGCCAAAGGATACAAAATGGTCCGCAATAATCTCCATAAGTCCCTTGATATTGCTTGGGGTTGTATCTTCCAATTCCATACTTAGTAGGGCCTGCTTCACCCATACTATCAAAATACTCACCGTTATGAACTGCCGTCCAATGGCCTACATTAAGATTAGGTGGTCGTAGTAGAATGAGGTATGATCCTTTCTTCGAAATTGGTTTCGTTATTTCACTTGATTCATAGATATCATCAAGATGAACCCCAATTATTTTCGATAGTTCGATTAATTCATGGTCGGATGTGATGGGCTTGATAAGATGGCTCATAATATTTAATTTCCTGAAAAGTATATTAGAAACCATATAGATTCAACAATGAGTGAAACTCAACTATCCGACCAATATTTGTACCAGAGTTCGCTCAAGAGCGATCCTGAGATCAAGGTATCTTCCGGCAAGAGTGTCCCGTTTGTTATTGATCTGAATCAGGGTTCATACCAGAATGGTGTCATTACCATTGATGCAACTGCTCAGCTTAATGGTTCTGAGGGATTCGCATGTCTTCGCGATGCTTACCTCATGCTCCCATACAAGGTATCGATGAAGAATGGTGGTACCGCTCAGACCGCTGCTGCCAATCGTTTCTGTGCTACTCTAAAGTGCGGCAACTGGAATGTCATCGATAGCATGTCGCTTGAGCTCAATGGTAAGACCATTATCAGTATGGCTGACTACAAGCTGTTTTGGAACAATATTCGTGCTCAGACAGGTTATAGTCCTCAGTACGTTGATAAGCATGGTGCTGAGTCGTTCCTTTTCCCCGATTCCGCTCAGTCCGTTTCATACAGCTCTGCTACAAGCTCGACTACCAGTGATGGATACAGCAACACTACTGCATTCACGTCTTCTTTCGCTACCACTGGTCCCGCCGGTGGCGCCTCTATCCCCAATGGTGGTCTCGTTAAGCGCCTTCTATCGAACCCTCCTACCGCTGGTGCTGATTTCTCTACTTCGTGGCCTTCGGTAGGTGCGGCGGCTGCTTCTACTACCATTGCTAACCAAACTGCTCGCGGTGCTTTCGTTGCTGACTCTAACGCTGCTGATGCGATCATGGGAACGTGGAACTACATGCTCAAGATCAAGCTAATTGACCTCCATCCTATCTTCAAGGATCTTGACTTGATGGCCAATCCTCAAATTCGCCTTCGCTTCCGCGTCAATCAGGGTACTTCCGCTGTCGCTGTAAGCGCTGCTAAGGGTTTGTTTCTAACAAGTACTACTCTTGCAAGTGGTAATGTATGCCCTGTTATGCTTGCGGCTACCTCCACTGGTAATCCTATGGCTGGTGTGTCATCGCTAATTCCGCTCCATTCAGTATTTCCTGGGGCGCTGTAGTCAATGCCCTTGAACCCAATATTGATGAACTTACATGCCTTTCACCACTTCTCGTCTGTATGTACCGTTCGTACATCTAGAGAACCCTCAGGCTATTATTTCCAAGCCTGTTACGAAAATTCGATACAATGACTGCTATGCTCAGTGGTTCTATCAGCGTGCTGCTGTTGGTAAGCAAGCGACTCAGCATAATGCTGCATTCGATCTCCAACTGTCGGCGTCTGTTAAAAATGCCAAATACATTATTCTTCTTCCTTTCGCTGAACAGACGGGTAGCTTTGCTTCCGCCGCTGTACAGCAATTTCAGAGTCCTTTCGATTCGGCTCCGTGGTCGCTTCACCCGGGATCGTCTATTCGCAACTTCAACGTTCGTATCGGATCTCATCAGACGTTCGATATCAGCCATGACCATGACTTCCATCACTTTCACAATGAACTAGCTAAGATTGGATCGATAAATGGTGATTTGACTCCTGAGCTGGTGAATGGTCTTCTTGACTATCAGACGTGGTCGCTAACTAACCGCGTTCTCATTGCTGATGTCAGTCGTCTGACTGAGCGTGATATTCCTTAGGCTATTCAGGTACAAGGCATAAACGCAGGATGCCAAGGAACAAATATGCTCGTACTGGTTGTGAGTGAGCAAGAGCTATCTTACGATCGCCTAACGGGTGAGATTTTAGATTTTACCACAGCTTAGATTTGAAAAAAATATTTTTTTCTTAGCTTAACTCTTTCAGTAGCTTAGGACATTTTTTCAATAACGAACTGGTTCTTGCGAAGGTAATCGATATATCCTGAATTCATTCGACTGATCTGCTTGAGGGTCTTACCTCGATACTTACCCCAAGTCATCATGTAAGAGTTATCATCAGTCAGAAACTTGCTGTGGAGGAATATCTTGATTTCATCACTAATAATTTGATTGGGTTGATTGAAAACCCAACGACAATAGCCGGGATCACTATCATAGACCTCTTCAATGGTCTTACCTTTGTATTTTCCGAAAGTTAGTTCGTTCGACATGTTATCAGTGGGGTGTATCTATATACATACCCCCTTTTAAATTTTTGGGACTTTTTTTAATTAATTCAGAAATTACCGACAGTGCGATCTTAGTGCTTGAGCGGATCTGAAACCACCCTAAGATCCAAAAGGCGTTGCATTCGCTCTCAGGTGGTCGAGAGGTTGCGTCGTCAAAATAGCAGCTGGTCCGAAAGAAGGTTCCAGGAATGTTCTTGGTGGTAAATTACGGTAAGGAAAAAAACTGCCGGCGTAATGTTCCAAGTATTACTACTCCGATGGCCAGAAGCACTTTGGCTGGAACACGATCGATTTCTCGAGCGGGTGGCCCGATGTGCGAGCTTAAATGTGATTAAAATGCCGATTGGGCAAATGCGTTTCCCAAACATTTAGTTACTTTCCCTTTCAGCAAAATAAACTATTTAATGTCCCGGATTTTTTTGTTGTAAAGATGATTTTTGTATCGAACGTTGTCAAATGATAAACCACAAGAAGATACAAACTGATATTTAGAAAAACACTGTAGCAACATTGACTACTCAAAATTCAGGCCGTGAGCGACGCCCTTCTCCTCATCCTGTTGGGCAGCCATATTGTTAAAAATATGTTCCAGCGCGGTTTCGCTCACACTGTACTCGTCCACATTGAGATCGGTATGAGCTTGATCAAGCGCACGGAAAAGTTCGGCTGGACGCAACACTGTCTTGCTTTCCGAGTTTTCGAGCCAGTGCTTAGGTACTTGGAATCGGAAATGTTCTCCTTGCTGCTCCGCAAGAATACTGCCGGGAAACTTGTGCTGGAAAAAATCTCGCAGTCTCTCACCGTGAGTTTCGGAAACCCACCACGCACAAAAAGTCTCGACAGAGATGGAACCGTGAGTCTCCAGCTGAGTGGCAACCAGCCAACCGATACCCGAATGATCGAGGATCCGAGCACCACGTTCGGGGACTCCCAGGACAGCGCACAGATCTTGAACGTTTGCAGACGTAACTTTTGTCACACTGTTCCGTTCAGCCGATAGGAATGGCCGTACCTGCTCCATAATATTTTTCAGCTCGGTGGCATCGGCATTCGACACTCGCAGCGTGATTTCGACTGTGTAACCTCGACCGAACTTTTGTTTGAGGTGTTCAACACTGCCGAGGCATTTTAGCCGACCACTCACAAGGATACCGACTCGAGAACACAGAGCTTCACACTCTTCCATACTGTGTGTGGTGAGTACGACGCAAGTTCCATTGTGAGTGCCATTCCGATCCTGTGAACACACGCGTGTGATGACCTCCCACATTTTCCGTCGAGAGCTTGGGTCTACACCTGTCGACGGCTCGTCCAGGAAAACAACGCGAGGTCGTCCGAGCAATGCGATAGCCGTCGAGACCTTGCGTTTGTTGCCACCGCTGAGTCCTCGCGTAAGTTTGTCCCGGTATTTTGTGAGTCCCAGATTTTGAATCTGTTCATCCACTGCAATATCCACAAACGTTTCGGATATACCTTTAATCCGAGCATACAACTGCAGTTGTTCCTTCACTGTGAGTAAATCATGAAGTGCGTCAAACTGCGGACAGTAGCCCATTGTTTTCCGTGCAGAAGCTGAGCTGGTTGACAAGTCAAAGCCGCTTAATGTGACAAAACCCTGGGTCGGTGCTAACTGTCCCGTCAAAACCGCCATTGTCGTCGATTTGCCAGCACCGTTTATCCCCAAGTAGCCAAAACACTCACCACTTTGAATGGATAAACTCAAGTCTTTTAATGCGACTTTTGCACGTGGTTTGCCAGCGTATTGCTGACGCAAATGCCGGATAAACACGAGATTGTTTGGTCCTGGGGCGTGTTGCTCCACACGCTGTCGTTCGCGCTCGACATCGTCGTCTTCTGTCTCTGTGCCATCCATTTCGACGACTTGATGTTCTACTTTCCCTATTACTGACTGTTTCCACTTGACCGAGCGGTTCTCAAGTACAAACACAAGAACGGACAGAAGCAGTGCCTCAACCAGAGTATACACCAGCGGTGCACCAACGATCTCGAAATCAAACGGCTGCCGTACACAGCACGAAGGCTCAACGCGGTCCCAACATTCCGTGCATTCGTTTTTGCCCAGACCTTCAAATAATCCGAAAAACGACGGGGACGTTTGTAGCCAACGTGCCGAACCAAAGAGCGCACGACGACTCACTTTACGTGTAGCCAGTTCGAAAATGCCGTTGTTTAGCGTGTAGCCAGGGAAGAGCATGAAAATCCATCGCAAATAGTTTTGATCAAGCGACGAGAGATTTAACGAGCCCGAAATGGAAAAATTGATAATTCGGCACATAAAAGAGAAAATGCTGAGCAAACCACCGGTGCCCAATGCAAACACTAGCAACGCCGTCTGTGCCACCGCGTGCTGCACGTAACGTCTGGAGAAGAGGTAGGCGAGAGGAATAATGGCCCAGATGTGAGTGATTAATAGCGTAATGATAGCCACCACATCGGATGTGCTCGTTTGATCGGCCCCACTGGGCGTCATTGAGAGCGGAATGATGATCGCTGAAGCCACAATGGGCACGATTGTGAGGACGAGGTCGTGTGTCCAGCTGGCTAGCCAATAGGCCGAGACATTGGCGCCACTGATGAGCTGTAGACTCTTTGCATTCTGGCTCGGATCTTTTTCTCGGACGATAAAAGCGACAATCGCCGCTGGGATAAAGGCAAATGCCAGCATGACAACTAACGCGACTAAAAAGCCGTTAAGTGTCACTTGGAGCTTGGCATTGTCTTTCGAGAGACAATTATTGTTGTAACACGGCGACGAACCGCACGTGTTGCATGGATACCAGGGCGAGGCGACATTTGCCACATCGCAACATACATTGACATCACAGTTGACGAGCCCAAGCGTGCAGTACTCGAAGCCACGAGAACTTGCACATGCCGATACATTATAGTTGGAAACTACGAGATTATTGAAGTCAATCGACGCACATTGAGTCTGTTGTGCTTCGGTGGGTAAATTTGACGCATAGTTGGGGATAAAATCTGCTACCTCGATTTCCGGTACAATGCCTAAAATGATCAAAAAGATGAGTGGAATCCCCACCGAGTATGCCAGTGTCTTTTTATCACGCTTGGCAATCTGAAACCGTTTCTTTGTCAGTGCCACGTATTGCGTCCATATTGATGGTTCAGTAATGGGAAGAACCGTTGATGGCAAATTCCTCCCCGACATTTTTAATTTAAGCGGAGTAGACCCCATCTGTAAAGATGTCGAAGGTTTCCGTTCCAAGGTTTCCGTTTCAACTTGAAGTTGCTCTTCTTCATGTTCCCGCGAGATCCGTAAGAACACTTCTTCCAGAGTTGTGACGGAAATACCATACTGCTGGACACCAAGCCGAGGCATCTCGGCGTCCAGTTGCTCCAACATGGAAGGAAACGCGTCAGATGACGCTGTCGGAAGCTGGAACACCAGCTCCGAGCCGGAATCGCTCAGACATTTCACACCTGGAACTTTTTCCTTTAGAAACATTTCCACTTCGTGAGCGTCACATGATATATCAGAGGTCTTAATCAGAGTCAAGTTGTAGCCTGCGCCAAATCGGTTCTTAAGGGAAAGTGACGAACCGGCACACCGCAATTGACCATCCGCTAGAATCGCGATACGATCTCCGAGAATGTCAGCTTCATCCATAAAATGCGTCGTGAGAACAATGACGCGGTCCTCACGGCTCTGCTGGAGCAAGTTCCACGTGAATCGACGAGAATAAGGATCCATACCCGACGTTGGTTCGTCCAGAAAAACGAGTTTGCTGCCACCCAGGAAGGCGAGTGCCACACTTAACTTCCTTTTTTGGCCACCGGAAAGGGTCTTGGCAAGCGTGTGGCGAGTCTCAGTGAGTCCTACATCCTCAATCATCTTGTCTACATTGGCCTGGAGGTTCCCGTGTGACACATGCTTCATCGTGCCAAACAGCAGCAAATGTTCTTCCACCGTCAAGTCCTGAAACAGTACGTCATGTTGAGGGCAAATGCCAATGAGTCGTCGTAGCTCGTGGAAGTCACGTTTGATAGAGCATCCATACAACGTCGCGTCGCCAGCAGTAGGAGGGATGAGACCCGTGAGCATTGACAGAATTGTCGTCTTCCCGGCGCCGTTGTGGCCCAAAAGTGCCGTGATCTGGCCGTTGTACATTGTCAAGTCCAAACCGGCAACAGCCACACGTTCCTCGCCATCTTCTTCAAGTGGAAACACCTTCCGCAACCCGCGAAGCGCGAGACAGGTGCCATTTCGCTCTTGCATAGCTAAAACGGCGTTCACAGGCTCAATGTACGCGTTCCCAGCGACTGGTTCGAGCTGTTTGGCACTGTTCTCTGTGTCATCAAGTTGCGTATACGCTCCACCAGCTCGAGGTGAGAGCGTTGACAAAATCTGATCGGAGCTTGTCAAATTATCATCTGGAGCAGATCCGTCCATCTTGTTAACCCAGTAACTCGTCGTGAAAAGAAAATACCATGGCTTTCTCACGCCATATTGCTGAGGTAGTATCTGTTCTAAATACCATCCCAATGCCACTAGTAGAACAGCGTCAAGCATGAGAAACAGACTCATATGAAAAGCACTGGGCACTGTCACGGGCTCTTCTTGAAGACCAACAGAATACGCAAAACCCGTGCCAAGCTGAGCACGACGTAGCATTTCGTCCACAGCCAGCGCGAATGCGGTGGGTGGAGACAGCGCTGCCCAGTACCGCGGCGCGTTCGTGTCAGCAGATTGCACCGCAAAGAATAAGAAGAAAAGAATCAGCCACAGCAGCACCGAGGCGATGGCAGCCGTCCGGGATTTATTGAAGAATGGCGTAATGAAATACGAGAACGCAGTGATGGCCACACTGAGCGTCCAGAAGAGACTGACCAGCGTCGCGTACTCGGTCGTTGGAAACACATTTCCATACTTGAGCACGGCGGCAATGGCAAACGCCAGCGGCGTCGCTAGAATGGCCGTCGTGAGGCACCACGAGCAGAGCAGCGTCGCGTCTGAGAGCCCCATGATCTTCATGACCTCCCGCAGTCGGTTCTCCTTCTCAATGACCATTGTCGTCGTCGTTGTAGACACAAATTTAATGTAACTCACCAGGAAAAACAGTCCCAGTACGGACTGGCCGCCCGTATAGAAGGACGTCATGGTTGAGGACGGGCCTCCAATGGCCTCGAGTCCCCAGACGGCCAGGTCACTGCAAATGAGCGTTGTATTGCCCTCTAGCACTGCCGCTTCCGACGTGAACCAGTCCGACCTCCATCCGCCCGCGAACTTGTCGAGATTGGCCAGCACCAGCAGCGCCGTGGATAGCAGCACGGGCAGCATCAGCTCCATCACAAGCGAAACGGGGCGTCTGCGTCGTAGTACCATGTTTTTCCACACCAAGTTGGCCACCTGTCGCCATGTTGTCGCCACTGTAGCAGCTACACCCGCTTCTGTGCGTTGCTGTCTACGGTGGCGTCCGTAAAGCCTCGAGAACACGGCGACCGCCGCGACGACGACCGCGACGACGGCCGCCACTGCAATAAGGATTGTATTAGCCGTGGCAATGCCTCCATCACACTCGTTCTGGTACGTGAAGACGCTGTCGAACAGCTCCTTGCACGTCGTCAGGGCTGCGGACGACGTGTTGCAGTTCTGGAGCGACGCGGCGGCGGCACAGCATGAAGCTGAGGCTGACAACGTCTGCTTGGAGCACATGACACGGCAGATTGAGTCTCCGTTGAACGCATTGTCGTCCGTACTGCTGGAGGAGGAGAAAGAGGAGGAGGAAGTCTCGTTCCGGCTCAGGAACTCGACCGGCAGCAGGTTAAAGAGCCCCGAATTGGTCACGCAGAGGCCGTACGCCATGTCGTTCTCCAGGACGGTCGTGGCGCAGTCAGAGAGCGCAGTCAGCGTCGCGCTCTCAGTGTTATCCGAGGATCCAGAGTCCGCCATGGCCGAAGGAATTGGATTGTGACCGGATGGTAGGAATTAATTTTGTAGTATCCGCCCCATTATTGTCGGCAGGAAGGTCACTTTGATTAACGCACACAGCCGGACGCAATCACCAAGAGGATATGGGCGTATTAGTGAAAAAACCGTAAGATTATATGAGTTCCGGGGTTTGATTGAAGCTGGAGTGACTTTAATACTGTGAATGAGCTGTAAGAAATAATATATTGAGACGTTCAATAGTGGTCGTGATAACGCAAAAGAGCCGCTTGGGACAAAGTGGACAGGGTTTACTTGACCCATGTTGGACAGCAGCCCGATTGACGGACTTCAAACAGCGAGAGCTCGTGGTCGAACCCGGAGTTACTTCCATTTACTTCTAATAGTCGCACGGAGTGAAAACGGAACGGAAACCTTCTTTCTTTTGCATGCATTTCTTTCTAGTCACGCAGCGGGATAGCGTGACTCGCCGAAAAACAATTTTAAGTGACGTCTCGCCTTGGCACGTTGGCAATTTCGAACAATGGCAGCTTGTTTGTGAGCCTGATGGAGTCACTCGTGGCTGATTACGGCACTTGCTACACGAGGTTTACTTATGGTAGCCATTCCCTTCGAGTTGCGGGGGGAAACAACCTCTCTTGGGAAATCGAAGGCATCGTTGCTATGCTTCTGATACGAAATCAGTGCATAGGTTTTCCTAGCTAGTCCTCGATGGCGCCAAACTTTCGATGTCTGTCGTAGCCTTCTTCAATGATCTCGATAGTCGTGCTCGAATTCCGATTGATCGCAGCCGCGCAGGCTGCTTCGTCCACTGTGAAGTTTACGTCATTCGTCGCTGTCTCAAAGCGATCGAATCAACTTTGAGGTAGACTGCTCGGAAAGATGTTCGGCATTTAAAGCAAACGCGTTTGGTCACGTAACAATGAGGACGGCGATACCTAGTGTTCTCAGTTCGCGTATTTCGTCTGCCCTCCATTCCGCGATAACTATTAAAAAAAACGAAAATTGAGCAATGCTATCGGTTTATGCGACCTCAACCGCAGTTGATGTTGTACCAGGTTGCCATAGCTCGTCCGCGGTAGTGTGCTGGTTTCGTGATCAGTGACAATGCGCTCATATTTCGTGCGAGCGCCGAGACGAGTAAAACAACCAGAAAAAGCATAGATTTGCCAGTATATGTATGCACGTGTCAGAAAAATAATAACTCTTGACATATTTAAAGAATGATGTGCACACGTGTATACTTGTCAGAAAAAAATAGCTCTTGATATTTTTTTATATGCACACTTGTATACAAGTACTGATGCTAATGGCGCATACCCACTTTGCATCGCGCTGAATAACTTGAACTATTCTGAAATAGAACCTCGAGCTGAAGTTACCGAATGCAGAATCATCATTAAGAGTGACTATTCCCACAATCTACAGGGATTCTGGACCTAAATCGTGTGGTATCGGTATGCCTGTCAAAACTTTACGTGTGCGATGTTACAGTAGGGTTCTGCCACAAGCGTGCCCGGGTGTTGGGACCGCGCGGAGAGCGCACTCGCGACATCCGTTTCCCAAATTGTGCTAGTATTCTCTGCTAATCACCTTTCCTTGGAGAGGGTGGTGATATATGTTGAATATATCTGTATTGTACCGGTGAAATGGTACGAGAGAAACGCGGTACATTGCCGTATGAACCAATTGCCAAACATAGACTGGGTGCACCTTGTGTTCTTTCTTGATAAATAAGCGTCACGCACGGCTGCCGCCCTGGAGGATGTTGCTGTGTGTGAACGTTGCTAGCCATCCGCGGTGAGTACACCTATATGCTACTGTACAGTGTTCCCATCACTAGAAAATCGAAACGTGCCGCGTAATCACCTCTCTGCGCGATTGCCAGTGCGATTTGAACGAAACGTTCTTGGTGGGGAATGCGCTTGTATTAATAGCTAACGAAAAGTTTCTCCAGTGTCCGCGCGCTAACATTGAAATTCACTTCTTCAGGTGGTGGCAAAAGGAATTATGGCGAATGCGAACGCTGCCGTTGTTACCAAACATGATTACCCCTAGTGCCATTGGTCGGACACACTTCAACATGGGTAACATTCCCTGCCATTACTTATATACAGCTATTCGCCTTTCCAAGTCTATTCCATACAAATACAGCCTGTCAAAACGAAAGTCGCGATCTGCTTGCTTCAGAAACTTGATCTTTCGCGATGCAAATCTCGGGAACAACCGGCAAACGCTGTCGCAGGATGCCTCCAATGCCAGCGGGATTATGGTGGCAATGAAGCCAACCGGCGTGCGACAGCCCTCACGCCGTTCCATCATCATCCGATTCACTTGGCGCTTACAGTTTATTCACGGACTTGCTGTCAATCAAGAGCATTGACAACATCGACCTTCCAATGACCGCGCATTCGCTGCGGATATCCGTGGGCAGTAGCGGCCACACCGTGGGCGACACGTGCATCGACCTGTACGCGGAACGGGTGATGATCCCGCGGATCTCACTCTTCTCGTTGCTAACGGGATTATTCGTGCTCACGTTGCTGCTAGTCCACCGCCGGCGTCGGCGACGCACGGGCCAGTTGGCAAAGTTGTTTCCCGTAAAGGTCGTTTTCGAGACCTCGAGTCTACCCGATGGCGAACACACTACCCGTAAGCGCTGGTTTGCGTGCTTCCTAGCGACTACCGTGGCATGGATCATCATCTTTCTGTGCACGTTCAACTCCTCTACCGCCAAGACGTCCACGTCCATGAGCGCGGCGCAGGCGCGACCGCGCATTGTCTTCAGCTTTACGACGACCCCAGGGGGTATCGACGTGATGCGGCCGACGGTGGACGCGCTGGTGCGTCAGGAAGGCGACGGTTTTGATGTTGTGTACGTCATCATCCCTCGAATGTACCGAGACAAGGTGGTGGATATCCCCTCATGGCTGTTGCCCGACGCCGCGACACTGAACCGAACCGAATTCCGCGCGATCACGTTCGCCACCGGTCCGAGTCCGTACCACAACAAGCTGCAGCTCATCGTACTGGACACAGACTTTGGACCCGCGAGCAAAGTGCTCGGCACATTGTTGGTGGAGCAGGACCGGGACACGATCATTGTGTACGGCGACGATGACCGGGTCTACCCGCCCCAGCTCTGTGAACGGGCACTGCATTACACGCACAAGTACCCGAACGACGCGATCGCGGTGCTCGGCGGGTGGATCTCGGCCGAGGACGGATTGTATTGTGGACGCAGCCTCGCGCTCGGTATCAACAGCGTCTCGTTTGTTGGAGGAGCGGGTGGCGTTGCAGTGAAACGGAAATTTTTCGGCATGGAGGACGCCACAATGCCGGCGTTTCAGGTCGCCAACATGTCCAAAGCGTGCTTCCTCGGCGACGATTACTATCTGTCGCACTTGCTGAGCCGGAATAACGTTCGTCGACGGCTGGTGTCTGATAGTTGCTGGAATATTGAGTCGCTCACGGAATCGTTCTCACATGGCGGCCTTTCATACGCTCCGTCGGCGCACCCTGGTGGGGCTAATGTAGAGCACTATCAGCAGTGCATCCGAGAGCTAGGCAAGGACCAAGACCTCTCTCACGACGGTGAGTTCGGGTCGGCTTATATGTTCCTCTTCTCTCGCACGTGGGGGGTTCTCCGCGGCCTCAAAAATCTGTACGTCGGTGGAGAATTCGTATCGTGCTGATGATGGTACATTCCTTTATAATAGCCAGCAAAAGTGCTCACTTCGTTTTAGTTTTAGCGACAATTAATATCAGCCGCATTATACGCGGAGTTTTAAACACATAAAGTGTAGACTGGGATCATACGAGGGGCGAATATGTGAATGGCAACCCTCGAAAAATGTGAGCCTGATCTCGGGCGTTACCATCCAGTAAATCTACTAGCAAATGGATCACGCAACGCGCTTCTCCTAGCTCAGTCTTCAAATTGCAGCGCAACCAGCACGACTACCCTCAACGGACGCGAATGAGCTTCCGCGTCGTGACATTTGCGTTGTTCTCTATCGGTATCCTGATTGTTTCTGGCATTCAGACCATAAGTGCGATGAAAGGCGAGCTTCGGGTATATAACGAACCAAATTTCAAGAGACTTCGTCGCATTATCGGTGTTTCGACGGGCAATCTCTGCTACGATATGCCGTGCGCTGATCTAAGCGGTACCATATCTTCGGCGAGGTGGACGGGGCTTCCAACCACGACGTCCACGTTCACCGATGGCCAAGTGAAGATTGCCTTCTACAACCGTGGCAACTGTACGGGCAAAATGGTCGTTCTGAACACGAACGTCGACGGAGTTCGCGCCTTCGCACAGCTTGAAATGGACAACGCCACCACGTCTTTTGCAGTACTTGAGACGTCGATGACGATGCAGCACGCGACGACGGACATTTGCAAATGGTAATCGTTTTTTTTTTTATACACTGCCTGTGTTTTAAAACGCAGGCAGTGTTTAATTCAGACGCACATCTACATAGTAATGCTTTGATGTGAAACAGAGCCTCACCAAAGAGTTGATAAACTTGGTGGCGAGTTCATGACGCTGCGGGCTTCAGGCAGCCATATTGCGTTGATTCGATTCCAGAGCACGACGACGCTCCAAATTCTCCTGGCGCTTGGAGAAATACGCCAACGTCTGCTCATAGTTGAGGTAGCGTGGATTGATGCCGAGTAGTCGTGGCATCCGACACGTCTTTGCTGTTCTATTGATCGCGTAACTAGCGACGCGATTCTCTTCATCTCGGTGCCGGCACTGATTGGGCTTCAAAGGTACCAGCCACTTGAGCATACAACTCGAAATACCTCGAGGGGGGCAACTCCCTGTAGTCAACTCAGCGTGACGATGAGCAGCAAACGCCAGTTGGTCGGCCGCATACGCTTCGAAGTGAGGCAATGCAACAAGGCCAACAGCGTGCACCAGCTCTTGGACAATCTCCGTGACGCTCTGCGGCCGCTCAGCAGCAGCTGAAAATGTCCACGTTACTGAAATTTGCTGTAGAAAGCGCCCAGAGGATGCATTGCGACGGGCCGTGACCGCCAAAGCGAGAGTTACCTGGACGCCGGTGACCTCAGTGATGAATCGCGCGCGGTTCGAGCGAATTATGCGCTGGGAGCGCGGGGCACAGACAATCACCCCGTCTTCAGTATCGTCGGCTGTGGCTTCTGTGTCGCCGCACTTTGTGACAGCAGTAGGTGGGCTACAAATACAAAAGTGTTTGTGAGAACTCTCTACAGTAGACAAGATCGACATGTAGTACGAGAAAGCATGGCGCAGACCGAAGTGGCCAGGGTATTGCCTGCAAGACGGCGGAGGCCATACCACAGAGCGACAGGCACATGGTCGCCGTCTCCGGTGCCTTTCCTGACGACGACAATTGATCTTGGTTGATACATGAACTGCGCAATTTTATATCGAAACGACGCGATTCTGATAATTAATTGAGTGACTGAGCTAGGTGTCCGACACGAAGTCCGTGCCCTTACCAACACGCAACGCGTTGCGTTCAGCAGCTACATCAACCGATACCCAACACGACGTTTTCGTCTAGGCGATTGGGGGACTTCAATTGTCGCTCGGGACTTCTCGCGACGCCAATCATCTTGTATTTGCTCGATTTATCGGCACAATCTTGTCAGTGGACTCGGGCTTGATTTCATCAACCCCGTTAGCATAGACGACAATGAGGAGAATGCTGTTGCATTTTCGATTTGCTGTTGCATCTGAAAAAAATAAGATGTGGTGCTTGGTTACAATAGATATTACAGAGTGTACATTAAACTTACACTTGGCCGAGTCAAAGAGTTCTCTGCAGTGTTCTTGCTCGTGGATGCGTTGTTCGGGTCATTTCTTAGTTGACAACGGTTTGAGCAGCATTGGTGTGTGGGTGTCTGCACACAAACTCGACGGGCATCTGCCACAAGCTGACAAAAGATACTGAAACCAATGCTCTTTTTTCTCTTGGCTGTTGACAAGGTCGTCCTGCACTATGGAATGATTATTTACAGATTTTGACGAATCACATTGATCTTTGGTTAGATACGATCAGATTTATCACTTTAGTACGACGGCGGCCATCTCAACGAGCTGATCCTGATGCTACACATCAGCAAGGGCATATCGACAAGAAGACGTTGGAGCAGTTGGAGATCACAGGGTCAGATCATATCCGCACGATACACCATTTGAAGTATACCTACCACAGCCTCCCTTTCCTAAGCATTCACTTTCATTGCTGGTCCCTTACAAACATCATTGCTTGCTCTTATAAACAATGTGGATGTGACTGTGATTCCAGTAAAATGACACAATTGCGCAGATAAACTGGAGCTTACTAGCGCTGGAATCGCATGACATTCGTATATCTTGTAATCCAGCTGAGCTTGAAGCAAAGTACAAAACGATACTTAGGTAATAGCCTAGGCACCAAACGGAACGAGAACATAACACATGCACTTTAGCCCACCATTGGACCTCCAATCCTTACATTGACGGCAAGGAACGGAGATGCTGGGTGCACAAACCGAAATTTGAAATGTATTATCTTCCTTGTAGTCTAGAAGCATCCTTTGACGACTTTAAATGACCGCAACACCAAGCCGATTGATGGATGAGGAGTGACAGCTTGCGCACATTTATCATGTCGAGTTATCATTTTAAAAAGCTGTAGAAGAAGGTAAGTGCACCTAGCTGTCGCTGTTTTCGCACATAACGTCGGTCAGTGGACTAATAATCGCTTAAAACAGCAGACAGACCGCAGGTTGAGGTCAGCCGAACCGTCCTCTGCATCGCGGGGTACGAAAGCTAACAACAATGCCGCCAAACACAATTCGGCAGACCCAGCAGCGTCTCTATCTGGTACACGACGAGCTCCTGCACGGTGTTTGACGATGTTATTTTGACTGGATTCATGCATACTGCTTCACCAGAGTGACAGGTTTATTCCTGCGCGGTCCGCCATGGACTTCGACTATTGCCACTCCATGATGTCAGACCTAAAGCTTGACGACAATGCTGCACTAGCTGCCAACTTGAACCGGTCCATTTCGTATAACGAGCTCCTGGCTGTAAATTTTCTGCCTCGTAACGCCTCATCCTCACAACCAAGACCGCTGCTCGCGATACGTAACTCGGCAATCCGTGACAAGATTTTCAACGTGGACAATCTCCGTGAAGGAGGAGGTCTCCACCCTTTGCGTGTACCTGGCCTGCTCACTCTTCCGCTCCGGGCTGGTCGTGTCAAGAGCTCTTCATGCAGTCTTCGATCCATCCCGTCGTCACCGGCATGTATCCTAGACGCACCTGAACTTCGCGATGACTTTTACTTGAATCTCATGGACTGGGGGGCAAATGGCCTCATCGCCATCGCGCTCGATAAGAATGTGTATTTGTACGCCACCAGCACAGGCAACATCCAGAAAATCGACGCATGCATCAACCCCGTCGACTACGTGACTTCGGTCGCTTGGGTGGAGAACCTGAGCCCGTTTGGCGGTGGTACGCATCGCCTTGCAGTCGGAACTTTCCTGGCTGAACTGCAGGTTTGGGATGTCGAGGTATTGATGAAAGTCCGTTCGCTGCACTCGCATGAAGGCCGCATCGGCTCGCTGTCTTGGAGCAGTGATCGAACGCTGGCGTCGGGGTCACGGGATTCGACAATTCATCTGAACGACGTACGCTGCGCTCAGCACGTAGTGGGCAAGTTTGTTCGTCGCAGAGGCGAGATTTGTGGCTTGGCGTGGTCTCCAGACGGCAGCACGCTCGCATCCGGAAGCAACGACAGCAATTTGTGTCTCTGGGACCGCGCTATGGTACGGTCAAATGACCTGAGTAGCCTCTCTTGTTGTCCACGATCAGCGCATTCCGAGCATCGCGCTACTGTACGAGCGCTCGCATGGAGTCCGTGGGAACGCCACGTCTTGGCATCAGGTGGTGGAGCTGCTGATAGCACGATTAAACTGTGGCGCGTCTCTAACGACAAGTTGATTCAATCAGTACCAACAGGCTCGCAGGTCTGTTCATTGGCTTGGTCGACGACGACTAAGGAGCTGCTGTCAGCACACGGATACGGTTCCGAGAGGAACGAGCTCACGCTGTGGAGATATCCGACCATGGAGCGGGTGCACGAGCTTACAGACCACACGGCACGAGTCTTGCACCTTGCACTCTCGCCAAACGGCTCGACCGTGGTCTCCGCTGGGGCTGACGAGACACTGCGCTTCTGGGACGTGTTCCCCCCGTCGGATCGAGTCAAATCTCTTCCTCTTAACATGTTGACCGCTGTTATCCGCTAGAGACACTTCAACTTCTACGACACACCAACTCTACACAATTGGTTTCGTCCAATCACCGCGTATCTGCATTCGTATTGGCTGAAGGCACTTTACATTTTCTTAACTGGTCACTCATATTTTTCTTATCGCATATTTTTAACAATTTTTCGTGTTTTTTTTTTACTGGTGCACCGGCCGACGTAGCCACTCCCAGACTTGCCCAAGAAACCTCAAGATGCCGTCGCACTCGTCCGTGACCGAAACAATCGCGACTGTGCCCGACACGGCGCCGAGCTTCGAGCAGCTGCGCGACTCGCTGCTGAATTTATCGGAGCCCATCGGTAAGCGCACGCGCGCCATCTTCTACCTGCGTTCGCGCGGCGGCCTGAAGGATCTTGAGGTGCTGTTGACGGCGCTGATGAACCGCAAGGACTCGGAGCTCATGCGCCACGAGCTGGCCTACGTCATTGGTCAATTCCAGATGGAAGAGGCTTGCGAGACGCTGCACCAGGTGCTGGCCGACGAGACGGACGACGGCATGGTGCGCCACGAGTCGGCCGAGGCTCTGGGCGCCATCGGTGCTGCCCAGTCGCTGCCTGTGCTCGAGAAGTTCAGCGCCGACCCCGCGCCGGAGGTATCAGACACGTGCAAGCTGGCGGCTAGTCTGGTCAAGTACAAGCAGGCTAAGGCCAAGGGAGAGGTCCTCGAGGGAGAGGTGGACCGCAACCCATACCTGTCTGAGGACCCAGCCCCGGCTGCCGAGAAGGCCGTGTCCACGGCCGAGCTCCGTAAGGTCCTGCTGGACCACAACGGAGACATGTTTGCCAAGTACCGCGCCATGTTTTCGCTGCGCAATCGCAACACGGACGAAGCGGCTCTGGCCCTCGCTGAGGCCTTCGACGACCCGAACGCGCTGTTCAAGCACGAGGTGGCATACGTCATGGGCCAGATGGAGAACCCAGTGCTTGTACCGGCTCTCAAGAAGGTTCTGCTTGATGAGACTCAGCACCGCATGGTGCGTCACGAAGCCGCTGAGGCCTTGGGAGCCATTGGCACCACCGAGTGCGAGCAGATTTTGAAGCAGTACCTCAAGGACGACGTCCAGGTCGTCCGTGAGAGTTGTGTTGTGGCTCTAGACATTATGGATTACTGGGCGCCCACCAAGTAAGAAAGGCTGCAATGCACGCTGAAAGACAAAAGATATACGCGTTCTCCTGACGTGTAGGAATAATACAGTTAGTTGCATTATCGAGGATATATTTGGTATTGATACACAAGTCTTTTCAAGCGAAGAGGTAGCCAACATTCATCCGGTTAAATGTGCGTAACGAAGATGGGAGCAGTGTCGAGCTGGTTCGAAGACGCTGGGCGATAGCCGAGCTCATAACCGGCGGCAACGACACTTTGTGTGAAGGTTGCAGCCCAGGTATCGTGGGCTGACAAGGACCGTACAGAACCTTCAGCACGCGGCTAAACTTATTAGTATCCTGTTGCTTGATCATCGTGTCCCAGCTGAGCAGTTGCAACTGCAGTTCTGTCAATGGTTTGTCTTGGACAGTAGCAGTATCAGGAGGAGAATGACTTTTCTCCTTCAAACACGAGAAATCGTGATCATGTGCCTCGCCAAACGAGGTCAGGACGAACCGGAACTTGCCATCTGAATCTGCCATCTCCAACAATTTGGCGCTTAAAATACTGTCGATAGTGTATGTGGCGAACACATTTCGCTCCTCTTGTTCTTGGGCGGCGCCGCGTCTTTCAGCAGCGGATTCCAAGTGCGGCCGAGCACAGATCAAATGCTTGTGCATACGAACCGTCTCTGGCTGTTCGACGCTCGATAAACCAACACGTTCCAAGCACGCAGCACAAACCAACGGCAGCCACTTGCGCTCTTCTTTTGCGTTCTCCCCAGGAGCAACCGCTGCCTCGTCCTTGCGGTCTGCCACTCTGGCTTCCTCCACCAAGTCACTTGCATGTAGCAGGATATACGACTCACCAACAAGCACACGGTGCTTCTGCGCATGAATATCGTCACGAGGAATGTGCTCAAAGGCTCCAATACCGGCTCCCCAGAAGTCAAACATATCCATCCAGTTGGCCGATGGCAGCGGGAGAACCTTCTCAATGCTGGTGCTTTCCTTCCCTCCAAGCAACAGAGCGTTGCACCCTCGACAGCACACCGATGTGTAGCTCTCTGGCCGAAGTTCCATAGGAGATACCTGTGTAAACGACGAAAATCCACCCAGCGGCTGCTTGTCACTAAGTAGGATCGGGAGTCGCAGATACCAGTGATCCTCCTTGTCCTCGACGGTGCACTGCGAGACATCGACGTTCCGCTCTATCTCCGTGCACCAGACAGCTTGCACGTCTTCTGCCACTTGAACGCAACTGTTATTGCTCCTGTAGGTGAGCTCTACGCGCGGGAATTCGACACGAACGCTGAGCTCTGCAGCATCGAAAGCCGTCGCTATCTCCTTGTGATTGTCGCTCTCTTTATGGGTATCTAGGAAGAGGTAACACTGGTAACAGCCGATGTTCGCGTGGTATTCGACCAGGGAGTCCACTATCGTAGGCACTGCAGTCTTCGGCCCCGTAGCATCGCCGTCTCTGTGCTCGTCCACATCGAGATGCTGGAGACCGCGGGCCAGCGTGTCCGCCGCCCTCGCCAGCTCGTCCTCGCTAGCCTTCTCCGCTGCGCGAGCCTCTTCGTAATCCCTCCGTGCACGGTCAAGTGTGCCGCGCATCTGGTTCGCGGCTGCGAGCGCGTGTTGATACTCTTCCTGCGCCGCGCAGAGCCCCGCGAGCAGGGCGTTAGCCTCGGTCTCCATTGGCGGATGGGAGTTTGACCAAGATGGATACACCTGGTGTGGCGCACGCAAACTGCATCTGCGACTTGTGCCATCGGTGCTCGCGCTGACTTGTTCGCGCTTATTCAACGAGTCGCTGGACGATGCTGGCGACAAGCTCTGGCGACGATGAGCCGAGACCAGCTGCAATCAACAAAATTCGCGGTGCGATGTGGTGTTGAAGTGGCACCCAGATAGTATCCAGCGGATACACTTATCCTGCTAAGCAGCTGCGTAGACGCCATGAAGTTCTCTATGACTTTTTTGTCTGCCGCAGACAAAAAGTAGCCATTCGTCGCCGCAGGTTTAGGCGTACGTTTGCCAAGTGTCAAGTGGCCTGGTGCGCACGTCACTGCGCCTCTATGATCAAGGGCCTTGATTCAAGGCGAAACGGCGAAGTCCGGAGGCAGCAGTTAATTAAGGGTGTGTATGGGATTTCATCTTGCAATCCATGAGTCATGGCTCATGGGAGCCCCGGCACTGGTAATGTGACGCTATCCAGTCGGGCTAAATTAGTATGGGCGAAGCTCAACTTTTCAGAAAATAATTGTAACAGAATATTGTATATGTATTGGATTGTAGAAAATCGGTTAATTTTTACAACGCGAGTATAATAGTGCTGGCCAGGGCGAGCACCTCCATTTCAGCCATGGAAAGCCATCTGCGCCTGCATAGTGCAGCCAAGTACTATTTCGCGTAGGTGGATGATGGTGGCGACAACAGTGCCACCAAGGGCTCGTTGGCTAGTTTGCAACCTTAATTAAAAAAAGTTTCTGGATTTTCGCGCTATGGGTGCCCTGAGGGCCCCCCTCTGCCCTTTGCGATGCGGACGTGCTAATGTTAGTGCACCATCTACAATAGCTACATCTATCACAATTGTTCAGCCCATAACCTTAGCACACAGCTGTCCAGTGCCGAGTATCGCTCTTTGAGCGCTTCTAGCTTGAGGATACCCCTTCTTCCAAAAATGTTCACAAATTTTGCTGGATCGGCTCACCTTCAGCACTACAGTGCGTCGCCACTCCATAGAGCTTCCTGCACACGTTTACATCACCTATGTCTGCAAATCTAATGACTGCTGGTTTCTTACCGGTATGGGAGCTAATATACTCCGCTTTTGGTCCCAAACTGTACCATTTTCACGGTACGCCCCCTTGTGCGGGGTAGGAACAACTGTGTTAGCTGGTCAGGGATAGGCCAAAAAGTACGCCCCCCAGTCGTTGTATCGAAAGCAAAAAACGGAAAACGTGCGTCGTCAAGTCAGAGTCAAGAGAGCCCGCGCCAAGGTTTGGCGTCACTGCGGCAGTCTTCCTCTAAGCAGTACCGTAGAATCTCCAAGCGTCGACTCCCCGCATGGCCTACCTGACCATGACGCCCGACGACATCCAGGGCGACTACACGTGCGCCGTGAGCGTGGACGACTACCGTCTTAGCAGCAAGAAGGCCGAGTACAAGGTGGTCGTGCAGCTCTCGTTCTACTCGTCGCGTGCGCACGCCACGGGGCGCACGAGCTGGCACATTTGGCGCAGCTTCTCGGCCTTCCGTAAGCTCGACGAACAACTGCGTAAGCGCAACGCCGCACTTATGAAGGGCGTCAAGTTTCCCCCACTGTACCGTCGCAAGGCGCTCTTCCGCGCGGACAAGAGCCCCGAGTTTCTAGGCGCTCGAGCCCGCGAGCTCGACAACTATGTGAACGTCGTGACGCACAAGCCACAGCTTGTGGCCTTCCACCTCGCAGCCGTGAGTAGCCAGACACTCAAGAGCTTTGTGGGCTTCAACTCGGGTTTTGGAGCCAACGCCGAGTACGACCAGCAGGACGCTAATCTACGGCCGTCCTCGTCCATCTTGGCCTCTCCTGCTGTCGTACAAGCCACGGCAAGCGTCATGGGGGACGACGACGACGACTTCCGCTCGGTCTCCAGCAGCTCCACCGTGTCGTCCTTCGCCTCCAGTGCCAGCGACTACCGCTGGTCCGGTACGGGCTTCGTAGGCAGCCAGAGCTTCGCTAGACACACGGTGCCTCAGGTGCAGATGGGCGGCGGACGTACCTCCTTCGCCAGCAGTCGAGGATCTTTTGCAGGGAATTCTTTCGGCGGATCCATTGGCCCCGGATCGTCCAGGGGGAGCTGGTTCCCGGCGTCGTCTGCCGTGTCGGATACGACTGGACGCGCGTCCATGTCTTCGATTTCGAGAGGATCCATGATGGCCATGACGGCGCCCGATGTCATTACGCCCGAACTGGATATGCAGCGCGCAAAGATGGAAGACCAGCTCGTACAGCTGGAACTTGTAGGTGTTGGAATGCCACCCGATGGATCGTGTTTGCTGCATTGCATTGTCTATGAGATGTACCCGCTGCAGTGTCTGCGAGACTACCCAGCTAGTATGACGGTCGTGAATGTAGGCGCTGCAGACGGGATGGCGCCCCGACGAGTAGCAGCCGCTCAGTTTTTGAGGGTGAAATTGATGGAGTACGCGCTGGAACACATTAAGGGACTGGCAGGATTCCTGATGCAGGACGCGGAGGATGTGCGGGAGCGGTACGAGACCTTCAGGGACACTCCTGACGAGCAGGCGACGACGGCCGAGTTGTATGCGGTGGCGAGCATGTTTAACATTGAGTTGGTGCTGATTTCTAACGACGAGAGCTTTCAGATTGACCCGGTACTACCGATAAACGGTCTTCCATCCATACGCGAAGGCCCGCGCCGCACGGTAACTTTGGGCTACTTGATCCCAGCTGAAGGACTTGCTGGTCACTACATTTGTACACGTGAGCGGCGGGCGCAAATTGGCATGCCCCAGAACTCGTTCGCTGGCGGCAGCTACCGTGGCTCGATCCGTATTGGACCTCCGAAGAATATGAGCTGTGGCGCCTCGAATAACCGGCGCTTCGAGCGGATCCCGGAGCAACGCGTTGAATAGAGCCTAGGTGGACAAGCAATAGCAGACGCGATGGATACAAGTACCAACAGCAGATGAAATAATTCAGCGCACACAAGGAAAATGACAACACTCACTAGCCTCGACAAGCTGTCGAATGGACCAAGAAACGGCGGAGAAGTCCACGTACAAGCGGCCTCAGAGCCCGCAGAAGCGAGAAAGCCCACAAACTATAGCGCAGCGGGGTGCACACGACCCGGAGAAATTAAGATGAAGGGCGTGGCCGTCGACCCTGCGACTGTGTACACTATCAAGCCGCATGCGTTCCTCTACAGCACTGTAGCAGCAAGTAAAGCAACAGCAAAATGGAGCTACATGGGTGAAGTGCCTTCTCTTTCCATACATCAGCGTTACGGAATGTAGGCAAAAAACTACCCAGCCGAAGGTGACGGAGTGCGGGCTTTTCGCGATCAGCGATGGAAATATATGTACGTGAGACTTCGTTCGTGGGTGTTTTGCTCTCGTTGTTACTGTAGCCCCATCACGTTTGAGCTTAGCGAAAAAAAGAAGTTAACATATACCAGGTACCGGCGTGCTGGTGGCGTACAAATACGCCTTCTAACAAGAAGGCGTATTTGAGCGCATGCTTTTATTTGCCCGTGGATAGGCTGCAAATGGAATCAATACAATAAATACTCGGATTCTAGCAGGCTTTTTGTGTGTCATACACAAAATCGAATTACAGACTTGCATAGCCGCTCCATTTTTATGTTCATCAAACCGTTAAGAGCATTTCAAATTCAGAATCTACCCGAGGGCGTGCCCCTTCAGATAGATTTGAAATTGTGTTTTTGGGACGCACAGACCCATCGAAACGCATATGTCTGAGAGAAGAATATCGAAACAGAATGATTGCATTTCGCACTCGATCGGCACTTCACGTGCACTCAGCGCGCTCACTGCAACATTTCCGGTCAGCTGCTCAACCGTGCAGACACGAAACCTCGCTCGAAGAAAGAGAGTATGCCTGGGCGTGGAAGACCGCCTGGCGCTGAGAACTACTCGGCATGCGATGTTGATGTCCTCTTGTACTTGACCAAGGAAGTCACGCCGGCAGGTTCGAACTTTGGGCTACGGTTCAGGTAGCCCAACCGCTAGATCCAGGAAGCACGCCGGAAGGTCGAACGGTAGAGCAAGTAGCGAAAGCAACTGACGTCGAATCTAGTCGTGAGGATGAACGATTTGCCGTTTCCTGCTGCTTTTATCGCTTCCCACGCTGTTCCATGACGTGGTTCTGGATAAAGATCTGCTCGGGTCAAGTAGGTCTGCCCACGCTGGCGCTTGAGTTCCTTGCGTTGGCCTTCGGTAGCAAGCGCTATCAGAATGAGGACCGTGCTCCCGTCTTCATCGTCCGACTTGTTGGTGTTCATGATGGCTGAGTGCGGAATCAAATCGGCTGCGGGTGGACGCACACTTCCCCAAATATATTTGAGCGCATTAAATTTGAGTTTGTGACACACAAAAAGCCTGCGCGAATCGCTCCAGTAGCAACGGAAATACCCGATACACCTCCCGACCAAAAGAATACTAGCACTCGTACTTACATTGATAACTCGGCTTCTAGTGAGAGTTAAAAAGTGTGCTTCGGATATGCTTGTGGAATACGGTAGGCGTTCACTGTTGCGCTAACGTTGCGGATTTCAGAGTTTGCGGGGTAGTTCACATACAAAAAGTCACATTTAGCTGGTGGACAAAATATACGAACAGAAACCTTGATTATCATCCCATACAAACTTTTAAATGAAATGAGGAGTATTGATTGGACCTTGTGTCCCCAGTAGGAACGGTGGGCGGCGTCTTGGGCTCAGTCCAATCCGTTCCTCGGGAAGCTCAACGAGCGAGCAACGACTGGATGCGAAATTGTATGAAGACGAGGTTGGCGCCCGGTCCCAAGTTGCACTTTAGTGATCGGATTTGCAAGGTTTTCTGGGACGCGATGCTGTTTGTACGGGCGGCCGAGGGCCGTTGTCATACCCGGATCTGGCGGAGCGGCACTCAGGGGGATGCGGCGGGAACGAAGGGCTACTCCAGGACGGAAGGCATGGATGGCCGAAGCGTCGGAACCAAGGTACGGAATGGACAGTCAGAAGGAGTGTCACGTGATGGTCTGGTTTGCACCGTGGTAGTGTGCGCGTGCGTGCGTGCTTGACAGGGAGTGAGAGGATGGCGTAAGAAGGAAGGACGGCTGCAGGATCGCTCTTGCCCTCCAGGTTCGGTTAAAAGTCGTTAATTAGCCTGGCTAACCGCAAATCAATTAGTCTTTGCACAGTACGCTTAGACTACGTTGGTTTGTGCGTGTTTCTGTGTCGCTCCAGTACTCGCCCCCTCGATACGACGCTTGTCCGTCCCTAACCAGGACGACTCGCGACACATGGTGGAGAAGCAGGGTACGGACTTCGTCGTGAAGGAGTGGGAGTACGGGGTTGCGTCGTGGACGGTCTAATTCTGGAGCGGGAAGGCGTTTGTTTTTGCCTGATTTAATTTTGTGACGAACCTGGAGAAACACCTCGACAGCAGCGCAGGTACAAACGTTGGAGGCTGGAGCGTGTAATGGAGAAGACCATGGCCCGGAAGAACAAGTTGCCTGGGACGGTTTGGTTTGTATCGAGTGGGGTCGGATTAAGGGGATAACGGCAAGGAAGCGCTTCGGGCGAGTGAAGTGGACGGTGGACGAGTGAAGAAGTAAAGAACGTAAGATCTAGAGAGATGGAAAAGCGGTTGAGTGAGTGGTTATGTGCCCGGTTCTGAGGTGTTCGGTAGCGTGGGGAAGTGGAATGGTTGGACAGCACGGACTGGCGCTGAGGCGTTGACGTTGTTGTCGGGTGTACGACAAAGCGGAAGCAAAGAACGGTGTGGAACGGAGAAATGAGTGGACGGCATAGAGTGGTGTGGCGCAGCGGGATCGGTCAAAATATGATTAAGACCCGATCCGCTTACCAACTGCGCCCAGACACCGACTAACGGAGGGGGTTCTCCGATGATCCGTGATCAGCTGAACATGGTCTCACCTTGTATACCCGTCGGTGGGCTGTATCTGCTCTCTTAGGACTCCGAAGGATGCAGCAATGTAGAGTTTTGAACGTCTTGGCGGAACGTGGGGACGTGGAGCAGCGCGGACGTCTTCGCTCTGCTGCCGTTATTGGTTCCGATCTGAGATGGTCGATCTTCGATCGGTGGCCTGGGCTTGATCCGAGGCCGAGGTTGTCGTGTGGCGGTGTTTCTTTCCTTTCCTTGAGTTGCTTGCCGCTTCCTTTAGCGGGATCTTGCGAGTTGAGAGTCGAAGCAATCGTGGGCCAAGCACTGAATGCCGATCGATCGAGGTACAAGCTTAAGCAGAAGTTTGCTAGCGTGGGGGAGGGTCGGCCAATATCCGATCCGATCCTCTCACACGACGCTTGACCTGCTACCTCGGCTAGTTGATACCTGGGAGGGCCAATGTAGATCCCTTCCAGCGGCACTTAAAAGCACCTAAGTAGTCCAATGTAAATTCGAGTCTGATTGTTGCAACCCTATCTCGTACCACCTGAATCTCCTGAACCCTTGCCCTTCTTCAACCACTCAACACGTACCGTCTTCACGCTTGCAAATCCCCGAGGATGATTGCTGATCGAATCTCAATCTGCCAACATCGATTGGCCCGATCTGCCGATCGCGTATGTCCGAACATATATGTCGATCTGATAGATCGAGGATGTCCGAACCTGTGTGCCGATCGGCAAATACCGATCGACCCGATCCGCTTGATCTCGACCGCAAGATCGATCCGATCTGCCCGATCCTCGGACGGCGCGGTGTAGGCCGAACTGTGGACGCCGGATCAGCCTGATCCTCCGAACCTTGAACACCAGATCGGCCCGATCTGCCAACCTTGATCGCCGGATCGGCCCGATCTGCAGATCACATCATCGATCGGCTCAGTTTCCACTGCAAGCTCGATCCGACCTGCTTGATCTCGGGCGGCGAGGTGTAGGCCGATCTGTGGACGCCGGATCAGCCCGATCTGCCAACCTGCGAACCACAGATCCGCACGATCGGGGTCCGACCGAGGTCAAAGGGGTTAGATCCGGTTTGATCGATTCTGCCATCGCTTGCCAGTCCTGATCTCTTGTATTCACCTCGACCCAGGCTTCGAATATCCATCCGATTCTTGATCGGTCGGGTGATCACAGTATAACAGATTTATGTTGGGTGGTTACCCGACCCCCCTGGTTTCCTTTCTCGTCATCGAAGCATCCCCTCATACTCAGCTTAAGTCGAACGCTCGCCCGCCTTTACCTCGTATCTCGATCCGACTCGATCATCCCCTCTCTTCACAGCTCTGGCCGCCTTTCTCACCGATCTGACCATTCCTTAGGGATCTGATATTCTCGATTGACGCTTCTCCACAATCACCCCCTGTCCGAAGTCGTTGTCGTACAGCGGCCACACTCCGGTCACACTTCTCAATCTTCGCCCCAACAAGCCATCTACTCCCAATTCCTTGGGTGATCACCACTCCGACGCCTCTGATGAAGGCTGATCACCGCCCGTTTCGCCCCACAGCGTTAGGTCCCGTCGTTCTGCCGCCTCGCATGCTCTCGTGACTCGACAACTCAAGTTGTGGCGCGTCAGGTGACCTACCTGGAAGATCAGATCCGTCGTACGCGAGGTACTCGTAACGATCTTCTGCGAGATCGCATGCACCAGGATCGTGTCATATTCAAGATGTCTGACGATCTGCATGCCTTGGAGCAATTCCGACACGACCAAGGTGAGGGGATCCGGAGACTACGGGCCGAGATCTACAACGCTCTCCCATCCCAGGGAGATCCGTCGATCGTTCGTCATCTCCGCGATCATCTTCGTCAGCAGGCCGCTGAGATTCCAAGACGTGGAGGGTCGTCTCTCCAGTGTTCAGCAAGAACTCTCCGAAGCTGAGTCTCGCCGAGACGAACTTGCGTATCGTCTGGAGCTCCGCGAGGAAGAGGTCGACGACTTACGCGACCGGAACATCACTCAGGAGAGAGAACTGGATGAGAATCGTGTCGATCTCGACTCTTACCGCGTTATCCTGGACTCCACTTGAGCTGCTCTGGACCAAGCGACATCGGAGAGCTCCGATCGGACACCGATGGGACTCAGTCGGCTCGGCTTCGCGTGGAAC
This sequence comes from Phytophthora sp. 'mugwort', assembly GCA_033558025.1. Taxonomy (NCBI): domain Eukaryota; phylum Oomycota; class Peronosporomycetes; order Peronosporales; family Peronosporaceae; genus Phytophthora; species Phytophthora sp. 'mugwort'. The sequence continues at coordinate 1,995,960 of JAUCEF010000004.1, read as the reverse complement.
TGGATGCAGCTTTAGCAAATGTGACGCGGCTGGAGAACGAACTCCGCCAAACCCAGATCAGGCCCGATCGGGTCGTTTCTTCTGCTCCGATAGCCGGTCCGGCATCCACGAGTCGATCGATCGGCACCTCTACTGTTGGCAAGCTCGTCCGGGAGCATGATCAACTTCGCGCGGAGCGGAATCGGCTCCAACTCGATCGAGATCGCCTTCAAGCTGAGGTCGGTACTCTGCGACGTGGCCAATCTCCTTTACAGTCTGATCTCGCAGTCGCGATCCGTGATCGGGATACAGCTGCGACGGAATCTGCTGACGCCCCTAAGTATCATGATCTTCTGTCTGTCGAGTTAGCTGAGTCGAACCTAACTCTCCTTTGACAATTCTAAGATGGAGGTGTGGAGCTGGGTACGTCTCGGCGGACCATTCGTGAGCTGGAAACCAGATCGCAGATCTTCAGACCGCTTACCACCGGCTACGTCAGACCCAAGACGAAATTGGCACGGGCGTCGTTCTGGTTACCGAGCGTCTCGTCGAGGTGGTACTGCTAGTGCGCCCTAGTGGATCTGGTCCCCCTCGATCTGGTAAACGGGAACGCAGCCGGTTGACTTCCCCTTCTCCACCTGGTCCTTCGCCTAAGCGCCCATTGCGTAGTCGGTCCGTTCCTGCTCCTAGTCGCCAGGTAGTTCCGACTGCCCCGACGCAAGGTTCAGGCAGCTCAGCCTCGGCGGGAGTCGCTCCCCTAGCCGAATCCGAGCCTCAGCCAGAGATCGACGACGATGGTCCGGGGATCGACAGCGAACAACGTTCAGTTGCGTCCCGTACGGAGGCTCCCTGTCAGTCGGACTGCCAGAATCAAGTGAAAGTGAAGAAGACGAAGAGGAGGACAGCGATGATCAAGCTTTAGCCGCTTTGTCCCGATCTCGTTCTGAAGCTCGTCGTCGATCCGGCACACCCCCGGGCGGCGATGCTTCTCAACCGATCGAGATAGCCGATCCTGGCACCCCCGAGGGCTTTCTACATGACGAGACACCTGCGGCTCGTCAACTGGCGAGTCCTGGACACTCTGATCGCGGCAGTCCCGAGGCTGCTCAAATGGGATGGGCTGTTCAAGGTGAGCCTAGTTCCCCAAGTCCGCCAGCTTCTCCTTCTGGATCTGAAGGTTGCACTAGATCCGATGTCGGAAGTCCTCCGGCTACCCCTCCTGGATCTCTTCGGCGGCAATTGGTCCCACCGCTATTTCCAGCCTAGGTCTCACTGCCTGGATACGATCAGCCTCGTGCTCTCACTTCGGCCGATACCGATCCGTGACCGGCGATTACTTTGAGTCAGCTTCAAGTAACCGCCATAACATGGCGCACCTTGACCGTCCGGCTCCCGATCCCTTCTGGCTGGCTATTCCCGCGGCGCGTGCGAGGAGTCCGCGCCCCCGGGGCCGATACCGATATCTGGCTAACCTGATTACTGGTCCAAACATCACGGCCTTGATCGACGCTCGACCCTGGGAGGTGTTGGATAACCTGGAGGAGACCCTGACCTTCGATCTGCCGCTCCATCGCAGATCGAGTACCACTCTCGCCCATATCGCGGATTCTTATCTCGCTACCGAGCGACGACATCCCCAAGCTTATTGGGAGACGACTCATTATCTCCAGGTTACCGCTGAACAACGTCGTGACCCAGTGGTGGAGCAGTACCATCATGGTCGTCGTCAGAGGCGGATCCAAGCGGGCGACAGCTGGCGAGCGTTGCTCCGTTCATTTCCTCTGATGATGCGTGAGCGGTGGGCCGATCTGGATCTATTAATCGATCCTTTCTTCCTTCACCTCCCGACCACGATGGACGACGGGACTTGGTATCCAGGTCGGGCATCTTGGGTAGCCAACCTTGCTGACCCCGATCTTCACCGAGCTGAAACCTGGTTACCTTCTGGAGGCCCTACGTGAAGCTGACACCGCCGATCCCTGGCGCAACCAATTTCGTGATCGGCCTATGGAAGATCCGGCGTACCGGATCGGTCGACTTCGGAACACGTTCGACCTTGGATTCGGTTCGTTCTACACTTGGCTCTGGTCTTCCATTACGACAATTTCGTGTGAAGCCGCCGTTCATGAGTAGGTCTCCATGCATTCATCTCAGCCATTTTTCTTTTCATCCCATACTTACTTATTTCCGTCTTGACTGCTTTGGGTCTTCGTGCGTCCTACTACTTCATCTGGAGCTTACCCCATCCGGATTTCCTTCTTCAGTTCCTCCAAATTTCATTCAGATTTACATGCATAACGTCACATACATCATCGGTTTCCTCCGATCTATGGCCTTCCCATAGATCCTTCTTCCGATCCGTCATCGCGGTGACCAACTCGCCGCGATCCCCTCGATCTCACTATTCCTCGTGGGACTGCATCGCACCGAAACGATTCCGGTTAGCCTGTCCCCGAATGAAATCGTGAAGGAGTGCTTCGCAGTTGAGATCGGCTTTATCTACCCAGCTTGGGTCTGCACATCCTTTCCAATGTACCATAAATTTCTGATAGATCCGTCCATACAGAGTTTTCTACCTGTCCTCAGATCAGTGATCTTCTCCACTTCGTATTCGTCTGCCTCTAGATCCGGCGTCCAGCTATCTTCGGGCAACAGAGTTCGCCAAAATCTAGTCGATCCGAGACTGGTACAGTCAACTCGATTTGTGGCCAATCTGGGAATTCCTTGACCAACTTCAACTTGGACACATGTACAATCGGAAAGAGTCGATACTCCGTTCCGGTCACCTCGAGGCGCAGTGAGTATTCGTTGATCTTCTTTGCAACTCGGAACGGACCATACCACAGATGTGCTAGCTTACGCGCATATCCTTCCTTCACGCGATCCAGATGCAGCCAAACTTGAGATCTGGCTTCGATCTGATGTAGGTAGGCCTCTTCATTATGCCGATCGGCTCGATCTGAATCGCCTCCTTCAGCTTGACATTGACTTGTTTCCTTGCCGTCGTGTAATAACGCTGGATTTGATACATCCACTAGGATCTCGATCTCGGGTGCGAGTATTGCCCAAAGGTATTGTGGCTTCCAACGTCGATCTGGGGTCCCATCCGTGTACTAGGTAGAACGGTGTATCCCCTCGCACTCGATCTTGGACTGTGTTGATCGCAAACGTCAGTCGCTCCGCGTACTCATCCCAATCCTGCTGGTTGAGATCTTGAACATACAAAGCACAAAGAATACTTTCAAAGCTCGACTTATGGTCTGTACCATCCGTTCCGCTGTTCCGTTTGCTTGTGGTCGATACGCCATCGTCGCCCTCTGTCGCTGTCCGAGGATATTGGTAAACGCTCGGAAGAAGTTAAACATGAACCCGGGTTCTAGATCGTGGCGGATCGCCTCGCTAGCACCAATTCTTCGGAAGACACACTCTTCATACGACTCGGCGATCGTCTGGGCCGTTCTAGACGCACTTGCCTTCGCGATCACATATCCTCTGAACAGATCTACCCAGATCAGTAGCTCAGTGTTGCCCTTGAACGACCTCGGCAGCGCGGGTATGTGATCCACTGCAATGATCTGAAAAGGATATGCCGCCCGGAGATTCCCAGGCGATTCTCCTCTGATCGTGGGGCGACCCTTTACAGTTTCGCAGTCTACACATTCACCCACATATCTCTGCACGCTGCGATATAAACCTCTCCAGTGGAAATGATCCCTGATCCGTTGATAGGTACGGCCAATCCCTTGATGTCCACCTTCAACGCTCGCATGATAGTGACGCAAGATATCAAGGTGAACTATCTCGGGCGCGACCAGCCTCTTCAATCCGTCCCGATCTACTTCCGATCTCTTCGTAGGCGGACAGTAGAACAGCAGATCATTGTCGTCGACCGTCATAGTCCGACGCTATTTTGCCACACAGTCTAGCCTGATCTTGTGTGAGATCGGTCACATCTCCAGTCGGATCCTTCTTCAAACTTGCTATCCACACTCCCTCGTCTTGGCCTGTCGGAAACGATCGACACGGAGATCTCTCACAAAAACCTCGTCCAAAACTGTCGGTCGGTACACGGATCTGGTCCCTGATCGGGTAGATACTGGCGAGATCCGCGCCACGGTGTCTTCCCATCTGATCATTAGGATCTCATCCAGACGATTCAGCGTGACCAGATCCTGATACGCCTTCACCTCGTTGACGATAACTCCTTGCTGCCGCTGCAGCGCAGCGCTGGCTAAACTAACCGCACTAGCATTCCAGTCGCGCTTCAGTGTAGCAGTTCGTAGTCTGGCCAGACCTTGAGCCGATCCAAAGCCTTCTGCCTCAACAGCGTCAATACGGGTGCCTTACAGTCGATCTCGCCTCGTACTTGTCTGATCACCAGACCCAATGACTAGCTAAAACAAGAAACTTATCGGGAATGATGCTACTAGCTCATGAGGCCAACGAAGTTTTGTTGATCCTCTTTCCGTGGAACTTAATTGACAATTACAGCCGACGTTTGTGATGTATCATGTTCCTTGCATTATTCAAAACAAACAACTGTTTTTGTTTCTCGTTCTGATGATAGTGTGTAGACCGCATGATCAAGACACTATTGAGCATATTAAACTCCCGAATATCGGCGGCAAGTACTACGTCCTTGACCCGTAGACTATTTGCGTCCTATACTGTACCTTAGACGTTTTGGGCGAAAAATTGTCTTAAATCAGTTTTCATTTGGGTTATTAAAGTCACACCACGCGACTTTCACGAGCGCTGTGCTTGCGAGCTCGTGTGTGAAGGTCTACTAAACTGCATAAGAGCTTTACTCTAATGCCTCATCAGAACAACAAAAGAGTTTCGTCAGCAGAGTAAACCTGCCGAAATGCTGTTCCATCCATAAACGTTACTTTTAATTGCGGCACCAGGTAGCGGTATTTTCTAGATGGTTGTTTTGCCTGTTCACCTCGGGAAGAACGAGTTCTAGTTCCTCATCTTGCTCTACTACTACTACTACTAGGTCGACCTCACCCCCATTACAGCGACTCCCGCACCTCAACTAACACGTGTACAAACATTGGGGTGATGCTTCAAAAAGGTCAAACATCCTAAAAATGGCCCGAAATCCCTATTGGACCAGAATTACAAAAATGTGCGCATAAGCAGACACAACTTAACCTGCATTCGAAATACTGGTGCATGTTCAGCCCTAACTAGTGATATCACACGATAACGGAAGTCGAGGAAGTTGGAATTGATTCAAGTTTGGAAAGCAATGGTCGATCGACCCGTGCACTCCGTCACCAGCGATTACCAGCCGTAGCCAATGCCGCCGAAGCCACCCCAGCGTCCCCATGGTCCCCATCCGTAGCCCCCCCATCCCGGGAAACCCTTGTGCCACCACTCCTTCTTGCCGTTCTCGGCGTCCGCGCTCTCCTTGTCGACAGGAACAGCAAAGCTGGGCGTGTCAGCCGCTGCGAGAGCTCTCAGTGCAGACGGACCGGCAGCGGTAGCGACGCCGGCACCAGCGACGAGGGCGGTGACGACGAAAGTAGTGAGCTTCATGTTCGTTGCGGAAAAAAAACTGTGCGAAGTGAGGCAAGTTGGTTTATGTGAACTGGTGACACAATGGTTCGTTCAGAGCTGGTTTTGATGGAACCTCTTCTTCGTCTTCTCCAAGACGGCGTCAATCTTGAGGATTGATTGAGTGCCGCCAACTCGAACATTTATGTAGTGCAAGAAAAGTCCTCGATTTCGCGGGTATTTTGTTCGCTTGGATGAAGGATTTAACTTCCCTTGGAGGTGGAATCTTAGAACAGCCACAACTCCATTTGTTGCCAACATAACAAGTCGAGAATCAACACCACCATCACAGCCATGAAGTTCAGCGTCTTCCTCGTCGCCATGATGGCCATTCTCGGTACTGTCGCCGCTGCTGACCAACCTGTCGTCAAGACTCCGACCGAAGCTCTCGAAAAGGTTCAAGCGTCTGCGTTACCCGACGGTGTCACGCTGATTGGAACTGCAGAGCAGATCGACCCTCCTGCTGGAGCTGCTACAACCATCGCGAAGGAAGCCCACAAGGACGACGACAAGGAGCAGCTCGGTTTGGGCCTTGGCGGATGGGGACTCGGCGGTTGGGGACTCGGCGGTTGGGGTGGATGGGGCGGTTGGGGTGGCTTTGGCCCCTACCGCTTCGGCTTCTTGCACGGCGGCTACCCTGGCTGGGCGTATCCGTTGGGTTACTGGAACCTGTTCGGCGCTGGTCTGTACGGCGGTGGGTGTGGTCTGGGCATTCCTTTCGGTGGTCTATACTATTGCTAGATGGATTCAAGTAACCTCGGATTACCTCAAATGGCTAGCAGCTTACATCGTGGCCGAGGGTAGATCGACGTCGTAGGGTTAGCTTACTATACATGCTTCCTTTCGTTATGAAGTTCTGAATTTGGTTTTCGGTGGCCAATGACTAGCTAAAACAAGAAACTTATCGGGAATGATGCTACTAGCTCATGAGGCCAACGAAATTTTGTTGATCCTCTTTCCGTGGAAATTAATTGACAATTACAGCCGACGTTTGTGATGTATCATGTTCCTTGCTTTATTCAAAACAAACAACTGTTTTTGTTTCTCGTTCTGATGATAGTGTGTAGACCGCATGATCAAGACACTATTGAGCATATTAAACTCCCGAATTATCGGCGGCAAGTACTACGTCCTTGACCCGTAGACTATTTGCGTCCTATACTGTACCTTAGACGTTTTGGGCGAAAAATTGTCTTAAATCAGTTTTCATTTGGGTTATTAAAGTCACACCACGCGACTTTCACGAGCGCTGTGCTTGCGAGCTCGTGTGTAGAGGTCTACTAAACTACATAAGAGCTTTGCTCTAATGCCTCATCAGAACAACAAAAGAGTTTCGTCAGCAGAGTAAACCTGCCGAAATGCTGTTCCATCCATAAACGTTACTTTTAATTGCGGCACCAGGTAGCGGTATTTTCTAGATGGTTGTTTTGCCTGTTCACCTCGGGAAGAACGAGTTCTAGTTCCTCATCTTGATCTACTACTACTGCTACTAGGTCTGTCTGGCGCTGGTCGGTACGGCGGCGGGTGATAATAAAAAAAATCGTTTTTGCTAGCTACCGCTAAAGACGAACCCTAACCCTCCCTTCGTGAACAATGGCATCGATGGCACATTCTTGGCCGCAAGTTCACTATCAAGCGCCAACTACCCTTCATCGACAAGTTCTACCTGGACATTTCAGGCATTCGTACGTCTGAAGTGGCTAACCAGCTCTTCATGGGACTGTCAGCGATTGGAGCACGACCATTGTTTTGGACACCACGTGATGTCAGTACTGGAGGCTCAGGTGGCCATGCCAACGTGGCGCTTCTACTTCGGCCAAAAAATGCCCCCCTTCGTGTTTGAAAGTGCGTGGATTCGTGACAAACCAATTAGCGTATGGTGGACACTTTTGTTCGACGCGAGGAAAACGCTCTGTTGCGACACTCGAGCGAGCTACTGGCTTTAGGCAGTCGCCGTATGCAATAGTGCTTCCCTCCGAAAGTGACCGTCTTCACAATAAGCAACGCGACACTGCGCAAGCTGTAGACAACCCCATCAACTCAACCCATGATGATCATATCGCCATGCCAGATCGACACCCAGTCGCGCCAAGCGATTTTCCTACGTCTGCGACGCAAGAGCTGCCGCCCCCGCATGGCATCTCGCCAAGCGTCCGTTCGTTCGAGAATGCAGACACCTTATGCGGCTGGTTGACATCCTCTTCAGGACCCGTTTTACACGACCACGGTTCTCAATTGACAATTGAAGAACAATCGGACATGGAAATGGAATCTGCTCCAAGCGATGAAGATGTGGATATGCTGCATCATCCTGAATCAGGATTTAAGCGAAGCGAGTCGTCTTCGCAGATGCAAACCCTTTTGCACCCCTCGATACGATGGAATGCAGCTTTGAAACCTTTTAACCGGAAGTTCCGGAGGGTATGCGTCTGATGTCCTCATCACTCCTCAGTTGGTTCGCACTAGCACGGCCCCTGAACCTCAAGAGCCGCTGCCGACTAAAAGACGCGCAACGGACCTCAACAAGCGTTCGATCGCAAACCTCAAACCGGACGAAGAAATCCTGGTCTCGGCACAGTAGACTTGTCTAGAATCTCATGAGGACCGCCTCATTCAAAACATACAACACATAGGCCCCGCTAAGAAGCTCTTGCATGAGTCCAAGAACATGAATCAGGTGGTCCAATCCATTTTGCTGTGATCTGGCTTCAGAAGGCCAGAAGGCAACGACATGAAGGACATTGCTGACATTCACGTGCTTGACCGCATCCTGGCCTCAAAGGGGATGCCGAGAATGGCGTATCGTTTCACCAACGAGTTGTTCCATCAAACTTTCCCCTGGGCAAATCGCGATCGGACTACGTACGAGTTTTGACTGCTGCTCGGGAACTACAGCCGGCCCACATCAAAAGTCAATGGGACACATTACGTGGGCTCAGTGCATTTAAACTGCTGGTCATAAGCACCTGTCCGTTCATCTTTGATCGAGTAAATGGCTACACTATCTTGTTGGAGAAACTGATGAAGGGCTTCCTTATGAAAAGGGCCGTCTCCTCTCTGACGGAATGATATTGAAATTGATGCGATCGCTTCTTGGCCGTCAATTGATGTCCAAGATGTAGGAAATAGCACTTTCCCCAGTGACGTTTTGAAGGCTATCACTGCACTGGGTAACAGCAGGGTGTCACCTGAGAAACTGCCGACGCTATCACTAGATATGCTTTTCTCTAGTATGACAGCGGATTCTAGAAACTAAGCTGGTTGTGACACCAGAAATCGGTCAATCCTGTAAGGTACTGACCTGGAATGTGCATGGAGTGAAAGAAGGTGGCTACTCGCTAATCTCTACGCACCTCAAGCTTTTTTATTTTTCATATATTCAAGAAACGTGATTTCGAGATCGTAGACAAGCAAAACGATTTGGTTACCTGGTGGACCAATGCTTCGGTGGAAGACTATTTTCTCGGATAAAAATGGAGAATCTCGGCGACGTTGTTTTCAAGAAGTGGGGGAGTTGCAACAGTGAATCATGGATCCTGTCCTGGCGTGGAGACAGCAGCAGTTATTTCCTCTGCAACAGTTCCTAGTCGTTATTTGCTTGTCCGACTACGCTGGGGTGGGAAGACATGCTATATCCACAATATATATGCACCTAATGATGCTGCATCGCGAAACACACTGTTCGAACACCTGCCAACAAATTTTGTTGTAACAAATTTTGTTATTGGCAGGTGTTCGAACAGTGTTTTTCGCGCTGTAATGAAAACGCAATACACATCGTGTGAGGAGATCTGAACTTGGCTGTGGAACCAGACAAGGATGCTGTGTTGAATCATCCTCGACCTGATTCCAGCAGGAGTATTTTGATATCGTGGCTGCTGGAACTTAACGTCGTTGATGCTTGGAGACTTCATCACCCAGAGAAGATAGTCTTTTCTGGTCCTATCCGAAGACGAAATCGTATAGATTATATATTGTATCGGATATGTTGATTTCTTCATCCTACCATGATTCTAGATATGATGTGTGGGAAGGAAGTGATCATCTAGCTCATCATGTTGAGCTTACATCGTGGCACCATCCATCTGGTCCAGGTTTTTGGCCATTGCCTGACTGGCTTCTTCGAATATCGGAGCTTCGTGCTGGCATCCAACAGGAAGCGCGGACACTATTTTCGGTTCTACGGACATCGAATCCTGGGATTGTCTGGAGATCTTGGAAGCAAAAACTTAAAGGCTCTGAAGAAATATCAGAAAAATATGAAAAATGGAGCTGCATCTGAATTAGCACTCGCTCGTCAACAACTTGAAGAGTGTACAGTGGTCGTCGCCCGTGATGATGCTGATGAACAAGCTGAAATCGATTTATACTTTGCCAGACAGCGGTACACTGTGTAAAAACGAATGGTCAAAAAAATGACTAACTCCGTTCTGTTGTCGTCACTGTCTGCTCAAACCCAGCTGCATTCCGAAACTTTTTTTTCAAGCTTTTTTTTTCGGAATGGAGTTGGGTTTGAGCAGGCAGTGACGACAGCAGAACGGAGCTCGTCATTTTCTTTCGCGCAGCACGCTACAAACTTCGTCATACTCTGTTTGATTCGATCAATGGGCTGATGGTACCGTGTCTAGCGATCCAACTGACATTTAATCAGGGTTTCCAGGATCACTGGGGCAAGAGTTTTGGTGACACGCGGTATACCGAAGGAAATCCGAACTTGATGAAGCTGCGCAGCATCGCTTGCTAGACTCGATTGACCGCAAGCTCAATTTGGAGCCAAGAACAGTTTAGATAATGAGCAAACGGTTGATGAATTGGCTGCGTCAATGCGGACGATGCGGTCGTACTCAGCACCAGGTCCTGATGGTTTTATAGCGGCATTTTACCAAGTGGATCCGAAAGTATCTGGTGAAATTTTGCTCATAGTTTTTCGTTACCAAATGAATTGTTGCCGCATCAGCGCCATTCTTCTGTGGCACTTTTGTCCAAGAAAGGAAATCGTGCGGACCCGGGTAATTTCCGACCTATTACGTTGATCCCCGTGGAAGTCAAAGTGCTGTCTCGGTTGTTAGCATATCGACTGAAACTTTCATTGCTACATTAGTGCATCCTGACCAGAAAGGTTTTATACCAGGACGGTCAATCCATCATCAAGTAATATTGGTGCGCGATCTTCAGCATTTAATTAGTAGTCGTGGTGGTAAAGCGGTTGCGGCTGTTCTTGATTTTGCGAAAGCATACGATCGTGTCAACCGTGGTTACTTGTTCAAGGTGATGGAGCGACAAGGTTTCGGATCAAATTTCCTTGCTTGGATTCGACTACTCTGCAATGGTTCAATGTGCTCTCTGATGATCAATGGATGGGCGCTTGATCCACTAGCGCCATCTCGGGGCGTTAAGCATGGGGACCCTTTGTCACCATACCTATTTGCACTATCACTCGAACCGCTAGGAAATTTACTACGAGCCAGAAGAGAGCTGGGCGTTGTGATTGATGCGTCTTTATCGATTCCCGTAGCTTTCTTTGCTGATGATACTCCGTTGTTTTCTCGAGATGTTTTCCACCTCGGAGAACAACTACAACTTGTTGATTGTTATTTGCTGGATTAGGGAGCAATGCTCAATCATTCGAAAAGTGTCGTCATGAGCCTTAACAACCATCGGGCGACTCCAACATTGGAGCCGCTCCATTCGCTGCAAGCAGGAGATATTGTCAAGTATCTTGGTATTCCGTTTGGAAATTTTGAGACATCAACACAATATGCAACTCCGCTGGACAAGAAGCTCATGACTAGCCTTCGTTTGTTGGAAAGGTAGAGCGCGTACACTGATGGGGCGTCGGCTAATTTTCCAAGCGGTCATTCTGTCCATGGTTTGGTACTTCACGACAAGGATGAATATACCGGTCCGGTTCATTAGTGGTGGCAAAGTGTCGTGACTAGGTACATATTGTATAACCGCGTTGGTATTTGTTCGGAAAGATCTGGCTACCCAGCCGCGAGAGGCTGACCGAATTGGGGTACAATAATTATGACCAGCATCCGTAGGCAGCGTTTTCTTCTTCTCCAACAACTCGCGCATGTGATGTATGGACACAACATGGATAACGCATTGGTAGAGTACCGATCTATTGCGGAACTATTACGACTTCGTTATGGAGTATTTGAACGTCCGTGGTCTAGTGATTTTTTGTTTCAAAACCCTCCCCGTCCGGCTGGATGGAGAGCAACTATGCTACCAACGTGGTGGCGTCAAATATTGAAGGATTGGAAACGACTCAAATGGCCAAGTAGGCCCTCCATTTGCTGCAGTAGGGTAAAAACGCTTCAGTATGCTTTGTTCAGCCCTATTTGGTGGAATACATCCCGTGAATTTCAAGTATGGCATACCCGAGGTTCGCCCTGGAAACCATTCGGGACAGGATCAAACAAGTTTAGACGCCTGTGCAGTGAACTCGCTGCCATGCAAAAGTGGTGTCTTGCTGACTTCTTAGACGAATATCATCATTGGCTGACAGCCTTTGTTTTCTTGTGGAATGTGTGCAACGAGCTACAATCATTGCTTGGTCCATACATACAAACGTGATATTCTTCAACTGTATCGACAATTGAGTCAGATCTTTCACCGAGGGTTCCCACATCCTGAAGCTGGTGGAATGAGTGTTGCAACCCGTGATGTATCAGTACCTGCCTGTGGTGTGCTAGTTGGAAAAAGTGCACCCTTTTTCCCGAATCTTCGGATACAGGAATGGAATACCCTTCTGGCACCTGCACAAACAATGGATACACATCCTATGTGTGAGCTTGGATGCCCCCAGCACGTACTTCACTCGACACTCACAAGCTTCATATCACTCCGGCGTTGCATAATTCCAATTGTCCATGATGTGATGCTGCGGCTGTTCTTCGGTGACCTCATTATGGGATCCCGATTTTATTTCTCGAAGTCAACTGAACAATGCGTTCGTAATTCATGTTTATCGTTTGAAACGGTGGAACACTGCTTATTTCCTGCCCGGCTTTGCCCGAGTATGTGGAAATCTCTTTGGGACACCGTGGAGCAAAGCTTTTGCGAAGCATTTATAATGGAAGTTACTGTTGTTCCCCACCTTGCGCGATGTTCACGCTAGTTGGAGGCACGAGCATGGGGTGTTAATTCTCCTTTGGAGAGTGCACACTGCTATTGTCTTTGACGCTACGTGGCGCCTATGTAATGACATCTACTTTCATGAAACAAAAGCACAGCAACCAAGCGTACCAAGCTTGGTCAGCTCGTTTGGGCGACATTGTCAATATATCTACCAATACTCAACAGAGTTGGGCATTGAGGGAGATACAGTTGTCTCTATCCTCCAACGTCTGGGATTTGACGCTCCCATGACGTTGAACGTACCTCCCCCTGAGCATCGAATATGGATCCCGCGTCCAGAGTCCAGTCATTATCCTATCTACGTAGCTAGCAGACCGAGAAGTCCTATAATCAGTAAATCAATTCTTTTCTATCTCTGTACGGCGGTGGGTGTGGTCTGGGCATTCCTTTCGGTGGTCTATACTATTGCTAGATGGATTCAAGTAACCTCGGATTACCTCAAATGGCTAGCAGCTTACATCGTCGCCGAGGGTAGATCGACGTCGTAGGGTTAGCTTACTATACATGCTTCCTTTCGTTATGAAGTTCTGAATTTGGTTCTCGATGGTCAATGACTAGCTAAAACAAGAAACTTATCGGGAATGATGCTACTAGCTCATGAGGCCAACGAAGTTTTGTTGATCCTCTTTCCGTGGAACTTAATTGACAATTACAGCCGACGTTTGTGATGTATCATGTTCCTTGCATTATTCAAAACAAACAACTGTTTTTGTTTTTCGTTCTGATGATAGTGTGTAGACCGCATGATCAAGACACTATTGAGCATATTAAACTCCCGAATTATCGGCGGCAAGTGCAGCTTCTGATGGCGAACTCCCTGCCAAACCGTGCATAGCGCTAGATATAAGCTTTACGAGTTTAACCTTGAAATCGGTCATCTCTTAGTATTCATCAACGCAATATCTACATGTAGTAACGTACTCGGGGCCAGTACGTGAGCCCACCTGCTAACGTCGTCCTGTTGGAGTTTGGTTGCTACTGAAGCCCTACAGCTATCGCGACGCCGAATTTCGGGAAATTGAAAAAAAATTAAAAACATTTTTCGCGGACAAAAATCGACTTCATAAAAGTTTCCAAAATTCGAACTTGTTTTTGGTTGCATTTTCATTTTAGCCCGCTCGCAGCTCTCTTAGAAGTCCAACGACTACGTGAGGGTTATGTTGGCGAGCCGACCCAATACTCCATATTCTACGTCCGTGAATCATATACTACTTGCGTCCTATAATATTCCTTAGACGTTTTTGGCGATTTTTTTTAAATCAGTTTTTATTTGGGCTAATAAAAAAATTGGTGTGCATGGTCACGCGATGGATCTAGACTTCCCAGCCCAAAAGTTAGCTGGTGTCACTAAAGGGAGGAGTGACTAATGTTTTCCAAAAATAGTTAGAAGTTCCATTTTCTTAAGTGTATCTTGGCAGAAGAAGTTCACGTTATGTCGTGGTGTACCATCGAGTCCGACCCTGGTGCGCTCCGCCCTGCAGCCTTTATATCGCTCTAACCTCGTAGTTAACACTACATTTCTATATGCCAGGCGTGTTCACTGCCCTCATCGAGGACATCGGCGTCAAGGGCGTGCAGGTCGACGAGCTGTACACGCTGGACGAGCAGCAGGTCGCTGCTTTGTCCCCAGTCTATGGCCTCGTGTTTCTCTTCAAGTACGACTCAAACCACGGGGAAAACGCCGAGCCACCGCTCTTCGCCAGCGAGGAGGACGGACTCTTCTTCGCCAAGCAGGTGATCAGCAACGCTTGCGCCACGCAGGCCATCCTGTCCATCCTACTGAACAGTCAGGACGTCGAGCTGGGTGAGACTTTGTCCGAGTTCAAGGCCTTCACGAGCGACTTTCCGTCGGACCTCAAGGGTCTGGCTATCTCCAACAGCGACAAGATCCGGCTGGCGCACAATTCCTTCGCTCGGGCCGAGCCGTTCGTCGTAGAGGAGAGAAAAGCTACGGAGGACGACGACGTGTATCACTTTGTGGCCTATGTGCCTGTGAACGGCAAGATCTACGAGCTCGACGGACTCAGGGAAGGACCCATTTGTCTTGGAGAGGTGCCGGACGTCGAGAACCGCGACTCCTGGCTGAAGGTCGCGTGTCCTGTGATCCAGAAGCGAATCGAGAAATACTCGGCTACCGAGATCCGCTTCAATCTGCTGGCGCTGGTGAAGAACCGGATACAGACGTACGAGGAGCAGCTTCAGATGATTATTGAGGCAGGCGGGAGCGAACAGCAGGCGGTGCAGATTCAAGCGGATCTCGCGGCCGAGCAGCAGAAGCGCGAGAACTGGATACTGGAGAACAAGCGCCGAAAGCACAACTATATCCCGTTCATTATGCAGCTGCTTAAGACGCTAGCCGAGAAGAAGAAGCTGGAGCCGCTGATTAAGCAGCAGGTCGACGCCCGCAATGCTGCAGCTGCCGACGCGTCCAAGCCCACGAATGCGTAGTAGAGAGAAAAGAGGACAGAAAACATGAAAGAGACGAGAAATTACGTCCATAGTTCCATGTGCGGGCGTGTTTATCAGCAGCTTGAGTGGTTGCTTATAGCTGGAATATTGTGGCACCAGTAGACGGCCGTGACGTGTCACTCTAACTGTCTTGGCCATCTACAAAACGACACCACGCTCAAAATGCTCGGCCTAGCACCCGCCACGCAGCTGCAGCACCATGTGGATGGTGCCGCCCGCAGCCACGTTGTAGTCCTGCAGCGTCTTGTCGTCCGCTCTGCACGGCAGCAATAGAGACACATATAAGTTAGCGCAGGCTCCCTCCTCCCTTCCACGGCTGCAGAGATGACATACAGTTGCTTGCCGCTATAGATGAGACGGATCTGGTCCACCTGAATGCCCTCCTTCTCCTGCAGCGCCTGCTTCACGTGTAGAATCTGCTCGACCGCCATCCAGAGATCACAGGGTCAGCATTACCCGTCCACCAGCTTAGCTATCAACCCAGTGTCAACCCTGCCATACCGTGTTGTCTGGCTCGAAGTTGAACGTCTGCTTCCGGCCCGTGAGTGTCTGCGGTGGCGAATCAAAGCGCACGGCGACAGATTAGTTTAGGACGCTCGCTCAGCACCGTATTATATTGGGATTCCTACGACAGCGCACCTTGATCTGGATCTGCATGGTGCTCTACTGTCGCGGGTTTGCTGTATGTGTGTTTCGATGCAAAAGAACAAATGACTTTGAGCTGGCCAATTGCGCAACTTTGTTTCTAAAGTTGCGCTATCAAAGTTAATTATGGACATTTCCTTATTTACCCTTCCTGTAATACTCGCCATGTTCTCGCTCTTCTGGGGGCTATGGACCTATTTATTTAGCAAGGCGGAGCTGCATCTGCTCATCGTGGGGCTGGACGACGCGGGCAAAACGGTAGGTAAGTGCACTCACTAGCTGGCCACATCGCTGTGGGAGCAGAGACTGATCTGGGTTGGTGTGTCGATGTGGCAGACGCTTCTTGAGCAGCTTAAAGGCATCTTCGGCAAGAAGCCAGGCATCCCGCTGGACAAGATCCCGCCCACTGTGGGCCTCAACAGTACGTCGTTTACGTGGAGAGAGGTGTTGGGAGGTAGATAAAACGCTTGACATATAGTGCTGCGCAGTCGCTCGAGTTGATATCCGACGGTCGAGGGTCATTTTCTGGGACCTCGGAGGACAGGTGCGGCTACTGGATGGGGGATATATTGCCTTTGACATGAAGAAGACTGATAGAAGCTCAATACACTGTTCATAGGAACGTCTTCGCGCTATCTGGAACAAATACTACAGCGAGAGCCATGGCATCGTGTTCGTGATCGACTCGGCCAATGAAGGACGGTTCCAGGAAGCCAAGGAGACATTGCGTACGTGTTGGCTATAGTGATGTTACGCAGTAGAGGTATGTGGCTGACAATGCTTGCTACGGCGAATTGACCGCAGACGCAATGCTGTCGAATTCTGAGCTGTCGGGAGTGCCCCTGCTGGTGCTCGCCAACAAGATGGACCTGGAGAATGCACGAATGGCGAACCACATTTCTGGGATATTGGAGATAGACGGACATCAAGGCGCGGTCGCGAGCTACCCTATTTGTGCATTGACAAGGTTCGTTACCAGTGTCTTCTTCTGTTGTGGGTGCCCGCTAACTTGGTTTTCAAATATACAGCGAGGGCATTGAAGGCGCGATGAACTGGCTGGTGGACGCTGTAAAAGCTAGCGATCGATATTACGAGAAGTCAGCAGCTGGAAGCACGTGATCACCCTGAGCTGATCGATCTTAGAAAATGCGGCTTGCCAGAGCCTCTTTGATCTTCCTCTGCAAGTGGCGCTGACACGCAGCATAATAGATGAAATGGTGCAGACACCCTCGGCTGCACATACCGGGAAGCTCCAAATTGGGGACGTAAGCGCATGCATCGCAATAGTCAGGCAACCCTTTGTATGGTAATCGTTTGCTTCGTTCTCCACGGGCCTAACTACCAATCGCAAACGTTTGACCGAAACCATGCTCTGTCTCTATGTAACGGGGGCAATGAACACCTTTCCTTCGCTTAAAATCCCAGCATCCAGTCGCTAGCTCTACACGCCTACAGGTTGCGCGTACGCGCCAGAGTGCTGAGCTCCACGAGCGAGTGGCCGGTTCGCAGAGCCGTCTCCATGGCCGTCTCGTGCTTGGCAAGAGCGTCAAACGTAGCCTTGACGACAGTGAACGGGTTACGCTGGCCATGGGTCTTGGACACGATGTCCGTGATGCCGAAGCAGTCGAGCACACAGGCTACCGTGTCGCTGACTGTGAGTCCTTTATCCTTAGGCGCCGGACGCAGGAATAGCGTACAGCTGTTCCACTTGCCACGCACCTCGTGGTACAGCGTGCGGTCGTCGAAGCGATCGATGTAGGTGAAGCGCTTCATGGCGAGCTTGGTGCCACGCTGAATGGCAATTGGTGGGGATGAGCCCTTGCCCACGGCGTAGCCGGCAACGCCGCGCATGTTGCCCACGACTATGAGCGCACGGAAATTAACGATCCGTTCCTGCGTGGTCACCTTCTGCACCTGGTCCACATGCACGATCTGGCGCAACAGACCCATCCGGCCAAGGTTGAGCTCGGCCTCCTCGTCCTCATCGGCGAACTCCATCTCCTCGCCCTCTTTGTTCATGGCGCGCATGTCGTGCAGGATGCCGGCGTCGGGGGTGAGGTACTGTCCGGGTTGGTCCGGGTCAACGAGGGTGACGCCGTCCCTCTTGAACTCGTCCAATAGGCGGCGACGCACCTTGCCGCGATTCTCGGGGGCCACGATCATAAAGCGGCTCTTCCTGGCGGCCTCGGGCATGATCTGGCGGCGTGGCATGGAGTCACGGCGGTCCTTATCAATGATCTTGTCCGAACCCTCATCGAAGTCATCGTCCGAGAGACGCCAGTCGTCCTCGGACGAGAAGCACGCCACCTGCAGCTTGAAGGCGGCGCTGCGGACTTGCTGGCGGGCCACCGAAGCCGCGCCAGATCGCACGGCGAAGCGCTGAAGCATCCTAAACCCCTCGACAACGCTGCACATAGCCAAAATCCACCACATACTCCTATGAGCAGCAGTAACAGCCATCAAGCAGGCAGCACCCACACGCACCTTACGAGTAGAAACCCCAACGAATGAGTGGCCGAACCTGCGGCTCCCCCGAGCCGTCCCCAAAACTCCCGTGGAAACCGATCGTATTTCAATACATTATTCAATCCCAATCGGTTTATACAGGGAAGTGCGGCTTTTCAACCAGAAGACCATCACTCCTGTTGGCTCGTGCCGTTTCCGCACTTTCGCATGCGGCTGTGCGCACTCTCGGAGTAGCTCGCTGCGTCCATGGCGTCACAAGACGAAGCGGAGAACACCGCTACAGGACCGAGATGCGCGAGAGCGGACTGCACATCGCTGCGGGAGGAACTGGGCCTGCTGCGCGGCGACCTGCTGGAGCTTGAGGGTGAGAATGAGCAGCTCCACGAGCAACTGTCCACTCTGCAGTCCGACGCAAGCGCGCGAGGTTTGCAGGTGAAGCAAATGATGCTAGAAAAGGACGAGAAGATCATCCATCTGAACGAGAAGGTGGCGGGGCTGCTGACGCAGTTGCAGCAGCAGCTCGAGCTACAGAGCAAGAAGGAGGTGACAGCTAAGCCATCACCAGAGAAGCCTGTCGCTGAGCCTTTAGATCAGGAATCTGAATCTTTAAAAGCCCAAAATGAGGCTCTCGAGGCGAAGTTAAAGGAACTGCAAACTCAGCTGGAAAGTGAAGCTGTTGTGTGCTTGAAGGCTCAGCGTCAAGTGGTCCAAGTGGCCGAGCAGAGCAAGGATAAACACAGTGAGCTATATACGACGCTTAAGGAGAACGAAATGCTGCGAGATGAGACTTCAGAACTTCAGGAAGCAATGAAGAAGATGACGGAGCAGGTGAAAGAGTATCAGGTGTTGATCACCGCCATGCAGGATCAGCTGGCGGCGTACCGCGACGCAGTGGATGAACAGACGCTGGAGATTACGCAGCTGCATGCGAAGATGGGCGAATTGGAGCAGGAGAAGTTAAGTGTGGAAGCAAAGCTCATCGAGATGGACGAGAGGGAGAGCGATGTGGATGCTCTGATGAGCGATGCCAAGGCGAAGTTCGAGATGGAAAAGGCGGTGCTCGTTGCGGAGCTGGATGAGCTAAAGCGGAAGCTGAAGCAGCAGCAAATGTGGCACGAACAGCAGCAACAACAGTCACAAGAGAGTAAAAAGGCGGTAAAAGGCGAAGAGGAGGAGGACACTGTTCGTGGAAGTGCACTTGCTGGTATGGAAGATCTGGAAAAACAGCTTGGGATGCTGCAAGAACTGCGAATCCGAGATAAAAGCACCATCTTAGAACTGAATCAGCGTATTTTGCAACAGCAGAGCGATCTGGAAAGCCTTGCAGAGCACTTGAATGTTGATACTGTGGTCAAAAGTGCTGTCGACGCAGCTCTGCAAACGCAGAAAGCGAAGCTTGAAAGTCTGGACAAAGAGAATGCAACGCTGAAGAGGCGTTTTAAAGAGCAGCACGAGCTAGTGCAGGAACTGGAACTGCGACAGGGTATCGTAGAGAAACAGCTTGTAGAAGCGGAGGAGTGGAATGCCAAGTATGAGCAGCAAGCTGGGCTGGAGGATGTGATGAAGTATCAGAAGAAGCTGCGTGCACAGTTGGAGCAGCAGCAACAAATGAACGTCAAGTTGCGCCAAGAACTTAATGAGCAGGTGGAGGCAGCTGGAAAGTTGCACGTGGCATTCGAGCGTTTAAAGGCAGAAGTCGGCAAACCTGCAAGTTTTGAGTACGATGACATTGCTATTGCTGATCACTTTAAGGGCCAGCTGGCCATCAACGAGGCAGTGATGAAGCAGATGGAAATTCAAATCCAGGAACTCGAGGCTGAACGACTACGGTTTCTGCAAAAACTGAGAGATCAAGCTCGGCTAACCGGTCACAAACTGTATGAGCAGCACGGATTAACGACCGAACAATGGAGTGCTGTAGAAGAGTTTATTGATCGCGTAAAGCAAACACCGGAGGTTGCGAAACATCTTTTGGATACTAATTGTGAGTTTGTGGGAACACCTGACGGAGATTCGTCAGTACGACGAGCACAAGATCAAGAGGATGCCGTTAATGAACTCGAGAGGAAACTTGACATCAGCCGTGAAGAAAATGCGCTCCTGTTGAAAGATATCGAGCGACTTTATAATGACCTGGAGGAAGCGCAGTCGCAGGCTCTAGCTTCAGTGGTATCACAACCGAATATTGGGCTAGATGATGGTAGAGGTGAACTTTTACGCGCGCTTGAAGCTGCAAAGACGAAGTCACAACGACAAGAAGGTGTAATTTACCATTTACGAACAGAAATTGCAACACTTCGAAAAGATCGCGAGCAGAAGAGTGGCAAGAAGGACATAACGCCTCCCAGTATGTTATCAGAGAATTTTGATCGAATACAGGGTGCGTCTCATGATAATCTCGCTGGTGTGGCTCGCACCCAAGCTTATGTTGGAACACAAACGTCGCCCCGCGCAGATGACAGGACATTAAAACTTCCTGGTCACACACAAGATAGCAACGATGAGGTCGGTAATGATGTGTCGCTGTCTGGTTTAGAAGAGGATGTGCCCTCTCACACAGTGGAAGGCCAGCGAAAACCAATGAAACGGCACATGAACGAGGCGAGTAAGCATCCACCAGCAGAACAAGCTCACGCGTCTACAAGTCCAGACTCAAAATTCGGAGAAGGCTGGAGTGATCATGCTGATAATATTGCGTTGGTTGTGGCCAAAGCAATTGAAGCGCAGTTTGCAATACTTAAAGCCCAGACGAGCCCGCTGTTGCCACCTACGTCATCAGATACGGCAACGGAAGTTGACTATGAAGCTAAACCTGCTAAACCTGCTTCTCCCACGATGGCTCTTGTTAATAAGGATGGTGGAAATCCAGTTACCTCAGCAAGCCCTGTATCTCCACGATCACCGGTGGCTCGAGGAGCTGTAGATAACGTGGTTTTTGAAAGCGAGGATGAAATGATTCAGCAAGTTGACTTTCTGCGGGAGTTGAACGTGTGTTTGGATGAGTTAGTGGCGACGGAGGCACGCAATGAGGAGCTCCAGCAGCAACTGCATCAGCATGAAGGGGTATTCCAGTCGTTAATGGATCAGCACGCAGTTATGTACCAGCATTTCTTCCAGATGCACGCGCAATACGCGAACGCTGAGATTCGGCTTCGTCATGAGCTGGACCAGATGACAGAAGCAAGCAAGGATTATAAGATCAAGTGCCAGCGGTATGAAGCTGGGTTGCATCTGCTAGGCGTCCAAAACCAACAGATCCCAATAATCAGCAGCGACTTACTTGTCAGTGGAAATGAAGCGCATTTGCGCTCGGAAGTGATTGAGCTCACTCGCAAAATTGCTGCGTATGAAGTGAATGAAGCGCGACGCAAACGAAAATACCAGCAGCTTCATAACGAATGGCGCAGCAGTACCGAGCACAATATGTTACTTCAACGTGAGTGGAGCGTAATGGAAAAAACGCTGAAGTATCGAGTTTTATACCTTGAAACGTGGAAGCAGGGCGCTGACGAGATGATTGAACGAATGGAGAAGACTCTGGAAAGGAGTGTATTGCGTGAGTTTGCTGACAAGCAGCAACGGGCGGTGGCTGTTGTCCTCAAGAAGTACAACGCGCTAAGTGAAAACTATGCGGAAATACATTCCAGGTATCTAGAGATGTACAACTTGCCAGCTATACTGAGCCGTACACAACACAATCTTATGGTACTGCAGGCAGAAAAGAGCGCCAAAAGTGATGCTGGGAAAGACGACGGTGCTCCTGGAATCCTAGAAGATCGTATAAATCAATTGGAGAACGAGCTACAGGTGCAAATAGACCGCGTGAAGGAACTTGAAAAGGCTAATCGTAAAGGATTTATCCTCGACAATGAGTTAGTACAATCACCAGAGAGTACTCAGGGTTCTGGACACGACAACGAGCTGCGGGACGAGAATACGCTGTTGTACGAGAGGATTAACGAAGTAGAACAACTCTATGAGAGCCTTGCGCGCGAGTGCTCAAAATACAAGGATATCGCTTCACTAGCGGCGTCTCAGGCTAATATCCTGACGAAAAGAGCTGTACAGGAGCAGGGCAACCGTAAGCAGCAAGAAGAGCAACTGCGCGAATTGATGGCTTCTTCAGAAGATCACGCTATAGTAGGCGAGCTCCAGCATCAGTTGATGCAAATTAAGGCGACTTATCAGCAGTTCCTCGTGCAATACGACCTAGTCACGGAAACACAGCAGCAGACGCGTTTGAAAAACCAACGGCTTGAACTGGAGATGGAGAAAAAAGCGCAGGAGCTCTCTGCGGTCAGAGAGAAGTCAAGCGACAAGGTGCAAATTCTGGAGGATGCAATAGGGCAGGTAAAAGAGCGCGACTGGACAGCACGGAATGCGAAGTGGGAAGCTTTCCGGAAGCGTTTGGATGCTTTGGAAGATGAAATACAAGTTGAGCAACAGCGCCGTAAGCAACTTGAGAAAGACTTAGAGGACAAACAAGTGCAACTACCGCTGCTTGATCTGAGACAGCAACGAGGCAATCAAAGCGAGGTAGATCGGTTAAAGAGTCGAGTGGATGCGCTGGAAACACGAGAACGTTTGCTCATGGGGCAGCTTGAAGCTACTACGAAGGCAACAGGGTCGAAGGAGAAGGAAATCCGGTTGCAAGCGGAGCTTAGTGAGATCAAGTCACTCAATGAAGACCTCATGCGCCAAGTGGAATCGATCCAAGCTCGTATCTCGGAGCTACTACGGCTAAACGGAGACCTGGAAGCCGAGAAACGTGAGCTACGGTGCAAATACGAAGAGATTGAGTTGGATTTGCAGTATGCTCGTACAGGGATTGAATTGGGGGGAAGACGGCAGCAAGATAACCAACGGGACGTGGACCACGGCCCCAATCAATCTGTTTTGATGCGACAGAAGGTGGGTCTGTATGAGAAGGATCAGGCTGAGCTGCAGCAGGCAGCCCAGGCGACAATCGCGAGCTTGAAGCAGCTCGTTGAAGAAAAGAATATGCTGATCAATGAGTACCAGCGGAAGCTTGCGGTTGTACGGGCTTCAAGTGCCCAAGATAAAGCGCAGGATCGACTGGAGACCACTCAACTCAACAAAAAGCTCTATGAAGATAACCAGCGGATGATCGGACAACTGAAGGAAGCCATGAGCACTATCAGCACGATGGAGAGGTCTGGCAAGAGTAAGCAAGCATTGCAAGCTGCCCAGGAGCGTCATGATCATGTTCTGCAGGAGTGGAAACAAGCTGAAATTGCGTTGGAGGGTGCGAAGCAGTCAATTCGAGAGCTGCAGATGGAACGTGAAGTGCTGCGGAACGAGAGAGACCTTGCTGAAGCTCGCGCTGGGGAGGCATTGGAGGAAATTGTGCTGCTGCAAGAAAAGGTGTCTGAGTGCGACAAGCACAGTCAGAAGCTTGAGCGCCAGCTCGCCTTCGTCAAGCGTGACATGGCGAAGAAGGAGGAGAAGTTGAAGTTGCTACGCGATGCAGTTATCAAGTTAAAGGAAGAGTTTCTCAAGGCTGAAGACCGCCACGCAATTGAGATCGCAAAAGCACAGCATGCGATGAACCAAGATTTCAATTCGAGAAAGCGGAAAGAGAAGGAGCGACGTGAGGAGGAACAGGACGAGTGGCAAGAGGAGAAGACACGATTGCAGAGTCAGGTGCAGATTCTTCAGGAGAAGCTGGCCCAAGTCAAGAAAAAACAAGACCAGCACCAGCGAAGGAGAAGGAAGGTTGAGGATGAGGAGAAGGAAGAGAGAGGCAGCAGCGTAGAGGCCGAAGTGCAAGTATTGAAAGAGGAGATTGAGCGTCTGAAGCGGCTGCTGAAGGAAAAGGTTGTAAGTGAGGCAACAGCAGTGGAGGAGCTGGAGAAAAAAATCAAGATTCTACAGGCCCAGAACCTCGCACTACGCGAGGCGTCCACTCATGCACCAGCGGCACCGATAGAAGTAGCTGGCGCGAATGCGAAGCGCGAGCAACTTGAGAGCGAGCGGAAGCTTCAGCGTCGGGTCGATATTTTGATGCTGCGGCTCAAGGAAAAGCAGGCAGATGTGACCCGTAAAGACACAGATCTTGAACGCTGTACCGAGCGGATATCAAAATTGGAGTCCGAATTGCAGTCGTTGCGGGTACGAGGTGAGAAGGCGCGTTTGGCTCAGGTAGCTACTGCACCCCCGGTCATTTCTTCGTCAGCGAAGCAACAGTTGGAAGAGTTGGAGCGCCAGAACGCTTTTCTCCAGGAAACATTGGCGCTGAAGCGTAAGGAATGGGAAGATTCTTTTACCGGCCAAATGGAGAAATACGAAGCACAGTTACAGCGTCTGCGGCGTCGACTCGTTCAGCATGGCATATCTTCGAGTGACAATGATGTTGACGATGATGCCGATGATTCAACTGGGCACGGACCTAAATCACGACTGCAACGAGAAGAGCAGCGCTTTCTCGTGGACCAAGAAGTTCGAGAGGAGCTCCTAACGCTTGGTGATGAGTTGCGCAGCAAAGAACAAGAGATGGTGGCCAAGGACACCAAGCTGCTCGAACTTGAACTGGAGGTTGAAAGTCTACGCCTTGAATACAAGCGACTCCAACGAAAGAACCAGTATGGTGCTGGTGCTCTGTCCAACAGCGACGATACATCAAAGCAGCGTCGCGGGGCAAAGGGTGGTGTTAATGGGGGACAGGGGTCTTCTTGGGCAGCACATGAGCGAGTTGAGCTCGAGGAGGTGATCGAGAACATGAAAAAGGTGATTGAAAAATTGCGTACGGAAAATGAAAAGCTGAAAAAGGCGGCAGCAAAGCAGACTTTGGTGTCGCCTGAGCGAGTGGAGACGATGCGCCGCAAGCTGAAAGAGCAGAAGGACGCACGAGAACGGCTTAAAGCTCAGCTGGCGAAACTCCAACACGAAAGTGGTGAGCTCAAGAAAGACAAGTTGAAGCTGCAGCAGAAACTTCGTTCCAAGACTGTTTCTTCCACGTCGTCGAAAAGCGAGAGCAATTCGCTTGAACTTCAACTCAAAGAAAAAGATCGTCATTTGCTGAAAGCGGAGCAGGAGCTGGCTGAGCTACGGCACCAGGTGCTCCAGCTGGAGTTACAGGGTGAAAATAACGCCAATGCTGACGATGACATGCAAAAGCAGCAGGAACAACAAGAACATATCAACGAACTCCAAACGCAAGTGCGTGAGCTGGAGGACGAAAACACAAAGCTCACCAACGAATTAGCGGCGTTCGACGAAGACTTTTTCGAGGAAATCGAAGACCTCAAGTACAAATACGCGCAAGCTGTGCGTGACAAACGTCAACTAGAGAAGCGACTTACACGAGCTGCAGGCGGTATCTCTCCTGCATCAACATCTTCGCGGCGCAGCAGAAGTTAGTTAATGAGTCTACGTGTAGTACCCGTCGCCACCTCGCCCAGGTACTGCGACAAAACATGTGTATATTGATGCAATGCACTGCTCAAGCAGGCACAGGAATTAAAAAAAGTCATTATGATGGACTCCGGGATATAAATTGACTGACAATCGTCTAAGTAAACAACCGTGGAAGTGGAAGTATACTGTACTGTATCCGCTCCGAATATGGTAAGCAAGTGAAAAGGAAACAAAACGCAAGATTACGCTTAATATTTCGCCAGACGGCTACGCGTATTTTATTTATTTATTTGTTTTTGCTAGTAGTCATGAGGTCCTACTTGAGATAGCTGGGTTGCTAATGTTGATATCGGCTGAAGAGGCAATCACTTTCTGAAAACCGCTTCGACCACAGCATATTGGGGCATCACCGAGCAAAGAACTCGGAGCGACCTGCAACACCCTCTGATACCAATTTAGCAATAGTAGAGACCACCGAAAGGAATACCCAGACCACATCCGCCGCCATACAGGCCAACGCCAAACCGGTTCCAGTAGCCCAACGGATACACCCAGCCAGGGTAGCCGCCGTGCAAGAAGCCGAAGCGGTAGGGGCCAAAGCCACCCCAACCGCCCCAGCCACCCCAGCCCCCGAGTCCCCATCCGCCAAGACCCAAACCGAATTGCTCCTTGTCGTCGTCCTTGTCGAATTCCTTCGCGATGACCGCAGCAGCTCCTGCAGGAGGCTTAATTGTCTGGGTAGTTCCAGTCAGCGTGACGCCATCGGGTAACGCGGACGCTTGAACTTTTTCGAGAGCTTCGGTCGGAGTCTTGGCGACAGGTTGATCAGCGGCCGTGACAGCACCGAGAATGGCCATCACGGCGACAGGAAGACGCTGAACTTCATGGCTGCGGTATTCGTTGTGCCTAAATATTCGACTTATTCTGTTGGAGACAAATCGTGTTGTGGCTCTAAGGTCAGCACCACGGGGGATAGCGCCGCGACTGCGAATCCCATCATCCAAGCGAGTACATATTTCTAGGAAATGGAAGACTCGTGTATATTGTAGAAAAATGCCCGAGTTCTCGGTATTCAAACAATCAGCATGATTAACTCCGTGTTGGAGAATAACAAGGAAAGGTCCCAGCATTGTGATAATAAACAAAACGATAGGTTCTGTTACCCATTCGACCACCTCACACAAACCAACTTGCCTCACTTTGCACAAGATCGTGAAGCTCGCTCCACTCCCCTCGCTGCTGTGGGTTGTCGCGAGGTCTATCGGTGGTTACCACGCCCAGTTCCGCAGCAGAGCGCGGACGCGGTGAATTCTTTGAGGGCAGCGAGCGGCTCACTTCAACATATGGAAAAATACAATTGTTTCAAAATATCACTCAAGTAACTTATTTAGCTCTTTAACTGTATACCAAATTATGTCACATAAACATGCAGTATATACCAGGTTACGTTGGGTTACGCTCTTGAAACCATAACCAATCGTTACGAGTCAGATCTGAGTCCGCTTGGCTCTCCCAAAAGCTCATCCATCACTATCCAAGTCTTCACACAAGGCTCAAGACCGATGGCGAAGTTGGAGGAGCAGGAGGCAGCGACCCCGCAGGTCGAGGAGGACGTCAAGATGTCAGATGTCGAGCACAGTGGCGAGGCAGGCGATGCCGCGACCAAGAGCAAGAAGAAGAAGAAAAAACACAAAAAGAAGAAGAACAAAAGCGCTTCCTCGTCAGGCTCCAAGGTACCGCCGTTTCGCGGCGTCCAGGGCTTCACTGACAGCTATATAGCCGTGGGTCAGACGGATCCACCTTCAATCCCCATCGAGAAGCTCTTCCTGGACGGACACTTTCCCGTTGGGGAAATCCAGGAACATCCGGGCGACTTCAACACGTTCCGCATCACGAGCGAGGAGAAGCGCGCGCTGGACCGCGCCCAAGAAGATCTGTACGAGACGGTGCGTCATGCCGCCGAGGTGCATCGTCACGTGCGCAAATTCGCACAGAGCATCATGAAGCCTGGCGTTAAACTCATCGACATGTGCACGCAACTCGAGAACAAGAACCGCGAGCTCGTGGTCGAAGCCGGCTTTGCTGTACGTCTACCAGTTACCTATTTACTTTTTATGGCCTCACAAATTAACCACGTCTTTGTTTGATACCGATTTGCAGCGCGGTATCGGGTTCCCAACAGGCTGCTCGCTGAATCACGTCGCGGCCCACTACACACCCAATTCTGGTGACGAGACCGTGCTGTCGTATGGCGATGTGATGAAGGTGGACTTCGGCACGCACGTCAACGGACGCATCATCGACAGTGCATGGACCGTGGCGTTTGACCCGCAGTTTGACCCGCTTCTAGAGGCGGCGAAGGCGGCCACCGAGGCTGGTATTGCTAACGCCGGTATTGACGCCCGTCTTGGCGAGATTGGCGGTGCCATTCAGGAAGTGATGGAGTCGTTTGAAGTGACGATTGAGGGCAAGACTTACCCTGTCAAGTCGATCCGTAACCTGAATGGCCACTCTATTGGCCCCTACCAGATTCACGCTGGTAAGAGCGTTCCGATCGTCAAGACCGAAGACCAGACCAAGATGGAGGAGGGCGAGATCTTTGCTATTGAGACGTTCAACACCACTGGCCGCGGTTACGTGGTGGAAGACGGCGAGTGCTCGCACTACGCTAAGGCCTTCGACGCGCCTCACGTACCACTGCGTCTTCCTCGCGCTAAGAAGCTGCTGGGCCACCTCACGCGTACTTTCGGCACGCTGCCGTGGTGCCGCCGATGGATTGAGCGTGAGGACGGTGGTTCGGCGACTATTAATCCCAAGGGCGCCAAACAGGAGAAGTACCTGATGGCTTTGAAAAATCTCGTGGACACAGGGATCGTTACGGCCTATCCACCACTTGTGGACGTCAAGGGAAGCTACACGGCCCAGTACGAGCACACAATCATCCTGCGTCCGACCTGCAAGGAGGTGGTGTCTCGCGGAGACGACTACTAGATTCATCTGCGTCGTGAGGATGTTGATAAGGGGGGAGATCCTACTGCCACTGGCGTATAAGTCGCTTCTCCGGTTACGGATTTGGACTTGGGTCTTTCGATCGCTTTCGTTGAAGGCTGCTATTTCATGGGCTAGCTTTGCGTATTCATCTCTTTCCAAGCGAGCGCACTGCGTTTGGAATTCCTTGATACGCTCTTCTTGTTCACTGGTATATCTTTTTCATTTCTTGTAACTGGGGATAAACGTGTATTAGTTGCCGAACGCTAGCTGATAAAAAAGAGGATGTGGCCGACACTATATAGGACTACAGAGTATGTAGATTGACGGGTCCACGACTTGATGCTACCCCGAGTGGTCTTATTCGGAGAAATGCTGAAGCAAGTACCTGGAGTTTCTTTTGATAAAGTGAGACCAACGCAGCTCGTCGCGAAGAAGACGCAATCAAGTTGTTTGCTTCAGTCACAACGCGATTTGCCTCCGACACAGTAAGTCAACTACCAACCTTCGGCTAAGTGAACCAACCACCATCACAATCATGAAGTTCAGCGTCTTCCTCGTCGCCATGATGGGCATTCTCGGTGCTGTCGCGACTGCTGCCGAACCTGTCGTCACAACTCCGACCGAAGCTCTCGAACAGGTTCAAGTGTACGCGTTCGCCGCTGGAATTGCCGTGAGCATATCCGCGATTTCTGCACGGCGGCTACCCTGGCTGGGCGTATGGGTTGGGTTGCTGGAACTTGTTTGGCGGCGAGTATGGTCTGGGCATTCATTTCAGCGGTCTCTACTACTGCTGAAGCCCTAATTGGTGCTATTATCTGATGCGATAAAGACAAAGCTGAAGATAAACCTTGAAAACCAATGCGCTATTATACTAAAAACATGCTTCTGGTGTCCACTTGTCGTGTTTGTGCTTTCATGATGCTTCAGTGCAATTAACAAACACTCGCTCCTATCGCTGCTTCAGAGGCAGGTCGCCCTTGTTAAAATGCTGGTTGTACATCCTGCTGATGCGGACATCACCGTGGGTGCAGATTGGTCCGTCCAACGCGGCGTCGCAGTTGGGACGAGGTCCGAAAGCCAAGCACAGTGAGCAGCAGGAAACACAGCAGGCAAAAATAATCCTCAGTTTGTCTTTTGCACTGTTGGGAGCAGAGCGGACCCGAGAGAAGAAGCGCAGTCGAAAAGAGGTGTTAACAAGGAGAAACAAGCGTCTATTTGCTTCCTGTTGTCGTGTATCCTTCCTGTCTGCGTAACAGGGTTATGAGAGCAAAGAAGGACGGCTCAAATATGGATTCCTCGTCGAAGAAAGCAGACGTGGAATGGAACAAGGATGGCCGACCGGTCAACTGGAACGGTAGGGACAGGCCGCTGTACAAGATCGTTACCTCGCGTGTATGAACGTGAGAGACGATGAATGGAGGCTGGACGATATCTGCGATGGTAGCGTGTTGTACGTGACGGTTGGCCAAGAGGAGGAAATACGATTCCAGCGCCAAGATGAATACCTGGCCAAGCTGATAGCCACTTCGCCATCGTGCACGCTCGCGAGGCAAGTCATGGTATATGACTATGGCTCCGAGATGTGGGACTACCTTGCCAGACGCCTCGAGGGTAACGAGAACGTGACAACCAAGCTGTACACGGAACGAGCCGTGCACCAGAAACTGGAAGGGGCATCGTGTCGACCAGGAGGCAGACCTAGAAACCACACGCTGTACATGATGGGGCTACGAGAGCAGTTAGTGGCTTAAAATCCAGTACGCCGACGAATGGAGGGCGCGCAGGCAGCACTTACCGTTGGAACGCCAACTAGCCACATGCCGCCGGCACCAAAGCGACGACGGGTGTCCCGGACACGGATCCGATTGAGTAGCAATACAGATAACCAAGACGATGGCGACGGCGATGGCGGAACGGTAGTCCTCAGCAGCGGCGTGACATTAGCGAGTCCCAGCGGAGCCCATGCCGGTTATCATTCGAGCAGCGAAGAAGATGACCGACCAGGGCAGGCAGACCAACCATCCGAGGGAGGGAATCAACCGCCGAAACTGCCAGCAGGACCACCTCAGCCACCGACAGGGCCACAGCAGGCGAGTAGTGACCAGCAGCAAGAGCAGATGCGGGTGGAACAGCAGCAGAGGTATCAGCCACGCGCAGAACCGCAGCTCCAAGCATGGGCGCGACAACAGCCCCGCGATGAGCTAGAAGAGATGGACTGGTGGCACGCGTTAACAGCAAAGCAGCAGGAAGCCATGATAAAGCGGTTCTGTATCCATCACCAGCTCAGCCAGTACCCGTGTACGTGACTACACCGGCGAGCGACCAACCACGGCACCACAAGATGAAGAAGTTGAAATTTGGGCCATTCAAAGGAACATCCGGCTAGTCCATCGAAGCTCGGTTGGCCTCGATTCCCCAAGCTGTGCTACGACAGAGGATCTGGGCGGTGAAACATGGTCGGCGCGCGAGCCTTACTCGGATGTTACCGAACATCTGAAAGAGGGAGCAAGCAAATGGCTGCTGAAGCTATCGGAAAATATGCAGCCAGAGGACAGGAACGTATCGTACCTGATCCAGGCCTTGAAGAAGAAGTACGGGCACAGAGATGACATCTTCCAGATACAGCAACGACTAGCCGCTCGAGTACAACAGCCGGGCGAACGCTTGAGTGATTATGCCAATAGCCTCCAGAATATTGGGTTTGGCATGGGACTGGACTCGTTCTCGTATATCGGCGCCTTCGTCAATAGCAGACTGCCAGCCAAGTACGCGCGTCGAAGCCGCAGACGCTGGAAGACACAGTGCACTTCACCGAAGACAGCTTCGAGGAGTTCGGGGAAGGCTTCAAGGTAACCGACTGGCGTGTCGCCAGACGGTATTACCGTGAGCCCGGCGACGACGAATGCAAAACGACCCCCAAAAGCAAGAAAAGTAAAAACCGAGGTGGCGGACAAGATCGATTGGGCAGAGCTCGGTCTACGGCTGGGAGGAGATGCTGACTCTCCACCCACCTTCGACACAAAAGGGAAACCGGTCAATGGAGTGGCCAAAAATTTGAAGAATGACCCCTTTTTCTTGACTGCATTGTCATTATTGGTGGGGGCGAGACACACGGCCAGTGCGGCGGCCAGAATATCAAGCCGGCAATAACTAAGACAAGAGCAGCACGAACGCGGAAGTCAGGACAGGAGTACATGACGGTGATGTCATCACCGCCATCAACCGGATTGTCAAACCTGAGGGCAACCAGCGTCCGAACAACGGTAACCGTCACGAGGACGCCTGGACTGGTGCCGACGGAGGTAATAGCAGTAGCAGCTACCACGCTGGGTACGTCAACAATTATGGAGGCGGCAGAGGACGCGGACAAGGGCGAGGAGGCCGTACGGGAGTCGGGAATTACGGACCCCCGGACTCCCGACCCATTATGTAGATAAGGCAGAATCGACCTGCAAGTATTGCGGCCAGACTGGTCATTGGTGGCGTGAGTGTCCAGCACGAGGCAGACGATGTTTGCAATGGCACCAACACCGACGCCGTCAGCAGTTGCAACAACTACGCAGTCGACACAGGGTGCGACAACCGTGATGCCGCTACCGGGAAACGAGTCGCGACAGTAGAGGTGGGGACTCCAGTGTCGGGTATAGGACCACACCCCAAGGAACGAAAGAGGAAAGGCCGACGAACTGCAAGAAGGATGAGGAAGACTGAGCAACGTCAGGTCCGGCTAGACGCAGCAGTTCGCAAGACGACGGATCAACGATCGTCGCCACCAGCCGCAACGCGTACTCCAACCAAGGAGAAGAGTGCGGGAGCCGTTTTGAACCGTGCTCCAACCCAGGGGAAGAAAAGAGTGGCAGTAAGGAAGCGGACACGCACGCGGATTTGGATACTTCAGCCAGGACACACAAGCACGCTGAACAGGCACGCACACCGCGGCAGACGCGAACGAGATAAGGACGCTGCCGCCGGGGGGGGGGGGGGGGGGGCAGAGGCTACCTTATTGCTGAGTGGAGGCAGTACACAGGCGGCTCGACGAAGACAGAGACGAAGAGAAGTGGAGATAGCTGCAGTGCGCCAGATATTGGTAAACGAGTTCCGGAAACAGGAACAGGAACGTGCTAAAGGTACTACGAGTTGCGGTCCAGCGGAAGCTCAACATACTACAAGGCATATCGGGCATATCTCCACGTAGGAGGCGGAAGGAAATGGCCATTGCAGTAGCGGCTATCCGACGCACTGGACGTCACGTTCACAAGATCGCTGCGGACTTGAGGAAGCCGAAGGAAGTAGATCCTACTGCGGACCCAGCTATCGCAGATAGTCCCGAAGACAGACGAAGAATGGCTAAGCTACCTGCAACAGTTCGAAGAAGCCGTACCAGATGCATTATCGGAGCAGGAACGCTAGCAAACATGCGGTCTGTACGACGCCAAGTGGTCAAAGCGTCGAAACAGTACCAGGCAGCGCGCCGGGTATGGCGACTGCAGCAGAAGCAGCGACTGCCGAATCAGGAGAAGCCTAGAGCCACGTGTTCGGAACCAAGAGGGAGAAACGCAAAAAAGCCGCGGAAAGTGTATAAGTACGTGAAGTAGGACAACCACGGACATGCGGAACTCGTACGAATGATGACGAAAGCATGCTACGAATGGCACAACTGCGGTCGACTATTACAAGCGGCACGAGCTGTCTGCCAACAACTCTGCTAGCATTGTCCAACACGTACACACAAGAGGTACGCTTCGACAGCTGCGCCCAGTTCAGCGTCGCAGGCGCTGATTGCGGAAGTATGGCCGTTGCGTGACCAGACAAGCGCCCGTAGATGTCGTAGAATGATTTGAAGTCAAAACATAGCAGGAGTCCATTATAGTCTGCCTCGTTCACAGTCAGATCCGTGGCATAACCGGATCGGGCCTTCAAAACCGTCTACTCAGGTAACTTCCACAAAATCGCACTATAGGCTCCGCCACCTCGTTTTACTCGTGCAGATCCATCAAGACTCACCACAAACAGCTCCTCATCCGCGCCTATTACTGGGATTGGTGCTTGGATCTGACGACGTGGCTCTTTCCTAGGTGTGATCGCGATCAAAGCCTCGTCCAGCTTGGGCCGAGGTGTAATGCTGACGGCGATCCTACCCAAGATCTCATCTTCTCCCTTGGTACACTTCTCGGTCTCGAGCGTCAATAGCGACAGGAGTGCAGCCCATTGACCTAATCGTCCCTGGAGACCAGGCGATCTGAAGAGCCATGCCAGCGTCGAGTGTCTGGTCAGGATCCGGATCTGTCGTCCAACCAACATGTTGTAGTTCAGACCCAAGATCCGCAACAAGGCCAACACTTCATTCTCTACCAAGTTGTAGTTGAGCTCATTCGACTTCAACGTACGACTCGCGAACATAGTTGGGTGGTACACGCGATCGTGCTCTTGCATCAGAGCGGCCAAGATCGCCCACTCACTGGCATAAACAACTACCACAGGTTGACGATCTGGATCGAAATGACGAAGATCGGAGTAGCGGCGATCTTCTCTTTCAGTTTGTTAAAAGATCTGGATGCCCGAATCCACTTCTCGTCTGCTGCACTCAGGACTGTCTTTGGGTTGAACGGGTAGAGGATACCCGGATCTGTCTGGATCTGGAACGTCCAAATCGAGATTGGGGGAAATTTCACCAAGAGTATGACGGACATCTTGACGCTTCCTCAGCTCGTTAGAATCCATTTCACGCAGCTCATACAAGACTGCTGCATAAATTGCGTAGTCTTCAATGAATCGGCTATAATAATTCAAACTGCCTAGGAACGATTGCATCGATCTGAGCGATTCCGGGAAAGGCAAGTCGGTTAGCCCTTTACGTCCTTCGGATGTGCCTCCAGGCCTTCGATCGACATTTGATGCCCAAGGTAATCCACTTTCCTTAGTCTCCAGAAACTCTTGACGACACTGATCCACAAGTTCCATCTGTCACAGGCATCCAATAGGCGTTCCATCCGATCGCATAGTTGATCCCAAGTTCCGGCAGTGATTAGGATGTCGTCGATATATGATCTACGTCTTAAAACTGAAGGTTTGCCGGGATCTTCGGGTTCTCCTGCGTCAAACACATCCGTGCGTCGCCACGTAGGTTCGGATTTCGAGATCTTCATGAATCCATACAAGACGTTGTACACCAGCCGTTGATAAATCTGCGCCGCGTTCTTGAGTCCGAATGGCATCCTATTCCACTCGAGTAACCCGAAAGGGTTGGTGAAGGCCGAGATCGCGCGAGCTCGATCGGTCATCGGGACCACCCAAAACCAACACGCCATGTTTAATGAACAATACCATAGCACTTTGTCCAGATCTTCCAACCGACCGTTAATCAGTGGCATCGGGTAGACCATTAGTCGTGTCAGATCGTTCACCAACCGGTAGTCGATACACAGCCGTATATCCACTCCGTTCTTCTTAATGATGATACACGATCGGAGATGCCCATGGAGAAATCGAATGTTGAATGATCTAGGCTGCTAACAGTCCCTTGATTAGATCCGATACCTTCTCCCTGAAACGCGGCGCCCCCAACCTTCCGTACTCGCTGCGCCACGGGTTTTGCACCTTCTACATCGATATCGCATACAACGCCCCTTGCGGCCGGAGGCAGCGCGTTGCCTTTGCCGATCAGGATGTGTCGTCTCTTCCAGATCATCTGTCGAAGTCAATCGATCTCTTCAGGGAGTGTTATCTGTTGGGTCTCCCACTTGAATATCCTCGATCGTCACTTCTTCCGTCGTAGCAATCTTGACTTCGGGCAACACCGCTAACTCTCTGTCCACGTCTTCCGCCTTCATCTCCCCTCCTTCATGATGGTAGCTCAAATCGTTTCCATTCGGGTCATCATCTTCATGGCGATCGGAATTAGTCAGACTGGGTCGATCTACGTGATTACGTGTCCGATCTTCAGGCATGTCCGATGATCTAACTCCGTGTTGTACCTTCTCGCCCTCCGCAACATTCTCGGGCGATATCTGATCCACGTCGACCGGTAAATCGGGCGTTCGAAGACCCGACCGCGGCTCGATGTGTCCTTCGTGATCTGCCGCCATCGTGACCTTGTCAGCCTGACTTACAGTCGGGGTGTCAGTTTGGGCGACCGCCGTAGCTGGATCGGGCTCCTCCTTACCACCTTCCACCTTGAGCGACGTCACACGCGGTGATCTCGATGCATCCTTCTCTCCTCTTGCGGGATCGGGGTTGTCACGCCAAATCGGCTAGCTACGGTAGACAGTGTAGCCATGGCAGCCTCGTTACCGAAAATCGGTAGTATTGCACGTGGCGTGACATAGGCTGGGCGTTCTACAGCGGGTCCAGGGTCCGATCCATCCATTTCCGGAGGAAGTGCTTCCGTCGTCGCTTGGAACGCTAGATTCTGCACTCCGTATATCAACGCAATCCGATCGACACGAAACCTGGCAAGCGGGGAATGCGATCCCCTGCTAGCCACATCGCAATCCGTACATCACCTTGTAGGATCAGTCGACTGTCGCTGATATTCGTCAACAACAGATACTGTGCTTTCCCTGGCCCCGTTGTCACTGTCGGCAACCGTCGATCTCCGCGCGTAACCCATAGTTTCTCGCGATCTGCGGATGCCGTAACCGGAGCGGCAACTTGATTGATCCCCCAACCTCAACCTGGAGATGCTGATCTAACGTTACGACCTTCGCCTTGTCATTGTATAGCTGCCGGCGTCCACTGAGTTGAATCCGGATCTCGTCCGGCAGACAATTTGACCCATCGGCCAGATCTAGCCTGATCCAGCAGGGACAATAAAGTCCATACCCAGGATCGCGTCTTGGCCAGCAAGATCTCCAACCCAAATATCGAAAAAGTACACCAGTGATCCTGCTAACGTGATCTTGATCCGCGTTTTTCCATTCGTGACATACACATTTTCATCGATCCCCACACACTCTTGGCTCTGACTCATGTCGATATAGCACCCAACCTTACGAGCAAAGGCGGTATGCAGAATGGACACCTCGGCACCAGTATCTAAGAGTAAGATCGCCTTGTCATTTTGATCTTGCCTTCGCTTTCGTTTGTCGAAACCACTTTCCCGGCGCATGATGTTTTTAATACCCTCGAGATTGTCCTGGAAGGAGATCTAAGGCCATCATGACATCCGATCGACGGTATTCGTCTACATGACGAAGGTTCGAGATCTTAGCAATAGGATTCCTATGGTAGATCACATGTATTATCGCGTAGATTTTGTTGCTGTTCGCTAACTCCATCTACCGACTTCTTGTCCAAAAATGCATAGATGCAATACGTAGAACGCTCGGCTCGTACCGGATTCAAACCCGGCGAGCGTCCTAGTTTAACATCTTTTCTGCCATCACAGGTAACATCCCTGCATACTTGGTCGGGTGCACCATTGGCGGATCTGGCTGTAGAACTCTTCCTGGGACACTTGGCCATGTCGTGTAGTCACCACATACGCGGCATCGAACAGGCAGTGATCTGCCTGATGGCCCTTGCCGCATTTCTGGCACGTCAGATGTTGCCAACAACCGAGATCCGTATGCTTCCGGGACCCACAGTGGGATCACCGACTCCGATCCGATCCATCCACGGGTAGTCGCGATCGACGCTCATGAGAGGTTGATTCCGTCTGGGTTTCGTCCGTGCGGAGGCCGATCGGGCGTTTTGGTTCGCCTTCAGTAGGCGCCGGATAGTTGTCCGTCGAGGTGAAGAAGTTTCGACGGCGGCCACCTTCCGAATCCGATCCGTCCGATCTATCCGAACTGGTATCCGATCCTGACTCCAGAAGTGGAGTCTGGATGGCTCGGACCGCCCGCTTAGCAGCGGCAGCCGATGTCGGGGCCTTCTGTCGGTATTTTGATCCAAAGGCGGACCGCTTCTGCCTGCTCTGGGACCGTTCTCTCGCGCGGAGGACTTCTTCCGACTCGTCAGCATCTGAAAGACGCAACAAGGTCAACTGTTCTGCCAAGTCTGGATCTCCCAGAGTCTCAATGTAGTGATCGACATGTTCACGACGATCTTTTCGATCGCCATCCTTCATCTTCGACCGCGCCCGCAGGCCTGCGACGTTCAAACGGTAAAAGTAGTCCAAAGGAGACTCTTCCGATCGCTCACGCGCATGGTAGTACTGCCATGCAACTGAGACGTCCAGACCGCAGTATTGCATCTGGAAGCTGCGAAGCAGATCACTCCACTTGTTTCGAGTCGATCGGCTGAGTTG
The DNA here is from genome assembly GCA_033558025.1 of Phytophthora sp. 'mugwort'. NCBI lineage: Eukaryota > Oomycota > Peronosporomycetes > Peronosporales > Peronosporaceae > Phytophthora > Phytophthora sp. 'mugwort'. The sequence goes on along the minus strand of JAUCEF010000004.1, from coordinate 1,958,078 downwards.
TCGGTCCCAGTTTTTGGCCGGTCCTGCGAGTAGATCGGCGAAGGTCATACATTTCTCTTCGTCTAAAGCCCGATCTCGCAGGAACGCCGATTTGACCTTACTGACCCACGCTCTGACTCGATCTTCATTTTGATCCTTGCCGGTAAACTCTTTAAGTCTGAGACCGCTGAGATTCTGACGATTGGATCAGTGAGGCACCTCCCGGTCCGATGCGGCTGTGACGACCGCCACACGTCCTGCACTTGGGATATCCAGATCATCTGGGTCACATTCACCGAGAGACGGCTGGTGCCGCGGCGATCCTACTTTTTCCGATTCGATTTCCACGTCTTGTGATCCCAAATGGGCCTTCTGAACTGACGTCTTGGGTGCAGTGATCAGACGTTGTTCCTCCAGAAAACGGGTCATGGCTGCTTGGAAATACGATTCCAACTGGCCCTTCGGCGCGTCTGGCGGATCTGCGGCCTTCTCTTTGGTCGCGGACGGGGGCAGCTTCTTCCGCTGATCTGTCGCGGGAGACGTCTGATCGGACGTCTTTAAGCGCGATCGCAGAAGGGCCGCGCCTGAGGGGCCTAACTGCATCCGTTGCGGGCCGATCCAGCTGTCTGAATCCGGCTCCGAGGTGACCGATGCGTAGTGAGACGACCCAGTCTGATCTCCGGCGTGACTGGCGGACTTTGGTCGCGGCAGAGCTTGGGTCTGCAGGGATTCGCCGATTAGAGGCTTCAGCGTCTCGAACACGTCTTGAGTCGTTGATCGGATCACATCTAGATCTGTTTTGAAGGGATCGTCGGCATCAAAAGCGCCTGCCACCAGGCCGGCTTCCTTCATGAGCTGGAACAGTGTCTTCACAGCGTCCAGTTTGCTCGACGGCTCTTGTGGTCTCCCTATCGGGCCCTTCAAGTCCCCAATCTGGCGCACCTGCATGATCGTCATTACCGGATCGTGGATTACGAACTGACACAGGGTCTTCCAGTGGTATAGGATCTCCAGGGCATCTTCAGTCCAGATCGCTGTGGACACCTGAGTCTGATCTTCCGTCTCTGACTCCGGGGCCTTCAGTTTCTTCTTCGTAATCTTGTTCTTCTTCTTAATCTTGTTCTTCTTCTTCTTTGGCACCGAACTTGTAGCTACGGAAGTAGCGAACGAGTAGGGTTCAGAATTCGCCTTTCCTGTCTCGCTTGGCAGATCTCGATTCGCATCGAGGTCTGCGGGAGTCCGCGAGGGACCTGGGAGGAATTCGAGGCTTCTCTTCCAGATCCGGATCTGCCTCTCTTCTGTCGAAAGAGCTCCTCCCAGGGCTCTGCCGATCTGCGGATCTCGCTTCATTCAGCGGCGTCGTCGTCGATCCGATCTCCGACGACGCTTGATCACCTTGTTCAATCTTCACTTTTACATCTTCTTCTGTGGACTCACGGTGAAATCCTGAGTCACAAGAGATCCGGGCACGCGCACCATTGTGATGTAGCGGGATCGGTCAAAATATGATTAAGACCCGATCCGCTTACCAACTGCGCCCAGACACCGACTAACGGAGGGGGTTCTCCGATGATCCGTGATCAGCTGAACATGGTCTCACCTTGTATACCCGTCGGTGGGCTGTATCTGCTCTCTTGGGACCCCGAAGGATGCAGCAATGTAGATAGTTGAACGTCCTGGCGGAACGTGGGGACGTGGAGCAGTGCGGAAGTTTTCGCTCTGCTGCTGTTATTGGTTCCGATCTGAGATGGTCGATCTTCGATCGGTGGCCTGGGCTTGATCCGAGGCCGAGGTTGTCGTGTGGCGGTGTTTCTTTCCTTTCCTTGAGTTGCTTGCCGCTTCCTTTAGCGGGATCTTGCGAGTTGAGAGTCGAAGCAATCGTGGGCCAAGCACTGAATGCCGATCGATCGAGGTACAAGCTTAAGCAGAAGTTCGCTAGCGTGGGGGAGGGTCGGCCAATATCCGATCCGATCCTCTCACACGACGCTTGACCTGCTACCTCGGCTAGTTGATACCTGGGAGGGCCAATGTAGATCCCTTCCAGCGGCACTTAAAAGCACCTAAGTAGTCCAATGTAAATTCGAGTCTGATTGTTGCAACCCTATCTCGTACCACCTGAATCTCCTGAACCCTTGCCCTTCTTCAACCACTCAACACGTACCGTCTTCACGCTTGCAAATCCCCGAGGATGATTGCTGATCGAATCTCAATCTGCCAACATCGATTGGCCCGATCTGCCGATCGCGTATGTCCGAACATATATGTCGATCTGACAGATCGAGGATGTCGGAACCTGTGTGCCGATCGGCAAATACCGATCGACCCGATCCGCTCGATCTCGACCGCAAAATCGATCCGATCTGCCCGATCCTCGGACGGCGAGGTGTAGGCCGAACTGTGGACGCCGGATCAGCCTGATCCTCCGAACCTTGAACACCAGATCGGCCCGATCTGCCAACCTTGATCGCCGGATCGGCCCGATCTGCCAGATCACATCATCGATCGGCTCAGTTTCCACTGCAAGATCGATCCGACCTGCTTGATCTCGGACGGCGAGGTGTAGGCCGATCTGTGGACGCCGGATCAGCCCAACCTGCCAACCTGCGAACCACAGATCCGCACGATCGGGGTCCGAGGTCAAAAGGGGTTAGATCCAGTCTGATCGATTCTGTCATCGCTCGCCAGTCCTGATCTCTTACATCACCTCGATTCTGAATATCCATCCGATCCTTGATCGGTCGGGTGATCACAATATAACAGATCTGTGTTGGGTGGCTGCCCGACCCTGGTTTCCTTCCTCGTCATCGAAGCACCCCCTTGCACCCCAGATTAAGTCGAACATCGCCCCGCCTTTACCTCGTATCTCGACCCGGTTCGATCGCCACCACTTTTCACAGCTGGGGCCGCCTTTCTCACCGATCTGGCTATTCCTTAGGAATCTGAAATTCTTGGTTGAAAAACGCTTCTCCACACTATTAGGATGCTTTTTCCCGACCTAAGTCCTGATGCCTACGAATCTCGGCGAAAGCTACTTCTGAAATGCTCTACTCAACGAAGCTGACATCGCAGCAGCAGATTTGATCGAAAGCCTTGCCAAATACTGCGCTATTCATGCACATGTCGGCGAAGTCGATTTGGATGACGACATAGGAAATGAAGAGTAATAATTTGTCGGTAAAACGAACGTATAAAAGATCATACGTCGAAGTTAGTCTACAGACACGCTACAGACCTGAATTGCCCACGCGGTTAGATTACATACCTGTGTAGCTGAATACGAAATGCACAGCATCGTCGCTGCAGTCATCACAGAGATATCTCCGCGTGCGCGTGACCAATTACCAACAGCTTATTTGACTGTGTGACTGTGTTAGAATATGTGCTTTGTATTACCGTAAGTACACACTTTTCTAAGTACACCAACGCTACTTCCGGTATTATCTTTTATATAACATATTGACCAATTAAAGACCAGGTATGATACACATTAAAACCTAAATGGCCATTTTCAGACACCTTTCTAAGTACACCTACGCTACTTTCGGTATTATCGGTTACCGGAGCGTCACCTTTGGAGCGTGATTATCTTGTACCAGTACCTGACCTGTCCACTATAAGCGGAGGAAGTCGGTACACAGTACTGAGCTCGTCTCAACTCCCTTAGTAATAACTTTATTGGCAACGTGCTTCTCCTTTTCAATGCCGCACATAGACACAAGAAACTCGAGCAGCGTGGCGTCGCGGAACACTGACGCCTCCAGACGGCACATTGCGACAGCTAGTCATTTTTGGTTGCCTTCCTGCGGCCGTCTCCGGTCGCAGCTGAAAGTGCTTGGCATCTGTGGATGCTTCCCAGCAAATCGTCCATCAATGCCTCAAGAAGGTCCTGCGCCAAGACAAAACCCCGTCATTAGTTAACATGCTGCTGTTCAAGAAACAGGCGGGCGGTACGCACTAAAAGGGGGCGTTATCGTTTTTCCTGGCCACCAGATCGTCCAGGCTGGTCCTTCACGCTGCTTCATGCAAACTCACTCACCTTGCGAATGTTACTGCTTGTGTGGGAGCTGTGTGTAGCGCTAATGTTGTTCCAAGACATCCGCCGATGCAGGGCACGAGTGTGTAGCGCGAACGTTGTTCCATGACATACAAAAAACTTCTGCAAACACTTTCAAACTGCTTATTGAACTGAGTAGATGCCTGTATGGTTTGTGTGAAGCCATTACTGCTCTGGATTCTCAAACTGCTGGCAGCACGCCGATTGTCTCTACATGTACGTCGAGCGCAGCATAGGTACATCCATTAAAAACTCGTTGAATAAATGCCCCTTCATATCGAATCAGATATCAAACATTTGCCGTGTCATCACTCTGGTCGAACTGAAACTGGCAGAAGGTGAGTGGCACGTTGGCCGTAGCTGAAGACACTTGCACACGAGTCACCGACGGACTTCAGTTTTCAAGTCGATCCTCTCCCACCGAAACAGAGAAAAGCTAACGAGATGATTCACTCAAATTCCTCCTCACCGTTAGGTTCAGATAGTTTGTTGACTCTCCAGCCCTCAAAAGAACTAGGACAACCAAGATGCAGCTCTTCATCCGCTCGGTGCGTCGATATGCTTGTGTGTATGGGGGAACTGTAATGCCTTCTAATACACACTAAGTATCCGTCGCCTAATTGACATCCATGTGTGACGTCTGACAGGACGCAGGACGCACGCTGATGGTCGCGGTGCCGAACCCGCGCGCCAAAGTGCAGGAGCTGCTGTCGCTCGTGGAGGCCAAGCAGCAAGGCCTGCGAGCCCAAGGGTATTTGAACTACGGCGGTGTGCCGCTGCGCGCATCTCGGTCGCTGACGGACTACGGTATCCAGAACCACGCCACGCTGGACTTATCGCGGCGCCTACACGGCGGCTGCTTCGGCTTCTCCATCCTGCTGTGGATCATCATTTTCATTTGCTGCCTCATCAGCGTCTGCACGTGCGGGCTGTCGCTGCCGGTGGCACTGTGTCTGCTGCCGCCAGCGCTACTTTTGCCACTTTGCTGTCTGTAGCTGGAAAAAAGAAGAGATAAACCGTTTTGCTTTAGACGTCTGCGGTTTGTATCGTCTACATGCAACAACTGCTTGGCATATCGCGTCCAAGACCAGGCGGCGACCAGTATTCACAGCTATAACTATCAACCAGCCAGTGGGGGACGGCACACATCAAAACAACCATGAAAAACAATAAAAAAAAAAGTCACGTCGTCTTCGTCTTCAAGTTGCAACCTGCATCGACCAACAAAGATTCGTCCTGGCAGCTTGAGCCTCTAACCTCTCGGTCTATCGCTATTTTCCCGTCGGCCGGAGAGACTGCGTTCTACATATCGTGGACAGCTCTGTAGCTCTCTGTCTCTCTGTGTGTCGGTTGCCGGCCTCTACTTGCGCGCACCGGGGACCATGCGGCGACCGCCCTTACGGCCCTGCGCCTTACCGCTCTTCTTCTTCTTGCTGTCGTCGTTTTTCTTACTGAGCGCCTGCACTTTGCCTAGAAGCGGCGAGTTCTTGAGGATGTCCGGCAGGATCACGAGCTTGATCTGCGAGCCGCGCACGTACACAAGCTCGAGTCTGGACTTCTGGCCGTCGCGCTGCGTGAGTACCACGTCGCTAAGCTGGCAATTCATGCTGTCCTCGCTCTCCGCCAGGTGGCCGCGGTACACCTCGCCATTCTTGAGCTCGATGGTAACGGTGCGGCCCTCACCCTCGTGCAGCAGCGAGATGGGCACCCCCACGGTGGTCTTGGACATGTCGGCGGCAAGCGGGACAGTCGGTACTGCTGGCGGCTGTGAACTTGGCACTTAGGGACTTATAATGGAGCATTTGAACCAATGAGAACGCATTTCTAACGGGGCGTTGTTTTGAGTCGAGCTGAGTGACGATCAACTCCACTTCCTGGATGATATCATTAACCAGAAGAGGCGCAAATTATGTGGTTCTGACGCAAACGATGTTCCCGTTAGTTATAGCACCTGAACAAACTAGTGAGTTATTTGCGTTTAATTTGGTCGACAATGGCAAAACTTTAAGGAAATCAGCATGATTAGTACTATAAAAAAATTCTGGGAGAGCGGGTGCTGGCCTCAACTAAACATTCGTGTCGGCGCTGCAGAAGTTGCTGCGTGAAGAGTTCCAGTGTCTCCCGTTCTCGTTTGAGCGCTGTCCTAATTCGTCGCACTGGCACACAAGCTTCATCGACCAGCCGAATGAGGTGGGATATCTCCTCAATGGTCTCCTCTTCGTCCTCACCGCTATCATCTTTGATGCTCTCCTCATCCTTCTCCCTCTCAATGTAATCCTCTCCACTGTAATTCTCCGACTCTGTTGCGCATGAGACCACACTACTGCTCCCAATGCTCCACGTTCCTGCATTCGGTTTCCACACGTTGTGTCGAGCCCCTCCATGCTGCCGACGCGACAAAATCTGTCGTTGCCATGCGAGAATCTTCGTCCAAATGACGTCAGCTCTTGCTGCCATTTCCTTCTCTTCGCCGCCAGTTGCGCAGCATAGTGACAACGACTTTGCTAAGCAAATACCATCCGAGACCACGGCCTTGTAATCATCTGCAGTTTTGCTGTTTGAATCAGTCGTGACATCGAAATCCCGTAAAGAAGCGCAGACGAGTTCGACCGGCTCGCCTTGTTGAATGCGCATGGCTCGTAACGTACCAAGGACGATACGGGCATCAACTGAGTCTCGAATTTCCCAGTCGTACGAAGAAAACAAACGGTTGACGTGCTTCAGGTCGCACAATGGGAACTCTCTCGTCACGAGCATCGTGAATTGAGCGCGAGAGAGCAGGCAAGTACCTAGTGCATTGAGTGCACTCAGCTCTCTAGCCAACGTGAACAATTTCTCCATATCTTGAAGCACAGGTCGTCTGCACGGTGTTCGCCGCATGGCATCGAGAAGTCTCGCAAACGATCTCCACCGAAGTTTAAAACGATTGTTCCTTAACTCGCTCGACTCTTTGCCGCGTTGCTTCTCGGGAGAATACCCTGGCGTCTGGACAATAGCAGACGCTTGTGTTCGTCGGTGACGGTGTTGTGGGTCAGTTTTCCTTTGCTCTCGGTGGTCAGCGAGTTCCGAGGAAGGTTCGAAATGCAGTGTGCGTCTTTGCCACTCGGCCATTTCTCGCTGATTTTCCCTTCGCTCCTTCTGGGCGACCTGCACTTCTTGTCGATACGCACGTTGAAGTTTTCGCGCGGCTTTCAGCTGCAAGGCCCCATGCGTGTTTATCACTGCCTGGCAGGGCTCAACATTCGCTTGGTCATCAATTTCAATGGAAACGGCGATAGGAGACGAGGGACAGCGTGTCATCGTAACGTGGAGGTGCGAACCAGTGGGGTGAAAAGTTTCTGGCGGCCACAGCGAAGGGGAACCGCTCAGCCCCTCCACAAACTCATCAACCGGGAGAATCGGAGAAAGTGGGGCAAGAGTCTCTTGAGATCTCCAGCCGTGAACAAGTTTTGCAGTGCCGCGAGCTCCATAGCGACGTATCTTGGCGTCTAGAGTAAGTCCTGGCGGTAGTTGCTCGTTCAAACGTGAGGAAGTGCATCCGTACCAAGGCTTAGCTGGCTTCACAGGGGACGTCGTTATCGAAACCGGGGATTGACATGGCGCACTCGTGACGTCGCCCCAGCTTAGACTTGACTTGTGAGGCGAAACTTGAGCCATGTTCCCCACAGATAAAGTGTCATCGTCACCCTCGTCAATCTCGTTGCCTTCTCCGAACATACTCGCTGAATAATCCGATCCGACTCTGGATCTGCCACGAGACTCGGAGTTGCGTTGGGCTTTCGATTCATGAAGTGACACACCTCGTTTCGCTCGAGCGCGTAGGAACTTGTTGTCCGTCGAAGTTGTGTACAATGAGGCCAGTTGATGGGACCGTTGCAGCGCTCGTCCACGAGCTTCTGGACCGCCTTGACACCCCTGCAACTCTTCTTCCTCCGCGTCACGCAACGCGCCTCGCAGAATCTGTTCGACCCGCTCATTGACCGTCTCTTTTCGCCGTCTTCGCACGGAACCCGTGACCCGTGGATCAATCGACCCCGGTCCAGAGAACTTCGTCCGTGGATGCTGAATCGGGCTTATGGCGAACGTAGATGACATTGCTGCACTCTCCTAGCGTTGGAGTTTGAGCGTAAGAGGGGGTAATGGTGGTCTTCCCCCAATTTTGGAGTCCCAAAAGTGAGGTGGCTCGAAGGCTCTAAATAGCATCCAGACCTAGAATTAAGCGTGTTCGGAAGTACTTGCATCGTCCTTCAAAATCATGGTATAAGGTTTTCTGACCTTCTCAAGCATCACCACGGGACGAATATGCAGAAATGCTCTATAATCTGAATCAATACTGCCGCAGCCTTCCTCTTGTTGGAGGCTACGCATAATATGCAATTCATTCCTTCGCGCAACATGCTAGTTTGCACTTGAGGGGACGACACGGTGGCAGAAGCGCTGCCTTGCTTGCGTAATACAAAAAGTAGATGTTGTTATGGACTACAGGGAAATGTATGAACATGTATTAATGCACCCATTGGGAAAATATTAAGGCAAGCAGCGTGCGAGCTTACGTAGATTATTGTCTTCGAATACTTCCTCCGCTCCGGCGACTCCTCGTGCTAGCTGCTAGGCGTCTGTTCACTAGTGCCTCGTCCGTCCGTTGAAAGATCGCGTCCCCCCGCCGTCTTCACTGGTTTTGATCATCCTCGGCCGCTGCCATCCGTCCTGCTGTCCTTTCGGTTGTGGGTGATCTTCTAGCGCTCTTACGGGTTTCATCGGCAAGTCGACCCGTTGGGTGCCGGCCCGTTCATCTTGACCTTCAACGTCCATGCTGTCAGCTCTTGTACTTGAACTCCAACCTGGGCCTCGCTGCTGTCTTCCACCGGAGCGACGAGTCCACAGAGTCTCATCATTCTTGCTCTCTTCCCGTAGCCTACGAATCGTCCGCGATTCGCGCGGCGCTTTCCTGCCGGGGAAATGATCGCACGATACTTATTGGGACACACATGCTGCTCCGTCGGCCAGCTGAGTTAGTATCGTCGTCGGCTGTAGTAGGTTGTCCCTGCTGTCCGCTCGTGTCTCCGTCGCTACCGTCAGCACTGTCAATTTTGTCGTCATTATTAGCCTCTTTCTGCATGCGGCCTTGCTTCCATAGTTCTTCGTAATCGGCTTGATTGATCCACAGTCGTTCGGCCTCGCCCCCGTTAAGTCGATTACCCATACTGTCGTACTTCAAACTCCAATACGTACCGCCCAGCGCGGGTACGATACTTCCGTCGTCTGCACTCCACCACGGCATCGGTCGTCTGCAACTTCTGGAGCCGGGGTCTTGCTGACACCAAATTATCGGTTCCTCTTCGGCCACACCCGGCGAAAACGTAAGCAACTTCATCTTCTTCTGTACGGGCATCTCGCTGTGCATCTGGCTGATCTGTTTGGTTGGCTGGTACGGATCGGGGGTCTTCGGCGGGTTGAGCTTCCTGTTGCTTGACTGCAACTCTAGCAGGTCTAGCGAGCACTGATTCTTTCGCGAACGCTCGCACCGGGCTGAGGTCGCGTGACTGCCCAAAATCGGCCACGGCGGTGTACGGCTCCCGTCGTATCCGCGCTCTTATTCTGCTGGCCACGGAGTCCGTGAGCGTATACCGTTACCGACGGCTGCATTTCGGCTTCTCTTTCGTTATTCTGACTGCGGTATCTGGTCTCTTGCGGCCGCGTCGTCGGTGGCGCTGTGTCTGCTTCGTCCAGCACGCGTCGTCGCTTTCCTTTGCCCTTGGCCTCTGATCTTTGGCTAGTCTCTGGTGCTGCTGAGGGTAGATTGGTGTTTGCTGTTTGAGCTGCTGCAGCTTCACCGCCCCTGGTTGTCGCTGCTGCCAGTCGGCCTATTTTCACCATTCAACTGATGCCGCTACTTCTGATGCGGGATCGGCTGCATTCTCCGGATCAATGCAACAGCCACGGCCTCTTCCTTCAAGTCGAATGCTACATCCGCTGCCATCTGGTCCAGCAGGTGGGTCGGATAATAATAGGAAAGTAAGAATGAGCAATCGATGACGATATCTTGGCCCGATTCAAGCATTTTTACCAAATAATTATCGTAACTGCTCGCTTCCACAATCTGTCCTGGTCCTCTCCAGCGATGACCAAATTTCGTGATGCCCGGCCCGCGGACAGGTCGGTACACCCACACTAATTGCCCAGTCCTGAACTTCGCCTTTCCTCGCACATTCCGCTGGTTGTAATAGGTTGCCTGGCGAGCTTGCTCCTTCTGTAGTGCCACCGTCGCTAACTCGCGTGTTGTCGCTAAATCTCTCAATAGCGCTGCGTGGTACTCATTCAGTGTCGCGTGCGGATGTGCTAACTGGCTTTTCCTCAGCAATTACGACGGGGTCCTTAGTTTTCTTCCATCATCAACTCGTTGGGTTGATACCCATGCGAGGCGTGACTGGACGAATTGTAGGCGTATAACGCACATGGCAAAAAGTCGTCGCAGTCGTCCTGCTGCTCGTCGACATACAAACTGATCATATCCTTCCATGTGCGACGAAAGTGTTCGACTAATCCAAGCAGATTCGGTCGGTACGGCACCGGCGTCGACTGCTTGGTCTGCATCAGCGATAACAGCTCTGCCGTCGCTTGGCTTCCGAATTCTCTCGCCCCTTCCATCATTATTTCCCGCATTGGCCCAAAGATTCAAACTACGCGCTCCATCAGGAATCGTGCAATAGAGTTTGTTGTGTGTTCCTTCACTGCTATAGCCACTGCGTATCTTGTTGTGTACTCAACGGCCGCGATCACATAACGGTTGTGTCCAGCCGTGATGGGGTGGTCCGGCTACGTCAATTGCCCAGCGGTCTCCAACACCTCCGGTGCGTACGCTTCGCAACGGTGGCACAACTGCTTTTGGCCGTGCTTTTCTTGACCCGCAGTCTTGACACGCGAGACCCACTGATGCACTGAATCTCTCATCCGTGGCCACCAATACAGCCTTGCAGCCGCTCGTATGTCTGTGGGCCGCGAAGGTGTCCGGTCCATACACTATCATGCATCTCCTTGAACGCCAGCGCCCAGTATACCGTCGGCAAGATGGTTCTCTTCTCATTATTGCCAACATCAATCTGGGCCATGCCGTCCTCGTCGAAAGTGTCTTCCTGCCCTCGGTAGGTACGCTCCTTTCCGCAGCAATGCTTGCACGAATACCGGTTTGCTCTACTCACGCTTGATGTCTGTGTCGGTGAACTGTACCACTCCTAATTCTGCTCGATAGGTTACTGCGGTGCGGGCGACATCATTGATTATCTGATTTATTCTGGCTTCCCTTGCTGCGACCTCTGGTTCTGGCCGGCCGTCCTTACGTTCAGGGATAGCATCGCCGCTATTCCCGTCCTTGTCTCCATCGGGCACGGGATCAGCTTCGATTTCTGAGCTGCCAATTTCTACCGTTGCGGCGCGTACTAAACGACTCGCACCTGACGATGGTCCGGCTTCGCTCGCGAGGCACATTACTTCTACTTGATCCACAAGGTCATACCCGTTCGTCGGCTTCCCTATGGCCGGGTCGTCGGCGGTGTCACTCCCGTCTTCATCGCTTCCCCGGAAGCTGGCACCGGCCCTCGTGATAACGCGACTGCTACGTGATTCTCTTTACCTGGGCGGTACACAATATTGAAATGGTACTCCTGCAAGGTCAGCGCCCAGCGGTGCAAGCATCCAGCTGGTTGTTTGGTTGTCCTGAGCCATTTCAGTGCAACGTGGCCCGTCACTATTGTAAATCTGCGCCCGTACAAATGCGGTCTAAACAGCCGTACCGCCCACACAACAGCGAAGCACCCCAGTTCTGAGATGCTGTATTTTGCCACTGTCGGGTTGTTTACCTTGGATGCGTAGGCTACCGGCTGATCACCAAAGCCTTGGTTTTGCGACAGCACTGCACCTAATCCCGTTTTGGAAGCGTCCGCGGTCAGCTTGAACGGCAGTTTGTAGTTTGGGTACACGAGCACTGGCTACGTACTTAGCCATGCTTAGCCCACGCAAAGGCTTCCTCTTGCGGTGGTCCCCACGCCCAGGTACTCGATATCCGCAGCAAACTGGTCAGTGGCGCCATGCGGGTGCCGAATTCGTGTACGAACCGCCTGTAATATCCTGCGAGGGCGGTAAATCTGCGTACCTGATTCTCGTCCCTTGGTGTTGGGAAGTCCACGATGGCTTTGACTAATCGATTGGTCGGCTAGATTCTTTTCGTTGTCAATTCGTGCCCGAGATACTCCGTACGTGTAGTTGCAAATGTACATTTCGATGACTTCAGGCTAAGACCAGCGTCTGCCAGTCGCTCTAACACAACTGCCAATTCCACGACATGTCCAGCTACACTTCCTTTCGTGAAGATAATGACATCATCGAGGTAGATTAAGCAGCAAATCCAGGTCAATCCTCTAAGCACTTAATCCATCAGCTGTTAAAACGTGCTTGGGGCGTTGCACAACTCAAATGGCATACGGCAGAATTGAAATAAACCCCGCCGCGTGGTGAACGCCGTCTTCGGGCGATCCTGTGGTGCCACTCCCAGTTGCCAATACCCCGAATGCAAATCCAGACTCAATAATCGCATTGACCCGTGCAGTGCTTCCAGGGTCTCATCGATCCGTGGTAGTGGATACACATCTTTTGCGGTGACTGCATTCAGCGCGTCGTAATCGATGCAAAATCGCACACTGCCTTCTTTCTTCTTCACTAAAACAACTGGGAATCCCCAGGCGCCTCCCCTTCTTCGAGACCTTGTTCGCCAGCATATCATCCACTTCTTTATCAATCAGCGGGTTTTCGGTTACGGCATCACTACGGCGTCTTAGCATTATCGGCGCCCCGTTTCCAATGTTGATGTTGTGCTCGACATTTACCTTTGCTTGCGGCGGACATCCGTCCTTCTTCTCAACTGTTTCTCCAAACTGCCGTAGGAGTGCGACGACTAAGTCTCGGTCGATCGGCTTCATTTCTCCGATGTCTATCTGGTCTTCGTCTCTGAGTGGGGGCGCGTCCTCCTTTTCCAACGTGGATATCCACGCAGCCACTCTCGCACGGTCTAGCTCGCCATTCATCGACAGTATCTGCATGGTCTCGTCCGTGGATATCCGAGTTCCTAGTGCTCTCGTGCCGGCAACCTCTCGCGCTTGCCTTCCACGTTCAGCACGACTACACGTACAGCTCCATCCTTCACTACGTCCACCGTCAGCGCCATCAGCAAGTGGCGTCCGGTACTCGGCTTTGGTATGAAGATGCCGGCAGTTCCTTCCTCAGCGTCCACGACCATCCGGAGTATACTGCGTGCTCCTCTTCACTGTTCGAGCCAACCTCACAGCGGCATATGTGATACTCCTGTCTTGTCGCAGTGACGTAATGCAATGACACGTGAGGGTAGGATGACCTTTTCTCCGCTTTCATCCCAGTATTTCAGCTCCCTCTTGCTGAAGTCCATCCATGCTTGTTTATCGACCATCCAGTCTTCTCCGATGAGAAACTTATCGGCTTTGGCCCTCGACTACCAGCGCATTTACTGCAATCCGTTGTTGGTACGTGGTGGTGCCTAGGAAACGCCAGACGCCCAACAGAGCCTCCCCCGCGTTGGACGGAATGGCTTAGGGACGTTTGGTGATTTGCGGTGATCCAAACCACCGAAAACCAAATTCAGAACTTCATAACGAAAGGAAGCATGTATAGCAAGCTAACCCTACGACGTCGATCTACCCTCGGCGACAATGTAAGCTGCTAGCCATTTGAGGTAATCCGAGGTTACTTGAATCCATCTAGCAATAGTATAGACCACCGAAAGGAATGCCCAGACCACACCCACCGCCGTACAGAGATAGAAAAGAATTGATTTACTGATTATAGGACTTCTCGGTCTGCTAGCTACGTAGATAGGATAATGACTGGACTCTGGACGCGGGATCCATATTCGATGCTCAGGGGGAGGTACGTTCAACGTCATGGGAGCGTCAAATCCCAGACGTTGGAGGATAGAGACAACTGTATCTCCCCAATGCCCAACTCTGTTGAGTATTGGTAGATAAATTGACAATGTCGCCCAAACGAGCTGACCAAGCTTGGTACGCTTGGTTGCTGTGCTTTTGTTTCATGAAAGTAGATGTCATTACATAGGCGCCACGTAGCGTCAAGACAATAGCAGTGTGCACTCTCCAAAGGAGAATTAACACCCCATGCTCGTGCCTCCAACTAGCGTGAACATCGCGCAAGGTGGGGAACAGCAGTAACTTCCATTATAAATGCTTCGCAAAAGCTTTGCTCCACGGTGTCCCAAAGAGATTTCCACATACTCGGGCAAAGCCGGGCAGGAAATAAGCAGTGTTCCACCGTTTCAAACGATAAACATGAATTACGAACGCATTGTTCAGTTGACTTCGAGAAATAAAATCGGGATCCCATAATGAGGTCACCGAAGAACAGCCGCAGCATCACATCATGGACAATTGGAATTATGCAACGCCGGAGTGATATGAAGCTTGTGAGTGTCGAGTGAAGTACGTGCTGGGGGCATCCAAGCTCACACATAGGATGTGTATCCATTGTTTGTGCAGGTGCCAGAAGGGTATTCCATTCCTGTATCCGAAGATTCGGGAAAAAGGGTGCACTTTTTCCAACTAGCACACCACAGGCAGGTACTGATACATCACGGGTTGCAACACTCATTCCACCAGCTTCAGGATGTGGGAACCCTCGGTGAAAGATCTGACTCAATTGTCGATACAGTTGAAGAATATCACGTTTGTATATATGGACCAAGCAATGATTGTAGCTCGTTGTACACATTCCACAAGAAAACAAAGGCTGTCGGCCAATGATGATATTCGTCTAAGAAGTCAGCAAGACACCACTTTTGCATGGCAGCGAGTTCACTGCACAGGCGTCTAAACTTGTTTGATCCTGTCCCGAATGGTTTCCAGGGCGAACCTCGGGTATGCCATACTTGAAATTCACGGGATGTATTCCACCAAATAGGGCTGAACAAAGCATACTGAAGCGTTTTTACCCTACTGCAGCAAATGGAGGGCCTACTTGGCCATTTGAGTCGTTTCCAATCCTTCAATATTTGACGCCACCACGTTGGTAGCATAGTTGCTCTCCATCCAGCCGGACGGGGAGGGTTTTGAAACAAAAAATCACTAGACCACGGACGTCCAAATACTCCATAACGAAGTCGTAATAGTTCCGCAATAGGTCGGCACTATACCAACGCGTTATCCATGTTGTGTCCATACATCACATGCGCGAGTTGTTGGAGAAGAAGAAAACGCTGCCTACGGATGCTGGTCATAATTATTGTACCCCAATTCCGTCAGCCTCTCGCGGCTGGGTAGCCAGATCTTTCCGAACAAATACCAACGCGGTTATACAATATGTACCTAGTCACGACACTTTGCCACCACTAATGAACCGGACCGGTATATTCATCCTTGTCGTGAAGTACCAAACCATGGACAGAATGACCGCTTGGAAAATTAGCCGACGCCCCATCAGTGTACGCGCTCTACCTTTCCAACAAACGAAGGCTAGTCATGAGCTTCTTGTCCAGCGGAGTTGCATATTGTGTTGATGTCTCAAAATTTCCAAACGGAATACCAAGATACTTGACAATCTCTCCTGCTTGCAGCGAATGGAGCGGCTCCAATGTTGGAGTCGCCCGATGATTGTTAAGGCTCATGACGACACTTTTCGAATGATTGAGCATTGCTCCCTAATCCAGCAAATAACAATCAACAAGTTGTAGTTGTTCTCCGAGGTGGAAAACATCTCGAGAAAACAACGGAGTATCATCAGCAAAGAAAGCTACGGGAATCGATAAAGACGCATCAATCACAACGCCCAGCTCTCTTCTGGCTCGTAGTAATTTCCTAGCGGTTCGAGTGATAGTGCAAATAGGTATGGTGACAAAGGGTCCCCATGCTTAACGCCCCGAGATGGCGCTAGTGGATCAAGCGCCCATCCATTGATCATCAGAGAGCACATTGAACCATTGCAGAGTAGTCGAATCCAAGCAAGGAAATTTGATCCGAAACCTTGTCGCTCCATCACCTTGAACAAGTAACCACGGTTGACACGATCGTATGCTTTCGCAAAATCAAGAACAGCCGCAACCGCTTTACCACCACGACTACTAATTAAATGCTGAAGATCGCGCACCAATATTACTTGATGATGGATTGACCGTCCTGGTATAAAACCTTTCTGGTCAGGATGCACTAATGTAGCAATGAAAGTTTCAGTCGATATGCTAACAACCGAGACAGCACTTTGACTTCCACGGGGATCAACGTAATAGGTCGGAAATTACCCGGGTCCGCACGATTTCCTTTCTTGGACAAAAGTGCCACAGAAGAATGGCGCTGATGCGGCAACAATTCATTTGGTAACGAAAAACTATGAGCAAAATCTCACCAGATACTTTCGGATCCACTTGGTAAAATGCCGCTATAAAACCATCAGGACCTGGTGCTGAGTACGACCGCATCGTCCGCATTGACGCAGCCAATTCATCAACCGTTTGCTCATTATCTAAACTGTTCTTGGCTCCAAATTGAGCTTGCGGTCAATCGAGTCTAGCAAGCGATGCTGCGCAGCTTCATCAAGTTCGGATTTCCTTCGGTATACCGCGTGTCACCAAAACTCTTGCCCCAGTGATCCTGGAAACCCTGATTAAATGTCAGTTGGATCGCTAGACACGGTACCATCAGCCCATTGATCGAATCAAACAGAGTATGACGAAGTTTGTAGCGTGCTGCGCGAAAGAAAATGACGAGCTCCGTTCTGCTGTCGTCACTGCCTGCTCAAACCCAACTCCATTCCGAAAAAAAAAGCTTGAAAAAAAAGTTTCGGAATGCAGCTGGGTTTGAGCAGACAGTGACGACAACAGAACGGAGTTAGTCATTTTTTTGACCATTCGTTTTTACACAGTGTACCGCTGTCTGGCAAAGTATAAATCGATTTCAGCTTGTTCATCAGCATCATCACGGGCGACGACCACTGTACACTCTTCAAGTTGTTGACGAGCGAGTGCTAATTCAGATGCAGCTCCATTTTTCATATTTTTCTGATATTTCTTCAGAGCCTTTAAGTTTTTGCTTCCAAGATCTCCAGACAATCCCAGGATTCGATGTCCGTAGAACCGAAAATAGTGTCCGCGCTTCCTGTTGGATGCCAGCACGAAGCTCCGATATTCGAAGAAGCCAGTCAGGCAATGGCCAAAAACCTGGACCAGATGGATGGTGCCACGATGTAAGCTCAACATGATGAGCTAGATGATCACTTCCTTCCCACACATCATATCTAGAATCATGGTAGGATGAAGAAATCAACATATCCGATACAATATATAATCTATACGATTTCGTCTTCGGATAGGACCAGAAAAGACTATCTTCTCTGGGTGATGAAGTCTCCAAGCATCAACGACGTTAAGTTCCAGCAGCCACGATATCAAAATACTCCTGCTGGAATCAGGTCGAGGATGATTCAACACAGCATCCTTGTCTGGTTCCACAGCCAAGTTCAGATCTCCTCACACGATGTGTATTGCGTTTTCATTACAGCGCGAAAAACACTGTTCGAACACCTGCCAATAACAAAATTTGTTACAACAAAATTTGTTGGCAGGTGTTCGAACAGTGTGTTTCGCGATGCAGCATCATTAGGTGCATATATATTGTGGATATAGCATGTCTTCCCACCCCAGCGTAGTCGGACAAGCAAATAACGATTAGGAATTGTTGCAGAGGAAATAACTGCTGCTCTCTCCACGCCAGGACAGGATCCATGATTCACTGTTGCAACTCCCCCACTTCTTGAAAACAACGTTCGCCGAGATTCTCCATTTTTATCCGAAAAAATAGTCTTCCACCGAAGCATTGGTCCACCAGGTAACCAAATCGTTTTGCTTGTCTACGATCTCGAAATCACGTTTCTTGAATATATGAAAAATAAAAATGCTTGAGGTGCGTAGAGATTAGCGAGTAGCCACCTTCTTTCACTCCATGCACATTCCAGGTCAGTACCTTACAGGATTGACCGATTTCTGGTGTCACAACCAGCTTAGTTTCTAGAATCCGCTGTCATACTAGAGAAAAGCATATCTAGTGATAGCGTCGGCAGTTTCTCAGGTGACACCCTGCTGTTACCCAGTGCAGTGATAGCCTTCAAAACGTCACTGGGGAAGGTGCTATTTCCTACATCTTGGACATCAATTGACGGCCAAGAAGCGATCGCATCAATTTCAATATCATTCCGTCAGAGAGGAGACGGCCCTTTTCATGGGGAAGCCCTTCATCAGTTTCTCCAACAAGATAATGTAGCCATTTACTTGATCAAAGATGAACGGACAGGTGCTTATGACCAGCAGTTTAAATGCACTGAGCCAACGTAATGTGTCCCATTGATTTTTGATGTGGGCCGGCTGTAGTTCCCGAGCAGCAGTCAAACTCGTACGTAGTCCGATCGTGATTTGCCCAGGGAAAAGTTTGATGGAACAACTCGTTGGTGAAACGATACGTCATTCTCGGCATCCCCTTTGACGCCAGGATGCGGTCAAGCTCGTGAATGTCAGCAATGTCCTTCATGTCGTTGCCTTCTGGCCTTCTGAAGCCAGATCACAGCAAAACGCGGTTGACCACGCAATTGGCATCGCGCGAATGGATTGGACCACCTGATCCATGTTCTTGGACTCATGCAAGAGCTTCTTAGCGGGGCCTATGTGTTGTATGTTTTGAATGAGGCGGTCCTCATGAGATTCTAGACAAGTCTACTGTGCCGAGACCAGGATTTCTTCGTCCGGTTTGAGGTTTGCGATCGAACGCTTGTTGAGGTCCGTTGCGCGTCTTTTAGTCGGCAGCGGCTCTTGAGGTTCAGGGGCCGTGCTAGTGCGAACCAACTGAGGAGTGATGAGGACACCAGACGCATACCCTCCGGAACTTCCGGTTAAAAGGTTTCAAAGCTGCATTCCATCGTATCGAGGGGTGCAAAAGGGTTTGCATCTGCGAAAGACGACTCGCTTCGCTTAAATCCTGATTCACGATGACGCAGCATATCCACATCTTCATCGCTTGGAGCAGATTCCATTTCCATGTCCGATTGTTCTTCAATTGTCAATTGAGAACCGTGGTCGTGTAAAACGGGTCCTGAAGAGGATGTCAACCAGCCGCCTAAGGTGTCTGCATTCTCGAACGAACGGACGCTTGGCAAGATATGCCATGGGGGGGCAGCTCTTGCGTCGCAGACGTAGGAAAATCGCTTGGCGCGACTGGGTGTCGATCTGGCGTGGCCACATTGATATGATCATCATGGGTTGAGTTGATGGGGTTGTCTACAGCTTGCGCAGTGTCGCGTTGCTTATTGTGAAGACGGTCACTTTCGGAGGGAAGCACTATTGCATACGGCGACTGCCTAAAGCCAGTAGCTCGCTCGAGTGGCGCAACAGAGCGTTTTCCTCGCGTCGAACAAAAGTGTCCACCATACGCTAATTGGTTTGTCACGAATCCACGCACTTTCAAACACGAGGGGGGCATTTCTTGGCCGAAGTAGAAGCGCCACGTTGGCATGGCCACCTGAGCCTCCATACTGACATCACGTGGTGTCCAAAACAATGGTCGTGCTCCAATCGTTGACAGTCCCATGAAGAGCTGGTTAGCCACTTCAGACGTACGAATGCCTGAAATGTCCAGGTAGAACTTGTCGATGAAGGATAGTTGGCGCTTGATAGTGAACTTGCGGCCAAGAATGTGCCATCGATGCCATTGTTCACGAAGGGACGGTTAGGGTTCGTGTTTAGCGGTAGCTAGCAAAAACAATTTCTTTTTATTATCACCCGCCGCCGTACCGACCAGCGCCAGACAGACCTAGTAGCAGTAGTAGTAGATCAAGATGAGGAACTAGAACTCGTTCTTCCCGAGGTGAAGAGGCAAAACAACCATCTAGAAAATACCGCTACCTGGTGCCGCAATTAAAAAAGTAACGTTTATGGATGGAACAGCATTTCGGCAGGTTTACTCTGCTGACGAAACTCTTTTGTTGTTCTGATGAGGCATTAGAGCAAAGCTCTTATGCAGTTTAGTAGACCTTCACATACGAGCTCGCAAGCACAGCGCTCGTGAAAGTCGCGTGGTGTGACTTTAATAACCCAAATGAAAACTGATTTAAGACAATTTTTCGCCCAAAACGTCTAAGGTACAGTATAGGACGCAAATAGTCTACGGGTCAAGGACGTAGTACTTGCCGCCGATAATTCGGGAGTTTAATATGCTCAATAGTGTCTTGATCATGCGGTCTACACACTATCATCAGAACGAGAAACAAAAACAGTTGTTTGTTTTGAATAAAGCAAGGAACATGATACATCACAAACGTCGGCTGTAATTGTCAATTAAGTTCCACGGAAAGAGGATCAACAAAACTTCGTTGGCCTCATGAGCTAGTAGCATCATTCCCGATAAGTTTCTTGTTTTAGCTAGTCATTGACCACCGAAAACCAAATTCAGAACTTTATAACGAAAGAAAGCATGTATAGCAAGCTAACCCTACGACGTCGATCTACCCTCGGCGACAATGTAAGCTGCTAGCCATTTGAGGTAATCCGAGGTTACTTGAATCCATCTAGCAATAGTATAGACCACCGAAAGGAATGCCCAGACCACACCCACCGCCGTACAGACCAGCGCCGAACAGGTTCCAGTAACCCAACGGATACGCCCAGCCAGGGTAGCCGCCGTGCAAGAAGCCGAAGCGGTAGGGGCCAAAGCCACCCCAACCGCCCCAGCCACCCCAGCCTCCGAGTCCCCAACCGCCGAGTCCCCATCCGCCAAGGCCCAAACCGAGCTGCTCCTTGTCGTCGTCCTTGTGGGCTTCCTTCGCGATGGTCGTAGCAGCTCCAGCAGGAGGGTCGATCTTCTCTGCAGTTCCAATCAGCGTGACACCATCGGGTAACGCAGACGCTTGAACCTTTTCGAGAGCTTCGGTCGGAGTCTTGACGACAGGTTGGTCAGCAGCGGCGACAGTACCGAGAATGGCCATCATGGCGACGAGGAAGACGCTGAACTTCATGGCTGTGATGGTGGTGTTGATTCTCGACTTGTTATGTTGGCAACAAATGGAGTTGTGGCTGTTCTAAGATTCCACCTCCAAGGGAAGTTAAATCTTTCATCCAAGCGAACAAATACCCGCGAAATCGAGGACTTTTCTTGCACTACATAAATGTTCGAGTTGGCGGCACTCAATCAATCCTCAAGATTGACGCCGTCTTGGAGAAGACGAAGAAGAGGTTCCATCAAAACCAGCTCTGAACGAACCATTGTGTCACCAGTTCACACAAACCAACTTGCCTCACTTCGCACAGTTTCCGCAACGAACATGAAGCTCACTACTTTCGTCGTCACCGCCCTCGTCGCTGGTGCCGGCGTCGCTACCGCTGCCGGTCCGTCTGCACTGAGAGCTCTCGCAGCGGCTGACACGCCCAGCTTTGCTGTTCCTGTCGACAAGGAGAGCGCGGACGCCGAGAACGGCAAGAAGGAGTGGTGGCACAAGGGTTTCCCGGGATGGGGGGGCTACGGATGGGGACCATGGGGACGCTGGGGTGGCTTCGGCGGCATTGGCTACGGCTGGTAATCGCTGGTGACGGAGCGCACGGGTCGATCGACCATTGCTTTCCAAACTTGAATCAATTCCAACTTCCTCGACTTCCGTTATCGTGTGATATCACTAGTTAGGGCTGAACATGCACCAGTATTTCGAATGCAGGTTAAGTTGTGTCTGCTTATGCGCACATTTTTGTAATTCTGGTCCAATAGGGATTTCGGGCCATTTTTAGGATGTTTGACCTTTTTGAAGCATCACCACAATGTTTGTACACGTGTTAGTTGAGGTGCGGGAGTCGCTGTAATGGGGGTGAGGTCGACCTAGTAGTAGTAGTAGTAGAGCAAGATGAGGAACTAGAACTCGTTCTTCCCGAGGTGAAGAGGCAAAACAACCATCTAGAAAATACCGCTACCTGGTGCCGCAATTAAAAAAGTAACGTTTATGGATGGAACAGCATTTCGGCAGGTTTACTCTGCTGACGAAACTCTTTTGTTGTTCTGATGAGGCATTAGAGTAAAGCTCTTATGCAGTTTAGTAGACCTTCACACACGAGCTCGCAAGCACAGCGCTCGTGAAAGTCGCGTGGTGTGACTTTAATAACCCAAATGAAAACTGATTTAAGACAATTTTTCGCCCAAAACGTCTAAGGTACAGTATAGGACGCAAATAGTCTACGGGTCAAGGACGTAGTACTTGCCGCCGATAATTCGGGAGTTTAATATGCTCAATAGTGTCTTGATCATGCGGTCTACACACTATCATCAGAACGAGAAACAAAAACAGTTGTTTGTTTTGAATAAAGCAAGGAACATGATACATCACAAACGTCGGCTGTAATTGTCAATTAAGTTCCACGGAAAGAGGATCAACAAAACTTCGTTGGCCTCATGAGCTAGTAGCATCATTCCCGATAAGTTTCTTGTTTTAGCTAGTCATTGACCACCGAAAACCAAATTCAGAACTTCATAACGAAAGGAAGCATGTATAGCAAGCTAACCCTACGACGTCGATCTACCCTCGGCGACAATGTAAGCTGCTAGCCATTTGAGGTAATCCGAGGTTACTTGAATCCATCTAGCAATAGTATAGACCACCGAAAGGAATGCCCAGACCACACCCACCGCCGTACAGACCAGCGCCGAACAGGTTCCAGTAACCCAACGGATACGCCCAGCCAGGGTAGCCGCCGTGCAAGAAGCCGAAGCGGTAGGGGCCAAAGCCACCCCAACCGCCCCAGCCACCCCAGCCTCCGAGTCCCCAACCGCCGAGTCCCCATCCGCCAAGGCCCAAACCGAGCTGCTCCTTGTCGTCGTCCTGGTGGGCTTCCTTCGCGATGGTCGTAGCAGCTCCAGCAGGAGGGTCGATCTTCTCTGCAGTTCCAATCAGCGTGACACCATCGGGTAACGCAGACGCTTGAACCTTTTCGAGAGCTTCGGTCGGAGTCTTGACGACAGGTTGGTCAGCAGCGGCGACAGTACCGAGAATGGCGATCATGGCGACGAGGAAGACGCTGAACTTCATGGCTGTGATGGTGGTGTTGATTCTCGACTTGTTATGTTGGCAACAAATGGAGTTGTGGCTGTTCTAAGATTCCACCTCCAAGGGAAGTTAAATCTTTCATCCAAGCGAACAAATACCCGCGAAATCGAGGACTTTTCTTGCACTACATAAATGTTCGAGTTGGCGGCACTCAATTAATCCTCAAGATTGACGCCGTCTTGGAGAAGACGAAGAAGAGGTTCCATCAAAACCAGCTCTGAACGAACCATTGTGTCACCAGTTCACACAAACCAACTTGCCTCACTTCGCACAGTTTCCGCAACGAACATGAAGCTCACTACTTTCGTCGTCACCGCCCTCGTCGCTGGTGCCGGCGTCGCTACCGCTGCCGGTCCGTCTGCACTGAGAGCTCTCGCAGCGGCTGACACGCCCAGCTTTGCTGTTCCTGTCGACAAGGAGAGCGCGGACGCCGAGAACGGCAAGAAGGAGTGGTGGCACAAGGGTTTCCCGGGATGGGGGGGCTACGGATGGGGACCATGGGGACGCTGGGGTGGCTTCGGCGGCATTGGCTACGGCTGGTAATCGCTGGTGACGGAGTGCACGGGTCGATCGACCATTGCTTTCCAAACTTGAATCAATTCCAACTTCCTCGACTTCCGTTATCGTGTGATATCACTAGTTAGGGCTGAACATGCACCAGTATTTCGAATGCAGGTTAAGTTGTGTCTGCTTATGCGCACATTTTTGTAATTCTGGTCCAATAGGGATTTCGGGCCATTTTTAGGATGTTTGACCTTTTTGAAGCATCACCACAATGTTTGTACACGTGTTAGTTGAGGTGCGGGAGTCGCTGTAATGGGGGTGAGGTCGACCTAGTAGTAGTAGTAGTAGAGCAAGATGAGGAACTAGAACTCGTTCTTCCCGAGGTGAACAGGCAAAACAACCATCTAGAAAATACCGCTACCTGGTGCCGCAATTAAAAGTAACGTTTATGGATGGAACAGCATTTCGGCAGGTTTACTCTGCTGACGAAACTCTTTTGTTGTTCTGATGAGGCATTAGAGTAAAGCTCTTATGCAGTTTAGTAGACCTTCACACACGAGCTCGCAAGCACAGCGCTCGTGAAAGTCGCGTGGTGTGACTTTAATAACCCAAATGAAAACTGATTTAAGACAATTTTTCGCCCAAAACGTCTAAGGTACAGTATAGGACGCAAATAGTCTACGGGTCAAGGACGTAGTACTTGCCGCCGATAATTCGGGAGTTTAATATGCTCAATAGTGTCTTGATCATGCGGTCTACACACTATCATCAGAACGAGAAACAAAAACAGTTGTTTGTTTTGAATAAAGCAAGGAACATGATACATCACAAACGTCGGCTGTAATTGTCAATTAAGTTCCACGGAAAGAGGATCAACAAAACTTCGTTGGCCTCATGAGCTAGTAGCATCATTCCCGATAAGTTTCTTGTTTTAGCTAGTCATTGACCACCGAAAACCAAATTCAGAACTTCATAACGAAAGGAAGCATGTATAGCAAGCTAACCCTACGACGTCGATCTACCCTCGGCGACAATGTAAGCTGCTAGCCATTTGAGGTAATCCGAGGTTACTTGAATCCATCTAGCAATAGTATAGACCACCGAAAGGAATGCCCAGACCACACCCACCGCCGTACAGACCAGCGCCGAACAGGTTCCAGTAACCCAACGGATACGCCCAGCCAGGGTAGCCGCCGTGCAAGAAGCCGAAGCGGTAGGGGCCAAAGCCACCCCAACCGCCCCAGCCACCCCAGCCTCCGAGTCCCCAACCGCCGAGTCCCCATCCGCCAAGGCCCAAACCGAGCTGCTCCTTGTCGTCGTCCTGGTGGGCTTCCTTCGCGATGGTCGTAGCAGCTCCAGCAGGAGGGTCGATCTTCTCTGCAGTTCCAATCAGCGTGACACCATCGGGTAACGCAGACGCTTGAACCTTTTCGAGAGCTTCGGTCGGAGTCTTGACGACAGGTTGGTCAGCAGCGGCGACAGTACCGAGAATGGCGATCATGGCGACGAGGAAGACGCTGAACTTCATGGCTGTGATGGTGGTGTTGATTCTCGACTTGTTATGTTGGCAACAAATGGAGTTGTGGCTGTTCTAAGATTCCACCTCCAAGGGAAGTTAAATCTTTCATCCAAGCGAACAAATACCCGCGAAATCGAGGACTTTTCTTGCACTACATAAATGTTCGAGTTGGCGGCACTCAATCAATCCTCAAGATTGACGCCGTCTTGGAGAAGACGAAGAAGAGGTTCCATCAAAACCAGCTCTGAACGAACCATTGTGTCACCAGTTCACACAAACCAACTTGCCTCACTTCGCACAGTTTCCGCAACGAACATGAAGCTCACTACTTTCGTCGTCACCGCCCTCGTCGCTGGTGCCGGCGTCGCTACCGCTGCCGGTCCGTCTGCACTGAGAGCTCTCGCAGCGGCTGACACGCCCAGCTTTGCTGTTCCTGTCGACAAGGAGAGCGCGGACGCCGAGAACGGCAAGAAGGAGTGGTGGCACAAGGGTTTCCCGGGATGGGGGGGCTACGGATGGGGACCATGGGGACGCTGGGGTGGCTTCGGCGGCATTGGCTACGGCTGGTAATCGCTGGTGACGGAGTGCACGGGTCGATCGACCATTGCTTTCCAAACTTGAATCAATTCCAACTTCCTCGACTTCCGTTATCGTGTGATATCACTAGTTAGGGCTGAACATGCACCAGTATTTCGAATGCAGGTTAAGTTGTGTCTGCTTATGCGCACATTTTTGTAATTCTGGTCCAATAGGGATTTCGGGCCATTTTTAGGATGTTTGACCTTTTTGAAGCATCACCACAATGTTTGTACACGTGTTAGTTGAGGTGCGGGAGTCGCTGTAATGGGGGTGAGGTCGACCTAGTAGTAGTAGTAGTAGAGCAAGATGAGGAACTAGAACTCGTTCTTCCCGAGGTGAACAGGCAAAACAACCATCTAGAAAATACCGCTACCTGGTGCCGCAATTAAAAGTAACGTTTATGGATGGAACAGCATTTCGGCAGGTTTACTCTGCTGACGAAACTCTTTTGTTGTTCTGATGAGGCATTAGAGTAAAGCTCTTATGCAGTTTAGTAGACCTTCACACACGAGCTCGCAAGCACAGCGCTCGTGAAAGTCGCGTGGTGTGACTTTAATAACCCAAATGAAAACTGATTTAAGACAATTTTTCGCCCAAAACGTCTAAGGTACAGTATAGGACGCAAATAGTCTACGGGTCAAGGACGTAGTACTTGCCGCCGATAATTCGGGAGTTTAATATGCTCAATAGTGTCTTGATCATGCGGTCTACACACTATCATCAGAACGAGAAACAAAAACAGTTGTTTGTTTTGAATAAAGCAAGGAACATGATACATCACAAACGTCGGCTGTAATTGTCAATTAAGTTCCACGGAAAGAGGATCAACAAAACTTCGTTGGCCTCATGAGCTAGTAGCATCATTCCCGATAAGTTTCTTGTTTTAGCTAGTCATTGACCACCGAAAACCAAATTCAGAACTTTATAACGAAAGAAAGCATGTATAGCAAGCTAACCCTACGACGTCGATCTACCCTCGGCGACAATGTAAGCTGCTAGCCATTTGAGGTAATCCGAGGTTACTTGAATCCATCTAGCAATAGTATAGACCACCGAAAGGAATGCCCAGACCACACCCACCGCCGTACAGACCAGCGCCGAACAGGTTCCAGTAACCCAACGGATACGCCCAGCCAGGGTAGCCGCCGTGCAAGAAGCCGAAGCGGTAGGGGCCAAAGCCACCCCAACCGCCCCAGCCACCCCAGCCTCCGAGTCCCCAACCGCCGAGTCCCCATCCGCCAAGGCCCAAACCGAGCTGCTCCTTGTCGTCGTCCTGGTGGGCTTCCTTCGCGATGGTCGTAGCAGCTCCAGCAGGAGGGTCGATCTTCTCTGCAGTTCCAATCAGCGTGACACCATCGGGTAACGCAGACGCTTGAACCTTTTCGAGAGCTTCGGTCGGAGTCTTGACGACAGGTTGGTCAGCAGCGGCGACAGTACCGAGAATGGCGATCATGGCGACGAGGAAGACGCTGAACTTCATGGCTGTGATGGTGGTGTTGATTCTCGACTTGTTATGTTGGCAACAAATGGAGTTGTGGCTGTTCTAAGATTCCACCTCCAAGGGAAGTTAAATCTTTCATCCAAGCGAACAAATACCCGCGAAATCGAGGACTTTTCTTGCACTACATAAATGTTCGAGTTGGCGGCACTCAATCAATCCTCAAGATTGACGCCGTCTTGGAGAAGACGAAGAAGAGGTTCCATCAAAACCAGCTCTGAACGAACCATTGTGTCACCAGTTCACACAAACCAACTTGCCTCACTTCGCACAGTTTCCGCAACGAACATGAAGCTCACTACTTTCGTCGTCACCGCCCTCGTCGCTGGTGCCGGCGTCGCTACCGCTGCCGGTCCGTCTGCACTGAGAGCTCTCGCAGCGGCTGACACGCCCAGCTTTGCTGTTCCTGTCGACAAGGAGAGCGCGGACGCCGAGAACGGCAAGAAGGAGTGGTGGCACAAGGGTTTCCCGGGATGGGGGGGCTACGGATGGGGACCATGGGGACGCTGGGGTGGCTTCGGCGGCATTGGCTACGGCTGGTAATCGCTGGTGACGGAGCGCACGGGTCGATCGACCATTGCTTTCCAAACTTGAATCAATTCCAACTTCCTCGACTTCCGTTATCGTGTGATATCACTAGTTAGGGCTGAACATGCACCAGTATTTCGAATGCAGGTTAAGTTGTGTCTGCTTATGCGCACATTTTTGTAATTCTGGTCCAATAGGGATTTCGGGCCATTTTTAGGATGTTTGACCTTTTTGAAGCATCACCACAATGTTTGTACACGTGTTAGTTGAGGTGCGGGAGTCGCTGTAATGGGGGTGAGGTCGACCTAGTAGTAGTAGTAGTAGAGCAAGATGAGGAACTAGAACTCGTTCTTCCCGAGGTGAACAGGCAAAACAACCATCTAGAAAATACCGCTACCTGGTGCCGCAATTAAAAGTAACGTTTATGGATGGAACAGCATTTCGGCAGGTTTACTCTGCTGACGAAACTCTTTTGTTGTTCTGATGAGGCATTAGAGTAAAGCTCTTATGCAGTTTAGTAGACCTTCACACACGAGCTCGCAAGCACAGCGCTCGTGAAAGTCGCGTGGTGTGACTTTAATAACCCAAATGAAAACTGATTTAAGACAATTTTTCGCCCAAAACGTCTAAGGTACAGTATAGGACGCAAATAGTCTACGGGTCAAGGACGTAGTACTTGCCGCCGATAATTCGGGAGTTTAATATGCTCAATAGTGTCTTGATCATGCGGTCTACACACTATCATCAGAACGAGAAACAAAAACAGTTGTTTGTTTTGAATAAAGCAAGGAACATGATACATCACAAACGTCGGCTGTAATTGTCAATTAAGTTCCACGGAAAGAGGATCAACAAAACTTCGTTGGCCTCATGAGCTAGTAGCATCATTCCCGATAAGTTTCTTGTTTTAGCTAGTCATTGACCACCGAAAACCAAATTCAGAACTTCATAACGAAAGGAAGCATGT
Organism: Phytophthora sp. 'mugwort'; assembly: GCA_033558025.1. Classification (NCBI taxonomy): domain Eukaryota; phylum Oomycota; class Peronosporomycetes; order Peronosporales; family Peronosporaceae; genus Phytophthora; species Phytophthora sp. 'mugwort'. The sequence goes on along the minus strand of JAUCEF010000004.1, from coordinate 1,929,298 downwards.
ATAGCAAGCTAACCCTACGACGTCGATCTACCCTCGGCGACAATGTAAGCTGCTAGCCATTTGAGGTAATCCGAGGTTACTTGAATCCATCTAGCAATAGTATAGACCACCGAAAGGAATGCCCAGACCACACCCACCGCCGTACAGACCAGCGCCGAACAGGTTCCAGTAACCCAACGGATACGCCCAGCCAGGGTAGCCGCCGTGCAAGAAGCCGAAGCGGTAGGGGCCAAAGCCACCCCAACCGCCCCAGCCACCCCAGCCTCCGAGTCCCCAACCGCCGAGTCCCCATCCGCCAAGGCCCAAACCGAGCTGCTCCTTGTCGTCGTCCTGGTGGGCTTCCTTCGCGATGGTCGTAGCAGCTCCAGCAGGAGGGTCGATCTTCTCTGCAGTTCCAATCAGCGTGACACCATCGGGTAACGCAGACGCTTGAACCTTTTCGAGAGCTTCGGTCGGAGTCTTGACGACAGGTTGGTCAGCAGCGGCGACAGTACCGAGAATGGCCATCATGGCGACGAGGAAGACGCTGAACTTCATGGCTGTGATGGTGGTGTTGATTCTCGACTTGTTATGTTGGCAACAAATGGAGTTGTGGCTGTTCTAAGATTCCACCTCCAAGGGAAGTTAAATCTTTCATCCAAGCGAACAAATACCCGCGAAATCGAGGACTTTTCTTGCACTACATAAATGTTCGAGTTGGCGGCACTCAATCAATCCTCAAGATTGACGCCGTCTTGGAGAAGACGAAGAAGAGGTTCCATCAAAACCAGCTCTGAACGAACCATTGTGTCACCAGTTCACACAAACCAACTTGCCTCACTTCGCACAGTTTCCGCAACGAACATGAAGCTCACTACTTTCGTCGTCACCGCCCTCGTCGCTGGTGCCGGCGTCGCTACCGCTGCCGGTCCGTCTGCACTGAGAGCTCTCGCAGCGGCTGACACGCCCAGCTTTGCTGTTCCTGTCGACAAGGAGAGCGCGGACGCCGAGAACGGCAAGAAGGAGTGGTGGCACAAGGGTTTCCCGGGATGGGGGGGCTACGGATGGGGACCATGGGGACGCTGGGGTGGCTTCGGCGGCATTGGCTACGGCTGGTAATCGCTGGTGACGGAGCGCACGGGTCGATCGACCATTGCTTTCCAAACTTGAATCAATTCCAACTTCCTCGACTTCCGTTATCGTGTGATATCACTAGTTAGGGCTGAACATGCACCAGTATTTCGAATGCAGGTTAAGTTGTGTCTGCTTATGCGCACATTTTTGTAATTCTGGTCCAATAGGGATTTCGGGCCATTTTTAGGATGTTTGACCTTTTTGAAGCATCACCACAATGTTTGTACACGTGTTAGTTGAGGTGCGGGAGTCGCTGTAATGGGGGTGAGGTCGACCTAGTAGTAGTAGTAGAGCAAGATGAGGAACTAGAACTCGTTCTTCCCGAGGTGAACAGGCAAAACAACCATCTAGAAAATACCGCTACCTGGTGCCGCAATTAAAAGTAACGTTTATGGATGGAACAGCATTTCGGCAGGTTTACTCTGCTGACGAAACTCTTTTGTTGTTCTGATGAGGCATTAGAGTAAAGCTCTTATGCAGTTTAGTAGACCTTCACATACGAGCTCGCAAGCACAGCGCTCGTGAAAGTCGCGTGGTGTGACTTTAATAACCCAAATGAAAACTGATTTAAGACAATTTTTCGCCCAAAACGTCTAAGGTACAGTATAGGACGCAAATAGTCTACGGGTCAAGGACGTAGTACTTGCCGCCGATAATTCGGGAGTTTAATATGCTCAATAGTGTCTTGATCATGCGGTCTACACACTATCATCAGAACGAGAAACAAAAACAGTTGTTTGTTTTGAATAAAGCAAGGAACATGATACATCACAAACGTCGGCTGTAATTGTCAATTAAGTTCCACGGAAAGAGGATCAACAAAACTTCGTTGGCCTCATGAGCTAGTAGCATCATTCCCGATAAGTTTCTTGTTTTAGCTAGTCATTGACCACCGAAAACCAAATTCAGAACTTCATAACGAAAGGAAGCATGTATAGCAAGCTAACCCTACGACGTCGATCTACCCTCGGCGACAATGTAAGCTGCTAGCCATTTGAGGTAATCCGAGGTTACTTGAATCCATCTAGCAATAGTATAGACCACCGAAAGGAATGCCCAGACCACACCCACCGCCGTACAGACCAGCGCCGAACAGGTTCCAGTAACCCAACGGATACGCCCAGCCAGGGTAGCCGCCGTGCAAGAAGCCGAAGCGGTAGGGGCCAAAGCCACCCCAACCGCCCCAGCCACCCCAACCGCCGAGTCCCCATCCGCCAAGGCCCAAACCGAGCTGCTCCTTGTCGTCGTCCTGGTGGGCTTCCTTCGCGATGGTCGTAGCAGCTCCAGCAGGAGGGTCGATCTTCTCTGCAGTTCCAATCAGCGTGACACCATCGGGTAACGCAGACGCTTGAACCTTTTCGAGAGCTTCGGTCGGAGTCTTGACGACAGGTTGGTCAGCAGCGGCGACAGTACCGAGAATGGCCATCATGGCGACGAGGAAGACGCTGAACTTCATGGCTGTGATGGTGGTGTTGATTCTCGACTTGTTATGTTGGCAACAAATGGAGTTGTGGCTGTTCTAAGATTCCACCTCCAAGGGAAGTTAAATCTTTCATCCAAGCGAACAAATACCCGCGAAATCGAGGACTTTTCTTGCACTACATAAATGTTCGAGTTGGCGGCACTCAATCAATCCTCAAGATTGACGCCGTCTTGGAGAAGACGAAGAAGAGGTTCCATCAAAACCAGCTCGGAACGAACCATTGTGTCACCAGTTCACACAAACCAACTTGCCTCACTTCGCACAGTTTCCGCAACGAACATGAAGCTCACTACTTTCGTCGTCACCGCCCTCGTCGCTAGTGCCGGCGTCGCTACCGCTGCCGGTCCGTCTGCACTGAGAGCTCTCGCAGCGGCTGACACCCCCAGCTTTGCTGTTCCTGTCGACAAGGAGAGCGCGGACGCCGAGAACGGCAAGAAGGAGTGGTGGCACAAGGGTTTCCCGGGATGGGGGGGCTACGGATGGGGACCATGGGGACGCTGGGGTGGCTTCGGCGGCATTGGCTACGGCTGGTAATCGCTGGTGACGGAGCGCACGGGTCGATCGACCATTGCTTTCCAAACTTGAATCAATTCCAACTTCCTCGACTTCCGTTATCGTGTGATATCACTAGTTAGGGCTGAACATGCACCAGTATTTCGAATGCAGGTTAAGTTGTGTCTGCTTATGCGCACATTTTTGTAATTCTGGTCTAATAGGGATTTCGGGCCATTTTTAGGATGTTTGACCTTTTTGAAGCATCACCACAATGTTTGTACACGTGTTAGTTGAGGTGCGGGAGTCGCTGTAATGGGGGTGAGGTCGACCTAGTAGTAGTAGTAGAGCAAGATGAGGAACTAGAACTCGTTCTTCCCGAGGTGAACAGGCAAAACAACCATCTAGAAAATACCGCTACCTGGTGCCGCAATTAAAAGTAACGTTTATGGATGGAACAGCATTTCGGCAGGTTTACTCTGCTGACGAAACTCTTTTGTTGTTCTGATGAGGCATTAGAGTAAAGCTCTTATGCAGTTTAGTAGACCTTCACACACGAGCTCGCAAGCACAGCGCTCGTGAAAGTCGCGTGGTGTGACTTTAATAACCCAAATGAAAACTGATTTAAGACAATTTTTCGCCCAAAACGTCTAAGGTACAGTATAGGACGCAAATAGTCTACGGGTCAAGGACGTAGTACTTGCCGCCGATAATTCGGGAGTTTAATATGCTCAATAGTGTCTTGATCATGCGGTCTACATACTATCATCAGAACGAGAAACAAAAACAGTTGTTTGTTTTGAATAAAGCAAGGAACATGATACATCACAAACGTCGGCTGTAATTGTCAATTAAGTTCCACGGAAAGAGGATCAACAAAACTTCGTTGGCCTCATGAGCTAGTAGCATCATTCCCGATAAGTTTCTTGTTTTAGCTAGTCATTGACCACCGAAAACCAAATTCAGAACTTTATAACGAAAGAAAGCATGTATAGCAAGCTAACCCTACGACGTCGATCTACCCTCGGCGACAATGTAAGCTGCTAGCCATTTGAGGTAATCCGAGGTTACTTGAATCCATCTAGCAATAGTATAGACCACCGAAAGGAATGCCCAGACCACACCCACCGCCGTACAGACCAGCGCCGAACAGGTTCCAGTAACCCAACGGATACGCCCAGCCAGGGTAGCCGCCGTGCAAGAAGCCGAAGCGGTAGGGGCCAAAGCCACCCCAACCGCCCCATCCACCCCAACCGCCGAGTCCCCATCCGCCAAGGCCCAAACCGAGCTGCTCCTTGTCGTCGTCCTGGTGGGCTTCCTTCGCGATGGTCGTAGCAGCTCCAGCAGGAGGGTCGATCTTCTCTGCAGTTCCAATCAGCGTGACACCATCGGGTAACGCAGACGCTTGAACCTTTTCGAGAGCTTCGGTCGGAGTCTTGACGACAGGTTGGTCAGCAGCGGCGACAGTACCGAGAATGGCCATCATGGCGACGAGGAAGACGCTGAACTTCATGGCTGTGATGGTGGTGTTGATTCTCGACTTGTTATGTTGGCAACAAATGGAGTTGTGGCTGTTCTAAGATTCCACCTCCAAGGGAAGTTAAATCTTTCATCCAAGCGAACAAATACCCGCGAAATCGAGGACTTTTCTTGCACTACATAAATGTTCGAGTTGGCGGCACTCAATCAATCCTCAAGATTGACGCCGTCTTGGAGAAGACGAAGAAGAGGTTCCATCAAAACCAGCTCTGAACGAACCATTGTGTCACCAGTTCACACAAACCAACTTGCCTCACTTCGCACAGTTTCCGCAACGAACATGAAGCTCACTACTTTCGTCGTCACCGCCCTCGTCGCTGGTGCCGGCGTCGCTACCGCTGCCGGTCCGTCTGCACTGAGAGCTCTCGCAGCGGCTGACACGCCCAGCTTTGCTGTTGCTGTCGACAAGGAGAGCGCGGACGCCGAGAACGGCAAGAAAGAGTGGTGGCACAAGGGTTTCCCGGGATGGGGGGGCTACGGATGGGGACCATGGGGACGCTGGGGTGGCTTCGGCGGCATTGGCTACGGATGGTAATCGCTGGTGACGGAGTGCACGGGTCGATCGACCATTGCTTTCCAAACTTGAATCAATTCCAACTTCCTCGATTCCGTTATCGTGTGATATCACTAGTTAGGGCTGAACATGCACCAGTATTTCGAATGCAGGTTAAGTTGTGTCTGCTTATGCGCACATTTTTGTAATTCTGGTCCAATAGGGATTTCGGGCCATTTTTAGGATGTTTGACCTTTTTGAAGCATCACCACAATGTTTGTACACGTGTTAGTTGAGGTGCGGGAGTCGCTGTAATGGGGGTGAGGTCGACCTAGTAGTAGTAGTAGTAGAGCAAGATGAGGAACTAGAACTCGTTCTTCCCGAGGTGAACAGGCAAAACAACCATCTAGAAAATACCGCTACCTGGTGCCGCAATTAAAAGTAACGTTTATGGATGGAACAGCATTTCGGCAGGTTTACTCTGCTGACGAAACTCTTTTGTTGTTCTGATGAGGCATTAGAGCAAAGCTCTTATGCAGTTTAGTAGACCTCTACACACGAGCTCGCAAGCACAGCGCTCGTGAAAGTCGCGTGGTGTGACTTTAATAACCCAAATGAAAACTGATTTAAGACAATTTTTCGCCCAAAACGTCTAAGGTACAGTATAGGACGCAAATAGTCTACGGGTCAAGGACGTAGTACTTGCCGCCGATAATTCGGGAGTTTAATATGCTCAATAGTGTCTTGATCATGCGGTCTACACACTATTATCAGAACGAGAAACAAAAACAGTTGTTTGTTTTGAATAAAGCAAGGAACATGATACATCACAAACGTCGGCTGTAATTGTCAATTAAATTCCACGGAAAGAGGATCAACAAAACTTCGTTGGCCTCATGAGCTAGTAGCATCATTCCCGATAAGTTTCTTGTTTTAGCTAGTCATTGACCACCGAAAACCAAATTCAGAACTTCATAACGAAAGGAAGCATGTATAGCAAGCTAACCCTACGACGTCGATCTACCCTCGGCGACAATGTAAGCTGCTAGCCATTTGAGGTAATCCGAGGTTACTTGAATCCATCTAGCAATAGTATAGACCACCGAAAGGAATGCCCAGACCACACCCACCGCCGTACAGAGATAGAAAAGAATTGATTTACTGGTTATAGGACTTCTCGGTCTGCTAGCTACGTAGATAGGATAATTACTGGACTCTGGACGCGGGATCCATATTCGATGCTCAGGGGGAGGTACGTTCAACGTCATGGGAGCGTCAAATCCCAGACGTTGGAGGATAGAGACAACTGTATCTCCCCAATGCCCAACTCTGTTGAGTATTGGTAGATAAATTGACAATGTCGCCCAAACGAGCTGACCAAGCTTGGTACGCTTGGTTGCTGTGCTTCTGTTTCATGAAAGTAGATGTCATTACATAGGCGCCACGTAGCGTCAAAGACAATAGCAGTGTGCACTCTCCAAAGGAGAATTAACACCCCATGCTCGTGCCTCCAACTAGCGTGAACATCGCGCAAGGTGGGGAACAACAGTAACTTCCATTATAAATGCTTCGCAAAAGCTTTGCTCCACGGTGTCCCAAAGAGATTTCCACATACTCGGGCAAAGCCGGGCAGGAAATAAGCAGTGTTCCACCGTTTCAAACGATAAACATGAATTACGAACGCATTGTTCAGTTGACTTCGAGAAATAAAATTGGGATCCCATAATGGGGTCACCGAAGAACAGCCGCAGCATCACATCATGGACGATTGGAATTATGCAACGCCGGAGTGATATGAAGCTTGTGAGTGTCGAGTGAAGTACGTGCTGGGGGCATCCAAGCTCACACATAGGATGTGTATCCATTGTTTGTGCAGGTGCCAGAAGGGTATTCCATTCCTGTATCCGAAGATTCGGGAAAAAGCGTGCACTTTTTCCAACTAGCACACCACAGACAGGTACTGATACATCACGGGTTGCAACACTCATTCCACCAGCTTCAGGATGTGGGAACCCTCGGTGAAAGATCTGACTCAATTGTCGATACAGTTGAAGAATATCACGTTTGTATATATGGACCAAGCAATGATTGTAGCTCGTTGCACACATTCCACAAGAAAACAAAGGCTGTCGGCCAATGATGATATTCGTCTAAGAAGTCAGCAAGACACCACTTTTGCATGGCAGCGAGTTCACTGCACAGGCGTCTAAACTTGTTTGATCCTGTCCCGAATGGTTTCCAGGGCGAACCTCGGGTATGCCATACTTGAAATTCACGGGATGTATTCCACCAAATAGGGCTGAACAAAGCATACTGAAGCGTTTTTACCCTACTGCAGCAAATGGAGGGCCTACTTGGCCATTTGAGTCGTTTCCAATCCTTCAATATTTGACGCCACCACGTTGGTAGCATAGTTGCTCTCCATCCAGCCGGACGGGGAGGGTTTTGAAACAAAAAATCACTAGACCACGGACGTTCAAATACTCCATAACGAAGTCGTAATAGTTCCGCAATAGATCGGTACTCTACCAATGCGTTATCCATGTTGTGTCCATACATCACATGCGCGAGTTGTTGGAGAAGAAGAAAACGCTGCCTACGGATGCTGGTCATAATTATTGTACCCCAATTCGGTCAGCCTCTCGCGGCTGGGTAGCCAGATCTTTCCGAACAAATACTAACTCCTCCAGGGCCAACGCGGTTATACAATATGTACCTAGTCACGACACTTTGCCACCACTAATGAACCGGACCGGTATATTCATCCTTGTCGTGAAGTACCAAACCATGGACAGAATGACCGCTTGGAAAATTAGCCGACGCCCCATCAGTGTACGCGCTCTACCTTTCCAACAAACGAAGGCTAGTCATGAGCTTCTTGTCCAGCGGAGTTGCATATTGTGTTGATGTCTCAAAATTTCCAAACGGAATACCAAGATACTTGACAATATCTCCTGCTTGCAGCGAATGGAGCGGCTCCAATGTTGGAGTCGCCCGATGATTGTTAAGGCTCATGACGACACTTTTCGAATGATTGAGCATTGCTCCCTAATCCAGCAAATAACAATCAACAAGTTGTAGTTGTTCTCCGAGGTGGAAAACATCTCGAGAAAACAACGGAGTATCATCAGCAAAGAAAGCTACGGGAATCGATAAAGACGCATCAATCACAACGCCCAGCTCTCTTCTGGCTCGTAGTAAATTTCCTAGCGGTTCGAGTGATAGTGCAAATAGGTATGGTGACAAAGGGTCCCCATGCTTAACGCCCCGAGATGGCGCTAGTGGATCAAGCGCCCATCCATTGATCATCAGAGAGCACATTGAACCATTGCAGAGTAGTCGAATCCAAGCAAGGAAATTTGATCCGAAACCTTGTCGCTCCATCACCTTGAACAAGTAACCACGGTTGACACGATCGTATGCTTTCGCAAAATCAAGAACAGCCGCAACCGCTTTACCACCACGACTACTAATTAAATGCTGAAGATCGCGCACCAATATTACTTGATGATGGATTGACCGTCCTGGTATAAAACCTTTCTGGTCAGGATGCACTAATGTAGCAATGAAAGTTTCAGTCGATATGCTAACAACCGAGACAGCACTTTGATTTCCACGGGGATCAACGTAATTGGTCGGAAATTACCCGGGTCCGCACGATTTCCTTTCTTGGACAAAAGTGCCACAGAAGAATGGCGCTGATGCGGCAACAATTCATTTGGTAACGAAAAACTATGAGCAAAATTTCACCAGATACTTTCGGATCCACTTGGTAAAATGCCGCTATAAAACCATCAGGACCTGGTGCTGAGTACGACCGCATCGTCCGCATTGACGCAGCCAATTCATCAACCGTTTGCTCATTATCTAAACTGTTCTTGGCTCCAAATTGAGCTTGCGGTCAATCGAGTCTAGCAAGCGATGCTGCGCAGCTTCATCAAGTTCGGATTTCCTTCGGTATACCGCGTGTCACCAAAACTCTTGCCCCAGTGATCCTGGAAACCCTGATTAAATGTCAGTTGGATCGCTAGACACGGTACCATCAGCCTATTAATCGAATCAAACAGAGTATGACGAAGTTTGTAGCGTGCTGCGCGAAAGAAAATGACGAGCTCCGTTTTGCTGTCGTCACTGCCTGCTCAAACCCAACTCCATTCCGAAAAAAAAGCTTGAAAAAAAGTTTCGGAATGCAGCTGGGTTTGAGCAGACAGTGACGACAACAGAACGGAGTTCGTCATTTTTTTTACCATTAGTTTTTACACTCAGTGTACCGTTGTCTGGCAAAGTATAAATCGATTTCAGCTTGTTCATCAGCATCATCACGGGCGACGACCACTGTACACTCTTCAAGTTGTTGACGAGCGAGTGCTAATTCAGATGCAGCTCCATTTTTCATAATTTTCTGATATTTCTTCAGAGCCTTTGAGTTTTTGCTTCCAAGATTTCCAGACAATCCCAGGATTCGATCAGCAATGTCCTTCATGTCGTTGCCTTCTGAAGCCAGATCACACTAAAACGCAGTTGACCACGCAATTGGCATCGCGGGAATGGATTGGACCACCTGATCCATGTTCTTGGACTCATGCAAGAGCTTCTTAGCGGGGCCTATGTGTTGTACGTTTTGAATGAGGCGGTCCTCATGAGATTCTAGACAAGTCTACTGTGCCGAGACCAGGATTTCTTCGTCCGGTTTGAGGTTTGCGCTCGAACGCTTGTTGAGGTCCGTTGCGCGTCTTTTAGTCGGCAGCGGCTCTTGAGGTTCAGGGGCCGTGCTAGTGCGAACCAACTGAGGAGTGATGAGGACACCAGACGCATACCCTCCTGAACTTCCGGTTAAAAGGTTTCAAAGTTGCATTCCATCGTATCGAGGGGTGCAAAAGGGTTTGCATCTGCGAGAGACGACTCGCTTCGCTTAAATCCTGATTCAGGATGATGCAGCATATCCACGTCTTCATCGCTTGGAGCAGATTCCATTTCCATGTCCGATTGTTCTTCAATTGTCAATTGAGAACCGTGGTCGTGTAAAACGGGTCCTGAAGAGGATGTCAACCAGCCGCCTAAGGTGTCTGCATTCTCGAACGAACGGATGCTTGGCGAGATATGCCATGGGGGGGCAGCTCTTGCGTCGCAGACGTAGGAAAATCGCTTGGCGCGACTGGGTGTCGATCTGGCGTGGCCACAATGATATGATCATCATGGGTTGAGTTGATGGGGTTGTCTACAGCTTGCGCAGTGTCGCGTTGCTTATGGTGAAGACGGTCACTTTCAGAGGGAAGCACTATTGCATACGGCGACTGCCTAAAGCCAGTAGCTCGCTCGAGTGGCGCAACAGAGCGTTTTCCTCGCGTCGAACAAAAGTGTCCACCATACGCTAATTGGTTTGTCACGAATCCACGCACTTTCAAACACGAGGGGGGGGGCATTTCTTGGCCGAAGTAGAAGCGCCACGTTGGCATGGCCACCTGAGCCTCCATACTGACATCACGTGGTGTCCAAAACAATGGTCGTGCTCCAATCGCTGACAGTCCCATGAAGAGCTGGTTAGCCACTTCAGACGTACGAATGCCTGAAATGTCCAGGTAGAACTTGTCGATGAAGGATAGTTGGCGCTTGATAGTGAACTTGCGGCCAAGAATGTGCCATCGATGCCATTGTTCACGAAGGGACGGTTAGGGTTCGTGTTTAGCGGTAGCTAGCAAAAACGATTTTTTTTATTATCACCCGCCGCCGTACCGACCAGCGCCAGACAGACCTAGTAGCAGTAGTAGTAGATCAAGATGAGGAACTAGAACTCGTTCTTCCCGAGGTGAAGAGGCAAAACAACCATCTAGAAAATACCGCTACCTGGTGCCGCAATTAAAAGTAACGTTTATGGATGGAACAGCATTTCGGCAGGTTTACTCTGCTGACGAAACTTTTTTGTTGTTCTGATGAGGCATTAGAGCAAAGCTCTTATGCAGTTTAGTAGACCTTCACACACGAGCTCGCAAGCACAGCGCTCGTGAAAGTCGCGTGGTGTGACTTTAATAACCCAAATGAAAACTGATTTAAGACAATTTTTCGCCCAAAACGTCTAAGGTACAGTATAGGACGCAAATAGTCTACGGGTCAAGGACGTAGTACTTGCCGCCGATATTCGGGAGTTTAATATGCTCAATAGTGTCTTGATCATGCGGTCTACACACTATCATCAGAACGAGAAACAAAAACAGTTGTTTGTTTTGAATAAAGCAAGGAACATGATACATCACAAACGTCGGCTGTAATTGTCAATTAAGTTCCACGGAAAGAGGATCAACAAAACTTCGTTGGCCTCATGAGCTAGTAGCATCATTCCCGATAAGTTTCTTGTTTTAGCTAGTCATTGACCACCGAAAACCAAATTCAGAACTTCATAACGAAAGGAAGCATGTATAGCAAGCTAACCCTACGACGTCGATCTACTCTCGGCGACAATGTAAGCTGCTAGCCATTTGAGGTAATCCGAGGTTACTTGAATCCATCTAGCAATAGTATAGACCACCGAAAGGAATGCCCAGACCACACCCACCGCCGTACAGACCAGCGCCGAACAGGTTCCAGTAACCCAACGGATACGCCCAGCCAGGGTAGCCGCCGTGCAAGAAGCCGAAGCGGTAGGGGCCAAAGCCACCCCAACCGCCCCAGCCACCCCAGCCTCCGAGTCCCCAACCGCCGAGTCCCCATCCGCCAAGGCCCAAACCGAGCTGCTCCTTGTCGTCGTCCTTGTGGGCTTCCTTCGCGATGGTCGTAGCAGCTCCAGCAGGAGGGTCGATCTTCTCTGCAGTTCCAATCAGCGTGACACCGTCGGGTAACGCAGACGCTTGAACCTTTTCGAGAGCTTCGGTCGGAGTCTTGACGACAGGTTGGTCAGCAGCGGCGACAGTACCGAGAATGGCCATCATGGCGACGAGGAAGACGCTGAACTTCATGGCTGTGATGGTGGTGTTGATTCTCGACTTGTTATGTTGGCAACAAATGGAGTTGTGGCTGTTCTAAGATTCCACCTCCAAGGGAAGTTAAATCTTTCATCCAAGCGAACAAATACCCGCGAAATCGAGGACTTTTCTTGCACTACATAAATGTTCGAGTTGGCGGCACTCAATCAATCCTCAAGATTGACGCCGTCTTGGAGAAGACGAAGAAGAGGTTCCATCAAAACCAGCTCTGAACGAACCATTGTGTCACCAGTTCACACAAACCAACTTGCCTCACTTCGCACAGTTTCCGCAACGAACATGAAGCTCACTACTTTCGTCGTCACCGCCCTCGTCGCTGGTGCCGGCGTCGCTACCGCTGCCGGTCCGTCTGCACTGAGAGCTCTCGCAGCGGCTGACACGCCCAGCTTTGCTGTTCCTGTCGACAAGGAGAGCGCGGACGCCGAGAACGGCAAGAAGGAGTGGTGGCACAAGGGTTTCCCGGGATGGGGAGGCTACGGATGGGGACCATGGGGACGCTGGGGTGGCTTCGGCGGCATTGGCTACGGATGGTAATCGCTGGTGACGGAGTGCACGGGTCGATCGACCATTGCTTTCCAAACTTGAATCAATTCCAACTTCCTCGACTTCCGTTATCGTGTGATATCACTAGTTAGGGCTGAACATGCACCAGTATTTCGAATGCAGGTTAAGTTGTGTCTGCTTATGCGCACATTTTTGTAATTCTGGTCCAATAGGGATTTCGGGCCATTTTTAGGATGTTTGACCTTTTTGAAGCATCACCACAATGTTTGTACACGTGTTAGTTGAGGTGCGGGAGTCGCTGTAATGGGGGTGAGGTCGACCTAGTAGTAGTAGTAGTAGAGCAAGATGAGGAACTAGAACTCGTTCTTCCCGAGGTGAACAGGCAAAACAACCATCTAGAAAATACCGCTACCTGGTGCCGCAATTAAAAGTAACGTTTATGGATGGAACAGCATTTCGGCAGGTTTACTCTGCTGACGAAACTCTTTTGTTGTTCTGATGAGGCATTAGAGCAAAGCTCTTATGCAGTTTAGTAGACCTCTACACACGAGCTCGCAAGCACAGCGCTCGTGAAAGTCGCGTGGTGTGACTTTAATAACCCAAATGAAAACTGATTTAAGACAATTTTTCGCCCAAAACGTCTAAGGTACAGTATAGGACGCAAATAGTCTACGGGTCAAGGACGTAGTACTTGCCGCCGATAATTCGGGAGTTTAATATGCTCAATAGTGTCTTGATCATGCGGTCTACACACTATCATCAGAACGAGAAACAAAAACAGTTGTTTGTTTTGAATAAAGCAAGGAACATGATACATCACAAACGTCGGCTGTAATTGTCAATTAAGTTCCACGGAAAGAGGATCAACAAAACTTCGTTGGCCTCATGAGCTAGTAGCATCATTCCCGATAAGTTTCTTGTTTTAGCTAGTCATTGACCACCGAAAACCAAATTCAGAACTTCATAACGAAAGGAAGCATGTATAGCAAGCTAACCCTACGACGTCGATCTACCCTCGGCGACAATGTAAGCTGCTAGCCATTTGAGGTAATCCGAGGTTACTTGAATCCATCTAGCAATAGTATAGACCACCGAAAGGAATGCCCAGACCACACCCACCGCCGTACAGAGATAGAAAAGAATTGATTTACTGGTTATAGGACTTCTCGGTCTGCTAGCTACGTAGATAGGATAATTACTGGACTCTGGACGCGGGATCCATATTCGATGCTCAGGGGGAGGTACGTTCAACGTCATGGGAGCGTCAAATCCCAGACGTTGGAGGATAGAGACAACTGTATCTCCCTCAATGCCCAACTCTGTTGAGTATTGGTAGATAAATTGACAATGTCGCCCAAACGAGCTGACCAAGCTTGGTACGCTTGGTTGCTGTGCTTCTGTTTCATGAAAGTAGATGTCATTACATAGGCGCCACGTAGCGTCAAAGACAATAGCAGTGTGCACTCTCCAAAGGAGAATTAACACCCCATGCTCGTGCCTCCAACTAGCGTGAACATCGCGCAAGGTGGGGAACAACAGTAACTTCCATTATAAATGCTTCGCAAAAGCTTTGCTCCACGGTGTCCCAAAGAGATTTCCACATACTCGGGCAAAGCCGGGCAGGAAATAAGCAGTGTTCCACCGTTTCAAACGATAAACATGAATTACGAACGCATTGTTCAGTTGACTTCGAGAAATAAAATTGGGATCCCATAATGGGGTCACCGAAGAACAGCCGCAGCATCACATCATGGACGATTGGAATTATGCAACGCCGGAGTGATATGAAGCTTGTGAGTGTCGAGTGAAGTACGTGCTGGGGGCATCCAAGCTCACACATAGGATGTGTATCCATTGTTTGTGCAGGTGCCAGAAGGGTATTCCATTCCTGTATCCGAAGATTCGGGAAAAAGCGTGCACTTTTTCCAACTAGCACACCACAGACAGGTACTGATACATCACGGGTTGCAACACTCATTCCACCAGCTTCAGGATGTGGGAACCCTCGGTGAAAGATCTGACTCAATTGTCGATACAGTTGAAGAATATCACGTTTGTATATATGGACCAAGCAATGATTGTAGCTCGTTGCACACATTCCACAAGAAAACAAAGGCTGTCGGCCAATGATGATATTCGTCTAAGAAGTCAGCAAGACACCACTTTTGCATGGCAGCGAGTTCACTGCACAGGCGTCTAAACTTGTTTGATCCTGTCCCGAATGGTTTCCAGGGCGAACCTCGGGTATGCCATACTTGAAATTCACGGGATGTATTCCACCAAATAGGGCTGAACAAAGCATACTGAAGCGTTTTTACCCTACTGCAGCAAATGGAGGGCCTACTTGGCCATTTGAGTCGTTTCCAATCCTTCAATACTTGACGCCACCACGTTGGTAGCATAGTTGCTCTCCATCCAGCCGGACGGGGAGGGTTTTGAAACAAAAAATCACTAGACCACGGACGTCCAAATACTCCATAACGAAGTCGTAATAGTTCCGCAATAGATCGGTGCTCTACCAATGCGTTATCCATGTTGTGTCCATACATCACATGCGCGAGTTGTTGGAGAAGAAGAAAACGCTGCCTACGGATGCTGGTCATAATTATTGTACCCCAATTCGGTCAGCCTCTCGCGGCTGGGTAGCCAGATCTTTCCGAACAAATACTAACTCCTCCAGGGCCAACGCGGTTATACAATATGTACCTAGTCACGACACTTTGCCACCACTAATGAACCGGACCGGTATATTCATCCTTGTCGTGAAGTACCAAACCATGGACAGAATGACCGCTTGGAAAATTAGCCGACGCCCCATCAGTGTACGCGCTCTACCTTTCCAACAAACGAAGGCTAGTCATGAGCTTCTTGTCCAGCGGAGTTGCATATTGTGTTGATGTCTCAAAATTTCCAAACGGAATACCAAGATACTTGACAATATCTCCTGCTTGCAGCGAATGGAGCGGCTCCAATGTTGGAGTCGCCCGATGATTGTTAAGGCTCATGACGACACTTTTCGAATGATTGAGCATTGCTCCCTAATCCAGCAAATAACAATCAACAAGTTGTAGTTGTTCTCCGAGGTGGAAAACATCTCGAGAAAACAACGGAGTATCATCAGCAAAGAAAGCTACGGGAATCGATAAAGACGCATCAATCACAACGCCCAGCTCTCTTCTGGCTCGTAGTAAATTTCCTAGCGGTTCCAGTGATAGTGCAAATAGGTATGGTGACAAAGGGTCCCCATGCTTAACGCCCCGAGATGGCGCTAGTGGATCAAGCGCCCATCCATTGATCATCAGAGAGCACATTGAACCATTGCAGAGTAGTCGAATCCAAGCAAGGAAATTTGATCCGAAACCTTGTCGCTCCATCACCTTGAACAAGTAACCACGGTTGACACGATCGTATGCTTTCGCAAAATCAAGAACAGCCGCAACCGCTTTACCACCACGACTACTAATTAAATGCTGAAGATCGCGCACCAATATTACTTGATGATGGATTGACCGTCCTGGTATAAAACCTTTCTGGTCAGGATGCACTAATGTAGCAATGAAAGTTTCAGTCGATATGCTAACAACCGAGACAGCACTTTGACTTCCACGGGGATCAACGTAATAGGTCGGAAATTACCCGGGTCCGCACAATTTCCTTTCTTGGACAAAAGTGCCACAGAAGAATGGCGCTGATGCGGCAACAATTCATTTGGTAACGAAAAACTATGAGCAAAATTTCACCAGATACTTTCGGATCCACTTGGTAAAATGCCGCTATAAAACCATCAGGACCTGGTGCTGAGTACGACCGCATCGTCCGCATTGACGCAGCCAATTCATCAACCGTTTGCTCATTATCTAAACTGTTCTTGGCTCCAAATTGAGCTTGCGGTCAATCGAGTCTAGCAAGCGATGCTGCGCAGCTTCATCAAGTTCGGATTTCCTTCGGTATACCGCGTGTCACCAAAACTCTCGCCCCAGTGATCCTGGAAACCCTGATTAAATGTCAGTTGGATCGCTAGGCACGGTACCATCAGCCTATTAATCGAATCAAACAGAGTATGACGAAGTTTGTAGCGTGCTGCGCGAAAGAAAATGACGAGCTCCGTTTTGCTGTCGTCACTGCCTGCTCAAACCCAACTCCATTCCGAAAAAAAAGCTTGAAAAAAAGTTTCGGAATGCAGCTGGGTTTGAGCAGACAGTGACGACAACAGAACGGAGTTCGTCATTCTTTTTACCATTAGTTTTTACACTCAGTGTACCGTTGTCTGGCAAAGTATAAATCGATTTCAGCTTGTTCATCAGCATCATCACGGGCGACGACCACTGTACACTCTTCAAGTTGTTGACGAGCGAGTGCTAATTCAGATGCAGCTCCATTTTTCATAATTTTCTGATATTTCTTCAGAGCCTTTGAGTTTTTGCTTCCAAGATTTCCAGACAATCCCAGGATTCGATCAGCAATGTCCTTCATGTCGTTGCCTTCTGAAGCCAGATCACACTAAAACGCAGTTGACCACGCAATTGGCATCGCGGGAATGGATTGGACCACCTGATCCATGTTCTTGGACTCATGCAAGAGCTTCTTAGCGGGGCCTATGTGTTGTACGTTTTGAATGAGGCGGTCCTCATGAGATTCTAGACAAGTCTACTGTGCCGAGACCAGGATTTCTTCGTCCGGTTTGAGGTTTGCGCTCGAACGCTTGTTGAGGTCCGTTGCGCGTCTTTTAGTCGGCAGCGGCTCTTGAGGTTCAGGGGCCGTGCTAGTGCGAACCAACTGAGGAGTGATGAGGACACCAGACGCATACCCTCCTGAACTTCCGGTTAAAAGGTTTCAAAGTTGCATTCCATCGTATCGAGGGGTGCAAAAGGGTTTGCATCTGCGAGAGACGACTCGCTTCGCTTAAATCCTGATTCAGGATGATGCAGCATATCCACGTCTTCATCGCTTGGAGCAGATTCCATTTCCATGTCCGATTGTTCTTCAATTGTCAATTGAGAACCGTGGTCGTGTAAAACGGGTCCTGAAGAGGATGTCAACCAGCCGCCTAAGGTGTCTGCATTCTCGAACGAACGGATGCTTGGCGAGATATGCCATGGGGGGGCAGCTCTTGCGTCGCAGACGTAGGAAAATCGCTTGGCGCGACTGGGTGTCGATCTGGCGTGGCCACAATGATATGATCATCATGGGTTGAGTTGATGGGGTTGTCTACAGCTTGCGCAGTGTCGCGTTGCTTATGGTGAAGACGGTCACTTTCGGAGGGAAGCACTATTGCATACGGCGACTGCCTAAAGCCAGTAGCTCGCTCGAGTGGCGCAACAGAGCGTTTTCCTCGCGTCGAACAAAAGTGTCCACCATACGCTAATTGGTTTGTCACGAATCCACGCACTTTCAAACACGAGGGGGGGGGCATTTCTTGGCCGAAGTAGAAGCGCCACGTTGGCATGGCCACCTGAGCCTCCATACTGACATCACGTGGTGTCCAAAACAATGGTCGTGCTCCAATCGCTGACAGTCCCATGAAGAGCTGGTTAGCCACTTCAGACGTACGAATGCCTGAAATGTCCAGGTAGAACTTGTCGATGAAGGGTAGTTGGCGCTTGATAGTGAACTTGCGGCCAAGAATGTGCCATCGATGCCATTGTTCACGAAGGGACGGTTAGGGTTCGTGTTTAGCGGTAGCTAGCAAAAACGATTTTTTTTATTATCACCCGCCGCCGTACCGACCAGCGCCAGACAGACCTAGTAGCAGTAGTAGTAGATCAAGATGAGGAACTAGAACTCGTTCTTCCCGAGGTGAACAGGCAAAACAACCATCTAGAAAATACCGCTACCTGGTGCCGCAATTAAAAAAGTAACGTTTATGGATGGAACAGCATTTCGGCAGGTTTACTCTGCTGACGAAACTCTTTTGTTGTTCTGATGAGGCATTAGAGCAAAGCTCTTATGCAGTTTAGTAGACCTTCACATACGAGCTCGCAAGCACAGCGCTCGTGAAAGTCGCGTGGTGTGACTTTAATAACCCAAATGAAAACTGATTTAAGACAATTTTTCGCCCAAAACGTCTAAGGTACAGTATAGGACGCAAATAGTCTACGGGTCAAGGACGTAGTACTTGCCGCCGATAATTCGGGAGTTTAATATGCTCAATAGTGTCTTGATCATGCGGTCTACACACTATCATCAGAACGAGAAACAAAAACAGTTGTTTGTTTTGAATAAAGCAAGGAACATGATACATCACAAACGTCGGCTGTAATTGTCAATTAAGTTCCACGGAAAGAGGATCAACAAAACTTCGTTGGCCTCATGAGCTAGTAGCATCATTCCCGATAAGTTTCTTGTTTTAGCTAGTCATTGACCACCGAAAACCAAATTCAGAACTTCATAACGAAAGGAAGCATGTATAGCAAGCTAACCCTACGACGTCGATCTACTCTCGGCGACAATGTAAGCTGCTAGCCATTTGAGGTAATCCGAGGTTACTTGAATCCATCTAGCAATAGTATAGACCACCGAAAGGAATGCCCAGACCACACCCACCGCCGTACAGACCAGCGCCGAACAGGTTCCAGTAACCCAACGGATACGCCCAGCCAGGGTAGCCGCCGTGCAAGAAGCCGAAGCGGTAGGGGCCAAAGCCACCCCAACCGCCCCAGCCACCCCAGCCTCCGAGTCCCCAACCGCCGAGTCCCCATCCGCCAAGGCCCAAACCGAGCTGCTCCTTGTCGTCGTCCTTGTGGGCTTCCTTCGCGATGGTCGTAGCAGCTCCAGCAGGAGGGTCGATCTTCTCTGCAGTTCCAATCAGCGTGACACCATCGGGTAACGCAGACGCTTGAACCTTTTCGAGAGCTTCGGTCGGAGTCTTGACGACAGGTTGGTCAGCAGCGGCGACAGTACCGAGAATGGCCATCATGGCGACGAGGAAGACGCTGAACTTCATGGCTGTGATGGTGGTGTTGATTCTCGACTTGTTATGTTGGCAACAAATGGAGTTGTGGCTGTTCTAAGATTCCACCTCCAAGGGAAGTTAAATCTTTCATCCAAGCGAACAAATACCCGCGAAATCGAGGACTTTTCTTGCACTACATAAATGTTCGAGTTGGCGGCACTCAATCAATCCTCAAGATTGACGCCGTCTTGGAGAAGACGAAGAAGAGGTTCCATCAAAACCAGCTCGGAACGAACCATTGTGTCACCAGTTCACACAAACCAACTTGCCTCACTTCGCACAGTTTCCGCAACGAACATGAAGCTCACTACTTTCGTCGTCACCGCCCTCGTCGCTGGTGCCGGCGTCGCTACCGCTGCCGGTCCGTCTGCACTGAGAGCTCTCGCAGCGGCTGACACGCCCAGCTTTGCTGTTCCTGTCGACAAGGAGAGCGCGGACGCCGAGAACGGCAAGAAGGAGTGGTGGCACAAGGGTTTCCCGGGATGGGGGGGCTACGGATGGGGACCATGGGGACGCTGGGGTGGCTTCGGCGGCATTGGCTACGGATGGTAATCGCTGGTGACGGAGCGCACGGGTCGATCGACCATTGCTTTCCAAACTTGAATCAATTCCAACTTCCTCGACTTCCGTTATCGTGTGATATCACTAGTTAGGGCTGAACATGCACCAGTATTTCGAATGCAGGTTAAGTTGTGTCTGCTTATGCGCACATTTTTGTAATTCTGGTCCAATAGGGATTTCGGGCCATTTTTAGGATGTTTGACCTTTTTGAAGCATCACCACAATGTTTGTACACGTGTTAGTTGAGGTGCGGGAGTCGCTGTAATGGGGGTGAGGTCGACCTAGTAGTAGTAGTAGAGCAAGATGAGGAACTAGAACTCGTTCTTCCCGAGGTGAACAGGCAAAACAACCATCTAGAAAATACCGCTACCTGGTGCCGCAATTAAAAAAGTAACGTTTATGGATGGAACAGCATTTCGGCAGGTTTACTCTGCTGACGAAACTCTTTTGTTGTTCTGATGAGGCATTAGAGCAAAGCTCTTATGCAGTTTAGTAGACCTCTACACACGAGCTCGCAAGCACAGCGCTCGTGAAAGTCGCGTGGTGACTTTAATAACCCAAATGAAAACTGATTTAAGACAATTTTTCGCCCAAAACGTCTAAGGTACAGTATAGGACGCAAATAGTCTACGGGTCAAGGACGTAGTACTTGCCGCCGATAATTCGGGAGTTTAATATGCTCAATAGTGTCTTGATCATGCGGTCTACACACTATCATCAGAACGAGAAACAAAAACAGTTGTTTGTTTTGAATAAAGCAAGGAACATGATACATCACAAACGTCGGCTGTAATTGTCAATTAAGTTCCACGGAAAGAGGATCAACAAAACTTCGTTGGCCTCATGAGCTAGTAGCATCATTCCCGATAAGTTTCTTGTTTTAGCTAGTCATTGACCACCGAAAGCCAAATTCAGAACTTCATAACGAAAGGAAGCATGTATAGCAAGCTAACCCTACGACGTCGATCTACCCTCGGCGACAATGTAAGCTGCTAGCCATTTGAGGTAATCCGAGGTTACTTGAATCCATCTAGCAATAGTATAGACCACCGAAAGGAATGCCCAGACCACACCCACCGCCGTACAGACCAGCGCCGAACAGGTTCCAGTAACCCAACGGATACGCCCAGCCAGGGTAGCCGCCGTGCAAGAAGCCGAAGCGGTAGGGGCCAAAGCCACCCCAACCGCCCCAGCCACCCCAGCCTCCGAGTCCCCAACCGCCGAGTCCCCATCCGCCAAGGCCCAAACCGAGCTGCTCCTTGTCGTCGTCCTGGTGGGCTTCCTTCGCGATGGTCGTAGCAGCTCCAGCAGGAGGGTCGATCTTCTCTGCAGTTCCAATCAGCGTGACACCATCGGGTAACGCAGACGCTTGAACCTTTTCGAGAGCTTCGGTCGGAGTCTTGACGACAGGTTGGTCAGCAGCGGCGACAGTACCGAGAATGGCCATCATGGCGACGAGGAAGACGCTGAACTTCATGGCTGTGATGGTGGTGTTGATTCTCGACTTGTTATGTTGGCAACAAATGGAGTTGTGGCTGTTCTAAGATTCCACCTCCAAGGGAAGTTAAATCTTTCATCCAAGCGAACAAATACCCGCGAAATCGAGGACTTTTCTTGCACTACATAAATGTTCGAGTTGGCGGCACTCAATCAATCCTCAAGATTGACGCCGTCTTGGAGAAGACGAAGAAGAGGTTCCATCAAAACCAGCTCGGAACGAACCATTGTGTCACCAGTTCACACAAACCAACTTGCCTCACTTCGCACAGTTTCCGCAACGAACATGAAGCTCACTACTTTCGTCGTCACCGCCCTCGTCGCTGGTGCCGGCGTCGCTACCGCTGCCGGTCCGTCTGCACTGAGAGCTCTCGCAGCGGCTGACACGCCCAGCTTTGCTGTTCCTGTCGACAAGGAGAGCGCGGACGCCGAGAACGGCAAGAAGGAGTGGTGGCACAAGGGTTTCCCGGGATGGGGAGGCTACGGATGGGGACCATGGGGACGCTGGGGTGGCTTCGGCGGCATTGGCTACGGCTGGTAATCGCTGGTGACGGAGCGCACGGGTCGATCGACCATTGCTTTCCAAACTTGAATCAATTCCAACTTCCTCGACTTCCGTTATCGTGTGATATCACTAGTTAGGGCTGAACATGCACCAGTATTTCGAATGCAGGTTAAGTTGTGTCTGCTTATGCGCACATTTTTGTAATTCTGGTCCAATAGGGATTTCGGGCCATTTTTAGGATGTTTGACCTTTTTGAAGCATCACCACAATGTTTGTACACGTGTTAGTTGAGGTGCGGGAGTCGCTGTAATGGGGGTGAGGTCGACCTAGTAGTAGTAGTAGAGCAAGATGAGGAACTAGAACTCGTTCTTCCCGAGGTGAACAGGCAAAACAACCATCTAGAAAATACCGCTACCTGGTGCCGCAATTAAAAAAGTAACGTTTATGGATGGAACAGCATTTCGGCAGGTTTACTCTGCTGACGAAACTCTTTTGTTGTTCTGATGAGGCATTAGAGTAAAGCTCTTATGCAGTTTAGTAGACCTCTACACACGAGCTCGCAAGCACAGCGCTCGTGAAAGTCGCGTGGTGTGACTTTAATAACCCAAATGAAAACTGATTTAAGACAATTTTTCGCCCAAAACGTCTAAGGTACAGTATAGGACGCAAATAGTCTACGGGTCAAGGACGTAGTACTTGCCGCCGATAATTCGGGAGTTTAATATGCTCAATAGTGTCTTGATCATGCGGTCTACACACTATCATCAGAACGAGAAACAAAAACAGTTGTTTGTTTTGAATAAAGCAAGGAACATGATACATCACAAACGTCGGCTGTAATTGTCAATTAAGTTCCACGGAAAGAGGATCAACAAAACTTCGTTGGCCTCATGAGCTAGTAGCATCATTCCCGATAAGTTTCTTGTTTTAGCTAGTCATTGACCACCGAAAACCAAATTCAGAACTTCATAACGAAAGGAAGCATGTATAGCAAGCTAACCCTACGACGTCGATCTACCCTCGGCGACAATGTAAGCTGCTAGCCATTTGAGGCAATCCGAGGTTACTTGAATCCATCTAGCAATAGTATAGACCACCGAAAGGAATGCCCAGACCACACCCACCGCCGTACCGAGATAGAAAAGAATTGATTTACTGGTTATAGGACTTCTCGGTCTGCTAGCTACGTAGATAGGATAATTACTGGACTCTGGACGCGGGATCCATATTCGATGCTCAGGGGGAGGTACGTTCAACGTCATGGGAGCGTCAAATCCCAGACGTTGGAGGATAGAGACAACTGTATCTCCCTCAATGCCCAACTCTGTTGAGTACTGGTAGATAAATTGACAATGTCGCCCAAACGAGCTGACCAAGCTTGGTACGCTTGATTGCTGTGCTTCTGTTTCATGAAAGTAGATGTCATTACATAGGCGCCACGTAGCGTCAAAGACAATAGCAGTGTGCACTCTCCAAAGGAGAATTAACACCCCATGCTCGTGCCTCCAACTAGCGTGAACATCGCGCAAGGTGGGGAACAACAGTAACTTCCATTATAAATGCTTCGCAAAAGCTTTGCTCCACGGTGTCCCAAAGCGATTTCCACATACTCGGGCAAAGCCGGGCAGGAAATAAGCAGTGTTCCACCGTTTCAAACGATAAACATGAATTACGAACGCATTGTTCAGTTGACTTCGAGAAATAAAATTGGGATCCCATAATGGGGTCACCGAAGAACAGCCGCAGCATCACATCATGGACAATTGGAATTATGCAACGCCGGAGTGATATGAAGCTTGTGAGTGTCGAGTGAAGTACGTGCTGGGGGCATCCAAGCTCACACATAGGATGTGTATCCATTGTTTGTGCAGGTGCCAGAAGGGTATTCCATTCCTGTATCCGAAGATTCGGGAAAAAGCGTGCACTTTTTCCAACTAGCACACCACAGACAGGTACTGATACATCACGGGTTGCAACACTCATTCCACCAGCTTCAGGATGTGGGAACCCTCGGTGAAAGATCTGACTCAATTGTCGATACAGTTGAAGAATATCACGTTTGTATGTATGGACCAAGCAATGATTGTAGCTCGTTGCACACATTCCACAAGAAAACAAAGGCTGTCAGCCAATGATGATTTTCGTCTAAGAAGTCAGCAAGACACCACTTTTGCATGGCAGCGAGTTCACTGCACAGGCGTCTAAACTTGTTTGATCCTGTCCCGAATGGTTTCCAGGGCGAACCTCGGGTATGCCATACTTGAAATTCACGGGATGTATTCCACCAAATAGGGCTAAACAAAGCATATTGAAGCGTTTTTACCCTACTGCAGCAAATGGAGGGCCTACTTGGCCATTTGAGTCGTTTCCAATCCTTCAATATTTGACGCCACCACGTTGGTAGCATAGTTGCTCTCCATCCAGCTGGACGGGGAGGGTTTTGAAACAAAAAATCACTAGACCACGGACGTCCAAATACTCCATAACGAAGTCGTAATAGTTCCGCAATAGATCGGTACTCTACCAATGCGTTATCCATGTTGTGTCCATACATCACATGCGCGAGTTGTTGGAGAAGAAGAAAACGCTGCCTACGGATGCTGGTCATAATTATTGTACCCCAATTCGGTCAGCCTCTCGCGGCTGGGTAGCCAGATCTTTCCGAACAAATACTAACTCCTCCAGGGCCAACGCGGTTATACAATATGTACCTAGTCACGACACTTTGCCACCACTAATGAACCGGACCGGTATATTCATCCTTGTCGTGAAGTACCAAACCATGGACAGAATGACCGCTTGGAAAATTAGCCGACGCCCCATCAGTGTACGCGCTCTACCTTTCCAACAAACGAAGGCTAGTCATGAGCTTCTTGTCCAGCGGAGTTGCATATTGTGTTGATGTCTCAAAATTTCCAAACGGAATACCAAGATACTTGACAATATCTCCTGCTTGCAGCGAATGGAGCGGCTCCAATGTTGGAGTCGCCCGATGATTGTTAAGGCTCATGACGACACTTTTCGAATGATTGAGCATTGCTCCCTAATCCAGCAAATAACAATCAACAAGTTGTAGTTGTTCTCCGAGGTGGAAAACATCTCGAGAAAACAACGGAGTATCATCAGCAAAGAAAGCTACGGGAATCGATAAAGACGCATCAATCACAACGCCCAGCTCTCTTCTGGCTCGTAGTAAATTTCCTAGCGGTTCCAGTGATAGTGCAAATAGGTATGGTGACAAAGGGTCCCCATGCTTAACGCCCCGAGATGGCGCTAGTGGATCAAGCGCCCATCCATTGATCATCAGAGAGCACATTGAACCATTGCAGAGTAGTCGAATCCAAGCAAGGAAATTTGATCCGAAACCTTGTCGCTCCATCACCTTGAACAAGTAACCACGGTTGACACGATCGTATGCTTTCGCAAAATCAAGAACAGCCGCAACCGCTTTACCACCACGACTACTAATTAAATGCTGAAGATCGCGCACCAATATTACTTGATGATGGATTGACCGTCCTGGTATAAAACCTTTCTGGTCAGGATGCACTAATGTAGCAATGAAAGTTTCAGTCGATATGCTAACAACCGAGACAGCACTTTGACTTCCACGGGGATCAACGTAATAGGTCGGAAATTACCCGGGTCCGCACAATTTCCTTTCTTGGACAAAAGTGCCACAGAAGAATGGCGCTGATGCGGCAACAATTCATTTGGTAACGAAAAACTATGAGCAAAATTTCACCAGATACTTTCGGATCCACTTGGTAAAATGCCGCTATAAAACCATCAGGACCTGGTGCTGAGTACGACCGCATCGTCCGCATTGACGCAGCCAATTCATCAACCGTTTGCTCATTATCTAAACTGTTCTTGGCTCCAAATTGAGCTTGCGGTCAATCGAGTCTAGCAAGCGATGCTGCGCAGCTTCATCAAGTTCGGATTTCCTTCGGTATACCGCGTGTCACCAAAACTCTCGCCCCAGTGATCCTGGAAACCCTGATTAAATGTCAGTTGGATCGCTAGGCACGGTACCATCAGCCTATTAATCGAATCAAACAGAGTATGACGAAGTTTGTAGCGTGCTGCGCGAAAGAAAATGACGAGCTCCGTTTTGCTGTCGTCACTGCCTGCTCAAACCCAACTCCATTCCGAAAAAAAAGCTTGAAAAAAGTTTCGGAATGCAGCTGGGTTTGAGCAGACAGTGACGACAACAGAACGGAGTTCGTCATTTTTTTACCATTAGTTTTTACACTCAGTGTACCGTTGTCTGGCAAAGTATAAATCGATTTCAGCTTGTTCATCAGCATCATCACGGGCGACGACCACTGTACACTCTTCAAGTTGTTGACGAGCGAGTGCTAATTCAGATGCAGCTCCATTTTTCATAATTTTCTGATATTTCTTCAGAGCCTTTGAGTTTTTGCTTCCAAGATTTCCAGACAATCCCAGGATTCGATCAGCAATGTCCTTCATGTCGTTGCCTTCTGAAGCCAGATCACACTAAAACGCAGTTGACCACGCAATTGGCATCGCGGGAATGGATTGGACCACCTGATCCATGTTCTTGGACTCATGCAAGAGCTTCTTAGCGGGGCCTATGTGTTGTACGTTTTGAATGAGGCGGTCCTCATGAGATTCTAGACAAGTCTACTGTGCCGAGACCAGGATTTCTTCGTCCGGTTTGAGGTTTGCGCTCGAACGCTTGTTGAGGTCCGTTGCGCGTCTTTTAGTCGGCAACGGCTCTTGAGGTTCAGGGGCCGTGCTAGTGCGAACCAACTGAGGAGTGATGAGGACACCAGACGCATACCCTCCTGAACTTCCGGTTAAAAGGTTTCAAAGTTGCATTCCATCGTATCGAGGGGTGCAAAAGGGTTTGCATCTGCGAGAGACGACTCGCTTCGCTTAAATCCTGATTCAGGATGATGCAGCATATCCACGTCTTCATCGCTTGGAGCAGATTCCATTTCCATGTCCGATTGTTCTTCAATTGTCAATTGAGAACCGTGGTCGTGTAAAACGGGTCCTGAAGAGGATGCCAACCAGCCGCATAAGGTGTCTGCATTCTCGAACGAACGGACGCTTGGCGAGATATGCCATGGGGGGGCAGCTCTTGCGTCGCAGACGTAGGAAAATCGCTTGGCGCGACTGGGTGTCGATCTGGCGTGGCCACATTGATATGATCATCATGGGTTGAGTTGATGGGGTTGTCTACAGCTTGCGCAGTGTCGCGTTGCTTATGGTGAAGACGGTCACTTTCGGAGGGAAGCACTATTGCATACGGCGACTGCCTAAAGCCAGTAGCTCGCTCGAGTGGCGCAACAGAGCGTTTTCCTCGCGTCGAACAAAAGTGTCCACCATACGCTAATTGGTTTGTCACGAATCCACGCACTTTCAAACACGAGGGGGGGGGCATTTCTTGGCCGAAGTAGAAGCGCCACGTTGGCATGGCCACCTGAGCCTCCATACTGACATCACGTGGTGTCCAAAACAATGGTCGTGCTCCAATCGCTGACAGTCCCATGAAGAGCTGGTTAGCCACTTCAGACGTACGAATGCCTGAAATGTCCAGGTAGAACTTGTCGATGAAGGGTAGTTGGCGCTTGATAGTGAACTTGCGGCCAAGAATGTGCCATCGATGCCATTGTTCACGAAGGGACGGTTAGGGTTCGTGTTTAGCGGTAGCTAGCAAAAACGATTTTTTTTATTATCACCCGCCGCCGTACCGACCAGCGCCAGACAGACCTAGTAGCAGTAGTAGTAGATCAAGATGAGGAACTAGAACTCGTTCTTCCCGAGGTGAACAGGCAAAACAACCATCTAGAAAATACCGCTACCTGGTGCCGCAATTAAAAGTAACGTTTATGGATGGAACAGCATTTCGGCAGGTTTACTCTGCTGACGAAACGCTTTTGTTGTTCTGATGAGGCATTATAGAGTAAAGCTCTTATGCAGTTTAGTAGACCTCTACACACGAGCTCGCAAGCACAGCGCTCGTGAAAGTCGCGTGGTGTGACTTTAATAACCCAAATGAAAACTGATTTAAGACAATTTTTCGCCCAAAACGTCTAAGGTACAGTATAGGACGCAAATAGTCTACGGGTCAAGGACGTAGTACTTGCCGCCGATAATTCGGGAGTTTAATATGCTCAATAGTGTCTTGATCATGCGGTCTACACACTATCATCAGAACGAGAAACAAAAACAGTTGTTTGTTTTGAATAAAGCAAGGAACATGATACATCACAAACGTCGGCTGTAATTGTCAATTAAGTTCCACGGAAAGAGGATCAACAAAACTTCGTTGGCCTCATGAGCTAGTAGCATCATTCCCGATAAGTTTCTTGTTTTAGCTAGTCATTGACCACCGAAAACCAAATTCAGAACTTCATAACGAAAGGAAGCATATATAGCAAGCTAACCCTACGACGTCGATCTACCCTCGGCGACAATGTAAGCTGCTAGCCATTTGAGGTAATCCGAGGTTACTTGAATCCATCTAGCAATAGTATAGACCACCGAAAGGAATGCCCAGACCACACCCACCGCCGTACAGACCAGCGCCGAACAGGTTCCAGTAACCCAACGGATACGCCCAGCCAGGGTAGCCGCCGTGCAAGAAGCCGAAGCGGTAGGGGCCAAAGCCACCCCAGCCACCCCAGCCTCCGAGTCCCCAACCGCCGAGTCCCCATCCGCCAAGGCCCAAACCGAGCTGCTCCTTGTCGTCGTCCTTGTGGGCTTCCTTCGCGATGGTCGTAGCAGCTCCAGCAGGAGGGTCGATCTTCTCTGCAGTTCCAATCAGCGTGACACCATCGGGTAACGCAGACGCTTGAACCTTTTCGAGAGCTTCGGTCGGAGTCTTGACGACAGGTTGGTCAGCAGCGGCGACAGTACCGAGAATGGCCATCATGGCGACGAGGAAGACGCTGAATTTCATGGCTGTGATGGTGGTGTTGATTCTCGACTTGTTATGTTGGCAACAAATGGAGTTGTGGCTGTTCTAAGATTCCACCTCCAAGGGGAGTTAAATCTTTCATCCAAGCGAACAAATACCCGCGAAATTGAGGACTTTTCTTGCACTACATAAATGTTCGAGTTGGCGGCACTCAATCAATCCTCAAGATTGACGCCGTCTTGGAGAAGACGAAGAAGAGGTTCCATCAAAACCAGCTCTGAACGAACCATTGTGTCACCAGTTCACACAAACCAACTTGCCTCACTTCGCACAGTTTCCGCAACGAACATGAAGCTCACTACTTTCGTCGTCACCGCCCTCGTCGCTGGTGCCGGCGTCGCTACCGCTGCCGGTCCGTCTGCACTGAGATCTCTCGCAGCGGCTGACACGCCCAGCTTTGCTGTTCCTGTCGACAAGGAGAGCGCGGACGCCGAGAACGGCAAGAAGGAGTGGTGGCACAAGGGTTTCCCGGGATGGGGGGGCTACGGATGGGGACCATGGGGACGCTGGGGTGGCTTCGGCGGCATTGGCTACGGCTGGTAATCGCTGGTGACGGAGCGCACGGGTCGATCGACCATTGCTTTCCAAACTTGAATCAATTCCAACTTCCTCGACTTCCGTTATCGTGTGATATCACTAGTTAGGGCTGAACATGCACCAGTATTTCGAATGCAGGTTAAGTTGTGTCTGCTTATGCGCACATTTTTGTAATTCTGGTCCAATAGGGATTTCGGGCCATTTTTAGGATGTTTGACCTTTTTGAAGCATCACCACAATGTTTGTACACGTGTTAGTTGAGGTGCGGGAGTCGCTGTAATGGGGGTGAGGTCGACCTAGTAGTAGTAGTAGTAGAGCAAGATGAGGAACTAGAACTCGTTCTTCCCGAGGTGAACAGGCAAAACAACCATCTAGAAAATACCGCTACCTGGTGCCGCAATTAAAAGTAACGTTTATGGATGGAACAGCATTTCGGCAGGTTTACTCTGCTGACGAAACTCTTTTGTTGTTCTGATGAGGCATTAGAGTAAAGCTCTTATGCAGTTTAGTAGACCTTCACACACGAGCTCGCAAGCACAGCGCTCGTGAAAGTCGCGTGGTGTGACTTTAATAACCCAAATGAAAACTGATTTAAGACAATTTTTCGCCCAAAACGTCTAAGGTACAGTATAGGACGCAAATAGTCTACGGGTCAAGGACGTAGTACTTGCCGCCGATAATTCGGGAGTTTAATATGCTCAATAGTGTCTTGATCATGCGGTCTACACACTATCATCAGAACGAGAAACAAAAACAGTTGTTTGTTTTGAATAAAGCAAGGAACATGATACATCACAAACGTCGGCTGTAATTGTCAATTAATTTCCACGGAAAGAGGATCAACAAAACTTCGTTGGCCTCATGAGCTAGTAGCATCATTCCCGATAAGTTTCTTGTCTTAGCTAGTCATTGACCACCGAAAACCAAATTCAGAACTTTATAACGAAAGAAAGCATGTATAGCAAGCTAACCCTACGACGTCGATCTACCCTCGGCGACAATGTAAGCTGCTAGCCATTTGAGGTAATCCGAGGTTACTTGAATCCATCTAGCAATAGTATAGACCACCGAAAGGAATGCCCAGACCACACCCACCGCCGTACAGACCAGCGCCGAACAGGTTCCAGTAACCCAACGGATACGCCCAGCCAGGGTAGCCGCCGTGCAAGAAGCCGAAGCGGTAGGGGCCAAAGCCACCCCAGCCACCCCAGCCTCCGAGTCCCCAACCGCCGAGTCCCCATCCGCCAAGGCCCAAACCGAGCTGCTCCTTGTCGTCGTCCTGGTGGGCTTCCTTCGCGATGGTCGTAGCAGCTCCAGCAGGAGGGTCGATCTTCTCTGCAGTTCCAATCAGCGTGACACCATCGGGTAACGCAGACGCTTGAACCTTTTCGAGAGCTTCGGTCGGAGTCTTGACGACAGGTTGGTCAGCAGCGGCGACAGTACCGAGAATGGCCATCATGGCGACGAGGAAGACGCTGAACTTCATGGCTTGATGGTGGTGTTGATTCTCGACTTGTTATGTTGGCAACAAATGGAGTTGTGGCTGTTCTAAGATTCCACCTCCAAAGGAAGTTAAATCTTTCATCCAAGCGAACAAATACCCGCGAAATCGAGGACTTTTCTTGCACTACATAAATGTTCGAGTTGGCGGCACTCAATCAATCCTCAAGATTGACGCCGTCTTGGAGAAGACGAAGAAGAGGTTCCATCAAAACCAGCTCGGAACGAACCATTGTGTCACCAGTTCACACAAACCAACTTGCCTCACTTCGCACAGTTTCCGCAACGAACATGAAGCTCACTACTTTCGTCGTCACCGCCCTCGTCGCTAGTGCCGGCGTCGCTACCGCTGCCGGTCCGTCTGCACTGAGAGCTCTCGCAGCGGCTGACACGCCCAGCTTTGCTGTTCCTGTCGACAAGGAGAGCGCGGACGCCGAGAACGGCAAGAAGGAGTGGTGGCACAAGGGTTTCCCGGGATGGGGGGGCTACGGATGGGGACCATGGGGACGCTGGGGTGGCTTCGGCGGCATTGGCTACGGCTGGTAATCGCTGGTGACGGAGCGCACGGGTCGATCGACCATTGCTTTCCAAACTTGAATCAATTCCAACTTCCTCGACTTCCGTTATCGTGTGATATCACTAGTTAGGGCTGAACATGCACCAGTATTTCGAATGCAGGTTAAGTTGTGTCTGCTTATGCGCACATTTTTGTAATTCTGGTCCAATAGGGATTTCGGGCCATTTTTAGGATGTTTGACCTTTTTGAAGCATCACCACAATGTTTGTACACGTGTTAGTTGAGGTGCGGGAGTCGCTGTAATGGGGGTGAGGTCGACCTAGTAGTAGTAGTAGTAGAGCAAGATGAGGAACTAGAACTCGTTCTTCCCGAGGTGAACAGGCAAAACAACCATCTAGAAAATACCGCTACCTGGTGCCGCAATTAAAAGTAACGTTTATGGATGGAACAGCATTTCGGCAGGTTTACTCTGCTGACGAAACTCTTTTGTTGTTCTGATGAGGCATTAGAGTAAAGCTCTTATGCAGTTTAGTAGACCTTCACACACGAGCTCGCAAGCACAGCGCTCGTGAAAGTCGCGTGGTGTGACTTTAATAACCCAAATGAAAACTGATTTAAGACAATTTTTCGCCCAAAACGTCTAAGGTACAGTATAGGACGCAAATAGTCTACGGGTCAAGGACGTAGTACTTGCCGCCGATAATTCGGGAGTTTAATATGCTCAATAGTGTCTTGATCATGCGGTCTACACACTATCATCAGAACGAGAAACAAAAACAGTTGTTTGTTTTGAATAAAGCAAGGAACATGATACATCACAAACGTCGGCTGTAATTGTCAATTAATTTCCACGGAAAGAGGATCAACAAAACTTCGTTGGCCTCATGAGCTAGTAGCATCATTCCCGATAAGTTTCTTGTCTTAGCTAGTCATTGACCACCGAAAACCAAATTCAGAACTTTATAACGAAAGAAAGCATGTATAGCAAGCTAACCCTACGACGTCGATCTACCCTCGGCGACAATGTAAGCTGCTAGCCATTTGAGGTAATCCGAGGTTACTTGAATCCATCTAGCAATAGTATAGACCACCGAAAGGAATGCCCAGACCACACCCACCGCCGTACAGACCAGCGCCGAACAGGTTCCAGTAACCCAACGGATACGCCCAGCCAGGGTAGCCGCCGTGCAAGAAGCCGAAGCGGTAGGGGCCAAAGCCACCCCAACCGCCCCAGCCACCCCAGCCTCCGAGTCCCCAACCGCCGAGTCCCCATCCGCCAAGGCCCAAACCGAGCTGCTCCTTGTCGTCGTCCTTGTGGGCTTCCTTCGCGATGGTCGTAGCAGCTCCAGCAGGAGGGTCGATCTTCTCTGCAGTTCCAATCAGCGTGACAC
Organism: Phytophthora sp. 'mugwort'; assembly: GCA_033558025.1. Lineage (NCBI taxonomy): Eukaryota > Oomycota > Peronosporomycetes > Peronosporales > Peronosporaceae > Phytophthora > Phytophthora sp. 'mugwort'. The sequence continues at coordinate 1,896,282 of JAUCEF010000004.1, read as the reverse complement.
CATCGGGTAACGCAGACGCTTGAACCTTTTCGAGAGCTTCGGTCGGAGTCTTGACGACAGGTTGGTCAGCAGCGGCGACAGTACCGAGAATGGCCATCATGGCGACGAGGAAGACGCTGAATTTCATGGCTGTGATGGTGGTGTTGATTCTCGACTTGTTATGTTGGCAACAAATGGAGTTGTGGCTGTTCTAAGATTCCACCTCCAAGGGAAGTTAAATCTTTCATCCAAGCGAACAAATACCCGCGAAATCGAGGACTTTTCTTGCACTACATAAATGTTCGAGTTGGCGGCACTCAATCAATCCTCAAGATTGACGCCGTCTTGGAGAAGACGAAGAAGAGGTTCCATCAAAACCAGCTCTGAACGAACCATTGTGTCACCAGTTCACACAAACCAACTTGCCTCACTTCGCACAGTTTCCGCAACGAACATGAAGCTCACTACTTTCGTCGTCACCGCCCTCGTCGCTGGTGCCGGCGTCGCTACCGCTGCCGGTCCGTCTGCACTGAGATCTCTCGCAGCGGCTGACACGCCCAGCTTTGCTGTTCCTGTCGACAAGGAGAGCGCGGACGCCGAGAACGGCAAGAAGGAGTGGTGGCACAAGGGTTTCCCGGGATGGGGAGGCTACGGATGGGGACCATGGGGACGCTGGGGTGGCTTCGGCGGCATTGGCTACGGCTGGTAATCGCTGGTGACGGAGTGCACGGGTCGATCGACCATTGCTTTCCAAACTTGAATCAATTCCAACTTCCTCGATTCCGTTATCGTGTGATATCACTAGTTAGGGCTGAACATGCACCAGTATTTCGAATGCAGGTTAAGTTGTGTCTGCTTATGCGCACATTTTTGTAATTCTGGTCCAATAGGGATTTCGGGCCATTTTTAGGATGTTTGACCTTTTTGAAGCATCACCACAATGTTTGTACACGTGTTAGTTGAGGTGCGGGAGTCGCTGTAATGGGGGTGAGGTCGACCTAGTAGTAGTAGTAGTAGAGCAAGATGAGGAACTAGAACTCGTTCTTCCCGAGGTGAACAGGCAAAACAACCATCTAGAAAATACCGCTACCTGGTGCCGCAATTAAAAGTAACGTTTATGGATGGAACAGCATTTCGGCAGGTTTACTCTGCTGACGAAACTCTTTTGTTGTTCTGATGAGGCATTAGAGTAAAGCTCTTATGCAGTTTAGTAGACCTTCACACACGAGCTCGCAAGCACAGCGCTCGTGAAAGTCGCGTGGTGTGACTTTAATAACCCAAATGAAAACTGATTTAAGACAATTTTTCGCCCAAAACGTCTAAGGTACAGTATAGGACGCAAATAGTCTACGGGTCAAGGACGTAGTACTTGCCGCCGATAATTCGGGAGTTTAATATGCTCAATAGTGTCTTGATCATGCGGTCTACACACTATCATCAGAACGAGAAACAAAAACAGTTGTTTGTTTTGAATAAAGCAAGGAACATGATACATCACAAACGTCGGCTGTAATTGTCAATTAATTTCCACGGAAAGAGGATCAACAAAACTTCGTTGGCCTCATGAGCTAGTAGCATCATTCCCGATAAGTTTCTTGTCTTAGCTAGTCATTGACCACCGAAAACCAAATTCAGAACTTTATAACGAAAGAAAGCATGTATAGCAAGCTAACCCTACGACGTCGATCTACCCTCGGCGACAATGTAAGCTGCTAGCCATTTGAGGTAATCCGAGGTTACTTGAATCCATCTAGCAATAGTATAGACCACCGAAAGGAATGCCCAGACCACACCCACCGCCGTACAGACCAGCGCCGAACAGGTTCCAGTAACCCAACGGATACGCCCAGCCAGGGTAGCCGCCGTGCAAGAAGCCGAAGCGGTAGGGGCCAAAGCCACCCCAACCGCCCCAGCCACCCCAGCCTCCGAGTCCCCAACCGCCGAGTCCCCATCCGCCAAGGCCCAAACCGAGCTGCTCCTTGTCGTCGTCCTTGTGGGCTTCCTTCGCGATGGTCGTAGCAGCTCCAGCAGGAGGGTCGATCTTCTCTGCAGTTCCAATCAGCGTGACACCATCGGGTAACGCAGACGCTTGAACCTTTTCGAGAGCTTCGGTCGGAGTCTTGACGACAGGTTGGTCAGCAGCGGCGACAGTACCGAGAATGGCCATCATGGCGACGAGGAAGACGCTGAATTTCATGGCTGTGATGGTGGTGTTGATTCTCGACTTGTTATGTTGGCAACAAATGGAGTTGTGGCTGTTCTAAGATTCCACCTCCAAGGGAAGTTAAATCTTTCATCCAAGCGAACAAATACCCGCGAAATCGAGGACTTTTCTTGCACTACATAAATGTTCGAGTTGGCGGCACTCAATCAATCCTCAAGATTGACGCCGTCTTGGAGAAGACGAAGAAGAGGTTCCATCAAAACCAGCTCTGAACGAACCATTGTGTCACCAGTTCACACAAACCAACTTGCCTCACTTCGCACAGTTTCCGCAACGAACATGAAGCTCACTACTTTCGTCGTCACCGCCCTCGTCGCTGGTGCCGGCGTCGCTACCGCTGCCGGTCCGTCTGCACTGAGATCTCTCGCAGCGGCTGACACGCCCAGCTTTGCTGTTCCTGTCGACAAGGAGAGCGCGGACGCCGAGAACGGCAAGAAGGAGTGGTGGCACAAGGGTTTCCCGGGATGGGGAGGCTACGGATGGGGACCATGGGGACGCTGGGGTGGCTTCGGCGGCATTGGCTACGGCTGGTAATCGCTGGTGACGGAGTGCACGGGTCGATCGACCATTGCTTTCCAAACTTGAATCAATTCCAACTTCCTCGATTCCGTTATCGTGTGATATCACTAGTTAGGGCTGAACATGCACCAGTATTTCGAATGCAGGTTAAGTTGTGTCTGCTTATGCGCACATTTTTGTAATTCTGGTCCAATAGGGATTTCGGGCCATTTTTAGGATGTTTGACCTTTTTGAAGCATCACCACAATGTTTGTACACGTGTTAGTTGAGGTGCGGGAGTCGCTGTAATGGGGGTGAGGTCGACCTAGTAGTAGTAGTAGAGCAAGATGAGGAACTAGAACTCGTTCTTCCCGAGGTGAACAGGCAAAACAACCATCTAGAAAATACCGCTACCTGGTGCCGCAATTAAAAGTAACGTTTATGGATGGAACAGCATTTCGGCAGGTTTACTCTGCTGACGAAACTCTTTTGTTGTTCTGATGAGGCATTAGAGTAAAGCTCTTATGCAGTTTAGTAGACCTTCACACACGAGCTCGCAAGCACAGCGCTCGTGAAAGTCGCGTGGTGTGACTTTAATAACCCAAATGAAAACTGATTTAAGACAATTTTTCGCCCAAAACGTCTAAGGTACAGTATAGGACGCAAATAGTCTACGGGTCAAGGACGTAGTACTTGCCGCCGATATTCGGGAGTTTAATATGCTCAATAGTGTCTTGATCATGCGGTCTACACACTATCATCAGAACGAGAAACAAAAACAGTTGTTTGTTTTGAATAAAGCAAGGAACATGATACATCACAAACGTCGGCTGTAATTGTCAATTAAGTTCCACGGAAAGAGGATCAACAAAACTTCGTTGGCCTCATGAGCTAGTAGCATCATTCCCGATAAGTTTCTTGTTTTAGCTAGTCATTGACCACCAAAAACCAAATTCAGAACTTCATAACGAAAGGAAGCATGTATAGCAAGCTAACCCTACGACGTCGATCTACCCTCGGCGACAATGTAAGCTGCTAGCCATTTGAGGTAATCCGAGGTTACTTGAATCCATCTAGCAATAGTATAGACCACCGAAAGGAATGCCCAGACCACACCCACCGCCGTACCGAGATAGAAAAGAATTGATTTACTGGTTATAGGACTTCTCGGTCTGCTAGCTACGTAGATAGGATAATTACTGGACTCTGGACGCGGGATCCATATTCGATGCTCAGGGGGAGGTACGTTCAACGTCATGGGAGCGTCAAATCCCAGACGTTGGAGGATAGAGACAACTGTATCTCCCTCAATGCCCAACTCTGTTGAGTATTGGTAGATAAATTGACAATGTCGCCCAAACGAGCTGACCAAGCTTGGTACGCTTGGTTGCTGTGCTTCTGTTTCATGAAAGTAGATGTCATTACATAGGCGCCACGTAGCGTCAAAGACAATAGCAGTGTGCACTCTCCAAAGGAGAATTAACACCCCATGCTCGTGCCTCCAACTAGCGTGAACATCGCGCAAGGTGGGGAACAACAGTAACTTCCATTATAAATGCTTCGCAAAAGCTTTGCTCCACGGTGTCCCAAAGCGATTTCCACATACTCGGGCAAAGCCGGGCAGGAAATAAGCAGTGTTCCACCGTTTCAAACGATAAACATGAATTACGAACGCATTGTTCAGTTGACTTCGAGAAATAAAATTGGGATCCCATAATGGGGTCACCGAAGAACAGCCGCAGCATCACATCATGGACGATTGGAATTATGCAACGCCGGAGTGATATGAAGCTTGTGAGTGTCGAGTGAAGTACGTGCTGGGGGCATCCAAGCTCACACATAGGATGTGTATCCATTGTTTGTGCAGGTGCCAGAAGGGTATTCCATTCCTGTATCCGAAGATTCGGGAAAAAGCGTGCACTTTTTCCAACTAGCACACCACAGACAGGTACTGATACATCACGGGTTGCAACACTCATTCCACCAGCTTCAGGATGTGGGAACCCTCGGTGAAAGATCTGACTCAATTGTCGATACAGTTGAAGAATATCACGTTTGTATGTATGGACCAAGCAATGATTGTAGCTCGTTGCACACATTCCACAAGAAAACAAAGGCTGTCAGCCAATGATGATTTTCGTCTAAGAAGTCAGCAAGACACCACTTTTGCATGGCAGCGAGTTCACTGCACAGGCGTCTAAACTTGTTTGATCCTGTCCCGAATGGTTTCCAGGGCGAACCTCGGGTATGCCATACTTGAAATTCACGGGATGTATTCCACCAAATAGGGCTGAACAAAGCATACTGAAGCGTTTTTACCCTACTGCAGCAAATGGAGGGCCTACTTGGCCATTTGAGTCGTTTCCAATCCTTCAATATTTGACGCCACCACGTTGGTAGCATAGTTGCTCTCCATCCAGCCGGACGGGGAGGGTTTTGAAACAAAAAATCACTAGACCACGGACGTTCAAATACTCCATAACGAAGTCGTAATAGTTCCGCAATAGATCGGTACTCTACCAATGCGTTATCCATGTTGTGTCCATACATCACATGCGCGAGTTGTTGGAGAAGAAGAAAACGCTGCCTACGGATGCTGGTCATAATTATTGTACCCCAATTCGGTCAGCCTCTCGCGGCTGGGTAGCCAGATCTTTCCGAACAAATACTAACTCCTCCAGGGCCAACGCGGTTATACAATATGTACCTAGTCACGACACTTTGCCACCACTAATGAACCGGACCGGTATATTCATCCTTGTCGTGAAGTACCAAACCATGGACAGAATGACCGCTTGGAAAATTAGCCGACGCCCCATCAGTGTACGCGCTCTACCTTTCCAACAAACGAAGGCTAGTCATGAGCTTCTTGTCCAGCGGAGTTGCATATTGTGTTGATGTCTCAAAATTTCCAAACGGAATACCAAGATACTTGACAATATCTCCTGCTTGCAGCGAATGGAGCGGCTCCAATGTTGGAGTCGCCCGATGATTGTTAAGGCTCATGACGACACTTTTCGAATGATTGAGAATTGCTCCCTAATCCAGCAAATAACAATCAACAAGTTGTAGTTGTTCTCCGAGGTGGAAAACATCTCGAGAAAACAACGGAGTATCATCAGCAAAGAAAGCTACGGGAATCGATAAAGACGCATCAATCACAACGCCCAGCTCTCTTCTGGCTCGTAGTAAATTTCCTAGCGGTTCGAGTGATAGTGCAAATAGGTATGGTGACAAAGGGTCCCCATGCTTAACGCCCCGAGATGGCGCTAGTGGATCAAGCGCCCATCCATTGATCATCAGAGAGCACATTGAACCATTGCAGAGTAGTCGAATCCAAGCAAGGAAATTTGATCCGAAACCTTGTCGCTCCATCACCTTGAACAAGTAACCACGGTTGACACGATCGTATGCTTTCGCAAAATCAAGAACAGCCGCAACCGCTTTACCACCACGACTACTAATTAAATGCTGAAGATCGCGCACCAATATTACTTGATGATGGATTGACCGTCCTGGTATAAAACCTTTCTGGTCAGGATGCACTAATGTAGCAATGAAAGTTTCAGTCGATATGCTAACAACCGAGACAGCACTTTGATTTCCACGGGGATCAACGTAATTGGTCGGAAATTACCCGGGTCCGCACGATTTCCTTTCTTGGACAAAAGTGCCACAGAAGAATGGCGCTGATGCGGCAACAATTCATTTGGTAACGAAAAACTATGAGCAAAATTTCACCAGATACTTTCGGATCCACTTGGTAAAATGCCGCTATAAAACCATCAGGACCTGGTGCTGAGTACGACCGCATCGTCCGCATTGACGCAGCCAATTCATCAACCGTTTGCTCATTATCTAAACTGTTCTTGGCTCCAAATTGAGCTTGCGGTCAATCGAGTCTAGCAAGCGATGCTGCGCAGCTTCATCAAGTTCGGATTTCCTTCGGTATACCGCGTGTCACCAAAACTCTTGCCCCAGTGATCCTGGAAACCCTGATTAAATGTCAGTTGGATCGCTAGACACGGTACCATCAGCCTATTAATCGAATCAAACAGAGTATGACGAAGTTTGTAGCGTGCTGCGCGAAAGAAAATGACGAGCTCCGTTTTGCTGTCGTCACTGCCTGCTCAAACCCAACTCCATTCCGAAAAAAAAGCTTGAAAAAAAGTTTCGGAATGCAGCTGGGTTTGAGCAGACAGTGACGACAACAGAACGGAGTTCGTCATTTTTTTTACCATTAGTTTTTACACTCAGTGTACCGTTGTCTGGCAAAGTATAAATCGATTTCAGCTTGTTCATCAGCATCATCACGGGCGACGACCACTGTACACTCTTCAAGTTGTTGACGAGCGAGTGCTAATTCAGATGCAGCTCCATTTTTCATAATTTTCTGATATTTCTTCAGAGCCTTTGAGTTTTTGCTTCCAAGATTTCCAGACAATCCCAGGATTCGATCAGCAATGTCCTTCATGTCGTTGCCTTCTGAAGCCAGATCACACTAAAACGCAGTTGACCACGCAATTGGCATCGCGGGAATGGATTGGACCACCTGATCCATGTTCTTGGACTCATGCAAGAGCTTCTTAGCGGGGCCTATGTGTTGTACGTTTTGAATGAGGCGGTCCTCATGAGATTCTAGACAAGTCTACTGTGCCGAGGCCAGGATTTCTTCGTCCGGTTTGAGGTTTGCGCTCGAACGCTTGTTGAGGTCCGTTGCGCGTCTTTTAGTCGGCAGCGGCTCTTGAGGTTCAGGGGCCGTGCTAGTGCGAACCAACTGAGGAGTGATGAGGACACCAGACGCATACCCTCCGGAACTTCCGGTTAAAAGGTTTCAAAGCTGCATTCCATCGTATCGAGGGGTGCAAAAGGGTTTGCATCTGCGAGAGACGACTCGCTTCGCTTAAATCCTGATTCAGGATGATGCAGCATATCCACGTCTTCATCGCTTGGAGCAGATTCCATTTCCATGTCCGATTGTTCTTCAATTGTCAATTGAGAACCGTGGTCGTGTAAAACGGGTCCTGAAGAGGATGTCAACCAGCCGCCTAAGGTGTCTGCATTCTCGAACGAACGGATGCTTGGCGAGATATGCCATGGGGGGGGGGGGCAGCTCTTGCGTCGCAGACGTAGGAAAATCGCTTGGCGCGACTGGGTGTCGATCTGGCGTGGCCACATTGATATGATCATCATGGGTTGAGTTGATGGGGTTGTCTACAGCTTGCGCAGTGTCGCGTTGCTTATGGTGAAGACGGTCACTTTCAGAGGGAAGCACTATTGCATACGGCGACTGCCTAAAGCCAGTAGCTCGCTCGAGTGGCGCAACAGAGCGTTTTCCTCGCGTCGAACAAAAGTGTCCACCATACGCTAATTGGTTTGTCACGAATCCACGCACTTTCAAACACGAGGGGGGGCATTTCTTGGCCGAAGTAGAAGCGCCACGTTGGCATGGCCACCTGAGCCTCCATACTGACATCACGTGGTGTCCAAAACAATGGTCGTGCTCCAATCGCTGACAGTCCCATGAAGAGCTGGTTAGCCACTTCAGACGTACGAATGCCTGAAATGTCCAGGTAGAACTTGTCGATGAAGGGTAGTTGGCGCTTGATAGTGAACTTGCGGCCAAGAATGTGCCATCGATGCCATTGTTCACGAAGGGACGGTTAGGGTTCGTGTTTAGCGGTAGCTAGCAAAAACGATTTTTTTTATTATCACCCGCCGCCGTACCGACCAGCGCCAGACAGACCTAGTAGCAGTAGTAGTAGATCAAGATGAGGAACTAGAACTCGTTCTTCCCGAGGTGAACAGGCAAAACAACCATCTAGAAAATACCGCTACCTGGTGCCGCAATTAAAAGTAACGTTTATGGATGGAACAGCATTTCGGCAGGTTTACTCTGCTGACGAAACTTTTTTGTTGTTCTGATGAGGCATTAGAGCAAAGCTCTTATGCAGTTTAGTAGACCTTCACATACGAGCTCGCAAGCACAGCGCTCGTGAAAGTCGCGTGGTGTGACTTTAATAACCCAAATGAAAACTGATTTAAGACAATTTTTCGCCCAAAACGTCTAAGGTACAGTATAGGACGCAAATAGTCTACGGGTCAAGGACGTAGTACTTGCCGCCGATAATTCGGGAGTTTAATATGCTCAATAGTGTCTTGATCATGCGGTCTACACACTATCATCAGAACGAAAAACAAAAACAGTTGTTTGTTTTGAATAAAGCAAGGAACATGATACATCACAAACGTCGGCTGTAATTGTCAATTAAGTTCCACGGAAAGAGGATCAACAAAACTTCGTTGGCCTCATGAGCTAGTAGCATCATTCCCGATAAGTTTCTTGTTTTAGCTAGTCATTGACCACCGAAAACCAAATTCAGAACTTCATAACGAAAGGAAGCATGTATAGCAAGCTAACCCTACGACGTCGATCTACTCTCGGCGACAATGTAAGCTGCTAGCCATTTGAGGTAATCCGAGGTTACTTGAATCCATCTAGCAATAGTATAGACCACCGAAAGGAATGCCCAGACCACACCCACCGCCGTACAGACCAGCGCCGAACAGGTTCCAGTAACCCAACGGATACGCCCAGCCAGGGTAGCCGCCGTGCAAGAAGCCGAAGCGGTAGGGGCCAAAGCCACCCCAACCGCCCCAGCCACCCCAGCCTCCGAGTCCCCAACCGCCGAGTCCCCATCCGCCAAGGCCCAAACCGAGCTGCTCCTTGTCGTCGTCCTTGTGGGCTTCCTTCGCGATGGTCGTAGCAGCTCCAGCAGGAGGGTCGATCTTCTCTGCAGTTCCAATCAGCGTGACACCGTCGGGTAATGCAGACGCTTGAACCTTTTCGAGAGCTTCGGTCGGAGTCTTGACGACAGGTTGGTCAGCAGCGGCGACAGTACCGAGAATGGCCATCATGGCGACGAGGAAGACGCTGAACTTCATGGCTGTGATGGTGGTGTTGATTCTCGACTTGTTATGTTGGCAACAAATGGAGTTGTGGCTGTTCTAAGATTCCACCTCCAAGGGAAGTTAAATCTTTCATCCAAGCGAACAAATACCCGCGAAATCGAGGACTTTTCTTGCACTACATAAATGTTCGAGTTGGCGGCACTCAATCAATCCTCAAGATTGACGCCGTCTTGGAGAAGACGAAGAAGAGGTTCCATCAAAACCAGCTCTGAACGAACCATTGTGTCACCAGTTCACACAAACCAACTTGCCTCACTTCGCACAGTTTCCGCAACGAACATGAAGCTCACTACTTTCGTCGTCACCGCCCTCGTCGCTGGTGCCGGCGTCGCTACCGCTGCCGGTCCGTCTGCACTGAGAGCTCTCGCAGCGGCTGACACGCCCAGCTTTGCTGTTCCTGTCGACAAGGAGAGCGCGGACGCCGAGAACGGCAAGAAGGAGTGGTGGCACAAGGGTTTCCCGGGATGGGGAGGCTACGGATGGGGACCATGGGGACGCTGGGGTGGCTTCGGCGGCATTGGCTACGGATGGTAATCGCTGGTGACGGAGCGCACGGGTCGATCGACCATTGCTTTCCAAACTTGAATCAATTCCAACTTCCTCGACTTCCGTTATCGTGTGATATCACTAGTTAGGGCTGAACATGCACCAGTATTTCGAATGCAGGTTAAGTTGTGTCTGCTTATGCGCACATTTTTGTAATTCTGGTCCAATAGGGATTTCGGGCCATTTTTAGGATGTTTGACCTTTTTGAAGCATCACCACAATGTTTGTACACGTGTTAGTTGAGGTGCGGGAGTCGCTGTAATGGGGTTGAGGTCGACCTAGTAGTAGTAGTAGAGCAAGATGAGGAACTAGAACTCGTTCTTCCCGAGGTGAACAGGTAAAACAACCACCTAGAAAATACCGCTACCTGGTGCCGCAATTAAAAGTAACGTTTATGGATGGAACAGCATTTCGGCAGGTTTACTCTGCTGACGAAACGCTTTTGTTGTTCTGATGAGGCATTAGAGCAAAGCTCTTATGCAGTTTAGTAGACCTCCACACACGAGCTCGCAAGCACAGCGCTCGTGAAAGTCGCGTGGTGTGACTTTAATAACCCAAATGAAAACTGATTTAAGACAATTTTTCGCCCAAAACGTCTAAGGTACAGTATAGGACGCAAATAGTCTACGGGTCAAGGACGTAGTACTTGCCGCCGATAATTCGGGAGTTTAATATGCTCAATAGTGTCTTGATCATGCGGTCTACACACTATCATCAGAACGAGAAACAAAAACAGTTGTTTGTTTTGAATAAAGCAAGGAACATGATACATCACAAACGTCGGCTGTAATTGTCAATTAAGTTCCACGGAAAGAGGATCAACAAAACTTCGTTGGCCTCATGAGCTAGTAGCATCATTCCCGATAAGTTTCTTGTTTTAGCTAGTCATTGACCACCGAAAACCAAATTCAGAACTTCATAACGAAAGGAAGCATGTATAGCAAGCTAACCCTACGACGTCGATCTACCCTCGGCGACAATGTAAGCTGCTAGCCATTTGAGGTAATCCGAGGTTACTTGAATCCATCTAGCAATAGTATAGACCACCGAAAGGAATGCCCAGACCACACCCACCGCCGTACAGACCAGCGCCGAACAGGTTCCAGTAACCCAACGGATACGCCCAGCCAGGGTAGCCGCCGTGCAAGAAGCCGAAGCGGTAGGGGCCAAAGCCACCCCAACCGCCCCAGCCACCCCAGCCTCCGAGTCCCCAACCGCCGAGTCCCCATCCGCCAAGGCCCAAACCGAGCTGCTCCTTGTCGTCGTCCTTGTGGGCTTCCTTCGCGATGGTCGTAGCAGCTCCAGCAGGAGGGTCGATCTTCTCTGCAGTTCCAATCAGCGTGACACCGTCGGGTAACGCAGACGCTTGAACCTTTTCGAGAGCTTCGGTCGGAGTCTTGACGACAGGTTGGTCAGCAGCGGCGACAGTACCGAGAATGGCCATCATGGCGACGAGGAAGACGCTGAACTTCATGGCTGTGATGGTGGGGGTTCTCGACTTGTTATGTTGGCAACAAATGGAGTTGTGGCTGTTCTAAGATTCCACCTCCAAGGGAAGTTAAATCTTTCATCCAAGCGAACAAATACCCGCGAAATCGAGGACTTTTCTTGCACTACATAAATGTTCGAGTTGGCGGCACTCAATCAATCCTCAAGATTGACGCCGTCTTGGAGAAGACGAAGAAGAGGTTCCATCAAAACCAGCTCTGAACGAACCATTGTGTCACCAGTTCACACAAACCAACTTGCCTCACTTCGCACAGTTTCCGCAACGAACATGAAGCTCACTACTTTCGTCGTCACCGCCCTCGTCGCTGGTGCCGGCGTCGCTACCGCTGCCGGTCCGTCTGCACTGAGAGCTCTCGCAGCGGCTGACACGCCCAGCTTTGCTGTTCCTGTCGACAAGGAGAGCGCGGACGCCGAGAACGGCAAGAAGGAGTGGTGGCACAAGGGTTTCCCGGGATGGGGAGGCTACGGATGGGGACCATGGGGACGCTGGGGTGGCTTCGGCGGCATTGGCTACGGCTGGTAATCGCTGGTGACGGAGCGCACGGGTCGATCGACCATTGCTTTCCAAACTTGAATCAATTCCAACTTCCTCGACTTCCGTTATCGTGTGATATCACTAGTTAGGGCTGAACATGCACCAGTATTTCGAATGCAGGTTAAGTTGTGTCTGCTTATGCGCACATTTTTGTAATTCTGGTCCAATAGGGATTTCGGGCCATTTTTAGGATGTTTGACCTTTTTGAAGCATCACCACAATGTTTGTACACGTGTTAGTTGAGGTGCGGGAGTCGCTGTAATGGGGGTGAGGTCGACCTAGTAGTAGTAGTAGTAGAGCAAGATGAGGAACTAGAACTCGTTCTTCCCGAGGTGAACAGGCAAAACAACCATCTAGAATACCGCTACCTGGTGCCGCAATTAAAAGTAACGTTTATGGATGGAACAGCATTTCGGCAGGTTTACTCTGCTGACGAAACTCTTTTGTTGTTCTGATGAGGCATTAGAGCAAAACTCTTATGCAGTTTAGTAGACCTCTACACACGAGCTCGCAAGCACAGCGCTCTTGAAAGTCGCGTGGTGTGACTTTAATAACCCAAATGAAAACTGATTTAAGACAATTTTTCGCCCAAAACGTCTAAGGTACAGTATAGGACGCAAATAGTCTACGGGTCAAGGACGTAGTACTTGCCGCCGATAATTCGGGAGTTTAATATGCTCAATAGTGTCTTGATCATGCGGTCTACACACTATCATCAGAACGAGAAACAAAAACAGTTGTTTGTTTTGAATAAAGCAAGGAACATGATACATCACAAACGTCGGCTGTAATTGTCAATTAAGTTCCACGGAAAGAGGATCAACAAAACTTCGTTGGCCTCATGAGCTAGTAGCATCATTCCCGATAAGTTTCTTGTTTTAGCTAGTCATTGACCACCGAAAACCAAATTCAGAACTTCATAACGAAAGGAAGCATGTATAGCAAGCTAACCCTACGACGTCGATCTACCCTCGGCGACAATGTAAGCTGCTAGCCATTTGAGGCAATCCGAGGTTACTTGAATCCATCTAGCAATAGTATAGACCACCGAAAGGAATGCCCAGACCACACCCACCGCCGTACCGAGATAGAAAAGAATTGATTTACTGGTTATAGGACTTCTCGGTCTGCTAGCTACGTAGATAGGATAATTACTGGACTCTGGACGCGGGATCCATATTCGATGCTCAGGGGGAGGTACGTTCAACGTCATGGGAGCGTCAAATCCCAGACGTTGGAGGATAGAGACAACTGTATCTCCCTCAATGCCCAACTCTGTTGAGTACTGGTAGATAAATTGACAATGTCGCCCAAACGAGCTGACCAAGCTTGGTACGCTTGATTGCTGTGCTTCTGTTTCATGAAAGTAGATGTCATTACATAGGCGCCACGTAGCGTCAAAGACAATAGCAGTGTGCACTCTCCAAAGGAGAATTAACACCCCATGCTCGTGCCTCCAACTAGCGTGAACATCGCGCAAGGTGGGGAACAACAGTAACTTCCATTATAAATGCTTCGCAAAAGCTTTGCTCCACGGTGTCCCAAAGCGATTTCCACATACTCGGGCAAAGCCGGGCAGGAAATAAGCAGTGTTCCACCGTTTCAAACGATAAACATGAATTACGAACGCATTGTTCAGTTGACTTCGAGAAATAAAATTGGGATCCCATAATGGGGTCACCGAAGAACAGCCGCAGCATCACATCATGGACAATTGGAATTATGCAACGCCGGAGTGATATGAAGCTTGTGAGTGTCGAGTGAAGTACGTGCTGGGGGCATCCAAGCTCACACATAGGATGTGTATCCATTGTTTGTGCAGGTGCCAGAAGGGTATTCCATTCCTGTATCCGAAGATTCGGGAAAAAGCGTGCACTTTTTCCAACTAGCACACCACAGACAGGTACTGATACATCACGGGTTGCAACACTCATTCCACCAGCTTCAGGATGTGGGAACCCTCGGTGAAAGATCTGACTCAATTGTCGATACAGTTGAAGAATATCACGTTTGTATGTATGGACCAAGCAATGATTGTAGCTCGTTGCACACATTCCACAAGAAAACAAAGGCTGTCAGCCAATGATGATTTTCGTCTAAGAAGTCAGCAAGACACCACTTTTGCATGGCAGCGAGTTCACTGCACAGGCGTCTAAACTTGTTTGATCCTGTCCCGAATGGTTTCCAGGGCGAACCTCGGGTATGCCATACTTGAAATTCACGGGATGTATTCCACCAAATAGGGCTAAACAAAGCATATTGAAGCGTTTTTACCCTACTGCAGCAAATGGAGGGCCTACTTGGCCATTTGAGTCGTTTCCAATCCTTCAATATTTGACGCCACCACGTTGGTAGCATAGTTGCTCTCCATCCAGCTGGACGGGGAGGGTTTTGAAACAAAAAATCACTAGACCACGGACGTCCAAATACTCCATAACGAAGTCGTAATAGTTCCGCAATAGATCGGTACTCTACCAATGCGTTATCCATGTTGTGTCCATACATCACATGCGCGAGTTGTTGGAGAAGAAGAAAACGCTGCCTACGGATGCTGGTCATAATTATTGTACCCCAATTCGGTCAGCCTCTCGCGGCTGGGTAGCCAGATCTTTCCGAACAAATACTAACTCCTCCAGGGCCAACGCGGTTATACAATATGTACCTAGTCACGACACTTTGCCACCACTAATGAACCGGACCGGTATATTCATCCTTGTCGTGAAGTACCAAACCATGGACAGAATGACCGCTTGGAAAATTAGCCGACGCCCCATCAGTGTACGCGCTCTACCTTTCCAACAAACGAAGGCTAGTCATGAGCTTCTTGTCCAGCGGAGTTGCATATTGTGTTGATGTCTCAAAATTTCCAAACGGAATACCAAGATACTTGACAATATCTCCTGCTTGCAGCGAATGGAGCGGCTCCAATGTTGGAGTCGCCCGATGATTGTTAAGGCTCATGACGACACTTTTCGAATGATTGAGAATTGCTCCCTAATCCAGCAAATAACAATCAACAAGTTGTAGTTGTTCTCCGAGGTGGAAAACATCTCGAGAAAACAACGGAGTATCATCAGCAAAGAAAGCTACGGGAATCGATAAAGACGCATCAATCACAACGCCCAGCTCTCTTCTGGCTCGTAGTAAATTTCCTAGCGGTTCGAGTGATAGTGCAAATAGGTATGGTGACAAAGGGTCCCCATGCTTAACGCCCCGAGATGGCGCTAGTGGATCAAGCGCCCATCCATTGATCATCAGAGAGCACATTGAACCATTGCAGAGTAGTCGAATCCAAGCAAGGAAATTTGATCCGAAACCTTGTCGCTCCATCACCTTGAACAAGTAACCACGGTTGACACGATCGTATGCTTTCGCAAAATCAAGAACAGCCGCAACCGCTTTACCACCACGACTACTAATTAAATGCTGAAGATCGCGCACCAATATTACTTGATGATGGATTGACCGTCCTGGTATAAAACCTTTCTGGTCAGGATGCACTAATGTAGCAATGAAAGTTTCAGTCGATATGCTAACAACCGAGACAGCACTTTGACTTCCACGGGGATCAACGTAATAGGTCGGAAATTACCCGGGTCCGCACAATTTCCTTTCTTGGACAAAAGTGCCACAGAAGAATGGCGCTGATGCGGCAACAATTCATTTGGTAACGAAAAACTATGAGCAAAATTTCACCAGATACTTTCGGATCCACTTGGTAAAATGCCGCTATAAAACCATCAGGACCTGGTGCTGAGTACGACCGCATCGTCCGCATTGACGCAGCCAATTCATCAACCGTTTGCTCATTATCTAAACTGTTCTTGGCTCCAAATTGAGCTTGCGGTCAATCGAGTCTAGCAAGCGATGCTGCGCAGCTTCATCAAGTTCGGATTTCCTTCGGTATACCGCGTGTCACCAAAACTCTTGCCCCAGTGATCCTGGAAACCCTGATTAAATGTCAGTTGGATCGCTAGACACGGTACCATCAGCCTATTAATCGAATCAAACAGAGTATGACGAAGTTTGTAGCGTGCTGCGCGAAAGAAAATGACGAGCTCCGTTTTGCTGTCGTCACTGCCTGCTCAAACCCAACTCCATTCCGAAAAAAAAGCTTGAAAAAAAGTTTCGGAATGCAGCTGGGTTTGAGCAGACAGTGACGACAACAGAACGGAGTTCGTCATTTTTTTTACCATTAGTTTTTACACTCAGTGTACCGTTGTCTGGCAAAGTATAAATCGATTTCAGCTTGTTCATCAGCATCATCACGGGCGACGACCACTGTACACTCTTCAAGTTGTTGACGAGCGAGTGCTAATTCAGATGCAGCTCCATTTTTCATAATTTTCTGATATTTCTTCAGAGCCTTTGAGTTTTTGCTTCCAAGATTTCCAGACAATCCCAGGATTCGATCAGCAATGTCCTTCATGTCGTTGCCTTCTGAAGCCAGATCACACTAAAACGCAGTTGACCACGCAATTGGCATCGCGGGAATGGATTGGACCACCTGATCCATGTTCTTGGACTCATGCAAGAGCTTCTTAGCGGGGCCTATGTGTTGTACGTTTTGAATGAGGCGGTCCTCATGAGATTCTAGACAAGTCTACTGTGCCGAGGCCAGGATTTCTTCGTCCGGTTTGAGGTTTGCGCTCGAACGCTTGTTGAGGTCCGTTGCGCGTCTTTTAGTCGGCAGCGGCTCTTGAGGTTCAGGGGCCGTGCTAGTGCGAACCAACTGAGGAGTGATGAGGACACCAGACGCATACCCTCCTGAACTTCCGGTTAAAAGGTTTCAAAGTTGCATTCCATCGTATCGAGGGGTGCAAAAGGGTTTGCATCTGCGAGAGACGACTCGCTTCGCTTAAATCCTGATTCAGGATGATGCAGCATATCCACGTCTTCATCGCTTGGAGCAGATTCCATTTCCATGTCCGATTGTTCTTCAATTGTCAATTGAGAACCGTGGTCGTGTAAAACGGGTCCTGAAGAGGATGTCAACCAGCCGCCTAAGGTGTCTGCATTCTCGAACGAACGGATGCTTGGCGAGATATGCCATGGGGGGGGGGGGCAGCTCTTGCGTCGCAGACGTAGGAAAATCGCTTGGCGCGACTGGGTGTCGATCTGGCGTGGCCACATTGATATGATCATCATGGGTTGAGTTGATGGGGTTGTCTACAGCTTGCGCAGTGTCGCGTTGCTTATGGTGAAGACGGTCACTTTCAGAGGGAAGCACTATTGCATACGGCGACTGCCTAAAGCCAGTAGCTCGCTCGAGTGGCGCAACAGAGCGTTTTCCTCGCGTCGAACAAAAGTGTCCACCATACGCTAATTGGTTTGTCACGAATCCACGCACTTTCAAACACGAGGGGGGGCATTTCTTGGCCGAAGTAGAAGCGCCACGTTGGCATGGCCACCTGAGCCTCCATACTGACATCACGTGGTGTCCAAAACAATGGTCGTGCTCCAATCGCTGACAGTCCCATGAAGAGCTGGTTAGCCACTTCAGACGTACGAATGCCTGAAATGTCCAGGTAGAACTTGTCGATGAAGGGTAGTTGGCGCTTGATAGTGAACTTGCGGCCAAGAATGTGCCATCGATGCCATTGTTCACGAAGGGACGGTTAGGGTTCGTGTTTAGCGGTAGCTAGCAAAAACGATTTTTTTTATTATCACCCGCCGCCGTACCGACCAGCGCCAGACAGACCTAGTAGCAGTAGTAGTAGATCAAGATGAGGAACTAGAACTCGTTCTTCCCGAGGTGAACAGGCAAAACAACCATCTAGAAAATACCGCTACCTGGTGCCGCAATTAAAAGTAACGTTTATGGATGGAACAGCATTTCGGCAGGTTTACTCTGCTGACGAAACTTTTTTGTTGTTCTGATGAGGCATTAGAGCAAAGCTCTTATGCAGTTTAGTAGACCTTCACATACGAGCTCGCAAGCACAGCGCTCGTGAAAGTCGCGTGGTGTGACTTTAATAACCCAAATGAAAACTGATTTAAGACAATTTTTCGCCCAAAACGTCTAAGGTACAGTATAGGACGCAAATAGTCTACGGGTCAAGGACGTAGTACTTGCCGCCGATAATTCGGGAGTTTAATATGCTCAATAGTGTCTTGATCATGCGGTCTACACACTATCATCAGAACGAGAAACAAAAACAGTTGTTTGTTTTGAATAAAGCAAGGAACATGATACATCACAAACGTCGGCTGTAATTGTCAATTAAGTTCCACGGAAAGAGGATCAACAAAACTTCGTTGGCCTCATGAGCTAGTAGCATCATTCCCGATAAGTTTCTTGTTTTAGCTAGTCATTGACCACCGAAAACCAAATTCAGAACTTCATAACGAAAGGAAGCATGTATAGCAAGCTAACCCTACGACGTCGATCTACTCTCGGCGACAATGTAAGCTGCTAGCCATTTGAGGTAATCCGAGGTTACTTGAATCCATCTAGCAATAGTATAGACCACCGAAAGGAATGCCCAGACCACACCCACCGCCGTACAGACCAGCGCCGAACAGGTTCCAGTAACCCAACGGATACGCCCAGCCAGGGTAGCCGCCGTGCAAGAAGCCGAAGCGGTAGGGGCCAAAGCCACCCCAACCGCCCCAGCCACCCCAGCCTCCGAGTCCCCAACCGCCGAGTCCCCATCCGCCAAGGCCCAAACCGAGCTGCTCCTTGTCGTCGTCCTTGTGGGCTTCCTTCGCGATGGTCGTAGCAGCTCCAGCAGGAGGGTCGATCTTCTCTGCAGTTCCAATCAGCGTGACACCGTCGGGTAATGCAGACGCTTGAACCTTTTCGAGAGCTTCGGTCGGAGTCTTGACGACAGGTTGGTCAGCAGCGGCGACAGTACCGAGAATGGCCATCATGGCGACGAGGAAGACGCTGAACTTCATGGCTGTGATGGTGGTGTTGATTCTCGACTTGTTATGTTGGCAACAAATGGAGTTGTGGCTGTTCTAAGATTCCACCTCCAAGGGAAGTTAAATCTTTCATCCAAGCGAACAAATACCCGCGAAATCGAGGACTTTTCTTGCACTACATAAATGTTCGAGTTGGCGGCACTCAATCAATCCTCAAGATTGACGCCGTCTTGGAGAAGACGAAGAAGAGGTTCCATCAAAACCAGCTCTGAACGAACCATTGTGTCACCAGTTCACACAAACCAACTTGCCTCACTTCGCACAGTTTCCGCAACGAACATGAAGCTCACTACTTTCGTCGTCACCGCCCTCGTCGCTGGTGCCGGCGTCGCTACCGCTGCCGGTCCGTCTGCACTGAGAGCTCTCGCAGCGGCTGACACGCCCAGCTTTGCTGTTCCTGTCGACAAGGAGAGCGCGGACGCCGAGAACGGCAAGAAGGAGTGGTGGCACAAGGGTTTCCCGGGATGGGGAGGCTACGGATGGGGACCATGGGGACGCTGGGGTGGCTTCGGCGGCATTGGCTACGGATGGTAATCGCTGGTGACGGAGCGCACGGGTCGATCGACCATTGCTTTCCAAACTTGAATCAATTCCAACTTCCTCGACTTCCGTTATCGTGTGATATCACTAGTTAGGGCTGAACATGCACCAGTATTTCGAATGCAGGTTAAGTTGTGTCTGCTTATGCGCACATTTTTGTAATTCTGGTCCAATAGGGATTTCGGGCCATTTTTAGGATGTTTGACCTTTTTGAAGCATCACCACAATGTTTGTACACGTGTTAGTTGAGGTGCGGGAGTCGCTGTAATGGGGTTGAGGTCGACCTAGTAGTAGTAGTAGAGCAAGATGAGGAACTAGAACTCGTTCTTCCCGAGGTGAACAGGTAAAACAACCATCTAGAAAATACCGCTACCTGGTGCCGCAATTAAAAGTAACGTTTATGGATGGAACAGCATTTCGGCAGGTTTACTCTGCTGACGAAACTTTTTTGTTGTTCTGATGAGGCATTAGAGCAAAGCTCTTATGCAGTTTAGTAGACCTTCACATACGAGCTCGCAAGCACAGCGCTCGTGAAAGTCGCGTGGTGTGACTTTAATAACCCAAATGAAAACTGATTTAAGACAATTTTTCGCCCAAAACGTCTAAGGTACAGTATAGGACGCAAATAGTCTACGGGTCAAGGACGTAGTACTTGCCGCCGATAATTCGGGAGTTTAATATGCTCAATAGTGTCTTGATCATGCGGTCTACACACTATCATCAGAACGAGAAACAAAAACAGTTGTTTGTTTTGAATAAAGCAAGGAACATGATACATCACAAACGTCGGCTGTAATTGTCAATTAAGTTCCACGGAAAGAGGATCAACAAAACTTCGTTGGCCTCATGAGCTAGTAGCATCATTCCCGATAAGTTTCTTGTTTTAGCTAGTCATTGACCACCGAAAACCAAATTCAGAACTTCATAACGAAAGGAAGCATGTATAGCAAGCTAACCCTACGACGTCGATCTACTCTCGGCGACAATGTAAGCTGCTAGCCATTTGAGGTAATCCGAGGTTACTTGAATCCATCTAGCAATAGTATAGACCACCGAAAGGAATGCCCAGACCACACCCACCGCCGTACAGACCAGCGCCGAACAGGTTCCAGTAACCCAACGGATACGCCCAGCCAGGGTAGCCGCCGTGCAAGAAGCCGAAGCGGTAGGGGCCAAAGCCACCCCAACCGCCCCAGCCACCCCAGCCTCCGAGTCCCCAACCGCCGAGTCCCCATCCGCCAAGGCCCAAACCGAGCTGCTCCTTGTCGTCGTCCTTGTGGGCTTCCTTCGCGATGGTCGTAGCAGCTCCAGCAGGAGGGTCGATCTTCTCTGCAGTTCCAATCAGCGTGACACCGTCGGGTAATGCAGACGCTTGAACCTTTTCGAGAGCTTCGGTCGGAGTCTTGACGACAGGTTGGTCAGCAGCGGCGACAGTACCGAGAATGGCCATCATGGCGACGAGGAAGACGCTGAACTTCATGGCTGTGATGGTGGTGTTGATTCTCGACTTGTTATGTTGGCAACAAATGGAGTTGTGGCTGTTCTAAGATTCCACCTCCAAGGGAAGTTAAATCTTTCATCCAAGCGAACAAATACCCGCGAAATCGAGGACTTTTCTTGCACTACATAAATGTTCGAGTTGGCGGCACTCAATCAATCCTCAAGATTGACGCCGTCTTGGAGAAGACGAAGAAGAGGTTCCATCAAAACCAGCTCTGAACGAACCATTGTGTCACCAGTTCACACAAACCAACTTGCCTCACTTCGCACAGTTTCCGCAACGAACATGAAGCTCACTACTTTCGTCGTCACCGCCCTCGTCGCTGGTGCCGGCGTCGCTACCGCTGCCGGTCCGTCTGCACTGAGAGCTCTCGCAGCGGCTGACACGCCCAGCTTTGCTGTTCCTGTCGACAAGGAGAGCGCGGACGCCGAGAACGGCAAGAAGGAGTGGTGGCACAAGGGTTTCCCGGGATGGGGAGGCTACGGATGGGGACCATGGGGACGCTGGGGTGGCTTCGGCGGCATTGGCTACGGATGGTAATCGCTGGTGACGGAGCGCACGGGTCGATCGACCATTGCTTTCCAAACTTGAATCAATTCCAACTTCCTCGACTTCCGTTATCGTGTGATATCACTAGTTAGGGCTGAACATGCACCAGTATTTCGAATGCAGGTTAAGTTGTGTCTGCTTATGCGCACATTTTTGTAATTCTGGTCCAATAGGGATTTCGGGCCATTTTTAGGATGTTTGACCTTTTTGAAGCATCACCACAATGTTTGTACACGTGTTAGTTGAGGTGCGGGAGTCGCTGTAATGGGGTTGAGGTCGACCTAGTAGTAGTAGTAGAGCAAGATGAGGAACTAGAACTCGTTCTTCCCGAGGTGAACAGGTAAAACAACCACCTAAAAAATACCGCTACCTGGTGCCGCAATTAAAAGTAACGTTTATGGATGGAACAGCATTTCGGCAGGTTTACTCTGCTGACGAAACGCTTTTGTTGTTCTGATGAGGCATTAGAGCAAAGCTCTTATGCAGTTTAGTAGACCTCCACACACGAGCTCGCAAGCACAGCGCTCGTGAAAGTCGCGTGGTGTGACTTTAATAACCCAAATGAAAACTGATTTAAGACAATTTTTCGCCCAAAACGTCTAAGGTACAGTATAGGACGCAAATAGTCTACGGGTCAAGGACGTAGTACTTGCCGCCGATAATTCGGGAGTTTAATATGCTCAATAGTGTCTTGATCATGCGGTCTACACACTATCATCAGAACGAGAAACAAAAACAGTTGTTTGTTTTGAATAAAGCAAGGAACATGATACATCACAAACGTCGGCTGTAATTGTCAATTAAGTTCCACGGAAAGAGGATCAACAAAACTTCGTTGGCCTCATGAGCTAGTAGCATCATTCCCGATAAGTTTCTTGTTTTAGCTAGTCATTGACCACCGAAAACCAAATTCAGAACTTCATAACGAAAGGAAGCATGTATAGCAAGCTAACCCTACGACGTCGATCTACCCTCGGCGACAATGTAAGCTGCTAGCCATTTGAGGTAATCCGAGGTTACTTGAATCCATCTAGCAATAGTATAGACCACCGAAAGGAATGCCCAGACCACACCCACCGCCGTACAGACCAGCGCCGAACAGGTTCCAGTAACCCAACGGATACGCCCAGCCAGGGTAGCCGCCGTGCAAGAAGCCGAAGCGGTAGGGGCCAAAGCCACCCCAACCGCCCCAGCCACCCCAGCCTCCGAGTCCCCAACCGCCGAGTCCCCATCCGCCAAGGCCCAAACCGAGCTGCTCCTTGTCGTCGTCCTTGTGGGCTTCCTTCGCGATGGTCGTAGCAGCTCCAGCAGGAGGGTCGATCTTCTCTGCAGTTCCAATCAGCGTGACACCGTCGGGTAACGCAGACGCTTGAACCTTTTCGAGAGCTTCGGTCGGAGTCTTGACGACAGGTTGGTCAGCAGCGGCGACAGTACCGAGAATGGCCATCATGGCGACGAGGAAGACGCTGAACTTCATGGCTGTGATGGTGGGGGTTCTCGACTTGTTATGTTGGCAACAAATGGAGTTGTGGCTGTTCTAAGATTCCACCTCCAAGGGAAGTTAAATCTTTCATCCAAGCGAACAAATACCCGCGAAATCGAGGACTTTTCTTGCACTACATAAATGTTCGAGTTGGCGGCACTCAATCAATCCTCAAGATTGACGCCGTCTTGGAGAAGACGAAGAAGAGGTTCCATCAAAACCAGCTCTGAACGAACCATTGTGTCACCAGTTCACACAAACCAACTTGCCTCACTTCGCACAGTTTCCGCAACGAACATGAAGCTCACTACTTTCGTCGTCACCGCCCTCGTCGCTGGTGCCGGCGTCGCTACCGCTGCCGGTCCGTCTGCACTGAGAGCTCTCGCAGCGGCTGACACGCCCAGCTTTGCTGTTCCTGTCGACAAGGAGAGCGCGGACGCCGAGAACGGCAAGAAGGAGTGGTGGCACAAGGGTTTCCCGGGATGGGGAGGCTACGGATGGGGACCATGGGGACGCTGGGGTGGCTTCGGCGGCATTGGCTACGGATGGTAATCGCTGGTGACGGAGCGCACGGGTCGATCGACCATTGCTTTCCAAACTTGAATCAATTCCAACTTCCTCGACTTCCGTTATCGTGTGATATCACTAGTTAGGGCTGAACATGCACCAGTATTTCGAATGCAGGTTAAGTTGTGTCTGCTTATGCGCACATTTTTGTAATTCTGGTCCAATAGGGATTTCGGGCCATTTTTAGGATGTTTGACCTTTTTGAAGCATCACCACAATGTTTGTACACGTGTTAGTTGAGGTGCGGGAGTCGCTGTAATGGGGGTGAGGTCGACCTAGTAGTAGTAGTAGTAGAGCAAGATGAGGAACTAGAACTCGTTCTTCCCGAGGTGAACAGGCAAAACAACCATCTAGAAAATACCGCTACCTGGTGCCGCAATTAAAAGTAACGTTTATGGATGGAACAGCATTTCGGCAGGTTTACTCTGCTGACGAAACTCTTTTGTTGTTCTGATGAGGCATTAGAGCAAAGCTCTTATGCAGTTTAGTAGACCTCTACACACGAGCTCGCAAGCACAGCGCTCGTGAAAGTCGCGTGGTGTGACTTTAATAACCCAAATGAAAACTGATTTAAGACAATTTTTCGCCCAAAACGTCTAAGGTACAGTATAGGACGCAAATAGTCTACGGGTCAAGGACGTAGTACTTGCCGCCGATAATTCGGGAGTTTAATATGCTCAATAGTGTCTTGATCATGCGGTCTACACACTATTATCAGAACGAGAAACAAAAACAGTTGTTTGTTTTGAATAAAGCAAGGAACATGATACATCACAAACGTCGGCTGTAATTGTCAATTAAATTCCACGGAAAGAGGATCAACAAAACTTCGTTGGCCTCATGAGCTAGTAGCATCATTCCCGATAAGTTTCTTGTTTTAGCTAGTCATTGACCACCGAAAACCAAATTCAGAACTTCATAACGAAAGGAAGCATGTATAGCAAGCTAACCCTACGACGTCGATCTACCCTCGGCGACAATGTAAGCTGCTAGCCATTTGAGGTAATCCGAGGTTACTTGAATCCATCTAGCAATAGTATAGACCACCGAAAGGAATGCCCAGACCACACCCACCGCCGTACAGACCAGCGCCGAACAGGTTCCAGTAACCCAACGGATACGCCCAGCCAGGGTAGCCGCCGTGCAAGAAGCCGAAGCGGTAGGGGCCAAAGCCACCCCAACCGCCCCAGCCACCCCAGCCTCCGAGTCCCCAACCGCCGAGTCCCCATCCGCCAAGGCCCAAACCGAGCTGCTCCTTGTCGTCGTCCTTGTGGGCTTCCTTCGCGATGGTCGTAGCAGCTCCAGCAGGAGGGTCGATCTTCTCTGCAGTTCCAATCAGCGTGACACCGTCGGGTAATGCAGACGCTTGAACCTTTTCGAGAGCTTCGGTCGGAGTCTTGACGACAGGTTGGTCAGCAGCGGCGACAGTACCGAGAATGGCCATCATGGCGACGAGGAAGACGCTGAACTTCATGGCTGTGATGGTGGTGTTGATTCTCGACTTGTTATGTTGGCAACAAATGGAGTTGTGGCTGTTCTAAGATTCCACCTCCAAGGGAAGTTAAATCTTTCATCCAAGCGAACAAATACCCGCGAAATCGAGGACTTTTCTTGCACTACATAAATGTTCGAGTTGGCGGCACTCAATCAATCCTCAAGATTGACGCCGTCTTGGAGAAGACGAAGAAGAGGTTCCATCAAAACCAGCTCTGAACGAACCATTGTGTCACCAGTTCACACAAACCAACTTGCCTCACTTCGCACAGTTTCCGCAACGAACATGAAGCTCACTACTTTCGTCGTCACCGCCCTCGTCGCTGGTGCCGGCGTCGCTACCGCTGCCGGTCCGTCTGCACTGAGAGCTCTCGCAGCGGCTGACACGCCCAGCTTTGCTGTTCCTGTCGACAAGGAGAGCGCGGACGCCGAGAACGGCAAGAAGGAGTGGTGGCACAAGGGTTTCCCGGGATGGGGAGGCTACGGATGGGGACCATGGGGACGCTGGGGTGGCTTCGGCGGCATTGGCTACGGATGGTAATCGCTGGTGACGGAGCGCACGGGTCGATCGACCATTGCTTTCCAAACTTGAATCAATTCCAACTTCCTCGACTTCCGTTATCGTGTGATATCACTAGTTAGGGCTGAACATGCACCAGTATTTCGAATGCAGGTTAAGTTGTGTCTGCTTATGCGCACATTTTTGTAATTCTGGTCCAATAGGGATTTCGGGCCATTTTTAGGATGTTTGACCTTTTTGAAGCATCACCACAATGTTTGTACACGTGTTAGTTGAGGTGCGGGAGTCGCTGTAATGGGGGTGAGGTCGACCTAGTAGTAGTAGTAGAGCAAGATGAGGAACTAGAACTCGTTCTTCCCGAGGTGAACAGGCAAAACAACCATCTAGAAAATACCGCTACCTGGTGCCGCAATTAAAAGTAACGTTTATGGATGGAACAGCATTTCGGCAGGTTTACTCTGCTGACGAAACGCTTTTGTTGTTCTGATGAGGCATTATAGAGTAAAGCTCTTATGCAGTTTAGTAGACCTCTACACACGAGCTCGCAAGCACAGCGCTCGTGAAAGTCGCGTGGTGTGACTTTAGTAACCCAAATGAAAACTGATTTGAGACAATTTTTCGCCCAAAACGTCTAAGGTACAGTATAGGACGCAAATAGTCTACGGGTCAAGGACGTAGTACTTGCCGCCGATAATTCGGGAGTTTAATATGCTCAATAGTGTCTTGATCATGCGGTCTACATACTATCATCAGAACGAGAAACAAAAACAGTTGTTTGTTTTGAATAAAGCAAGGAACATGATACATCACAAACGTCGGCTGTAATTGTCAATTAAATTCCACGGAAAGAGGATCAACAAAACTTCGTTGGCCTCATGAGCTAGTAGCATCATTCCCGATAAGTTTCTTGTTTTAGCTAGTCATTGACCACCGAAAACCAAATTCAGAACTTCATAACGAAAGGAAGCATGTATAGCAAGCTAACCCTACGACGTCGATCTACCCTCGGCGACAATGTAAGCTGCTAGCCATTTGAGGTAATCCGAGGTTACTTGAATCCATCTAGCAATAGTATAGACCACCGAAAGGAATGCCCAGACCACACCCACCGCCGTACAGACCAGCGCCGAACAGGTTCCAGTAACCCAACGGATACGCCCAGCCAGGGTAGCCGCCGTGCAAGAAGCCGAAGCGGTAGGGGCCAAAGCCACCCCAACCGCCCCAGCCACCCCAGCCTCCGAGTCCCCAACCGCCGAGTCCCCATCCGCCAAGGCCCAAACCGAGCTGCTCCTTGTCGTCGTCCTTGTGGGCTTCCTTCGCGATGGTCGTAGCAGCTCCAGCAGGAGGGTCGATCTTCTCTGCAGTTCCAATCAGCGTGACACCGTCGGGTAACGCAGACGCTTGAACCTTTTCGAGAGCTTCGGTCGGAGTCTTGACGACAGGTTGGTCAGCAGCGGCGACAGTACCGAGAATGGCCATCATGGCGACGAGGAAGACGCTGAACTTCATGGCTGTGATGGTGGGGGTTCTCGACTTGTTATGTTGGCAACAAATGGAGTTGTGGCTGTTCTAAGATTCCACCTCCAAGGGAAGTTAAATCCTTCATCCAAGCGAACAAATACCCGCGAAATCGAGGACTTTTCTTGCACTACATAAATGTTCGAGTTGGCGGCACTCAATCAATCCTCAAGATTGACGCCGTCTTGGAGAAGACGAAGAAGAGGTTCCATCAAAACCAGCTCTGAACGAACCATTGTGTCACCAGTTCACACAAACCAACTTGCCTCACTTCGCACAGTTTCCGCAACGAACATGAAGCTCACTACTTTCGTCGTCACCGCCCTCGTCGCTGGTGCCGGCGTCGCTACCGCTGCCGGTCCGTCTGCACTGAGAGCTCTCGCAGCGGCTGACACGCCCAGCTTTGCTGTTCCTGTCGACAAGGAGAGCGCGGACGCCGAGAACGGCAAGAAGGAGTGGTGGCACAAGGGTTTCCCGGGATGGGGAGGCTACGGATGGGGACCATGGGGACGCTGGGGTGGCTTCGGCGGCACTGGCTACGGATGGTAATCGCTGGTGACGGAGCGCACGGGTCGATCGACCATTGCTTTCCAAACTTGAATCAATTCCAACTTCCTCGACTTCCGTTATCGTGTGATATCACTAGTTAGGGCTGAACATGCACCAGTATTTCGAATGCAGGTTAAGTTGTGTCTGCTTATGCGCACATTTTTGTAATTCTGGTCCAATAGGGATTTCGGGCCATTTTTAGGATGTTTGACCTTTTTGAAGCATCACCACAATGTTTGTACACGTGTTAGTTGAGGTGCGGGAGTCGCTGTAATGGGGGTGAGGTCGACCTAGTAGTAGTAGTAGAGCAAGATGAGGAACTAGAACTCGTTCTTCCCGAGGTGAACAGGCAAAACAACCATCTAGAAAATACCGCTACCTGGTGCCGCAATTAAAAGTAACGTTTATGGATGGAACAGCATTTCGGCAGGTTTACTCTGCTGACGAAACTCTTTTGTTGTTCTGATGAGGCATTATAGAGTAAAGCTCTTATGCAGTTTAGTAGACCTCTACACACGAGCTCGCAAGCACAGCGCTCGTGAAAGTCGCGTGGTGTGACTTTAATAACCCAAATGAAAACTGATTTAAGACAATTTTTCGCCCAAAACGTCTAAGGTACAGTATAGGACGCAAATAGTCTACGGGTCAAGGACGTAGTACTTGCCGCCGATAATTCGGGAGTTTAATATGCTCAATAGTGTCTTGATCATGCGGTCTACACACTATCATCAGAACGAGAAACAAAAACAGTTGTTTGTTTTGAATAAAGCAAGGAACATGATACATCACAAACGTCGGCTGTAATTGTCAATTAAGTTCCACGGAAAGAGGATCAACAAAACTTCGTTGGCCTCATGAGCTAGTAGCATCATTCCCGATAAGTTTCTTGTTTTAGCTAGTCATTGACCACCGAAAGCCAAATTCAGAACTTCATAACGAAAGGAAGCATGTATAGCAAGCTAACCCTACGACGTCGATCTACCCTCGGCGACAATGTAAGCTGCTAGCCATTTGAGGTAATCCGAGGTTACTTGAATCCATCTAGCAATAGTATAGACCACCGAAAGGAATGCCCAGACCACACCCACCGCCGTACAGACCAGCGCCGAACAGGTTCCAGTAACCCAACGGATACGCCCAGCCAGGGTAGCCGCCGTGCAAGAAGCCGAAGCGGTAGGGGCCAAAGCCACCCCAACCGCCCCAGCCACCCCAGCCTCCGAGTCCCCAACCGCCGAGTCCCCATCCGCCAAGGCCCAAACCGAGCTGCTCCTTGTCGTCGTCCTTGTGGGCTTCCTTCGCGATGGTCGTAGCAGCTCCAGCAGGAGGGTCGATCTTCTCTGCAGTTCCAATCAGCGTGACACCGTCGGGTAACGCAGACGCTTGAACCTTTTCGAGAGCTTCGGTCGGAGTCTTGACGACAGGTTGGTCAGCAGCGGCGACAGTACCGAGAATGGCCATCATGGCGACGAGGAAGACGCTGAACTTCATGGCTGTGATGGTGGGGGTTCTCGACTTGTTATGTTGGCAACAAATGGAGTTGTGGCTGTTCTAAGATTCCACCTCCAAGGGAAGTTAAATCTTTCATCCAAGCGAACAAATACCCGCGAAATCGAGGACTTTTCTTGCACTACATAAATGTTCGAGTTGGCGGCACTCAATCAATCCTCAAGATTGACGCCGTCTTGGAGAAGACGAAGAAGAGGTTCCATCAAAACCAGCTCTGAACGAACCATTGTGTCACCAGTTCACACAAACCAACTTGCCTCACTTCGCACAGTTTCCGCAACGAACATGAAGCTCACTACTTTCGTCGTCACCGCCCTCGTCGCTGGTGCCGGCGTCGCTACCGCTGCCGGTCCGTCTGCACTGAGAGCTCTCGCAGCGGCTGACACGCCCAGCTTTGCTGTTCCTGTCGACAAGGAGAGCGCGGACGCCGAGAACGGCAAGAAGGAGTGGTGGCACAAGGGTTTCCCGGGATGGGGGGGCTACGGATGGGGACCATGGGGACGCTGGGGTGGCTTCGGCGGCATTGGCTACGGCTGGTAATCGCTGGTGACGGAGCGCACGGGTCGATCGACCATTGCTTTCCAAACTTGAATCAATTCCAACTTCCTCGACTTCCGTTATCGTGTGATATCACTAGTTAGGGCTGAACATGCACCAGTATTTCGAATGCAGGTTAAGTTGTGTCTGCTTATGCGCACATTTTTGTAATTCTGGTCTAATAGGGATTTCGGGCCATTTTTAGGATGTTTGACCTTTTTGAAGCATCACCACAATGTTTGTACACGTGTTAGTTGAGGTGCGGGAGTCGCTGTAATGGGGGTGAGGTCGACCTAGTAGTAGTAGTAGAGCAAGATGAGGAACTAGAACTCGTTCTTCCCGAGGTGAACAGGCAAAACAACCATCTAGAAAATACCGCTACCTGGTGCCGCAATTAAAAGTAACGTTTATGGATGGAACAGCATTTCGGCAGGTTTACTCTGCTGACGAAACTCTTTTGTTGTTCTGATGAGGCATTAGAGCAAAGCTCTTATGCAGTTTAGTAGACCTCTACACACGAGCTCGCAAGCACAGCGCTCGTGAAAGTCGCGTGGTGTGACTTTAATAACCCAAATGAAAACTGATTTAAGACAATTTTTCGCCCAAAACGTCTAAGGTACAGTATAGGACGCAAATAGTCTACGGGTCAAGGACGTAGTACTTGCCGCCGATAATTCGGGAGTTTAATATGCTCAATAGTGTCTTGATCATGCGGTCTACACACTATCATCAGAACGAGAAACAAAAACAGTTGTTTGTTTTGAATAAAGCAAGGAACATGATACATCACAAACGTCGGCTGTAATTGTCAATTAAGTTCCACGGAAAGAGGATCAACAAAACTTCGTTGGCCTCATGAGCTAGTAGCATCATTCCCGATAAGTTTCTTGTTTTAGCTAGTCATTGACCACCGAAAACCAAATTCAGAACTTCATAACGAAAGGAAGCATGTATAGCAAGCTAACCCTACGACGTCGATCTACCCTCGGCGACAATGTAAGCTGCTAGCCATTTGAGGTAATCCGAGGTTACTTGAATCCATCTAGCAATAGTATAGACCACCGAAAGGAATGCCCAGACCACACCCACCGCCGTACAGAGATAGAAAAGAATTGATTTACTGGTTATAGGACTTCTCGGTCTGCTAGCTACGTAGATAGGATAATTACTGGACTCTGGACGCGGGATCCATATTCGATGCTCAGGGGGAGGTACGTTCAACGTCATGGGAGCGTCAAATCCCAGACGTTGGAGGATAGAGACAACTGTATCTCCCCAATGCCCAACTCTGTTGAGTATTGGTAGATAAATTGACAATGTCGCCCAAACGAGCTGACCAAGCTTGGTACGCTTGGTTGCTGTGCTTCTGTTTCATGAAAGTAGATGTCATTACATAGGCGCCACGTAGCGTCAAAGACAATAGCAGTGTGCACTCTCCAAAGGAGAATTAACACCCCATGCTCGTGCCTCCAACTAGCGTGAACATCGCGCAAGGTGGGGAACAACAGTAACTTCCATTATAAATGCTTCGCAAAAGCTTTGCTCCACGGTGTCCCAAAGAGATTTCCACATACTCGGGCAAAGCCGGGCAGGAAATAAGCAGTGTTCCACCGTTTCAAACGATAAACATGAATTACGAACGCATTGTTCAGTTGACTTCGAGAAATAAAATTGGGATCCCATAATGGGGTCACCGAAGAACAGCCGCAGCATCACATCATGGACGATTGGAATTATGCAACGCCGGAGTGATATGAAGCTTGTGAGTGTCGAGTGAAGTACGTGCTGGGGGCATCCAAGCTCACACATAGGATGTGTATCCATTGTTTGTGCAGGTGCCAGAAGGGTATTCCATTCCTGTATCCGAAGATTCGGGAAAAAGCGTGCACTTTTTCCAACTAGCACACCACAGACAGGTACTGATACATCACGGGTTGCAACACTCATTCCACCAGCTTCAGGATGTGGGAACCCTCGGTGAAAGATCTGACTCAATTGTCGATACAGTTGAAGAATATCACGTTTGTATGTATGGACCAAGCAATGATTGTAGCTCGTTGCACACATTCCACAAGAAAACAAAGGCTGTCAGCCAATGATGATTTTCGTCTAAGAAGTCAGCAAGACACCACTTTTGCATGGCAGCGAGTTCACTGCACAGGCGTCTAAACTTGTTTGATCCTGTCCCGAATGGTTTCCAGGGCGAACCTCGGGTATGCCATACTTGAAATTCACGGGATGTATTCCACCAAATAGGGCTGAACAAAGCATACTGAAGCGTTTTTACCCTACTGCAGCAAATGGAGGGCCTACTTGGCCATTTGAGTCGTTTCCAATCCTTCAATATTTGACGCCACCACGTTGGTAGCATAGTTGCTCTCCATCCAGCCGGACGGGGAGGGTTTTGAAACAAAAAATCACTAGACCACGGACGTCCAAATACTCCATAACGAAGTCGTAATAGTTCCGCAATAGATCGGTGCTCTACCAATGCGTTATCCATGTTGTGTCCATACATCACATGCGCGAGTTGTTGGAGAAGAAGAAAACGCTGCCTACGGATGCTGGTCATAATTATTGTACCCCAATTCGGTCAGCCTCTCGCGGCTGGGTAGCCAGATCTTTCCGAACAAATACTAACTCCTCCAGGGCCAACGCGGTTATACAATATGTACCTAGTCACGACACTTTGCCACCACTAATGAACCGGACCGGTATATTCATCCTTGTCGTGAAGTACCAAACCATGGACAGAATGACCGCTTGGAAAATTAGCCGACGCCCCATCAGTGTACGCGCTCTACCTTTCCAACAAACGAAGGCTAGTCATGAGCTTCTTGTCCAGCGGAGTTGCATATTGTGTTGATGTCTCAAAATTTCCAAACGGAATACCAAGATACTTGACAATATCTCCTGCTTGCAGCGAATGGAGCGGCTCCAATGTTGGAGTTGCCCGATGATTGTTAAGGCTCATGACGACACTTTTCGAATGATTGAGCATTGCTCCCTAATCCAGCAAATAACAATCAACAAGTTGTAGTTGTTCTCCGAGGTGGAAAACATCTCGAGAAAACAACGGAGTATCATCAGCAAAGAAAGCTACGGGAATCGATAAAGACGCATCAATCACAACGCCCAGCTCTCTTCTGGCTCGTAGTAAATTTCCTAGCGGTTCGAGTGATAGTGCAAATAGGTATGGTGACAAAGGGTCCCCATGCTTAACGCCCCGAGATGGCGCTAGTGGATCAAGCGCCCATCCATTGATCATCAGAGAGCACATTGAACCATTGCAGAGTAGTCGAATCCAAGCAAGGAAATTTGATCCGAAACCTTGTCGCTCCATCACCTTGAACAAGTAACCACGGTTGACACGATCGTATGCTTTCGCAAAATCAAGAACAGCCGCAACCGCTTTACCACCACGACTACTAATTAAATGCTGAAGATCGCGCACCAATATTACTTGATGATGGATTGACCGTCCTGGTATAAAACCTTTCTGGTCAGGATGCACTAATGTAGCAATGAAAGTTTCAGTCGATATGCTAACAACCGAGACAGCACTTTGATTTCCACGGGGATCAACGTAATTGGTCGGAAATTACCCGGGTCCGCACGATTTCCTTTCTTGGACAAAAGTGCCACAGAAGAATGGCGCTGATGCGGCAACAATTCATTTGGTAACGAAAAACTATGAGCAAAATTTCACCAGATACTTTCGGATCCACTTGGTAAAATGCCGCTATAAAACCATCAGGACCTGGTGCTGAGTACGACCGCATCGTCCGCATTGACGCAGCCAATTCATCAACCGTTTGCTCATTATCTAAACTGTTCTTGGCTCCAAATTGAGCTTGCGGTCAATCGAGTCTAGCAAGCGATGCTGCGCAGCTTCATCAAGTTCGGATTTCCTTCGGTATACCGCGTGTCACCAAAACTCTTGCCCCAGTGATCCTGGAAACCCTGATTAAATGTCAGTTGGATCGCTAGACACGGTACCATCAGCCTATTAATCGAATCAAACAGAGTATGACGAAGTTTGTAGCGTGCTGCGCGAAAGAAAATGACGAGCTCCGTTCTGCTGTCGTCACTGCCTGCTCAAACCCAACTCCATTCCGAAAAAAAAGCTTGAAAAAAAGTTTCGGAATGCAGCTGGGTTTGAGCAGACAGTGACGACAACAGAACGGAGTTCGTCATTTTTTTACCATTAGTTTTTACACTCAGTGTACCGTTGTCTGGCAAAGTATAAATCGATTTCAGCTTGTTCATCAGCATCATCACGGGCGACGACCACTGTACACTCTTCAAGTTGTTGACGAGCGAGTGCTAATTCAGATGCAGCTCCATTTTTCATAATTTTCTGATATTTCTTCAGAGCCTTTGAGTTTTTGCTTCCAAGATTTCCAGACAATCCCAGGATTCGATCAGCAATGTCCTTCATGTCGTTGCCTTCTGAAGCCAGATCACACTAAAACGCAGTTGACCACGCAATTGGCATCGCGGGAATGGATTGGACCACCTGATCCATGTTCTTGGACTCATGCAAGAGCTTCTTAGCGGGGCCTATGTGTTGTACGTTTTGAATGAGGCGGTCCTCATGAGATTCTAGACAAGTCTACTGTGCCGAGACCAGGATTTCTTCGTCCGGTTTGAGGTTTGCGCTCGAACGCTTGTTGAGGTCCGTTGCGCGTCTTTTAGTCGGCAGCGGCTCTTGAGGTTCAGGGGCCGTGCTAGTGCGAACCAACTGAGGAGTGATGAGGACACCAGACGCATACCCTCCTGAACTTCCGGTTAAAAGGTTTCAAAGTTGCATTCCATCGTATCGAGGGGTGCAAAAGGGTTTGCATCTGCGAGAGACGACTCGCTTCGCTTAAATCCTGATTCAGGATGATGCAGCATATCCACGTCTTCATCGCTTGGAGCAGATTCCATTTCCATGTCCGATTGTTCTTCAATTGTCAATTGAGAACCGTGGTCGTGTAAAACGGGTCCTGAAGAGGATGCCAACCAGCCGCATAAGGTGTCTGCATTCTCGAACGAACGGAC
Source organism: Phytophthora sp. 'mugwort' (assembly GCA_033558025.1). Lineage (NCBI taxonomy): Eukaryota > Oomycota > Peronosporomycetes > Peronosporales > Peronosporaceae > Phytophthora > Phytophthora sp. 'mugwort'. The sequence goes on along the minus strand of JAUCEF010000004.1, from coordinate 1,861,282 downwards.
GCTTGGCGAGATATGCCATGGGGGGGCAGCTCTTGCGTCGCAGACGTAGGAAAATCGCTTGGCGCGACTGGGTGTCGATCTGGCGTGGCCACAATGATATGATCATCATGGGTTGAGTTGATGGGGTTGTCTACAGCTTGCGCAGTGTCGCGTTGCTTATGGTGAAGACGGTCACTTTCGGAGGGAAGCACTATTGCATACGGCGACTGCCTAAAGCCAGTAGCTCGCTCGAGTGGCGCAACAGAGCGTTTTCCTCGCGTCGAACAAAAGTGTCCACCATACGCTAATTGGTTTGTCACGAATCCACGCACTTTCAAACACGAGGGGGGGGGGCATTTCTTGGCCGAAGTAGAAGCGCCACGTTGGCATGGCCACCTGAGCCTCCATACTGACATCACGTGGTGTCCAAAACAATGGTCGTGCTCCAATCGCTGACAGTCCCATGAAGAGCTGGTTAGCCACTTCAGACGTACGAATGCCCGAAATGTCCAGGTAGAACTTGTCGATGAAGGATAGTTGGCGCTTGATAGTGAACTTGCGGCCAAGAATGTGCCATCGATGCCATTGTTCACGAAGGGACGGTTAGGGTTCGTGTTTAGCGGTAGCTAGCAAAAACGATTTTTTTTATTATCACCCGCCGCCGTACCGACCAGCGCCAGACAGACCTAGTAGCAGTAGTAGTAGATCAAGATGAGGAACTAGAACTCGTTCTTCCCGAGGTGAACAGGCAAAACAACCATCTAGAAAATACCGCTACCTGGTGCCGCAATTAAAAGTAACGTTTATGGATGGAACAGCATTTCGGCAGGTTTACTCTGCTGACGAAACGCTTTTGTTGTTCTGATGAGGCATTATAGAGTAAAGCTCTTATGCAGTTTAGTAGACCTCTACACACGAGCTCGCAAGCACAGCGCTCGTGAAAGTCGCGTGGTGTGACTTTAATAACCCAAATGAAAACTGATTTGAGACAATTTTTCGCCCAAAACGTCTAAGGTACAGTATAGGACGCAAATAGTCTACGGGTCAAGGACGTAGTACTTGCCGCCGATAGTTCGGGAGTTTAATATGCTCAATAGTGTCTTGATCATGCGGTCTACATACTATCATCAGAACGAGAAACAAAAACAGTTGTTTGTTTTGAATAAAGCAAGGAACATGATACATCACAAACGTCGGCTGTAATTGTCAATTAAGTTCCACGGAAAGAGGATCAACAAAATTTCGTTGGCCTCATGAGCTAGTAGCATCATTCCCGATAAGTTTCTTGTTTTAGCTAGTCATTGACCATCGAAAACCAAATTCAGAACTTCATAACGAAAGGAAGCATGTATAGCAAGCTAACCCTACGACGTCGATCTACCCTCGGCGACAATGTAAGCTGCTAGCCATTTGAGGTAATCCGAGGTTACTTGAATCCATCTAGCAATAGTATAGACCACCGAAAGGAATGCCCAGACCACACCCACCGCCGTACAGACCAGCGCCGAACAGGTTCCAGTAACCCAACGGATACGCCCAGCCAGGGTAGCCGCCGTGCAAGAAGCCGAAGCGGTAGGGGCCAAAGCCACCCCAACCGCCCCATCCACCCCAACCGCCGAGTCCCCAACCGCCGAGTCCCCATCCGCCAAGGCCCAAACCGAGCTGCTCCTTGTCGTCGTCCTTGTGGGCTTCCTTCGCGATGGTCGTAGCAGCTCCAGCAGGAGGGTCGATCTTCTCTGCAGTTCCAATCAGCGTGACACCGTCGGGTAACGCAGACGCTTGAACCTTTTCGAGAGCTTCGGTCGGAGTCTTGACGACAGGTTGGTCAGCAGCGGCGACAGTACCGAGAATGGCCATCATGGCGACGAGGAAGACGCTGAACTTCATGGCTGTGATGGTGGTGTTGATTCTCGACTTGTTATGTTGGCAACAAATGGAGTTGTGGCTGTTCTAAGATTCCACCTCCAAGGGAAGTTAAATCCTTCATCCAAGCGAACAAATACCCGCGAAATCGAGGACTTTTCTTGCACTACATAAATGTTCGAGTTGGCGCACTCAATCAATCCTCAAGATTGACGCCGTCTTGGAGAAGACGAAGAAGAGGTTCCATCAAAACCAGCTTTGAACGAACCATTGTGTCACCAGTTCACACAAACCAACTTGCCTCACTTCGCACAGTTTCCGCAACGAACATGAAGCTCACTACTTTCGTCGTCACCGCCCTCGTCGCTGGTGCCGGCGTCGCTACCGCTGCCGGTCCGTCTGCACTGAGATCTCTCGCAGCGGCTGACACGCCCAGCTTTGCTGTTCCTGTCGACAAGGAGAGCGCGGACGCCGAGAACGGCAAGAAGGAGTGGTGGCACAAGGGTTTCCCGGGATGGGGGGGCTACGGATGGGGACCATGGGGACGCTGGGGTGGCTTCGGCGGCATTGGCTACGGCTGGTAATCGCTGGTGACGGAGCGCACGGGTCGATCGACCATTGCTTTCCAAACTTGAATCAATTCCAACTTCCTCGACTTCCGTTATCGTGTGATATCACTAGTTAGGGCTGAACATGCACCAGTATTTCGAATGCAGGTTAAGTTGTGTCTGCTTATGCGCACATTTTTGTAATTCTGGTCCAATAGGGATTTCGGGCCATTTTTAGGATGTTTGACCTTTTTGAAGCATCACCACAATGTTTGTACACGTGTTAGTTGAGGTGCGGGAGTCGCTGTAATGGGGGTGAGGTCGACCTAGTAGTAGTAGTAGAGCAAGATGAGGAACTAGAACTCGTTCTTCCCGAGGTGAACAGGCAAAACAACCATCTAGAAAATACCGCTACCTGGTGCCGCAATTAAAAGTAACGTTTATGGATGGAACAGCATTTCGGCAGGTTTACTCTGCTGACGAAACGCTTTTGTTGTTCTGATGAGGCATTATAGAGTAAAGCTCTTATGCAGTTTAGTAGACCTCTACACACGAGCTCGCAAGCACAGCGCTCGTGAAAGTCGCGTGGTGTGACTTTAGTAACCCAAATGAAAACTGATTTGAGACAATTTTTCGCCCAAAACGTCTAAGGTACAGTATAGGACGCAAATAGTCTACGGGTCAAGGACGTAGTACTTGCCGCCGATAATTCGGGAGTTTAATATGCTCAATAGTGTCTTGATCATGCGGTCTACATACTATCATCAGAACGAGAAACAAAAACAGTTGTTTGTTTTGAATAAAGCAAGGAACATGATACATCACAAACGTCGGCTGTAATTGTCAATTAAGTTCCACGGAAAGAGGATCAACAAAATTTCGTTGGCCTCATGAGCTAGTAGCATCATTCCCGATAAGTTTCTTGTTTTAGCTAGTCATTGACCATCGAAAACCAAATTCAGAACTTCATAACGAAAGGAAGCATGTATAGCAAGCTAACCCTACGACGTCGATCTACCCTCGGCGACGATGTAAGCTGCTAGCCATTTGAGGCAATCCGAGGTTACTTGAATCCATCTAGCAATAGTATAGACCACCGAAAGGAATGCCCAGACCACACCCACCGCCGTACAGACCAGCGCCGAACAGGTTCCAGTAACCCAACGGATACGCCCAGCCAGGGTAGCCGCCGTGCAAGAAGCCGAAGCGGTAGGGGCCAAAGCCACCCCAACCGCCCCAGCCACCCCAGCCTCCGAGTCCCCAACCGCCGAGTCCCCATCCGCCAAGGCCCAAACCGAGCTGCTCCTTGTCGTCGTCCTTGTGGGCTTCCTTCGCGATGGTCGTAGCAGCTCCAGCAGGAGGGTCGATCTTCTCTGCAGTTCCAATCAGCGTGACACCGTCGGGTAAGGCAGACGCTTGAACCTTTTCGAGAGCTTCGGTCGGAGTCTTGACGACAGGTTGGTCAGCAGCGGCGACAGTACCGAGAATGGCCATCATGGCGACGAGGAAGACGCTGAACTTCATGGCTGTGATGGTGGTGTTGATTCTCGACTTGTTATGTTGGCAACAAATGGAGTTGTGGCTGTTCTAAGATTCCACCTCCAAGGGAAGTTAAATCCTTCATCCAAGCGAACAAATACCCGCGAAATCGAGGACTTTTCTTGCACTACATAAATGTTCGAGTTGGCGCACTCAATCAATCCTCAAGATTGACGCCGTCTTGGAGAAGACGAAGAAGAGGTTCCATCAAAACCAGCTCTGAACGAACCATTGTGTCACCAGTTCACACAAACCAACTTGCCTCACTTCGCACAGTTTCCGCAACGAACATGAAGCTCACTACTTTCGTCGTCACCGCCCTCGTCGCTGGTGCCGGCGTCGCTACCGCTGCCGGTCCGTCTGCACTGAGATCTCTCGCAGCGGCTGACACGCCCAGCTTTGCTGTTCCTGTCGACAAGGAGAGCGCGGACGCCGAGAACGGCAAGAAGGAGTGGTGGCACAAGGGTTTCCCGGGATGGGGGGGCTACGGATGGGGACCATGGGGACGCTGGGGTGGCTTCGGCGGCATTGGCTACGGCTGGTAATCGCTGGTGACGGAGCGCACGGGTCGATCGACCATTGCTTTCCAAACTTGAATCAATTCCAACTTCCTCGACTTCCGTTATCGTGTGATATCACTAGTTAGGGCTGAACATGCACCAGTATTTCGAATGCAGGTTAAGTTGTGTCTGCTTATGCGCACATTTTTGTAATTCTGGTCCAATAGGGATTTCGGGCCATTTTTAGGATGTTTGACCTTTTTGAAGCATCACCACAATGTTTGTACACGTGTTAGTTGAGGTGCGGGAGTCGCTGTAATGGGGGTGAGGTCGACCTAGTAGTAGTAGTAGTAGAGCAAGATGAGGAACTAGAACTCGTTCTTCCCGAGGTGAACAGGCAAAACAACCATCTAGAAAATACCGCTACCTGGTGCCGCAATTAAAAGTAACGTTTATGGATGGAACAGCATTTCGGCAGGTTTACTCTGCTGACGAAACTCTTTTGTTGTTCTGATGAGGCATTAGAGTAAAGCTCTTATGCAGTTTAGTAGACCTTCACACACGAGCTCGCAAGCACAGCGCTCGTGAAAGTCGCGTGGTGTGACTTTAATAACCCAAATGAAAACTGATTTGAGACAATTTTTCGCCCAAAACGTCTAAGGTACATATAGGACGCAAATAGTCTACGGGTCAAGGACGTAGTACTTGCCGCCGATAGTTCGGGAGTTTAATATGCTCAATAGTGTCTTGATCATGCGGTCTACATACTATCATCAGAACGAGAAACAAAAACAGTTGTTTGTTTTGAATAAAGCAAGGAACATGATACATCACAAACGTCGGCTGTAATTGTCAATTAAGTTCCACGGAAAGAGGATCAACAAAATTTCGTTGGCCTCATGAGCTAGTAGCATCATTCCCGATAAGTTTCTTGTTTTAGCTAGTCATTGACCATCGAAAACCAAATTCAGAACTTCATAACGAAAGGAGCATGTATAGCAAGCTAACCCTACGACGTCGATCTACCCTCGGCGACAATGTAAGCTGCTAGCCATTTGAGGTAATCCGAGGTTACTTGAATCCATCTAGCAATAGTATAGACCACCGAAAGGAATGCCCAGACCACACCCACCGCCGTACAGACCAGCGCCGAACAGGTTCCAGTAACCCAACGGATACGCCCAGCCAGGGTAGCCGCCGTGCAAGAAGCCGAAGCGGTAGGGGCCAAAGCCACCCCAACCGCCCCATCCACCCCAACCGCCGAGTCCCCAACCGCCGAGTCCCCATCCGCCAAGGCCCAAACCGAGCTGCTCCTTGTCGTCGTCCTTGTGGGCTTCCTTCGCGATGGTCGTAGCAGCTCCAGCAGGAGGGTCGATCTTCTCTGCAGTTCCAATCAGCGTGACACCGTCGGGTAAGGCAGACGCTTGAACCTTTTCGAGAGCTTCGGTCGGAGTCTTGACGACAGGTTGGTCAGCAGCGGCGACAGTACCGAGAATGGCCATCATGGCGACGAGGAAGACGCTGAACTTCATGGCTGTGATGGTGGTGTTGATTCTCGACTTGTTATGTTGGCAACAAATGGAGTTGTGGCTGTTCTAAGATTCCACCTCCAAGGGAAGTTAAATCCTTCATCCAAGCGAACAAATACCCGCGAAATCGAGGACTTTTCTTGCACTACATAAATGTTCGAGTTGGCGGCACTCAATCAATCCTCAAGATTGACGCCGTCTTGGAGAAGACGAAGAAGAGGTTCCATCAAAACCAGCTCTGAACGAACCATTGTGTCACCAGTTCACACAAACCAACTTGCCTCACTTCGCACAGTTTCCGCAACGAACATGAAGCTCACTACTTTCGTCGTCACCGCCCTCGTCGCTGGTGCCGGCGTCGCTACCGCTGCCGGTCCGTCTGCACTGAGATCTCTCGCAGCGGCTGACACGCCCAGCTTTGCTGTTCCTGTCGACAAGGAGAGCGCGGACGCCGAGAACGGCAAGAAGGAGTGGTGGCACAAGGGTTTCCCGGGATGGGGGGGCTACGGATGGGGACCATGGGGACGCTGGGGTGGCTTCGGCGGCATTGGCTACGGCTGGTAATCGCTGGTGACGGAGCGCACGGGTCGATCGACCATTGCTTTCCAAACTTGAATCAATTCCAACTTCCTCGACTTCCGTTATCGTGTGATATCACTAGTTAGGGCTGAACATGCACCAGTATTTCGAATGCAGGTTAAGTTGTGTCTGCTTATGCGCACATTTTTGTAATTCTGGTCCAATAGGGATTTCGGGCCATTTTTAGGATGTTTGACCTTTTTGAAGCATCACCACAATGTTTGTACACGTGTTAGTTGAGGTGCGGGAGTCGCTGTAATGGGGGTGAGGTCGACCTAGTAGTAGTAGTAGAGCAAGATGAGGAACTAGAACTCGTTCTTCCCGAGGTGAACAGGTAAAACAACCACCTAGAAAATACCGCTACCTGGTGCCGCAATTAAAAGTAACGTTTATGGATGGAACAGCATTTCGGCAGGTTTACTCTGCTGACGAAACTCTTTTGTTGTTCTGATGAGGCATTATAGAGTAAAGCTCTTATGCAGTTTAGTAGACCTCTACACACGAGCTCGCAAGCACAGCGCTCGTGAAAGTCGCGTGGTGTGACTTTAATAACCCAAATGAAAACTGATTTGAGACAATTTTTCGCCCAAAACGTCTAAGGTACAGTATAGGACGCAAATAGTCTACGGGTCAAGGACGTAGTACTTGCCGCCGATAGTTCGGGAGTTTAATATGCTCAATAGTGTCTTGATCATGCGGTCTACACACTATCATCAGAACGAGAAACAAAACAGTTGTTTGTTTTGAATAAAGCAAGGAACATGATACATCACAAACGTCGGCTGTAATTGTCAATTAAGTTCCACGGAAAGAGGATCAACAAAATTTCGTTGGCCTCATGAGCTAGTAGCATCATTCCCGATAAGTTTCTTGTTTTAGCTAGTCATTGACCATCGAAAACCAAATTCAGAACTTCATAACGAAAGGAGCATGTATAGCAAGCTAACCCTACGACGTCGATCTACCCTCGGCGACAATGTAAGCTGCTAGCCATTTGAGGCAATCCGAGGTTACTTGAATCCATCTAGCAATAGTATAGACCACCGAAAGGAATGCCCAGACCACACCCACCGCCGTACAGACCAGCGCCGAACAGGTTCCAGTAACCCAACGGATACGCCCAGCCAGGGTAGCCGCCGTGCAAGAAGCCGAAGCGGTAGGGGCCAAAGCCACCCCAACCGCCCCATCCACCCCAACCGCCGAGTCCCCAACCGCCGAGTCCCCATCCGCCAAGGCCCAAACCGAGCTGCTCCTTGTCGTCGTCCTTGTGGGCTTCCTTCGCGATGGTCGTAGCAGCTCCAGCAGGAGGGTCGATCTTCTCTGCAGTTCCAATCAGCGTGACACCGTCGGGTAAGGCAGACGCTTGAACCTTTTCGAGAGCTTCGGTCGGAGTCTTGACGACAGGTTGGTCAGCAGCGGCGACAGTACCGAGAATGGCCATCATGGCGACGAGGAAGACGCTGAACTTCATGGCTGTGATGGTGGTGTTGATTCTCGACTTGTTATGTTGGCAACAAATTGAGTTGTGGCTGTTCTAAGATTCCACCTCCAAGGGAAGTTAAATCCTTCATCCAAGCGAACAAATACCCGCGAAATCGAGGACTTTTCTTGCACTACATAAATGTTCGAGTTGGCGCACTCAATCAATCCTCAAGATTGACGCCGTCTTGGAGAAGACGAAGAAGAGGTTCCATCAAAACCAGCTCTGAACGAACCATTGTGTCACCAGTTCACACAAACCAACTTGCCTCACTTCGCACAGTTTCCGCAACGAACATGAAGCTCACTACTTTCGTCGTCACCGCCCTCGTCGCTGGTGCCGGCGTCGCTACCGCTGCCGGTCCGTCTGCACTGAGATCTCTCGCAGCGGCTGACACGCCCAGCTTTGCTGTTCCTGTCGACAAGGAGAGCGCGGACGCCGAGAACGGCAAGAAGGAGTGGTGGCACAAGGGTTTCCCGGGATGGGGGGGCTACGGATGGGGACCATGGGGACGCTGGGGTGGCTTCGGCGGCATTGGCTACGGCTGGTAATCGCTGGTGACGGAGCGCACGGGTCGATCGACCATTGCTTTCCAAACTTGAATCAATTCCAACTTCCTCGACTTCCGTTATCGTGTGATATCACTAGTTAGGGCTGAACATGCACCAGTATTTCGAATGCAGGTTAAGTTGTGTCTGCTTATGCGCACATTTTTGTAATTCTGGTCTAATAGGGATTTCGGGCCATTTTTAGGATGTTTGACCTTTTTGAAGCATCACCACAATGTTTGTACACGTGTTAGTTGAGGTGCGGGAGTCGCTGTAATGGGGGTGAGGTCGACCTAGTAGTAGTAGTAGAGCAAGATGAGGAACTAGAACTCGTTCTTCCCGAGGTGAACAGGTAAAACAACCATCTAGAAAATACCGCTACCTGGTGCCGCAATTAAAAGTAACGTTTATGGATGGAACAGCATTTCGGCAGGTTTACTCTGCTGACGAAACGCTTTTGTTGTTCTGATGAGGCATTATAGAGTAAAGCTCTTATGCAGTTTAGTAGACCTCTACACACGAGCTCGCAAGCACAGCGCTCGTGAAAGTCGCGTGGTGTGACTTTAGTAACCCAAATGAAAACTGATTTGAGACAATTTTTCGCCCAAAACGTCTAAGGTACAGTATAGGACGCAAATAGTCTACGGGTCAAGGATGTAGTACTTGCCGCCGATAATTCGGGAGTTTAATATGCTCAATAGTGTCTTGATCATGCGGTCTACATACTATCATCAGAACGAGAAACAAAAACAGTTGTTTGTTTTGAATAAAGCAAGGAACATGATACATCACAAACGTCGGCTGTAATTGTCAATTAAGTTCCACGGAAAGAGGATCAACAAAATTTCGTTGGCCTCATGAGCTAGTAGCATCATTCCCGATAAGTTTCTTGTTTTAGCTAGTCATTGACCATCGAAAACCAAATTCAGAACTTCATAACGAAAGGAAGCATGTATAGCAAGCTAACCCTACGACGTCGATCTACCCTCGGCGACAATGTAAGCTGCTAGCCATTTGAGGTAATCCGAGGTTACTTGAATCCATCTAGCAATAGTATAGACCACCGAAAGGAATGCCCAGACCACACCCACCGCCGTACAGACCAGCGCCGAACAGGTTCCAGTAACCCAACGGATACGCCCAGCCAGGGTAGCCGCCGTGCAAGAAGCCGAAGCGGTAGGGGCCAAAGCCACCCCAACCGCCCCATCCACCCCAACCGCCGAGTCCCCAACCGCCGAGTCCCCATCCGCCAAGGCCCAAACCGAGCTGCTCCTTGTCGTCGTCCTTGTGGGCTTCCTTCGCGATGGTCGTAGCAGCTCCAGCAGGAGGGTCGATCTTCTCTGCAGTTCCAATCAGCGTGACACCATCGGGTAACGCAGACGCTTGAACCTTTTCGAGAGCTTCGGTCGGAGTCTTGACGACAGGTTGGTCAGCAGCGGCGACAGTACCGAGAATGGCCATCATGGCGACGAGGAAGACGCTGAACTTCATGGCTGTGATGGTGGTGTTGATTCTCGACTTGTTATGTTGGCAACAAATGGAGTTGTGGCTGTTCTAAGATTCCACCTCCAAGGGAAGTTAAATCCTTCATCCAAGCGAACAAATACCCGCGAAATCGAGGACTTTTCTTGCACTACATAAATGTTCGAGTTGGCGCACTCAATCAATCCTCAAGATTGACGCCGTCTTGGAGAAGACGAAGAAGAGGTTCCATCAAAACCAGCTCTGAACGAACCATTGTGTCACCAGTTCACACAAACCAACTTGCCTCACTTCGCACAGTTTCCGCAACGAACATGAAGCTCACTACTTTCGTCGTCACCGCCCTCGTCGCTGGTGCCGGCGTCGCTACCGCTGCCGGTCCGTCTGCACTGAGATCTCTCGCAGCGGCTGACACGCCCAGCTTTGCTGTTCCTGTCGACAAGGAGAGCGCGGACGCCGAGAACGGCAAGAAGGAGTGGTGGCACAAGGGTTTCCCGGGATGGGGGGGCTACGGATGGGGACCATGGGGACGCTGGGGTGGCTTCGGCGGCATTGGCTACGGCTGGTAATCGCTGGTGACGGAGCGCACGGGTCGATCGACCATTGCTTTCCAAACTTGAATCAATTCCAACTTCCTCGACTTCCGTTATCGTGTGATATCACTAGTTAGGGCTGAACATGCACCAGTATTTCGAATGCAGGTTAAGTTGTGTCTGCTTATGCGCACATTTTTGTAATTCTGGTCCAATAGGGATTTCGGGCCATTTTTAGGATGTTTGACCTTTTTGAAGCATCACCACAATGTTTGTACACGTGTTAGTTGAGGTGCGGGAGTCGCTGTAATGGGGGTGAGGTCGACCTAGTAGTAGTAGTAGAGCAAGATGAGGAACTAGAACTCGTTCTTCCCGAGGTGAACAGGTAAAACAACCACCTAGAAAATACCGCTACCTGGTGCCGCAATTAAAAGTAACGTTTATGGATGGAACAGCATTTCGGCAGGTTTACTCTGCTGACGAAACGCTTTTGTTGTTCTGATGAGGCATTATAGAGTAAAGCTCTTATGCAGTTTAGTAGACCTCTACACACGAGCTCGCAAGCACAGCGCTCGTGAAAGTCGCGTGGTGTGACTTTAGTAACCCAAATGAAAACTGATTTGAGACAATTTTTCGCCCAAAACGTCTAAGGTACAGTATAGGACGCAAATAGTCTACGGGTCAAGGACGTAGTACTTGCCGCCGATAATTCGGGAGTTTAATATGCTCAATAGTGTCTTGATCATGCGGTCTACATACTATCATCAGAACGAGAAACAAAAACAGTTGTTTGTTTTGAATAAAGCAAGGAACATGATACATCACAAACGTCGGCTGTAATTGTCAATTAAGTTCCACGGAAAGAGGATCAACAAAATTTCGTTGGCCTCATGAGCTAGTAGCATCATTCCCGATAAGTTTCTTGTTTTAGCTAGTCATTGACCATCGAAAACCAAATTCAGAACTTCATAACGAAAGGAAGCATGTATAGCAAGCTAACCCTACGACGTCGATCTACCCTCGGCGACAATGTAAGCTGCTAGCCATTTGAGGCAATCCGAGGTTACTTGAATCCATCTAGCAATAGTATAGACCACCGAAAGGAATGCCCAGACCACACCCACCGCCGTACAGACCAGCGCCGAACAGGTTCCAGTAACCCAACGGATACGCCCAGCCAGGGTAGCCGCCGTGCAAGAAGCCGAAGCGGTAGGGGCCAAAGCCACCCCAACCGCCCCATCCACCCCAACCGCCGAGTCCCCAACCGCCGAGTCCCCATCCGCCAAGGCCCAAACCGAGCTGCTCCTTGTCGTCGTCCTTGTGGGCTTCCTTCGCGATGGTCGTAGCAGCTCCAGCAGGAGGGTCGATCTTCTCTGCAGTTCCAATCAGCGTGACACCGTCGGGTAAGGCAGACGCTTGAACCTTTTCGAGAGCTTCGGTCGGAGTCTTGACGACAGGTTGGTCAGCAGCGGCGACAGTACCGAGAATGGCCATCATGGCGACGAGGAAGACGCTGAACTTCATGGCTGTGATGGTGGTGTTGATTCTCGACTTGTTATGTTGGCAACAAATTGAGTTGTGGCTGTTCTAAGATTCCACCTCCAAGGGAAGTTAAATCCTTCATCCAAGCGAACAAATACCCGCGAAATCGAGGACTTTTCTTGCACTACATAAATGTTCGAGTTGGCGCACTCAATCAATCCTCAAGATTGACGCCGTCTTGGAGAAGACGAAGAAGAGGTTCCATCAAAACCAGCTCTGAACGAACCATTGTGTCACCAGTTCACACAAACCAACTTGCCTCACTTCGCACAGTTTCCGCAACGAACATGAAGCTCACTACTTTCGTCGTCACCGCCCTCGTCGCTGGTGCCGGCGTCGCTACCGCTGCCGGTCCGTCTGCACTGAGATCTCTCGCAGCGGCTGACACGCCCAGCTTTGCTGTTCCTGTCGACAAGGAGAGCGCGGACGCCGAGAACGGCAAGAAGGAGTGGTGGCACAAGGGTTTCCCGGGATGGGGAGGCTACGGATGGGGACCATGGGGACGCTGGGGTGGCTTCGGCGGCATTGGCTACGGATGGTAATCGCTGGTGACGGAGCGCACGGGTCGATCGACCATTGCTTTCCAAACTTGAATCAATTCCAACTTCCTCGACTTCCGTTATCGTGTGATATCACTAGTTAGGGCTGAACATGCACCAGTATTTCGAATGCAGGTTAAGTTGTGTCTGCTTATGCGCACATTTTTGTAATTCTGGTCTAATAGGGATTTCGGGCCATTTTTAGGATGTTTGACCTTTTTGAAGCATCACCACAATGTTTGTACACGTGTTAGTTGAGGTGCGGGAGTCGCTGTAATGGGGGTGAGGTCGACCTAGTAGTAGTAGTAGAGCAAGATGAGGAACTAGAACTCGTTCTTCCCGAGGTGAACAGGCAAAACAACCATCTAGAAAATACCGCTACCTGGTGCCGCAATTAAAAGTAACGTTTATGGATGGAACAGCATTTCGGCAGGTTTACTCTGCTGACGAAACGCTTTTGTTGTTCTGATGAGGCATTATAGAGTAAAGCTCTTATGCAGTTTAGTAGACCTCTACACACGAGCTCGCAAGCACAGCGCTCGTGAAAGTCGCGTGGTGTGACTTTAGTAACCCAAATGAAAACTGATTTGAGACAATTTTTCGCCCAAAACGTCTAAGGTACAGTATAGGACGCAAATAGTCTACGGGTCAAGGACGTAGTACTTGCCGCCGATAATTCGGGAGTTTAATATGCTCAATAGTGTCTTGATCATGCGGTCTACATACTATCATCAGAACGAGAAACAAAAACAGTTGTTTGTTTTGAATAAAGCAAGGAACATGATACATCACAAACGTCGGCTGTAATTGTCAATTAAGTTCCACGGAAAGAGGATCAACAAAATTTCGTTGGCCTCATGAGCTAGTAGCATCATTCCCGATAAGTTTCTTGTTTTAGCTAGTCATTGACCATCGAAAACCAAATTCAGAACTTCATAACGAAAGGAAGCATGTATAGCAAGCTAACCCTACGACGTCGATCTACCCTCGGCGACAATGTAAGCTGCTAGCCATTTGAGGTAATCCGAGGTTACTTGAATCCATCTAGCAATAGTATAGACCACCGAAAGGAATGCCCAGACCACACCCACCGCCGTACAGACCAGCGCCGAACAGGTTCCAGTAACCCAACGGATACGCCCAGCCAGGGTAGCCGCCGTGCAAGAAGCCGAAGCGGTAGGGGCCAAAGCCACCCCAACCGCCCCATCCACCCCAACCGCCGAGTCCCCAACCGCCGAGTCCCCATCCGCCAAGGCCCAAACCGAGCTGCTCCTTGTCGTCGTCCTTGTGGGCTTCCTTCGCGATGGTCGTAGCAGCTCCAGCAGGAGGGTCGATCTTCTCTGCAGTTCCAATCAGCGTGACACCATCGGGTAACGCAGACGCTTGAACCTTTTCGAGAGCTTCGGTCGGAGTCTTGACGACAGGTTGGTCAGCAGCGGCGACAGTACCGAGAATGGCCATCATGGCGACGAGGAAGACGCTGAACTTCATGGCTGTGATGGTGGTGTTGATTCTCGACTTGTTATGTTGGCAACAAATGGAGTTGTGGCTGTTCTAAGATTCCACCTCCAAGGGAAGTTAAATCCTTCATCCAAGCGAACAAATACCCGCGAAATCGAGGACTTTTCTTGCACTACATAAATGTTCGAGTTGGCGCACTCAATCAATCCTCAAGATTGACGCCGTCTTGGAGAAGACGAAGAAGAGGTTCCATCAAAACCAGCTCTGAACGAACCATTGTGTCACCAGTTCACACAAACCAACTTGCCTCACTTCGCACAGTTTCCGCAACGAACATGAAGCTCACTACTTTCGTCGTCACCGCCCTCGTCGCTGGTGCCGGCGTCGCTACCGCTGCCGGTCCGTCTGCACTGAGATCTCTCGCAGCGGCTGACACGCCCAGCTTTGCTGTTCCTGTCGACAAGGAGAGCGCGGACGCCGAGAACGGCAAGAAGGAGTGGTGGCACAAGGGTTTCCCGGGATGGGGGGGCTACGGATGGGGACCATGGGGACGCTGGGGTGGCTTCGGCGGCATTGGCTACGGATGGTAATCGCTGGTGACGGAGCGCACGGGTCGATCGACCATTGCTTTCCAAACTTGAATCAATTCCAACTTCCTCGACTTCCGTTATCGTGTGATATCACTAGTTAGGGCTGAACATGCACCAGTATTTCGAATGCAGGTTAAGTTGTGTCTGCTTATGCGCACATTTTTGTAATTCTGGTCTAATAGGGATTTCGGGCCATTTTTAGGATGTTTGACCTTTTTGAAGCATCACCACAATGTTTGTACACGTGTTAGTTGAGGTGCGGGAGTCGCTGTAATGGGGGTGAGGTCGACCTAGTAGTAGTAGTAGTAGAGCAAGATGAGGAACTAGAACTCGTTCTTCCCGAGGTGAACAGGCAAAACAACCATCTAGAAAATACCGCTACCTGGTGCCGCAATTAAAAGTAACGTTTATGGATGGAACAGCATTTCGGCAGGTTTACTCTGCTGACGAAACGCTTTTGTTGTTCTGATGAGGCATTATAGAGTAAAGCTCTTATGCAGTTTAGTAGACCTCTACACACGAGCTCGCAAGCACAGCGCTCGTGAAAGTCGCGTGGTGAGACTTTAGTAACCCAAATGAAAACTGATTTGAGACAATTTTTCGCCCAAAACGTCTAAGGTACAGTATAGGACGCAAATAGTCTACGGGTCAAGGACGTAGTACTTGCCGCCGATAATTCGGGAGTTTAATATGCTCAATAGTGTCTTGATCATGCGGTCTACACACTATCATCAGAACGAGAAACAAAAACAGTTGTTTGTTTTGAATAAAGCAAGGAACATGATACATCACAAACGTCGGCTGTAATTGTCAATTAAGTTCCACGGAAAGAGGATCAACAAAACTTCGTTGGCCTCATGAGCTAGTAGCATCATTCCCGATAAGTTTCTTGTTTTAGCTAGTCATTGACCACCGAAAACCAAATTCAGAACTTTATAACGAAAGAAAGCATGTATAGCAAGCTAACCCTACGACGTCGATCTACCCTCGGCGACAATGTAAGCTGCTAGCCATTTGAGGTAATCCGAGGTTACTTGAATCCATCTAGCAATAGTATAGACCACCGAAAGGAATGCCCAGACCACACCCACCGCCGTACAGACCAGCGCCGAACAGGTTCCAGTAACCCAACGGATACGCCCAGCCAGGGTAGCCGCCGTGCAAGAAGCCGAAGCGGTAGGGGCCAAAGCCACTCCAACCGCCCCATCCACCCCAACCGCCGAGTCCCCAACCGCCGAGTCCCCATCCGCCAAGGCCCAAACCGAGCTGCTCCTTGTCGTCGTCCTTGTGGGCTTCCTTCGCGATGGTCGTAGCAGCTCCAGCAGGAGGGTCGATCTTCTCTGCAGTTCCAATCAGCGTGACACCGTCGGGTAAGGCAGACGCTTGAACCTTTTCGAGAGCTTCGGTCGGAGTCTTGACGACAGGTTGGTCAGCAGCGGCGACAGTACCGAGAATGGCCATCATGGCGACGAGGAAGACGCTGAACTTCATGGCTGTGATGGTGGTGTTGATTCTCGACTTGTTATGTTGGCAACAAATGGAGTTGTGGCTGTTCTAAGATTCCACCTCCAAGGGAAGTTAAATCCTTCATCCAAGCGAACAAATACCCGCGAAATCGAGGACTTTTCTTGCACTACATAAATGTTCGAGTTGGCGCACTCAATCAATCCTCAAGATTGACGCCGTCTTGGAGAAGACGAAGAAGAGGTTCCATCAAAACCAGCTCTGAACGAACCATTGTGTCACCAGTTCACACAAACCAACTTGCCTCACTTCGCACAGTTTCCGCAACGAACATGAAGCTCACTACTTTCGTCGTCACCGCCCTCGTCGCTGGTGCCGGCGTCGCTACCGCTGCCGGTCCGTCTGCACTGAGATCTCTCGCAGCGGCTGACACGCCCAGCTTTGCTGTTCCTGTCGACAAGGAGAGCGCGGACGCCGAGAACGGCAAGAAGGAGTGGTGGCACAAGGGTTTCCCGGGATGGGGAGGCTACGGATGGGGACCATGGGGACGCTGGGGTGGCTTCGGCGGCATTGGCTACGGATGGTAATCGCTGGTGACGGAGCGCACGGGTCGATCGACCATTGCTTTCCAAACTTGAATCAATTCCAACTTCCTCGACTTCCGTTATCGTGTGATATCACTAGTTAGGGCTGAACATGCACCAGTATTTCGAATGCAGGTTAAGTTGTGTCTGCTTATGCGCACATTTTTGTAATTCTGGTCCAATAGGGATTTCGGGCCATTTTTAGGATGTTTGACCTTTTTGAAGCATCACCACAATGTTTGTACACGTGTTAGTTGAGGTGCGGGAGTCGCTGTAATGGGGGTGAGGTCGACCTAGTAGTAGTAGTAGTAGAGCAAGATGAGGAACTAGAACTCGTTCTTCCCGAGGTGAACAGGCAAAACAACCATCTAGAAAATACCGCTACCTGGTGCCGCAATTAAAAGTAACGTTTATGGATGGAACAGCATTTCGGCAGGTTTACTCTGCTGACGAAACGCTTTTGTTGTTCTGATGAGGCATTATAGAGTAAAGCTCTTATGCAGTTTAGTAGACCTCTACACACGAGCTCGCAAGCACAGCGCTCGTGAAAGTCGCGTGGTGTGACTTTAGTAACCCAAATGAAAACTGATTTGAGACAATTTTTCGCCCAAAACGTCTAAGGTACAGTATAGGACGCAAATAGTCTACGGGTCAAGGACGTAGTACTTGCCGCCGATAATTCGGGAGTTTAATATGCTCAATAGTGTCTTGATCATGCGGTCTACATACTATCATCAGAACGAAAAACAAAACAGTTGTTTGTTTTGAATAAAGCAAGGAACATGATACATCACAAACGTCGGCTGTAATTGTCAATTAAGTTCCACGGAAAGAGGATCAACAAAATTTCGTTGGCCTCATGAGCTAGTAGCATCATTCCCGATAAGTTTCTTGTTTTAGCTAGTCATTGACCATCGAAAACCAAATTCAGAACTTCATAACGAAAGGAAGCATGTATAGCAAGCTAACCCTACGACGTCGATCTACCCTCGGCGACAATGTAAGCTGCTAGCCATTTGAGGCAATCCGAGGTTACTTGAATCCATCTAGCAATAGTATAGACCACCGAAAGGAATGCCCAGACCACACCCACCGCCGTACAGACCAGCGCCGAACAGGTTCCAGTAACCCAACGGATACGCCCAGCCAGGGTAGCCGCCGTGCAAGAAGCCGAAGCGGTAGGGGCCAAAGCCACCCCAACCGCCCCATCCACCCCAACCGCCGAGTCCCCAACCGCCGAGTCCCCATCCGCCAAGGCCCAAACCGAGCTGCTCCTTGTCGTCGTCCTTGTGGGCTTCCTTCGCGATGGTCGTAGCAGCTCCAGCAGGAGGGTCGATCTTCTCTGCAGTTCCAATCAGCGTGACACCGTCGGGTAAGGCAGACGCTTGAACCTTTTCGAGAGCTTCGGTCGGAGTCTTGACGACAGGTTGGTCAGCAGCGGCGACAGTACCGAGAATGGCCATCATGGCGACGAGGAAGACGCTGAACTTCATGGCTGTGATGGTGGTGTTGATTCTCGACTTGTTATGTTGGCAACAAATGGAGTTGTGGCTGTTCTAAGATTCCACCTCCAAGGGAAGTTAAATCCTTCATCCAAGCGAACAAATACCCGCGAAATCGAGGACTTTTCTTGCACTACATAAATGTTCGAGTTGGCGCACTCAATCAATCCTCAAGATTGACGCCGTCTTGGAGAAGACGAAGAAGAGGTTCCATCAAAACCAGCTCTGAACGAACCATTGTGTCACCAGTTCACACAAACCAACTTGCCTCACTTCGCACAGTTTCCGCAACGAACATGAAGCTCACTACTTTCGTCGTCACCGCCCTCGTCGCTGGTGCCGGCGTCGCTACCGCTGCCGGTCCGTCTGCACTGAGATCTCTCGCAGCGGCTGACACGCCCAGCTTTGCTGTTCCTGTCGACAAGGAGAGCGCGGACGCCGAGAACGGCAAGAAGGAGTGGTGGCACAAGGGTTTCCCGGGATGGGGAGGCTACGGATGGGGACCATGGGGACGCTGGGGTGGCTTCGGCGGCATTGGCTACGGATGGTAATCGCTGGTGACGGAGCGCACGGGTCGATCGACCATTGCTTTCCAAACTTGAATCAATTCCAACTTCCTCGACTTCCGTTATCGTGTGATATCACTAGTTAGGGCTGAACATGCACCAGTATTTCGAATGCAGGTTAAGTTGTGTCTGCTTATGCGCACATTTTTGTAATTCTGGTCTAATAGGGATTTCGGGCCATTTTTAGGATGTTTGACCTTTTTGAAGCATCACCACAATGTTTGTACACGTGTTAGTTGAGGTGCGGGAGTCGCTGTAATGGGGGTGAGGTCGACCTAGTAGTAGTAGTAGAGCAAGATGAGGAACTAGAACTCGTTCTTCCCGAGGTGAACAGGCAAAACAACCATCTAGAAAATACCGCTACCTGGTGCCGCAATTAAAAGTAACGTTTATGGATGGAACAGCATTTCGGCAGGTTTACTCTGCTGACGAAACGCTTTTGTTGTTCTGATGAGGCATTATAGAGTAAAGCTCTTATGCAGTTTAGTAGACCTCTACACACGAGCTCGCAAGCACAGCGCTCGTGAAAGTCGCGTGGTGTGACTTTAGTAACCCAAATGAAAACTGATTTGAGACAATTTTTCGCCCAAAACGTCTAAGGTACAGTATAGGACGCAAATAGTCTACGGGTCAAGGACGTAGTACTTGCCGCCGATAATTCGGGAGTTTAATATGCTCAATAGTGTCTTGATCATGCGGTCTACATACTATCATCAGAACGAAAAACAAAACAGTTGTTTGTTTTGAATAAAGCAAGGAACATGATACATCACAAACGTCGGCTGTAATTGTCAATTAAGTTCCACGGAAAGAGGATCAACAAAATTTCGTTGGCCTCATGAGCTAGTAGCATCATTCCCGATAAGTTTCTTGTTTTAGCTAGTCATTGACCATCGAAAACCAAATTCAGAACTTCATAACGAAAGGAAGCATGTATAGCAAGCTAACCCTACGACGTCGATCTACCCTCGGCGACAATGTAAGCTGCTAGCCATTTGAGGTAATCCGAGGTTACTTGAATCCATCTAGCAATAGTATAGACCACCGAAAGGAATGCCCAGACCACACCCACCGCCGTACAGACCAGCGCCGAACAGGTTCCAGTAACCCAACGGATACGCCCAGCCAGGGTAGCCGCCGTGCAAGAAGCCGAAGCGGTAGGGGCCAAAGCCACCCCAACCGCCCCATCCACCCCAACCGCCGAGTCCCCAACCGCCGAGTCCCCATCCGCCAAGGCCCAAACCGAGCTGCTCCTTGTCGTCGTCCTTGTGGGCTTCCTTCGCGATGGTCGTAGCAGCTCCAGCAGGAGGGTCGATCTTCTCTGCAGTTCCAATCAGCGTGACACCATCGGGTAACGCAGACGCTTGAACCTTTTCGAGAGCTTCGGTCGGAGTCTTGACGACAGGTTGGTCAGCAGCGGCGACAGTACCGAGAATGGCCATCATGGCGACGAGGAAGACGCTGAACTTCATGGCTGTGATGGTGGTGTTGATTCTCGACTTGTTATGTTGGCAACAAATGGAGTTGTGGCTGTTCTAAGATTCCACCTCCAAGGGAAGTTAAATCCTTCATCCAAGCGAACAAATACCCGCGAAATCGAGGACTTTTCTTGCACTACATAAATGTTCGAGTTGGCGCACTCAATCAATCCTCAAGATTGACGCCGTCTTGGAGAAGACGAAGAAGAGGTTCCATCAAAACCAGCTCTGAACGAACCATTGTGTCACCAGTTCACACAAACCAACTTGCCTCACTTCGCACAGTTTCCGCAACGAACATGAAGCTCACTACTTTCGTCGTCACCGCCCTCGTCGCTGGTGCCGGCGTCGCTACCGCTGCCGGTCCGTCTGCACTGAGATCTCTCGCAGCGGCTGACACGCCCAGCTTTGCTGTTCCTGTCGACAAGGAGAGCGCGGACGCCGAGAACGGCAAGAAGGAGTGGTGGCACAAGGGTTTCCCGGGATGGGGGGGCTACGGATGGGGACCATGGGGACGCTGGGGTGGCTTCGGCGGCATTGGCTACGGCTGGTAATCGCTGGTGACGGAGCGCACGGGTCGATCGACCATTGCTTTCCAAACTTGAATCAATTCCAACTTCCTCGACTTCCGTTATCGTGTGATATCACTAGTTAGGGCTGAACATGCACCAGTATTTCGAATGCAGGTTAAGTTGTGTCTGCTTATGCGCACATTTTTGTAATTCTGGTCTAATAGGGATTTCGGGCCATTTTTAGGATGTTTGACCTTTTTGAAGCATCACCACAATGTTTGTACACGTGTTAGTTGAGGTGCGGGAGTCGCTGTAATGGGGGTGAGGTCGACCTAGTAGTAGTAGTAGAGCAAGATGAGGAACTAGAACTCGTTCTTCCCGAGGTGAACAGGCAAAACAACCATCTAGAAAATACCGCTACCTGGTGCCGCAATTAAAAGTAACGTTTATGGATGGAACAGCATTTCGGCAGGTTTACTCTGCTGACGAAACGCTTTTGTTGTTCTGATGAGGCATTATAGAGTAAAGCTCTTATGCAGTTTAGTAGACCTCTACACACGAGCTCGCAAGCACAGCGCTCGTGAAAGTCGCGTGGTGTGACTTTAATAACCCAAATGAAAACTGATTTGAGACAATTTTTCGCCCAAAACGTCTAAGGTACAGTATAGGACGCAAATAGTCTACGGGTCAAGGACGTAGTACTTGCCGCCGATAATTCGGGAGTTTAATATGCTCAATAGTGTCTTGATCATGCGGTCTACATACTATCATCAGAACGAAAAACAAAACAGTTGTTTGTTTTGAATAAAGCAAGGAACATGATACATCACAAACGTCGGCTGTAATTGTCAATTAAGTTCCACGGAAAGAGGATCAACAAAATTTCGTTGGCCTCATGAGCTAGTAGCATCATTCCCGATAAGTTTCTTGTTTTAGCTAGTCATTGACCATCGAAAACCAAATCCAGAACTTCATAACGAAAGGAAGCATGTATAGCAAGCTAACCCTACGACGTCGATCTACCCTCGGCGACAATGTAAGCTGCTAGCCATTTGAGGCAATCCGAGGTTACTTGAATCCATCTAGCAATAGTATAGACCACCGAAAGGAATGCCCAGACCACACCCACCGCCGTACAGACCAGCGCCGAACAGGTTCCAGTAACCCAACGGATACGCCCAGCCAGGGTAGCCGCCGTGCAAGAAGCCGAAGCGGTAGGGGCCAAAGCCACCCCAACCGCCCCATCCACCCCAACCGCCGAGTCCCCAACCGCCGAGTCCCCATCCGCCAAGGCCCAAACCGAGCTGCTCCTTGTCGTCGTCCTTGTGGGCTTCCTTCGCGATGGTCGTAGCAGCTCCAGCAGGAGGGTCGATCTTCTCTGCAGTTCCAATCAGCGTGACACCGTCGGGTAAGGCAGACGCTTGAACCTTTTCGAGAGCTTCGGTCGGAGTCTTGACGACAGGTTGGTCAGCAGCGGCGACAGTACCGAGAATGGCCATCATGGCGACGAGGAAGACGCTGAACTTCATGGCTGTGATGGTGGTGTTGATTCTCGACTTGTTATGTTGGCAACAAATGGAGTTGTGGCTGTTCTAAGATTCCACCTCCAAGGGAAGTTAAATCCTTCATCCAAGCGAACAAATACCCGCGAAATCGAGGACTTTTCTTGCACTACATAAATGTTCGAGTTGGCGCACTCAATCAATCCTCAAGATTGACGCCGTCTTGGAGAAGACGAAGAAGAGGTTCCATCAAAACCAGCTCTGAACGAACCATTGTGTCACCAGTTCACACAAACCAACTTGCCTCACTTCGCACAGTTTCCGCAACGAACATGAAGCTCACTACTTTCGTCGTCACCGCCCTCGTCGCTGGTGCCGGCGTCGCTACCGCTGCCGGTCCGTCTGCACTGAGATCTCTCGCAGCGGCTGACACGCCCAGCTTTGCTGTTCCTGTCGACAAGGAGAGCGCGGACGCCGAGAACGGCAAGAAGGAGTGGTGGCACAAGGGTTTCCCGGGATGGGGAGGCTACGGATGGGGACCATGGGGACGCTGGGGTGGCTTCGGCGGCATTGGCTACGGATGGTAATCGCTGGTGACGGAGCGCACGGGTCGATCGACCATTGCTTTCCAAACTTGAATCAATTCCAACTTCCTCGACTTCCGTTATCGTGTGATATCACTAGTTAGGGCTGAACATGCACCAGTATTTCGAATGCAGGTTAAGTTGTGTCTGCTTATGCGCACATTTTTGTAATTCTGGTCTAATAGGGATTTCGGGCCATTTTTAGGATGTTTGACCTTTTTGAAGCATCACCACAATGTTTGTACACGTGTTAGTTGAGGTGCGGGAGTCGCTGTAATGGGGGTGAGGTCGACCTAGTAGTAGTAGTAGAGCAAGATGAGGAACTAGAACTCGTTCTTCCCGAGGTGAACAGGCAAAACAACCATCTAGAAAATACCGCTACCTGGTGCCGCAATTAAAAGTAACGTTTATGGATGGAACAGCATTTCGGCAGGTTTACTCTGCTGACGAAACGCTTTTGTTGTTCTGATGAGGCATTATAGAGTAAAGCTCTTATGCAGTTTAGTAGACCTCTACACACGAGCTCGCAAGCACAGCGCTCGTGAAAGTCGCGTGGTGTGACTTTAGTAACCCAAATGAAAACTGATTTGAGACAATTTTTCGCCCAAAACGTCTAAGGTACAGTATAGGACGCAAATAGTCTACGGGTCAAGGACGTAGTACTTGCCGCCGATAATTCGGGAGTTTAATATGCTCAATAGTGTCTTGATCATGCGGTCTACATACTATCATCAGAACGAAAAACAAAACAGTTGTTTGTTTTGAATAAAGCAAGGAACATGATACATCACAAACGTCGGCTGTAATTGTCAATTAAGTTCCACGGAAAGAGGATCAACAAAATTTCGTTGGCCTCATGAGCTAGTAGCATCATTCCCGATAAGTTTCTTGTTTTAGCTAGTCATTGACCATCGAAAACCAAATTCAGAACTTCATAACGAAAGGAAGCATGTATAGCAAGCTAACCCTACGACGTCGATCTACCCTCGGCGACAATGTAAGCTGCTAGCCATTTGAGGTAATCCGAGGTTACTTGAATCCATCTAGCAATAGTATAGACCACCGAAAGGAATGCCCAGACCACACCCACCGCCGTACAGACCAGCGCCGAACAGGTTCCAGTAACCCAACGGATACGCCCAGCCAGGGTAGCCGCCGTGCAAGAAGCCGAAGCGGTAGGGGCCAAAGCCACCCCAACCGCCCCATCCACCCCAACCGCCGAGTCCCCAACCGCCGAGTCCCCATCCGCCAAGGCCCAAACCGAGCTGCTCCTTGTCGTCGTCCTTGTGGGCTTCCTTCGCGATGGTCGTAGCAGCTCCAGCAGGAGGGTCGATCTTCTCTGCAGTTCCAATCAGCGTGACACCGTCGGGTAAGGCAGACGCTTGAACCTTTTCGAGAGCTTCGGTCGGAGTCTTGACGACAGGTTGGTCAGCAGCGGCGACAGTACCGAGAATGGCCATCATGGCGACGAGGAAGACGCTGAACTTCATGGCTGTGATGGTGGTGTTGATTCTCGACTTGTTATGTTGGCAACAAATGGAGTTGTGGCTGTTCTAAGATTCCACCTCCAAGGGAAGTTAAATCCTTCATCCAAGCGAACAAATACCCGCGAAATCGAGGACTTTTCTTGCACTACATAAATGTTCGAGTTGGCGCACTCAATCAATCCTCAAGATTGACGCCGTCTTGGAGAAGACGAAGAAGAGGTTCCATCAAAACCAGCTTTGAACGAACCATTGTGTCACCAGTTCACACAAACCAACTTGCCTCACTTCGCACAGTTTCCGCAACGAACATGAAGCTCACTACTTTCGTCGTCACCGCCCTCGTCGCTGGTGCCGGCGTCGCTACCGCTGCCGGTCCGTCTGCACTGAGATCTCTCGCAGCGGCTGACACGCCCAGCTTTGCTGTTCCTGTCGACAAGGAGAGCGCGGACGCCGAGAACGGCAAGAAGGAGTGGTGGCACAAGGGTTTCCCGGGATGGGGGGGCTACGGATGGGGACCATGGGGACGCTGGGGTGGCTTCGGCGGCATTGGCTACGGATGGTAATCGCTGGTGACGGAGCGCACGGGTCGATCGACCATTGCTTTCCAAACTTGAATCAATTCCAACTTCCTCGACTTCCGTTATCGTGTGATATCACTAGTTAGGGCTGAACATGCACCAGTATTTCGAATGCAGGTTAAGTTGTGTCTGCTTATGCGCACATTTTTGTAATTCTGGTCTAATAGGGATTTCGGGCCATTTTTAGGATGTTTGACCTTTTTGAAGCATCACCACAATGTTTGTACACGTGTTAGTTGAGGTGCGGGAGTCGCTGTAATGGGGGTGAGGTCGACCTAGTAGTAGTAGTAGTAGAGCAAGATGAGGAACTAGAACTCGTTCTTCCCGAGGTGAACAGGTAAAACAACCATCTAGAAAATACCGCTACCTGGTGCCGCAATTAAAAGTAACGTTTATGGATGGAACAGCATTTCGGCAGGTTTACTCTGCTGACGAAACGCTTTTGTTGTTCTGATGAGGCATTATAGAGTAAAGCTCTTATGCAGTTTAGTAGACCTCTACACACGAGCTCGCAAGCACAGCGCTCGTGAAAGTCGCGTGGTGAGACTTTAGTAACCCAAATGAAAACTGATTTGAGACAATTTTTCGCCCAAAACGTCTAAGGTACAGTATAGGACGCAAATAGTCTACGGGTCAAGGACGTAGTACTTGCCGCCGATAATTCGGGAGTTTAATATGCTCAATAGTGTCTTGATCATGCGGTCTACACACTATCATCAGAACGAGAAACAAAAACAGTTGTTTGTTTTGAATAAAGCAAGGAACATGATACATCACAAACGTCGGCTGTAATTGTCAATTAAGTTCCACGGAAAGAGGATCAACAAAACTTCGTTGGCCTCATGAGCTAGTAGCATCATTCCCGATAAGTTTCTTGTTTTAGCTAGTCATTGACCACCGAAAACCAAATTCAGAACTTTATAACGAAAGAAAGCATGTATAGCAAGCTAACCCTACGACGTCGATCTACCCTCGGCGACAATGTAAGCTGCTAGCCATTTGAGGTAATCCGAGGTTACTTGAATCCATCTAGCAATAGTATAGACCACCGAAAGGAATGCCCAGACCACACCCACCGCCGTACAGACCAGCGCCGAACAGGTTCCAGTAACCCAACGGATACGCCCAGCCAGGGTAGCCGCCGTGCAAGAAGCCGAAGCGGTAGGGGCCAAAGCCACTCCAACCGCCCCATCCACCCCAACCGCCGAGTCCCCAACCGCCGAGTCCCCATCCGCCAAGGCCCAAACCGAGCTGCTCCTTGTCGTCGTCCTTGTGGGCTTCCTTCGCGATGGTCGTAGCAGCTCCAGCAGGAGGGTCGATCTTCTCTGCAGTTCCAATCAGCGTGACACCGTCGGGTAAGGCAGACGCTTGAACCTTTTCGAGAGCTTCGGTCGGAGTCTTGACGACAGGTTGGTCAGCAGCGGCGACAGTACCGAGAATGGCCATCATGGCGACGAGGAAGACGCTGAACTTCATGGCTGTGATGGTGGTGTTGATTCTCGACTTGTTATGTTGGCAACAAATGGAGTTGTGGCTGTTCTAAGATTCCACCTCCAAGGGAAGTTAAATCCTTCATCCAAGCGAACAAATACCCGCGAAATCGAGGACTTTTCTTGCACTACATAAATGTTCGAGTTGGCGCACTCAATCAATCCTCAAGATTGACGCCGTCTTGGAGAAGACGAAGAAGAGGTTCCATCAAAACCAGCTCTGAACGAACCATTGTGTCACCAGTTCACACAAACCAACTTGCCTCACTTCGCACAGTTTCCGCAACGAACATGAAGCTCACTACTTTCGTCGTCACCGCCCTCGTCGCTGGTGCCGGCGTCGCTACCGCTGCCGGTCCGTCTGCACTGAGATCTCTCGCAGCGGCTGACACGCCCAGCTTTGCTGTTCCTGTCGACAAGGAGAGCGCGGACGCCGAGAACGGCAAGAAGGAGTGGTGGCACAAGGGTTTCCCGGGATGGGGAGGCTACGGATGGGGACCATGGGGACGCTGGGGTGGCTTCGGCGGCATTGGCTACGGATGGTAATCGCTGGTGACGGAGCGCACGGGTCGATCGACCATTGCTTTCCAAACTTGAATCAATTCCAACTTCCTCGACTTCCGTTATCGTGTGATATCACTAGTTAGGGCTGAACATGCACCAGTATTTCGAATGCAGGTTAAGTTGTGTCTGCTTATGCGCACATTTTTGTAATTCTGGTCCAATAGGGATTTCGGGCCATTTTTAGGATGTTTGACCTTTTTGAAGCATCACCACAATGTTTGTACACGTGTTAGTTGAGGTGCGGGAGTCGCTGTAATGGGGGTGAGGTCGACCTAGTAGTAGTAGTAGTAGAGCAAGATGAGGAACTAGAACTCGTTCTTCCCGAGGTGAACAGGCAAAACAACCATCTAGAAAATACCGCTACCTGGTGCCGCAATTAAAAGTAACGTTTATGGATGGAACAGCATTTCGGCAGGTTTACTCTGCTGACGAAACGCTTTTGTTGTTCTGATGAGGCATTATAGAGTAAAGCTCTTATGCAGTTTAGTAGACCTCTACACACGAGCTCGCAAGCACAGCGCTCGTGAAAGTCGCGTGGTGTGACTTTAGTAACCCAAATGAAAACTGATTTGAGACAATTTTTCGCCCAAAACGTCTAAGGTACAGTATAGGACGCAAATAGTCTACGGGTCAAGGACGTAGTACTTGCCGCCGATAATTCGGGAGTTTAATATGCTCAATAGTGTCTTGATCATGCGGTCTACATACTATCATCAGAACGAAAAACAAAACAGTTGTTTGTTTTGAATAAAGCAAGGAACATGATACATCACAAACGTCGGCTGTAATTGTCAATTAAGTTCCACGGAAAGAGGATCAACAAAATTTCGTTGGCCTCATGAGCTAGTAGCATCATTCCCGATAAGTTTCTTGTTTTAGCTAGTCATTGACCATCGAAAACCAAATTCAGAACTTCATAACGAAAGGAAGCATGTATAGCAAGCTAACCCTACGACGTCGATCTACCCTCGGCGACAATGTAAGCTGCTAGCCATTTGAGGTAATCCGAGGTTACTTGAATCCATCTAGCAATAGTATAGACCACCGAAAGGAATGCCCAGACCACACCCACCGCCGTACAGACCAGCGCCGAACAGGTTCCAGTAACCCAACGGATACGCCCAGCCAGGGTAGCCGCCGTGCAAGAAGCCGAAGCGGTAGGGGCCAAAGCCACCCCAACCGCCCCATCCACCCCAACCGCCGAGTCCCCAACCGCCGAGTCCCCATCCGCCAAGGCCCAAACCGAGCTGCTCCTTGTCGTCGTCCTTGTGGGCTTCCTTCGCGATGGTCGTAGCAGCTCCAGCAGGAGGGTCGATCTTCTCTGCAGTTCCAATCAGCGTGACACCATCGGGTAACGCAGACGCTTGAACCTTTTCGAGAGCTTCGGTCGGAGTCTTGACGACAGGTTGGTCAGCAGCGGCGACAGTACCGAGAATGGCCATCATGGCGACGAGGAAGACGCTGAACTTCATGGCTGTGATGGTGGTGTTGATTCTCGACTTGTTATGTTGGCAACAAATGGAGTTGTGGCTGTTCTAAGATTCCACCTCCAAGGGAAGTTAAATCCTTCATCCAAGCGAACAAATACCCGCGAAATCGAGGACTTTTCTTGCACTACATAAATGTTCGAGTTGGCGCACTCAATCAATCCTCAAGATTGACGCCGTCTTGGAGAAGACGAAGAAGAGGTTCCATCAAAACCAGCTTTGAACGAACCATTGTGTCACCAGTTCACACAAACCAACTTGCCTCACTTCGCACAGTTTCCGCAACGAACATGAAGCTCACTACTTTCGTCGTCACCGCCCTCGTCGCTGGTGCCGGCGTCGCTACCGCTGCCGGTCCGTCTGCACTGAGATCTCTCGCAGCGGCTGACACGCCCAGCTTTGCTGTTCCTGTCGACAAGGAGAGCGCGGACGCCGAGAACGGCAAGAAGGAGTGGTGGCACAAGGGTTTCCCGGGATGGGGGGGCTACGGATGGGGACCATGGGGACGCTGGGGTGGCTTCGGCGGCATTGGCTACGGCTGGTAATCGCTGGTGACGGAGCGCACGGGTCGATCGACCATTGCTTTCCAAACTTGAATCAATTCCAACTTCCTCGACGTTGGGCCCCTTTAGAGGGCTTTTGACGGACAGCGCGCCAGAACTAACGGGCCGGGTGATCGATCAATTGGTGAAGCTATTGCCAAGCTCAACAAATTAATTCTGTGTCATACAGACCTCAAATTATTGGGTTAGTCGAACGATTCCGTCGCACCTGGAAAGATTGTGTAGCCACTTACATGAGCACGGACGAGCAGCGAGACTGGGATGTATGGGTGGACTTCGCTATCTACGACTACAACTCGGGACAGAATACAACAGTCAAACTATCCCCTAACGAGCTAATGATGGGACGAAGATAGCGGAACCCGAACGAACTGTTGCGAACAGCGAACGTGAATGAAGCGGGCGAGCTGATAGAGTACCGTCGGATGTTGTTGGCAGCGATGACGAAGAGTCAGGAATGCTCTGAGCGGGCAAGAACGTTGGAGCAGCAGCGACAAGCGAGATACTATAATCGGAAGGCGAAGCAAAAGCGGACGGTGAGGCCAGGAAGGCCAAAAGCGTCTAAGTATGCAAATCCGTGGCTGGGTATTATGCGAGTAATTGAGTCCGCTGAGTACGACAACTTTCTGGTTGAACGTGAGGACACGGCAGACGAGCGGGAGCGGTGCATCGCGCACGTGTCATTTCTGGTGAGTTATCACTACCCTACGGAGTTGCTGAAGAAAACGGCGGCTGATATTGCCGAGCAGCTCGAGTATGAAGGTGCGACTGGACGGCAAGCAGATGCCACGGCGGCAGCGAAGGCTGTACGACCAGCGTCGGCACTTGGCGATCCAGCAGCTTCGGTCAGAGGCACGAACGAGTCGAGCGGAAATGGAAGGAACAGCAGCATGGCAGCAGTCGAACGAAGTCTTGGTGGAGTTGCGCCGGAGGCGAAGACGCAACAAAGCAGGTCAATACATATTGGAGGGTACAAGTTACGACCAGCGAGATCGGCAACAGAGCGAAGCGTGCAGCCTACAAACAATGGCGGACGGCGATGGGTGTCGGCCAAGGAATACGATCGGTTCTTCCAAACCGCCAGAGTCGTGGAAGATTCTGAGGGAGGAGAAGGCGTGTAATAGGTGGGAGCGACGACGGAGACACGAGCGGGCACGCGTCGATGGGGGGCAGCCGGGGTGCGTCAAGAATGGCAGCAAGACGAACTTGAAGTGGCGCAGCAGGTAGATGGGGTATTAGCTGGATCGAGCAGCCGAAGTCCTCGAGGAGCAACCGTCGTTTGCAGCCGCGCAATCGAGATCTTCACGGCGAAGGGCGTCACGAGAACTTGGCGACGGCAACGAGCGGCTCGAAGCAGTCGATGCTGTATTGGTGGCTGAGAGAGTGCAACGAATGAAGATCGTGGGCGACCGGGGCCGCGGCCGAGAAGACAAACTCACTTAGCTATTTGCAGGGGTGGGCGAGCACAGGGCAAGCAGCAGCGCAGCGGGCAACGGCCGCGGCACAGCGGACAGTTGGCGGACGGAATGTGGTACGAGGAGGTTGGACGGACGAGGAGCGAGTGGTTGGGTCGGTGACGGACGCGTTACCGAAGGGCTGCAATCGGACGGAAAAGCAGAGCAGCGAGCTGGGGTCTGGGCGGTGCGAGATGGAGATCGCGGCATCTTCGGTCAGTTGAGGCTCGAGGTGAAGCGCAGACACAAAGAGCGGGGTCTAGGGACAGCGAGTGGAACGGAAGGACGTGCGTGGTCGAGAGTTGGTTGAGAAGTCTCTGTCAGTGACGGAGCAATTGAGGTTGAGAGTTGAGTTGCGACTACGCAGCGACCTTGGTGGACCACTTAGCGGGCACTGTGAGCGGTACGACCCGCCAGCAAGCAGGCGTAACGAAGACATGTTACATAAGTAGCATCCTACTTGTTACATAAATAGCATCCTACTTAGCTTTAATTTGTTTTTACCAGCTCGAGCTTGAGCGTCAAGCCATTCCTCAATTTTCTGTGTTCTGTGCTCATGACCGTGGTCACCTATCAACTGCACAGCAAGGAGTTGGCAATTTACGGAAGCCAACCGTGCTGCAATCTGGCTTATAAATCGCTGTAATGCCGGGCTGAATGTGACAGAACGCTGGGAAGTGTGGGCGAGTGTCACAAGACAGGCAAATGCATTTGCTTTTCTAATGTCGTGCTTGGATTGAACCACTCAGTACCAAGCGATAGCGTGATTGGTTATCTTATATATTTCTTACTGAACGAAGTAATGCAACACCTCTAAATTCGCATAGTTGAGGGGTCGATCTATGTATGACTTGATGCTATCGAGCAGTTCGGTCAATGGCATGCACCGGAATTATCAAGGGAGACTCACGCAGAGTTCGTCTTGAGGAAGACGCAATAAAGTTAAGTGTTTCTGTCGCAGTGCAATCAGCCTCCGACGCAGCAATAAGAGCGAATGCGTATTAATTTGCGATGGAACATCATAAACGAAGCAAAAAAAAAAGCACGGGAAATAGACGCCCGCACCATTTTTTGGTTTTATTATTGGAATAGCGCATTGGTTTCCCAAAAATCATGGAAGCAAAGATTCGTCTCCGTCGTATCAGATCGGTTGGGAATAGCACCAATTGGGTCTTTAGCAGTAATAGAGACCGCCGAAAGGAATGCCCAGACCACACCCGCCGCCGTACAGACCAGCACCAAACCGGTTCCAGTAGCCCAACGGATACGCCCAGCCAGGGTAGCCGCCGTGCAAGAAGCCGAAGCGGTAGGGGCCAAAGCCACCCCAACCGCCCCAGCCACCCCAGCCTCCGAGGCCCCAACCGCCAAGGCCCAAACCAAATAGCTCCATGTCGTCGTCCTTGTCATTGTCGTCGTCCTTGTCATTGTCGTCGTCCTTGTCATTGTCGTCGTCCTTGTCATTATCGTCGTCCTTGTCATTATCGTCGTCCTTGTCATTATCGTTGTCCTTGTCGGCTTCCTTCGCGATGGTCGTAGCAGCTCCAACAGGAGGGTCGATCTTCTCTGCAGTTCCAATCAACGTGACGCCTTCGGGTAATGCGGACGCTTGGACCTTTTCGAGAGCTTCGGTCGGAGTCTTGACGACAGGTTGGCCAGTAGCCGCGACAGCTCCGAGAATGGCCATTATGGCGACGGGGAAGACGCTGAACTTCATGGTTGTGGTGGTGTTGGTTCACTTAGTCGAAAGTTGGTATGTGTCGGAGGCAACACAGCTTGATTACGTCTTCTTCACGACGAGCTGAGCGTGAGTCGCTTATTATCAGAAGAAAAGTTCCGGCATTTGCTTCGTCACTTCTTCGCGTGAGACTACTTGGAGTAGCATCAAGTCGTGGACCCGTCAATCTACGTAACGTTGCTCGCTCTTGCTAGGATAACAATTATTGTAGTCCCAAATAGTATCGGTAGTCCCAAGTAGTGTCGTCCTCATACTTTTTCTTTATCGGTAGCATTAATTGTTTGGCCCATGAAGAAAGGTGATCGTAATTTACTTTCTCGAATCTCGCTTTTGGCCTCACATTAATGGGTACTACTGTAGTAATGCAAGTAGTAGCACGGTATGAATATAGCACGCGGTCAATTCTGGAGGACCTCGTTTGACACGGGAAATTGGTGAATACTATATTTGTTGCAAGTTTGGCAAGTAGGAATAGAGATGGTCTGTCATCAAAGACGCTGGGAGGTGTGGACGAGTCAGTGTCACAAGACAGTCAAATGCATTTGCTTTTCTGATGACGTGGTTGGATTGAGGCATGGTACCAACGCAACATAGCGTGATTGATTATCATCCATGTATTTGTTACTTAACGAAGTAATGCAAAATCTTCGTGTAGTTGAGGGGTAAAAGCTATCTATCGCAAAGTCGGATAGATGCAGCACCTTTTTACTATAGAAAAATGTATCGTGCTGCATCTTTCCAACAAGTGCGGTAGGATTTGACTTGTCCAAATCACGGTACAGATCTTACAGTACCTAGCAAATCGTGGTGTGATTGATCGACGAGCGCCATTGCTGGACGCGTGTCATGGCAGAATCGTCCCCTCCCTGAAGACCCCCCCACCACCACCACCATCACGAGACCATGCCAAGATAACGAATCCCCCTGTCCTACGCCAATGCTTTTAAGCTTCGTCTAGTTCAGGACTATCTCGCTACAGCCCAAAACGGCGTCATCAGGAAGGAATTCTGTCTGGGCACGGGGTATCAAACGTCCGACGCTGCAAACTGGCAGCATAAACTCGACCAGATCATTGCGGCATCCCGACGCCGAGGCTCAGCGCACCCGGCTCAAGCCTCTAGGCTTAAGCTTGGAGGCAGCGGGCGCATCTCCGAGTCAGCGCCGGCAGAAGATGTGGTGGTGACTTTCATCAAGGACGCACGGCGTGAAGAGCAAGTGGAAACCCGTAATATAACTATTCGGAAGGTCGCTGATCTAGCGCCGGAGTTCATGGAGGGCAAAAGCATTGACGCATAGCTAGCATGGTGTGCGCGCTTATGCACCGCAGGGTCTTGATCATTCGACGCATAAGCTACTCAGGTCGAAAGACGGGGATCGACCTTGAAGAATCCCGGGTCGCATTTGTCGCGGAGGTGCTCAAAGTTGCGCAGAGCCACTGCTTCGACCCCCAGCTTGGGCTCCCGCTTAAGAGGGCCATTTTCAACATGGACCAAACGTCCATTTGCAGTACCATGTGCTCTCAAACTACGGTGGAATTCGTCGGAGCTACCAGCGTACCTACGCTAACTGAAGGGAGCAACAGCTACCAGTGTACTATGGCGCTCACGGTTGGAACGGACGAGCGGAAGTTCCCGCCCTACTTCGTCTTCCAGGGGCAACCAGGTGCGACGTGGACAAAGAGGTCAGCAGGTACTGCGAGGCTTCTGTTGTCGTGGTTTCGGTTCAGGCCAAAGCCTGGTTCGATCTTCGAGTCACGCTTGACTGGATCGAAACTTGATGGAAGCCCAACGTTACAGAGCCTTCGATTATCTTTCTAGATAGTCCAACGGTTGACAAAATGCGGGAATGGTCGACGCCCTCGCATGCACTGGGACGTCGGTTCTATTCGTACCCAGTAGTTGCATGGGGGTTGCCCAGCCACTGGACGTCGGAATAATGGCGCCGATCAAGCAGCACATTCGCAAGTGCTACAAGAATGGCCCAGCTGGCAGAGCCCGCAAGATAACTCCGGGTGAGCGTCGACGCGGAATGTTCGACCGCGTGATTACTGCGATGGGGAAGATGGTGGTGGTAAGGTGGCCTTCTATTTGGTGTTTATGTTTGTTTTCTATAGAAGCCTGCTATGTATGTAATACTTGCCGCTTGCTCCGGCACCTTGTTTCGGATGTATTCGTGGATGATGATCTGCTGGTTACTCTTTAGATGGACGTTCTGGTTCATGCCAAGTGTGGCGAGGAATTTGGCTGCTTTAAGCCGAGCTTGAGTCGGTTTTTCCCACATGATTCCGAGTAAATTGTTCTGCCTTTCCGTAGGGGTTCCAAAGCACGTCGGTGTTCTCCAGGCGTTGTCAGATTTTCCGGTCAAGCGTGTTGATGCGCAAAAAGACCTGTTGTATCTCCGTATCTGCTGCCAGACTTTGGATCCCGCTTGTATTACTTGGACTGCTGCTTCGAGCAGGTTGTCCGGTGCAGCTAGACATATGCTACCGGCTCGTACGGCTTGCCAATTAGAGTCACTTTGGTGATAATATAGCACCCATCCGCCGTTCCACACCCATGTTCATATGATTTGTAGGCAGTCCATTATCCATGCCACAAAAGTCGAAGGTGGTGCATTTCGAGCTGCCGTATTCATAATTTGCTGACAAGTGTCAAGACATAGCCCTTGGATGCGTTTGGAAAGGTCACGCTTCCACGCACTTGCTACTGCTTGGACTTGGTAGTTTCCTGCAGTTTGGACTGCTGCTATTGTGGGTTCTTCATTGCTATTTTTTTATTTGTTATTGAATACAGCATCGTTCCTGAGTCTCCATAGCATTGCTGGGGCTGTAGTTGACCATACTGGCCAGAGTAGGTTCATCGTTGTAGAGTGTTGGTATGTTCATCTGCCTATACACGCTTTTGCAAGAGATAGGGAAGCTATTAAAATCGGTGGCGCTGTCCGGCTAGCTATCGCTGGCTGGAGGTGCTGCATGTATGCTTCTGGGCATTGTTCTCCCATCCAAGTGCATACCATGATGCCCAGGCCCCTTGTGACATAGCTCCAGATATTGTCATCTATCGTTTCTTCCGTACAATGACAAAGTTGGTCCGGACAGTGTCGATTTTGTGGCCAGCCCTCATGTCTTAGATTGAGAACTCCGAGGGCTATCCGGTAGACCGTCCAATTTTGGTAGTCAGTGTGGAGTCCCTCTTGGTTCCACAGTTGCGCCGGGCTTTGTTGTAATGCGGCTTGTCCCCACGTTGATATTGTAGACCTGCTTTGTATTTTCTTGATCCTTGGTTTCAGTTTGTAGTAGCTGTGCAGTTTTGCCCGCTTCGTGCTCTCTTTCCGGAGCGTCTGAGCAATATGGAGTGCTGATGTTCTAAGACGGGTCTTCCAGGGGTACAAGCTGACTCTTGGGTTTGCCTCAAAAAACTTATGCGTGCTGTTCGTTCCCACGCCTCTAATTCTCGAAAGTCTGTATGTTTTTGGTATTCACTGTCTATCCATGTTGTTCTCCACGTCCGCCATTGCTTCCTTCCGTCATGTGAAATGCCGCTGGTCCTGATGTGCTTATTGTCTAGCTGCTATGATACTCGCCTCTCCTTGCTCTTGAAGTGTCCAGTGAAGTTTATGACGGAGTCTTGGTAGCGATATGAGTTTGAGTGTCTCCTCTGGAAGGCTCCATAAATTCCATGGAATGCTACGTAAGACACTGCGGCACCAACTGTGAACTTTTGGGGGTATTTGGTTCTGCTGCTAAAGTCCCGGAGGGACGGTTTTATCGTTATGCAGTGAATGCCAAAGTCGTTATAGCCTCTGGCGTGGAACGTTGCAATTTCCTGAATACTACAGACTTTCATCATCGGGAAGTCTTGATGTCTGAGTGGCTTGCCATTTTGGTCTACCAGGATGGCATTTGTATCCCACGCAGAGTGTAGCACGAATCTTGCACCCTGTGGAAGTAATGGTTTCCATGGGTTTGTCGTCGTTGTGTATCCAAGCGTTTCGTTATCAATCCAGTAACTAGATGTGTGGGGCTTGTGCTGGGATGTGTTGATTGGGTTTTGAGTTGATCTCTGATCAGTGTGCCGAGAGATTGTGTCTGGGCTTCCCAGAGCTCCATCTTTCCAAGGCACTGAGCTGATATCCGCGTTGTCCCGTTCTTTTCTATCAACGCTCTCCTTATCATTCCATCTGATGTCGGCCGGAATCTACACTAATATAGGCTCGTGCCTTCGCGACGGTGTACTGCTGTATGCCATGCTGCCTTGTATACATCTCCAGATCCTTATAGCCATCTTCGGCGAGGCTGCTTCTCGTTGCTGTAAGCGCTCTAGTAATGTTCTGGAGTCCAAGGCCTCCTGCCTGTACTGGTGCAAATATGTCGCCGGGTTCTACTTGTGTCTCGATGTCTCTGTCCCGGTCGTTCCTCGCCATAAAAGCTTATTCTGCACGTATTCCGGCCGCTTTAGGGTCTCTTTGGGTGGGATGAACTGCTTGCCCGTGTATAAAAAATATAGCAGGAAGTGCAACTGCATGGAAGGGTTGGATTCGCTGGACGACCGAGTTACTCATTGTGGTCGCTATTGAATTTTCTCGATTCGTATGTTCCAATTTTCTGTAGTAGTGTCTCCGTTGCCAAACCAGTATCCAAGTTGCCTCGTGGTTTGACGCGGTTGTAGCACAGGATAGCCATTCCACTTGGACGGTGTTCTGGCTGTGTTTAGTCCTATGGTTATACTCTTTTGGGGTTGGACGTGAAGGCCGGAAAGATCTCCAAAATGAGGAGACTGAGTCAAAAAAATCTCTATGACCGGCGCTAGAAATATGGTACTATCGTCTACAAAACCTGTAAGCTTATGGCGATATTGTTTGAGGCTTGTGATCTGGATTCCTTTAGCTGTGGATCTCGGTTTATTCTTTGCGCCAGTGTGTCAATTGCCAAATTGACTATGAGCGGTGCTAGGGGGCATCCTTGCCTGATTCCAGACGCGACTTTCAAATCTTGGGAGGTTTGACCATTTACCAGAAATCGTATCCATCCCTATTCGATGTAGAACTTCCAATGCCTTTGAAGTTGTTCCTGAGAGCTTCCTCGGATTGTTTAGGCGTTAGATCTTCTTCGTCTGCATTTTGTGCGTGGAGTATATGGAGTCTCACTTGATGGGAAACGCCTGGAAGAAGAATTGGTTCGCGGCCGCGACAATCCCTTTTTTTCAGCTTGCTTGTCAAGGTTTCAAGTAAGTTTCCTTCCCCAGGTCCCTTACAGTCTTTCTGCAACAATGCCATCGCTACACTGTAGTATTGGCAACTGCCGTTTGGCGGTGAGTCAACCTCCACGAGGCCGCGCTGCTGTAGGATCTGTTGTTCAGTACACTGTTTCAATTTCTGGTTCTTGGGATCTATTTGTTTGATTGCGTTTATCGCGGTTGCGATAAATGGGCCTCTTTCTCGTTATTTGCGCCGTGATCAACTTTTCAACCTTTTCCATGTGTTGAGATTTGACGCCAAGTTTGCTGCGAATTTCCTCTGCTATCGATTACCTTCCTGTACGTGCCCTTTCGTCTCATTCAAGGTTGTACTGAATGCTCGGTAGTACGATGGTTGGTGCATGGGCATTTCTTCCGATGCATTTTGCGCAGGATTGCTCGGGGAATGCTTTCTCGTGGGTTATTAGAGGAGCATTTGGCCTCTGTCTCCTCGGGAGTGTATTTCCTCCGGTTTTGCGTGGCTATTTGCCATTTTGAGCCGCTCGCGCGGGTTCCGGGATGCATGGACGGTTAGGAGACTATGATACTGTCGATGTTCGGTCCTCGTAGCGATGCTCAGGCAGTGATGGAGCGTACACTGATGATTCCACACTTCCTTCTCCTGCCAGAGTTGTTCCAGTCCTGTCAAGCTATTGATCGTGGATTCTCTGCGTCGAAATGCGCTACGTCTTCAGCCGTGACAGTGATGCATATTTTCGTCTGTTCCACTGGTCATCCGACACGTTACATCTATTGCGGTTGTGCCCATTGACTCCGCACTGGAAGCATGGGTTTGAGGCGTTAATGCTTGAATGGTGGACCAATATTTTGATTCCATCCCAGTTTATGGACCGCCAGCCTGTCAAGAAGCTCGGGCATCCGGACCAACGGAAGAAATATCCCAGATGTCCGTTTGCAGCGTTAAGCTTCCATTGGAGGGTTCCTGCCAAGTCGAGTATATTCCGGAGTAGTTCAGCCGAATGTAGGCATCAATAGCAGCTTCGTCCGCGCATTGCGATACATTAAGCAGTCGTACATGGTAGCGATCTCGTGGATTCTCATTCTTGCTTTCATCAGTCCCCACTTGCCATTCCAGATAGATTTGAGTCCATTGCTACTACCGGATAATCTGTTCCGTCTTCAGGGTGCTCATTGACGAGTGGCAAAGTTCTATTACGGAAAGGAAGCGATCGAATTTCGCGACCCCACTTAGCGGCCAGCTCGCGCGTCGTCCAGAAGATGATGTACTGCGTGTACGTTACGGTCATAGTAGACTTGCTTAGCCTCTTGAAGCAGTGCGATTACTTTCTGCTTGTCATGACAGTCATGCTCTAATCCCATTGTGATCATGCCAACCTATCGCGCCCTGGTCTGAAAGTCTGGGTAAACCGGAAGTCCGCTTGAAGCTGATGGCCAAGTCTCTCTTCACTTGCGCTTGAATGGTGTTTTTTATCTTCCTAAGCGCTTCACTACTACAGATTCGCTTCAGGAAATCGGGAAGTTTTCAGCATAAAATAGATCCTTCTATCCGTTTGATCACGGTGCTTCCAGATGTCGTTCGTTTTCGTAGCTGAGTCAGGAATCCAAACGGGTCTCACATAGCTTCCTGAGAGCGGTAATGACTTCAGCTGCATAACTGCTTTCTGGAAGCAGAATAAAGATGTTAGATCATCATTCTTGTCGACATCTTGGTCTCGGTTCGTAGAAGCGCCTCCCTCGGTCCGGTGAGCCCAGATGTTCGTCATTGGTTGATTCGTGATTTGCATCATCGTGATACGGTGTTCAATGACATCACAGAATGGTCGACGTGACTTGTAGATAACACGTGTTAGGTCATATAGGCGTCCTTTCCATTTTCTGGCGTCTCCCTGACCTACTTTTCCATCTTGAACGAACAGGCGTATCAGAGCGTCTGTTTCCGTTTCCGTCAACTGGGGGTAGTGATTTTTACTCTCTTCTAACGCCTCACCAGGGTGCGTTCCAAAGATCTGAGCAAACATGCGCTGGGTGTAGTCCAGGGCACTTTCTACCTCCCGGGCGGCTTGGTGTTCTAGGTCCTTGGTTTCGGCGTGGAGATAGTTAAGCATTTCGGCAAAGGTCAGTGCTTTTGCTTCCTCGTCTTCGAACTGAGAGGGTTCGTCGGTGCTTTCAAACAGTCTTGAAGGCTGTGGATCCTCTTCTCGGTCTGTCATAGACGGCGTGTTCGACTCAGTCTTTAGCTCGTGAGTGCTTTCCTCCGTTTGTTCCTTCGGCTCGGGGTTGGTCAAGGTGGTAGTTCGGCGCTTCTTGCCGCTGCCAGAGTCGCTAGGTTTATCACTGTTGTCCTCGTCTTGCCCGCGCTTGAGCCTGGCTACTAGCTCCGCCATATAGCTGTCTTCATCGCTAGGTGTCGACTTGCTCAGGTCGATAACCGCAGGGGGTTGCCCCAAGCCCTCCTTGCCTGGTGGCTCGTCCGTCGTCTGTACATAGGTCGTCGGGTGTCTTAGGAGAACTGGCGACGGCCTATAATACAGGCTTCGATGCTTTGATCAAGATTCCGCGTTGAGATCTTCTCTCGTTTAGTATCCTCTGTCGTCTCGTGTGGTTCACCCCCAGTCACCACAGGTTTTCTCGGCGGCTTCCGTCTGAACGGTCGGTCGCTGAAAGGGAAGTGCTGCGACGGGGAAGATATCGGAGGAGACCGTATGCACCGCGTTCCAGAAGGCAGGTCCGTTCGTCCCGTACGGTCCTTCATTTGGTGCTTGACCATTCGCAGAGCAAACTTAGTCGGATAAGTACAGTATTTCGTCAATACAAAACTCAAGTCAATCGTTGCACATTGATTTAAGAGGTGATGGGCTGATGGGACTAGTCGCTGCTGATATGCTGTATTCCATGGTGAAGCCAGGTAATTATGCTTTCCACTTCAAGTTGTAGTTCCGGTATACAGTGCATACCGGTATATCTGCGATTGTCCGGGGCGCTCTCCAGGGACCACCCGATGGACGTGGCGTTCTCCCCTCATTCGATTCCAGAAGAACGCCACGCAAGCAAGAAGAAGGGGGTCTCTTCTCTCAAATACGACATGCTCACCCGCGGAAATACCGACCAAGCCAGCGCTCCTAGTTCGCCCTCATCCAGGGCCGTCAGGTCTCCTTCGGGTAGCCAACCCCCAGCTGCTCCTGCGGCTGCCGCTCCTGACGTTGTGGACGTCACAGGCGCGGCAGCCCCGTGGACTACGGCGCCTCCGCGGCGCACGAGATAGCCTGCACCTCTGCGAACGATCAAGCGCGCGCCACCGAAGGCGGTTTACAGCGACGGTAGGGCGGAGGGCCGTAAGGGCAAGAAGAAGCTGGAGAGGCACCCCACAACCGCCGGGATCTCCTTGACGCCGCGGAAATCCATCAGCGACTGCCACCACGACTCGGAGTCCGATCTGGAGGACAAGCCACCTGCCCAGCCTGCGAAGAAGGTGCGGAAGACACCGGTGAAGGCGAAAGTAGGTGCTCCCACGAAGGGGGCGTCGGCTGCGACAAGAGCCGACGGCGGATTCGACTTGAACTCGTTCATGACCTCATTCGAGAGTGGCACCGCGCAAGAGGAGAGCATCGCGGCCGAACAGATGCCTGAAGTAGCTGCCGGTACTACGCAAGACAGCTCCGACATGCGGGCCCAATTACAAGTGCTGAAAGATCAGATCGAGCGCCTTCGAGTTGTGGTAGCTGGCCAAGCGCATGCAGGGGCACCAAGTCCCGCGGCAGTTGGTCTGCACGCTGCGCCGTCGGCTCCGACGGCCCCAAACAACAAGGTAGAGTGCCGCCGGCCGAAGTCTGCTACTTAACAACTTGAAGCTTCCCGGAAGGTGCCGAGAAGGCGAAAGGCGACTACAGTCCGCCGCAAGACCATCTATTGGCCGCAAGAGGCATGTTCCGGACGTTTGATACGGAAGCAGATAAGCCCCTGTCTGCGATGTCGTTTGTGCTGGGAATGCGGGAGCTCGAGTCGACCAAGCTTTGAACGACGCCCACCGTTCTGATGGCGATCTTTCAGAGGCCTTCTGGGGTCGCGCGGTCTGACGGTGCTGCACTTCAAGGAGTCGTCGGAGATGGCGACGCTGAAAGACGACTCAACGAATGCCAACTTCTCCAGAGACTTCAGCCCATCGGCATCACTGCCTCCGGCTAGGTCAACTGCGCCTCCTACGAATTCGGCGCGCTAGCGGAACTTTTCCGTGAGGGCGTCTGTTTTTCTCTTCGTCCCACCTCGTCGGCCGCCCGAACACCCGGTTCACCGGGTGGCCAGAACGACCTCCCCGGAGCCGGGGCTGCTACGCTATCACTCCGGCCTTACGGTCCGGGTCGGCTATACAGCCTTCCCCATCTATACAACTACCCCAGCCTATACAGTCCGGGCCGACCATACAGTCGCCACGACCATACGGCCAGTGCCGGTCATACAGCCGGTACACTCATCACGCTCACCATGCAGAGCGTTACTTTTGTCAAAGTCACAACATCCTACTGTGTCAGAGATGGAGGCGCTATATTCGGAAGCCCTGGCGAGAGCCCCACGGTGGACGGAGTCCCATGGCTCTCGCTGTACTACGTCCAAATTACCTGCGTCCCATCGTCAGTGTCAAGGAGGCAGCAGCGATGCACGCAAACGCCCGCGCAAGAAGTGACTTGATGCATTTGACATGCAGGGCTACGCTGGCTTAAGCGATGACGAAATTGGGCATCACCCTTCAGCCGATGACCACCCCATTTCTCGCCCGGAAACCGTGGGCCCTGAGTATCTTGTGAATACACCGTTGCAGAAGGCTCTATCCGAGTATACGAGAAGGTCAGGCCCTTCACTGCCCGCCTTTGTAGAGCTGGTTCGGAGGTAGACGGTTAGCGACTACCGGCCTAACAAAAACATGATACCGGCGGTGCTGAACGCAGTCTGCAAAGGCTACGAGCGTTTGGATGAGCTACAGAAGAAGGCGGTGTTGAAGTTCAGCTGGGCAAGACACCACTGCGACAGTTACTACGTCCACCAAACCACGGATCAGCGAGGGACCGCC
This sequence comes from Phytophthora sp. 'mugwort', assembly GCA_033558025.1. Taxonomy (NCBI): domain Eukaryota; phylum Oomycota; class Peronosporomycetes; order Peronosporales; family Peronosporaceae; genus Phytophthora; species Phytophthora sp. 'mugwort'. The sequence goes on along the minus strand of JAUCEF010000004.1, from coordinate 1,818,742 downwards.
TCAACGTTCTTCGCAAGAACATTCGCAAGGAAGAGGGCGCAGGACGATGCTTGGTGCTCAACCGGGACCTCCTCAAGCAATGGCCAGAGATTATCATCAGTCCCTTTGGGTTGTCGACAAGGGCGGTGAAGACACCAACGTTGCTGGCCGCACGATCGACGATCTGTCGTACCTCGAATGCGCCTCCATCAACGACTGCACAGATCAGGGCAGCATTATTAAGCCGGAGTTCAGACATTGCGATGCCGTAGCAACCGAGATCTTGAAGTCGAAGCGCGATCACCTCACGCGAAGATCTGTGTAATGGCAGGCGACGTAGCCTCGGATTTCCGCAACATCAGTATCCACAGCAATAGTGTATACCTCTTCGCCGGACATATCGAGGAAGATGTTGTCATCGTGATCGAGCTCGCCGCACCGTTTGGCTGGATTGGGTCCCCTGGGTTCTACGAGAATGCAGGTGGTGCCATAGCTCGTGGACGTGCTTCTCACACCAACGACGTGTTCCCAGGAGGTTTATTCAATTATCATTGGGTTGACGACCACATCAATGTGATTGCAGACATCGGCCAATCCTGCAGCGACGCGGATTGTTCTCACCGATTTGCCATGGTGGCCGTCCTGGATGCAGACGCAATCAGCGCCAAGAAGTTCACTCGGTGGCACACATGACAGCGCGTGCTCGGATTCCAATTTGATCCCGTCGCGGAAACGGTGTACATGCCAGATGCAAAAATCGAAAAGGTACGGGAAATTGTGGCATCTGCCTTCTTTTCCTCCTCGTTATCAAGACAGGCCTACCGGGTCGCTGATGGGTAGGCTCCGGCACGTAGCGACTTGCATCCGTGCTGCACGACCGTTCCTCCAACGTCTACGTCAAGTGAAAGTCATCTGCATCGTTTTCAGAGAGTACCGATCACGCCATACATGCAGCAGGACCTGTTGTGGTGGTGTCTCGTTCTGCACACGCCGCAACTGAACGGGGTGTCGCTAGAATACTTCAACTCTCTCCCGGCGCTGGATATTGTGGTCGAAATGGATGCGTCCGATTACGGGCTTTGCGCGTTAGACGTGCATTCGCAGGAGGCCCTCATGTACCAATTCTCGGGCAGTGAGCGTGGTCTGATTGCCAAGTTTAAAAACGGCGAGCTCAACGGGTCCGACATCAACTTCCGCGAGCTGCTCTCTTGTGCCTTGCGGTCCATGCGTGGGGTCGCGGTGGGGATCCGATGTTGCTAGCAAAGGGGCCCTGTCACGTTCAGTTCTGCATTGACTACATCTCTGATGTGGCATGGCAAAACAAGTTCTCCTCGCGGAACCCGCGCGCCCAAGTGATCATCCGGTTATTGAGATGGTGTGATACTACGTTTCATCTCCGTTTTTCGGCACCTCATGTCGCTGGTGTTGATAATGAATGCGCTGACGCCGGCTCCCGCATCGCCGCTAACCCATTGTACTCGACCAAGGTTTCATCACTAACGCCTGGTTGGTCGCAGGTTCCGCCGACAGTAGATATTCAGGATTTGACCGACATCTTGCTGCATATCTCCGCGCGCACTCCGTTGCTGACTCCACGTTCGACCAGTACAGCCGATCGCTAACCAAATGGACGGTTTGGACATCTCGCCACGGTCTCGCGCCCTCCCTGGCAGGTGTGCCTCTTCTCGACCAAGTGCAGCACATTTCAGCATTTATTCTCCACAGCTTCCAGTTCGGCTACGAATCGGGAGGGCCCATTCGAAATGACTCGATCATGGCGGTCCTCCTCAGTGTCCGGCATTTCTTCGCGGCAGCCGGTTGCGACTTCCCCATTGCACACCCGCACATCCGCATGCTTCTTAAAGGAATCAGCCGCATCGACTCGCCACGGCGGCGTAAAGCACCTGTCTCGCTTGAGCTCCTCGAGACGTGCTTTCGCAGCCTCTCGTGACCGAGCCCTAAACAAGGGGTTATGTGCCTGGCGTTCTTTTTCCTCTTGAGGCGATACAGAAGTCGTGGAGATTACTGGAGTTTCCTTCAAGCGGTTTGCTGTCCGAGCGCAAGACATCCCAGTCCTGGATGCGAAGGGCCGTCAACCCTTCTCTCCCTAGAGCACAGTCTGTTTATGCGTCTGATCGGCTCCAAGACAAACCAAGACGGCTCCCCCACTACAAGGATGTTGTCGCGATCCGGCCACCAATTCCTGTGCCAATTGTTTAATGCCCTGCTCCTTCTTCAGGCTCATAGCCTGCCTGCTGAGATCCCAGCCGCAGTGTACCTGGATCGTCGCGGAAAGCCGGCATGCATTGCGACTGCTAAGTGGCAGAGGCTATCAGGCGAGCTGCCGTCAGTACTGGCCAAGACCCGCATCGGTTAGTTCGCACTCTCTACGAGCCGGTAGGACGACGAACATGTACCGATCGGGCACAGATGCACTCACAATCCAGTTCCACGGACGATGGGTTTCGACGCGTTTAAGGCCTACACTAGGCTTTGCAAGGAGTCAGTGGCCACGTTGTCGGCAAACATGGTGGCAGGTCCACGGGATGATTCGACTTTGCATTAGTGGGGCTGACTGCATGACCATTTGGGGTACCGCTCTCCTCGTCCCTTATCGGACTGAGCTGATGGTCGTTGCATAAGCTCCCATTAATGTAACTTTGTTGACCCCCATGACTTGTGGAAAGCTGTATTCCATGGTGAAGCCAGGTAATTAATGCTTCCACTTCAAGTTGTAGTTCCGGTATACAGTGCATACCAGTATATCTGCGGTTGTCTGGGTACTCTTCAAGGACCACCCGATGGACGTGGCGTTCTCCCCTCACTTCGATTCCAGAAGAACGCCACGCAAGCAAGAAAGACCCGCCTCTCCTTTTCCCTTATCGCACTGAGCTGATTGTCATTACATAAGCTTCCATTAATGTAACTTTGTTTGACCCCCATGACTTATAGAAAGCTGATAGTTGCAGTATGGCTGATGCAAACTGCTGCATATTTCCAAATATCCGACTTTTACGGTGTTCCCAACCGATCTGATGTGCAATACAAGACGAGCAAGGCGAACCCGAAACATTGCTTCCATGAACCTTTGAGAACCGATGAGCTATTCCACTAACAAAATGCTTTAATTATAGCGTCCATTGTCGTGTTTTTGTTTCGTTTATGATGCTTCAACGCAAATTGGCAAATTCTCGCTCCTGCTGCTGCGTCAGAGGCAGGTTGCGCTGCTGACACATACGACTTCATTGCGTCTTCTTCAAGACGAACTCTGCGTGGGTCTCACTTTATCATTCGAGAACTAAAACTGCTCGGATAGAAGTTGATCGCTGTAGAGGTTTTGCTTTACTTCGTACAGCAAGAAATTAATTGGTTAATGCGCCAAGATAATCAATCACGCTATTGCGTTGGTACCGAGTGGGTAGGCCTCAATCCAAGCACGACATCAGAAAAGCAAATGCATTTTTGACCGGCTTGTAACACGACTCCGTCACGCCTCCCAGCGTACTATGTCAACAGTGCATAAGAACGATTATATCACTTCAGTCCGGCATTGGAGCGATTTATAAGCCAACGCAGCAGTGGTTGGCTTCCGGAAAGTGCAAAGTGCTTCGTAAATTGCCAACTTCCCAGCACCTTGGAAATCCCGTCCAAAAGACCACAATTGATACACATGGCGAGCGTTCAACAGCAGGCATAAGACCCTGGTCTTTGATGACAGACCATCTCTATTCCTACTTGCCAAACTTGCAACAAATATAGTATTCACCAATTTCCCGTGTCAAACGAGGTCCTCCAGAATTGACCGCGTGCTATATTCATACCGTGCTACTACTTGCATTACTACAGTAGTACCCATTAATGTGAGGCCAAAAGCGAGATTCGAGAAAGTAAATTACGATCACCTTTCTTCATGGGCCAAACAATTAATGCTACCGATAAAGAAAAAGTATGAGGACGACACTACTTGGGACTACCGATACTATTTGGGACTACAATAATTGTTATCCTAGTAAGAGCGAGCAACGTTACGTAGATTGACGGGTCCACGACTTGATGCTACTCCAAGTAGTCTCACGCGAAGAAGTGACGAAGCAAATGCCGGAACTTTTCTTCTGATAAAAAGCGACTCACGCTCAGCTCGTCGTGAAGAAGACGTAATCAAGCTGTGTTGCCTCCGACACATACCAACTTTCGACTAAGTGAACCAACACCACCACAACCATGAAGTTCAGCGTCTTCCCCGTCGCCATAATGGCCATTCTCGGAGCTGTCGCGGCTACTGGCCAACCTGTCGTCAAGACTCCGACCGAAGCTCTCGAAAAGGTCCAAGCGTCCGCATTACCCGAAGGCGTCACGTTGATTGGAACTGCAGAGAAGATCGACCCTCCTGTTGGAGCTGCTACGACCATCGCGAAGGAAGCCGACAAGGACAACGATAATGACAAGGACGACGATAATGACAAGGACGACGATAATGACAAGGACGACGACAATGACAAGGACGACGACAATGACAAGGACGACGACATGGAGCTATTTGGTTTGGGCCTTGGCGGTTGGGGCCTCGGAGGCTGGGGTGGCTGGGGCGGTTGGGGTGGCTTTGGCCCCTACCGCTTCGGCTTCTTGCACGGCGGCTACCCTGGCTGGGCGTATCCGTTGGGCTACTGGAACCGGTTTGGTGCTGGTCTGTACGGCGGCGGGTGTGGTCTGGGCATTCCTTTCGGCGGTCTCTATTACTGCTAAAGACCCAATTGGTGCTATTCCCAACCGATCTCATGCGATAAAGACAAAGCTCCGAAGAACACTTACAAACAATGCGCTACTCCACTAAAAACATGCTTCAGACGTCCATTTGTCGTGTTTTTTTTTGCTTAGTTTATGATTTTTATCGCAAATTAGCACACCCTCGCCATTGTAGCACACTCAACCGCGCGTCGACAGCCTTGAGTTTATCCCGCAGTGCCAGTAATTGATTCTTTGTATTTTCTGCATCGTGCGATCTTGTTGTCACACTCTGCCTGGCACTGAAGTTTAGCACGAGTTGCGCGCTCTCAGCTTGAATGTCTAAGCAAAGCTGTCGACGGAGCTCTTGCAACTCTTCGACACTCAATCCATCAAACTCTGTGGTGTGATCCTCACCATCATTTTCAGCAGTAGATCCAACGGCGTTACATTGATGTCGTTCCGATACACGCGGTACAGTGTCAGCATCGTTTAGGTCTGAAGGAAGACAAGTTGCTGGAAACAATTTCCTCGCCAGTGGAGGTTGCATCGTGGTTGAGGCCTGCCTAGGCCCGTTCAGCTCGCGACGGAACCGCTCAAAAGCCCGAAGGAAAGAAGCATCATTGAGCTCGGCACTGGAAACGCTAGATCCTCCAAGAAAACTCAAGACGCTCTCCGCTTCTTCTTCTTTTCCCTCATAGTCATCGTCATCAATCGACGGACCATCGAAGTTGAACTTGCGAGCAAGCACTGGAGTGGAATATGCATCCTCGCCAAAACGAACTTGTTTCGTCGATGACGTGTTGGACTTTTGGTCGCTGCCAGTCGTCGGGGTGGTCGTATTACTACTACCTGTTGTCGGTGTCTTGTGGACTTCCTCTTCTCGCCCACCGGTCGTCTCTATAGCTTCCGAATCAATATGTCGGTCATCTTCTGCTGTTTCATCCATAGCGTGTGGAGACTCGTGAAGTGACTCCATCGCGGATGAAACAGGTGCAGCACCATCAGTCGTCTCCGAGCCAGGCGAATTGTCTGCAAGTGTCTCAGCCGTCGTTGCTCTGGATACTCCGAAACTTGGATACCTCACTCGAATGGTTTGGCCACGATGGGGCGTCGAATCCAGCGAGGAAATGGAGTACACGCTAGAGCTGAACGATTCGCTGCTATGTATTTCTCGGTACATGATCACACTCGAGTCACTGTTTGATCCACTCTCCGACCGTCTCAATTGACGCCCAGTACGACGTCGTTGCGCTTGGCTCTCGTCTTCTCTAGTTTGGGTTCCAGTTCTACGCTTCGGTACGCTCGACGTTCGGCCAGGCTGCAGTAGCTGATCACGCATCTGTACCGACTTCTCCAACTTCAGCATCGTCTCGGCAAACTTCAGCTGCAGTGAGAACACGTCATTTAAGGCGTCCGGCGTATTGCGATAGCGCGGATAAGTGTCTAATGCTGGCGGTAGTGCAGTCGTACGTACAGGAGGCGCAAGAACCGGTCGAAACTCGACCCCACTCCTCGAACTTGTCAGGGTTGACGCTTGTCCCCTTTGCGATGAAGACAAAGGCTCCAACGTCACCACTCCACCAATTGAGTACTGATTCTCGGACACTGACTCGGTATTCCCCATCACTATAGGCGGTCGAGTAGGACGAGGAGGAGGAGCATGGCTTTGTCTGCTCTGCTCCGTCTCCTGAAGAGCTTCTCGCTGCTCTGTATCTCCTCTCTCGTGTATTACAGCTGTGTCTACTGCCGTGTCCTGCTCGATCTGCCTCAGGATCTCTGCTCGTTGCTGCTGCAGCGCCGTCATCGCAGCTTGCCATGCTGTTCGGTGTCTGCTGTCTTGCTCTTGTTGTTGTTCATGCGTATCGCTCTCCTGTGTGTCCATCTCCCTTTGCAATTGCAGCTCCAGCTCTCGTCTCCTTTGCGAAGCTGCGGAAAGTTCCTGCGTCAATTGGCGTCTGTTCCATCGCGTAATAGGGCGATGTCGGGCGGGAAGTCGGGAGCGCGTCAAACGTCGTCGCGTTTCGACTGTGACCGCGGTTTCCGCACCCGCCGGGAGATTGCTGGGGTCCGAGTCGGACTCAGAGCTCGCTGGGTCGATGCCCAAACGGGCCAGAGTGCTCTGCAACTCCGCCTTGAGCGCGTGCAGCTCTAGCGCGTAGGTCGCCAGCATTACTTTTGAATTTGAATCAATAATGGAGATATAAAGCGCGGGAAACGCAGATGTATGCTAAGTGATAGGATAATGTTCATGGTAAAAAAACTGTATTTTTACCAAGACCACATATCTACCGGCACTTGCGACCCGCCTCAATGATTATCGGTATTTTAGTTACTGATGTTCGATGTAGTTACTGTAGTACTGTACACGGCAACAAGTACAGTAGCACGACAAATAGTCCATGATGAGATGAAAATCCGCTGTACTAACTTACATATGCACCTCCACGTCGTCCTTGAAGCTCTACTACACCTACGTAGCTCGACTTCGTGCTCTCTCTAACTGTCCTTGTCCTGTGTAGATAATAGATTTTTCTCTTGTGTCTCTCGGGTCGAGCAAGGCTGATGCGCAGAAGCTCCTTCGACTAGGCTTGCAGCTCCCAGTCTCAATTCTAACCGGCCGCGATACAAATCAAAAAAATACAGTAGCAAACCGAGATGCCCGTGTCTATAGTCGCGGGTAGAAGGGCTTGATGCCGAACTGCACCACCGTCATGAGTCCAGCACCCAGGGCTCCAGCCAGCACCATCGCCTTGGGGCCGGCTGTCGACTTGTAGAACACGCCGGTGGCCGCCGACGCCAGGATCGGCGTCACCTGGTCGAACTTGACAATGTTCTCGATCTCCGCCGAGTCCGCCACGTACTCGAACGCCTTGTAGATCATAGCTGCAGTACATACATCACAAAAACGTCAGTAATAGATCAAAATCCGCGATAGTTGCTAGCATTTTGCCACTCACCCAAACAGCCGAGAGCGTTGCCGGCCTTGGAGCCGCGTGTGGCCGCGCCGTTCATAAGCGAATTCATCCTAATCTTAAACTTGGTGCTGGGTGAGCGCGCAAAGCCCTTGAGGGCCCCGTAGGCGCCGCCCCCGATGATACCCGAGAAGTAGGCCGTGCCACACGAGCCGCTCATCTGCTCCATGAAGGGGCGGCCGGCCTTGTCGTAGTCCAGGTAATCGGCGTCGTCATCGTAAGACGCCACACCGAAGACCGGCGCGATGGAGCCGATGTCGATGCTGCCTGACGGAAACGTGGGCAAAACAGGAAACTCGAGGCCGCTCGTAGCAGACGAGTCGAAGCCCGAGCCCGTGGCGGGCGAGTTCGAGTCCTGCCACCGGTCATCCGAGTTCCAGCCGCTGCTGCTCATGCTTAAAGTCTACGTGTGGATGCAACTGCTAGCGCCGGGGAGAAGAGTAAGTCGATGCCGAGAGCCGCTGACGTCGCAGTCTTGCGCTTCTGCGGCTGGCACGGGAATGGGATTTGGGTGGCCCGATTGCGCAGCGAACCGGTTAAGATGGTGTAGCACACACTAAATTAACCGTAACCGCAGAAAAGGGGATTACCCAACAAAAACAGAAGGATCGAGATCATCAAATCTATGGTTCAACTTGGTGCTCAAAAGTGCACGTCAGCCCCACGCTGGGAGAATGACGACCCTCGATGTGCATGATACAGCAAGTTAACGCGCTTGCCGTTCTACCGGCCGCATCCTTCGTTCGTTCGCCTTAAAAAAATGCCTTCGCATCGAGGAACTACCGACCGCATCCTACTGAGACCAGGCACTACTACGTCTCCACTGCTTTACCCAGCTTGTTACTTCTTCTTGCCAATCCTGAATATTACACGGAGACAGCAATGTTAGCATAAAAAAACACATTATAAACAGCCTCAACTGGCACGTACGAGGACTGGTCCGTGTCGTGCAGGATGTTGAGCAGCAGCGAGTCCGAAGTCAGGTACACCTTATTGGCCGAGCGCGAGATGACCGTGGCAATCTCCTTAGCGGCGTCCAGGCGACGCAGCTGCACGAAGGCCGGGTTGTTCTTAATGGCCTCACCCACAAGTTCAGCCGACTTGGACACACCGAGAGCACGGATGACCGTACTTTTCTTCTCCTGAATGGCGCGCTCCACAACGAAACGAGCACGCTCGGCGTCCTGCTGCGCCACCTGCTTGGCCTCAATAGCGGCCGTATACTCGGTGCCGAATGTCAGGTGGATGATAGACACATCCTCCAGCATGATGGCGAAACGGTCCGCGCGACGCTTCTACTAGGCCGCAATTCCAATTTACCACCATAAAATACGGACAGCAACGTTAGCATACGGAACTTCAAGCTCTCATAACACGCACTCATCTATTGCAAGAACGTACCAGGTTCTCGATAATGAGACGCGAGACGTGGTCACGCTGGAAGATCAGTTCGGCGGCCGTGAACTGAGCCACCACCTGCTTGGCCACCTCGTTCACGATCGACGGCAGCACCTTGTCATCAAAGTCTGCATCACCACCACAAACGTCAGATCAGTGCTCTCTCTCTCTCCCCCCCCCCCCCTTATTCAGTGCAACGCAGTCGCCGCTTACCCGTGCCGAGGTTCTGGTAGAGCCACTGCAGACGCGCGCGGTCGGGTTTGGACAGCACACGGATGGAAATGTTAATCATCTGCAGATCCTTGGTTCCCGTAAGCGAGGCGTAGGTACGCGGACGCGTGCGCACGTCCATGATCAGGGGGCGCTGCAGCCATGGGATCAGGAAATGCGTGCCCTGCTCGATCACCTGGTGGCCCACACCGTCGATACGGCTGTAGACCACGGCGCGGTGTCCAGGCGGTACGTTGTAAATGGACAGGTAGGCGCCATAGATGGCAGCGCCCGTGAACACGGCCACCTTGACCAGCGCGGTCGCCGGTCCCTTGCTTCCAGGCGGCATCTTCATGTTCTTCATGTTTTCCATCGCAGCCTTGCCCTTCTCCATGGCTGTGATTGCTCTGGCAGCACTTTGGAGTGTGATTGACTTGGGTGTGGACGGCGGAGAGCGAGTGGCTGCGGAAAACGCATACCCGTCTATCCGAACAGTAAGCTATTTCAGGTGAGCATACAAAATGCCCATTTAGAAACCTGTCCAAAACGGATTCATGAATCGTTAGCAACGTGCGGATCCAAGTAGCAATTCATAATAACGAATTGCTCCGATCATTACGTTACAATGAATTTTGTCAATCCTCTCGAGTGTAATGACTCGGGAGCGGCTCTATTATGACTCAATGAAGTCGTTAAAAACGGAGTGTGCCGGAATAATGGTACACTTGGGAGTCGGTTTCACCGGTAAACTAGTGGACGATCCGATGGACGAGGAGTTATGCCGCGTTGAGTGTGAGGTGGACGGTGTCCAGCGCGAGCTAGAAGCTGACGCATAGAGATGAGGGACGTGCGGGAACGGAAAAAAAGTGAAGGGATGACTTTAGAGTCTTCCGCAGATGCGATGAAGTGTTGTCATAAAAGCGATGCAGGGGTTCAAACATGCAACGAGCATTTAGAGAGGAGTTAGGGTATAAGCAAGGCGGCAACATCAAAATTCTTGGAATCCAGTTGGAAAATGGACCATCGCCATGGTTAAGCACCTCGGTTTAGTAATAACCCAGAATGTTGCTTACAAACCGCAAACCAGCTTGTCGGTTATTGATCTCTCAACGTGTGTCGCATTCAGTTATCACGGTCGAGAGGATTTTCTGTACCTTGCGATCTCGACTCATACACTCTGCGACAAAACCTTTGTGACACCTACAGTTTACGACGTACCTCAGCTTCTAGGATGAGCTAGAGGACGTGTAGATATGTTTCCCTTATCGGATAGGGTACTATGGGAATTGTTACAAGAGGGATCTTTTATGCTGTCCGCCACCGTCCTCCGTAGCCGCCAGACTTACGTAGATACGTCTTCGTTTTGGATGGTTGCAGAGCAAGATCTTGTAGTGTGTCATGCCTAAATGATATCATTCTTGATGTTACCGTGGTCCAAGCAACCCCCTTCCGACCAAACGGGTCTGCTCCTACTTCATCACGCTGGCGCTCGACGCGTAAGATGAACACACGGAGCACTTTTGCTGCCAGTCTACCACCGGTCGACAACAAGATTTGAAGACTTGCCTTGCTACTTCAACCTCTTCAACCACGTGTTGAAGCAGCACTCTGACTACGCCGTCGCGATGATCGACAGCGGGTTCGGCTCTGACACAGTCGCGACCTTCATTGACCAGAAGAGCCAGACCGCGTACTTCTGGATCACTTCGTCACAGATTGCAACTTACCGTCGACGAGTAAACCATCATGAAGTGGGTTTCCACCGACGCTGCTGAATTGAGGGGATTCGTTCATGAGGGAGGTTGGGTGCCATCGACGACCTCCTCCCTGTACAATTTGTTATCATCATGGCCGGGTGCAGCTTCCATTTGGATCATTGCACGGCAGTCTTCGCCATGTTCGAGCACGACCAGCTCTGAGAAGGTGCTACTTGTTGAGGTGCTGAGGACCACATGTCAAGGAGGCATATTCCTTTCATTAGAGGTATCCCGTCTTTCTATAGAAAGATAGATGCTAATTTCGCCGGGACATCACCATCATCACCTTTCTCGTCGCGGACTACTGCTCCGTCAATACGAGGCTGTCCGATTTGCTCCAAGTTTCATTTATTTGATGCGTTAGCCATCGCCTGAGTTTGGATGTAAACTTGTTCCTACCCGACAACAAGTCCCAGCTGGACCAGCTACAACGGCTGATGAAGAAGATGTGAGATTTTAACAACGTTGCCCTCTTCGGCAAAGTTGTAATACACATTTGTAATTTTCCATTTTTGAATTCTGGTTTTTCTAAAAAAAACTGGTTACTGTAAAAAGACAAATTTGCGTCCTGGCTCCGCCAAGCGACAAGATGAAGCTCGACTTACAAGATTATTGATCGCTACTTCAAGTTGCGGTCTGTTCTTGATCGAAGTGGCGATGCAGTTGTGTCGTTAGCGAAGGTATCGAAATCGTTTGTGAAGCCTGTTCAATGAGCTGGGCGATTTTCAGTCGGCGACTTTGAAGCTGCAAGACAACAGCGTGGCGCTTCTCAACGTGCATGACAAAACTGGCGCGCTCGTCGAGAAGCACCCAGTGATCAGCAAATACCTCGACGCCGATGCTCTCATTGTCATGGAACCCGAGTTTTAAGGAGCATGCGTGTTGGCATGCAAGACACGACGTAGTAACGGATGATGAGTTGCTGATACTGCACCGGTTTACCCCCCCCCCCCCCCCCCAAAAAAAAAAAAAACCGATGTTGTTGTTTTTTTGCCAACATGTATTTTTTTTCAAACATGTTGATAGACAACATGCTAACAATAGCACAAGCTTACAAAAAGCGACTCGATACTTTAATCAAGTCTAAACGGCCGAAGTACCAAAAAGGGCAACGGTTCGTTTCTGAAGACAAGCACAGGGGTGGAGGTGAAAGTACCAAGACAAGGCCGGAGGGGGTCCCGTCGCGGGATAGAACGACCAGCCGGTTTTTTGTCCAAATTGGGTCACAGATCCTGTCAAATCCGTTTATTTCCTGATCAAACCGATAATCAAGGCGGTTCAGTGGCCGGTAGCCGCCACAGCCAGCCATTTGGAAGTTTGACGGGAGAAGACCACGCTCTTCGGGAAAATGGTTGAGCGCCGGACGATCTGACGTGAGCACGCGCTACGGCTCCAGTCGCTCGAGGGTCTGAGCGATGGGGAGCGCCAACTACAGTAGGCCGAGCGGCGGCGGAACTTTGCAGAAACCCGGCCAGCCAACAAAACCCCATCCGCCAGGCCCAGAGCAGAGGGCGACGACGAAACAGAGATGGCGCCCACGCCCACAACGCCCCCGCCCGCCACCACGAGCACGACCACGCCCCCGAGCTCGGAAATAAAACCGGCGAAAAAACATGCTTGACCGGCTGCGCAACAAGTCCAAACCGCCGATGGGCAAGCAGGGTGCCTACCAGCTCACCCTGGCGGCGGCGGAGAAGAAACGCAAGGCGGCTGCAAGCGCCGCAGAGAAGAAACGTGTAGTTGCATCCAAGCGGAAGGCCGCGCCTACTGCCGTTCGGCAGTCTGCGGCAAAGAAGGCTGCCAAACCGCCAACGAAGAAGCAGATAGAGAATCGCAAGAAGGAGGAGGAGGACGCGAAAGCTTGCGGCATCGCAGCGAGCGAGCGCACACATATCTGCGTGCGCCGCAACAATGGAAGCCGAAGCAAGCGACGAAGAGGCGCGTCGGACGGCGCTGCTTCGGTTGGAGGAGGGAACATCCCGCACGGCTGCCACGGAGAGGCAAGCCTCCGAGGCTAAGCGTGCTTCGGGTACAAAGGAAGCCGGTAAGAGGCGCGCGAGGACGACGCCGTCCGCGTCTGTGAAGAAGCGTCGCACTCACCGTACGCGGACGCTGATGACTCCAGTAGCGGCTCCTATGTTAGCGAGACATCGCTCCCGAGCCTTGAATTGGTGGATGTAGAGGTCCCGGTGACTCCAGTTCGTCAAGCGAGGTATGTGACTGCATGGTTGGGTATCCAGCAGTTTATGATAACATGTGCTAATTCAACATGTTGTTCTACGTGTATGCTTGTTAATTCTTTGTGGCTAACATCGTTGTTGAAGCTGATCATACTAGTGGTTTGTCGAGCATTGCTGCAGCTGTATATAGTACTGGCGTAAATGCTGTTGCCCCTGGCGAGCTGGTGTCAGGTGGCTATGTGCCAATAGACTCCGGTGACGAAGGCGGCGGCGACGTGGATGCAGAGGACGTCGAATTGGGGTGGTGCGATGATGACGAGGTGGGGGGAGGCTGTTGACGCAGAAGCGGGGGGTATTGCAGTGGATGAGGCTGAAGAGCGGCAAGCTTCCGAGGAAGTCTCAACAATTTATTGGCCAGCTGTCTGCGCGATGAGGCTGCGGTACGTCAGATGTGTGATGACGGATGGGAGCTCGGTAAGTGTCATGCGGTTTTTTTACAACATGAGTTGCATCGTTCTGACAACATGTTACGTTTGATGTCTTATCTGTTGGTGCACCAGAACCAAACAACTTTCGGCCTGGCGTCGCATACCCGGACCAGTACGAGGCCCATCGCACTCTGTGTTGGCTCTGGCGGACTCCCCGCTCGCCCTGTTCCTGTACTTCCTTTCGAAGTGAATATGGCGCAAGATCGCCGAGGAAAGCAACTGGTACTGCAATCAGCACCTGGACGAGCGGGTGGATCGCATGTATGAGAGGGAGAAAAAGAACGGCGCGCCGGACCAGAGCCAAAATTTACGAGAAGGAGGCGAGAAAGTTGCCAATCGAGCCGCACGAGCTGCTGGTCTGTATGGGCCTGTTCGTGGCGCGCATGCTGATGCCACAGGCGCGCAACTTCGCGGATCACTGCGCTACGACTGCTGTGGGCGCCGTGCCTCCAGGTACCTTCGAGCGTTACATGCCCCGCAATCGGTTCGCTCAAATCATGCAGCATCTCCACTTCACGCACAACGCGCACCCCAAAGCGTTGACGGACCGCGCCTGGAAGGTGCGCTCGGTCGTGGACACGGTGCAGACAACGTTCCGGCAAGTTTTCAAAACGCCAGGCGTGCTGGCGTTCGACGAAGCGGTCATTCCGTCGCGCAGCCGCTTCAATAGGACCCGACAATACCTCAAGGACAAGCCATATAAATGGGGAACCAAGCTTTTTATGACGTGTTGTGCTAACACCTCTTACTGCCTACGGTACGTGTTTGGTCTGTGTTTATCTGTCCGGCTTATGGATGCCTTGGTTGTGGATGTCTTGTATGTGCTTTTTTTGCCCCACGGTCCCCTCATGGGGATCCGCGGGGCTTTTTTTGCTAAGTCTAACATGTTGCTTTGCTTACATGTCCTGGTTGTTCATGGTCTTTTGTGACAACATGTTGACTTAGGCTGGAAGTGTGCTGTGGAAAGGTCCAACACGCAAGTAGGATCAGCGGTGAGGCACCGTCGGCGGACACCAACTCCGAGCCGGCGGCCGACCTAAGGAACCTCAATGCTGTCCTACCGCCTTGGAAGCCCGGTGTATACCACTGTGCTGTCACAGACCGATTCTACACCTCGGTGCAACTCGCGTACCAGCTGCTGCGTCCAGGTGTGTACTCCGTCGGCACAGTGATGGCTCGACGGCTGGGCTACCGCCAGACGATCCGCGTGAAGAACCGCCCGCGTCCAGAGAGCATCGTGCGTGGCACCACACGGATTGCGGTCACCAAGAACTGCCCGCGCATGTCTGCCGCCGTGTGGTGGGACAACAAGCCCGTCCAGATTCTCGCCACCGGCAGCAGTCCCGTCATGGACACATGCGGTACGTGCGCTCCCTAATCAGATATATGTTGTTCACTGGCAACATGCTTATGCTTTTCATGCTGTTCAGAGTTAACTTAAATACTGATTGTTGTGGCTATGTGTGCGATACGTAGAGCGGTGCAAGCGTGGCGGGCAGAGCGTGACAGTCCCCTGCCCAACTACGGTACGTGGTTGCCAGAAATGGATGGGCGAGGTTGACGCACGATCAGCTCCGCCTCCAGCGAGTAGCAGTGCAGATGGCCGTAACTTTCCGGAAGTACTACAAGACTCTGTTCCTTCGTCTCGTGGACATGGCGGTCGTGGACGCCTTCATCGTTCACCGAGAGGACAAGGAACAAAACGGCGAGGCGTAGCCGGCGCACAGCACCTTCCCGCAGCAGCTCCAGGCGCAACTGCTCAATGTGACCGCCAGAGACATGGCGGACACGGTGGGTTGGCTAGATTGGACGGTCATTAGACTGATTACTAGCTGTGCGACCTTTTTGTGCAGTTTACGTGTATCTCTGTGCATTCTATGTGTCGGCGGCAAGCCCAGGAACGCAGGCGCAGTACGCGCCAGCTCTTCTCCCTACGGCTGTGCCTCGTGGGCACAAACTAGTGATTTTCCCGGAGACACAGTCGCTCGGAGAGTTGAGCCGCGTGCGGTCGCACCAATATAAAGTTTGCAGCAACAGGAAGACGAAGGTCGGCCAGTGCGTGGGCATTCAGTGGTACTGCCCCCCCCCCCCCCTTGCAGAGTGAATGACAAACCTCGGTGAGTATTCCATACGCTTTGCTACTATGGTGCTTTGCTCTATGACTGACTCGTTTTGTGGTATGTCTACCTATGCAACGTCGTGCGGCCGCTCAGCAGAGAACGGCCGCACCTGCCACCAAGTATGGCATCTCGAGTGGGACTCGGGCCACGTGCCCCCCCCCCCCTCCCCCCCCCCCCCGCCTCGCGGTGGGCGCGACATCCAGATGCGGGCTGTGGGGAAAAAGCAGAAGAAGAAGCGCCTGCGCCGCACCCGCGAGCATGCTGAAGAAGACAACGCGCCAGAATAGGAGGTGGACGCGCTCGAGAGGAGAGCAAGACTGCGGATATGGGCGACGTAAAGGAGAGCAGACCACCGCGACAACTTCCTCCTTTGTGTAGATGGTGAATGACGTCGCGACGAAGAGCGATCGTAGTTCTCTCTGTGCCATGCTTTTCAAAGCATGTAGCCTTTTCCCTTTGCATAGCCAATGTTTCCTTCCTGCGGCGGTTCGTCCTTGTCTAGCCTCCGATATAAAGACTAAGTGCACACGTTTGGACAACATGTTAGCTGCGCCTGCATACAAACCGGCCTATAAAACAACGTGGGAGGACAACATGTTGTTTTGGTACGGCTACATACCAGATTGGTGTGTCTTGCTTTCCAGAACCCGGTTCACGTACTTAGGACAGACAATACAAAATTAAAGTGTTGCATCGTCCGTAACATGGTGTTCGAACAACATGTTTGAGTTTTTGGATAGTTGGGAAAACCAGTGCGGGTGTTGGGAGGTTAAGCCGATTCCTGTAGCGGGAACTACCTAGTTCGAGAGCGAGCAACGGTTGTTCTCATGGCTTCGCGGACAAAGTACTTTGGTGAGGAAGAAGCTGCGGACGATGCGGAAGCAGTTTGGAGGGGTACATGGTCATCCCTCCAACTTCTAACAACGTTAAGCGGCATTTTAGCGTTGCGAAGCACGCGCTTCCGCATTATCGACAGGGAATGATTCCAGTGCTCCCCGAGATGATCACTTCCCTCAAGTTGGAAAGACGCTTCTGGAATGCGAGTACCGTTGCCAAGGTGGTGCACGCCCCGTAGGTATTCCAGAGGTTGAAGCGACGATAAATGACAGTACAACCCCATTGACCACAGTAATTTACTTAGATATTGTTCCTTTCAAACGCCATAGGTTATTTCTCGTAGTGCCTGCACTTTTATTACAATATTTATCGGAGAGCCTGATCAATACCGCCACAACACTCCAAATTTTTTAACGAACTTCATTCGGCCCTAGCGACGGTGAGACTTTAGTATGACTATCTTAAAGACCCAAATGCGGTATAATAGCCGCTTGCAGCGTCGCGCTCCGGCGTGATGGAGGTTGCAGCGTACCTCCGTATTCCTTGTCTTGGTTAGACTTGCTAGAGCCTGGTGAGAATCGACCCGGGCGTCGCGATGCCTTGGCTTGATTTACTCGATTGAGGATGTAGGCGAGGATAACTAAGTGCGGCAACCTGCTCCAAAGCCCCCTATTCTCTGCGTATACGCTCACTACACAAGTTGAAAGGCACTATGAGCATGCGCAAGTAAAATTTCTGATCGATATGCCGACTTCGAGCCTGAGTTCCGAAGGGGCTCCTCTTCATCCCCCGGTAGCTCTTCCGCAATTTATTTAAGAAGACCGATGATGCCGTATAATTTTGTGTGGCCTGCTCGTACCGCATTTGCAGGTTTGCTGGGCTCGCTCGCAAGCAGCCGGCCTCGAACCGGTCGCGGAGGTGGGGATGTTCAAGTGGTTGGATCCTAAGCTGTCTTGGGAGCTGCCCCAGGCGATGATAATGTGGGCTGTTGAATCAACAAGCGCGTTATGAAAAAAAAGTGGGGAGTCGGGATTCTGAACTATGGTTTACTTACACGTCACGCCTGCTCATTGCCCTCATCTCTAGCTTTTTAGAACTTTAAAATAGAGATCAAATAATGGTACTTAAACTATATAGAACAAATGCGAGAAGGAGACGAAGTACAGTATTTTTACTTTAGTGTTGTCATGGTCGTCGGCCTAGCGACGAGTTGTTTAAGCATGTATCGCCTCTTCAATGCCACAAAGGGCGCCTGATGTGCTGGTGAAATTGTTGTCGAGAAGGGTTGTAGGGCTGCCGAAAATAGCATGGCAATAATAATAATGACTATACATATCATTCATAAATATGTGTGATAAGAGCCCATTACATATCATAATATATGTTTGGAAGCCTACCTAACCGCATAATATATGCTAAAGATTATGAGCCCCCCCCCCCCAGGACCAAGCATATTTGGACCTGAGTGCGGGTAAATTTCTGTAGTCATTGTGCACTTTTCAATCGACCACCAAGTATCCACTCCCTCCCTGCCTCTCTGCTTCCGGTCATGGCGATCGCCACCAGACCGACGCTCATGTCTACCAAAGTCACAGAGTTTTACTTCAAACCGTGCCGGGACGACTTCGATGAGGTCATTCTCGAAGAGTTTCGATGTCGTTGGGACACGGTTCAAAAGCAAACTCGTCGAAATGGGCTCATCAATTTAATGCAGCACGTCAGGCGAGAGCATCCAAATCTCGAGGCCGAAATGCTCGTCATGACTGCTGAGACTGATTGTTGCTAACCTATGTTCAACGGTCCTCACAGAGCATTCACGGATGGCTCGTGTGGGTTGTCATGACCAATCTTCCTCTCGCGTTTGTGAGAATCGATTAACGAGACGGTAGATGAACCGCTATTTATTAACCCAGATTAAAGGCGTATTTAACTCAATATTAACCGTTTATATTTATTTTATTTTAGCTATACGACACTGGATCCTGTATGCGTCGAGTTGCAATGAAAGGCGTCTGTGACGGTGAAGTGGCTGATCGCCTCTGAGATGCCGGACCACTGTCCTTGATGGATGGACCATATGTCCGAGCACTTCCTCGGGGTTTGCCTAGTGGATGGCAAGGTGAAGACCCAACTGATATGCGTGGCCCCTCTTTTGAGCGAGCCCGAAATGGACTCTCTGCTCTCGCCCGTCGAGTTATTAGCCGAAATGCTGTCGCGAGACTTTGGCAAGCAGCTCGATCAATGTCTGCTTATTGTAGGTGCCAATTGTAGAGCTAGCAAACGACTCGCTTTGCGTGTTGGCGTTCCATTGGTTGGGCGTACTTCGCACAGACTCAACCGAGCCGTGCAAGAGAACCTTCGAAACATGAGTCTAATCTTGCCGAAGTACATGCGCTGATGATCAAGCTACAGACTCTGACACAATCGGCTAAACTCAGGTATTCATTCCATTATTCGGGGCGTTTTGCCTTGATGACCTATTAGCTTAATTAGTGAGTATTTAGGGTAATTATAGGCAGAAAATGAGCCGTTGGCCTGTAGTTCAGCAAGACACCAGATGGAGTTCAACTTTCCGGAATGTTGCACCGATACTTTAAGCTGATTGAGGACTTTGACAAGGAAGATGACTACATCGCAGACATTATCCCCGGTCCCGCATGCAACCGTCGCATGTGCACGCTCCGCGCGACAGCCTCCTCCTGGCAACGCTCGAGCAAATACTCTTTCTTCACCAGAACGCGAGCTACTGATGTAGGCACTCTTGATCGTCACAAAAACTGAAGAAATCACATGGATTACCGTCATAATGGTATTATTATGTATTGCTTTTCCTACATGACATAATTTTATGCAGAGGATTCTGATTGCTGTTGATCATTATTTGTCTCTCAATGTCACTCCCACTAAATAAGCATCCGTAATCGGCAGCCTGGCTGAAAACCGTCATAAAATGTTCGCAAGCAGCGACGCCGCGACCGATATCAAGAACGCCGGTAAAACCAACAGTGAGCGGTGCCTAAACTGTCCATCGGATTGGGGATAATACACCAGCATTAGCTGTGACTCATCCCCACCAGCTACGGCATTGCGATCTAGGTATAAGCGCCTCCTGTGGCGCAACCTCGACCGGAACGATACTTGGACCGGGTGCACATGTGCTGAGGTGTGTACATTGTCGTAATGCATATTGCACGGTCTGAATAATGCTGCGCGCGAAGATCGAACCACGTGTTGTCCGTCTATTATATCGAATGATATACTGGAGAACATCGTACATCTGCCACAACCACACTTCGAATCATCTGCGCCACCTACATGCTCTCTGGGCCGAATCGACGACAAGCCTTCGATACGGCGCTTCCATGGCAAGCACAGCCATTGGCTTATCACATCAGAGGGTTTTAGAGGCGATGGCGACACAAGTAGTGATTTAGAGTACCAAATAAGAGAGCTAATTATCTCACAGCTCACACATTAGGCTAACCAATCGCTAGTCCCTATTTCCAGGATAACACTAAAAGCATTGCGCCCCCCGTCCTAATCGGCTTTGTTGCCCACGACGAGCTTGTTGATGTCGTCAATATCCGACGAACATAATAGCGGGTGCGGATTCGATCTTCTTTCCTCTAGTCAAGGGGATATCTGATTTTCGGTGCGCGTAAAGTAGCACTACGTAGTTTGCTACGTTTTTTTAGTCGTCGATACTTCTGAGTAGCACAGTACGGCGGGAAAACGGGAAATCTGTAATCAAAGTGCGAGACCGCGCTACGAGCTTTTCTACGTGGCTTTGGAAATCGCAGTGCTTCTAGAAGCCTCTAATGGTATACCACTCCGTCTCAAAATGGTGTCACGTATCACTCTTTTGCTCAATTGACATCCCCAATACATATTAGGCTTAGTTATGGCGAGCATCCTGTGCTATACGATGCTGCAACACAATCGCAGCTGTTTCGGGCGTGCATTGAAGATCCACGGGAAGTCGCCCCTCCCGTTCAAGCTTCGCTTTGGCCATGTGACGAGGCTTGAACGCGTTGCCTCCTACATCCATAATGCACGAGTACATCGAGCTTTGAAGAACACCGCGTTGATGGTCGAGGGAGGCAGCTCCGAGTAGGCAGCAGTAACAGCATCTACGAGCTCGTCGATGTTGCGCGAAGACCGCAGCCGTTGGCGCGCTTGGATAGCCGTGAAGAGGCCCAGGTCCAGGCAGTTGAGGTCGGGTGAGTTGGCGGCTGGCAGCCGAGCTCGACATCCAGCCCCTGCTGCTCCACCGCCGCCGCAAACGTAAATCCTCGGGCTGGTGTGTGCAGACGCGTTGTCCTGCTGAACCGGAACGTGAATACCTTTACCAGCCGAAGGCCATCGTTCGCGAATGGCGGGGAGTAGATGCTCGATCAGCATCGTGCGATACGTCTCTTAACTGACGCAACCTTTCTTCGTCTCAATCGTGCCAGCTGGGTGCCTTGTGCTGCTCCGAATGGTGGGTGTCCGAATGACGAACGGCCAGATGCCGAGCTTGCCGTCAAAGTAAGATCCCGAAGCCGTGTCCCATCTTGATCTTACAACTGCGACCAGCAACATCGCTTTGGTGATGTGTCGCCTCGAGCAAACCTGGCGATGGGGCGCTTCTTCACCAGGAAGCAGGTAGTAACGACGCTTAACAGTTGTCAAATAAGACAAATTTTCATCTACATGATTGGTGTCATACACGTCACTAGAAAACAGAGACATCGGCTGCACATGCAAGATGCACCAGGCCATTCTGGCCGCCTTGTTCGCGTCCGTCAGCAGGGGTTTGATGTTGCTGACGGACGCCACGACCTGCCCCCTTTCACGCGTCACTAAAGCGTAGCTCTGGGAACGCCACACACCGGGACGCCGGCCGGATCGTACTGCGCTGGTCCAACGGAGTGATGCGCAACTTTCCAGCTTTGCCGACAAGTCGAGGAGTGGTCGCCGCGCGTGGCGGCGAAGTCGGCGCACAGGCGACCGGTCTTGGCTTTCTCCCCCGCCTTCGCCCTCTGCCACACTCTTGATATCGTCCGCCGGTCGACGCGAACTTGGCCGCCATCTCCTTGACGGCACCTCGACGTGGCACACCTTCCACGGAGCGCTACAGCAGTGGCAGGATAACTTGCTCGCGGCCGCTGTCGCTCAACTCTCGTCTCCGCCCCGCGGTCGGCATCGCGCTGCAAAACCGAAAATGAAACAAAGCAAAAGGGGGTATATGAGAGAGGAGGGGCGACATGTTCGTTAATTATCCCCTTTCACAACTACCAGACCGGGCCGGCAAGCATTCTTTTGGTCACCGTGGCGCCAAATCTAACCGTGCGTTTGATTTGCGCCCACGCTTTAAACCGTGAGACCGCACCGCGTTGCTTGAGAAAAAAGAGCATGACACAAGCCGATATTGACGGGGTGAAGGGGGATAATTCACCCCTTTGTACAAATATCAAGCTGAAATATCACCATACCTCAAATATTTGGATCGGAAATTAATGTAGGCACTCGAATTGCGATAACGAAACATTATGGAATTAAAAATGAGAAGTTGGAAACGAACACGATAGCGTGCGAGCATAGATTTCGACGACGAATTCATAAGATATTATGTCATCGCTGGAACACTGGTCGGCTGGTCAGCACGAAGACCGTGAAAATCACATGTATACCTACTAAATTACACATGTTCCCATTCTTTAATAAAAATATCCGTATATTATTTATTTCGAAAGGTTTATTCCTACCCCCCAATGACATCCGTTTCCAGCAATTTTACAGTTTTGTAGCTACGTTGGCCCTAGCTGAATGACAGAAAGTTGTATGATAATCCTATCGCCCGATCGACCAGTTTGCGCTTCTTACCGAAGGATTATAAAACACAATTTTCCTAAATAAAACCCATTGATTTATCCCTATAACTTATTTCTATACATTAATTAAAGTCCTGGTATTTTAAATCAACAACTCGAATGTCGCACGAAGTGTGTCCACACACATATGTTGCAGCAACGAGCATCAGCGATATTAAAGTTTCAGCCAGTCGTCGTCCATTAAACATCGACTCCTGCAGGTCATTGTATCTACTCTCGCAATAATTCGCCCATTGGTCCAAAATCCGCACAAGGGTCATCTGATTGGCTGATCGATATTGGTGGTTGGCTGGTGCAGGAGCCCTTGGCTGCCGACGGCCATGCGCACCCCCGCCATCTCCACTCCCATCGCATTCGCCTGAAAAAGAAGTCACCTAAAAATGCCGAAGATTTCGCGCCACCGTAACTACCGCAAGACGTACCGTACGCCTTCGCGCGCCTTCGAGAAGGAGCGTCTCGACCAGGAGCTTAAGCTGCTGGGCGAGTACGGCCTCCGCTGCAAGCGCGAGATCTGGCGCGTGCAGTACGCGCTGTCCAAGTTGCGCAAGGCTGCCCGTGAGCTGCTGACGTTGGACCCGAAGGACCCCAAGCGCCTCTTCGAGGGATCGGCTCTGCTGCGTCGTCTCAAGCGTTATGGCATGCTCGCCGAGGACGAGAACGAGCTTGATTTCGTGCTGCGTCTGAACGTGCAGAAGCTGCTGGAGCGCCGTCTGCAGACCAAGGTCTTCAAGCAGAACCTGGCCAAGTCTATCCACCACGCTCGTGTGCTGATCAAGCAGCGCCACATCCGTGTGGGCAAGCAGCTCGTGGATGTGCCCTCTTTCCTTGTGCGCATGGATTCGGAGAAGCACATTGACTTCGCCGTCACGTCCCCTTACGGCCAGGGCCGTCCGGGCCGTGTCGCCCGTCGCCGTGCTGCCCAGCGCGCTGCGGCCGGTGGCGAGGAGGACGAGGAGTAGGTCGACACCGACTTCTTTTCTCGTGCTTCTGGCTCTTTTTTTCTAGGTTGGACTGTCAAGCTCGAGTAGCCACCGCAATGCACACGACAGGAACATTTCGCTCGGCGACGCGACGCGTGGGCAACCAACTTTGGAGTTTGTTTCTCGGGGGAGCCCGATAAATAAAATATCATGCGAATTTGGGGACTTCACAGTCGCTCTCTCGTGTTTGCCTTCGGACTGCAGCGCGTCTTAACTGCAGATTAGTCGTCAACAGGTTCTCATTCAACTTCCAGCTAGTTACTGGTATGACAGGTTCTTTTTTCCAGTGAAGTTTAGCTATGTCGAGGTGGCCATATGCAGGTTCGTACACAAGAATGAGACGTGGCTGCTGACTTGACGATATTTATTCGTAAACGTGCACCAAAAGGTCACGAACTGCTCCTACATACTAAGCGTTACTTCGCTACACTTGCCATGCTCAGGAGATTGTCCTTGGCGCGCTGCAACTGATTCTCCGTCACGCCTCGTGCCGGAGGTGCTGTCAACGCTGCAATTTGCTGGTTGAGGTCCCCACCACCTGAACGGGCGTACACGCGTGTGCTGTGGTCACATACGAAGCACCCTAACGTGCGGTTTAGGTCGCCTGACTCCACTGCCTGCGCACTCTTCCACATCCGCATCTTCTCCTCTAAACATGGCAAGTGGTAGCAGTGACCGCATTCAAACACACAGGCGTGGACTGTTTCCATGCCGGACGAGGGCGCGCGCAGCAACTCGTTGCAGATCGCGCACGCCTTCTTTGCTGCCACACGCCGTCCGCGCTTGTGCGCGGCGACTTGTCGGTGCAGAAGCTCCACACGATCG
This sequence comes from Phytophthora sp. 'mugwort', assembly GCA_033558025.1. Taxonomy (NCBI): domain Eukaryota; phylum Oomycota; class Peronosporomycetes; order Peronosporales; family Peronosporaceae; genus Phytophthora; species Phytophthora sp. 'mugwort'. Next base: position 1,794,398 of record JAUCEF010000004.1, on the reverse strand, counting down.
TTATCGAACACCTTCCGAGAGCCGATACACAGGTTTTGCTAGTGACGAAAAAGAAGTAACAGATAAGTATTAACACGAACGAAACATTTCTCCAATTAAGAATAAAATTGTACCTGTACGCGATAATTGGTGATGATCGCGATAAGTTTTTGCTTAAGGTTCTCAATCTCCATATCGTCTGGAATCTGTTAAAAGCACAGTTCGTCATCCCCCCAAAACACCGTTAAATACATCATCCAATATAACTGCCACGACATGCGGCGTACCTTGCGGATAAGCTTGATCGGGTCAATTTTGTGCTCAGAGGCAAACTTCAGCAACTGTTCGACGTTATCCTTGCTTGTAAGACTCAGGTCAATCAGATAGTCCCACAACCCCTCGTCATGTTCCTGCACAAACTGGATCGCCTGGTTAATATCACCACGCTGCGTCAAGATGAGGTCGAGAGCCTTCTTGTGCTGGCCCATGCGACCTAGGATATAAATCATCGTGTCCCAAAGCGGAGGAGTGTGTTCACTACAATACTTATACGCCTAAAAAGTCATAAAAACACACACACGAGCAATAAAAAATCAGCAAAATACTCTCAATACATACGACAACGTCACTGACCTTCTCCAGCGGCACAAAGTTACTCGTCTGGAGAAACTTTAGCAGGAACTCGGGCGCATACTCGGCATACAATGCAACCTGCTTTTCGTGCAGTGCCGAATAGATCTCTGAATTATACTCGCCCAATCGATGCAGAACCAGCTCGTGCAGATATGTGTGCAATAATTCAGGCTCGCCTTCTAGCTGCGTCACAATGTCACTGATCTTGAGCTGCTCAGTCTGATTAACAAGCATCCGCACTGCAATCATCTTGTCGATTCGCATCAAGTTCACCACCTTATTAGCAACAAGCGACCACAATTGGTGTTCGGTGATCAGCTTAAAGGCAAAGTCCTTGTTGGAGCAGAACTCGCCTTGACTCAAATAAATGCGTAGCGCATGGTCATATTGCTCAGTGGCAGTGTACAACTCTGCTAGCGCTTCCATCAAGTACATCGTCTCCACACTGAGTCGTTCTGCCTCAGCTTCAGCAATACGTCGGCGTCGTACAACGGTTTCAAGCTGGTTAATCCATGCTTGAGCGTCATACAATGGCTCAAACACATGTGTTGTCTCAGTGTACTCGGGTGCAACAGAGGCATCACCCCCAGCTTGTGGCTTGACTGCTGGAGTATCCTGTCGTCTCGGTTTAGGCCATTTTCGAATGAGTTCGAGGAGTTGGCCTGGATCTGAGTCGAGGAAATGCTTTAATACCATCTCGTATTGTACCTTAGGCAACCGCGGGCTTGCCGTAGGCATGTAGCGGGCAATGGCACTCAGTTGTCCTCGCTGAGCGAACACATAGACATATTTCTCCCAGAGTTTCGCGTACTCTTCGCCACCACTGATAAAAAGCCGATGAATTTCTTCTGCAGCTTTCTGGAAGTTCTTCTGCACCAACAAGTCGCCAACGTACGTCTCCATAACATCTGTAAGCACCACACGTCGAAGCGCGCGCGGGTCGTGTAGTGCCACATCAAGTGCTCGCGCGTATTGTTTTCTTGCCAGTGCCCACTGCACACGGTCGTCAGCATCGCGCAGACGACAGATAACAACGTCCTTTGGAGTGCACACGTACGTCAGCTGACCATATCCCGCATCATAGATCGACGACAAGTCGGTCGATTCCAAGTCCATCTGAGACGCATGTGCATACCGAAGCGTAGGCATCATATAATCCGATGCCCGCAGACGCTGATAACCTTTGAGATTCAACAAATCAGCACTCACTTGCTTGCCATCCAATCGAACGACGTGAACTTCCGGGTATGGCATCTCTCCGCTCTCTCCTTCGCCTTCAATTTTCGTCGACTTCGATAGATTTGTAGCTGATGATCCAGACCCAGGTGGTCGAAAGGCCAGCACGCACACGACAGAGCCGCCACCCCAAGGACTGATTCCAGCAACGAAGAAGTCGAACGTCAGCAGTGCCACGACTTCCGCCGTAATGGCACCGGATTGATGTTCCACAGCATCCAGCGCAGTAGCAGACGTTGGCGACGCTGGTTGCTCTGTGTGTCCCTTCTTGAACGTCACGACACGCAACGTGTGTGCCCAAGCAACCAGCAGCACGTCATTCCCTTGCCACTCAAGGTGGCATCTACAAAGCTCCATGGGCGGACAGTTCGGTGGTCGTTCAATGTACGTCACGCGCTGATCATTCTCAGAGTCATACACCTTGATTCCCCAGTCATTTGCCCACGCAACAAGCCCATCTTTCCAGCGAATAAGCTGCACGGGGCCTTCACCTTCATGGACAGTGCTCTCCTTGTCGATAATCCATCCTTTCTTGTTGATAATCAATTGTCCGCCGACTCCACCACACGCAAAACTCTTCTCTCTTTTCATCGCGTACTTGTCCTCGAGCTGTACAGCGTATACTGCACTGAAGTAGTTATAAATGTTTACTTCACCTCCTGTGCTCGTCATGGACATCTGCCTCGCCGTCTCCTTGTGCTGGTTGCTAGCATGTTTGTGTCCACTGATATCACTAGCTCCCGATGCCCCAGAAGCTGACGGGAACAGCGCGTACACGGCCACAGTGCCGTCGTCTGAGCAGGACGCGATAAACTATGAGGAAAAACACCGTAAACCCGTCAGAAAACTCCCTAATTATGCGCTCTTGCTGCTTGTTACCTGGCCCGTCTCATCGATGCACACTTGGTTGACCTTCTTGTAGTGCTGGTGCAGACGGCGGATGAACCGGCCGTCTAGCTCCAATAGCAGCACATTTCCCCCGTACGTGCCGGCGCACACAAAATTGACGTGTAGTGCGATGCAGCTGAGCGAGTCGTCCTTGAAGATGGCGTGAAAGTGGCCGCCTACGCGCTCGTACTTGAGCAGGGGCTCCTGTGGCGTCGGCTCCTCCTGCTTAAGAATATGATAAATAAGAAGAGCGTAGCTGATTAGCATCACATTTCGCTATTATCTCGGGGTGGAGGGCGATGCTTCGAGCGGAGATTGCACGGGTAGGGTAGTGGCATGCGAAGATGAGAAGAACGCACCTTGGTCTCTTGGCTGTCGCTCCTGGGCGTGCCCGACGACATGGGGTCGGCGATCTTCCTTGTCGGCTTGGTTTTTGAGGGTCAAAGTGAAGGATGATGGTACAGTGTACCAGTTCAGATAGACCTCCGGAACTTGATCTAGAACTAAAAGATTGCCGCATGTGTACTTTTGGTTTTGTTGGGGAATGTGCTGCATTTTTTCTACCCTAAAAACGAGAAATAATAAAAAAAACGGTATGCAGCCTTAATTTCATTTATGACCGAATTTTCCAATGGGGTTTTCTTTACGCTAAAGTTCGCCTAGCGAACTGTTGATAGGGCGCAAACCAACGTTAATCGACCAATATACGATGAGCTGGAGCTCGCCAAAGATTCCAAAGGCGATTCCGTCGTCTTGACGTGAAAGGATATTTATCGTGATCCCAGCTGTTTTCGGCAATATATTACTTTATTTCCCCCTATAATCGTTACCTGCTTTTTCCAAGTATCAGCGACAATTTATATTAACACTGAAAGATGTAATCCTCCTCTGCCTGCACCTCAGTAACTTCGTCTGGGGCCTGAGCGTCGGTCTCCATATTTGCTCGGCGCGTTGCCTGACTGGCGTGCACCTTCACCATGTACTCGTCCTCCTTCTTCTGGGCCTTACGATAAACTCCTATCAATGTATGGCTGGCCACTTTGTTAAACGATGCCCCGAGTTTCTTCTTCAGGTCTGCCATTGACTTCGCTGGAGGTACTGCGATGCGGTTCTTCACAACTCCCCATATCACCTCAATTGGCTGGAGCTCGGGGTGATGTGTGTGTGTGTGTGGGTGGGTGTGTGTGTGGGGGGGGATAGAACAGGAGATGGTCATACTCTTGGGCGATCACGTTGGCTGCGTAGGTAGTCTTGGACTTAGCAGCGCAGCAAGCTTCAAGAGCGTCGTGTTCCTGGTGTAGGCGCCCCATTGAATGCCATGCTCAAGTAGCCAGCGAAGAATTCACTCCTTTTCCAGCCCTTTTCTGGGACGGCTGAATGATGCGGCGATGATAGCTGACGCCATCCATCACCATGCTGCAATCACGATAGTCGTGCTTCAGCATTTGGCACAGCTTCATGAACCAGCCCTCAAATGTGTCGCCGTCGAAGTTGCCGTGGTAGTCCAGCTGCTCAGATGCAGCCAGGTCGGACTGCCAGTACTTTAGGGAGTCCTTCACCCAGTTGCTGTGCAAACCTCCTCCCCCCGTTCTTTCGGTGCAGCACGCCAGCACCAACAATGCAAAATCGGCGGCCTTTGCCGCTCTTAACATAGCGAATGCGATCAGCAGGTAGCCATGACCAAGAAGTCACTGGTGCTCATTCACATAGCTCTCGTCGAGGAAACCCTCAGGTCCGATGGTGGTTTTGTGGTGATCACGATTTAGCACCTCCCTCAGCAAGTATTCCTCGCAGAACTGGGCGGTGACTGCCTCCGCGTCCGCACAATGTTGCGCTTCTGCCCAGTAACATACGCGAAGCCCAGTCTTTTGATTACATCCCGCATCGTCCGGATGGGAACAGTTAAACCTGCCACATCTTGTAGTCCATCGATGGTGTGCGCGGCATTGGTAGGCTCTTCATTTAAATTACGGTCCGAAACCCTTTTACGGATTTCGGACTCGTAATTTTCAGCAGCAGAGCGGTGGCGATGGCCTCGAACACCGTAGGTGCTTCTGAAGAGCGGGTCGTTGTGTTTGTTCCAGCTCGTCAGCACGAACGAGATGGTGCTTTGTGCGTAGACCGTTGGGTCATTTATCACTTGGCGTAGTGTGTGTCCCTTGGGGCGGGGCCCTTGCGCAAACTCGGCCTCCAGAGTGCGGTGAAGTCGGACGATGCGGTATTTTCCAGTGGCGGTCTGGAGGTGCTTGGTTATCTGTAGCGGATTGGATAAAAATGAGAGACTGCAGACGAAACAAAGACAGCTAGCTAGGCTAAGCTGAGCTCCAGCGGATGCGACTTGTTTCACTCTGATTGGGCTAGTGAAAGAAAACAAAGGCCACTTCTGGCAGTGTCATATTTTCTTTGTGACCGATCCTAATCTGCCAGTACAATATATAATAGCCAGAACAGTACCTGACTGCTGAGCGGATTGAGTCAGCGTCCGTAGCTTGGCTATCAGCATCGGCATTTCCGCGGGATCGGACTCATGATCTTGTAGCTCGCTATGCACAGCACGATCAATCTGTTCAGGACTGCCCGATGAGACTGGTGGCCCTGAAGGAATAGCGAGGGAAGCTCTCCATCCAAGCCGTTGCGGACTTCAAGCTGAATTCGGTACGCTCACAGCCTCTGCGAAAGAGGTTGGGCAAACCGGATGACTTCCGCTCTGACCACACCTCTGCGAAGGTCTTTAATGTGGTCACGGTGATAGAGGGACCGCATGGTTAGAGTTCGCAATACCTGAACAAACTCCACCAATTCCATCTTACCTGGCGGGTCGAAAGGAAACGTGATCTCAAGCGATATGACTGGTTAGGCGGCGAGAATACGTGAATACAGAAGTTCATCTGATCCCAAGGAGGGAATGCTGTGCCCACTGGGCTACACCTCTCTCGCTTGGCCGCAGAGCTTAAGGATGCCCAGCGCTACGCGCTGCTGCTCGGTCTGGATTACCTCCGAGTCAGCAGGACAGGCTTAAAAACCTAACGTCCTTGTTTGGCTCGGAAAGTGTGGCATATATTGCTTCGTCAGGCCCCGACGACGAGGTCGCCGACGCAGGACTATAGGCGTCCTCGAGCTACGAGACACTCTACTGGACCATCTTCAACAGAAGATGACCAAGTCGACGGCATCTGCGACGCCAAATTCGACGAACGGAACTTCTAGAACTAAACCGCTCATGGTGAGCGTGAAGTTCTTTGAGGGCAAGGAGGGAGAGAACCTCCAGCGCTGGGTTTGAGAGGTTGATATGGCCACGGCATCAGCCATGTAAGTGGCAAATTGCTCTGATATCATAGAGGGACAGTCGCAGACGCACAAGCTTAACGTCTGCTCAGGTACACCACGAGTCATGGATTAACTAGATGTCCAAGCCCTTAGGTATTACGCGCTTGCCTCATGGCGGAAGTTCGACGAGTCGTGGGCCCACATCTGCTAGAATGCAAAAGCGATATCGGCGCGGGATCTGAATCGATCCGCTTAATGTGCTCTGTCGCAACTACTGGACATTCTTTTAGGATGTCGCGGCGGGGTCGGCTACTAGTCGAGGCATCACAGACTGAGCCATAACGATGCAAGTGGGAGGGCCACGTAAGCCGCTGAGAGGTGTACGCCACGGTGGCAATATCGTGCTGGGTGTCGCGGTCGGTTGTTAGTCGATGTATCCCAGCATAGCCCTAATGATGCGTGTAGTGCGACACGTAACACACTGAACGGGGGCCGCGAGTCATGCAGATCTTCGACGGATGTCGATATTGGCATGAAGACTCAGTTGGCGCAATAAGTGGTGAAGACACCTACAAACCAACAAACACCGTTTCTGTGAACATGCTGGTCTCTCCGAGGCGTGCGATCGCCGCGAGTGGACGGCAACGACGCTGTATGGTGACTGAATGCGCGGAGCGTCTGTCCTGATACGCAATGTTTGTGTGTGTGGATGCTAGCAAATAGCTATATATGGAGTGACCGGAAAGGTCAATGGTGATGTCTGCCTAAAGGCAGGCATTGTCGGAGCTGAACGAGATGCCTAGTGCCAAATTCTCCGAGTCCTTGATGGCAGACGAGTTAGCTGAGGTCATCATCATACTACCTGAATAGGAATTGAACACCTCATCGCATTTGGACAAAATCGATTCAAGCACTAAGCGCCGAAGTTGGTCTGCGATCATAAAGAACTTTACTATATGCTGGTCAAGGAGTATCATGGTTCCAGGGACCAAACGATGCATTACACGGCAGTGGGCTTACCAAGAGTGCAATGTGACGTCATTGATTCATTCTTCCGTACGATATACGAAAAGCGGGATGGATCTAGAGAGCAATTCTCCACACTCCACACCGACATTCTGGTTTAGAAAGCTGGACGACAAGTGGTGTGTTGTTCATGCTTTAAATATGCTTAATGCGGCCACTATTTCAGCAAAGACACCAATTCCTAGGAAATATATTCTATAGAACAATATGGTTGGATCTACCATGTACAGTGCGCTCGACTTCGTTAATGGATATTACCAGTTGATCATGTGAACGAGCGATATCCTGCTGAAACAGTAAGAAACCTCGAGCGATATGCTCTGGAAAGTTCCATGTTGCCGCGTGCGTTCGATCATCCTTCAGCGCCCACGGCATCGTGAAACGAATCTCTACCGGCTTAAGCGCGTGAAAATGTCTAAACCCATTCGCCTCAAGCTACAAAATAATTGGGCAAGACGCTCGTCATGCGGGTTCGATTCTGGGTCAAATCGGCTAATAAGGTTGTGACACCTCGTCTCCAGCATAGTCCTGCAACTCTTCTAACGAGCCGGACAATTGACATAAAAATTGACCACAGTAAACGTTGCTCTAATAGTCGTAATGCTATGTCCTGTTCCTACAGCTCCTGAACTATGCGTCACTCCTGTCTTTGGACCAAGGACCGTGTCTAGTGGCCACGACCACCAGCTACTGCTATTACTCACGCAAAATACACAACACTGGTGATCGACTTGTCCTAGCATGGTCGATCTGACCCAAAATATTGTCGATGTTAGCCAAGGGAGTGCACCGGGTGCTCCGACACTTGGGGCTAAAAGACCCTATCTTTGGCTCGATGCCCCTGCGCCCCGGGCTGATGATACCGACGACCTCGCGTACCGTTCTTTTATATGCACACGAGAGTCACACGAGGAACTTCACGTTACCATGACTTTGGCGTCAGCTGCTCGTTTTTTATCTTCACTCTCGTACACTAACTAGTACCTAGAGTCCTAGAGTCTTGGTCGTGAGCTCTGTGCGCCACCGCTGATCCGGAAGTGAGCTACTATCGCAACCTTACTCCTGCTCGTCGAGCGCAGGAGAACAAGTCGCATTCCATTACCTCCTTCGTCTCTCCTTCTTCGAAGTTTAAAACTCTAACATGTCTCACCTGCTTGCTCAATGGTAACAGCACCATAATTCGCTCGCGACCCTTGCCCGCCACTATACACACGCCGTAAATGATACATAGCGTCGGATTACCGTCCCCACATAATGCCGAATAGGGTTCCCAACTCTTCGTCGATCGGGACGCCAACTTTGGCCGCGCATTTTTTGCATATCTGCCTCCAAGTCCTGGACGAGGCAGGCTATAAAGACGACATGCCGCGCGCAAGGGGGCTGTCCGCTTCGGTAACCGGTGCGGAAGCTTCGAGTTTGTGTCCGAGGCGACCCAGCATCGTTACCAGTTGCTTCAATGACAACCCATTGAAGCAACTGGTAACGATGCTGGATGACAACCACTAAAACAATTGAGAACGATGCTGTGCCACCTCTCCTGAAAATCAGGATGGGTGGATTTGACGTGGGAAGCAGGTTGCTGCATCTGGACCCAGGTTTCTGCTTGCGTGATGTACCGACAATCTGGCAGCGTAAGTCACCTTTGCCGTTGTCGTCGAAAAACAAAGAGCAGACCTCAGAGAAGGCGGTTTCGTTCTCCTGAACACCTTCTTAACACCAGTCATTGGTGCTGCTCAAGTTTTTTATAACCGGTATTGTACTGGTATTACTGGGGCAATATCATACCGTACTTAAGATCATCTTCACCAGTGCGGCTATTCTATCCTGAGTATAACTACAAAAACGAGGCACAACTCTTTTAGTTTAGCAGCGTAGCACCTGTGTTTTCACCAACACTGCTATTTTCCAACAACTTGTGAGGTGGTGATGTCATATGCCGCCATGGATCTTGCAACAGCCTTAACTTGAGATACTGCTTAAAGAAGATGAGGAAGAAGAAGTGTCCGCCGATATTCTCTACCAATCTCGGCTGCCGGTACTTGGTGTGAAACGAGGCCCAGGGGGTCACTACCCGGACGAGCGCCTAACAAGAGATGGGACTGGCATGGCCGTCACATTCGTCTGTTACAGCAGTACTTTAACCCTAAACCAATGCGACGCCATCTTTCGCAGACGTTTTCGAATGTCGCGACGCTTTTTTCCAAGCTTGCAATCGGGATATTGGACCACGATCCATTCTTCACTCAGAAACAGAACGCAGCAGGCAAAATGGGATATCAAGCTTGTTAAAATTACCGCTGCTTGGAGAGATCTGGCCTACTCGTCATCTTTTGATTCTATTGACGACAATCTCGAGATGTCAGCTCCCACCGTTGTGATTGTGTTGAACATTTTTGTGATGCCGTCATGGCTGTCTTTAGTTTTGTATATCTGCGCCCGCCAAGACGCGCACAGATGTTGCGTCTGCTGGAGCAGAATGCGCTGCGTGGCTTTCCTGGTATGGTGGGCTCAATCGATTGTATGCATTGGGAATTCAAGAATTGTCCATCATCGTTAGCTGGGCAACAACAGCTTCTAGTCGAGCGAGCTCGGCGTCAAAGGAGGCTTTTACCTTGGTGTAAAAGGCATCACCCGGCTGACATATGCCGTAGACTGGGCTTCGCTGACGGATAGCCATGTTTTGCATAGCACCTTATCTTCCACCGCCTTGTGGTTGGCCCCACGCTGCTTCGATGGCGTGAGTTCTTCGACATGCTGATCTTGGACTGCTGTGGCTACGGCTAGTTTCAAAGTCAATATGGCTTTTAATTTGTCATTGAGCGACCTGCTTCTATTTCTAGCTTCTGGATATAGTTGGGTTTAGCGCTCAGATAGCCGCACTGCGGAAGATGCTCTAATTCGTCACGTACACGACCAATAATAAATTATTTTGTGTAACAATCCAAAAAATACCAACGGGATTGCAGTTAGTTGTCGACGAAAAATTTAACCTCTGTTTTTCAACTTCGCCCTTGGTCAAAATTTGACTATTTAGTAGTAAAACTGACAGGGAGTCATCATGATCTGAATCGCGCGTTGCTAGGATGAAATCCCAACGCAACAGCCTGAGCCGCAGTGAGTTGTGCCCGACGCCAAGTACGCAAGCATGTTTGCGCTTCGTAGCGATGTCAATTGCCATTTTGCGGTGGAAGTCGACTATACACAGACTATAATTTTCGCATCTCGTTCTCCTTCCCCTGCGCCATGGCGAACCGCTTTGCGGCGACACTAACGAACTCCCTACAGTGATGCGTCATCACTATAGAGGAAATGTGAAGTGTACCGCTGGATCGACTACCCAAAGGTGGACAGCGCAAACACATTTGCAAGATCATAAGAAGCTGTTGGGCAAGGAGCAAGTGTATATTAGGGTATGCCGAACGCCAACACACATCGCCTGGTTGTCGAGAGGGAGGATTCCTGCACGATGTCGATGTCTGCAATGACGACCTGCCGTTATAGAACACGCATTCGGACATACCGCATATAGTGTTCCCGCCCTGGTCCAGTCCTTGGAGAAGCAATGAGCAAGCGATAACGAAGTTTTTTTACATGTCAGGGACGTGACAATTCGGCTTGTAGTGCATACTCATATGCAGGATGCTGACGAGCGTCTTCAGAGCGTGGATATCCGTCTGCCCTGTCCTGCATCATAGTCGTCAGCCGTGCTATATTAGCAGGTGATGCTTATTTGCCGCTGGCGCTAGTCGCATGCGCTCCTCGAGTGCCGTTCTTTCTCTTCTGTATAGTTCGGTGATAGTTGTCAAAAACAAAATTTCTTCTAGTGCATCCCAGACCTTCGTGTAGGCGCTGAGCCTCTCTCTTTGAGCGATAACCACCTCGCGATGCAAGTACGTCTGGACAAGACGATGAAGGTTTTCTCAGACCCGTTACCGCTACAGAGCGGCTCGATCTCTCGCACCCCAAAATCAGACTTTGAAAAACCTTCATCAGACACACGGACCACATGCCCATTCGATCTGTGTCGGCGTTTTGGTATCCTGTTCATACCATAATCGACCTTATCGCAACTGTCGTTGGAGTCCGAGGTGTTGACCGACTGTATCCGTGGAATAAGCGGTCGATCATGGCGGTCGTGTCTTGCGGTCGTACACACGCCCTTAAGCCGTGTTTCAAGTCAAAAACCTTGTTCAGCAGGTATTTCCAGCTACGTCGCAGACGACCTAGTACCGTACTCCCCCTGTTAGAAGCGTCACTAATGTACACGTCCGGGTTAGGTGTACAGGTCTCCGTTGACGGAACGATGTTTACGTACTACCAAATTATGTACGGTAATGCAAAACCACCCTGAATGGGTGCTTTGTATTACTGTGATTGTGACTGTCAAATAGGGAGTGCATTCTCGGAGAAGGCTATGGCGACGGCGTGCGCTTTAAAATTCATCTACACTGGTATGATAGCTAGCTGTGTGTACAATCTCAGGTCTGTCGTGCTGATTCGTAGCCTTCTCATGTCTTGCGCTTCCGAAAGTGAACATTGTCCGGGCCACTCATTTTTCAGCTCTGACGCTTGTGGCAGAGCGGAAACTAAAAATAATAATGGAGAAATAGGATTGGATAAAATGAAGTGACGCTTCTAAGATAGCGACGCTTCTAACAGGGGGAATACGGTACTAAGAATCTAGACATCTCGTTGATTACATGATTCGCTTACGAACAAGTCGACCAACAAAGGATCGGTATGACGGATCGTCGCTTAGGTGAAATTATATCCTGCGATCGATAGTCGTCCTTGGAGATTCACGTCGAAGACCCATGCTAGAAACGTATTACATGGTGCATGCCAAAGCCTTTGTCTCACGCCACTGGCGTCATTCCATTGAGTGCGTGATTCTCCTTACTTGCTGCATACCACGTACAGGACAAGGCGTGTGTTAATACACCTGTTGTCGGATGCAAATGCCAGCGCAAAAGAAGCACGTTAAACGTGCGAAGGAGTTTCCGAGGCAACACACGCGCCACAATGAGCAATAACACAGACGTTGCCTGGTAAATATGTTCTCCATAATAGAGGTAGCCTGTGAGCAGTAGCGCCTCCACAGTGGTGCAGCGTTTCCCATTGTAAATTTCGTACGCGAAATCATCGCAATCATAAAAAAGTTTTCTGAACGGCGAGCCGAGGCAGTTCTTCTCAAAGGAAGTAAGTCTCTCATCTGGAATAAGCGGATGTGTGGTTGGACCGACATTTTTGAAATTTTCCTCTGACCTCTGAGACAATAGCTCAGTATTTGTCACCTTTGGACTTGATTTCTTTACTAGCATCGAAGTAGTTATTACTGCCAAGAGACCCAAGACCGAAGACAAAAGGGTAATAATTGTAGGCGCGTTGACCGTAAAAATGATGCAAGCATCATTGAGGCCACAATATTTGGTACCACGTGCAGATGTTTTGCGTAAAATCTCAGCGTTTGTGGAAATGATGGACTCCAACGGGTTACGTTGTACAACACGCAGAGCAGTCACGACGCAAGCTGTGATGACGACTTGAGTGGCCTCCCACGTGAGGCGGAAGTGGCGGTTAAGTTGTTGGTCTCCGGATCGTGACTTTGCCAGATTAATGAAGGAATACGAGAAGGCGTAAAAACAACACGCAAGGTTCGCGAGTGACGCTGTCGTCAGCGTGCCCGTGGAAAACCCAAGCAAGTACAAATCCGAGCTATAAATGAGGTGATAAGCCACTTCGGCAAGATAAACCACTTGCGTTTTGCCACTTTGACATCGATATGCCCAGATTTGAGTCAGCAATACGGAACGTTTGTGCGACATGACTTCGTAAAGACTAACCATTCCCATGATAAAAATCTGCATGACCACGAGACCGGGCAAGACACTAATACCGACTTTATCAGCGTAACGACTTCGAAAAGTGTTCATGTAGATGGCGACACGGTTTGGCTCAGCTGTGGAGATTTCACTCACCCATTCCCACTGCGAGTTGTAGTAATTGTGGACACACACATCGCTAGTGCTGCACAATGGCATGTTGTCTGGAGATTGCACCATTAAACCATAACTTGCCCAGTGTTCAGAGATCTCGCAAGTCTCTTCGATATAAACGCCCGTCGTATTCACCTCATGCACGCGACAGGCTCCATAATACGCGTGCATCAAAGGTTCTAAGACGGAATCAACGACGTATTTTGTCTCGGACGCTAGTACTTCGCGTGAAACTGGCGGCAAGCTGCTAGCGAAGCTGTACGGAAACAATTTCAGAGCTTCAGGGACAACAGACAGCAAGTCGCGCCCGTCAGTGTCCAGCGCCAACTTTGAGCCGAGAAGCATCGAATCCATGGTGACGTCTGGACGGCACTCGGTCAGATCCGGAGCGATGTGGATGGCCACAGCGGGGACTTCGCCGAATTTGGTACTGTTGTGGTCAATCGGGAACAGAAAAAACAACCGCGGGAGAGCCATGATAGTCCAAGTGGTTACGCATTCCTTAGCACGCTCGACGCCAAGCCCAAGCTCTCGTCGTGTTTGAAGAGGAATACTAAGGTTAAGTGTGATGATGACATCCAGAACTTGTTGAGCAGTTCCCGTGAGCGCATTCATGGCGGACCCCCACTCGTTTACACTACTTTGACATAGTGCCTCGCTGGTATCCAGAGTTTCCCCAAGTGCGAGAGCATCCGCACCGAGAGAACTGAAATCATACAACGATTCCGTTGGAGGGATACTAGTAAATGCTGTGAAAGGGGGTCCACTAGTGAGAGACAACTTGTTGTACATTGCATACGTCAATAACACGATTTTACAGGCCCCCAGACAACCGGTACATCCACCAGCCATCGACAAATCTTTCTCAGTAAACGCGAAGAAGCTGTTGTCGGACGTGATGAGGAATGTAGCGTCCGGTGACAGGTAATTCGTCGCTGTGAACAGTAATAATAGCACTAGTGGTCCTACTACAGTGCGACCGAAGATGGCTAGACATGCCCCGAAGACAGACGGATGCAGCAAGTGTCCCCATTTCTGTTCCTTGCGATAAAGTCTCTCTTGTTGATAATAATTAGCTGCCCAGGTCTCAGAAACGACGGAATTCAGGTCGCCCACGCGGTTCCGTGATTTACAACATCTCGAGCAGAGTCGGCTGACCACGGTTCGAGAGGAACAACACGCGCTCATTGCGTCTTCACCACGATCCGTCGCAGCGGAAGCGAGTGGCAACTGGCATCCGCTGCTATTAATGTCCAGCCACATCCTATTTGTAGTTGTTGGAAACGCCACATACGTCGAATCGATTGCAGGTATAACAAAAGCACGCTCGTATTCCCCTTGACTGAGTGCGTTTTGCTGCACTGTGGCATTGATTAATACTATTATTAACAGAAGATCAATAACTCTATGCAGGCATTTTTGATAACTTAAGGTGTATTTCGCCGACAAATAATGCAAAAGCTCATGCCTACTACGGTAAGCTCATGCTAAAAATCTGAGTATTATAATATTATATCATATTACATTAGTCTGTCTATAGTAGCATTATGTTTCTTATATATATTACCCGTGAAGTTAATGATAGTAATTTAGTAAAGCTAGTACTATGATAAAATATAATAATAGGTACGGAAATACGCCGTTACAATATGACAGTTATTTTGCTGCAAGGATTCTTACTCGCTCGCTACAACGGAGCTATAGCTATAGCGTCAGAGGAAGACAGACCCAGACCCAGAGAGTCCTAGTTGTTTATACCCTAGTCTGTTTCCAAAACCCTCATATTGTCCGATTGATATACACTTCAAGAGATAATACTATCATAAACCTGGCTACGGCTCCCGAATGTACCATTATTCTGGCACACCACTGTTGTGCTGACTCCATTAAGTGATACTATGGCGGCTATTAAACTATAGGATTATCTGTTTAATATTTGTCGCATTTAAGGATATCTCCTGCCTTGCCCAAGCAGCAAAACATTCGCTGCCGTCTAATTCCTCAAGTTACATTACAGCAGAGCTGGCATCAATGGCGCCTGCCCCCACGGACATGAACGCGATGCTCCAAGTAGCCGTCGCGGCTGCGCGCGCCGCCGGTGCCCACATGAAGTCGCATCTGAGCACGTCGCGCGTGGAGAAGACCAAGGCGTCCAAGGACGACCTGGTCACGGTCGTGGACAAGCAGTGCCAGGACCTCGTGTTTGCCACTATTAAGGAGACGTTCCCGAGCCACGAGTTCCTGGGCGAGGAGAACGTCGCGCCCGGCAGCGAGGCATCGGCCCGCGCGTTGCACGACATGGTGAGCAAGGAGTGGCTCTGGGTCGTGGACCCCATCGACGGCACCACCAACTTTGTGCACCACCGCCCGACCAGCGTCGTGTCCGTAGCCTGCGCCCATCTCGGTGACGTGGTGGTTGGCGTCATCTACGACCCGTACCGCGACGAGATCTTCACGGCGCAAAAGGGCAAGGGCACGTTTCTAAACGGCCAGCCGGCGCACGTCAGTCAAGAAGCCTCGTTTTCCGAGGCGCTCGTGGGCTTCGGCATCGGCACCAAGGACAGTGTGCGTCTTCCCATGCTTGACTGCGCGCGAGAGTTCTCGGCCAAATGCAGGGGGCTGCGTCTGCAGGGAGCGGCGGCGATCGAGCTCGCGTGGACGGCGGCCGGACGCCAGTCGGTGCGTTAATTGTCACTGCGTAGATGCCGGACGCAGTGATTCTAACGAGTGTTTTAATTGTATTGTGTATGTGGCCAAGGCCTTCTACGAGCTGGACTTGAACTCGTGGGACGTGGCAGCCGGTGCACTGCTGGTGAAGGAGGCTGGCGGCCACGTGACTAACAGTGACGGCACGCCCTTCTCGCTCAGCACGCGCAATATCGTGGTGTCCAACAACAAGGGCGACATTCACGAGAGTATGCTCGAGCTCATCAAGAAGGCCGACGCCGTGCACGTCCGCAAATGAGCTGTAATCTTTCACCTACAGTAGAGCTACAGTACCAAATTAGTACTGTACAGACCCAATGCAGGCCTCGCCTACTCTAACGTTACAATTTTGCCTTCGTCCTCAGCTCGCATTCCTCTGTTAAACGGTACCCTTTTCTATCCAATCGTAACGCCACATCTATCTTTACTGTCCAATCGCGTGTCTTGCAGAACCCCGCGTTGATTGTACAGTCAGTCTCAGTTTTCGCTGCCCGACGGCAACAATGGAGGAGCAGCTACCGGCGCCGTACCATGTGAACACGTGGTTCTTTGTGTGCGGACCGCTGGCCGTCAACACCTTCCTACTCGGACTAGCGGCCAATCTGCACGTATTTAAGAGAAACAACTTGGCCTTCGACCGGGTCATGGACATGCGGCCGGACGAGGTGCCCACGGCGCGCGGCGTGCTCAAGATGGCGCTCTTCATGTGTCTGGTGCAGTTTCTGCTGTTCAACGGAGAGGCAGCCCGGCGCGGCGACAGCTTTGGCGTGGACGAGACGCGCATGGAGATGCTGCTGCTGGGCTACGTGGCCATCGCAGCGGCGCTGCTGCTATGCCCGCTCGACGTATTGCACTACAAGTTCCGCATGTTCGTGCTGCGCAAGCTGGCGCGCTGCTTCTGGCCCTTCCAGCACCTGTCGTTCAAGTTACCTACGCACGCCACGCCGTTCATTGAGGTGTTTATCGCTGACGGCATGACGTCGCTGTCCAAGTTTATTCAGGATTTGTCAGTGGCGCTGATGTTGCTGCTCATGTCATTCAACAGCGAGCCCGAGGACCTGAGAGAGTCGTACATCTCCAAGCTTAAGGAGTCCCCTCTGCCGTACTTTGCAGCCAGCACACCGTACATGTGAGTGGACACAGTGTTTGGCCAAAAGTTGGTATGGCTCGTTGTCTGATGTTTTATTTGTGCAGTATTCGCGCGACGCAGTGCTTGATCTCGTTCCAGCGGACACCAAGCGTCAATGACCGGTTTCTTCACTTGCTGAACACAATGAAGTATTGCTCCAGTTTATTAGTGATTTCCGTGGGTGCGTATCCGATGCTCATGGGGCTGGCACGACCGGAGCAAAGCAGTTTCTTCCTGCTCTGTGCTGTATTCAACTCGCTGTACTCGTTCTTGTGGGATGTCGTCATGGACTGGGGTCTTGGCCAGCCAAAGCTGCCTCGAAGAGTTGCCTTGTTGCGCCACCAATTGACGTACCGACCGCGCAAAATTTACTATGTGATTATCGCGATAGACTTCGTGCTTCGTATTTTATGGGTGGCCAAGTGGTGGGACTGGATGCTCCGTGGCGTGCACTTCAAGCTGGTCGCGCAGGTCGCAGAAGTCGTTCGTCGTATCATCTGGAACTTCGTCCGTGTCGAGTGGCAATGCATCAAGTTGGACATTCTCGGCAGCAAGAAGCTCTCTGCCGACAGTCTGGAGCTTGAAGAGATTATTGAAAAGATGCCGCTGATGGGAGATGACGAAGATGATGCCCTTGAAGACACAAAGCCCCGGATGCGAACACTGAGCCGCCCCAATTCGTTTTCTGCCGAAACTGACTCGAGCAGTACGCTCAGCCAGAGTTCTCGTGACAACTCTGGCAGTGAATTGCTTCTTCAGGCGATGAGAAATGCTACCAATGCTGATGATGCAGAAACCTGCCATGGTCTACAAGAAGGAACGCAACAGGATGAAATGATCGCGCCCGCTGCCATTACCGTTGCGAGCTACCCAGGCAAACCACAAGCAATGTTGGTAAGCGGTGGGGACCATACGGCATCGACGCACCTACGACGAGACACGAGCCCGAATAAAGCGACCACCAGCTCTGCCGAAGACGCGGTGGCCGATGAAATGTAAAACTGAAGCGTGACCATCCGCACACAAAGTAAGAAATTAGACGCATGTTCGTTTCCCCGATCTACGCCATATTAACACAGAGAGATGCATTGACTTGAACTCAATCCGTTCCTTGAGCTCTTTACCGACTGCTCTGGGCTCTGAATTAGTGCACATCTGCGCTCTCAACGCATTTCTTGAGCGGTGTGAGTGCAGGACGTAGTTCACTCGCCAGAGCATGGAGCGCACCGATATGCGGCGAGTTGGGCGCCACGAGCGTGATCACTAGCGGCGCGTGGTTAATGTGAATCAGAACCACATCGTCGAAGAATGCCGTCACACTTTGCACGGCTCCAAATTTGAGCTTCCCGATCTAGAAATCACACGCAGCGTGAGCGTCAAACACAAATAACCCCCGAACTAATCAGTCAGATCTCGTACCTGCTCCGCTGCGCCAGCGAAGACCGTGGGCAGCACCGTCTCCGTGTACTCATACGATAATTCCGACTTCTCTTCCGCAGACACTACAAAGTTTCACAAACAGCGTTAGAAACCTCCGTAAATGATGAAAAAAAAACGCAGATTTCGAGCTGCACCTTTGAGGAGGGGGACACCCTCGGACGTGCACACCAGGATAGCCTCCAACGCGTCGTATCTGCCGCAAAATATTCGTTACAACGTCAGTATCACTGCATCAACTTTGACTCTCAGGACGTCTATCCACACCTGCTCAGCACGTCGTTCAGCTTCTCCTGTAAGATCGGGCTCTGCAATGGTCAATGGAGAGATAGTGGAGACGGTTAGATCGCTAGCTTCACCGTGGATTCGGCAAGCGGGTGGCGTCGGACTTGGTACCATCTCGGCGGCAGCATCCATCTTGTTTCAAATGTGCAGGGCGTGCAACACAGTTATGAACACGGACAATCCGATATGTAGCCAATCAGATACATGTACTGTACATGTAGAAATGGTACCGGTTCACGATACAGGCTGTATTACAGCAGGGTATTCACTTATGAAGATAAAAGTAAAGCATTTGTACATTCGTGCAACATTACATCGAAACAGAAAAATATAAGACACGGTGCAATATTTTTACTGGGAATACCGAAGAATGAGGGATGCACAGCCCTCAACGGATTAATTCCACGGTACTGCGTGCGCGTAACCTCGGCCAACATGAGGCTTCAAGCAACATTCGTGCCACTTGTACAATGGGCAGAGCAGCATAATAGAAGTTGACCTCTCAGGTTGGTTCTGGCTGTGATTGGAATCGATTGGAGCAGCATGATAGAGTTGACCTCTCGCTTCTCCTGCCGCTAAGGACGACACTGACATTCCCGTGAGCATTGAGCCAGACAAAAACGCGCAAACCGGATAACTGCACACAGCGCCAGGCGACTGCTCTGTTTGCTCCATTCAAATACCCTCGCTGCTCCGCATTCACATGTACGCTTCCTAGTTACCAAGAAATAAAAATATCGTATTCCCAGCGTAAAGTCGCAGACGACCTAGTACCAACCAAATCCTTCAAGAACAGTATTCTCGTTTCCTATAGGATAATCTATTTTTTTTATCAGTTGTTGTTACGGTCCACCGGACGTTACCAATTCTATGCGTTCGGATTAAAACATGCAGGATATTCGTATTTCGTGGCCTTCCACTCATTTCACTCATTTACCAAGAGCGAGAGGGATGAGAGGATGTCGTTCGGGTGAGGGACCATCTAAGGAGCTCCCATTCTCGGAGCTCCCGTACAAAGACAGGCCGGACAGACGCCTGAGTAACGGACCACGTGCTGGCGCTTCAAGTCAAAGAAGATAAATTTGCGAATGAGGAGCCTATCTATAATACAGCTACGCAACTTGCGCTTAGAAGGTTAGACTGCGGACAAGGAGTCATTATTTATGCATAATAGTACGCAATGTGCGCTTATCAGGAGCCACCCACACCGCTACCGTCCATTTTCTTTAGCGCTTTCAACCGAACATCTCTATTGAGCTCAAGCATATACTTCTCTTCATACTGCAAAGGATGGTAGGCGTATACAGACCGGCACCCGGCACGTATTTCATAGAAAAGCTCCGCCGCCATTGGAATACCCATCGGAAAAACTTGCGAAAGATGCTCGTCACGCATGGACACGAGCTCACAACTCAACGTCTCTAAGAAAAAACCGCAGTGGAACGATAATAACGAGATTGTGCTAGACTGTTCGAGTGCGACAAAGCAGGAAGACCGAAAAATAGAAGAAAGTTAAAACCAGAGGACCTTCAGCGCGGAGCTCGCCGCTTGAAACGCATCGGGTGCGGAATGCGCATCAAGATCGTCGTTGTCGACACATCGAACCCCAACGGGCCCTGGAAAATTGTCTACACCAGAGATAGTAGCCAGACACACAACCATCCTGCTTCACTCGACGTAAGAGTCCACGCTGCGCACCGACAACGAGCTGTGCAATGCTCCGCCGGGTCTAACCACACAGCTTCTGGTCTTATCTCAGTTCAGACGGTGGCAGGAATTTCGAATCAGAAAATAATGGCAACAATGATTATGACAAATCCAGGTACTTTAGTGAACGTTAAGGATATTTCCAACACCAAGAGCACGATGAGATCGAAGCAGTTATCGACAAGGACTAGTATCGAAGATCTTCTCGAAAAACTGAAGGAACATACTTTATGGTTATGTTCGACGCCACGTGGATGCGTCAACGAGCACGAATTTATTCAGCGTAGCGCAAAACTTGCACAGATGAGCAGCAGCATGGGAGAGTATTTACAGCGAGTGTAGTGGCCATACAAAAACAAATTTGTGAAGTGCTGGACCAATCAGTTCACAAATTTCAGTTGCCAGGACACCTCGGGGGTAGAGGGTACCCATGCCAAAATGAAGAGCTGACTCGACAATTGCAACGGTGACTTGTTCACCGTCTTTCACAAGCTTCTCCCGTGGTGGGTTTTGAACGGGCCACGTAACACTCTAGCACTTGTTAGGGACCTCGGAGAGATACCGATGCAATTTCGTGATGAGGATACATACTCAGCGATTGTAAGGATCATCAGTGTCTGGGCAATCACCAAAAACCCACGAGCTTATGAAGAAAGCGTACAAAATTGTTGTACACCAACTTGATCGTAGTGTTTGTGATGGGGTATTCCGATTTGTGCATGGCGAACCATGCTTACATGACCTGATATCAATCGTTGAATCCAATGGCGTGTTGAAGCTGCTACCGGAGCATTATGATAAACATATTGGTGGCTCCCCGTGCGTAATGTTGATCGGCTGGGCCGGGTACTAGAGCCTGCAATACTACAT
Organism: Phytophthora sp. 'mugwort'; assembly: GCA_033558025.1. NCBI lineage: Eukaryota > Oomycota > Peronosporomycetes > Peronosporales > Peronosporaceae > Phytophthora > Phytophthora sp. 'mugwort'. The sequence goes on along the minus strand of JAUCEF010000004.1, from coordinate 1,773,239 downwards.
CATGGTCGCCGCACACGGTCCCAACCACACCTGCATCGAGCTGGATAAGAGTGAATAGCACTCGTCGCGATTATTCCGGGTTTGAGCTAAACAATGCTCCTGACACCATGGATAATACCACCAGAAATCTCTCTTTTCAAGAACTGCTCCAAGCTGACGAGTCCGAATGGCAGGGAGCGGATCCCATGCCGCGCTCATGGGGGCTACGCTGGTCTGAGATCATTAGAGGATTAGACACTTTGACTAGAAGCGCATCACGTGATCAGTTACCCACGCGTCTGTCCGGCCTGTCTTTGTACGGGAGCTCCAAAAATGGGAGCTCTTTAGATAATCCCTTCGGGCAAGCTTCACGCGAACAAGAAATGCTGCAATTTCGCTGACGTCGCCAGTACCACTTCGCAAGTTCTTCGACACACCGAAAGGGCATAGGAAGTTGACACCACAGGCAAATGGAAAGTTTCCACTGCTCGGTAGTCCAGACAAAGAGATCGTGTGCGCTAACATTGATCCTGATATGGACTATCAGTGCATTGTTGGCTTCTTGCAGATACTGGCGAGCTGCACTCGACCAGATATCATTTGTGCAGTGCGGACTCGGGCATTTCCTGACCTGCTGCACGAAGTAACACTTGTGCTTGCCAAGTTGTTCTCCGGTACGCGTAAGTATGGTGTGGCGTGGAATGAAGTAACATCGCTGGGATTGCGGTTGATTGCCTGCTGATGATATCTTAGAAAGGAGAACGATGACCGATTCATTAATGGCTATGTGCTACAGTTAAACAGTTGCACGTTTTGCTACTAGAGCAAGATGCAGACGATCATGATGGACGACACATGCAGTGCGGAATTCGTGATTGATAGCGAGTTTTTTTTTCGAACATGATCATGCAGACGCACAATATGTTTGAAGAGCCAAAGCTCTGACGGGCGAAGCAAACTACCCTGTATGAGGGTAGCGAAGCTGCGATCAAGGTGTGAGCCGTGGCTACAAGGTACGAGTGCTAATTTAAGTTCCACAAGATTCGTGACTTTCTGGTACGCAAGGTGTTACGGATGGAGTACTGCCCGAGCGACGACAAAGTCGCGCACATCTTCACGAAACCGCTTGGTTCTGCAAACTCCGAAACGTTCGCCGGCGCCGGACAACGAGTAGTTGTGTATTGTGTGCAGCATGCACATTTCATGTGAGGTCGGGAAACTCGAAGTGTGTGTGTGTAGTATTGAGCAGCGGCAGTTATGTTCTGTCGTGTTCCTTGTTCCTCACGGCTCTGTTGGGGTAGTGCTTTCAGATTTGGTCTCGTCGCGGAGATCACTTGATTTCAGTATAAATACTCTAGCTCACATGTAACGAAGGCGGCGCTCGGGCGTAGTTCTCTCGCAATCCCAAATATGTTAAGTGTCTTTTGTCAGTCAATCTGTGCTCAAAGCAACTGGTCTCATACTGCCGCTACCTGCTGATCCTCTGTTGCAGAGAACCGTACCGCCACTTACTCGCCTCAGTTGTCCTAAAAAATCTCGACCGTTCTTCCTGTCCCTATGCCTCCACTTCCGCTTGTGCTTTTCCACGAGTACAAAAATAGCCCCATACACATTTATTTAACCATGCCATGGCACCCAACCACCGCTTCTAATTGGTCCTACCAACTAAGGGGTAGGTGCAAAATGCCACAAGTCAGTGCCATTCAACGCGCTATTGCCATCCTGCTACACAGTGAAATTTGGACTTAATGTGATGCTTGGATGTGTTTTAGAAAGTGAGCTTTATTGGACTGAGCGATTTCCGCTCCACTATACTAGGTGGTTACTCCGCGTGTTATGCGCGGAAGATCCTTTGGGCACATGACCCTTAGCATCGTTCTGCCAATTGCAATACCGTCACTCGCATATCCTATCAAGTTGACTAGCGCCGTTACTACGTCATAGCCAATTCATACTCGGTCCATGCACCCATGTGTTCAGCATGAATTCAATACACGTCCAGTGGCAATCCAGAGGCTGTCACCGGAGCTCGTCAAGGACTGAACATCATCAGACTACAATTCTCATCGTTTTCTGCTCACTAAGATGGAATCAAGACTAGTGGTTGTCCTCGTATTTCTCGTCTTACTTGCGCTCATCATGGCACTACCCGTCGACCATCATCAGAGGTGTCTCCAAAGCTCACGTATAGATTTGGGGAAGGGGGTGGGTGGGTGGGCTCGCACAGCTTTTGGTTGGCGAAGGGCTATTTCAGATGTGCTACAAGATGCTTTACACGACGTTTGTGGCACTTGCGGATAAGCTGGAGCTGTATCTCCCTGTTGATGATAAGCCGTCACGCAACCGGATCGGAACCGATCCGATTACACTTGTCACAAGCTGCAAATATGCTTGCGTTGGTTTAGTGGCGGTTCATATTACGGTATTCCTGCAAATAGTGGTTTAAGTGTCGGAACATTTTACGTCTCATTCAATCTCCGACGATCCACTAAGTATGTCACTCAGCTCACTGAGAAGCTCCGCGTTGGAACCCGCGCCGACGACTTCATTTCCAGCCGTGGTCGTGGATGGTGGTCACTGTTGCCGAGGGTAGGAACGCTGGACAAAAAGTACCTGCGGCGCCCTCATCGCAGCTAATAAATCACTGGGTAAAAGGGACTCAGTAGAGGACTTCGGGAGCTCATCGGCAGCACCAGGAGATGCTAAAGTTGACGGAGTCTGATCAACATAGTTTTGATTATATAGCTTCAGCATCCTTGTCGCCCCTCAGGCGGAGTTCTTCGAGGGGTCGGTGGCCCGCTACAGCTTGAGCAGCTGTTGATGCCGCCGCCAGCACAACCTTGGATCGCTTGCGCGTGCTCATCGACGCGCTCGAGAAGCTCTACGTGGGGTTGAAGTTCTGCCTGGTCATTCTGGCAAGGTTTCCTTCTGAAGAAGTAAATTCGTTTGGCAAAATGAGGTATTTGCGATATGGGCACTTTTGGGTCACTTTCACTTCTAATGAATGGTGCGTTGCGTGCCATCGAGGCGGGGTTTCGACATGACGGTTAAGAACCACCCTGATGAAGTTCGACTGTGCCATACTATGTTAATTCATCGACCGGATGCGTTACTTTAGCATATTATGCCGTCCTCGAAAGTAACACGAGCTATTTTGAAGTAACTGGATGTTTTGTTGAGCAAATTATCGAGAACGAGTAGGAGCCATGGCGGCGAACCGCACGGCCGACTTCGCGCAGCTCTGCCAGCACTATGCAGCCGCAAAAGGCAGCGCCCTGCAGGTATGATCACTTCCCTTCGCTTCTCGGCAACCCGTCTATCGTATATATATGCCGCCGGTAGCTCACCAAATGCTTGTCCACGTTAAATGTAGAAACCTGTGCACTCGCCGCTCCAGGAGAACGCGCAGTTTAACGCCGCGGCCTCTGACATCTCCAAAGAAGTGTACCAGGCCTCCAAGAGATTGCAGCAGCTCACGCAATGTATGTGTTTCAATTTCAGCAGCAATTGATACGAATGGTGGTTTTCTAACGCTCTGGTGGTGATGTACCATGCAGTGGTGCGGCAGAATAATATGTTCAACGACCCAACCGAGGCCATCAACGAGCTGGCGGCGCTGGTGAAGAAGGACATCACAGATATCAACATGCAGCTGGACAACCTGCAGGAGTACATCAATAGCAAGCGACAGTCGGCTCCCTCGAGACAAGCAGCCAAGCACTCGGACGCCATCGTCTCTTTAATGAAGTCTAACCTCATGGCTACGACCAGGGGCTTCAAGGACATACTGGAGGTCAGACAGGAGAATATGAAGCTGCAGCAGAGTCGACGTGCAAGGTACGGCAAGACGGCGTCCAGCGCGCTGGGGAAGCCCCTGGCCTTCAAGGCCCCGCAGCCCCCGAGGAGCAACAATAGCAATACCGGCAGTCTGCAGGAAGTGAACCTGTCCAGCATGATGCCGCGTCCAGGATTTAGTACGGCTGAGTCTCCGAGCAACGGAAAATCGGAGATCCAGCCCTTAATCACCACCATGACACAGGAGCAAATCGTTGCAGAGCAGCAAAACTACACCGAGTCGAGGGCTGAGGCTGTCTCACAGATCGAAAGCCATATTGTGGACATCGGACAGCTTTTTGGACGGCTTTCAACTTTGATTCACGAGCAGGGGGACCTTGTGAGGAGGTATGTGCTAGCTGGCGTGTACCAGGTTGTGAATGGAGGTTCTGATGTGTTTGTGTGTCTGCTGTTATGCTGCAGAATCGATGATAATGTGGAGGATTCGCTAGTGAATGTGAGCAGCGGCGAGCACGAACTGCTCAAGTACTTCTCCAGCCTCTCGAACAATAGACTGCTGGCGCTCAAGATCTCCGCAATCTTATTGGTCTTTCTCATCTTCTTCATGTTCTTCTTAGCTTAAATCAAATAAACCACGAGTGACCAACTATCGCCGCCCGGTGCCCGTGGGTGTCATGGAGTCCATTATGATGCTCTTGTGCTTCAATTGACAGTCGTCCAGCGCTCTGCAGCCGCTTAGTGCTGGCTCTCGTGCTTTTCCTCGTCTGGCTTGATGGCGATGAAGCCGCCGAGCGCCATGGCCACGACGGTTGCGCCCTGGGCAATCACGCGCAGACGCATGTACTTCTGCTGTGTGACGGCGTCGGCAGCGCGACGGAACGAGGCCAGACCGCCGACCAGCACGCCGGCCGTGGCCAGGCATCCAAGCGGTACCAGTGGCTCCTCCTGGCATCGGCGCTTCATCTTCTGCCAGCCAGTCTCCATCGGGAACCCGTTCATCTTTGAATGCTATAACAGATCGGGCTCCAGCTGCTGCACAACGCGATTTGATCTGTGCGGCCAGCACTGTGCTACGAGTTGCAATTCATATTCGAATTGCGACACGGATCCGTACGTGTTATGCCATTCCATCGGACGATTCATCTATTAACTTTCACCAGGCATTTTGCACTTTATTTATATTCAGAAGCTGAACTCGTTGTTGCGTGGATAGACGGGTATGCGGTTTCAGCAGTAGATCACTCTCCGCCCCTGAAATTTATCGAGGGGGTCGGTCTTACATTATTAGCCAAGTGACCGACGCCACCTTCCGCTAAGATGCTTCAGCTCCGCAAGCAAGTTGTGCGCCGCGCGCTGCAGACACGCGCCATCGAGTGGGCCGCGATCTCGCAGAAGTTGACGGACCCACGCGCTCGCGCCGCCCTGGACAGCCTGCACGACGTGCACGGCCAGATCGCGGCTGAGGCCCGAGTCTACGTCAAGGAGCCCGAGGCGATCGACTTCGACTACTACCGCTCGGTCATCAAGAACAAGAACCTCGTGGACGCCATGGAGGCCAACTACAAGACCATCTCTTTCCCGACCATCACTCCCGAGGAGCTGGACGTCGCTGCCAAGTCGTCTGACCTCCCGGAGGAGCTTCGTCTCAACGAGCAGGAGACCATCGACAAGCTCGTACGTTCGGATGCAACAATAATTGTAAATAATTGGCGCAGTGACTGATCGTATTTGTCGCTACAGTTTGCCCAGCTAAACGAGAAGGTGGCAGACTCGAAGGCCCGTATCGAGGAGCTTAAGGAGCTGATTGGCCTGATGGAGGAGACCCGCACGACGCTGGGCACGACCATGGACGAGATGACGGCCATGTACCCTGAAGTTGAGGAGGAGATCGACGACGAGATCGCTAACCTCGAGTGGGAGAAGGACACGCAGTAAGTTCTCGTCGTGTCAGAACAGAGAAAAATCTTGGACTCTGCTGTCTCTACAGGAATGCAACGATGCAATATGGACGGGGGAGGCTTGAGAAGCAGTCGAACTCACAGCACGGCACCGGTTACGCGATTGGTGGTTTATGCGAGCCGAGTCGTCTGTGCAATGCTCGGACTTTTAAATGCAAACTCCTGTCAACACGAAATTGAAGTGGGTTTGTATGTGACTCGCTCGCCGGCTCGTACACCTTTCGCGTTGATTCAGTGATGTGACATCATTGATGTCTGCAGCTCAAACTAAAAAGACGATACAACAATTCCAAGCACAGCTCAAACAATCCCATGCGCTGAAGACAGGCACAAGAACACGCCCTGTTTTAGGCTGTATTAGGCCGCTCTCTTTAGTTATTCCCGCATGCGGTAGGCTTCCGGCACGCGGAAGAGCTCCTTGGGGTTCTTGGCCATCTCCTTGTCCACGCAGACGTTGTAGGCCAGTAGGGCGTCCTTGCATGTCTCGAGCGCAACGTTACCCACCTCCGTGTCGGACTTGCCATCCGACTGCTTGCCGTGCTCGTAGAAGCACGAGAAGAACTTGGTCGCCACTTTCTCACAGGGCTTGGGTACGCGTGGGAAGTTTTCGCTCACGCGCAGCTCGGTCGTGTCCGCCATGGTCGTCTACGTACAGTCAAACAGTATCTGAACTCGAGGGTTGGTATCTAGGGTGGAGATTGCGTTGTGATCGTAATCGCGGTAGAAACGCGTTCATACAATGTTCAAGTCAACTAGGCTTAAATTACAGAGACCAGTGCATTCCCTAAGAGATCAAGTCGTCACTTTAGTGCCTTTGCTTGTTTTGGGTTTAGTTTGGATTGACATCCAATACTTGGGTCTCTCTCTTTACTCTATCTAGCATGCAGCGTGGCTGGTATCCGGGGTCTAAGTATCATCAAATCTCTCACTGGCAGTGCTCTGCTACATCCTTTTGGTCTTCGGCCAACCGTCTGTGTCCTGAATGGTGCACTCGATCGGCCTGTTATCTAATTGCACGCAACCACAGGGAATATTAACTGCTCAGTCGTCAGCTCGGCGAACAACTCCCAGGGCACAAAGGTAGTCGAGTCGTTGATGCCCCACGCAACACCCTCCCTCTCTCTCTAACTGATGCAATGCACGAATGCAAAACTCGTCGAGCGTCACGTGATGCATCAACTACCGCATACACAGAGTAGAATTGTATAAAATTCTTACGTTCCGTCGTCGTCTTCGCCGTCGAAGTACAGGAATTCGGACGATGTGTTAAACGCGACACCTGAGTCCAGGAACGTTGCGATCGCGGCGCCCAGTGGACGAGCAACCTAATATACCAAAAAACTCACAGTTAGAGCTGCGTTGCAAGCTCGAAATCCCATAACCATGCGGACGTACGGCACTGCCGAAGCGGCTCTTGCTGGTCTGCACCAGCTTCTCAATGGTGGTCGAGTTGCGCATGCCCGCGGACGACCGTGCCATTGCCCTGACCACAGCGCGCGTCATGTTGAGTCGCTGCCCGATCCGGTAGTACGTCATGGCGTCCTCCTTCCTGTCTTCCTTTCAGGTGGTACTAGCTGCTGGGGCTAGCGACTGAGCTGGATGGGAATTGGTGGCCGCATGTTGTGCCGCCTCATGTACCAATCAAGTGGTACATAGAGACGTAATCACACGTCAGTTTGGTGTGAGATACGTAATGGATAATGTAGCCATCTGGGTGTTCACGACGGAAAGATAGCGATGCCAACGTGAAGACAAGTCGGATGCGGATTAACATGTGGCATTTGGCTTAGGCACTTGGGATTGTTCGTTATTACCCCGTGTATGAGCTGGTAATGTGGCTTGTTCCCGTAGTGAACGTATAAATATGGCTCGAATTGCGAGCTATGATGAGCCCTTGGTACGGGTAGACGTGATATCTTTACGGGTTTTGAGTTAATGACGCATTGGCAGCAGGGACAAACCAGCCCCAAACGGGGTCGCTGCATGGCTCTCCGGGTGGACACTCGCCTTCGTGCAAACAGGACCAGACCTGCTCGACAGCGTGGACTTGAGACTGCAGTTCCTGCCGTCATCCAACGGAATCCACGGAAAACATACCAAAGTTAGCATTGCTACGTTGCGGCGCATGGTTCCTCGCAACGGTTCGAGACCGAACAAACCTCGTGGTGGGTCTTGTCGAAGATGGAGCTGGCACGCGAGCGGAGCCCGCCCGAGCTCGCTAACGAAGATTCCGTGCTGGTGGAGCTGTTGACGGCGCTATTTCGCCGGTCCTTCCTGGTCGCGTCGATCTTGAGCAGTCCGAGATGCAGTGCTGTCACAGACCGTGCAATTTCCTCGCGTGTCGCTCGGTCATTGTCGCCATTGTCCTCATCGTTTTCCTCGTCGCTGTCCTCACCGCACTCGTAGTACTTGGCTACGGAGTAACTTGTAAGCCCCACTACGACTCCTGCTGCGATCGCAGGGTTCTCGCGCAGCCATCTCACGCCATCGAGCACCTCTGCCGGAGTCGGCAGGTAGGATGAAGTTCCTATTTTTGTGAAGAGCTTCTCCATATCAGACACTTCACTCACAGTTCACGCTCGATTTGTCTTCGCTCCTCTTGCGATGGAGCCGTTGAATTCAGCTGTGTGACGTGTGTGAGACGCCTTCTGCTCTGGTTGCAGCGCTACAGCTGGCTCGAGTGCCCGAGATGCGCTGTTGACGCGCCGTCCTCGTGAAGTAAATCGGTACTGTTATAGTAACGGCAACTACTAGTATGCCGAACTTTGGAACGCTGTTTCGCGGCCCCCACAGCGCCAAATCTAGCGCCCCAAGCAGCCTTCAACCAACTACAGTATCAACTATCGAAAGGTCAGCGAGTTCAACGAAGCGCCAGGCAACAAACTAGCTCATGGACGCAGCTGGTCACCGAGGGTCCGGCGGTCCTCTTGTTAAAGCAGCCAGAACGTCAGAACGACAGTCTCAAAGTGCGAGTCAAACTCTGCCACGTGCTTTTGTGCTTGAACTAAGCATTTTCCATTGTCTGCACTGTTTGCAGACACCCTGACCGTCGCCGTGGCCGACGCCTCCCGCGGCGTCTGACGAAACCGAGGCTTTCGCCTTTTGGTAGCGAGGTGTCGGCCTAGCGAGTCCTGCGTGGCAACGCGTCGGATCCACCGTCCCCAAGGGTCCAACTGCGCTGATGACAAGCGATCATCAGCGCGCCCCACAATCAGATGTCCGCCAAAAGTCAAAGTGCAACGGACCACCCATGTTGAAGTTGTTGACCAATCACGGCGCAGCACGCCTGCGACCGCGCTCAGCCCAGAACCAAACCGTATCGAACGCTCGTCAACTCGTGGACCTGCGTACTTGAGGCAGGTGTACGCGTGCTTTGTTCGTGACGGATTATGCCAGCGCCTTTTCCTCGACTGTTGAGATACCTCACGGGGGACAGAATGTTCATCACTGGAGCGACCGGCATGGCAATTTGTTCCCCCTGAAATATAACGCCGGGCACTCAAGCGATAATTAATGGTGAAGAGGTGGCAAGGTCTGATGTTTTCTTGTGGAGTGACGAACGGTTAGAGCGAAGCAGTTTGTGCGTTATCGTAAGTCATCTTGGGAAAGCAGCGGCCGTTCATGGGGATACAGGGTCATTGACGACTGACACTTCGGCCTCCGTGCATTTGCGGACTAAACAAACCTACTGTATATAGGTTTTGTTGCGCTCACCAGTTTCATAAGCATGCTATATGGATTTCCACAATGCACAGTACTAGTATATGTGTCGGAGCATTCAAGCGGAACAAATGACACAAGGTACAATAGGGAAGGCAGAGCTTAGTTCCTTCCTCGACTATCAAAGCTTGACGAATTAAGCCGTCATAAGTTATTTATGGTTGCGGCTAACTTAGAGTAAACTTCGGCGATAGTGAGTAAATCGAAAAGAGGCGAGGTCTATTGTACTCGTGATAAGTCGTTGGGCCAAAATATAGCCATTGGTTTAGATGCTTCGCGGTTCGAAAACCTGTACATTCCGCATTTACGCACCCCCAAATTTGACAACCCGTCCAGTTCCATTCCAAAAATAGGAACAAGGTTTGCGTATGTAGGCGGTAGAGAACAAAAGAAGGTGAGTAGTGTTTTCAGGCTATCAAAAAGTGAGGTAGTTGTTAAGATACAAAGAATTTTCCAAATTTGATGAGATGCAAAAATATTTACGCAAGAGATTTTCGGTCAGCTACGGCCTATTAGTACGGTATCGGGCCGCCCTCAGCTCGCGACAGCATTCTAAGGCGCTTGGGCGCACTCTTCACCAGCTTTCTGATGTATCTAATGCCGATCTTCTCACTCGGACATGATAGTCGCCGTCAGCTCGGCCACAGTTTTGAATTGGCGCCCGTTCGCGTACACGCGTCGCGCCAGAACGCCCCAAACGTTCTCAATGATGCTGAGATCCGGGCTTTTAGCTGGCCAATCAAGCGTGGGTAGCTCCTGCTCTTGAAGGAACGTTTTAGTGAGTCTGGCAGCATGAATAGAGGCGTTATCGTGCTGAAAAAAGGGGTACTCTTCCGGAAAGTTTGCGAGGAACGGTAGGAGCGCGGAGCGCAGCGTGTTGGTGTAAGCGAAAGCATTTTGTCTCCTCTTGAGAATCACTAGTGTGGTTTTACCGTACCAGCTCACCCCTGCCCACCCATCACACTGCCACCACCGCACACCCGGCGCGAAAAGTACTGGGGGGGGGGGGGGCTGACGGAGATCGCGCCAGTAGTAGCGATAGCCATCAGGCCTGTCCAGGTTGAATTTCTAATGGCGACGCGGCGCCAGAAACGCCGCCGCTCGCCCCAAACGTCGGCAAACTCGCACCGTGCCTTCTAATGATGGGGCTTGAGAGCTGGGGCGGGTTTGCGCTTAGCAAACATGGCCCAGATGTTGCGCCGAAACGCGTAGGACAGTAGACTTGCATACCTTCACAGCCAAAGACTTAGAAATCTGCCTGGCGGAACCGTTCTTCACAGTGCGAGCTGAAAACAATTCTAGCAGCCCTCTGACTTAGTTTTCGTGGCCCCTTGGCCGTTTCTTCAGCTTTGACAGCTCCGGTTGCTTGAGAAAGTAGCGAGCGGCTCCTTCTGAGCACCCGATCTCTCGCGCGATGGCTCTGTTGCTTTCTTTCTCAACTTTGCGCTTGATAATCGTCTCGCGCTGGTCGGCGGCGAGTTCGCGGGCGCGACCCATCTTTGGTTGATCGTTGAGCGGCGCAAAAAATGGCGTTAGAACGCGCGCTACAAGGTCCGTTCGTTTTTAGCATTTATTACCATTAATTCGTAATCCTTCGCATATATTACGAAAATGACCGGCCTGCGTAAATACTTTTGCTACGGTACCATCTCACAAAACCTGCAATTTCTCTCGTTGGCGGACTTCTACGCGACCGGCGGCACAAGCAACGTGTTTAAGCGTCCCGTGCCTTCATAAACACTAACGAGGTGGATCCATACTGGACTACATCACTACATTTGGAACGTTGTGGGGGTGCGTAAATTTTAAAGGCGCGGACTGTAGCGACATTTAGATATAGGGTGCAAAGTTGGGTCTAGATTTGAAAAATGCGATCAGAATCGGTCGAATCACACGCATTTTTGCGCTACATGCCAATTTATAAACGCATTGCAGGAGCCTCAGAGTTGCGGGAAACGGGTTGCTCTTGAGGTGCACTTCCGATTGGTGGGAACACGAAAACACCTGGATTTGCACGAAAAAGTGCAAGCCGGGACAGGAATATAATCCCAAGAGATTGTAACCATGTAATCAGAACATAAAAACCAACATTATTTTAGAGAGGTAGCTTGCCCTCTGCTACCATGAGTTGGTTCTCCGCAGTTTGACGAACTTGCTCGCAGTTCATGTTCTCGAAGCCTTGTATATGCCTGTATACATTTTACCCACTCCTTTGTTTAATTGCATGCAGTATTTGCAAGCACCTTGCGTACGGCGTCGTTTGCATTTTTCGGCGGATCACGCGCAATCCTTCTTTTTACCGTAGACCATCAACTCGATTGGGGTGGTCAATATTAAATTTCACAGGTTAACAGCACATACCTAATAAGGAGCTGACTTTGCCAATAAGCTGCAACTCACCTCGAACTTGGTGTCGTTGTCGGTAGTGTAGTCCTCCATGATCGTCGTCACTGTGTCATGACCAATCTTCAGACCCGCAGCAACAAGATCCCGCGTCCGCTGCCCTCTGAAGATGCCTGTGTCCTTTGCTTTTTCATGAACTCGTGACAACGTACGACGTAATCCTTCTGACTTGGGGTCATCTCTTGTCGCGGGGTGTTGGATTCGAACATGTTTGTGAGGAGGTAGAAGTTGCAATGGATGCACAACGCACTAAGAAGCCTTGCCGTAGTCTCCATTGACCAATCCGATCAGAACTCGAAGAGCTATGTCAGAATATTAACGGGCTGTTAAAATGTTTTGGTCCAATCTTCAATGACGAGTACAATAGATTACAAGTTTACAAAACAGGGTATAGCTCGAGTAAATGGCGGGAGGCGCCGCTACCACAGAAAGTACACGTTGATTTGTAGAGCTTTAGAGCGACCAAATACCAATAGTTAGTTAAACCATAGGTATTTTGGCTAAATGTGTAAATAGTGTAACTTTATGTGAACCTTTGGCGCAAAACAAAGAGCCAGTTACAATGTATTGGGTTGAACTTCCGTACAACAAATAATAAAATGCATTGCGTTCGTAAATTCGGATTTGTTTTTTCAGAAATCCATTGGTACTCGTGGATCCCCCCCCTTTTGGAGCTGGCAGCAGAGCACCAAACGTGAACGTCGCCCGCGCCAACTGCACCGCTTGCTATGGTAGGTCTGCCCCCGCCCCCCTCCCTCCCTCCTGCCTGCGCTTATGTGTGCCCTAATAGCAAGCTTCATTCACAGGAGGAACAGCGCAGGCCTTCCAGTATTCCAAAGACGCAGCGCAGTCACAGCCTCGCAGCGGACAAGCGCAGAGTTGGTGCGAGTCAAGATCCGGCAGGAACATCGAAAGCAACATATCGACGGCCATGCTACACCATGCATTAAGCTGCAGTGGAAGCACGCAGCGCTGAATGCATCGCGCGGGCGTTCAAAGGAGGTAACAGACGACGGAAAGGGACAGACGCGGGTTTCCATTCGGTGGGAACGACTCACGCTTCAGCGAACGCTTGGTATTGTGACCGACACTACTGAAGAAGACGCCGGGAAGGAGACGGAAGGCCAAGATCCCGTCAGTGGTGGAAAAATAAAGGAGGAGAGGAGAGTGACGTTGCGGATGATGGCATAACGGCTGGAGACGGTGACTCTTCGGATAATGGGAACGCGGCTGGAGCGGGTGACTATTCGGATGACGGAGAAGCGAATGATGGAAAAGCGGATGAAGAGGAGGAGGAAGAACAGAGGGACGATGTAGAGACGCGTCTGACGATGAATCAGAACACGATGACAAACTTTACCGAATTTACAACAAAGTCGATCCCGAAAGAAGAAGATGTCAACCTTGCCGTAGTTGTTCAGGAACTTCCCTGCGACTTTCGGCAGCTCTCAATATTTTCGTCAAGTCTTCAACTCGTATCAGGTGAAGGCGAACCAGCAATTTTCCAAGCGCACAAGTACATCCGTTACTGTTCAAAAAGCCAGATCAAACGTGCTGCTGAAAGACTGAAGCGCCAGGGCAAGAGACAGCGGAAAGAGGTGCAGGTGCTGCCCGAGGAGTGGAGTCAGTATTAAAAAAAAGACGCTCGTGTGCACCATTATTTGGCGACAGTCCCAAATACAGACTATAAGGTTGAGCTACTTTCTCCTGGTAAGGCAACTGTGACGAGCTATTCCGCAGGTACCGCGTACGAGATAAACACAGAGGTAAGATGCGATTTTACTCTAAATGTTGTACGTTTGGTGAGGATTTGTTGTAACGTTTTGGTATTTCGTTGACGCAGCGGGGTTGTTGCAAGTGTATCTCCATGGAGACGTGCTTGCTGCCGTGTCGCCACGTGATGCACGCCAGATTTGAACTCGGGTGCGAGACCGTGAAACCTCCGATGAAGTCCATACCCGCCCGATGGATTGTACCACAGCGCGGTCAGCAACATATCCGAGGGTGATGTGGTCGCTGGGTGTCTACTGAAGGTTACAGCGCTCCGCTCTCGAAGGTGAAAGCTGTGTCTGTATCCGACATGTACATCCAGTCCTAAGTTCTGACAGAGAAAATATTGGATCGGATGGCGTTGCAGTCGACGCCTACATATTCGGTAGTGTACAAATGGCTCAAAGACTTCTACGAGGCGTTAACCAGTGGCAGGTCGTCGACTTTGCCTGCAATAACAGCGCTAATTTCCCTAGTATTTCGCAGGTGGCGTCCGTCAGAGCTGCAACTTTGGATCAGGCATCATTTGCGGATCCAGCAACAGCCATCGATACAAGTACACAAGGGAGTAGAGATGAAGTTCCACCCACCCAGCGTGCTTACCAGAACGGATCTCTTGCCGCTGTAGCGTAAGGACCAGCAAACGACGAGAGTTGCAGCACCGCCTACCTGCGTGGAGCCTTCCGGAGTAGATGACCGAAAGATACCGAAACGACACCGAAAGCTACCGAAATTGGGAAATCTCGCCTGGAGCATCCACATTGGAAGTTTGCCGAGAGACCTCTTGTTCAGGGCATGACCAAAACGCAGCGCAAAGATAAAAATAAAAACGAGGAACGTCAGCTGGCGCTACAGCTTGCGAAAAAGTATCGGACTGGTAAAGTGAAGCCAGCAGTAAAGTCGGAAGATGTGGCACGAATGCTGGACAGCCATTCAGCCTATTTCACGCAAAACCGATAGTTGACGCGTTGATGCTGCCTTTTATCGATGTCCAAGGCCCTGCTGCCAGCACATTGTACAATACTGGACAACATATTCCAGTTGTCAAGGCGATTCCGCAGCTGGAACAGGTGATGGAGGCTATCTGCGCGGTGGAGTTACGCCCAGAGAACCTAAACTGTTAGCATACTGACCTGGATACGAAAGCGTTACGAAAGATCAATTGGACGGCATGCGTATAGTTCTAGAGGCCCGCAAACGTATCAATCTCGTCATGCAGACAACCTTGTGGATGGAAACGGTTGAATGGCGCGTGGAGGATATGTGTTCTGCGTTTGCTGACACAAGTGCTGTGACGAAGGGTTGTATTAGGTAATGTTGCATGCTTGAAAATGTCACTAACAAAACTTGTATTGTGGTGCACATACAGCCTGAAAACAAAGGCTACGTCGAGGATCTAAATCTCGGTGTGACCAAGTATGAACACGAAGAAGTGGAGGGCTACAAATTACTGGACTTCCGCGAAAATCTTTGGCTGCACTCGACCTCAGTAGTGATGGCCCTGCTCGCTTTGAGGAACGAATATGCAGGCATGAGGATCATCGGCCAAGTTTTCGCAGCGATGACACAGAACGGGGTGTTGCGAAGGGACGGTTCGGGGCTGCGGATCCCAACTACAAACGGGTGCTCGGCGTCTTCAACGTCGGCTGCCACTGGGTTTCGTTCGTGATCGACAAGAACGCGAAGTTTGCCACATGTTCGACCTCTACAGTCGGAGCGAAACTACACATTTATTGAAAAGAGTGTACGCAAGGTGATGGTGACCGTTCTTGGCATGGAAGGTGAGCTCAAATACAAGACGATCGACTGCTGCGAGCAGCGGGATAGAAGTTCGTGTTGTGCCTGGTGCATTGCGGTGCTGCAAAGGTTAGTCGTGGGAGCTTCGTGGGACGACAAAATCTATAGGTTGCAGCTGTACCTGCGTATGCGCTACTTGTACAAGGCGATTGGGCTGCTGACGAAGTCTTAACTTGTGAGTAGTGGTGACGAGTAGTGATGACGACTGCTGAGCTGAATTACACTAGCCCAGCGCCGCCGCCTGCGCGGCGGTGGGTTTAGTTCCCCCCCAGTAGGTGGACCTGCCTATGCGCTGCAGTCCCAGCCTGTCAAGACCGAGGGGGAGTGACACCGATCGGGTCTCGTACACCCTTCATGTGGCCTCTAATTTTGAGGACGCGGACTAAGAATATATTTCAGATTTCAACCAATCATTAATTTATATTTTCCATTAATGGCCGCGTTCGGCGGGATGTTGTTTTAGCCAACGGCGGCCCGCCTTCGCTGCGCTCGGCAGCCAATGCTATTGCGGCTAGAAATCACGTTATGTCGGGACAGACGGACGGACGGACGTTTGCGTTGAGTTTTATGACTAGCCGAGTGCCGCCCCCTTTACGGGCAGTGTGTATTTGTCGGATTCCACCCCGTTCCGGTCGCTGTTCCAGCTCGCTTTACTACTTATATCATCTTTCGCATATGCGACGACAGAAATACTGCTTTCAAAATGCAAGTATTATTTCGAATGGACGGGATATTCGACTGAAGGCACAACATGATCCCGCCAGCTGTCCTCGAGCTAGGCACTACATTAGGAAATTGCTGTGCGCTTTCGCGACTGCTCCCTGACAGGGGTCCTGCGGTCCTGACCAGTACGTCGGACGCCGACCCGGCGCCTGCATTGGGCCACGTGACGACTACGTCAACACGCCAGCTTCGACTCGATCGATGAACGGCTTTAGCTACATGGTGTACACGGCCAACAAGCCGGTCACGAACAACTCGGTGACGACGGTAGCTTTACCGGCCACGAACAGCGCGTTGTCCGCGACGAGCACGAACACGAGGCCCCATCCCGTCGACCACAGCTACCACTACGTAGCCACGAAGTTGAGGCTTGCTGGAGAAACGGTACTCCGCAATTGCAGCGCCCGTGTCTGCATTAGATCACTTTGCAGATTCTGACACGCGCGCTTCGGTGGCGATAGAGCCTTCCTTGCCCAGGGATAAGCGCGACTGCAAAGATGGAGAGGGAGCTCTCTGCTTCGTGATTGTGGTAAAGAAATGAATAAAGTACTCATCTATTCAAAAATCTTCAACCTTTTGTAATTATTGCTTTTAAATCACTTCCATTATTGTCAGGCCGACTACCATGCTAAGTTGAAGCTACTAGAAACTCTGACGATTCAGCACTACGTATTGCGTACAGGCCTAGAGATCGGCATTGCCATCATTGCCCCATTTTACGTCTTCAACTTCCTCTTCGTTTTGGCTCACATTATCTTGGTTGTGCTGTACGAAACATCAAAGGAATCTTCGGTATCCATGCATGTCACGAGTAATAAAGCCGCATACAATATTC
Source organism: Phytophthora sp. 'mugwort' (assembly GCA_033558025.1). Classification (NCBI taxonomy): domain Eukaryota; phylum Oomycota; class Peronosporomycetes; order Peronosporales; family Peronosporaceae; genus Phytophthora; species Phytophthora sp. 'mugwort'. The sequence continues at coordinate 1,756,259 of JAUCEF010000004.1, read as the reverse complement.
TTGCATACTTTCAGCAAATGATTCTCATCGCGAATCCGCTCACGGACTCCATCTAGCACGGAAAAGCGAGCTTGAGTACAGCTCAAAATAATAATGCCCTGCTGTTATAGGAGCCAGCTGAATGCCTTAGTGTGGACTTGGAGCTCGTACGCATTTTGTTTGACGTTAGAACGAAGGGACGCAACATGGGTATGCTGTGTCCCCAAGCACGTACAGGCCGGGATCGAAAACAATGCCTGTGGGCGTTAGACATCGTTGTTCATACTCATTGCCCGCTTATCAGGTGAAAGTCCTGGCGCGCCGTTTTATAAGAGCACATTAAGCCATTGAGACAGGCTTTGAGAGTGGAAGAGCTAAACGTATCCAAAAGGTACGAAAACAGCTGCATAGATTATTACTTTTATCGCGTTTCTTCTGATATTGGCTGATGCTCTGCAACTGTACAGGGCACGTCTACACGGTGCAGACGAAGCGTGGTCCGATCCCCATGTATGAAAGCTCACTGCTTGCCCACCCCATCACGGATGGGTCCGCTTTTTTGTTGACAACCTTCAATGCCACGTTTCAGCAGAGTCTGAGGCTATTGTCAGCGATGAACTACGTTCTACGCTACAGTCACTTTCTTCGAATGCCACGTCGGTTTTTCAACCATTAGACGTGGGCATTACTGAAAGTCAATCTCAAAGCGCTGCGCTGTGAGTGGAGGAGAGGAGGCCGCCGCCCCTTCCCACGAGAGAAACTTGCGGGGGGGGGGGGGGGGGGGGGGTAAGCGTCCTCTACTTGAGACTAATCGGTGTCCTATAGAAGCCTTTCTTTGATATACAATGAGACAGCCCCGTAGGGTCCCTGATTCTCGTTTGTTGGGGTCGTTGCCCATCGTCAAAGTTGTAGCCGTCCGCGCGATATAAACGTACACAGGGCTCACTGTTGTCCCTGCTTCGGTGAAGTCGTAGATTGGCGGTACGTTCCTGCTTGGCGAGAAACTTGGGCTCGAGGTCGCATAGCCGGAGTCTGCTCCATAGGACGGAGAAGAATCCTCGGAGTGTAGTAGTAATGGCGTCCTTGTGGGGGTCGTCCTGGCGCGGCGCGAGTGGAATGATTGACTCCATGCTCCACGCGAAGAAACACTATTGTTGGGTCGGTGGCGCTGATCACGGTACTGAGGCTCTGCCCTAAGCCAAAGTTTGCGTTGTCTCTCCGTTGGCCGAGACGCAAAGCGAACACTGCCTGCAGAGTGGAGAATCCATCCGCTCTGGGGCCGTCGCCGGTATGCTACCCACCCTCCTCCTTCATCTTTATCTTAGTTGGTGCCGGAGTAATATCGTATGAGCCATGAGTCGAGTCCTGCGGTGTCGATCTCACAGCCGAGTGTCTGCATAATGCGGTAACATACTTCCAGGCAGTATCCCCTTTATTCGTGTTTCCGGGCGCGCTTGCCAACTGCTGGCGATCATCTTGACCTGATGTGTCCCAGTTGCCCATACGATAGTCGGGGTGTTGTGCACCGAGGTGGGAAGTCCGTCGAATACACTTCTGTTGCGTAGCCTCCATAGAATAACCGGGGTTACAGTGGCCCAGATGACCCATAGTGTTGCCATGGCAGCCTCGTGATCCGGTGTCCATCTGCTTGTACATTGTTGCGCGAGTTCCAGAAATGACTGTGCAATTGGTGGTACCTGTCGTGCGGGCCCGTTCGCTCGGTGTGCCGGGGTGGCCGAGGCCACTTGTCCATCCTGCACTTCCAGCCGAGTCGTGCTTTATGACATTCCCAGATGAGGTGGTCTAAAGTCTCGGTTGAGCAATCACACGTTAATTCGTGGCATCCTTGATCCACTGGCCACCCGGCATGTCGAAGGTTGAGCGCTCCAAGAGCGATTCGATACATTGTCCAATTTTGGTAGTCGGTAAATAGGCCAAAGCGATTCCTCAGTTGTCGTGGGGTTTGTTGACTGCAGCGTTGGTCCACTCTGATTTCTGTGTTCGCCGTTGAAGCTGATCTAGCACCGGTGTGATGCTGTACTTGAGGTCGCACTTAGAGGATCAGGAACGTTGTTTCAGGACCGCGTAGCTGACACCCCAAGCCGGGGTCCCCTTGGAGCCTTCCACGGGTAGACGGCCGTCTGTGGTGTCGCCTTAAACGCAATACCTGCGTTGAAACTCCAGTTCTGGATCGTGTGGTAGTCCTCGCTAGCTTTGTACTCCGGCGTCACATACATTATAATCCAGGAGAATCCGTCTAACTGCTTTGTAATTTCAAGCATATCGGTGTAAACGCCTGTCGGGCCCGCTAGGGCTGCTGTCATTTCATGTGGTACGTATGGCGGTTGTGGCTACGCAGTCCATATAAGTTCCTGGCGCAGTTGAGGAAGCGCAAGTGGCTGGATTGTGGGAGCTATGTGATTCCAGGCCGACCAAGGTACGCTCATGAAAATGCTTCTGCTCCACCGCACAATCTGTTCGACTTGTCACTTCGTGCATGTTTCTCGTCGAAGGGGCACCTTGATAAATGCTCCATGCACTCCTGCCATTGTTCTCCCTTCTTCTAGGGTTACATTCAGCTCCAGAAGCCGAGCTGATAGAAGGAGTGGTAATCCCGTAGACGGAGAGGTTGGCCGTCTGCGCCGAGGATACATCCATTGTCATGCCACGTTGCCTGCATCAGAAACGCTTTCTGCTCCGTCGATAACTCACGATCCGACACCTGCGCTGCTGTGAAGAGAAACACCACGCCGCTTTCGTTGTAGCATGAGCTGATTACTGGCCCGGCATCCTGACCCAATTGTATTTGCTGTACGTCGATTGTACTGGGAAGTACATCAGCAGAATGCGCCATCCACAGCTCCATTTTTCCGAGGTCTTGTACCGAGACTTGGGGAACTCCATGTTTCTCTCGAAGCTTCGCGTTGACCATGGCAAGGGTTGTCAGCTGAAAGTGCAACAGGTAGCAGTCTGTGTGTGTGTGAGGGTGTACAGCTGCGTGCCAGGCTGTTGCGTAAATATCGGATTCACCTTGAAGCCATTGTTCTGCAAGATTACATCTTGTAGCTCTCAGAGTGTTGGCAATATCTTGGAGCCCCAGTCTGCCATGGTTTTAGGATGTGAAAACCAGTCATGGATTGAATGTGTGCCTCGTTGGTTACGTGACCGTGCGCGCCGACCACACGAATTGCTTTTGTAAGTTCTCCAGCTGACGGAGTATGCTTTTTTGGGGGGCACAAACTGCTTTCCAGTGTACAAAATGGAGGGTAGGGCGACCACATTAAAGAGCGTAACACGCTGCGCTACCGAGTTGGCTAGCGTGGTTGTGATTCGGAGGCGCCGTTGTACCTTCCAGCCGAATTTCCCAGTTCTCGATATTTATGTCCGAGTTATCGATCCAGTATCTTAGTTGGCGTATCGAGGCTGTTGGGTGCAACACCGGGAACCCGTTCCACCTCACTGGGGTGCTGAACGTGTTGAGCCCTATCCAAATACTTTTGTGGGGCTGCACTCGGAACCCAGATAGAGCACCAAATTCATCGAGGATGCGCTTCACCTCATCAAGTTCATGGATCGAGCTCATAAAGATCGTGCTATCGTCAACGAATGCTGAAAACTTGTGGCGATGATTGGGCGATCCCTTCACTGGGATCCCTTGGAGTTTAGTACTGCGATGGATAGCTTGTCCGAGCATGTCGACTGACAATATGAATAGGAGCGGGGCAAGAGGACAGCCTTGCCTAATTCCAGAGTTGACTTGCCACTCCTTTGACAGTTTCCCGTTAACTAAGAACCCCGCCGTCGTTCCATCATGCAATCTGAATCACGTTGATAAAGTCTTCCGTATAACCATACGCCCTCAGCACTTTCATCATGAACTATCTGTCCAAAGTGTCGTATGCTTTCCTAAGATCGAGACATAGTACTGCGGCACATTCTGTCCACGCTTCCTCCGGTATACTTTCATTTGTGGCTAAGATTGTGCGCAGCATAGTAATTGTCTTATGGATGCTGCAGCCGCGCATAAACCCTTATTGACTTGCGCTAATGAGACGGTGGAGCATCGGATGCAGACGCTCAGCAAGAATTCTCCCAAACAACTTGTACGCGGTGTTTAGCAGTGCCATCGGACGGTATTCCATGGCATTCGATGTTGCCATTTTTCCGCTGGGGATCACCGTCGCCGCGATAAATGATGCGGGTACACCTTCTTCGCGCATAATTGCATTGTAAAGAAGCGTAAGCCTTGGTGTCATGAGATCTTCTAAATCCTTGTAGAAAAAAAATCGTGACTAAGCACCGAGGTTCCGCCTGTCTTGTGCCGCAGCAAATGCTCATGGCTGACCGGACTTCGCATTCAGCTATCGGAGCGATGAGGGCTTCAACATCTGCGGTTGCCAACCTCTGCTGATCCGGAATCTGTACAAATTGGTCAAAGGCGTCGGCAGCTTGTTCCCCTAATGCCGTTGCATGCGACGCAGCGAAGATGTGACTCCATTCCTCCGCCATCCTTTCCTCTGTAGGGTAGTCCGGCCGGTAGTAGTGACCTGCGGAGGGATCGACCTGTGTAAGTGATTGGTCCCGTTGCCCGTCAGCGTTGCGTTTGTAGAACCTGCGTACCTCTTCTGGAGAGGATTGCAGCTTCTTACTGAAGGAGCGAGATGATCGGCTACTAGCTCCAGCCGCGTGGTCAGCGAACATTTCATGCTTCGTAGCTCTCGGAACGAATGTTTCGGTCCGCTGTTTTGGAAGTAGCGCGATGTTTGACGCCGGTTCGCTGCTCGAGTGTCCCAAAGAAGTTGCCGGATTTCTGGGACGAGGTCATCCCATACAACAGCCGGGTTATCGGCTTGTTCGAATTGGTCGAGCAGCGGAACGAGTCCCTTTTTAATAGCTTCACGAACGCGTTGAGGTTTTCCCTCAGAATCGGATACAGTGCTCTTGGGCCATGTCTTTTGGAGGCCACCCCTGTTGTCAGTACGAGCCTGACTTCATGGTGATCCGAGTCGTGCGCTGGGTCAGCAACTGTGGCGTACTGTGTTGCGGTAAATGGTTTCCCTCTCACGTAAAATCTGTCCAGCCGGCTAGCGCCCTCCTTACCCCAACATGTGTAGTGATGAAGAGGGTCTATACCAGCGTTCTCATTATCCAGATCCCTGCTAAGGCTGACCGCGTCCAACATGTCCATCTTGTCGAGGAGTTTCATAAGTTCGGGGCTTTCGCAGGGTGCTGAGCTTGATTGTCGCTTCGTCACTCGGTCCCTGGGTGGCCGGAGAACACAATTGAAATCACCACCCAGGATATTAGATCGGTTGTGCGATAACCATGGTTCGAGGTCGTGGAAGAATTGAAGTTGTGCTGAGGCGACACAGGAGCATAGATGTTGATTATGAGTTGGCCATCTAATTCCACCGCCATTACCCGAGAAGTCCAGCTATCAGGTTGCCAAGGCTTGTCCCGCTTGCTTAGTCCAGGTTTGACCAAAATGCCTAGATCTCCCACCTTGGAGGTAGCGGTAGACCAGTAACTGAGTGGAAAATTCGATTTATGCAGTTGCAACGTGCACTTCCATTGATGTTGCATGTCAATTATTTCCTTAGTTGTTTCGAGAGCAGTATCTTGAATCAGGATCATATCCGGGGATGCTTTATCTCTTTTTCTTCGCCATCCACTTCGCCATATCCTTCTGGATGCGGTCACAAACCCTCGCACATTCTGTGACCCGACCATAAGGACTTCCTTCTTGACCGGAGGCAGATGCTTGCTGGGGCTTGGTTCTTCAAATAATGCAGCAATATAATACAACTCAGAGTAGTAGTCCCCTTGGGAAGCTGGCCAAACTCCGTCATCGACATTACTGTTGTATGGGTGACGTTGCTCGTCAGTGGCTGCTTGAAGAAGTGCAAATTTGGTCTCCATTGTTGCCCAGCAGCCGGCACATTCGTTCTGCTGCATCACCGCATACAGGTCTGGATGCCGATCGAGAGCTGCGAATAGTGCGACAAGGTGCCCCATGAGCGTCGTTGGAAGCGTCACCGGAGGTGGTAGCAGTTGAACAAACTCTTCCCGACAAATGAAGGCAGCCAAAATGAATCTACACAGCAACTGGCGTGGCGATGCCCTGCATAGCTTGAACAGAGCAGAACCTAGGTAAACTTGGGACTTCAGTTACCCCCAGAAACGTTGTGGGTAGAAATTCAGTTTCACGGTACCGTTGCAAGCTTGGTTTCGAAACTCGATGATATGCTCTTTCAACCATGGACCCATTCTGTAGGCTGATCTGGCTGATCGACAAGACAACTAATACAATGAACCAGGAAGTCCCTTCGGGTTTCTTCAATTCAAATGTCCAAGACAGCATCTGTCATCGTGCTGAGGATGTAGTCCGGCGACAGAAACATGTTGCAGCATTTGCAGCATTTCCCGTTGTGCGAATTGGACTGTATCAATCCATTGTGAAGCTGATCGGGTAAAATTGGAAATGATGTCTGCCTATTATCGTGCCAACTAGCAGCCAGGTTGCTCCATTCCAATTGTAGTGCCCGGTGTCGAAGTTTGTTGGCCCCAAGCGACTCGTTCATCCCCTAAAATTGACCAATACCCGCCAGAGCTGTATTTGGAGGATTTGACACCTCCATAGGCTTGGTTTGGGTATTCTGCTCTGATTGAAAAGACTACTCCGAGCTGGACGGTAAACAATCGATGCCCGATTGGGTTGACGTGTATGTCGACGACGGACCCAGTGAGCGTAGCTCGTCTTGCCATTTCCGTAAAGTGTTAATATCCACCTTATAGTGCTGCATCCATGCTCCCACGTAACTCGTATCCGTTACGTCAAGGTCTCGAAGCTCCCGTCTCGTTCCCGGGGAGAGACCAGCTCAGTCAGCCGTCACGAAAACTCGTACCTCTTCTTGCCGTTCCCCTCCAAACCTTTGGATCTGTATCGAGTTCCGCTCGTTCTTGGCTGGTATCAGAACGTTGCTCGTTAGATCCGTACGTTGAACGCTGAACGCTTTCCTGCATATTTGGAGGTGTTGATTCTGTGAGGTCAACAACTTCGGGCTGGTTGTCATTTTCAGTTTCCATCATCATATCCGTGGTTTCATAACTGTTGGCTGGCTCGTCGTCGTTAGGTGTGATGTTCTCCTGTCCGGCTCCCAGAGGACGAGAGCCATCCAATCTGAGCCATGAGTAGTGACCGCCATCATACAAATAAAGAGCGGACTTTCGCCCTTCTTAGCAGCAGCCGTACCTTCGCGTTGAAGCGCTCGTATCCAGTTCCGTGGTTGCCCGACGCATCCCGTTTTTTGCGAAGCCGACGCAAATCGCTCCCCTCTCGTATGCACCTCCTTTGGCTCGTAGATCTGGTAGTGTGCCTTGGTTAAACTTTCCGTCGCCATGACAACAAAAATGGGTCGTTCAAGTTTTTGTTTTCGTAGCAAACATTCATAGCGTGGCTGACGACCCCAGTAGCGTTTGCTCACAAGTGTCGACAACTTTGAGCTGGTTCGCCCCAAATCCTTGAAGTAGCTTGTGACAGCTTCCGTATTGATTGGGGGGCCTATTGAGGCTTGACTTCCGAGTCCTCGAGAATACTAGGAGCGGGTTCAAGCTCAGTCAGCAGGTTCACGCGATGGTCGTGAGGGATTTCTTGATAAAAAAAAGTGCTGAGTGGCTGCCACCATCCCACGTTTGATCTTGCCTGTAAGATTTTCCAAAGTGGTGATGCTATCCCTGTCACCAAAATCACGCTGGAGGAGAGCCATAGCAATAGCATAGTACTGGCAGTTCCCTGTTGGAGGAGTAGACTACCTTGACTAGCCCGCAGTCGTTAAGTATCTTCCTTCCGTGTACGTGCTGGTTTGGGTACCCGTTTACCTTGATGTTCCGGCATCGTTCAAGTGTCGATGCAGCTAGAGTTCACTTCTTCTCTATTATTGCCTTTTCAATTTGGTCCCGGTGCTTCTTCATGGCTGCTATGCGACGAGGAAAGGTGGTATGAACTTCCTCTGTAATTGAGCGTCCGGAAGGAGGCTGCTGGAGTCGGTGGCTGCTGTGGCCGATCTGTCACATTGAAGGTTTGATACGTGATAGGATACGGATTGGAGCTGGCGCGTTGTGGCCTGTTCCCCGAGAGCTCTATCCCGCGCGAGATTTGTGCTAGTCGCTCCGATGGTGTGCCACTCCTCCGCTTGGGTTTGGATTGCTGAGCGCAGAGTCGACCTTGACTAAGTAGATGCTACCCTGGGGCTGGCTAGGCCCGACGCAGAAGAACCGTCACGGACAGACCGTGCGCCATCGTCACTAACCTCGTCAACCCAGTAAATATAGAGTTCGGCCAGGCTGGTGATAGAGGTAGGTTGTTGCGGAAATGCGGCAATGTCTGACGACTTCACAGTCAAGCAGGAGTGAGTGCGCCAAAAGTCGTCGGATGCAGGACAGACTGTTCGCATGTGGCCGCTTCCACCGCAAGCAAAGCAAGGAGGTGCTCGGATCTTACTGACGTGGTGAAAAGAATCTTGGTTCCTTCCCAGTCGATGAATCGTTTCCGTCAAGGAACTTCGGACACTGGGCGCCTCGAAAAAATATATCCCAGGTGTCTGTCTGGTTAACGTGGTCCCCCGTCGTCGGCTCCTGCCATGTAGTATAGACTCGTCGAAGTTTACTTGGATGTAGGCGTCAATTGCGCCCTCGTCCAGAAACCTGGACAAATTAAGCAGCCGTATGTGATAACATTCTCTTGACTGCTCGATCTTAATCCCATCCGCCCCAATATGACCTGCCCATGTTTGGGCTGCGCGCAGTCCTGGTTCGGCCGGCATCTCCATCGCTGGAGGGTGAGCGTTAAAAAGCTGGAATTGCGGTTGCGGAAATTGAGGAAATCAAACACCGCCCCCCACTTCGTTGCCGTCTCTCTCGTGTAAAAGATCAGATGGACCGCGTGGGGGTCTTTGTCGTACCACACTTGCTTGGCCTCCTTCAGCATTTCGATCACCTGGTTACTATCCAGTCCGCTGTTGCCGATCCCCATTAGCATTTCGCTGGTGAGACGCGCGCGCGTCTGGAACTGGGGGAATATCCTGAATTTTGGAGAGAATTGCAGGATGAGGTCGCCTTCTACTGTGCATTAATCGTGTTCTGGATGGCGCGTTAGGCCGAATTGGTGCAAATGCGCTTCAGGAAGTCGGGAAGTTTCGAGCACAGAATTGTACCTTCCAAGAGCCCCTTAACAATTTTACTCCCGGCCTGCATTGCTTTCGCAGATGTCAAGGGAACCCATACGCTTGCTCACACATGGTCCTGAGTTCTGCAATCTCAGTGGCGGAGTATGCATTTTCTACGAACCGATATTTTTCGACGAGGTTTTGCACATGCTCCGGTTTCGCTTGAATTTGTCTTTCAAGGACGATGAGAGTTTCACTGAGCGTGTTGCAAGACTTGTAAATGGTTTTAGTTATTATGTGAATGTGAAGCCGCGATCTTCACTTCCTCACATCCGCACGCGTTTCCACGACATCCGTTAGGAATAGACGCAGTATCTTTTCCGTTTCTTCTGGGTTCAACGCGGGGTACCTGCGGCGGATAGGAGGTAGCGGTGTGGTCGGTCGCGCCGCGAAGACTTCTTCGAAAAGCGCCTGAATGAATTCTACCGCGCTCTTTACCTACAGCGCTTGTTCCACGTTTAGGCCCTGAAGTTCACTCTTTAAGTACTCGTACATTTCCACAAACGACAGTTGCTCCGCTTGTATTTCATCGTAAACCGGGGGTTCCAGCGACCCGCCCATGGATTCGTTGTCGGATTCCCTTGGTTCCGCTGTCTTAGTTTCTTCAGCGTGGTCGTCATCTCGGGGACTCTCGCACCCCCGCGTCGACGGCACGCCCTTAGTGTGCCCCTGTCTTGTCGGTTGCTGAGGGGGGTTCGCTGCAGCTGCTACATATCCCTCTCCTGCGGATCTCATGTCGATGGCCTCCAGGAGGTGGCGCATTTCCGTCAACACTTGGGGAAGGCACGGCTCGTCGGCCGTCGTCAGGTGGTCCCGAGTCCGGCGGCTTCTCCTGGCCGGCCATTCCGCAACCCCTTGTTCTCGAAGCGCAGTGCTCCGAATAGAGGTACGTATACTGAGTTGAAGTCAATGAGGTTCCTTGCCTTTGTCACTCCTGCTCGTATGTGTGTTACTTCACACTTTCTGCACGAGAAGGCTCCCCCCGATCACGACTAAACGTCGTGGCTTGCACGCTGAATCGGAAGTGCCCCACGTGAGAAACGAAAGAAATAACCGCAATCAGAAGTGGCTCGACATTACTAACCTAGCCATTAAAGCTTGGTCTATCGGCCCTCCAGGATCATAATGACGCTCTACAAAGTGATCCTTACTAGCTTTTAGCAAAATACAGCTGCCTCCTTATTTTGCCACAAATAAAGTATAAGTTCTATTGCGAACACCGGCTGCTTTGCCCTTTTCGTTTTCAAATCGGTCGATATAGACGCCGATTAAGCAACCTCGATACTTCGATTTAGAATGACGGACCCTGAATTATCGGTACTTACTCGATTTTATATTCCCAGTAGCATGACCTATTTAGCAGGTGCCTGATTTAGAGTGCTTCACCGCGGAATGCCCACGTCGGTGTGGGCATTGAGCCTTCTCACTACGTAAACCTCCTCCCAGCGATCAGCAGTCCTAGTATGCCCATTCCGGTTCGCGTCATGGTGAAGATCGGTGAAACCTCGAAGACAAGCCGGACAGATGTCAGCGTAGCCACCCCAACTTTTAACTTTGACGAGGGCATCGGCACTTTTGACGAGTTGTGTAGTGACGTAGAAGACCGCGTTGTTGCTAAATTACGGAGCTATGGTAAGAAGGCCATCCGCCTTGATTCTAGTATCTGCATCAAGTCCAGCCAAACAGCACGTCAGCGAGACTGGGTTCCGCTGTCAGCAGCCTCCTTCTCTCCTCCTGTCGCTGCTGCCCGGGTTAACTATGGCAGACGCACCAAGGACACTGGTCCCTTTACGATAGAAGTATTCGTGTTTGCAGCGAAGAAACCTCGCAGCACCATGACTGGAACGCGTCAAGCAACGACGCCGCGTATTCAAGAAGCGGCTCGCGGCATCAACCGTTTTCTAGAGCAGCGCCCGGAGGTTCAAATCGAAGAGATGCAAGGAGGCATTGGTCGATTTCGCATGCCCGCCGGCCGGAGGGTACCGACGTATCCCTTCCTGACACCGCCACATTTGCCTCAGGCGCAGCATATCGACTCGATGCGAGAAGAGGAAACAGCTGAACAGGAGAATGCCTACGATATTATTTGAACGGCTCAAGGGAGCTTCCACTGACTATCAACGTTGCCGAGTTACGCTGTGACTAGGCCTACCTAATCGAAGCCTGCTAGCAAGTGGTGTGTTCGACTCTTTTGAGGCTCCACCCGAGCCAGAAGAAGATCTATCGGATAGGGAGCACATGACTGAATAATCGCCACACTAAGACAAACTCAATAGAATAAATGCATTGCTTACTCGTTTACCCTCGCTACGCTCGCCACGATTGATCCACCCAACCACTCCTCCCTCCTACGCTCCGCCTCCCCTCTCTCACTCAACCGTGAAGGCTGCCAAGTTCAGTCCTGAGGCGTCATATCCGCAATGCCGAAACAGATTGCTGCCATGATCATCACACGACAAGCACCTCCGCATGGTGACCTGGAGAACCAGCTCGGAGTGATGTGGGAAGACAAGGTTGGCATGCGACACCATCCATTGCTTTAGACACCCAAATATCACCTCAATCGGGTTCAGATGAAGGTAATACGGCGGTGGATACACCATGATTGCACCGCACCTATGCACAACTTCTTCCAGTTCCAGGTTAATGTAGATGCGAGCGTTGTCTAGCACCACAAATGGACCTAGGCAGCGACCACAGGTTCAGGTGCCGAACGATCTGCCGGACGAATGCTCGGTGGAGTTGCTTCCTCGAGAACGTGCCACGCATGGTATCCCACACGAAGAAACCGTGTACATCGCACGCCGCCAGAATCGATACACGCTCTCGCTTGAACGGAACCGAAAAACAGCGTTTTCGCCACGCTCGGACCAGGCGTAGCGTCGCATAGCGTCCAGGTCATTCTTCGACGTCTCGTCCAGGAAGACGAGCTGCTCTAGGTAGATGTAGAAACACCGCAGTTTTGCGAAGTAGGTGTCAACTTCAATGGGCAGAGCCTCCCGGGCTCGCCGCTCCAGAACTTTACGGGATAGCTTCAGGTCGAACCGCAGCAAACGCAGCAGGCACGTTGACGACAACCCCTTGCGCTACTCCGGAAAGCGCTTCTTCACCTCTGCCAAAAGTTCCTCGACGTAGAAGCACGGATGGTCTTTCACTAAAAACGACACGAAGGTAACCACCGCTGGTAGAAATGCAGGCCGCGATACAGCTTCTCCGGCATTACATGATCCGTCGCCTTAAACCGGGCATACCACCTTCTCACCGCTCGCCCAGAGACCCCAAACGCACGCCCCACTACCTGTCAGGGACTGAGTATGCGTAGTGGAGAGTCACAGCCCGCCAGCGATAGTCTGCCTCGTATATTTCTTGGCCTTGGTTGTCGTTTCGTATTCCCTGGACTGACGCCCTCCACAGGCGAACGCCACCAGCCAGTGGCGCCTCTGCCAACTCGCTCGGATTTAAACCTTTACTTATCCCCCATTACTCGAGATTTATTCTCTGTTTTGTTGAGTATGCACACCCGTGTTTAAATCGACATTGGAACAGATTAGGGGTGCCGACGAACGGACATTCTACCCGGTTCTTACAATAGTTGACCATCAAATAAAATGTGCAATTTTAAGCCAATTATCTGGTATCCACCGGTGGCAATAGGTTTTGTCCGACGCTGTACTTGATCACAGAGACGGGAGAGGGCAGCCCACATGTAGATTGACCCCATCGATTTAGGGAAGACATCGATGGCATTAATGGCCGCACTTCCACTTTTTGCGTGCAGTGAGACAATTACTGGCGCGCAACACTGGCATTGCCTTCCCCCTGCGCGCAATTGAACACGCCAAAAGATTCGGTCGTCGAGCGGAGATCCCTGTCACGTCCATTTTGAACAACAATAAACGAGACTGAATGCAGTGACATTTTAGTTTGAGCGGCTCGTAAGCCCCAAAATTCAAATGGGCAACTTGAATTGTAAAGTCCCAAGTAGGCGCGAATTCAATAACTGAGCGAGGTCCATTGATTGGCACAGAGCTTTTCGCCGGGGAGATAAAGTGGCTCATTGGTCAAAACTCGAATAGGCCCCTCCGCGGTGATACATGATCAAATCTTAGAGTAAAATTAACAATACCGTAAATGTGCATTTTACCTAATTTTTTATGAGGATTATTAGTACGAGCCGTACTTAGTAATCGCTAAGTGGATGAATAAAAGTGCCGATTTGGTTACTTTCGACGGAATTCATTATACCAGAAATGATTATCAGTTCGAATTACACCTACCCGCACTGAACCGGTTCGATGAACCGCGGACCGTCCATTTGATCCCTTTGGCGATTTCCTCTCCTTTGAGTGGCCGATAGTGCAGCGGATGCTTGACTTGACTTTTGTATGCCGACACTTGGTTGGTCCGAAAACCCTCGCGACCTCTTCAGTGGGCATTCATTTTGCGAGAGGAAAGGTGCGTTGGCGCCCGAATGAGGCCGTTTAGCTCCCATGGTCCGTCGTCTACTGTCTCCGCCACGCGCCCAGCAAACAGCTTGAGGGTTTCGGTCGCCTGCCTGTCGAGTTTTGGCGCGTAGTTTACTTCAGCAGTGGAGAAGCGCAGCGTTAATACAGAGCAGAGCAGTGGGGGCGCTTGGGGGTGTTGTGGACGACAGATTGACGACAGAATTAGATGATTAAGGAGCTGACAGGGAGTGCGATGTATTGACTGCTGCAGGGAATCATGCAGATCTTTGTGAAAACCCTGACGGGCAAGACCATCACGCTGGACGTGGAGCCGTCTGACAGCATTGACAATGTCAAGCAGAAAATCCAGGACAAGGAAGGCATCCCGCCTGACCAGCAGCGCCTGATCTTCGCCGGAAAGCAGCTCGAGGACGGCCGCACGCTCTCGGACTACAACATCCAGAAGGGTGCGTGTCGTATCATCCCGAAACAGCGGAGTTATGTAGGTGCTGACTTGTTGCTGGGTTATTTGTTACAGAGTCGACGCTCCACCTGGTGCTGCGCCTGCGTGGTGGTGCCATTGAACCTACTCTCGCCGCCCTGGCCAAGAAGACGAACTGCGAGAAGCAGATCTGCCGCATCTGTTATGCGCGTCTGCCGCCCCGTGCCACTAACTGCCGCAAGAAAAAATGCGGTCACAGCAACCAGCTGCGCATCAAGAAGAAACTCAAGTAATTGCTCGGTCAAATTCACTTGGTTCTTCCTTTTCGCGAACGGGAAGTGGAACGCTCTCACAAGGAGCGCACATCGCAGTTGGAGGATTTCACTTGTCGCGTAAGCGGCTGGTGGCAAGCGTCTTTTGCTAACTTGTGAAGGATGGACTGCTGCTATGCAGTGAGGAATTCAATACAGACAACTGTCGTTGCGTTCGGCCCTCTCCAATTCTTGTTTTCCGTATCTTTCGAATTGGTTTGAGTATGTTTTAGGACTGTAGTGCTGTTTGTGTGCAGTGGCAAATTTAATCCGTGATTGTACTTGGTCGATATCAGTGGGCTGGCAAACTGGCGGTATGAACTGGCTACTAGAACGGCATCTTGCCCGTAGTTTTAACTGTTCGCGAAAGTTAAAGCGGCGAAAACAGCCTGCAGATATGAAGAGCTCCACAGTGATTCAACAGACACACTAGCGAGCATTGCCTTTGGAATGTGCAATGCTCACCAGTCACTCGCGCCAAGCCCGGAAAGAGGCGTCAGCATCCTAGGAATTTCTTTATCCGATGCATCCAACCGAATCGATACCCCCTTTTACTGCGTCGCGTTAGTCACCTAGTTCCACAACGTTACAAGGTGCTGTCCTATCCGTTTGCATCCAAGCGAACGCGGACTGGGGGCACACTACGACGACATGAATCCTCAAAGCAAATACAGCAGAGTCGAATTACTCGATCCGAGTGGTCGTAAGACGGATCCAGTCCGCCCCAGATGCAAAACATCGACTCGCAAACGTCGAGCGGTTTCTCATCATCGTCGCGAAAATCCAAACACAGTTTCGCTCTGGCTTCTTCTAGCAACGGTGTAGCGGTGTTATTATCTCCAGTTTTGTGTCAATTGCTTCCACGATGACTCAATCGACAATACCTTTGGTGAACTGGTTTATCGACGCGTTTGGTTGGGTGAGTGAATTGAAACTATTCTACGTACTTCTCTGCATGCTATTGCCTTCCAATAGATACACTGTAATAGTCCTCTGCGTTGGAACTGGCAATAGCGGCTCCTTTTTTTTTAGGCTCAATAAAGTCCGATACAATGTCTGACGATAAGACCTCCAAGACGCTCTCAATAGTACCGCATATTACTCAGAGACAATACGCAAGTATCTCCACGAATCCCGGGTCGTACACCCACATACCATCAACCCGCCACAGCCGGAGTGTAACAGACTTGGGAAACGATCAAGCTTGCGGAGGTACTGTTGTATCTCTAATCCACATTTATTTTGTCCATGTGGGTGAACCAGATGATAAACTGGTAGGCCCCAACTCTTATGAGCAGCAAAAACTTTCCCAGCAATCGTTTACTTACCGTATACAGGAACTTGTTAGCCAACTTAAAAAAAAACGAGCTCATGATAGTGGAAAAACTCCAGGATGCTGTCATGTTGAAACGAATTCTACGCTACTACTCCTGAACGAGTCTCCCGCAACCAGCTAATACGCTTTACAACGCTTAGTTGCCTACGGCCCACACGCGGACAATACCATCCGTGTAGCCCGAGAAGAGCACAGAGCCATCGGCCGACCACGCCAGCGAAATGCAGTGCGGGGGCTGAGCGTACTTGCCCTTGGGCTCCTCAATCTCAGGTTGCAGGTCGTGCACCACGATCTTCGACTCAAGGTCCCAGATCTTGATGCCCGAGGTAGTTGCCGCGCACAGCCAGTAACGGTTGGGCGAGAAGATGAGGGCGTGGATGACGTCGCCGGCAACAAGCGAGTAGAGGCGCTTGCCCTCGTTCAGGTCCCAGAGGTTGGCGGTGCCGTCCTTGCCACCCGAGGCGCAGATAGATCCATCCGGGGACACGGTCACAGTGTTGAGGTAGCCCTCGTGGCCGAAGAGGTTGGTACGGAGTTTGCAGTTGGACAAGTTCCAGATCTTGACAACCTTGTCCCAGCCGCACGAAACGATGAGGGGGTTGGCAGTCGAGGGCGAGAAGCGCACGCACGAGACCCACTCCGTGTGGCCGTCCTCAGTGATCGTGTACTTGCACTCGCCGAGGGTGTTCCAAAGCTTGACCGTCTTGTCACGCGAGCCCGACACAATCTGACGGTTGTCAGCCGAGAAAGCAACCGAGAGCACGTCCTTGGTGTGTCCCACAAAACGACGCGTCGTGATGCCCGTGTTCAGGTCCCACAGACGCAGAGTGCCATCCCACGAGCCGGAAAGCGCGAACTGGCCGTCCGACGAGATCACAACGTCCTCGACGTAGTGCGAGTGGCCCTGCAGGCGACGACGGGCGAAGCCGTACTCCTCACCGTCGTTCGACAGCTGCCACACGAGCAGCGACTTGTCGCGCGAGGCCGTCAGCAGCAGGTTCGGGTTCTCGCGTGTAGTGGCGATAGCCGTCACGGCCTTGCCGTTGTGGCCGTCAAGCTCGGCGCGGGGGTAGATGCTGGTCTCGGCCATGATGGATGAAGGAGCTTTTCCAAAGTGGTAAAACCTACCAGCCCCCTCCCCCCCCCCCCCCCCCCCTTCGAATGACCACCAGTCAACAGAAGTGGATTTGATTGGATGAAAATCAAAATAGTGTTATATTCGATTGCACAGGTTGTCAACACACAGTGGAGCCATCTTACCTGCAACTTGCAGATGGCACAGCGCACAGCCTGCTTCTCCATCCCGAATTTTGCCGCTCGCAACCGGCTGTGATTGGCCAGTGCTTTATTCCTCGACAAGCCATTCATTCCCACCTCTGGGGGGGAATAAAATAAAACTTTATTTCGAGATAGACATTGATTATTGAAGGCAGTTGCGAGAAGACGAGTCAATTGTGGTGCTCCTGAAGGAAAATGCTGCAACCGCAGCTGTGGCCTCCGTGGAGATGAACGAGGAGGTTCAAAACCAGCTGACTGTGACTCACCTCGACTTCGACAAGCTACTCTGGTCTCCTCGTTTTGACAGTTGGTTAGGACGAATTTGCGGTGCTCACAGCAGAACTTGTGACCATTTTTACCTTGTTTCGGTCATCTGAAGCGACGTGCTTCTCAGTGGAACTGAGCATTCATACGAGAAAAAAGTAGGGCTTAGGCTTTACTATTTCGCGTTGTCGGGCAGCATGAAAGAGGCTGGCAATGCCATTGGAATATCAGAGTCTTGTGCGGTAACATCCAATACGAGGTGCTGCGGGCTATTTGCGGGCGCGCTGGGGTGTACATCAAGATGCCGTCGTCAGAAACAGAGTGGGGAGACGTCATAGACGGATTCGAAGCGGTGAGAGGGTTTGTGTTTGTGTGCGGCGAAACTGACGGTTCTCTGTTCGAGATCGGCATCATTTTGCGGAGAGTCTGCGCCACCATCGGCCGGCAGAAGCTCCGCCAGAGGGAGCGCCGCGTAGAAATCCTGTCGCGTCAAAGCGGTAATCCATTTGGCTCAGTGGGGCTCAGGGTTGAACGGATGGTGCAGCACGAGTCAGCACGTTTGGGTGGGTATACACACACAGAGGGAAAATCCGAGACACAGCACTCGAGGACTTTCGTCCTGCGATTACTTTTGTCGTTTATTCCCAGACCCAAACACCGGGGCAGCAACCAGGGCCTTAAAGAGGCTCTAGGCTTTTTTGTCACAGTGGAGCCAGTAAATATCAAAACTTTAAAATTGAAGACAGTAAGCGCTTCCACTTCCGGTATCGTGGTCCGCCCACATCATCCAATTGTTGCAATAGCTTTATAAAACATTTGCTGATTAACATGTAAAAGCTGACCTACAGAATCAACTCTGATGCACGGATGATTAGTCTTCTACCTCTACATACTGTCCGTAATAGCTGGTACCTTCCTTTCTCCTCTCGTCTACTCCGTTGAAGACGATGCTAGTGTGGCGGAAACAATTTTTGATTAAAGCCTTGCCCCGCGACTCCTGTCATATGTCCTTACTCCAGCGCATTGCTTGGAGCTGGTCAACTTTGTAAACGTCCTTCTTCTTGATGTGGTTTGCACGCTTGATCTTGTTATACACCCACAAAAGCTGCTTGCGACGACAATCGCGCTTGAATGAGGCTATCATTCCTGCGTCCATAGGCTGTAGAAAAGCAGTCGTATTTGGTGGCAGAAATTCTAGCCGGACGTTAGTACATATAATGTCACCAATACTATAGAGGAATCATTGTCTACTAGCAACAAAATGTGCCTTCCCGATGCCCGCATGTCACGATCGAGGCAGAGCAGCCACTCTCGGAAACCCTTATCCGTCATCCACGCTTTCTGGTTGGCCTTGTACTCGAAGCCGAGCTGGACCCCCGTGCGCTTATTAAAGCAGTACGGCTGCTTAGCGCGTCCCAAAAAGAATGGTGGGAGGGCGTCTGAGCCGTCGGCATTTGCGGTAAATGCGATAGTAATTCGTGTTTTTGTCTTCTTCACTCCCCGGTCCCCCTCGTGCAGATGGAGCGGGCGGGCGCCATAGCGTAACATAAACCTGTTTCGTCCATCTTGAGGGGAGTATAAGTCTGTCAGGCCCTGTCGTTTTTGCCTGCCAATATGGACATCAGCAGTATCGGCCGAGGCAGCTTCTCCGCAACGTTACCGGAAGCGTAGGCTGTGGCGGCGCTCAAATGCAGTGAGCCATCCATCAGAAAACCGGAGTTCCCATGCGTCACAATGCTCCTTCTGCAGGTCCTGTGCCTTCATCTTGATAAGATCACGCGATAGGCACATGTTATGAACCTCGACATGCTGGATCCAGGCCCATATATTCTGCTCCAGCGCCAGCGAAATCACCCCCAGACGCTTATGGCGCTTGCCGTCACCGTACGCCTCGCTCATGATGGTGGGTGCCATCCGCAGAATGTCGGAGATGGTCGTCTGTGCGAGCATCTTCTTCAGCTTGAAAATGAGCTTTGTCCATGCACGAGCTCCTGCTGGGTCATTGTCGGGTCCTTCGCTGCCTTCTGAATTAGGTCTCATTTTTGGTAGATCTTCATCCATACCCCTTCCTATAAGGCACTCTGTGTCAGGCCCAGCTCCGATTCGGTTGTGTGGAGAGGGGCGCGGCAACAACTGATGTATTGCGTGGACGCGGCAACAACTGATGTGTGGCGTGGGTGCAGCAACGACTAGTGTAGCGTGGGTGCGACAACGACTGGTGTGTGGCGTGGGTGCCCCCGCTTTACGAGCTTTGCTGGTGTCCATAATTTCCCGCCCAAACTTAAAGCCTTTCTAAAACGATTTCGTCATGCAATGGGGTATTAGCTGTGAGTACCGACTTTCTCGGCTTGTACTGGACACCATCATATAAGATTGTCCAATCACATTGCAGCATTTGCACCCTTCACGGTCGCGGCTTATAACTTCCGCTGCAGGTTTTTCGATACAAAATATTGGTAATATACCGGTATGGGGGCGTGCCCTTCATCCACCCATTCGTAGATGTGCCGAGCATCAAGCAAGCGTCTCGCTGGAAACGGCGGACGCTTATCTCCGCACGCGATAAGCTGACTGTCGCTCGAGATTTGGAGGAGTCCAAAGACGTCGCTAAGGTTAGCCATGAGTTCTACCCCGACTTTAGCGACTCATCTTTCGAGTCTAGACGTAAATTTTGTTAAAAGAGAAACTTGAAGACCAGCAATGGATCCGCTCCGTCTTTGCTTTGGACAGCTTGTCCGCGGAGACTATCGCTAATGGCTACAATAAAGCTTATGGGCTGTTACTTACCGAGGTGGACATGGTAGCAGCGGACCTCATCGAAACGCTCGCCAAACAGTGTGTCATTGACTTCAATATTGTGAGGTGTACTCGGACGACGACGTTGACGACTCGGAATAGATTTTCTTAGAGCTTTAATAAAAAATATATCGGTATTATCGTACATATTTTGCGGAAAACGGTAACCATAATTGGAAGGTCGCTTTTTCCGGGTGGTACACTGTGCCGTGTATATGGAGTGTCCACTATAAGCCGAGGAAGTCGGTAGTCTCGGACGTGGTAGAGGTTACTGTACTCTCGGAACATCAGTGCAAATCGCCAAAATCAATACAGGCACAAGATGCTTCAAAAACATCCGGTATACATGTGTCGTTGCTCAATCATATTATAGTTCTCATAGTCGTTGACCATTCAAATTGGTTTTGTTTTGAATACGTTCCGAGGTTTTCAGTAATGAGAAGTAACAAGTACTGTTTCGATATTAATGCATGTAGGCTACATTGTAGCCTACTCGAAGCACTGACCGAGATACCCGCACGCCGAAGTGTCGAACGCTTACGCCTTGGTTTGTTGAACGAGTCAGGCAAAGAAGAAATGAAACCAATTATTATTTGTAAAAGGCACACGAACATGTTAGCTTGTTGACAAGTTTGGCACACAGCTGCCGGGTGTTTTAGGTACATGTAGTGTATGCAACAGTACCATCGTAAAAGTACGTTCTCTCTGAGCCCTTCCCAACCTGCTGATAGTAAGCATTTCGCCTCTTCATCCGATCCCGTAGAGGTCATTCGAGTAATTACCTGTCGGCCTCAACAACAAGCCGAGCGTCAATAGAGCAGAGACGCTCGAATACAGTAGAAGTGCGGGTGGACAATAGTCAAGGTGGTCCGGTCGGATGGCGACGCCGAGGCTGGTAGGCTTGACCTACGTGTTGGACACAGGTTTAGGGCGACGCTGCGACTGCACTTGTCTTCACGACCTCGACCTCGACTTCGCTACGCTATTTGGTGCTGGGCGATCGCTAAGCTCTCTGCAAGTCTTCGGTGGATATTCATGCACGTCCATTAACTGACCACGTACGCTGGTAGAGCACCTATTATCGGGTGCCTCGCCCCTCTAGAAAAATTCAGATGCCAAGCGCTCTATTGCTGCGACAAGAAAGCAGACCTTTGCTCCATTTTGCCACGCGAGCAGGATATCCGCTACTTTACTCACTTTTTAGGCATTGCTGTCGGTACTGTACTCGTCGTTTAGCAAGGCAGTAATGGCTCGAACTTGTGGCGTTGGTCTCGGGATCGTGGTGCTTGGAGCGAAAGGATTTTCTACTCTCTTCTAACCTCGTCCCACTGCGCGTTTGCTGTTGCCGCTCGATCGGACACACACACAACTTCTACTTGGTGTCGAGGAAGGCGATAGGTTAATGGTTACAAACGAGAAACCATGTGCTCCTGCTCCTCCCATGCCGTTCATCGAAAGACGGGCATGGTAGCTAATCCATCGCCCTCGACGCAAAAGAATCGGCCTATCGCTCCTTACCTGGCGCCGTGTAGGAAGCGGTTTAGTGCTTTGGTTGTCGCCGGCACGATCGTCTCTGCACTTGATGGCTCAAGTTTTTCAGCAAATAAAGACGTGGCAAGCGAGCACTTTCCTGCTGCCGGCTCAGTATCAAGCTAGCGAAATGAAGCCGTCCTTTGCACTTCAACGTCGTCGAATGGCAGCTCCTCTAGGTCTCGATGGATAGGAGCGGGAGGTTGTCGACAGCCATAGAGTGAAGTAGAAAGCTGGTTCTCCCCCTATCAATATACCAGACACAGGCAAAATGTACCACCACGCTGTAGACGTTCGACACTATACACGGTGGTTGCATTCTCTACGCCCAGCTGCGGACACTTTATCATCTCAGGTTGGTTGCAAGACCTGCATTTACACCACCCAGCAAGCCTGAGAGTCATCAATCTCTCTACATATTTGGCTAATGCCTTGCTCTCTCTCTCCAACGGCTCGAGAAAGTGACCCGACGTCGTCGGTGCTTCCGGTACGTTTTCACAGCGCTCGCTGCATGCTCCATAATCCGCGAGCGAGTCGCCATAAAGTGGAAGGTGCACTTCTCGTCGTGCCGCAGCGGCCTCTACATGTGAGAGAGCAGGGCCCACGCTTGCTTATCGCCAGCTAACTACAGATGCTGTACTTCTATTTCCAAGGTCTATTTCGCCGGTAGAAGTCGTGACAAGCACAGCGAGCAGCTTCATTTCGGCAGCAAATGTCACCCGCCTGCTGCGGTCAAACTGTGACTGTAGAGCGACTTGCTCACTGCAAACATTAGTGTCTAGTGACATTATTTGCCGTGCCCGCAATCATCGGTCTCACCTTTTCCCGTCGCAAGGCCATTGTAATGTAGCGATCTTACTGCGACCAACCCTTACAGTTGGCCAGCTGTGTTGGGATCCGCTCGTCTTTTCGCGTCGACGACAATGGAGGCAGCTCTTCCCGGGTTTCAGCTGGCTATGCGGATACTAATGGGCTTGTCACGCCGGACGTTTCGATACCCCGACGGCCAGTGTGCACCCACGCAGCTCAATCTGTAAGAGCTCAAAGAAGAGCCTGACGATCCGCAAAAAACGAGCCGAGGGTGCTGTAGAAGAGCGCTTCAAACCCGCTTCGAGCAGCCGAAAAGGACTCAAGTCGCGGTGCCTGAGCTTCCATTTCCACTTTTGCCGGCCGACAGTTACACGAGCCGCATGCGAGCAATGCTGGCACAGAACCTGATGACTCCACCGTCAACCCCAACGGGATCGATCGCCCAACCTCCGCGATGGGCACCGGAACGGTGCACTACTAAGCGTCTTGACAGCGCCAAAGTACTTGGCGACCGTGTTGAGGACATGCAGGACGACCAGACCCAGTGGCAGTCCGCCAGTCACCTGCCTGAACGCCGCGCGATGGTGCAACGCATTCTACAACTCTCTCAGGGCCGCACCAAGTCCGACGTGAACCCGGACCGGGCGGTGCTACTGGCCAAGCGCATCGAGCTGGCACTGTACTCGCGTGCTGGGTCGCTGACCGAGTACTGCAACTTGGCCACGCTTCGACGACGACTACAGAGCCTTGTGGCGTCTAGCGTGCATGAAGCGGCTGCAAGTGAGACTGTCATGCAGAGCAGGAAGCGTCGTGTCGTGGCTCGAGACTTGATGCAAGTTAGCAGGTTGACCAAGCGTCCACGACGCACTGACACAGCCGTGAGCTGTGGCATCTTCTCCATGATCAGCGAAGACTGCACTCGTCTGGTCTTCTCGTTCCTGGATGGCAACGAAGTCATGCGTCAACGGATACTCAACCGCTATGCGGCGATCTTCCTGCCCAGCTGTGTACTGAGTCTGACGGTCAAGGTGACGCAGTTGACACAAGGCGTGGCCCTCAACTCGTCGATGCTGCAGATGAGTAACCTCCAGCAGCTTATAGTGCACAAGGCTGGTGCCTTGTCATTATTTTCGGTGGTTCCAAAGGTGGGCTCCGTTTCCACACCGCTTTACGCCTGGGGTTGCGCTGAGCTCCCGACGGATCAATCAAACGATGGAGAGAATTCTGTGCTCGCTCTGGCGGGTGCGCTCCACACCGGCGCCTTCCCGCGCCTTAAGAAGCTGCACCTCCTCTCAGTGTTCGTTAATACAATGAGTCGCAACGGTCTTCGTGCGCTATGCAGTGCACTGGAAACGGGCTGCTGTCCTTTGTTGGAGGACCTGCTGCTTGCTGGCAACAGCCTCGCCGACCTCGGCGCCTATGAGGTCGCACGTCTGCTCCAGTCCGCTCAAGCTCCTCGTCTTATGCGTCTAGACTTGCGTCGCAACTTTATCGGCGAGACTGGACTACGAGCCATTCTCACTGCGTTGGCTGAGACACAGCAGCACTCGAGCCTTTCGCTCCAAGTCTTGTGCATGGGTGGCAACCTCGTCACGGACAATTGCGTGATCGAGCTGCAGAGGTTGTTGGCGGGCTCGACCTGCCCTTCGCTGCGATTCCTCGGCCTCGAGGACAACTTCTTGAGCACTGACGGCGTGCAGCTCGTCCTCGAGACGGCAGCATTCAACAGCACACCCTCTACCCGTGCACGCCGTGTCTCCTGCGACCGTGGAACTTCCAAGTAATGTTAGCCAAATAGAATCCTGTACAGAAGTCATTAAAGTGAAAAATCTAAGCGAACGCTTGAAGTTACTTACGTAAATTGCATTCGTCGACAGCCGTCGTTTTTTTTTTTCGTTGAAGTTATGTCATTAATTTCCATTCAGCGGCCGCCCTCACGGTTCACGTGATCAAAGTAACGGGTTACCATTGCCATTATTAAGGACAATTTCTGCCGGTATACCGCCAACCATGTCGAACCTAGGTGCCGGTTCTGGGTCCATGTGAACTGAAGCCTAGCACCTAAACTTGAACTCGAAGAAGACAAAATGATGGTGGCAAATTGCGAGGACTTAATATATTAAGACAAATACAGGTGTACGTGTGGCTGGCTAGCTGGCTCGAAGCCACCAGCCACCCACTCTGAGAAGACTACAGCTTCTCGGTCTGGTAAATCAAGTCGCTATTAGCAGCTCTTGAGCTCACCGCATAATGGGGTCCGTCGCAACGCTTGTTTCAAAATCTACGGCATCTTAGAGTAATCACTGGTAATAATCTTCTGGTGGCGTCGTGGACACGTACCACCCCCATTGTGGGGATACGGTCTCTCCGTCCGCCTGCTGCAGAGCTGCCTCCATCTCACTGCTCCCCACTGTAGCCTCATTCTCCATCGCATTCTCCGCTTCGACATCTAACTCTCCGAACTGCAAAACGTTAACCAAGTCAGCATCCAAATGTACCACAAATGCTCCAAAACGGTGACGTACGTACACTGAGATTGCGTGGGCTCAAGGTGCGATCTCTGGTGGGGGTGGACGCGTCGCTCTCCGTACTGCTGCACAAGTCGTCACGCTCGTTTTCCTTGCGCGGGCTGAGGATTGCTAATTTCAGGTTGCGCTCGTCCTCGGCTGCTGCCTTGAGGTACGTGAGCACGCTCACGGCGGTGGCTGCAGCGGCGGCGGCCGTGGCCACCACGGGATGTTGCTTGACCCAGCGAATGCCGCCGGCGATCTCGGTGGGGGTCGGGAAGAAGGATGGCACAACGACGTCCGACATGGTGTCTGAATGGGGTTTTTAATGCTCGATTGGCGCAATGCGATGCTGCGGACTAACTTTTGCGTTATGCGGTGGTAGAAACCTCGTGAACTGGAATGGAGACTTCGTTTGCTCGATACGGACGGTCGTGCGTTGTGCTATCTAGCGGAAACTTTGCACAATGAGGTTTTGGTCCTCGCGGCGTTCCAGCTGTGGATGTGGCGGCCGGTTTCGTCTTGAAAATTGTATGTGGAAGAAAGGACGCCGGAATACCAAGCGACATCACAAAAACACGTCGCACGCACCGCCGCAAAACCTATGTATTCCGAATTTTCTGCGTATCCGATGCTTTAAGTTGTTTGTTTCACTTCGATTTACCTGTACATCATAATGTCCTGAAGCAGTCGTTCGCGAGCGAAAAATGTGTTTGGGCAGGAAGTTCGTGCGAATCGGGTTGAGGCTCGAGGCAGAGGCAACAGTGGGCAAATGGTCACGCCATGCAGGACTCGGCCGCGGAAATTCAGCACCAAGCCTGCTTCCTTGCACTCTAATAAGCCGCATAACGGAGCTAGAAAAAGGAATGCGTGTGCCTTAAGTGATGATAGGTAAAACTTGGCGCGCTCTCATATCGAGTCGGCGCGGAGGGCCGTCGTATCCACGGATCTTAGTCTCCACGCCGGAAAACTGCAATGCAGGACTCGTCGCTGTCGGTTGCTTCTGTCTTACTTGCTGGGTTAGACCACAATCTATGGATTTCGAACATTCAACCCCAGTATTTCCAGCATCCGGCCGCTGTTTCCCGAGCCCCAGGAACACGGCGTTACACCAGCAACCATCATCCCAGCCCATCTTCTCGCTTGTTCCTCGAGCCTTTCAGAGCTTTGCCGAGCCGCAGTGCCGGTGAGCTGTGGCTCAAATTTGGTCCCAACAATCCATTGGGAGTCCGAGCTTCAAGCGGCACTGCCCGTCATTGCCCGCAAAGGGGCAACGGCAATCGCCGAGATCTCGAGGCTCAGCTCATCAGCTCCATACTGAAGCAGCTCATCTCCAGACTTCAGCCCCGTGCGTCGAGAACGATTTCGGCGCTACTGGTGCCAGCATGAAGGACAGGCTCATGGCAAGTCTCGATCCCTATACCAAGCAACAACACTGACACCTGCGCATTTGGACGCATGCGCCATTGCCAAACTGACATTAAAGGCACACGATGATCGTGTCACGATCTTCTAGGAGCGTCCCCGAAATTGAAGTTGCTGGTTTGACTCGCTTCAGGATACAAAACAAAAATTCATCACGGCAATACGATTCGCCAAAATGAAACGTCACCTTTATGGACCAATCACACAGTTTTGTTGAGTCAACAATGTTGACCACCGGAAAGGCAACAAGGCATACCCAAATTTCTGCAATTTAGGAATATTTGAGACTTCTCGTCACTTCAAAGTACTAATATCTCAGGTATTGGTTACTTGTGCTACTAAGTTGAGGACGCTTTGGCTTTCTCCTTCTCTTCCTTCTTGCGAATTTGATATTCTTTCGCGTCAGTTTCGATGTACTGCCGAATCTGCTTCCGGGTTGCGGTAATGTCCTCAGCAGAGAACGCGCTCGATGTGATTAAAGCCTCAAGATTCTCATCCGTCACGTCCTTGCCGATCACCCCCTTCTTCTGAGTTAGCAAACCCAGCTCCAGACAATTCTTCAGGATCACCTCGGCAAACTTCAGCACGTACACGCCGCAGTCGTAGCTGTTTTCTTGCTGTGGTGCCTTGACATTGACTGTCAGCACACGTTCTACCCCATACTCAGATACTAAAGCGTCCTGGCCGTCGTCGGACTGTCCTTGAGTGCTCTCCCATTGCATCCGCAAGAAGCTGTCCACGCATTATTTATATTAAATCCAAACGAAGGTTAAGTTACACAACAGACTGCCGAGTATCAATGTGTACGTACGTTCTTAAGTTGCGGACGATAGCAGCTTTGCGATGATAGGATCCAAGCGGGTCCAGCACAGCAATACACGAGTAGGCCCCCTACAAATTTCAGCATATATTATCAGTACATTTAGTAGTTTAAGCATTATCAGGTGCAACTCACCTCGTCACTTGCATCAGATCCTGCGAGACCAGGGTTTAAAATCACTGCAAGGCTCCAGTGCAAGCTGAATAACAAGCAGCACGACAAAATAGTTAGACCACGTGCACTAGAATATCATTTTCCACTCCCTGTGTGACGTACTCCTTGTTGATAGGAATAAATATGATCGAGCGGTCAAACAAATTGGAGCGCGCGAGCCATGTCGACACATTTTTGTATCCAGCTTCCATACGCTCGTGTGCTGTAGCACCCTTTCCTGCTCGAAGTCTTGGGTAAAAATGCGAGCTCAGGAAAAGCACCTTTTCTTGAACAATTTCGTTATCTCGAAAACTGTCCAACATCATGCGTCTGTAGCAGCGACAGTGAAGTCCATAATGTTAGTAATTAATCCCTCGCTTTACGGACCACTTCAGCAACTTACTTGAACATATAGTCGATGATATTGTCATTCAAGTAACGTCTGGGCTTCAGTCGCGATACATCATGGCGAATAATTGTGACAATATCAGAGGTGCAGGGTGGCAATGGGTACGTTAGCACCGTAATGCTGCCCTCCGCATCATCTTCTTCCGATTCCGACGGACTATTGTCACAAAACACTCAGCTCAATTTATTGTCGAGATAGAACATCAACCGCCACCAATAATTAAAAAAAGTACGCACCTCTCGGTTTCTGCTCCAGTGCTTCTTCGCCGCCGAGAACACTGACTTGACTTGTAACTAAAAGGGTCCTTTACCAACGCTTGAAGATATTCTTTCGCTTGTTCCTTATTATCTCTGCCAGCATCCACCACAAAGTTAGTGCGTCAAGTACTTTCAGCATGATACCTAACTGTCCCATACATTGATTGTACATCTGCGTGGCCTCGTAAGAGATCTTGAACATGATTTAGATCCCCTCCGGTAGCATCTTCGGAAGGTCGAAGGACCATGTATCCTTTCGAAACATCTACCATTCGTTCATAACAAAACGCGTGTTGTCAGTCAGTCTCAAGGATTTCGAAATCTCATCGCCAAATATGACGTTACGACAGCGACAAACCACCACATACCCGAGCCTGTGGGATCATAAAAGCTTTTCATCGCTGTTTGATCGGCTTCGTCGGAAAACGGCAATTTAAATACCATGAACGGTGCTTCGTCCAGCAATTGTTCCATCCTATCTGCCTCATCGACATCGATTTGGGCGCTCAATTCCGCTCCCTTGGATAAATTGTATAGCCTACAACACACAAGTAGTCAGTCAACTTTTTTTAAATACACCACTTGTTCTGTCTATTGTAAGCGTACCTGACATCGTACAGGAGCTCGAACTCGAAGAGATAGTACGACTTGAAAGGCCAATTCTCATTCTTCCCCCGAATATTCCGCATGCACATCCGATCACCCTGGAAGATCAGGTCGACGATGCACTGGAAGAGTCCAATCATCACGTCACAATTATTGATCCGTGCCATTGCTTGCAATGCGATATCGTCCAGGTCGATTACTGGCGATGCCACTTCCTGGTCCTTCTTAGCCCCAATCTTTCTTGTGTCGTTCGAAACTTCGTCGACAAAATCCTTAGTGTTGTTAGCTTGAACTTCAGACTCTGAACCTGAGTCCGAGTCGAGCGCAATTGGTTTCGCCGCTGATCCTTCGTTGTTCGTCTTCCTCTTGCCCAGTTTCGTCACGCGCGTGGTATTTCGAATCGAAAACGGTGCTGTCGAGGTCGGCGAGCGCCCAAACAAACTGGAATTGTCTCGATCACGCAGCGAGTAGCGGCTTACCACTGGTGTCGACGCTTGACAGTCATTATCGTTCAGCTTCAGCCTCTTTTCACTACTCGCTAATAGTGTCCGTGGCTTGGATGCAGACTGCTTCGTTCTCCTGTCCATCCAGCCATTAGAACCTACGGGGGGCCTGGAAATGTCCCTCTTGGGTGCCGGCGCACTGCCAGCTTCCAACGAAGACGTGGGTGTCGAGTACGCCAGTGTCTGGAGTTTCGTCCCTGGGCCGCGATTCGCCTTCGTGTTCGTCTTTGTCAAATTATCCAGAAACGCGTTCTGAGTCTTCGGCGGGATGAAACCCTGTCACCATTCAAGCAGAAGAAAAGAAAAGAAAACAATTATTGATCATACTTCTCGCATCAATATTTTAGAGCAGCAACAATAAGAATTACTTTACGGAGTACTGCGTCGCGGACGCCAGCGAATGACGAGGAGGACACTCCATTGCTGAAAGAGGACCCTGGAGCACTGATGCTCTGGCCACTGGCTTTGGGTCGGCTGGACCTGTACTTGGGAGGTGCATGGGGTCGCTCTAGCTGTCGATGGAGTGGGTGCAGCAGAGAGTCATTGGGTCCATCGTGGCTGAAGTCGAACTGGTGGCGGCTGTCCTCCCAATTGCGGAAGCTGCAAACATAGGAAATTATTGTTATTCCACATCGTGTGGATGACGTGAGTGTCAGTGCGTCCACACGCGGGAGAATTACAATAGGGTAAGTGCAACGCAACGTACTGCCGCGAGGAGGAGCGCTCGGAGGCCACGGCGTCGAACTCGAGCGTATTGGAGTAACGCGAGTCGCCGGAGCTTCCCCCGCGATGACTTGAGGGCGTCTGCGTGCGCGTTGTGTGCTGCCGGGACGCGCCGAAGCGCCGATGGCGAAGGTCTTCCATCGGATGGCGACTTTTGTTCGAGCAGTGAAATGTTGCAATTATTGAGACTAAATACGTTTAACATAATTCATTATTGTTATAAAATACTGTGTGATTTACACTCCTAAGTAATTTCGACATGAAAATACTGGAAAGCGCGATACAGTATGTAATGCTAGTGGAGTGCGCTGGTGGGAAGGTTTCCTTGCAGCTAATCAACATAACCCGGAGGAAACAGATGCATATTCGGGCACTGCCGGGGAACAGCCTCAAATAGAAAATCATTGTATATATGATTTAGAAACGTGAAGTGTCCTGAACGTTTAGTAACAACAGTACTTCTTGACGCCGCACGCGAGGCCCTCAAAGTACTCGGGCGCGGTCCAACGGTGCCATCGAAGTACAATGATCGCCACACGTACTCATCCAGGTAGGATGGCAGAAGGTTATTATCGATGCCGCGCACCTTCTTCAGCCTGTGTTTGATATGTACTTCACAGATCCCCTCGCTTCGGTTTGTGCACGACCCGTCGTGGGGTAAACGTAGTGCTTTGAGTGGTTAACCCACTTGCATGTAGTGCATGTCCGTCAACAAACGGTGTTAGCCAGCGTGTGTTGCTGATTGACCGAAACATAGCTCTCGAACTGGTCGGACATGATGGCTGTCCGGCCTTTATGTGCTTTTTTATCTGCGGACTAAGGGCCTTCTTCGTGCGGACTTCGTACGTCGAGACGCCGAACCAATGCCCTCATATCCCATCAATCTCGCCAAACAGCCAGTAATCGTGGTGGTGGACGCCATGGTTGTATTTCCTATTCTTTTTGACGTTGGTTTCATCAATTCCACAGTGTGTCCTGGCCCCCAACCTACATAACACGCCTTGACAGTATTAGTATCAACGGGATGTACAGAAATTGACAACCCCACTTGCAACTTACCAACATCTCTTTGGGCAGATGTCCTTACAGGAGGAGTACCAGTCAGTGACGGCCTTGTCACCGACGCCGACCCACGCCGCGGCAAGGCCAGCAGGGAGACCGGAGACCCAGAAGTACATGAGGCGGACGCGTTGGCCCAACGTCAACTTCGCTTTTGCAACAAAGGAGCCGGTCCGCAAGCTATGCTCCTTTCTACAGCCCTTCCGCGAGCAACGCCACCGCCATCGTTTTGTGCGAGCTTCGGCTGATCCTGAAGCTGGAGGACAGAGACGCATGCCCCTATCGCACTTGGAACACAGCATGCGGCTCGCGAGCAGGCCCTTCGCTTGGCAGAAGGTCACGCAGCTGGGCTCGCCCGCGGTGGCTTGCACAATATCGTAGAAGGAGAAGGCCACCCGGCTCAAGTGGCCACATACGGGGGACGAGATGTGTCACGGCGTACAACGTGGCAGCGGCGGTCGTGTTGATGGTGACGTCCATCGTGCGATGATGAAGAGGACCTTGACGAGTAGCATTTTTCGTCTGGACCGAATGGCTTTCTTGCTTTGAGCATTCTCAATGCTTGATCGTCTGAACTTTGCTTGACGCCATCGGTCAGCAAGGCGTTGTGCATATCACCCAACAATTGCAACTCCGATCCCTGGTTTCCCGACTCAGAAGCAGCTCTGGCAACAGAGGAGACTTGCGAGCGTCCACAAATGGGGCGACTCAATTTGGGTTCTTCACTCTGTATATTGTTTGAGGTCATGTCAAGTCCATCTTCGTTCTATTTGTCGTAGCACACGCTTGCATGACCAAACGTTAATCAAATGTACCGTTCTCCGGTCCGCTCTCACAGCCACTTATAGCTTTCTCGCTATTGCAGACCACTACAATGCCAACTGCTCACAGTTGATGTACTTGCGCGTGTTCGAGATACAGGGTATATCGAAGACGAAGCAGAATAAAACAACTTGAATGTCGCCCAGGGTTAATTCAATAAAGCGAGAGGAAAGCTCAAAACGTGTATGACTTGCATTAAGAACTCGCTACCCCGAACGACAATGATACCCTCCCAGCACCGAACAAAAATCTTAACCTCCTTGCGGAACAGCAATGTTACCCCCAGTACTAGTAACACAAAGTTTACCCTCTAAGAAGTGAGTCTCAACACACAAAAACGCAAGCATCATACCCACACACGGATACGGCACGCGTCGACACACAAACACACTCGCCAAGCGTAAGACCACGCACATATGCATAAACAACAGACACAAAAAACGACCCCCATGGCGGATATCCAACCCTCGCCTCCGAACATTGCTGCCCGGTGCTCGCCTCGAGCACCGTGGGGTTGGGTGGGGACTGCTGGCTGGCGGGGGAGGTAGGCTGGGATTGGGGTGGCGGGGGAGCTGGGCTGAGCTTGGGGGTGGGCTGGCTAAATTGTAAGGTGCGGTTTGGCGTAGTCGCCGGTGCACTTGCCTTCTAGCCGGCGAAAATGATGAGTGAGCTAATCTTGCTGTCGGTAGGTGCTGAGCACAGTGAGCGAATGAATGTGGCGATGAAGCAGAAAAACTTTGCGCTATATTAATAACTTACGTGTAATACACATTATTCTGTCTACTGTTGTTTTGGCACCTAAATAGAGGGCCCCGATTTCAGATTGGCGCACTCACAATTCAATTTGCCACGCCGGGCGCACATGACTCGAGCGGGCATACGGCTCTTTTTTATTGGATTTTCGTTTTGTCCTTTTTCTCGGACCACAGGTGCTTTCTGGCCTTCTACTTGGGCCTGTAGAACGAACCTCGTTGCTCTCGCTTTCATTTTCGCTAACCGCTTCATGTCTTTACATTCCATCTAAAAGCTATTAACTATTGTTTGTAGAGGCAATGGTACCTACTTTTGGTACCAGTCGGAAGGGTCGGAGAGGACGGTCCTTTGATGGTATGGTATAGGCTACCGACAACGACAGAGTGGACACTTATTTTCGGTATACAGACATTTACCCCCCCCCCCTTTCCGGTTACTACCGTTGCATCATTATTTACATTTAAATTTGCGTAAAATGTCTATATAAACGGATTTATTTTCAGCGTACAAACCCATACTTAGCCCAGTTCCTAACGGGATCACGCTTGGAGCATGATCCGAGTAGGGTGGGGGGGAAACAACGGATCACGATTTTCCCAGTCCTAACAAGATCATGACCTAAATGGTCACTGTGAAATCTCTTCAGTCGCTGACAACGACTAATTGCTGTGTCTGTTAGTGTTATTGGTTTGCTAAGCAGGAAATCGGAGACAGTGAAGCTGGGGTAAGTAGTAATTGGACTGCTGTGCAGAAGCCGGGGAGAAGCGGAGGTCACTCCCACCTTCCTCAGACGACTACAGGGCGTGGACTGTTGATCAGCTGAAGTTTGAATATGCCTGACGTAAACTGGCAGTGGCGAAGAACACCAATAAGGGCGGATCGAGTTAAGCTCTTACAGGGATACGACGAGTCTCAAGTATCGATGGAGCTGCTTCTCGAGATTCCCCCCCCAGCATCTTAGCAAGCCCAGTAGCCGTACAGGGAAAGCCACTGCTGAGCGACGTTCGGAGCCATAGCTTGTACCGCTTACAAACGTCCTCTCTCTGAAGCATTCCTCGCACACTTATCGCCTCGGGAGATACTTTAACGCGCGGCGAGATTGACGATGGAAATCGTTGATTCTGGGAAGAAGAGGTGGAAGCATTCATTGCATTCAGCGATGACTTCGATCGTATTGTGTCTGATGATTCTCGTTTTTGAGGGCATTAACCCGCAGCAGATCACAGCGCATTCGGACGATAAGCTGAAGATTATGCGGAGATTGTAGTACACGCTTCGCTCCTGCCGAAGGGAGGTGCAAGCTGTTTGGATCTCATAGACGAGTTCTGGGCGTTTTGTGCTGGTGATAAAGTATGCATCTTTGGTGTGAACCACTTGAGCATGTCGTGAGATCTGCGCATACTGTGCACATGAGGAGAATGAAGACGATGAGTCAAAAGAACTACATACTGGGGCAGAGACGCAAAAGTCAAATCGAAAACGTCAGATGGAAGAATATCGAAGAAGTAGTATTGATTTGGTCCCGGTTCTGACCGATGCTGTGAACAAGTTGGTATAATATCAAGATGCCAATACTGGCTCGCCGTCGGAAGCACTAGCAATAGTCGACGGACAAGTTCATGACACGACTTCAATGGGAATGGACGCCACCAAGCTGAAGAGCGAACGTAAAGCAGCTCGGCTATGCATCGTGTGCTGGCAGCAAAGAAAAAAATCCGACGAGCTTCAAGATCAGGTCATGGGTAGTTAGCACAACGGTAAGTAGGCCCACAACGCAACACAGAGGCTACCTACACAGTCTACGCTGCGCAATAACGCCTTCATGTCTAGTCCTACACGATCCACACAGTATTCGTGCGATAACAAGTACATTGGTTGGATACGGACAACGACATGCAAAACCAGCAGACTAAAAAAGCCGGCGACAGGCATAGGCACAGCCGGGGATCCATACAAAATGTAAAAATATATAGCGAATCAAGTGCGAGAATGTTCATCTATTTATCGAATCCCAGAATGGACAAAATCGAGTGGACGGCGTAAAATGCACCGCCTGCCGAGCTACACCTGTGCGCACTTCCCCAATGGTGCGAAAGCGGCGACACTACACGATAAAGGAGAAGCGCGAAGGCGCGCTGCTCGCCAGCCATGTTGGAGTTGACGAAGCGGCGCGTCGGCTCCAGCGGCCACCGCGACACAGTTTTCGGGTAATGGAAGCAGGCTGACCGTCTGCTCGTCTTTCGCGGCAATGCCCGATCGCCGAAGCTCAAGGGGCAGGGGCGCAAGGAAATATTTCCTAGCGTCTCAGCCCTTGTGGCGTTCATGAAATATGCACGCAGAGATGAAAAGGTATTTTGCAGTGATAACTAATAGGAACCACTAACATATATACTGACTTTAATATATTTTATGCTATTTAGGCCCTTTCAACGCATTCAATGATCGATTACATCTGGCTGCAGGAGCCGAACTGCTATGCGAGGTACATGGAGGAGCATAAAAAGCTCTGAGCAGTCGCTGAAGAGAATGTGCCAGCGTATCTGCAAGCGGTAAAATCGTTTTTGGTGCTGAAACTTCGTTTTTATGAACTAATTCATATTTTTTTAATTGATATTTTGCTTTGTGTAGCTAAGACATTTCGCCGCGAAAGCCTCAAGAAGCCAAAATGCCGACTGCAATGGTGCTAGAGAAGCGAGCAGGTTTTGGCTAAAGTTTTGGAAGGAGTACAGTACGTGGAGCCATACAGAGATCCATAATGTCGACGAAAACTGCAATTAATTCTGACATGCCGCCGGTTCGCTTTTGAGCTCTCAAAGGACGCAAGGATCCCACTCGAATTGCCAAGATGACGAAACACACTGGCAAAATAACAGCAGTGCTTCAATTCGCGGTGATGATACGTTTCAACTTTTTTATGGATGTCGTAACTTATATTTTTCGGACTAATTCCTTCGTCTGTGTTGTTACAGGTAAAGCAAAACCTCCGATTCTCTTCATCATTCGAGAGAAGCTCGGTAGGAACATTGAAACGAACTAACACAAACAAAAAAAGTCTGTGTTGTTACAGGTAAAAAAAACATCCGATTATCTTCATCATTCGAGAAAGCTCGGTAGGGACATCGGAACGCCAGGAGTTGCCCCATTACCCGCCTAGCCACTACTACACCGTGCAGTTGCACACGTGGACGGACGCAGTTGGTTGGCGATTATGTAGAAATTTGTATAAATACGAAATTGACAGCCTCGCTGCCCTCCTTCTCGATAAATTTGACTCCCACGTTTCTGAGGAGGGTCAGCGGGTCGTTGCCGAGGAGGCAAACGCTACGGTGGACCCTTTTCCATCTAATACGACGGTGGTTTGTCGACCGCTGGACGTCCGCGTGATGGGGCAACTAATGGCGAAAATCCGGTCGAAGTTTATCGGGATTACCGGGTGGCACTGCCAAAGCAAAGCGCCTCCGTGCAATTATGTCTGTCATTGCAGCTTGCGACGAATAGCTGAGACAACCGTATTTAGCAGATTTGAAAGAGTAATTTTCTAGAATGGTCTGATAAAAGCACTTTTTATATACCACATGGAAAATTCTGTGGTTTTGCACAAACCGTAGTAGTATAATCGTCCAATCAAAACTCTGTCGGGTTTTATTCTCGGTTCGACAGCGAGGCAGTTCACTATGGATGATACTATTCAGTCATGCTTTTAAGGAAATATTTATTACCACACCGAAATGGTAAAGAAAATATCTTGGTAGATGCAACGCACATATTAATACTTCAGAAGTTCTTTATATGATGTATTGTGCCTTTCCAGACGAGACCGGTTGAAACGCACAGACAGAGCAGATGAACTACACAGCAAACCCGGACACTCGCACAGCTGAAAAAGTAACTGCACAGACCATCGTGCCAAACGGTGTAAATGCACAGCTCTGGGGGAGAAAAGCACAGATAAATATTCCTAGATTAGTGTGGGCGACACAAAACCGTCTCTAACCATGCACACCAACCAGTCATTCATTCTCAAGTCTACGCCTGGAGACAACTAGTGACACCTGGAGACGCGGTGACGCCTGGAGACGCGGTGACAAGTGGGAACGCGGTGACGATGAAGGGTTAACATGCGTCGTATCGTGTACCCATGGGAGCTGATCAATAACCTTACAACGGCTTCTGCGCAGACAAAATTTCAAGATCTTGAATTCTGTTGTTCCCGTGTTGCCCACACCGACCCAGTTCGCCAATGCCGCATTTATGGCGAGAAGAACGTGATGCCGGAGAGGCGTTTGCGCTGCGTGAGTGTAACGTGCAAGCTATATGGGTCCTGTAAGTTTATCTGGAAGGTGTGGTCATTTGAGACGTCCAGTCGGTGGTAAGTCTACCAAAATCGAATTGATCACGTGCGTCCTGTAGACGTCGAATGCCGCGGAAACACAAGATTGCCATTACCGATGCAATGAAGGCATTTTTTACCCTGCAGCAGGTTAAGTCTGCACTCCCATGTGCAGCGGCGTTCAGACATCATTGCCCCGGTACGTGGTTACCCATCGCTTGGTCAGGTATCGAATTGCGCGAAGTATTTGCGTCGGCTGCAAGGAACGAAGATTCGGTGAAAGCGTTAAAAACCTGGTGCAGCAGTACACATATAATCCAGACCAGACTACAACAAGCCGTTCCTCTTTGGCCCTCGCGAAGATGAGCATGTATATCCCTACGTCGGCAAAGGAACTGACCGAGGCGTTTTTGTGGTCGGTGTTACTAGCCAAGGTTTGATTGATGCATGTATCCAATATGCATTCCCCAAATCAATACACAATGTTCCATGCTGATGCTACGTTCAAGTTGAGTAATCTGGGCTATCCTGTCACTACTTGCGGGTTTTCGGATTCAACCCGAGTGTACCAACTAGCGGCCATCTTTGTGGTCAGTCGGCGAACAGCCAAGGAATACACGATGTGTTTGAGCTCTCTTGCCCGAGTTTTTCAACGGGTTCGGCCCTTGTGCTCTTTACATGTCGACGCGATGATGGGAGATGCCGTAGATGACCAGCTCAATGGCTTTCAGCAGGTCTCTGAGTTTTCGTCTTCGACCTTGAGCAACACGGCGAACAACAGTGCAGCTACAGGTCAATCACTTCCTTTGACGGTATCGCGAGACGGCCGGCGTCTGCTGGATTTGCGTGCACTAGATGTTCAATTCATATTATGTCCTGACACCTAATACATTCGACGAACATGAAATTCCTTTCCTAAATCGCATCGCTTACGCTTCCTCAGTTGCCAACCCTTCTCGCTGAGTCACCGCCTCTCAAGGTGTCATCGCTGCGCTCTCTGATACAGCCTCTCACTTCGTGGTATGTAACTGCTACCTCAATTGTCACCGCGTTCTCAGTTGTCACCGCTTCCACACGACTCACCGCTTCGTTAGCTATCACCGCGTCCTTAGTTGTCACCGTTTCCACACGAGTCACCGCTACCTCAGTTGTCACCGCTACATCAGCTGTCACCACTTTCATTAACCTTCACCATATGTACTGCAGCTAAGGCCAGCACTTCAATAATGAACACGGCAGACCCAAATGCTATATTACGTAGCTATTGTCACGCAAAACCTAAGTG
Organism: Phytophthora sp. 'mugwort'; assembly: GCA_033558025.1. Taxonomy (NCBI): domain Eukaryota; phylum Oomycota; class Peronosporomycetes; order Peronosporales; family Peronosporaceae; genus Phytophthora; species Phytophthora sp. 'mugwort'. Next base: position 1,718,192 of record JAUCEF010000004.1, on the reverse strand, counting down.
TCACTTTCTTCGCTCGTACCGTTCCAGCTGCCAGACGAGTTTATGCCGCTGCTACTCTCACTATCACTGGAACTCTGCTCACGCTGTAGCGCACCCGACCGACGTGGCGGACGCTCAAATCCGTGGTGTCATCGAATTGCTGAGAACATAACGACTCCTACAGTAAGGTCAGTCGTAATTGCCGGGTCTGCATTCTTGACGATGCATTCTTAGCTCGCTCATGGAGAACGTCGTAGCGAGAGCAGCGCCAGCACAAACGCGTTCTAAATGCAACCGCTTCAGTAGAACTAGAGCTTGATCGATTCCCTCAACAAGCATGTAGCAAACACAGCCGCACGCTGCGCGTTCGGTACCAAGCGCCTGCATGAGCCAGGTCCCCCCTGAATAGGACCTCATCCCCGCGATAAACCGAAGTGTTTGACGTGCCTCTGTCTCCGCATCGGTGCCAAAGCATCGGCGGTAGACATGAAGGGAGATGTCATCCATCAAGGCAACTATAAGAGAAGTTTGAACGACGCCGTGCTGAAGTCTGGCCTGCGCTGTTTCGAACGACGGGAAGTCGCGATGCACCGATTGATCTTCGCCTCCTGGTAGAGACTCGATAACGTGTCAGCCACTTCGATCTAACTGCCAGGCCTCTTTCACATCCTGTAACATCTCATCAATCATCGCGTGCATCTCCTCAATGGCCGGTTTAATAGGTTGGACGTTGGCTAGTAACCTGAATGGATCCGTCGTTCGGAATAAACTTTACGGAATATTGGCTCAAAACAAAAAAATTGAGATTCTCCACCTTGTCCAAAGCTTGCGCACACAAAGCATCGGTGATGCCATTGCTGCGCACGACAAACCCATGGTTCCAAAATGCGGCAAGATCTTGTCGAGAAAGACAATTCATTATTGAAATACCGCAATGCCTAAGTTCTCCAGTGTACCGTCATGACCACAGCGCCACGAAGCCCACCGACTGCTAAAGCCCACCAACACTGCGAAGCCCACCGACCACTCAAAGCCTGCTGCGCCACACTAAGCCTGCTGCGTCACGAAGCCCACCACCACAACGAAGTCCAGAAATGATCGGATCATGCACTCCTACGGCCTGAGTGACACGTCGAGCTTCTGGCCCGCTATTGGTCCAGCCTCTGGCCTGCCATTGGTGAAGCCCTTGTGCGACATACTGGGCTCTAATCTGTGCATTTTCCCGATTGGCATCTGTGCGTTTCCCAATTCTGTCTGTGCTTTTCTCCTTTCCACTTTCCCGACTTATGGTCAATCTGACCTCAAAAGGTAGGTCCTTCGCAAGTGCATAGGGTTAAAGGTATGATTTGTGGAGCCCCTGGTACAGAATTAAGTGCATTTGCCTTTTTCCGTCCAATGACTGCTGGGGAAGCAAGTCCTACGAATGGGCTCCGATTTGGATTAAGTACCACCTTTTAACGAATTTAGGGCCGAAGGGCCACAATTCATCGGTCATTCGGACTTCCGGAAGAGCTACTACATGCCAGGTCAGGTCTATGTGTCAGACGAGGGTAGGGGTAAGACATAGGTACAGTACCAAGTCAGATAGAGTGCTTTCGTACCCTCCTCCTACGTAGGACCCTAAAATGGACACAATAGTCAGTGGAGGTTGGGTGAGAGCATTGTTTTATGAACTCACGTTAGGCGATGTCAAAAGTCACTTTCAATTCGATATCGACGAAAAGAAAAATAAATTCGCAGCATGTAAAATTGTGCGTCTACCAGTTTCTACGGTTGGTGACTGTAGATTTCAGCATTTCGTTCGGAGATCTTTTACAGTGCAGCTAGGCCTAGCATACCTATGAAGCACGGTGCATCATCTTTCACGCACCGCGCTGTTCAGTCGTATCATGGTGTGTATTTGGCTGGCCTACCTCACTTTCGCTTGCAACAGTTGACGCGTTGAAGTTGCACGATTGACGCGACCAGTATTCAGCTGAAACGCAATCCTAGACGTATTTCGATTGGTCAAAGCGTAGGCCCTCTCAAACTCGGCATGATATCATATTGGTATGTGGCGTCAATCGAGTGGCGGCCAGCGGGTGGCTGTCTCATCGGAGACCGATCCGACCCGTCCTCGTTACATCGGAACCCGCGGATATCGCCGCCATCCGGCGATTCGACGAGCGGAAGGATAGTGTCATGCACGGGGGATAGTATTAGGAGAAAGTGTTAGGTCAGCGCTCGCTGTGCCGCGCGCCATCGCTGTCGAGGCTCTGCGCGTGCGGCTGCGTAAAGATCTCGCCGCGTGTCCGAAGGGGTGCGCTGTCGCAGGACGGTCCCGCGAAGGTCGCTGCAAGCCCGGCGAAGGGATGCGGCGGTGATTCAACCTTTCGCAATCGAATATGGCAGGTTAATTGACCCGCGTTTTGTATTGGTCTGATCCGAACGACGTATAGCGGGTCCCGTACAAAGTTCCGGAGGTTTTTGAAGTTTAGCGTCTGCTCCCGCTACATACTGAAACGCAGTCAAACTGACAAAAATGGAAGCCACCCGATTCCCGCCCACCTGTCGCCACAATGGCCACGCGCCAACGGCGGTCATAACACTATCTGCCGCGTCGCGCATCAATTGACCACCGCAACTAACAGCAGCAATGGCCACGATTGCCCTTTCCTCCCTTAGTGTCGACGACATGCTCATGGGCGAGATCCTCATGTCACTCAAGCGGGACCACCCCGCGCGCATGGAGGCCGCATCCGTTAAGCTCGAGCCGCCGCCGCAGCAGCCCAGCTACCGCAGCAAGATGGCTGGCCTGTCTGTGGAGGTATCGCAGCCCTCTGCGTTCTCCTCTGGCGCCGACAGCCCCGCCGACGTCTTCAATTTTGACGCGTTTTGCTCCGTAAGTCCCATGGCCTATCAGCTGCCGCTCCACCCCGCGACCCCCTCTACAGTACCAACACCGTCGCCGTCACGGGCCATGACAGTCACGCCCCGAGGCAGCAGCAAACGCTACGGCCCGGTGGTGCAGCTTGAAGACCTGAGGGAGTGCTTCACTATGCCCATCGCCGCTGTCGCGCGCAAGTTCGGCATCTGCGCCACGCTGCTCAAGAAGATCTGCCGGCGTCATGGCATCCAGCGTTGGCCGCATCGACAAATCCGCAGTCTGCAGAAGAGCATCGACATGTTGCGCGAGTCGCTGAGTGTGGCCAAGGGCACCAACAAAGAGTACATCGCCAAGAAGATCGCGGCTTTCGAGTACACGCTCGAGTGCATCATGCAGGACCCCAACACGGCTGCCAAAGGCATCTCGGCTGGACGGTTGGCCTCCCCCGCGACGGAGGAGATGGTAAAGCGCGGCAACCGCGCCAAGAACCGCAAGAAAGCGGCGCGAACCGCCTTATCCGATGACGAGGAGGCCGCGAGTGGGACTGCTGCTTCGCCCATGGTCGTACCGCCCGTGCAGCAGGATTGGACGGCCGAGGGCGTCCTACCCGGGCCGTCCGAGCAGCATCTTAATACTCGCCGAGCCAGCGTGCCCATGTCGCTCCAATCCATTCTGTGTTGAGTCGAGGCACATGTAGTGGAAAGATGGATGTCATAGTGTAGCGTATAGTTACCCCCTTAGGAGTGAGTTTGCAGGTAGCAAGATAATTCATTGCCAGTAAGTAAAAATGCAGTGCCGCTGAGCCCAAGCAAGGCGGGGAAATCTAGAACATTAGTGCTGCTTGGTGCTGTAGCACACAGTGACACGCAATGGGTGACGCTGAGGATTCCTCATCAACCTTGGCGAACAACCGGACAAAAATGAGTGGCAAAAGCCGCTGAGTGAATGCCAGCAGGCTTTCAGCCACACTGATTCTTAAGTTTTCCGGCGAAAAAATGTGTTTTGTTCTCGTGTCAAAGTTTCGCGTTACTTCAGCGGGTCTGGCTCAAATTTGGTCATAACAACGAGAGGTTACCACAAGGGTGAGACCGTAGCTGCCACCTATCAAGATGGCTACACCCACTTCAACTTGAATCATACAAAAAGCAAGTACTAGAATTGACTCTTCCACATGTTCCGACCAATGCTATTATTGCTGGATGACATGCATACTGGGCAGCGTTATATAAATATAAAGAAGCTAAATGCAGCGTAGGGCCAGCAACAAACAACTAATACTCGCAGCATATCGAGAGGCCCCGAACCGGATCGATCGCTTTCAATTCAAATTGCCGACACCTAAGGCATGAGCTGTGGCGGACATAAAGACAAGGCCAATGGGCTCTGGTACGTGGGTGTGGTCCTGACTATCGTTGGCTCCGTTTGCACCAACATTGGCGTGAACCTGCAAAAGTTCTCTTTCATGCGTGAATCCAAGGGCCGCAGCGTTGGCGACAAGCGTGGCTACTTCCGTCAGCCACTTTGGGTGATTGGGTTGCTGCTCGTCGTCGGTGGGAGCATTCTCGACTTTGTGGCACTGGGTTTCCTACCTCAGTCCCTAGCTACACCTATTGGCGGGTCAACTATGGTGGCCAATGTAGTTTTTGCGTCGCTATTCCTTAAGGAAAAGTTTACCAAGTCTGACGCTATCGGGACTGCGCTGGTACTGCTAGGCATCGTTGTGGTCGCCATTTTCGCCGAAAAGGAGACTGCGTGCTACACAGTGGACGAGCTCGTGGCACTCTACCATGAACCTCTCTTCGCAATGTACGCCGCACTGATGGGGATCTCGTGCATTGTGCTCTTCATACTGGTACGCAAGATGGAGCGCGTACACAAGGAAAAAGGAAGAAGCTCGTCGGAGTACAAGCGCTTCGCTAAGCTGCATCCAGTGAGTTATCCCGCGTTATCGGGCATCTTTGGGGCCCAGTCAGTGCTTTTCGCGAAGTCGACGGCGGAGCTCGTAAAGACAACACTTGAAGGCGACATCCAGTTCGTCAACTTCGGCGCCTATGCTATCACGTTCAGCATGCTCGCGTGCGTCTTCATGCAGATCCACTGGCTCGCTCACGGTCTCCAGAAATTCGACGCTGTGTTTGTCGTCCCTGTTTTCCAGTGCTTCTTCATTTCGGTGTCCATCTTTGGCGGTGGCATTTACTTTAAAGAATTTGCGCGAATGAAGCCATTGGCGCTCGCAATGTTTTCGCTTGGCGCGATTATCACAATAAGTGGGGTGGTCAAATTAGCGACCCGCGAAATGCACAAACTCGGCCCTCTACGGCGGATGCGCGCCGCGGCTAGCATGTTGCGGTTTATCCATCGAAGTCAGAAGGCTCGCAACATCAAAGCCCGCTGGATAGTGAGTCCTAGTACGAGTGAAGCAGCGAAGTTTTTCCAGGAGCACAATGTGCCTCTCATATGCACAAAGAAGCTCACAGCACAACACGAATCAAGCACGTCTACTCCATCAGTGAGACTTTTAGGGCAGCGGTCGAAAGCATCAGTGCTACCAGTTGGCTCCGAAGGAGCGCCTGCTTCGACTACGACTGCATGTGTGACCCCAGTACCAGCTCCAGCTGGGCCGCCGTTATCTAGCCGCGAAGTTACAGGGTCTAGCATATCATCGTCCACTGGCAGGAAAGAGGCACGAGGGCCTCCATCGCTACCACCTAAAAACTAATGCATCAACATTGGTAAGCGTGCATATGTATTTGATCTACAGAGAGACCACCAGAACTCGTCTTGCTACACCGAAGCGAGGACAGCAGTCTACTTGGACAGCAGCGCGTTGCGGACACCCTTAACAAGCTCTTCCTCAGGCTTGCTGTCGACAGCAGGGAACACAAACTCCGAGCCGGTAATGAGCTCGTAAAGCAGGATGTAGCGGCGCGAGAGCTCGCATACCAACTTCTTGGGAGCTTCCGGCAGCACCTCGTCGTTGTAAGGGTCGCAGTGTTCCTTAAACCACAGACGGAGGAACTCCTTGTCGATGTTCTCTGGTGACTTGCCCTCGGCCATGCGCTGCTCATATGAGTCCGCCAGCCAGTAGCGGCTCGAATCGGGCGTGTGGATCTCATCAATGAGGAGAATCTCTCCTGTCGCTTCATCCAAGCCGAACTCGTATTTGGTGTCGACAAGAATGAGGCCGCGCTTGGCGGCCTGCTCCTGGCCGAAAACGAACAGCTCCAGCGTCTTCTTTTCGCAGTAGTCCCATTGATCCTGCGTCATGCGTCCGCTACGTACAATCTCCAAGCCGGAGATGAGCTCGTCGTGTTCGTCGTCCTTGGTTGTTGGCGTGACCAGGTTCTGTGGCAGCTTCTGGTGCTGCTTGTAGCCATCCTCGAGCTTATGGCCACAGAAGTCGCGGCTACCATTCTTGTAGTTGGTCCACATACTGGTACTAGTAGAGCCCGTAATGTAGCCGCGAACCACAAACTCCACGGGGAAGACTGTGCATTTCTTGCAAAGCATGGCCGATGGGTGTGGCACGCCCAGCAGGTGGTTGGCCACGATGTGCTTGGTTTGGTTAAACCACCAGACGCTGGTGAGCGTCAGCACGCGGCTCTTGAAAGGCACCGAGGCGAGCGCGCGGTCGAAGGCCGACTGGCGGTCCGTGGACACGAGCAGCACGCTCTTGTCGAACACGTACACGTCGCGCACCTTGCCCGTGATCTGCTTGAAGGCCGGTAGTTCCTTGCTGAGCGCGTCCAACGACGTGGCCGTCAACGTCTGGCCATTCTCGATCTTAGTTAGATATGTCTGCGTGCGCTTCTCGGCTTCAGCGACGGCGGCGCTCATGGTCTTCGGGAGGAGTATTGCGAACCTGAGACTGATCAAGACGAGATGGCTGGTCAGCGGCCACACTTGAACACGCACTTTAGCGTTTGGACAAGAAAAACCTCGGGCAAAAGAGCAGGTCGTACGAGGTGTTTTACTTCAGTAAAGTGGTGTACAGCGCTACGCTAATTGGGAAGGTGGTGTTCGACTTGAGTGGCACGGGGCCGGCTCAATCACACAGTGAAGCATTCTGGCGCTGGCTAGTTCTTTTACCCAACTCACTCGTCACCGCTTGGTGCTTCTTCTCATCTCGCGGTCGAGCGTTTCGTGTCTGCTACTATGATCGTCGGGTGGCGGGGGAAATTTGTCAGGTGGGAGCAGTGTCGACGGCACGTATCGCCTGGCCGCAGCATGCGGCCGATAGTTCCGTGAGTCGCGCCATGCTAGCGAGTGGTAATAGAGTGGCCAGGTGGCGAGCATTACTCTGAGGTGTGTGGACATTGTGGCGACATGTGCATTCGGTGCTACCGGTCGTTGACCTGAACGTAGTCGGTTGATTTATCGATGACGACTGCACATGCAACAATTTTGGGTGGAACGAAGGCGAGTGAATGTTATGTTTCTCTGTATTAATACGATAGTTATTTGAACAAGACTTTGTGGCTCGAATAGATAGCTCAAAATGCTTGAGGCCACGGAGTGGTGCCCGGCAGGAGTGACAGACGTCTACGACCGGTCGGTAGGACGACCAGCTGCTGGTTGGTGCTGGGTGATGTTTTAATCCGTCGACGCCTCTACGATACACTCGAGCTGAACCGCGACTTCGCGCTCGTGCGCTGCGCGCTGGAAGGCCCCAACAATTGCGAAGTAGTTCAGTTGTTTCCTTCTGCGGGGCATCTGTGCGCGTTCCCGGTCGCGGCGGCGACGCTTCTCCAGCTCAAACTTGATGCGGCTGCTGACAGCCAGAAATGCGTTCACGGTCTTGGGCGTAGCTCCTGCGGACGCCTGGACTCTAAGCTGCTCCTTGGCGTCTGCTTCCGTCTCCTCCTCGATGGATTCGAAGTCGAAGCGGGCGCGTTTTGTCGGCCCGCGACCATGGACAGGCGACACGGCGGGTGTAGGCGGTGCGAAGCTCTCCAGGTCACGCTTGAGCGACACCTTTAACGCCATCAACGCTGCCGACAGGTTAGCGCCTTCTGCTGCTGAGTCGCCCGCCGGGGACGCGATTAGCGGCGTTGTCATGGGCGAGCGCATGGGTCCGCAAGCCGGCACGCGCGGCACGATGGAGGGCGCGGCACTGAAGAGGCTCTTGCGCTTCTTGGAACTCTGGTTGATTGGCATGGTGTCTACCTGCACTTCCATAACGTGGCCAGGCCGCGGCAGCGTGTGGTGGGTTGGCGTGGTGACTCACGACCCTGGCACTGCTCGGCGAAATGCCCGGGTACAAACAGGGAAGCTGCGCTACAACAAGGAAACTTTGTAGCGAGTGAAAGACGCGAGTGTTGAGAACAGGCCAGTTTACTGTGCGGCCTGGTTGGAAAAGGCTTGCACGCAATTGGTAGATAGGTGCGTAACCCAATGCAAGAGTTGTCTCTTCCTTGGAGGCCCTTCTTCTTTCTCAGGTGCAAATGTGCCAAGAAAGCACTTGCGCCCCAGGCGGCAAATTCGGCAATGATCGAGCCATCGGCAGAAGAGAAGTGAGAGCACTGGGAATCGAAACGCCGCCCACCCAGAAACAGGCCGCTTTCCACGTTTTAAACTCCGCATGCCAGTCATACAAAGTTCAGGTCAAACTCAGCGGTATGCGACGGTTTTCGGAACGGTATGTGGCGAGTTTGCGGGTCAAGACCCGCGCCAAATGATTGATCGAAATTAACCACTTTACAGCCAATACGGCACTCCACAAGCGACTCATTTTCGGCGAATTGAGCGCTGGCTTCGGCGAGGACGCGAGTTGGTGGCCCTGCAAGATTGCGGGTGTCTCTGCGCGCTTGCCCTGCGCCAGAACCACTCAAGCGGCCGGCTGGCATTCAGTCTCGCGCTCTGGTGCGGGCACTGGACAGGGGCGACGCTCGAAATGCGACACACTCTGGCTGGCCAGCAGCGTTCTGAGACGCTGCGGTAGGGCGTTTCCTGCGCGTTCATATCAGTGAACAGAACGCGGCATGCGCTACTGGGAGCAGGTTGAACTTGTGACCGTTTGTTCCGCCACCAGCGTGCTGAAAACCGCAATGCTGCCGTCGAGTGACCCTGGGCACTTGCTCAGGCGTCCAATGGCCAGAAACACACACACAACAACTGCAGCGCAGCACTTCAGCAGCATGAGCGCAGGCGACGTCTGCACGTAACTGAAGCGAGGTAATACTGTCTATTATTCATGGGTGCAATCCAGGCAGCAGAGCTGACCACGTCGTACAGGTACGCTCCACGCCGCTGCGGTCGCGTCTTGACTTTGGCAGCACCAAATCGAGAACTGGCCTTGACGGGTGCAGACGGCAAACAACTTGCGCGTCATGCGAGCGGCTAGCATGTGTCTCGTTCATACTGAGTATTGGACGATATATAGTACTCAGTATTGGTCGGAGCGCACAGTGATCTGCTCGCCCTGCGTCACGACGGCGTCTATCGTCGGCAGATCGGTGCCAACTGTACACGTCCGGTGGCGGTAGTCGCTGACCAACTCGTAAAACGCAATAGCTCATCAAAACGCAATATCCTGCGAGCTAATATAATTTAAACTAAGTTGTAAAATCTCCTACAAAAATCAAGTTTTGCTACCCCCTGAAATATTATCATTGCCCGATCTTGCATTTCAACGTGGTAGCCCATAGTGGAGTCAAGTAACGTGGCAACTTGAAGCAACGTTAGCCTCTTCAGCTTAAGTCTTGCACACGTAAACGGCGGGTCCCCCTACACAATCGAACGTGCACCGCCGGACACACTTCTCGATCTGCTCCAAGGGACCCGAACCCACCCTCCCGTTGATCCCACCACCTCCTTCGTATTATAGCAATCATGAGCGAGGAAGCAGCGACCAACAAACGTATGTAGTACGTCTGTGGCGTCAAACTCTGATGGATGCGTTGCTTGCTTGCGCTTGCCACGTCAAATGATTGACTCATGAGCTCCTATGTGCTTTACCGCTCTGCTTTTCTGTCTGCAGCGACGTCGGGCTTGGTGTCCTTTGTGACCGGCGGGTTCGGCGGTACGTCTCACGTCTGTGGCGTCGTATACGTCGCTTCAGTATTCGATGTCTGAGGTCGAGTGCTAATTGAGGTAATGCGTTCTTCGATGCAGGTGTGTGCCTCGTGGCGACGGGTCATCCCTTGGACCTCATCAAGGTCAACATGCAAACGCAGCCGAAGCCGCTGCCCGGCCAGTCGCCCATGTACTCCAGCGCCATCGACTGCGCCCGCAAGATGGTCGCCAAGGACGGGGTACGTCCTCTCAGTGCCTTCTTTCTGCTCCAGAAGTAGTGTAGGAAGATGCTAACTTGCTGTTGGATCGTTGCGAATCATTGATTTACGCAGTTCCGCGGCCTGTACCGCGGCATGTCAGCGCCGCTGGTGGGTGTCACCCCCATATTCGCCACGTGCTTCTGGGGATACGACATGGGCAAGCTCATTGCGGTGAGTACGACCCCTCCCGCGGGCTTTCCTTCGTTGTTGCAGCCTAGCTGTGTATTCTAATCTCTTTGCAACGTGTTCCAAACCACCTACAGATCAAGACGTCGGGCCAGTCGCCCACGGCACCGCTTTCCATGGGGCAGATCATGTTCGCCGGTGGTTTCTCGGCCATCCCGGCCACTGTGGTCATGGCTCCTGGCGAGCGCATCAAGTGCTTGCTCCAGATCCAGGCACAGGCTGTGGAGCGCGGTGAGCCGAAGCTATACGACGGCATGATTGACTGCGCTAAGAAGTTGTACCGCACGGGCGGTCTGTCGAGTATCTTCCGCGGCTGGGAAGCTACTTTGCTGCGCGATGTCCCAGGGTAAGTGCTCTATAGATGCCTTCCACTACTGTGAGGAGCCGCCACTAACTTACGCGATATGTTTATACTCGTGCTATTATTGTTGCCCTCTTCAGCTCTGTTGGATACTTCGGTGGATTCGAGGCAATTAAGCGCGGTCTAACGCCTAAGGGCAAGGACCCGTCGGACCTGAACGCTTTCCGCGTGTTCGTGGCTGGCGGTTTTGCGGGTATCATCAACTGGGTCATCGCCATCCCGCCCGATGTGATCAAGTCGCGCATCCAGACCGCCCCAGAGGGCACATACCGCGGCATTGTGCATTGCTTTCAGGTGCTCATGAAGCAAGAGGGCCCTGGTGCACTTTTCAATGGCGTGGGACCTGCCATGGCTCGCGCGTTCCCGGCCAATGCAGCCTGCTTCCTTGGCGTGGAGTTCTCCAAGAAGTTCCTGAGCTTCTTTGGCTTCTACTAGCTACAGTAACTTGAGCGTTTGATAAAATACAGGACACAATTTTTCCTGCAACTAGATATGGTGGGATGGGTCATTCCTGCGACCCTGCTGTGGTGACTGCATATATTACTACTAAGAAGGTTGCATGGGTCAATCTCGTTGTCGCTTACTTCAGGAGACTCTTGCGGGAGAAAGCGTCGTTAATTTCTGCGCGAGGCTCGTCCGTTCCGCGATACAGCGTGTTGCTATACAGCTCCACGACATCCCTGCATTTAACAGCGCAACACAGACGCCGTAATTAACTGTTGATCGAGCATATGGGGCGCCACGCCACGCAGGCAAACCGTCGTCATTTTTGCCAGTCGAAACGTACGAGATGCGCTTGAGCTCCACCTTCGCATCTGCAATGGCGGTTTCCTGTTCGTCTAGCGACGTGTCAGTGCCTGGCAGCGAGCGTAGTAGCTCCAGCGCCTCCGTGTACTTTTGCTTCACCGACACCGCCTGCAGTCAATTGACCATCGAAGTGGCCCCACATGCAGCGAATACGTCAGTATTAGCACAATGGGCTCAGTTGAAAAGAGAGCGGGGAGATGAATCCCCCCCTGCTAAAATTCTTTGCATCGCAAGCCTTACCGAGGCTGAGACGTCGCCGATCCGCATGGTCTCTTGGGTGGAGCTGGCCGACAGCACGTCCTTGAGCACGTCGATGAGGTTCGGCAGCACGTCGAACGTCTGCGGTGAGCGGCCAAGAGCGATGCTGCGTTAGACGTATATGTATACAGCAGTAGAGTGTGCGTAGATCGGCGGTACCTCGTGCAGCTTGGCTTTGGAGATGGAGGTGTCGCCGTTAGTCGAGTCCATCGTCGCCACTTTAGGCTACTCTGACTTTTTTAAGTGTTCGATTTGGTTAATGATAGTTTTATGACCGTAAATGGTTTATTGTTAACCAAGCTGCTGATGCAATGCTCTTGCGTTGCCACATAAATTGCGAAGGTAAACAATCAGCACTGCAACCCCGTTGAGCGTTGGAGGCATCCACCCTCACATCAAATTCACTATTGACCATTACTCAATAGGAACTTGTAACGATCACCATTTTGGACCAACGACGATAAGACCTTAGAAACAAAAACATAAAGGCATCGGTAGCGACAATTTTGGTGGGACAAAAGATGCGGACATCTTCGGGAAGAATTTATTCCTTCATGTAACCTGGAGCGGTCACTGTCTCGAGCTACTTCAGCGAAGAGGATATTTACTCCATCTTGGTGGCGGGGACAGCGGCCTTCTGAGCCTTGCGGTCGCGGGCCGACTTGGCCTTCTCCTTGCGGGCCTCCGACTGCTCCTTGAGCGTCTTCTCGCGGTGGCGCTCAGCCTTCATCTTGTGGATGGTCTCCATGAGCACACGCTTGTTCTTGAACTGGTTACCCTTGCTGCGCATGTACAGCTCGTGGTAGATGTGCTTGTCAATCTTCTTAGCCTCGCGATACTTACGAAGAAGACGACGGAGCACGCGGATGCGGCGCATCCAGATCACCTTAAAGGGCAGACGAGCGTTGGCCGTACCGCGACGCTTACCGATGCCCGTGTGGCGGCCTTTGCGCTTGGCCTCGTTACGCTTGGTGAAGCGAGCACGCGAGTGGATCACCTGCGGTTTCTTGATGACAAAGCCATCCTTCACGAGCTTGCGGATGTTCTGGCGCGAGTTGGCCAGCGCAATCTCGTTTGACTCGTTAGGGTCGAGCCAAATTTTGCGCTTGCCGCACTTGAGCACGGAAGCGGCCAGACTGCAGCAATCAAAGATATAAGGAGCAGACCGTCAGCATGCGAAATCTGTCGTAGACCTGTGGGAACCTGCTGCCTGTATTGTATTCCGCACGCACCGCTTCTGAAGCTTCAAAGACACCATATTCTTTCCTCCGATTTGTCCCAAAGAATAAATGGCCGTCAAATACACTGCGCGGCGCTCGAAAGCTGCCGAGTTAATACAAAAGCCAAGACGATTGGTGGTCACCTTACAAACGCCAAGACAGAGTTGGGCGGCGCCGAAATGACTGGCCAGCCCGTTGGCACGATTCCGGTCCGGACCGGTTCAGTGAACCGCACAAAGCACTACACCTTCGAGTAGTAATATTACTATTCATTGTTGAAGCGGAAGCGTCATTAAACTATGACCTCCAATGCCACGAACACTGCAATCGATCCCGTGTGAATGGAGACGTGTACCAGGACCCATTATGGCGGAGTTACACCCCTAGTAAGTGATGTTTTCGAGCCTCATCAATGCTGGTGAATGCAGTGAGCGGTATCACGTATTGCAAGCACCAGCGTTGTTGAGGCTCAAAAACCGGCAGGTTGGAAGTTGAGACAGCAGCTCCAGATGTGTGGAACTGTCCATTGATCCGCTCCACATACCGCCAAGGCAGCGTGTTCAAGCACATCTTCGAGTTCCACCGACTGGTTATTCTTCGCTGGTTCCTCCGATACAAGTGCGCGGATAGGGTGGACGGTAATAGTTACTGCTGGGATCTCAACGGATATAGGGCCTTGCTTGGAAGCATTCGGATGATAACGCGTCGGCTACAGCCAACTTCTTCGCGCTTCGTGATGTATTGGGTAAACTCCATATTCGTGTTGCCATATCTAGTTTTCCCTCCAATATGAGTTATTGCGTTGTCAACGCGCTAGTCAGATCCAGCTTGAACAGTTGATAGCATTTCAGGGACTTGCAGCCAGTCTATTGAATAAATTTTCGTGTAATCAGCTCACGTATAGTTGAGCTCCCCGTGGCAAACCCTTCCACTATAATGCCGTGGCTGGTTTCATGTAAGCGAGACCGATCATCGCGTTGCTATTTCAAAGCAATATCACGACTACAGAATCGTGGGTGTTGGATACGAGAACAACGAAAATCGGTATACTGACATCAAAATTGATTCAAAATTGAATTAGAAACGCTACTCAGCTCGCCCGGTCGAGAAGACAGGCAGACGACTTCATATGAGGTGGATAAGGCAGACGAATGTGACTACGCAGCAATTGTTTCACGTGTGGGATTCACAGTCGCTGGCGTCCAGAATTGCCTCGCCGGTCCCTGGTGGCGAACTCACCACCCCCAGCCAGGGCGTCCCCATCCCCAACCAGGACGTCCCCAGCCCCAGCGGTGATGTCCCCATCCCCATCCGGGGTGTCCCCATCCCCATCCGGGACGTCCCCAACCTGGGCCGCCCCAGCCCCACTCCTTTTGGTCAGCACCTTCCGTTGGGGCACCGGCAGCGGGTGGGGCGTTGGTCTCGTTGGTCTCGGTGACTCCAGTTGTCGCGGTAGGAGCATCGGCTAGAGCACGTAGAGCGGGCGTATCGGCGGCAGCAACGCTTGTTGTAGCGAGAACCGCCGCGACGCAAAGAGCAGTGAACTTCATGGTCTTGAGGGGGCTCGATCGACTTGGTCTCGAGTGTGCGTCTTGGAGGCAAATTTCGTTGTGAGCGTGGCAACGGCAACATTAAAGTTTTCGTTGTTGTCAAAATATGTCAAGGAAACGACGAAGAATTCTGTCGGATTTCAGGGATAGTGCGTTGGGAAGCTGCGCTAACTGCGGCATTCATTAATTAGGTAAATTGGCGACGAGGATCCGAGTAATGGGAATGGAGCCCAAGACGGCACACCATCACGAAAACTAGCGAGAAATTGCCAAGTATACTGTAAGCATAATTTCTCACGAACACGGTGATCAATTCAAGAGTGAAAAACAAGATATTCTAATAAATAGAAGTAATATTTCCTACTTCATCTACTAACGGATTTTTACGAATAGAAGACCCCTTACTATTATAAGCCCTCCAGGCAGTTATCGAGAAGCTTCTAGAATAAAAGACCGCTACAAGTAGAAGGCCGCAACCAGCGCGTTCTAGAACAAGCTGTAACTTCTGATTCACTGCTCAGTTTTAAAATACCAACCATGCGGCAAGCAGTTGACATCGGAAAGAAGCAAGAGGCTATTAAGTGGATCGCCGAGCAGGGGGGAAACGTTGCCAGCCATGCGGCGCCGCACTTTCGCAAGCTGGGATGGGACGTCGACGCGGCCACGTTCCGCAAGTGGTGGCGGAACAAGGACGAGATCATGGACGCAAAGCCGCACTAAAAGCGCGCGAATGGTGGGGGTCGGAAGCCACTACTTGGAGCTCTCGAAGACCTCCTCCTCGACGCCATCATTGACCGCCGACTCCGCAAAGAAAAAGTGACTCGAGAATGATTGGTCTTGCGGCACGAGAGCTCTATAGTTCGCCAGATAAAGAGGTGGCTCGATTTGTGGCGTCGGATGCATGGATCTCCAAGTTCATGAACGAATCTTACGATTCGTACGGACGAAGTGCTTGTTGGTCGCGCTGTGTGCTACATGCAGTTCCTCTCAAGCCACCTGCTCAGTTTCGACCTTGACCACACTATTCTTATGGATGAAACCGCCGTGTATTTTGAGGACCCACGAGACTCGACGGTTGATGTGACTGGATCGCGCCGTTGTTCTACGCTCTACCGGTTTCGCGTCAATGCGCGTTACCGCCGTGCTGGCCGTGACAGCAATCGGACGTAAGCTTCCTCCGCTCGTGATCTGGAAGCATAAAAACGGTAGCCGTGCAATCTCTACTAAGCTCTGTCTGGGTGGTCCACCACCCAAAAGCATAGGTTGACGCGGAGCTGCTGGTAGGTTGAATTGATCACGTGTTTCCCCAAGTGCTGGACGCTCCAGGCAAAGCTCTCGTCTGGGATTGATGCGAGCTCACGTGTCAAAGAAGATCAAAGCCAAGTGCAGTCACCGGGACATCTCGATGTGCGTCGTGCCTGGGGGGTTGACGCCGTACCTCCAGGCAGGTGATATCGACATCTATAAGGTCTTTAAAGACAATCTTTCTGACCTGGTTTTAATGCGTGGAAGAACTCCGATGATGTGACATACACAGCTCGTGTAAATCCGCCCCACCATCCTTAGAAACAGTTTGCGCCTGGGTGCGAGCGGCTTGGCGAGAAACTCCCACATCGGTGGTGCTAAAAACTCGATCGAAGCCTCTGGGTTTCACGAGAACCCATCGCAATGGTTCATATGGAACCATGACGTTTACGGGTGGCAATTTCAGCAGCAGTGGGGCAGCAACGACGGCGAAGAAGCTGAGGACCCATTCAATCTCGACGAGCTCGACGAAACGCTGGATGACGTTGATGTGGTTGTGCAGTAGAAGATTTCTACGATTAGGAGACCCCCTGTCGAAACTGATAACTTGTAGGAGGCTACTAATAAATACAAGACCGACCACTGTTCGTAAAAATCCGTTATTATGGCTCCTTGATAGCATTGGATATTAATGAAATTTATAAAAGCAAATCTAGTTTATTCTACAAGAATTCACTTTTAAAAACATGCAAACAACTTTTATTCATCTAGGCGCTATCGTCCAATGATATCTACCGGCCTGCAAACATATCCCTGCCTGCTGCTCGCCGGCTAGTTCGTTTACACTTCATCTCGCTTTTTTTCTCCTCCTCTCCGGGTCTAATCTCTTCACTGTTGCCAAGAACGCCGGCATCTGTCGAGTCCTCTTTGAAGCCCTACTTTATGTACAAGTACGGTGACGTATGCGCCGTCAGCAGCCCTCGAGTGGCAATGACAATCTCGTCCGCGACAAGCTATGCTGACAACGAGGTCGACTGCAGAGTGCATACCAGCGTTATGATAGGCAGCCTGCATTCGTTAACGCCAAATGTTTAACATCTACAGCTGGATGGAGTGGGCTATCGACTCCAACATGCCACGCTCTGAGGTGGAACCCGCTTTATATCTCGTCTGAAGCCTATCACCTCCAAAACGCTTAAGAAGTACATCGCTGCGACCACCCAACTGCCGAGCGTGAAATCGCTGCAGTGATCCCACCGCATTTTGTAATCATGTCCGACGACAGGACATGCTTTTCAGACTACGACGTGGCCCTTTATGCCGTGTTCTGGCGCGAGGGGAAGGCAGAGTACTTACTGTTGGCGCTGGCTCCGCTTGACGGGGCGGACATGACCGCTGAGTCCCACTGCGCTTATACCGGAACATATAGGCTATGTTGGCGTATCAGCAACGCAGCTGCGGTTTCTCGTCGGCGACAATTGTGTGACCACCAGGCAACGGCACCTTGCTCGGCGTACCGCTGGTAAGACGCGCGTCGCACCACTTTAACATGGCCACCAAGAAGTACTTGGCCGAGCAAGAGGACTTGGTGGAGACAGCCAACGCGCTCATGATGGCGCTGTGGGCCGTGAAGAATCGTGCCGAGCTTCGCCAGCACACGAGCCTTGCGCCGTGCGATCGAACCCGGTGGAGGTCGACGTTCATGATGCTGGAGAGCTGCGTGCGCATTCGCGACGCCATCAGGCGTGTCGATGCCGTTTTGGACTAGTCCCTACGCCGGCGGTTTATGTACCGTCGAGCTTGTTGAGAACCTCAATGCTTTCAACAGCGTTTGCACTCACGATGGGAGCTGTGCGCTTTGTTTTCGACAAGACGGCGGCAATGTTTCCTCTGACGCAAGAGTACCTCCTTACCGACGCACGCATCGTGCATTCTCCAGCGTTGATCATGTCGTGGTGAAGGTGGGCTGTATTGCCTCAACTGTTGCTTTGAGGTTGCTTTAACAGCTTTATGTTGCTCTTAGGCTGTTGTCAGGCGACACAGCGGACCTAACATGTTGCTTTTATGTTGCTCTTAGGCTGTTGTCAGGCGACACAGCGGACCTAACATGAGAAAAGCTGGAAGCGCTGGAGCCTTTCAATCTGGACGACGAGCCCACGCCGGTCAGGGATGCGCCAGTCGCACGCCCACAAACGCGCGTTCGCAGGGACGATGAAGACTTCACGGCGGCGCTTTTGAGCTCGGAGGATGTCACGAGCGGTTGCTACCGCGCTGCACCCGTATTCTTGGTGTGGTCCCGCCCACGAGCAACCACTGCGAGAGGTTATTTCTCGCACTGCAAGTTCGTCGAGACACCCAGCACTCGTCACTGCTCCCGCTCAACTTTGAGACGTTGGCGTTCTTGCGCTCCAACCGTAAGTACTGGAACGCACATACTGTCATGAACATCAGTATTGCTGACGTTGAAAACAGCTCTGACAGATAGATGCAGACTAGAAGTGTAATACATCCCGTTTTATCCCATTCTGTATTATTGTGTCGTTTGTCAGGCAACTACACCTTCTTATTGCGGTGTGTGCTGGATCGTACAATAGTTTATTATAGTTTCCGAGCATTGAACACCATAAAACTATTCGTATTCGCTATTACCGTACTAGTACTGGTATAAAAACGGTCGACAGCTTTACTTCATGCACGGACTCACGCTCAACTATATCCTTCTCGCGTTACCATATCGCGACGATTCCGACATCGCTGCACTTTCCGACAGTTACTTAAATATGCTAAAAGAAGGGGTGTCACATATAAACTGTCCCCTGTCCTTAAAACCAACCCAGCCAAATGCTCGCTACGCTCGCTGGTGACAGAACCCTAAGCCCGCAACGGGTCACGCGGAGCCTCCGCTTACCAGGAGGTCAATGCTGGACCCTGGGTTTGCATCCGCGTGCTACGCACACGGCCTGCAAACTACAGGCATGGCTGCCTGCTCGCTGGCTTGGTATGGCACCCTTCCTCAAATTGATCCAATCAGAACACCTCATTTATCCTACATACTTGAATTTTGCAAACATGTATTTGGCACACTGTCGGAAGATTTGCACCGTCTGACTTAAATATTGTATGCTTGCCGCTTAAGCAATGTCGGAACGGGGAGAATATTCATCCATACGTGACGGCTCCGACATCCATGCACTTTTCGACAGCTACATAAATATATTAAAAGAGGAGGTGCCATCTGTAAACTGTCCCCTGACCCTACCTAAGTGCTTGCTAGGCTCACTCGGGACATAACCCTACGCCCGCTAGGGCTCGCACGCGAAGCTTTCGCTTACCAGGAGGGCAATGCTGCGTACTACGCACACGTGCCTGCGCTCGCTGGCATGACATGACATCCGTCCTCAAACCGATCGGATCAGAACAACACATTTATCCTACTTGAAATTTGTAATTTGGCTCATTGTCGGGAGATGTGCACCGTCTTTCTTAAAGTCTGTATGGTTCCCCGCTTAAGTACGGTGAGGATATTCATCCATATCTTACAGACGTTATCCGCGAATGTACGGATTATCTCGCCGCTTCTATGATGGCTCCTCGGTGTCCTTCTCCATTCCATTTTCCTTATTGGTAACGAAAACTTGATGCATAATACTTCATAATACTTCACGCATGCGATAATTGAGACCTTTCGCAGATGTCTCCACCTGCCCTTACCCGCACTAACAGTGGGCGGTGCGTCGGGGCTGCCGCCATGCGTCTTGGTCGGCGCTGGATGTCGGCTTTGAGGAGCGTGGGCGGCCATCGTCAACTTGGTAGGGTTCTGCAAGAGGAGAAGTGACAAACGAAGGGATTAAATGAGACCATGTTAAGACCTACACAAAACCTCAAGACCAAATCATATGATCTCCTCGAAAAACATCGTCTGACGTACTAATGACTTGTTCCCCGTATGACCTGTAATGGATCCTTCGCAATTAGAAGCAATAGGATGTTGCTCTAACAACTGTGAATACCATATCGCCCCTGTCCTAAGCGAAGTTTTCTTTTAAGCGAATATTATTATGGCCAATCAGAGAGCCCAATTTCCATCATATGGTTGCAGCTAAAATGACGTGGTGTGCCCGCTATTAATAGACCAATGGAGACAGCAATCTGCCACAGGACGCATTGCAGAAAACGCCATGGGAAGGCCTCGCACCACCGGATCTGGCAAGAGCCAAAGAAGTACACTCGTATTGCTGTCGACTACACTCACGCGACTTGTTCTCGAGTTCCTAGATGCACGGCACACAATTAAAGAAGCTAATGCGCACTTCTATCCATCCTGCACTCAGACGGACAAGACGCGCAAACAGAAACAAATATCAAAGTGGAAAAAACAAGAAGCGCATATTGTGTCGGTTTGCAGCAATGGTAAGGGGCATCTAAGGAACCTCCGCAGCAGTGACCAGGCAACCGTCCTGTCCAGCGATGCAGAGAACGATATCCTGCTCTGGATGAGCTCGATGCGCAGAGAAGGCTGTCCAGTTAGCTCGCAGATGCTGCGGCACAAGGCATTAGAAGTGGCTGCTGACGAAGGGCTGACTCCGGAGGCATTCAAGGCCTCACTCTCGTGGAGGAGGCGCTTCATGAAGCGGCATAAGCTGTGATTCGAGCTAGGACGCGCCAGGCCAAACGACCCCAGAAGATGCGGCTGCAGCAAAAGACAAGTTTACAGGTGAAGTGCGAGCAGCCATCTCTGAATACGGGATTAGCCACGTTTACAACGCAGATCAAACAGGTATGGCTACATTGCCTGCATGCTATCTTACCAGTTCTAACCTAATTCATGTTACAGCGGTGTTCTTTGAATATCTACCCCGCAAAACAATCACCACTCGGGGCGAGAAAACGGTTTGGGTGAAGTGCAGTGGCAAGGACAAGGAGCGAGTCACTGCAATCTTGCTGAGAGACTGGCATGGAAACAAGGACGCTCCCTTTCTCGTGGTCAAGAGAGGCGTATCTCGACGTGAGCACGTCCAAGAGTCTAATGACTCTGTTCGTCACGGCTTCGGTGTGCGCTTGTGGAAGGAGGTCTTCGCTTTACAAGCTTTGCACGGCTGTCGTATGTATAGCAACCCTACTGTGTGTTGGAACCCGCGCATCTCCTTAGAGTTTCTCGCATACCATTTCGGCTACAGAGACAACATTGAGGAAGCTACTATTTCTCTGGGATGACTTCTCGGGTCACTGGACCCAAGAAGTCATCGACTACGCAAAGTCCATCAACGTGGTGCTGATGAAAGTTCCTCCTCGCTACACATACGTCTGCCAACCTGCGGATGTTGGAACCCACCTTTTAAGAGTAGATTGCGGTCACGCTGGGTGGACTGCCTCCGATCACAGATTGCTGATCATCATGCACGCGAACGAATCCGGGCTACTGAGCGGCAGCGACTGACCGACGAAGCGATTGCGATAGCTAGGGTAGATATGCAAGAGGTGGCAAGGGAGAAGTTCGCCAGCATTCAGGAGCAGGTGCCTAGCTTTGCGTTTGAGATGGTAGCGCCCAAGCGCACTGACATCACGTCGTGGATTGCGGAAAGCTGGAAGGAGCTGAGCCCCAAAACTATAGTCAGTGGATTTTCAAATGCGGCCTTCTCTGTGATGTGCGCAGTGGCGAGAAGTGGAATCAGCAGGAATCGAGACCATCACTGAGTTACTTAACAAGCTAAGCGAGCTCGGTGCTGCCGGAAGATCTGTGAGCACGGACGATGAATATGCCAGCAGTGATAGCTCAGACGATGATTTCTAACTGCATAAAAATTTGTTTTTGTTCTTGATCCAATTGCGAAGGTAACCAAGCGAGCTTGGACTCGTAGCTCAAATGGCAAGAGCAACGCGTTTTATGCGGATGACGCGGGTTCAATTACCGCCGTATCCACTATTTTTACCCTCTAAGTACGATTATAATTACCACCTTTTAGAAACCAAATCGCAGTTGAACCAATTAACCCTAATGTTTAGAACGTACATTGACGTTCGCTTAGGACAGGGGCGATACGGTAAATGCATACCGTAATAATTGTATCCAGTGCGACACAGAGAACAAGATGGTGACACCCCACCTCTGAAGCTTTATTTGACCGAGTGGGCATTTCTTTGTACACGCTTTTTATAGAACAAATAAGAAATGGTATGCATGTCTATTGACCATTATCTTCGTCATTGAAAGCACGGTAATGCTACAGAGGTATATATGCACGACAGGAAGGCCGCTTGATATCCACTTGGTAAGTCTGGGATTGAGAAGGGAAAGCCCGAGGCATACCCCCCCTCTTGGTTAACAAGAACACCCAACTGTAGGATGTCTACACTACTGGCCGTTCCCACCTAACGGGCACTTGCACTTGCGGTCCTACGCGCACTCCGTGCAGGGTGTCTTGGGTGATGGTCACACCACTCCTCACACTCCCCCTGAACGGCAGTTTGTGTGGTCTATCGATGACGCGCTGGCGCTTCACTTGGGTAGCTTGCTCTTGCTGTACATCACTCGAACGTTTCGTGCCGCCGCTCTTGTCCGAAGCTTTGGTCACATCCTCAACGCTCAGACGTTTGCGTAGCTTAGCGAATTACTCACTCACTAGTGTCTTCGTTAGCACATCAGCAACCATGTCATGCGTCGAGCAGTAGACAACCTTGATCACCTTGGTTTCTACGAGGTCCTTCACCTTATGGAACTTTAAGTCCACATCTCTGATCTTGAACTTCTTGCTTTGGTTCTGGAGCGCTGCGATCGTGCTCTGGTTGTCTTGATACAACACTGTAGTCAATCGCTCAATCTTCAATTGCTGCGCCAAGTTGTGTACCCAAACGATTTCAGTTGAGCAGTGACTAGCTGCCACAAACTCAGCACTGCAGGTATCGTCCACTGTGATGGTCTGGGTCTTGCTGCGGTACGCCAACGTCCATCCCTCTATTTGCAACATGTAACCCGAAACAGAACGGCGCGTCTCTACGCATTTTCCGAAGTCCGCGTCTGCGTAGGCTTTAATCCTGACTGGTCCATTTGCTTGCGCTGAGACCATAGTCGATCGTACCTTGTAAGTATCGCAGAACACGCTAAGCCATCTGGTATGGCTAAACGGTATAGCAACTTGTGTACTTGCTGAGAATCCGCACGGCGTGCGCGATGTCAGGCCGAGTGCACGTAACCAGGGCAGGTACTGCAAATATATCTACAATCGCACGGTAAGGAATGTCTGGATCATTCACATCCGAGCCGTACGGCTTCGTCGGTCGAACCACGACTGTGCTGTTGACTTCTGGAGTCAGCACAGCTCTACATTTATCCATCTTAAATGTTTGTAGCATCTTACGGATATACGCCGACTGCGACAACATCACAATCTCACCGGCCATACATTTCACCTCCATGCCTAGTACATGATGCACTTCTCCAAGAGCTTTCAAATCTTGCCCGTAGCTGTAGAATCGTAGCGTCAGTGTCCTTCATCTAATCCAAAGATGAGTAGATCGTCAATATACACTGAGATGAAAACTTCACGCCCACCACACTCTCGGCGGTAGACACCAGCATCAGTATACATGCGCTCGAATCCTAACTCAACCATACGCTTATGCAGATTCTCATTCCACACTCTAGGTGCCTGCTTTAGTCCATAAAGACTCCGAAGTAGCTGGCAGACTTGGCCAGTCCCGTCGTCGAATATCTCTGGCTGCTCCATGAAATCACGACGTCTTCCATTGGTCTGCTTAAAAACGCTGTGACGAAGTCCACATGACGACACTTGAGATTTCGAATTGTGGCAATGATGAACAGAAACTTATTCGACTCACTGCGCACTACTGCCGCATATGTCTCAAAGTAGTCCACTCCGTAACGCTGCTGAAATCCTCTTATCGTAAGTCTCGCCTTCCAATGGGCTACAACGCCTTGAGCGTCACGCTTTCTCACTAGGACCCAACAACACGTCAACACCGATGTACCCGGGCGATGCTTGACGCGTTTCCACGTACATTCTTCATCAACTGAGAATACTCGACCTTCATTGCTTCAATCCACTGCTGTGCCTCTGGCGAATCCAAAGCCTCTAGTAGATTGTTCGGATTTCCATCCGCGGTTTCGAGAAGCGCGATAAGTGAATCTGGTAAATCTAATTTGTACCCTTCTAGGCGGACATTCATTCGCCGTGGACAAGTCGATCTCCTACGTCTATAATACTCAGCCGTTACCCGAGCGACATAGGCGACTACGGGACTTAGTGCCCAGCGCTACCAGTATTGATGCAGCAAACCCTGGTGTTGTTGTGTGCAAAAAGTACCTATCTGCGACCCTGAAGAACAGGATCTGCGCCGAAAAAACCGACGGCGTATTCGTTCGAGCAGTTCCTGGGTCCACAGCCACCGTCTGCAGCGAACGCAGAGAAATTTACGCGATGCACTACCGAATAAGTTCCAGAGTAACACGATCCACGCACCTCCCACGACCATTAAGGAGAAGCTGCAAAGGCGACAATGGAGACGAGCACGAGGACCGTCTTACTAACAACAAGAAGCCGCGCAAGTCTATATGACCACTAAAACACGCTCGACAGAGGGGTATATTAATACCCATCGGCGCGTGCATGTCGCTGTTTGAAACTGGGGGCGAAAGCAAAGTTTTTGAAAGGTCCCAATTCGAATTTAAAGAAATGAAGGATTTTATTGGATCCAATAACCGACTTTTCTTGCACCAGAGTAGCCAACATAGCAGGGTTTCTGCCCGGGAAGGGAGATTTTCCGTCGCTTCGCCAGATCTAACTTCTAGAAGCCGCGGAGGGTTTCCATAGTTAGCTAAGGCACTCGTTTAGTAGTGGTATGCCTAAATCGCGATTCGTTCCTCGGTTGATGCCTTTGACGCCGTCTCATATACACCCCATTGTCTAACAAAAAATGGCTGAGCGTTGCGACACAGCGCCATACAAGTGGTCGAACGGGTTGGAGCCTATCGAGTGCCCACGCCGGCGAAGCGGGCGGTGCTCGGCGACTCTTGCACCTTTAACATAATTATCGTGTCTGACCGTCCATCGTCATAAAATTTAATCGAAATTAATTGACCTGCTATCAGCTGTCGAGCGGATCGTTGGCGTCAACGCTTCGCAGAAAAAGACGCCCCTTCTGCCGAACTTCAAGCGCAGGTGAGTCCGATTAAAATTTCCGAAGAAGTCGAAGGCGTAGGCAGCTCGATTTTTTTCCGACCTCACCTGAAGGGTGTTGTAATGTTCTTCCGCTCCGACCACAGGTTCCTTTATATTTTTGAAAAAAAAACGAGTCCTGTGAGCGGAACGGTGTCGGTGCAAACATATACAGCCTTTGTTAGTGGAGTCAGCCTCTGAACGAGCAAAACGGCCTCGCCAACCGACGCATAGCAGCGGTTCTCAGCTAGAATAGGATACTACAGTGGCTGTTAGGCCCTTGTTCAAGTGGCAGCACACGTTCTGAGCCAACATAGGGGTAGGTGAGCTGGCACTTTGACAGCGTTTTCTCCATTCGTCAGCTCGCGGTACCTTGCCTTGTCCAAGGGTGCGCTAGCAAGCGGAGAAGCACCACCAACCATATCATCTTAGGAAAGCAGAGAGGAAACGCGCTTAAATGGAAGGGGCCCATAACGTGCAGCGCTCCTCGCTATACTCGAACCCGCTCATCCCCGCCGAGCTGATGGAAGTTCATCATCCGCCGTCTTAAGCCAACCAAGGGGCAGGCACTGTGGCACCACGCGAGATGCCAACAGGGACGTTGGACTGCAGAAGCAGCAGCAGCCTCGCAGCGCCGCGCGAGGCTCAAGGAGTGTTCGTGTCACTCTTGACGAGCTCGGCAAAAGAGACTGGTAAGAAGGGGCACACAAAGACTCGAGCTCCAAAAGCCAAGCAGAAGGCCGGCAAGCGGCTGAAGTGGAGCAACGCAATGGTCGCAGAGCTGCCTCGCTTGCGTTTCAAGGACGATGAAGTGAAGAACCGCATCGATTCTGCGGATACCAAGATTAATAAAGCACTTGCGTGGCAGTTCGTCGCCGCAAGCTGTCGCAGCCATTGGGGCTAGTCATAACCCAGGAACGGGTACCTCGCTTTATAATTGGCTTATAATTGCTAACTACTTGTTCCCGTGGGCTAACCTATGGTTTATATGCATGCTTGGAACAGGTATGTCAAAAGTATAGGAAGCTTAAGTCTGTCTACGAAAAGGAAAAAAAAACGAGAAATGAAACAGACTGGCAACAATCCCTCCTCGATCAAGGAGGTTGATGATCAACTCTGGAGCATTCTTACTGACGCGTTTTCGTCGAAAGAAGGCCTGAGTCGTGCGACACTGCTCGACACAAAACGCAGAGCCAACTGAAGAAAGTTCGGACGAGGCCGAGGGGAATGCGGCCCCGGCAGCGTCTTCAGGGAAGCTAGCACCAGTCGTGCAGATAGCGCAAGCAATGGGGAGCGGTATGACGGCAATTGCAACAGCAATGGGCAATCGCCCCGCAAGTGATGACTACTTCCGTGCTCTTGCGAAGTCCATGGAACAAGCAGACACGTGCTCTTGAAGCTCAGCAATAAGAGACACGTCGCTTTCAAGAGCTCCGGCTGCAGCTTATGCAGCGCCTGCTAGACAATATATTTTAGTAGCACTGGTTGAAGTTAATACACGCGCAAAAATAGCAGTATCTACATTGAGATAACAAAATTGCTGCTGTATTATTAACTCATGTAGAACGCATCAGCTAGGTCATTGCGTTTCGCTATTCGTTGCAAATTGGACAGTGGCCTCTCGAGATCACTTAAGTCTTCATTGGGTTTTGGACGCTCCACAAAGCGAAGGGGGTCGTTCTCGCCTACAATGAATGAGTCGCCTACAATAACAAGCAGATTATGAAGCACTGCGCAGCTCACGATCACCTTGCAAATACACGACGAGGACTTCTGCTCTAGCTTGCCCAGAAGTACTCTAAAACTGAGGCGTCCAAAGGCACACTCAACTACAATACGAGTACGAGAATGGATTTTGTTGTACAGCCGCTTGCGTGGGTCTTCTACTGATTCGTTCTACGGAAATGGGGTTAACAGGTGAGCCCATATCTTATAGTCAGCATCACCTAGTAACTGCTTACCTGATGGAACATAAGAAGGCAGTCTGAAAAATAGTTTATCATGTTAGAATAATTGTGTGAGCTGCAAAAGCGTACGTGCTTACCTTCTCCACGCCAGAGCCGTTCCACAATGACGGGTCTTTATTGGAGCTTGCTCGAATGGATAATGGTCCAAAGTTACCACGATGGTCTACAAGGCTTGTACGTTGACGGTGGAAATTTTTTTCTGCAATACCATCCCTCGAGATCGTGAGGTCGCGGGATTTTCACCAGTGTACCGTCGACTGCTCCAACGACATCAGGAAATCCCGCTTTTTTCTCGAAGCCCTGAACAATACCCGGAAGATCGCTGGGCTGTCCCATTACAACAGACGTAGTGGCTAAAGTATTTAGCACATCTAATGTCGTTAATGTATATAGACAACTGCTCGTAATCTTAAAATTCCAAGTATTAATGCAGCAGCATCCTTGATGCATCCTTAAGCTAAGTAGATGATAGTCGGAGCTACTCTCTTGATCAGTCTTGTGCGGCTGTTAGCTGCAGGTAGCCGCAGGCTGCTTCGCGAACAATTTTGTAGATCCGAATAAAAGAAGCCTTGTCCATCCTAAGCTTCTTGTGAAACCAATTGGTACGTCCGATTTTGAAACGTCGAGGTGCCAATCTACGAGGCACGAATGCTGAGCTTGTCTATTGCAGCGATGGAGGCGCATGAACACGCACTTGTTACTAAGCAATGATGGCTGCTGTCTCGTCGTCAATGGCACAGGTGTGCTGTGGCTGGCACAGCTCGTTTTAATGTTCTGAAACTGATGTTCCGGAACGTGAACCAGCCCAAATCGGTACATTGTACCGCTTTCAATTGGCCAATAAATTGCTAGTATTTTAGAGCTCAGAACGTGTGCTGACACTTGAACAAGGGTCTTAGGACTAACCCGACCTACCCACACATTGTCCTTATTTCTAGAATTCATGGGGCAAAATTATGATCTAGTAACCCCGTAAAAGACATTCCGATGAATCATACAAACGGAGAAATAATCTAGTATTCTACTTTAGATGTGCCGCGGCCCGTCGTCGGTGCTATGAATTACTCAAGCACGCATCGTCTCCCAGTGTCCCTAACGGCACCCAATTCGCTGGCGCAATCGTCGCTGAGAGGAGCTGAAGATCGAGCATTCAAAACTGCTCGCAACCGTCGACGCCGTACGCGGTATGAAGGATGCCGAAGGCGAACAGGGGGCATCAACTGAACCACCGTCAACAGGGTTCCATAGGGGTGGAGATAATTGTAACAGCTCTGGGTTCTGGCCCAACCACCTCGTCTGCTTACGACGTCGCGATATACGGCACAGGTACATCTAGCGGCGCAACCATCACAGGAATGTCCCCGTGTGATGGTTGCGCCGCTAGATGTACTGGACCCAGCGCAAAGTTCCCCAAAGTTTGTGCAGTGCAGCATTGCTTATTGCACGACCAGTATATTACCCATATTGCGGAATGCCACGATAGAGGCTCGTGCCCATTGTGTCGTGCACCTATTCGGTGGACTGGTCTGGTGGAGAACATCATACCGTGCACTTTCGCAGCAAGTACAGCCCTTATACTGAGAGACCACGACGCCAAAAAGACCGGATTTACTGGCCTGAAGGGCGGCTACTGGATAGACTAAGTTAGATTAATTGTTGAAGTCGGTAACAGAAGCCAGTAACGAAGCTGGGTCGTAACCTTTCACTCTGTGAGGGGCTAGGCATTCCAAGGACAGCTCCCAGAAAGCGGCCTGCATAGTTTCAATAAGCTCATCGATAGTGCGTGTTTGACGCTGCCGCTGGCGGGGGGGGGGGGGGCTAAATTGTGACTGAGCCACCCCGTCGCGGCATCCTTGGCCAGATGGCTGAGAGAACGTGCTGGATCAGCATACATATCTTTGGTGGCGGACACGTTGTGTGCTCTCGCGTCTCGCCGATGCGCCCGGTCGACCGTCCACGAAAGTCCAAATGCCAAGCAGGCCACCAAACATAGTACCGCGCCTCACCTCCGCCTCGCCAAGACAGCTAGGAACATTACTTAGGTGAGGTTCCCCTTTCCCCGTACGGCCCTGTACGGGATGCCCTCGTCCACCAGCATGTAGAATCATTTCTTGACCTCGGTCACGTTGAATAGTTTCTCGTCGACGCGCACAACGCCATATCGTCAAAGAGACGAGAAGCTCTGCCCGAGATAATTACGTAGCCGAGTCACCTTGTTCTCGCCCATGAGCAGGCCTTGGTCACAGTGCCGGTCGGCCGGAGAATCCAAGCGTGCAGGCGTCAGTAGAGGGCGATGGGTGGCAAGCTGCATGCTACGGCGGTAGACGTCACCTTAGAGCGCTGGGTGTGTGGCACGGCGTTGTGAGCTTCCGCAGCAAGTCGCAGCGCCTCATTCGTGACGCTGAGGAGTAGTTGCCGGTTGTCTTGGCCCTCTCGACAGACCCTCCCCACGGTGACTATCGTGAAGGGAAGCTTGGTGGCGACTTGACGAAGGCTCTTCTTGGGGACGCCGTTTGAGAACAGCACCAGCACGGCGAAGAGGACCTGCACGCGCTCGTCGTTCGTCATGTTTTCCTTGTGCTTGGGCGTGACGCTCATGGGCGGGGTGGTTGGTTTGCGGAAGGTGGCTGGGTGGTGTTGGGGGCGAAGTGAAAGGTAGAATCATTGAATTTAGACTGCTCGTTCTAGGGGAGGAAACGAGGACGGGCAACATAATCGGTCCGAGCCGCTACTTTGGCCCTCCTGACCAATCACTCATTTCAACGTTATGCCTCGAGAGCTCGGCGCCAACGAGACGTCAGCACACTGAATCAACGAGCTCAGCGCGGGTTTTCATTTTCAATAGAAGCCACATTTGCTACATTTTGACGAACCGCGTGTCGAATTACACCGTAACGTACCATATTAACGGAACGGAGGGGTAGCTTTTTTATTGGTAAATTGGTACAACGATTTTATTGCTGAGGTAGTAAAGCTCGTGATGGAAGCGGGTAGGCGATGAGGATCAAGCTAGGGAAAGTGTGTTTGAAGAAAGTGGAAGAGCCAAGGCCGCAGGGCAAGCCAGTGCAAATGCAACAGCTGCAAAAAATAGGCACCGCGATTTTGTTCAACTACCGGCTTTCCCCGCTTGAAGAAAACATCATATAAGAGCGACCAATCATATTGCGTGGTTTTAGGCACCGTTTTAGTTCCGCTTATAAGCTCCGATGCAAACATATTGATACATTTTTACCGGTACTGTACGGGTTGCTGTCAATACGGACATTCATTCATTTGGAGATGCCGCTATCCCGGCGCAGGGGGTCCTTTACTGCGCGTGAGAAGCTGAACACTGCGAACGCGGAGAAGAATCTGTGATGCGCGTCAAGTAATTAGGCAATACTTCCTCAACCTAAGTGGCGATGCTTACGAATCTCGACGGAAGCTATTGCGGTGGCTACACGACGAGGACACGCTCGAGGCGCAGTGCTCTGCCAAGAACGGCGGCAGCAAGAAAGCGCGGCTAGCAGGGATATGTACTAAGCTGCCTCAAGCAGCCGAAGATGATCTAGTAAACTGGATTAATGGCCTTCGTAAAGAAGGTGTTCCTATTTCCTCTAAGATGTTAACACTAGAAGCCAAGGATCGGGTCACCGAGTATAGTTTGGAGGGGTTCAAGCCGTCGTGGCAGTGGCAGTGGCAGCGCGCTTCTTTTTGTCTCTTGGTTACCGGATTAATACTGATTACCGAAACCGGAATATCGTTTTGAAGGGTGGTACAATGTTACGGTTCGTGACTTGGCGGCGGAAGCCGGTACCAATCTCCGCTCGATGACAAACGTCTCGAGGTGGGCCTTGCACTGAGCCAGGGTTCAGGAGTGGGGCCTTTGGGTTGCGAATCCATTTTATCCACCCCGCAAGCGTTTAAGATGGGATTCTTGGGATATAAATCAAAAGCCCTCCCACCGCCTTTCCGAAAAAATAAACAAAATTATTGTTCCATGGACACAAAACCGAGTTGTCTCAAGGATTAATTGATTTTAAAATTCATCCCCGTTAAGGGTCGCGATAGCAAGATCTTATTGGTTACTAAGGGCGAACTGCGAACAGTCAATGTCCACTTTCTACCTCACACAAAAACCTGACGTCATGAAGGCCATGATTATAATACCGGTACATATAGTACAGTCTTTTAGTGCCGGACCTGCGGCACCAGGTATGCCAAGAACAAGATCAACAGCCTTCTCCGCCACTGCAAATGCGCGCACGGGCTAGCCATCTCAGTAAATTGCACGAGCGTTTTTACTGAGACAAAGCATGCTAATCAGCGCATCTACTGCGCTCGGCACCAAGCGAAGGTGAAAACGCGCAAGCCCCGAATCGACGTGAGGTTCTTACTGCAGACGACGCTGACGTTGTTGGCGTCCATGGGTGACCGTCCCGCCCTGTGGCCATTCACCATATTAGCGTTTCGTCGATCGGCGACCAACCTCACCTAATCATTCCGAATGTTTGCCATACAAGCTTACTCTCTGTTATGGTTTCCTCTTATTTTTCTATCTTCCGCAAGCATATCAATCGACATTAGCTTTAGCCAGAGTTCTCGCCATGAACTACGATCCCTCCACAGTTACCACAGCGACCAAGCTGCCGCCGCCCACTCACATCCGATTGCCAGGCCAAACCGCAAGCCAGGTTGGGGCCTCATGGACGTCGAGAGAAGGACGTCTGGTGGAAGCACTGCGGGAAACTACAGTAGTCCACAGCTCTGGACACACTCATGCTGAGAGTGTTGAAAAGCATGCATACGAGCGATGCGCCAAGTGCCCGTCATTCGACAAGATCACCGAGGTTAATCAGCCCAAGATGAACACATCGGTGCTGAAAAATATTCAAGCGTGCTTCGCGTGGGGGTATATACCCCCGAGGCGACGTTCTACAAGGCAGAACATCTCACGCTGCTTGCAGCCATCCAAGTTCGGAGTCCTGGTATCTTCGTACCAGTTGCGAACAGTTTCATCTACCTGGCCTACGACAAGTCCGCCCATCGCCTTACCGTGAGCCATGTGGGCGTGACGTAACGTTGGAACGGACGGGTGGACCAACATCACTGGAATGGCGGACAAGATCGATCGCTTGACTAGGCTACGCAGTTGCAAGATGGATGCAACTAACTCGTCGTGTTCTGCAAGCGCAACTACACGTTGTGGATCCTTCTTTGACGGAAGCTCAAGGAGAAGAAGCTCCACGCCTCGTCCTTACTAGCGCCACTAAATGAACTCGCTGCTTTCTTTGTTTAAATAGCGTACTTGCTGCTGGAGCTATCCCTGTTCGCGATGATCTCTGATCGCAACTTCCAAGGTGCCGAGACGATGGAACAGCGTGTTGAAAACGTTTAGTCGCTGCATGCAATTACGAAACAACTTTTTCGCTTTTCGACTCTATGCTGCCTCGGAGAAGAACTTCTCAAACCACTCGTTCATTCCCTCCAAGTTGCGCAACCGACTTGATCTTGATCTTGTTCGTGTTAAAAAGCTCGTTCACATTTTTCAACACGAACAACGTTAGCGATGACGAGGTGAAAAAAGCACACACCTTGAAGACTTGCTTCTCGACACGGAGGACGATGAAGAAGAAGTGGAAAATGGACTACGTTTGCTATAGGAAGACAAGGAGCCGCTACTGAGTTAGTTAGTTGTTCTTTAACTAAGTCAATCGATATGCACGGCTGCACATGTATGTCATGAGCAGCTCACTTCCAGATTTCAACTTCTTGGCGACCTCGACCTAGATTCGGTGTTTGGAGCCTCCTCCTGCGCTTCGAAGATAGCGCTCGCGTCTCGCGGCCCACGAGGCTTGCGATGCCTTCTCTGTCTCTTGGCTCGGTAATCGTCGATGAAGCCACTATCGACTGCAATCGCGTACGTCTTCTCGTTCGGTCGCCCCTTGGATAATCTTATTCCGTACCACGTAACGATATCGCGAGGTACCATGTCCACTGTAGGAAATATTCCAGTACCGACCACCATGAATAATGGACTGGCGATACCCGCACGAGCACCTGAACAAAACCTGTTACTCGAAATTTATCAAAATTGCTATTGCAAATTGTAAAAATGAGTACTTAGTACGTTAGGGTTTGGTAAATAGAAAAACATTGTCCATCCACCCACATCAAACTTAATTAACCCATCATGCAATAAGATAAAACTACAGTGATTTTTCGGAATCCTGGACCGGTCAAGCCAAGCATAATTACCAGTGAATCAAGTCTACAAGATCCCGAAGGTGACGGCATGCTAGCGGTTTTTATCCTCCCACCATCCCTTTGTAAGCTTGCCATTCGGCACATTGCTCTTCGAGCAAGGCATCTTACTGTCTTTGGACATTAAACCCCACGGCTGCATCTTGATTGAAAATCGTGGATGCAGGCATTGGAAACAATATTTTGGACTTTCCGCCGAAAACAATTGCAATCAAAATGTAAGACTCCACCGCAGTGTACAACCAAATGATCGGTTGTATGTAAGAGAGAGATTTCCGTTTCCAATTGCGCGTCATCTTCAGCCTAGGACTTGGAGTGTATCGTCTTTGTGGGACATCCTGATCGCTTTTGGCACATGCCTCGAGTTTCAGCTCCATGAGTGCTTTCGAACATGACTGGGCTCTTCAGGTCTTCCAATCTTGAAGCTCTGATATTGCAATATTACGTTGCAATACAAGATTACCAAGCGACAACATATGCGATTGAAACTGCACGTCACACACTAATTGCAGTGTAATATTGCACGCAAAGATGCCACTGCAGTGCTGGCGGCAATGCTGAGTAACACAAGAAATCGTTGCAAATATATTTTTAATAATCCAGACTAGCAGCGTCATTGGCGTAAGCGAAGGTGATATTTATAGTTAGGACAGCAAAAGGAATGAGCGGCGCAGTGGTTCTCGGTTAACATGGTGATGACAAGACTCGGTTGTGGAGTAACTTGCCTGGTACATACACAAAAGTTTCCTCGAATATTTTTTCCCTCAGATATTCAAGCCTTAAAAGCATCGGTAAACGTAAACTTGAATCAATGCAGCCTCGTGTATGCTACGTGCATGAAGCAGTCCACCATAATCTGGTTTCTCCGAAATGAACAGGACCTCACAGATGAAGGGGTTGGTTTTGCCACCGTCACGGCGATATCTTAAGAATATCACGTTTGCTGATCCAGTTCGGACAACGTCCACCTTCCCGTGCATCATCATCAAGCAAACCCAAAGCAAAATTCAGCCGACGTCAGAAAGAAAAACCTGCATATAATTACTCACTCGGCAACCGGACTAAGACGTGGCAGCTCTTGGTTGTCTAAATTGCAACCTAAGTCTGCAACGCCAGCTTAAATGGTCTTGATCTGTGCCATGGGTGCCTTGTATCCCGCGCCCATGGCCGTGTAGACCGTGCCATTCGAGTTGCCGCCGTAGACGTTCTCAGCCGGCGGCGGGTTCCTCATGAGCTCCGCTCGGTACGCATGCGAGCGCTGGATGGCCACATATGTTACAAAGAGCTGCACGCCGAAGGAGAGCGTGCCGAAGATGATGACGCCCCAGCCCCAGGCGTCGAAGTCCTTCCACTCGCTAACGAGGATGAAGAGCACCACGGCTGAAACGGCTTGCAACAGCAGCATGAAGCAGTTGCCAAAGTAGTACTGCCATACAAAACACTAGTTAATTGAAAAGCTCACGCCAAAATCGGGCCAATTTAGGACGTACAAACTGGATGAAGCTGACTTTGCTCTGGATGACGGGCTGCACGGAGCCATAGTAGCCCATGGCGGCCACGATAACACCGAAGAGGCCCGACCACCAGACGGTATACGTAAAGAAGAAGGACACAATCGTCACACCCAGCTGCAAGAGCGCGATGGCGTTGCACGGGTCGCGGTTCTCGTATAGGAAGCCGAATTGGTCGTTGCGCTCTAGATCTGCCATATCTACTGCGTGTTGGTTGTGTGGGGTGGAGATAGTTGTGGCGGTTAGAAACCAGGGTGGAGTAGCGGCACGGTTGGGGACAGGTCGGAGGCGTGCCGCGTAGAAGGTGGAATGACTCGCTTCCACGGAATTGGATCTTTGCGGCGTTTCGCGGAAGATACCTTTTTCAGAACTTGTGAAAATTAATACTATGTTCGCAGGCAAATGAAATCGATAACCTCGGTCGGTACAGACAGAATTTTGTGTCTGTGTGTAAAAAAGTGTTCGTACACAATGATTCCCAAAGATAACACCGTCGAGGCACAATATTACTTTTTAGATTTGTCCTCCATGATCTGTAAGGTGTTAGTTAATACAGGTTGTGTTAGTACATATAGGTGTATCCAGATCCCCGCACGCTCCAGGACTTACCTTGCTGATTTTTTCAAGGTCGTTTGCAAGCTTGTTGGTCTGCTTCTGTTTTTTTCGTCGGATCTTTTCCTCCGGGTCAATGTCACCCTTGCGGTCCGTGAGCCCCGCTCCCTTGCGACGCCGCGCCGTCTCCTCATCGTCTTCGTCGTCGCTGTCCCCTCCAAGTGCATCGATACCCTGGTACTCTGCGTAATCATCTGCTTCGCCGGTCATTTTCGTCTCCTTCTCTTTCCGCTCATTCTCAAGCTCCATCCTCTTCTGCGTCTCCACTGCCTTCTGTAGCGTCTCCTTCCACGCTCGCTCTGCGTCCTCCTCTTTTTTTCGAGCCGCTTCCTCCTTTTCAGTAATGGAAGCACTCAGATTCGAAAAGTATCCAGTCTTCTTGATAGCCTTCTTCTTCGACACGTCAGCGGACACATCGTCCGTGCGCTGATCGATCGGGACGTACTCACCCACATCAGGGAAGATATTTTCGACGTCGTCGTCAGCTGCTGCTTCAACTTCAGCTTCAGATATCGGTACGTCTGCATCGGCCGTTTCTTCGCATGCATCATATATGCCTTCATCACCCCGGTGATTATTGTAGTGACGGATCTCTTTCTTCTTCTTCCGCATCTTCTTGCTATTGTTCTTGCTGCTCATCACCGCCGCCACCCGATCAATCAGCGACTCATCTACAATTCCATTCACCACTTCGTCGGCCTCGGGGCAGTCGTCTTTGCTCCTCTGTACACTCACAGGAATACTATCAATCTCCATCGAAGACAGGTTGAACGTGTAGTACATTCTTCCGGGCAGAAACAGCTCCGATTTCACCGACACCATGGCTTCCGGCGAGCTCTGGCACGCGTATAAGTACACCAATCTCCCCATCCGCGTCTTAAACGTGAGCTTGCCGTCACGCGGTCTCACTGTCTCCATTTTTCCATCAGCGACCCCATTCCCCACCTGCTTCTTCTTCTCGGCCAGCAGCTTCTGCTTCTCGCGCTTCAACTGAGCCAGCAGCGCGAAGTCCAGCCCCTTGACAAGGTGCGTGTGCTCCATGTCTCCACCCAAAAACTTGCTCTGCTCTGTATCTAAATGTTTGTACTTTCCTGCATCGATCATGTCTCCCGTGCCGCCTTTGCGTCGCTCGGCTGCCCGATCTCGGTACAGACTCGAGGGTGGACGTTGGTCGGCGTCGGCGGCGTCTGCGGGGGGTGCATCTTTCGGCTTCTTCCCCTTCTTCTTGGCCTTCTTCACCGACAGCTTCTTGATCTCGGCGAGATCCGCCTCAGACAAGTTACGCTTGCCTCCGTAGTTGTGTTGGTCCGCACCTCTGGCCTCGCGGGTCGCCAGCATCTGCCGGAAGTCATCTTGGTTCATGGTGGTTCGGACAGTGACAATATGATATTAATTACGACAGGTTTATATTAGTCCTGACAGTATTGCTCAGTTGCCAGTGGATTGGTAGGAATAGAAAGCTATTTGAACCAATCATATAGCATAGATTTATCCATTGGTTGAGAACGCCTCGACAGGACCCTTAAAAGCGAGTGTTTAGTAAGTAGCCCAGAGCATACAAAACGCAAGTGTATCATCGCATAAACCCCGTTTTATGCCACGAATTGGCTGACCCGTTGGAGACCGCGTTTCGAAGGCTACTGGTGCCATTTTTGCCTGGTCTACTAACTTACTCCAGTTTTCTACTGCAAAGGTGCGTTCTTGTGTTGGTTGGTCTATGGGGCTTCACCGCCCGTGGTGGCGCTCTCTAGGTACAGGACGGATAGGGGTGAGGGGTCAATCTAGCGACTGTTTCTTCGTGATCAGCGCTGCCATAGTAACGATACCTGGCGTCGTTGACTGCAGGCCGTGTCCCCCTCATCCCATCCGTATTAGGAAATAAGTTTTGGACACCGCGAACTGACCGAATGGCGTGGTTTTTCGACGTTATTGACAATAGAAATATGGCTGACGCTATTGCTCTCGCGCGTGAACGCCTTGCGGCCAAGTTTGGTGACGTCCGTACGGGCGGTAAGGGCTCGGTGCGCCGAAAGCGCAAAGCCGCCCACAAGACGGCCACGGCTGATGACAAGAAGCTGGGTGCGACCCTGAAGAAGCTCGGTGTGACTCCCATCCCTGGCGTGGAGGAAGTGAACCTTTTCAAGGCTGATGGCCAGGTCATCCACTTCCAGGGCCCCAAGGTGCAGGCCTCGATTGCCTCGAACACGTACGCCGTGTCGGGCTTCAACCAGACCAAGTCGCTGCAGGAGCTGCTGCCGGGTATTATCAACCAGCTGGGCCCGGACAACCTCGCCAACCTGAAGCAGATCGCCGAGTCGTACACGGCTGCCCAGAAGGCTGCCAAGGCCGCTTCGGCTGCCACCGCTGACGACGATGACGATGAGGTTCCGGACCTTGTGGACAACTTCGAGGACGTTAGCCAGCAAGATTAAGCAATGTGCGAGGAACCGGCGGCTCGCGGCTGAGGAGGTGCCGACGAGGTGACGAAGACTCAGGCGCAGACATTTGGTTTGTTGGATGTCTTGTTCCCAAGTACGGCGTTGATTGTCGACACTTCTGTTAGATGCCACGAGCAGGCCATTTTCCGCCGACGACGCCTTTGATGTCCTATAGGTTTCGCATCAAGGCGTGTAATGTCTTAAGAGAATCCCAGTACAACTAGTACGCCAGGCATAACATCGGAGCAGTGGAGTAACTGCGCGTGCATGTGTTCGTTTGCGTCTGTACGAGGAGCTTGCTTATCATTAATACACAAACAGGGAAACATTTGCAGGTTCACCACACACACAAGAGAAGACACGATGCATCCTACAGTAGAGATAAAGCTACAGTAGGAGTAAGGCATGGGAAGTTCTTCACAGATAGTAGAGATAAAGCTACAGTTGGAGTAAGGCACGGGAAATTCTTCACAGAATAGTAGCTGCAGCGGTCAAAAGCCTTCTTCTCTTCCATTCTACACTCGTGTCGAGGTAAGGCGACTTTTATCTAGCTCAGATCTCCTCTCTTATTAGCGAGCCAACGCCTCACCGCAGAATCTGAACTGCCTTAACTACGCGCCTAAGTTACTCCTTGAGGGTCACGATGGCCTTCTTCCAATCCTTCTCCTTGTACACGTAGCGACCACGGAACGCGCGTTTAAATTTGCCTGTCCATAGTTACACACAGCACGCGCACACGTCGAATTAACACTCCGTTCCTACCGCTCGAAGAGTATCCACAGTCAGTTACTAGACGTACCTTCATAGTTCATGGTGTTGACCTTTGCCACAGGCAGGTCGTAGACCTTGGTCAGGTACTCCTTAATCTCGTGCTTGGTGTAATTTGGCTCCACGCGGAAGACGTACTGGTTATCGCGCAGCCGCGTGCGCGCGTTCTTGCCCATAAAGGTCACTGCCATGTTGGGGAACTTGACGCGGTTCCACACCATTTTGCCTCGGGCTGCCTGGAAGTCTCAAGTTGTCGGAGTTCAATGCATGTGGCTCACAGCCGCTGCTTTTCATCCAATCGTATGTTGACAAACTTTATAGCGAATGAGCTACATTCATGTATTTGGTCCAATGGGAGCGACTATTGTTGCCTTTGGACCTGGCTGAAATTCGCAACATGGCGCGAGCGGGCAAGTGCTTCGAGTGCGTCCTGCAGGGCGAAGTGGTGCGTATGATTGAACGACGATACAATGACATGGTTCAAGAGCCAGCGGAGAATCTACTGACTATACACTTGTGGTGATTGGATCCGTATTGTGGTCAATATCGACGTTAGAACTTCAAACACTTTCCTTCGTTCGTTGAGCGCCTCAGCGGGTTGTGCGACGAGAGCGTTGTCAAGGTAAACACGTACTCAAAGCACACTTTGGTATTATGCTACGGGGATATGACCACGTGCTAATACATTGTGGTGGTTCTTGCCGTAGGAGGACATTGCGTACAAAGAGTACGTCTACAACTTCGACGACAAGTGTCCGCAATACATCCAGGGCGTACCGCACTACGAGGTTCGTGCACGTCATGTATTCTCTGGATCCACAACGTTTCAGGGTGAAGCCGTCAAGATGCCATCGGATGGAGGACAGAAGTGGTGAGCATGGCGCTGGCTATTGCTACGCCGGCTAATTCGTGATTTCTTACGTTGATGTTTGTTTAATTGCCAGGGAACTGCGGTACATCGGACGATGGGAACGTAAGAAGATGTCGGAGCACGTAGGCACTTCTCCACTGGGCGTGCCGTTCCGCAGCCAAATCGCAGTGTCGGTCGGGCAGAACGTTCGTTCATTCCTCGGCACTCTCGGTTTCCGGTACGATGCTTATTTTGTGAAGCCTCTATGCCTACAAAGCTGATGATACGTATTAATGTGGTCGACTACAGCCACAGTTACAGGTACATGCGCCTGGGTACGAGATGGCAGTTTCCGAACGGCATTACGATCGAAGCTACGCGCATGAAGGCGGTAAGTCCACAATACTATGCGAAAAAGAAACGGTCGATAGATAATTGCTGACGACGCTTGCTTTGCTGTGCTTGTGGTGGTTGAAGCTGGAGAACGAAGACGAGAAGGATCAATACCGTCTAGTAGATCTGGAGAATCTCCGCGTTGAAGCGCTACTCGTCGAGATCTTCGCGCTCACGACGGACGAGAAGATTGACGAGGCCTCGCAGAAGATTCGCCGCTTTGCAGTCGACCTGGATCCTTACTTCATTGAACGTCCGTCCGAAGGCAAAGAGATTTTGCACAGTACGGCAACACTGGCTGCCGAGGTGCGCCGCAAACGCCCGCGCCAGTAATAAGTTCGCGTAAGGAAATGTTGTGGCTACGCAACAAAACTTCCGCTGAGGAATGATTTTCAATCTGTCACATTGTGGTAATGCTAAAAAAATAAAACAATAGGTGGGCGCTGCATCCTGTGCAGTGCTTTGTGGCGCCATGACCTTCCTTAGGTCTTCAGTTTGCCTTCACACGTCGTGTCTCACGTGGCCCTGGATAATCATACGACTTTTGTAAGGCAGTTGGCGTCATGCTCTAGTTGCAGTCACAAGGATGGCGTTCTTGCTTGTGACCTCGGTAGTGCGTTGGTGTTTGAGAAAGCCGGATAATCTCAGGTGCAGCGGGTGCAGCGGGCCTTTTTTCGCTTTTGGTCGTGTCCTCTTTGTCTTTATTTGTGTCTTTTTCCTTCTCTGTACGGAAATCGTCCACCATGCGGTCAATCAAACACTGGAAAGCATCATCAATTCGTTCGCCACTCTTGGCTGAAGCACGAAACCACTCTACAATGTTGTTCTTGTCGACGCACTTCTGCATGTTTACGCCAAGATCGAGAGCGCCCATGGGGTCACTCAACAAATCGCTCTTGTTGGCCACCATCACCACTGGAATCTCCGCGCCTTCATTCAGGTCCTTGCAGCATGTATCAATTTCATTCTTCCAGTTCACAACCGCATCGATTGTATTCGCTCGTGTGATGTCACACACAATCACTGCGCCTCTCGCTTCTCGAAAATATCCTCGTGTGAACTTGGCGAACCGATCTTGTCCGGCAATATCCCAGAGCTGCAAGCTGATGATCAATTGATCATCGTACTTGATAAACTTCTCCATAAAATCCGCTCCGATTGTGCTCACGTACTCGTCACTAAAATCATCTTGCGTAAACCGCCGAATAGTGCTGGTCTTTCCGCAGCGCGCATTGCCTACAATCAGCACCTTCATGATCACTGTCTCAGGTTCATCATCCGACGAGGAATCGACACTATGACCTTCTTCCGACCCGCTACTTTCTGATCCACTCGAGTACTGGGCCAGCATCTCGTCGATCTCCTCCTTGGTCGGGGCGGGGGCCTTCTCGAGCTCTGCAAGTTGCTGCTGCACCTCTTCAAGACTCAACGACGCCGTCACTGACCTCGAACGTTCGCTAGGACCCAAGGCTTCGCGACTGTGCACACTGTGAGCGTCGTTAGTGTCTTCGAGGTCCGTCAGTGTGCGAGCGCCCGAGTCGTTGTCCACGCTGCCGACGCTGCTACTGCGATGTTGCTGGATGATGCGCGCTGAGTGCTTGGAGAACATGGCTGCCACGTCGTAGTCACTCATCTAGAATTCACGAGAGCAGAGTGCGACGACAACTGGGACGGGCTCCGGCTGGGAAAAATAACTCATTGGGTGGGGCTCTTCAACTTGCACACGCATTTGATGTGGTGTACACATTGAGCGTAGTTATTTTTAACCAACCAGGGATCAATCAGATCTTATTGGCTAAATACCGGCAAGTATTTCGAAGAGGACAAGCATGGCGGCGGCGAAGGAGGCGCTTCAGCTTAGCTGTCGGGGCGATGCGGCACGCGAGAGCACGCTCCGCGACTGGATTAAGTTCATTGAAGGTCGGGACGAGGTTTCCTTGCTGCAATCTCTCCCTAAAACGCCCACGGGCGCTTCGATCGACTGGCTCAAGCTGTACGAGGAGGTGGCCGCTCGTGGAGGCTTCGCTGTCGTCTCGCAGCGTCAACAATGGCCCGAGATTCTAGGACCCAACGGCCTCAACATCAAAGGATTAATGCCCTACCAACTAGCGGCCCATTACGACCGCTATCTACGTGCATTTGAGGAGAAACAGCTCTTTGGACGAGATCTTCCGCTATCCGAGACGACGATGAGTGTGTTGCCCAGCAAGCGCCGCGCTCAAGGTGGGCTAGAGGACGAAGAGGCCCCAGTGGCAACAATGCAGGACCTTAATGATGCGCAGGGCGGCATGGGGGGAACTCCGCTTCCACGAGCTAATAAGAGATTTAAGGCTCAACGGGAACTCCAGACGCACCTCGGGACACTGCACAGCATCGTGCTGGCGTTGGACTCGGATATCCCCGAGCAGGTCCTGTCGGCACTGAATTTGCTGACTGTGTTGTCGTACGGGGATGAGGCGGGGGGTTCTTCTGCACAGCAACAGCATCATCACCAAAATGCGTCGGCGTCGGCGTCGGCCAATGCCACCGCTACAGCAAACGAAAATGAATTGCTGGTAGATAACGTGCCAGGACTATTGGATGCGCTGTATCGACAGTTAGTGGCGTGTAAATTGCTACCAGATGAGAAGGAAATGGAGCAACAGCAAATGATGCGGAGGAGATTGCTGAATTTAACGGTGAATGACGGCGAGCGTGAACTGCTAGACTCGCGGGCGCTATTGGTGCTGAACATCTTGCGTAACCTGGCCATCGTTGGCGCAAATGAAAAGCCAATTGCTGCGCACGATGAATTGTGCGTGTTCTTTATTATGGCACTGCGCTATGTGAACAGTACTGATGCGCGGAATTGTCGCGGTGGACGGTCTCGAGCAGCAGTGGACATTGGAGACCATATCTTGGACACATTGTGCGCCATTTCAAAGCGAATTGATTTTCTCGCACTCCACCCGCCTGCTGCGCTTGAGGTGTGGCACCCGCAGTATCAATTGAGCTCTCAGATGTGGAAAAAGGAACGCGTACTCCCCTTAGAGTGTCTGCTGCGTGAGCTACGCCGCGTCCTGGTCGATCGCGAACTCAAGCAGCAGCGTCGTTCTATTGTACTTCGCGCGTGTGAACTGCTCACTAATGTGTGTCGCGACGTAGGCATCAAGAAGTATCTCGCGTCAAGTCAAGCTCTTCAAGATCCCGCTTTGCTTGACCGTGTGGTAGCATTGCTAGGCTGTTCGCGACAGGAATTTTTGCCCCGCTGCTCAAAACACAAGAGACAACAACAAGCTCACGGATTCCCTACAGAAGCAGACTATGATATGGATGCGGAATCCGACTCGGACGAAGACGACGGGACGGATGGAGATGACAATAGCCGGTGGCCAGCACCTTGGGAAAATGACGGGTTGCCGTCAGGCGTCGGCATGGGTGTCGTGTACGTGAGCCCAGAAGGCGTTCGTCACACAACATCATCTCCTCACGTGGGCGGAGCTCATGCAGCGCACTCTGTGGCGTTTGATGACGAGGCAAATCAACTGGACCATGAAATGCGTGACGCTGCGCTAGAAGTGCTCTTCCGTCTCTCAGACTACGACGACGCCACCAAGCTTCGAATGGCACAACACCCAACGTGCATGCGGCGATTGGCAGGCTCACT
Organism: Phytophthora sp. 'mugwort'; assembly: GCA_033558025.1. NCBI lineage: Eukaryota > Oomycota > Peronosporomycetes > Peronosporales > Peronosporaceae > Phytophthora > Phytophthora sp. 'mugwort'. The sequence continues at coordinate 1,674,845 of JAUCEF010000004.1, read as the reverse complement.
TCTCTCGTGCGTTGGAAGGGTAAGTTCCAACATTTTGTGGTGTCTGCTACTGGATCTGACCTCTTGTCTATTGTTTTTTGGTGTTATTCAGCCGGAGGTCGCACGCATCACCGTCGCCACACTGTGCAACATCTCGATGAACCGCGCCACGTTCCCGTATTTCCTGCCAATCGAGAAGGACCTGATCCTTGTGGCATGCTCCGATGTCAGCGTGTCCGATATCCTAAACAACGTTGTTGCCGATGTCTATGGCATGCACTCACTGTAACAGCAATAACCACACAAACACAAAGGAGATACAAGAACGAGCATCTGGCATCGACAACGAACCTCCTTTGTTCTCCGTTTCTTACCACGAATGCATATAGGACCCTTTGTCTATGGCAACACCCTCACCACAACGAAGAACTCTAAGAATACGTCCTTCCGCTCTGTCTCTCGTTGGGTTTAGAAGCCCAGACCCACAAGCCACTTGCGGATATCATTGGCGTGGTCTCCCACGACCTCCAGGCGGCCCGGACGCACGATCACTTCCTTGCCCTCGCACACCTTCGACATCTCGTCGCGCAGCTCCTGCTCGTCACCCTTGAAGCGGCGCAGGATGGTCAACACGCGCGTGCGGCCGTTCCTAAAGTCCCTGTACACTGGAAGCTGCAGACCCACAGCCGTGCGCTTCACGTGGAACGGAAGGCCGGACAGCGGCGCCTCTGGGGCCGGGGACCAGCCATTGAAGCTCACCTTCTCGGGCACATAGGTCGGTTCATACTTGAGCGGTGGTACGACCACCTCCTGTTGTGGCTGGCGCTGTAGCGCGCGCAGGTTGGCCGGGTGGCGCGTCTTGCGGCGGATCTGGCGGTTGCTGGCCACGCGCTCCACGGCGTTGGCGCTCGCGATCACGCGGCGCTGGAACATGCTGCTAGAGGACCTGGGGCTTGTAGCTCTTGGCAATGATGGCCGCTCGATTGGTGCGGGCGATTGAAGCGCTATGATTGGATGCATTCAGACCATAGTAGAGATGTAGGATTGGTGGAAAATAAATTTGTTGGGGACATTCGCGCTACATTTTTGAAGATGGCTACGCAAAAGGCAGTTTTTTAGACTATTAACTTTCTTAAAAAAATACAGTAAGTTAATTGCGTCGAGCTGTGAAGCTTTATTCTTCACAGTACATACTGGAGTCTTATTACCTACAGCGTAGTATTTTGGTACTGATGGAAGGTTTGTTGGCAAGCTACACGTACTTCAGAAGTATATCGACATGACGGTCATATGCTCTCTATTACGACTGCGAGGTTATCATAATACTGTAGCATTCTACTGTTTAGACACACCGTAGTCGGCACGATAGGCACGGATGACTGGCAGATACGAGGCGTTGGTGTCCGAAGCCGCGTCCACGGTCTCGAGGTAGTCAACGAGATTGTCGAGCGTGGCGATGCTCACGACGGGGATATCAAAGCTCTCCTTCACCTGATCTATAGCCGAGCGAGTGTCCTCGATCGAAACCTTCTCCTGGCGGTCCAGTGAGATGCACACACCCGAGACCTGCGCGTTCGTCTTCTCCAGGATGCCAAAGGCCTCGCGGATAGCAGTGCCGGCGGTGATCACGTCGTCGATGATCAGCACTCTATACGAAGAAAGTTAGTAACAAACCCAAGGAATTCACTACTTGTGCCGATCAATCATCCACGTACCTCTTATCAGTCATATCGGCGCCAACGAGCACGCCGCCCTCGCCGTGGTCCTTGGCCTCCTTTCGGTTGTACGCGAAGGGAATGTCGATACCGTACATGTCAGCGTACGCGATGGCTACAGCGGCCGATAGCGTGATGCCCTTGTAGGCCGGGCCGAACAGCACATCAAACTCCACGCCGCTTTCCTGTACGTTAAAGAACCAATATATGTAAAAACAAGTCAGTATTCATCGCATAAATCCATCACCTCATAGTACCACGTACGTGGATCGCCTGGGCGTAGCACTTGCCGAGCTGGCCGAGCGCGCGGCCTGTGCGGAACAGACCGGCGTTGAAGAAGTAGGGGCTCTTTCGTCCTGACTTGAGCGTGAAGTCTCCGAACTTGAGCACGCCGAACGACAGCGCAAATTTGATGAACTCGTTGGCGCTTGAGTTGACAACAACCGTCGAGACAGCAGCCACCTTGTTCTTGCGGACAGCGTTGATGGCGTCACGTAGGGACTCGGCAGCCTCCTTGGGGTTAGAGGCCTTGGAGATTCCGCGTGACACGGGCACCAACAGACCCAGTCCATCAGAAGACAAACCGGCCGTCACGGCTTCCTCCAAATTGCCGCCCTGAGCGCCAATACCGGGCGCCAGGATCCACAGCTTCGGCGTCACGACGCGCACGCGACGCAGCGCCTCAACGTCCGTGGCGCCTACGACGAGACCGACGTTATCCTCGGAGTTCCACTGCTCGCACTTGGCCGCCACCTCCTCGAAAAGCGCACGGGATCCAACCGACAACGTCTGGAAATCGTTGGCGCTGGGGTTCGACGTCTTGCACAGTACGAAACAGCCACGCTCCGGGTGGCCACGCACGAACGGGTCGATGGAGTCCGCACCCATGTACGGGGCCAATGTGATGGCGTGAGCTTCCAGCTTGTCGAAGGCAGAGATGGCATAGGCAGCGGCTGTGGTGCTAATGTCGCCGCGCTTGGCATCCAGCAGGACCGGGATGCCAGCTGGGATAGCTTTGATGACGGCGTGCAGCGCCGTGATGCCCTCGGCGCCGAATGCCTCGAAGAAGGCCGAGTTGGGCTTGTACGCGGCCGCGACATGGTGCGTCTGCTCAATGAGGTTCAGGCAGAAGGTCTGCGCCGCGGCAGCGGTAGCTTCGGGTAGCTCGGCCACGTGAGGGTCCAGACCCACGCACAAGAGCGAGTCCACGGCGGCCACGCGGGTGCGCAAAGAGCTGAAGAAGCTGGCAGGCATTGTCGATGATCTGCTGCAGTCCGATTTCAAAAGTGACGGCTGGGCGAGCGCATCCGACGAAAAGCATTATTATTGGCTAGAATTAAGGAATGGAAGACAGAAAATTGGACGAAATTACAAGTCGAAGTCGGCCCACCGAAAAGTACCACATCAGCCCCGCTTCCAACACGGCGACAGCGTGCGATCGAGCTGGGCGAAAAAATGGGGGTAGGATTCTGCTGATCGTATCTATGACCTCCAGACTCTTTGTTGTTACGATATATATATGTGAATGAAGGGTCAAACAACTTGAAAATGAGCGTTTGTATTTCTTTTCAACAGGTGCAGTATTGTAAAGTTCATTTTGGAGATATGACCCCTCCGGTAACGTTAGTATCGGTTTGTTTTGCGGTCATATCTCCAGCTCAAGAAGAATACACTACAACATGAGGCAGCTGAGCATGATACACACAAACTTCAGCCACGTTGTACTTTACTTCTAAGCTGGAGTGGGAAATGGGTAAAATAGAGATCTTTAGCTCACGTATTTTACGAGACTCAAAGTGTTGCTCCTCGAGCAGCTATACGTCTGGTAAATTGTAAAATGTAAAATTGCTGGAATCACCATTTGCTCGCGTTGTACTCGGTTAAGTACGCCCATCGGTCACTGAGGGTGCCAACTGTCATTGCTGAAGATCCAAAGGAAACTAGAGGAAAGTGTAGTAGGTCTCAGTGAAGACACCTCTATGGGAGCTAGCACTCCCTGAATACTTATGTCGAGTAACTCTCCAAAGCAAAAGGTAAACTGTCTACTCTTAGCACTACGTTCTTACCAGCCTGGTGGGAGTTGCTGTTGTGACGTTATCGTCTCACACCAGCTGTGATGCTATCGCCTTGTCCCCGAGGCCTCCCAGCTTAGACACTATCGTCTTACAGGTCCTCTCCCAGCTGTAGTGTTGTGTGAGGCTTTCATGTCAACAACCTATTACAGTCCCCCCTCAAGCCTCACTCAACCTCGTGAGATCGCAACGGGCATGGTGCTGACACTCGTCAGACACCTAGATAACCTTTGCCGATATAACATGAATGAGTGACGCTATTAGCCAACATCATGTTGTTGTCAGTCCAACTCGTTGTAAGCTTAACAGGTATGCTTCATAGAAGGCCCTCATGACACTTTCACGAGAAAGCGACGTGCAGTATCCATCACGATTATGCACGCGAACTTCTGCATCCAGACTTAGTGACCTCGCACTGTACGGTTCTGGTTCCGTTGGGCTTTTGTCCAGTGTCGTTGTGCAGATTCTCGTCTGCACTGTTCTCCACGTAGTTTTGCACTAGCGCTCGGACATCAATCGCCATAGTACTGAACGGTTCCCAGGAACCCTCGATACTCTCGAGGCCTTTCCAGTTTACATGGACTTCGTTATCCTTTATTGTGTAACAGGACAGAGCAGCAATTAGAACTCGAGCAAGCAGCTGCTCAGGATGGACGACAGCAGGAGGAGATGAGTACATTGTGGCACTGTGAAAAAGCATAATGCAGGACACGAGGTTCGAAGATCGCATGAGGAAGATCGAGAAAGAACCAAGGGTCGCCAGAGAGGGTCGGTTGAGCTAACGAGCGGCTGAACAACGCAGGGAACTGACATGGGTGGAGAATAGGAACCGGAGAGAAGGATCAGCGACGGGTGGCGACGCCCGAGTGCGAAAGAAGAGCTCACTTTCCAATCTGAGCCGTAGTGCAAAGGTTGAGGAAACGAGTAGCAGAGGGAGTCGTAGAGTGTGAATGCGCGGACTGGGAACAGCAGGGAAGACTACGTACCGTGGTGAAATAGCGCCAGTGTTGACGGAATCAGCCGCAAATCAAGGATCTGGACTATTCCCAGAGGTACGGTGCGCTAGCATCAAAGCGACATGGCACCCGTGAGACTGAGAACGAGCCTAAGGACGAGTACGAGCACGAAGCGAGTCAAAAGTTAGTAGGAGGGCGAGTACGGATCGGAGAACGAGATGTACGCGCCGGAGTACACCCAACGAGCACGAGTCGAGAATGAGAACGAGTACGAGTTGAGAACGAGAACGAGTTGAGAACGAGTACGAGTTGAGAACGAGTACGAGTCGGAGAACGAGGTAACGACGCGTACGAATTGAGTTGAGATTGAGTACTGGCACAAGTGCGAGTCGAAGAACGAGACAAAGCGACCAGTACGAGTACCAGTACAAGTACGAGAACGAGTCCAAGAACGAGAGAGGGACGAGTTCGAGTTTGAGTACGAGCACGAGAGCCGGAACAGAAGCGAGCACGAGAACGTGTTCGAGTGTGCCACAGATACCAGACGCACGAGTACAGTGGGTAGCAAAGGCTAGACTAGTAATATAAATAGGGACGACCGCGAGGACGTCCCGGCCATCGGCCAACAGTGTCTTCAAGTTACGTAAAAGGACAGAGGGGAACCGCGCAGCGCAGCATTGTGGCTATACGATTTGCCCAACGAGCTGGGCAAGATAGAGGCCCGTTACAATTGTATTGTTCCATCGGTGTGCATAGCTTTTGTTCACGTTCAGTATGATACTTTGCGACGCTATGTGTTCTAACAGTTGAGCCGTACCATCAAGGTTACTGTCCGCAAAGAACTTCAAACGAGATCCGTGAACCTCGGCTTCTTTGCCTGCGACGAGCTGCTTGACCTTGTACCACCCGGGGTGGACCCTGGTGACAACATATGGGCCCACCCATCTGACCAACAGCTTGCTCATGTGCTTCTCATCCACCCTGGAACGCAAAACATAGTCACCCGTAGAGAAATTCACGACGTTTTCCCCTCGTCCCTTCTTTTTATTGAGCAGCGTTTGCTTTTCACGGATATCCGCCACCACCCGGTGCATTTCACCAATACTAGTACGAAGTTTCGCCAAAGCACTTTCGACTGTCTCGTTACTTATCAGTTCCGTCAAACCTCCAGGCGCAGGCTCCGACAAAAAAGGATAGTTGAATGGCGATGGACGAGCCAAGCCTGTGAAAACCTCCACTGGGGCTCTGTTCGCCAGGACTGCACCAGAATGTGGCTAAGACTTGCTTGCATAACTGGGGTCAGTGTCTCCCAGCTGCCTTAACAAAAAATTTTAAAATTAAATCTTTAACAAAGCTTGATCCACCTTGTACTCAAGGATCATTACCCATAAGACCTAAACGATATCTCTATTGAGATGTTCAATCGACCCATTAACCCCTGGGCTATATGCCACTGAGAAAGCTGTTCGCGTTTCATCTGCGCACAGAGCTCCTCCATCATGGAATCCTTAAAATGGGAGCCCTGATCGCTTATCCACAGGCGCGGTTCGCCAAACCGTGCATGCCAATTAAGAATCGCTTTCGCGACGACCGTGCTGGTCGGTACTGCACACGTCACGAGCTCGCAGAAATAGCTGACATCATTCTTCATTGCCAAAATGTCTTCATTCGGACCAATGAAGCTCCGAGATATAGGAAGTCCCAGTGCAAAGCGTCATCCCTGGTTTCCGCACGAAATCTTTCACTCCAAGGCCTGGGTATAATCCTCTCTCCTTTCACATTTGACAAAGCAGACAACTCTTCAGAAATGTATCCACACGTTGCCGCAGACCGGATATGTAGAACACCGTGGACAGATTTCTCATCATCGGTTGCCGGCCACGGTGACCTTGTTGTCCGCAATGTGCTATAATCATCAAGCGGTCACTCAGCTGCTTCGCCTTTGGCGGCACCCATAGTCGACCGTCGTGGACGAGCAGACCATCATCCCGTTCATTAAGTTCTTGTGGCAATGAACGTGGTCGGTGCTGAGATTGAGCCTGTTCCAGATCGGCCAGCGTTGGCCAAACGAATCCCTCAGAATCTAGCGGTCTCAGCGTGGGTCGTTATTGATGGCGGCCATTTCGGGTTTGCACGCGGTTAATTTTAGTTACAGGCTTCTCCTGATAGCCCCAGCGCGTCAGCATGTCGGCCCACAGGTTGGTTTCGTCGGCGATGTGGTAAATCTGGTACCGAAACTCTGTTAACTTCATTGCCCATCGAAGCAATTTGCCCCTAACATGTTTGTTGATATCGTCACCAGGTGCGAAGACATGTATCAAATCCCGATGGTCACAGTATAACCGGAAGCCTTCCTGTCGCAGTAGCAAATAATTTAACTTCTCGCACGCTGTCACAATGGGCAGTGCTTCTTTCTCAATTACAGACCAATTCTTCTGAGCCCAGTGAAAACGCCAGTCAAACACGTCAAGAGCTGGTGGTGTTGGTCTGCTACTGCGCAGTCCGGGTTCCAGTTCTCCACTTGCGAGACAATCACACTCCAAGCCTTGTCAGATGCGTCCGTCAGTAGAACCATTTGAGCCGTTGGCGATGGGTGATGCATCACGCTGAGGTCGCCAGCAAGGTTTTCATATTATTAAACGCTTGCTGTCCTCGCTTGTCATCTCAATCGGTACCTTGGCCGCCACACGCTTTGTCTTCTTTTTGTGCCGAAGCGCTTTGTCCAAGCAGACCTGCAATGGCTGTATTGCCTCTGCATAGCCTACTCTCACGAAGCCAATTAGCAGCACATTTAAACTGTTGCAGGTCACCAGCTGTTCTGGGGCAAGGCATGGTCGTCAACGCATCGATACGGGCAGCATCATGCCGTACGCCTTGGCCATCAATTATTTTTCCACACACTTCACGAAACGTTGGTATATGCTCGATTTCTTAGCACTGAGCTTTAATCCATACTGGTCCACCAGTTGAAACAAGCGTCGGAGCTTGCTGAGGTACTCTAGGATGGTCCAAGCATACAGCAGCAAGTCATCTATCCACGCGAGAAAGATGTTTGTACAAGAGCTCACGAAAACATTTCTCCATAGTACGCTGGAAATGTAGCACTGCATCACTACATCCCTGTGGAACCCTTGCAGGTGTGTAAATTTTGTTGTGGGTCATGTACGACATTATTGCCTGGCACGCCTTGGCCAGCGCCAGCTGCCAGAACGACTTGATAAAGTCGAACAAGCCGAAATGCTTCATACCCCGCACGTTCTTCGTGATGATCCGTAGAATCGGCATGATTCCTGCCACAGCTTCAGACATCCCATTCACTCATAGGTAGTTACAAGCTTGCCTATATTCGGTAGAAGCTGCAGTACTACCTGGCTTGGTGACTGGCAGTGCCGCATGCCGCATTAGCCCATCTGCTGCTTGCATTTTCGAATATCCATCCGAACTCCTCCAGTTTGTTGTTGAGTTCCTCATAAACTTCCTCTGATGCGGAGGGTATTGCCTAGCTTTGTACTGCACCGGTTGGGCGCCTTCCTTAAGTCGAATGAACAGTGGGGAACCTTAGCCGGTGGGTCATCCCCCAATTGAAGTCGCCAGATATCAAACTCCTCTACAATTTTCTCCAGTTCATTAAGATACTCCACAGGTAATCCATTATCAATAGCAGCATCAATTAATTTAATCATTGCATCCATTATATCGTCGGTCACTTCGAATCCAATAGCTTCATCATCTTCACGGCCGGTTGGATCATCATCAATCATGTCCCTATTTTCCGCAAGTTGTTCCAGTTGCCGGTCGGCGTCAATACCTAGGTCAGACAACACGTCCTTCCACAGGACAAATTCATCATCAGCGTCCTCTATCACCAAACAGTTCACCGGCTCAACCATATTCACCAGCCCTGCGGCGGTGTTCAATTTCACGTTCAACTTGACTTTCCCAGTTGGAGTGAGTTTGTGCCCACCAAACGTCTTCGCTATCACCTTATTGTGCACTTTCATCACCTTGACGGAGCGGTCCTGCTCCATTAACTTCTGAACATGGTCTCTTCCGATGGCACTAACTGCCGCCCCGAAATCTGCGCAAAAGGGCATTGAGTATTTGCTATTAAGCTCCACTGTCGGAGCGTTCTCGGTCAAGCACTTCGATGCGCCGAATCCTTCATTGCTGAACACCAACCTTCCACACCTTCCTCTCATGGTTGCGCCGCTCATGGTGCTCTCGCAGTAATCGCTTCTTTATCTTCAGGAGACCCCTCCGGGCAGTGCACCAGCCAATGGGTACCTTTGCGCTTGAGACAACCTCCATCAGGCGGTGGAGTGACATCCCTCTTCACGGGCGGATCAGTCTTCTCAGGCTTGCTTTGCCCCTTGGCGAATGACTTGGACATTGCCGCATTACTGCCAATTCGCACCTTCTGTTTTGATCGACTGCTGAAATCGGAGGCAATACCCTCATCAGGTCTCGTAGCTTTGCGTTGTCCTTTTTCCGCTGGAGGTCGCGTTCGTGTTCGAAAGTTCTTTCGAGAAGCATTGAAACAAGTCTCGCTCATCCGTACGAGCTGAGCGCTTCTGGTACGCCAAAATTGCTTCGACATCTCCTCGCAGAGCTGGGGGTTCGATCGCTCCTACGAACATCTTACACTTGAGCTTCTTTCCCTCGTTATCAGTAAAGAATCCGCGCCTGCCATGTTCTTCAATCAGTTGCCTCCCAGCCTTACAGAACTGGATCACTCATCTGCGAACGTCAGTTTCCTTTAGATTCATTTTAACCGTCAGCTTAAACTCAGCGGCGACGTTGGGAACAATGTTGTTAACGACGGTCGCTATGACGCCATCAATCTTCGTTGTTGGCATGTCGTCAGTGACATCGTCGATCGCGATTCCCCATTCCAGATCACATAGCACCTCGAGCAAGCCCCGCGTAAACGAGTCTTAATGCTCGTAATGGCTTCGGCCACCTTTTCTTGGTCGTGGTGAAGTCTCATGGCAACCTGCTGCTCGTAGTCCTTCTCACCCGACGCCACTTGACTAACGCAGCGTGTGACGTGCTCTCAATTATATGAGCTGTCAGCGGGACTAACAGCGGGACACCCATTGACGTAGCCTTGAGTATCTTGGTATCCGTAGTCTTCATGTTGACCACGAACTAAAGTTAACTTTGTAGTAGGTCTCAGTGAAGACACCTCTAGGGGAGCTGGCACTCCCTGAACACTTGTGCCGAGTATATTCTCCAAAGCAAAAGGTAAACTATCTACTCTTAGCACTACGTTCTTACCAGCCTGGTGGGAGTTGCTGTTGTGACGTTATCGTCTCACACCAGCTGTGATGCTATCGCCTTGTCCCCGAGGCCTCCCAGCTTAGACACTACCGTCTTACAGGTCCTCTCCCAGCTGTAGTGTTGTGTGAGGCTTTCATGTCAACAACCTATTCCAGAAACATGCCAGGGGCTGAGGTGCTTAAAGATCTTGAAGAGGTTCCATTTCGGGTTGTGGATCCGGATAAGCGGTCGCGCTTCAACCAGCGTGACTGCGAAAAACTGATGCTGATCGTTGCTCGTCGCAAGACGTATTCGGCGTTTCACGGCAATGGCGAGTTGGAGTGGCAAGCGGTTGCAGACGAACTGAATGAGGCTGTTGACGCCTCATTTTCCCTCAGGGCATGTCGTGACAAGGTTGCTGCTCTGATAAAGAAGCACAAACAAGAATTAGTGGCAAGCCGCCGAGCTAGTGGTGTTTCTAAAGAGCATACGACGTTGAGCAACTTTAGCCGCCTTCGACGTGAAAATTGGGTGCTAAGGCACTGTCGGCACCACCACCAATACTCTGGTTCATTGTATTCTCCGCAGGCCTCCAGCGAGCTTGTCCGTCGGTAAAGACTTCAAATTGGAGTTAGTAGCTATATCGTGGCTGAGTTGTTGCTCATGCGCAAACACCCACCAGATGAATCCAAGCCACTTGATCTAGCAAAGCATTCCACTCGATCCAGCATCTGAAGCTCGACCGCGCCAGTATTTCCCTGTAGAGACGACGAAGGTGGCCATGTGAACGGCGAATGTAAGGTCACTGTGCCATCACCACGATGTTGGATCACTGTACGGCACTGTTCTCCGTCGGATGAGATGCCGTGCGAGCTCACAAAAGGCCCGATACGGATTGCCGCTGCTGCTGTCCGCCATAGTGCGCAAATGACATCTGCAAAGTGGATCCCCAGTTATCTGATATTCACTTTCTAAACCCATCCAATTTGAAGTATGTAATGCTGCAGTTATATCTGCATATGCGTTCACGTACCACTATACTATTGGGGGCCGAGTTGCGTTCCTTCCAGGAACTTATGATAGCTGGATCGCACGGCTATGAATCACCTAAACTCTATGGACTGGTTTTGGTCTAAAATAGCGTAAATTACTTGAGCAAGAAGTCTCTAATGATGATGAATAACCACAATATGCAAGTACACTTTTTCATTAAAACATAACTATGGCACTCCAATTTTTTAAAAAAATATCTTAAAAAGATACCATCACACCCCAACTCTTATTACATGTAGTACTTAGCATTGCACACAGAATAGTAATGAGCCAAAATTAATCATACATCATAATTCGTGGTCGCCGGAGCCTCGAAGACCACGAGTGAATGGAGATCGCGGCGAGACACACAAAGGTACCGTCGACAGAGGTCGCCTCTTCATTTCGTTCAAGCAGTGCTGAGTCAACATGAACAGGGCCCGGGATTGGTGAGAGGGAAGCTGAAGGAGGGCGCGTAACAAAGCAGCAACTTAAGTACGGCATCTGTTCGCGGTTCCCGGGCAGCTAATCTTCACACCCTAACCGGCATCGGTAAGAAACTCGAGGCTCAGTGGGAGTCGCTATACTCACAGCCCTTAGCCGAATTTAAGCTACTGCGCAAGACCGAGGTTATGGTTTCGGTTCGGTTGGTAGTATCACGATCGAGGGCAGTACTCACAGCACCTACAACAATGTATCATGATCGAGAGCAGTGCTCACAGCACCTACAACAATGCATTCACAGTTCGCGGTGTTCCTGTCGCTTTAAGATGGCAAATTGCCACGTGCAGGCATTCCACGAGCGCTACAATATCGTCCCTCGGTGCCTGAAAAGTAACAAGCAGGTCACTGAGGCCAAACAGCAGCTCATCGACACCGCGATGGCCATCCGCCCGAGGAAACGGAAGCATCAGTTTGATGAAGAGGCTATCCCCCCAGTCATATGATTGGTTTTGATGGGGAGCCACCTCATGATTGATCTGGACAATGGCAAAACCCTCGACTTTCAAAGAGATGAGGTATCCCAAATTGTGTCGGGTACGTTTGGCGTATTTATTGGTTGCTTTCAATTAATTTGGTATTAATTAGAGGATATTTCCCCATAACGAGAAAATTTGAGGGTTTCAGGCTGGGAAGGCACCACGATGTTTATGCTGCTGAAGGGTAGCCGCAATTCTAAGGCCCTGTGCCCAATACTGATATCAAGAATAATTATTCCATCTATCCGATTCAGGGCTTGCTCGACACCGGTTACGACGTATGTTATCGGTCCTCGACTTCGGCTTGCATCAGCATCGTCAACATGGTGCAATGGATCCGTGGTGTTAGAATATGGGGGGCTAGCGGACCGTTTGCTGTTGGTCGTGCGCTTCAGATGGACAATTGCAGCGAGCGTTTAAGCGATGGGGTGCAGGAGACAGCAAAGCTGTTAAAGACTACGATCGCGTCTTCCCGGCTAATGCAATGGATAAGGTACAGCCAGCAGACCTATTCCCTATCCAAGACCCAGAGCTCACTGGCCCCGCCTGTGTGAGGCTCGGCATATGTCGACTAGGTGAGTGGGCGAATAAGTCGCTTACCTGAGCAAGCATGTTTTCATAGATACGACAGCTGAGTGCGTTCGGTGCGTCAACCTGGAAGTCGACGACAAGGAGTGCAACACGTGCCTGAAAGCCTTGCTGCTGTGCGGTCTAGATGTTTTTATCGATGGCGTCTAGAGAGCAGTTAGCCACCTCTCAATTCTACAGCCCAGTACCCAGCGAGTATGAGCGCGGATATAACGAGGTTAAAGTGGGGTGAAGGAGATATACCGCGTTTATTATTCACGCACGTATATAGTCGTGCATCTCAGGTAGTCAGTCCGTTTTTCGAACCTCGTAGCCTTGCACCACAATTGGTCATAGCCCGACTAATAAGGGGGGGGGGGGCAGCCACATGTATAATACAATTGTACAGTGTATCCATAAAACAGAACATAACCTTCGCGAGACTTCCGTTTTACCAGGATAGCGCGGAGGATGAGGAAATCTTACATACACGGTTATATTTGGTGCTCAGCACTGCATACCATACAGCAGCATTGTAGCGGAGACGGGACAACCCTCAGTTAGTCGCGTCGTTTACCATCCCTGTTTTAAGAGAATACACCGGGGATTTGTTTAAGAGCCCCCCCCCATCACTTTCAAGGCAGTACCGGAGACGCTGTCGCCTCACCAGGTTCTCAGCTCGTGGCCCCGCTGCCGCCCGCCGCTCTGCTGTCGCTCTCAGTTATCACGTAATGATTAACGGCTTGTGGTTGTCTACGGACAAATGTACGCACAAATGCTTACGCTCAGTTATCAGGTAATGATCAACGGATTGTGACTGTCTACGGACACAAGGACACATGTACGCATAAATGCTTTCCTTTGCTTAGTGTCGGGATTTTGCTCTTCTATTCGTTGGTCAGGGCTGGACCGTGATTTGTGGACGACCTGCGGATTGGTTACACTGCTGGACACGCTTCCGTTTGGTCTGCGATAGACCAGCATCTCGCGGCCAGACATGTACATGCTTCCCACGGTCCCTAACGCATACAAGACGTGTACCCAACAACCCTGCTTCCAGCACAGGCGATAGGGGCAGGTACGAGCTTCGATATCGACTTCCAATCCTGACAATGGCATGTCAAGGTGTTCCATCCGGGCGGTCTCCACTCCAAGCTGCGCTGCAACGGATAGGCCCTCCCTAGAACGGCGGTCGATGACGTCATAGATTCTTGTTGACAGGACTGCAAACACGTTGACAGTCTGACGATTCTCGTTTGTGTCGATGTTTCCCAGCAAGAAACTGATGCTGTTGTGTTGCGGGCGACATTCATGGAGTAGGCCAGCGCGTGCCAGAGCTCTAGTACGCCGAACAAGGCGATCATCAAACGTAGGCTAGTTTGGAAAGCGTGTGCACGAATGCTCTCCGCCCTACAGAGAATATCTGGAGCTGGTCGAGAAGGGCTTCCCACCTTGAGTCTGCGGCGCAGAGTGACATCGCGTTTGAGTGCAGCGTTGTAAGTCTCGCAGGGGTTATTTGTTGTAGCGAAGCCGCTAGGAGTGCGGTAACACTACCAACGCCGCACTCGGGGGTTTAGCCAGACCTTTGTTAAGTAGGTTTTGAAATGCGCAAGTTAAATCCACTTACTCCGCTCTTCCATCAGTTCAGCCTGTCGTTGCAGAATCTCAGCATCGGATCGAGAGAAATGCAACTCGTGAACGCGACGAATAACCATTGCAGCGACGATGGACTCGAACCCCCGCGTTTTTTCGTAGATCTTCTTCGCTACGTGAAAGTAGCACATGAGGAAACGGAAGGAAGTGTCTTGGGCACCAAACGCTTCTTGCAGCGCGTTCCACTGGGCACTGTCGGCATCGCCATACATTATCACTCGTAACGGCTTGCCTGTCACGGCGGTGAAGACCTGACGAAGCATCGACAGTACCTCGGCGTACTGAGCTTCTTGTTGTTGCGACACTATGAAAACTAGCAAGCAAGTGCAAGCACCTGGCTCGACCCGAAATTCCGACCACAATCACGGGATAACCGACCTGAGTCAACTTGTACGTTGCATCTACGTGTAGGGCGAACGACTCCGGGTCACGATCAGCTTGACGCAGAAACCGTTTGGTGCTCACGCCAACCACAAAGGGCCGATGGTAACTACCGTTACCGACAATCGGGTTGCCCTCCCTGTCGGTATTCAAGGTAAAAATGGACGGCGTTGTCTTTTCTTCGTGGCCCATGAAGGCTGCCTCCTTTATTTTGAGCCAAATAGTAGCCAAAACGTCGCTTCCACCAAGACGGGTAGCGACGTAGTGGTGGACGAAGCGCTACACAACCGACAGGGAGGGGGGGGGGAGTGGCCTCAAACAGGTTGAAGCGCTTGATATATATAAGGGAGCGCCAAATTCTGGCTGGGCGGAGACCTTGCAATGCCTAGTCGCGCAACGCTTCCTTCATCAGGTGTGTGTGTGTGTGGGGGGGGGGGGGGTCAGGCGAGGCTTGACCGCGATTGCACCGGGATGACGTGCGCATGGACTTCATCCGGGGTCTCGAGGTCGAGAATCTGGCACGATAAAACACGGCCGCGCCAGGGACATTTCAATGTTGGCTGGGCCGATGAGCAGGCAGTGCAGCCGCCCTGCCGAAGCTGCGTCCGCATGGAATGGGGTGTTGCATCGCTGCAAATGCAGCACTGGCTTAAATCGCTCTTATCAATAGTGAATCGCTTCAAGCTCTCCAGCAGCATGTCAGCATCCGCTCGGGTAATGTCGGCAACGAGGCTTCCCCAGAAAATCCGGCGATGCACGACAGTGGGGGGAGCGGCGGTGTGGGTGGGGGCGATACGGTATCAGATCGAGAATGATGAACTAGGTGCCACAATGCGCTACTTTCAAATGTTTTCGCTGGTCTAAATCAATGCAATACTGGAGTTTAATTGGTCATAACTTTCGTGGCGTGCACGCTGCGAGTGATGTAGTGTAGGGTGCGAAATTGGTGGTGGTCGTCGAGATACGGTTGTGACTATCGGTAATTTTATGTGGCACTCGTGTACCTAACAGTGTTGATGTACAGTTACAGTGCTGGTAGTAGTTTTTGTCGTGGTCAGGGCAGGTCCTCGCAAAGGATCCACCCCCAGATCGGTGTGCCAGGGCGAGGTGAATTTCTATCCCGCCGCCGCATCGCCGAGACGACGTTTTGCCCGATTTAGTGTAGAGCGGACTAGTCTTTGTGGATCTTGCGAGCACCGGGCCTGTCACAGCCAAACATAATACGTTTCAGATTCCTACTTTATCTAACCGCGTGGTTTTGACAACTACTGCATAGATGTGATGCATTCCTAGCTGGCGATAACTTGCTTCATCTCCTCAGGCGAAGCAAAATATAATTTTTATTTGTCTCATACATGTGTCGCACAAGCACGATTAAAAAATAAATAATGGGGGGTATTGAGGCTCGTAGGGGCGACTTGCGTTCGGCGCCATGAGCAAAGACACCTCGGGCAAGAACCGCACAGGGACCACTAGTAGCGAGGCCGGCAACGGGCCAAGACGGGTCAGGGAGGCCACATACACCGAGACAACGGGAAACGAGAACAACCGTAACAAAGCGAATATAGTGGTTGCACTAGCACGAGGCGAACTATACTCCGACATATTCTATATAAGAGTCACTATCTAAGAAAAGCGGCCCGACTTTTACTGCTGCCGCGAGACGGGCGTCGATTTGAAGCGCTAGCAGTTGAAGCAGGGAGTTCGCCGTCGGAGACCCGAGGCGAAGACGTTTAATTTGACGGTATTTATCGCACCAATAGCTATCGATACCGCCCGCGCTGGTCGCAACGCAAGGGCTAGCACGGAGATAAAACCTGCTGGACCATATGGCCCGACCAGGGCGCGTGGTGGTTATATGAGCTCATGCTACGCACGAATCCAAAGGGTGAGCTCGGGTTCTGCCGCCACCGCGTTAACACAGGCTATAAAGAAGTACGCAAAACGCCCTTCTTCAACTTCAACATAAATGTACCCAGGAACACTAATAGGATGAAAGTGTCTGACAGTCTGTAAATATTTTGAAACATTTCATATTTCTACTGGCAGTGTGCTAATCGTTCATTGATCAATTTGCGCTCTACTACCATGGCCACTCCCCCACCGACCCAATCAACTCCGCCTGCAGTTCCTATTCGTCCGCGTCCTCACCCCATTCATTCTGCCTACCAACAGGACGGCCGCATGGTGACCGAGCTACTGATGGACTCCTGGTTCAAGCAAGAAATGATGCCTACGTCGCAGAGAATCGCAGTCTCCAATCAAGTCTCCGCACTTCGGACTCGCATCACGTACTATGTTGAACTTGGCCCAGTCTGGCTACACGACAGCCGTGAATGAGGACGATGTTGCGCGCCATTCTTCATGATTGGTTTGCTGCCGACGTTGAAGCGTATATGGCGAACGAATGGTCGCCACGTCAATATTGTACATTCGTTCTTGAGCTTTTACACATACACTCGAGCTAGTAAAATTTATCGATAGGTTGACCTCCAACGAGTCCTATAAGGTTTATCAGTTTGACCTTTTTTGCTGATCCGTATTGCAACAGTAGCACCCGGAATCGCGAGAAAGACAGCGTGCTGGTTCTACTAAAAACAAGGGCCTTCAAAATATGAGCGGTCTGAAACATCCCCAAATCCAAGCTTTTTCATTAATACAGACAACGTTGAATAAATGCGGCAACGAAAAAACCAGCAAAAACAATTGTACTTTTCACTGTGAAAAATTTGACAAGCCAACAAAATCGATCCCTACACTTGTTTTTGCACTCCAGATGGAATTACGTATCTTCTCTATCATTCCGTGAATTTTATGCATATTTTGGTGCGGTTTGTGCGAAATCCCATGTACATTTTATGCCAATTCCGCCAAATCAATTTGGCTTTGCGGCTCATTTACTACGGGGACGCCATTCATGGTGCCGGGTTTATCCGTCTTTGCCTGTATATATATGGACCGCCTGCAATACACACCCATTTACAGTAATCCAAAGTTTTTCGCTGCAAGTGAGTGATCTCGAGGTGGCCCGGATCACCAACAGGACCTGGAGCTCAAAACGCCCGTGAAAAATTGCGCAATATAATTTTGCCATCTCTGGTCAGAGCGGCGGGTTTGGTGGCTGAAGTGTCGCTGTTGGCATTGCTTCCGATCGTGCTGATCTTAGTGGAAGTTTTGAAGGCGCTAGAGCTACTCTATCGGAGGTTTATATAACAAGCATGAAGCGACCTGTCGAATGCTATGATGGATGGGGTATCCCGTTAGAACGCTCGAGGGCGTCCCAGTTTCTCCTCGACGAAATTTAACACCAACCGACGCCCTCATCTCGCTTCTGTAAATTGGCCAATCCGACTGCTGCCGTCCATCTCCTTCCTTCGGAGAATGTTACACTGTCATTGTGGATAGTACGGCAGGTGATCGTGTGGAATCGAGAACTCTTACCGAACAAGTGGTTTCGCTTTCTTCGATTGCAGGTACAGGGAGTGCTTGACATTCAAATAAAAATTCTCTCTATTAGAGAGATTTCGTACGGACAAATCCCCATCCTTTGCCTCAAAGTTTTGTTTAAAACAAGTTTGAGCGACTGCTCTTCACACCTAAATCTCGGGATTCCGTTTGTGTGGGGAATCTCAGCCACCATCCCCACGCTATGGCTGTGATTCACTTGAGCTATTCGCAAAGAGCACAGTTCAAAAGCAGTCAAACTATCAACGCCACCATGGCCGCGCCCCCGCAGCAACAGAGCCTCGGAAGCGCAAAATTTTCACCGAGAAGGACGACATTCTGCTGCTGAAGCAGGTGATCGCCGACGAACCTTTCCGGCATGGCGATGGGAAAGTCATGGACAAGTGAGACAAGCTAGTCGCGGTGTTGCTGTCGTGTTCACCCTCTCGCAGGATAAACTGACCGGTAAAACCGCGCAAAACCGCACTACTGTGCTCATTGGTAAGTTTCTATATCTAACAGGACGGTGCTGATGCTGGTCTAACGTTGGTTTGCCGTGCCATCCCTATATGTAGATGCTGCTAAAAAGAAAAAATGCGAAAGAGGCCTGTCTGTCCGGGGTCGACGTGACGCTCTCGGACAAGGAAGCGCTTGCGGAGGCACCGCTCGAGCGATTGAAGAATATCGACACGAATATCAGGGCCCTTAAGAAAGCAGCAGATACGAACAAGGCAGAAGCCGCTGAGGCTGCTGGAGAAACGGTGCGCAAACTGGCTGTGGAGCGCTTAAAGCGCTCAGCCCCCGATTTTGGTGAAAGCCCTAAAGGGCAAACACGAAGCTTACCAAGCTCGTGGGCATGCTGGCGGAATACAAGGAGAAAGAGTTGGACAAGAAGGAGCAGTGGGAAGCTGAGCGAGCTGACCGTCTTGCTCTTGAGAGGGAGCGTCTTGAGGTAGAGCGATAGCGTCAGCCTTGATAACCAGCGCCTCATGGAGGTCCTAGCAGTTTAGCCAGAAAAAGTAGGTAGTGTCGGAGTGAGTGCTGGAAGGCTAACAAAATGAAGCTTTATGTCTGAGGGTTACATTTCTAGATACCCCAGTAACGTCGGTGGCTCCAAGTCGAAGTATGAGCTAATTTGGTCTCTTTCGTAGTAGCTGGTGTGGCAATTCGTCAGTAGCATTGCCACGAACGGACTTGCCCACTGGGCTGAGCCGCACCTTCAAACCTTTCTTGATATCAACGTAGGCTCACAGCGTTTTCATCAGCTTAAAGTTCCATTCCGCAGACGTCCTAACAGCACTCATCTGTTGAATATGCGCTGATGAGTGGAAAGAACGCGTGTTTGAAACCCGTTACGACGTCCTTGCTGATGCCGTACGCTGGGTCACCGAAAACCGTCCGCCCGTCGAAAAGTGTAGGAGTGTAGGATGTTGATTAAAAAACTTCAACGATCCACTGGCTGCAAACACCATAGTGTCGTGACGTCTGCCTTCATTCTGCCTTCATACGGTCCGTAGAAGTGTATAAACAGTCCGTCTGGTGTCGTAAGACCTGTAATGTTACCCACAACCATGCTAGATAACTCATATTATCTCCAAACCGCTTCGATTTTGTATATCTTACCCTGAAATACGAGGCAATGAACTCTCTTGTGGCCGTTGTAGACGCTACGTTGCAAGTTGACGCCATCTCCCATTGCCTTGGGCCGGCAAAAAGGAATTTTAGTCTCATCTGGAAATGCGAACACACCTTCCTTCAATGTGTGTGCGCGCCGAAATTGCAGCGCAATACTGGTCCATACGACGTGCGGCCAACTGAGTCTGAAAGGATTGCTTGTCTTTATACCTGTCATCTAAATAGTCGACTGATCATAATAACATTGGGTTAGCATGCCAGCAATTGCATAGTTGAGAAGTGATGCAACTCACCCATGCATAGGAATATGCGGCACAAGCTGCCAGCGGATCGACCAAGCTTCCCGGACATATCATGCAGTCGACGCGGATAGGACAGCCGATAGAACAGTATGTCCATGGCCTCTTGCTGATTGCACTGATAGTTGCTGGTTGTGATGATGGTTTCGGGGAGGGCAAACAGCGAAGCAAGCCTTCGCACACCTTGTACATCGAAGCGGAAGTCTGCCTCTGCGTTGGCATTCCCGTGTGAGAGAAGGTCGAAGCAAACGCCAGGTATAAGTGGCCGCTCCGGTGCTGCTATCACGTCACATAGCAGTAGCTCAGTCCAGACGTCTTCCATGCTCATTGCCCACAGAACGAGGTGGAGCTCAAGAGCCTCGTCTTGGGTGAACCGCATCCTTTCCGCGGTGACCTCCGCTCCATTCATGTAGTAGTAGTACAGTGCAATACAGTGACAAACAATCCGTCTCCCATGATAAGAGTACGACAAGGATTGCGCGAAATCTGTCCACGAAATTTCTTACCCCAGTCTCAAAAAGCATCAGGCAAGGGTAAGGCGGGGGCAGGGAAAATGGCGAAATCTCTCTATTGCTGCCGTACGCCTTTTGTATCGACGCTTGTACCCTCACCAAACAGAATTTCAAACAAGGCGCTGCGAATGCACCTTTGGAGATTGCTTTTTTTGACAAAGAGAAAAGTCTGAATCTTAGCTAAGGCTCTTGCCGTGGTGCCGCAATGTGCCAACCACAGGTGTCTATCTCAGAAAAGGCTACCGGCGTTAGACGAAATAGGTTAGTAAGAAGACGGTTCCAACTACTGGAAACATTCGCTCATCGTCACGACGATCAAGAGTGACTTTCAAACTGCCGTCTTATCATTTTTGTAACAACTTGTGCAGGTCCCATATCTGAACCAACATTCTAGACTGTGCTATGTAACTTGGTCTTGCGTTTGAAATTGTATACGAACACGGCGATGACGAAGCTTGCAGAGAGCATCGTTTTTTTTTTCCTTCCAATCCGCGCTCCGTAAACAAAGCAGACAACATGCTGTTTCCCCCCTAATACGCCTTCGCCGGGGCAACGTGTAATGTGTATTGCAAGCGAACACAGGGGCGTGCCAAAAAGGGGTGACCGAGCGACGATAATATTGCCACCGCCAAGAGGGGCAAACCTGCAGATCGATCTACGGAGGGGCGGTAGTAGTTCCAGCATCGCTTGGGGCGCGGCAGTATCAGATGAATTTAAACGCCGCCTATTTTTTTCGTTCACATTCACGTCAAGGGATCTACCTTCAAAGAGCACTTCCAGGGCAAAAAGGTCGTTATTGTTCTCGACAATGCACCAGCTCACATCCAGACGGAAGAGCAAGTCACTGAGCACGAATATATGGTGCTCCTCGGTCTGGCTTCTTATTCGTTAATGTGCAATCCAGCGATCGGACAATTCATTATAGAAATTGATTAGGAGGCTCGTCAAACTAATAATAACAAGGGCAATACCCGATGTCGCAATAATAATTCTTCAGTAATATACGTAATAATATCCCGTTGTACCCGTATGTAATTTTTGAATATTATCGTGTCTGCGGTGGGTATCGATGTATGTCCCAAGAAAACACTTACAAAAATCACGCTTTTGAGATTAATAAGAGATAATACCTCCGACACCGGTTAGCTACCGCGTGTTTGGGTCCATGATGGATCGTAGGCGTTGTGCGTGGGAATTTATTCCCCGAGGGCATGCTGAGGGGTGAATTATGACTGTAGTGGAGGGGGGGGGGGGGCAGTCTTTTATTAACTAGATGAATCACGTGTTTTACCATTCGGCTTGCTACTACGTGTTACTTGTGCTCTAGTCGTTGTGCCGGCGACCTCGCTCTCACAGTTAGCAAGCAAGTTGTAGCTCCGGAGAGCACAGTTGGCAGGAAGAAACACAATCATCTCGAAATGAGCCGGAAAAAGACGACCGCGCTGTGACGTCATCACCAGCTTGCACTGGGAGAAAAGTCGCTCAACCCGGTTGCTGTCGGGAGGAATTAAACGCACAGCGTCCTGGTACGTAACCGTAGTGGCCATGCATGGGCGCTTCGCTTGGCAGAGAGCGACAGCAGCAAAGTTCTCCTTGGCGCGCTTCGTTGTCGTTGTCTGTACCGCTGGTAACTCGAACCGATTAATTGCCCGCTCGTCGGCGGTTGAGAGACGCCGGACACGAAGGAGCTTGACAGCCGCATTTTCAAACTCTGGTGAGTAGACGATGCGTGCGTCCGACTTCAAGTACGCTGCCATCGACGGATACTTAGCCATCACGGCGTCGAAGAGTACGCGCACATCCGCCAACGAGCATTGCTCGCCTCTGCAGCTGGACGCACATGCTGTCGAGTTCTTTCAACTGGCTGGTGAGCTGAACAATTTTCCGATGGGTGCTTGGGCGAGGAACCAGATTTCTACATTGGAGACCATCTTTGCAGCATCCCGGATCTCAAGGTATCGAGCGAGCATTTTGTACATAGACGACCAGCGTGTGAGGTTTTCCTTCTTCGCCTTTAGCTTGGTATGATTCATAAGCTGGGCGTGGTTGTTGGGCGTGCGAAGCTGAACGCAGAGAGCTTGAACCTCGTCCACGATGTCCTTATGTTTGGCGATAAAGCGTGCCACGGCGAGGTTAGAGCGATGGCTCGCACATCCGAAAAGAGACGCCGACAGACGAGCCGTAATCGCTTGGTTCGTGACGCATTTGTCGCCCACACAAAACTGGATCATGTCGAGTCGCTTGTGGTAGACCCCGAGCACATTCTCGATCATCTCGATATGAGCTCCGCGGTCTGGCCGTCCTCATCTGCCTAGATTGCCAACAGTGGCTGCTCATGCTCTTTGTTCTTGTCATACACTGTGTCGATCGCCATAAAGGGCATCGGTCCGCACGTCCATCCGTCGAACATGAGCCCGAATCAGCCCCCATGCGACTAGCAAGCTTGATGCCGACGTTTCTTGACATATGGGTGATGTAGCGCAGCAGGGTCTTCGATGAGATCGGTTGGAGACGCGACATCGATCGGGTAAGTGGGTCGTCGACCTCCGCAAGAGCGTGGTTGCGCATGATAACCCACTCCATCCACTAGTAGATCTCCATCGTCTTCTCGTCGACGAAGCCGTGTCTCGTAAGCGTGCCGGAGAGTGGTGCTGAGTAGCAGCGAAGATTTCAACAAGATCCAGGTGCTTGACGACGAGATGGCTCATTAGGTTCGAATATCCTATACGTGTGGTCTGCTTGCGCGTGGTGTCGCAGCTCGTGCACTTAAAGACGCCGTCGTCGCAGGCAGCGAAGAAAAGTTGCGAAGAGCCTTGGAGGACATGGTGGCTGGTCGGTTGAAAGTTCGAGAATGATGCAAAGGACCTTAAATATCGGGGCTGCTTGAGCTCTGGGGCCACAGAGAACCAACCAATGTTGGATCCCCTAATAGAGCAATGTTGGAGATAAATACTATTATTACTGGTCCAATTATATATTTTACGGATCGGGCGATTTCTCAATAATAAGTTATTCCGTCAATACAATGCAGAATATATTGTATATTGATTATTTTTTCCGATCGCTGGTGCAATCCCATTGAAGATAAACAATACCTTGATACACTATACTGATTGTGTTGTTTTTAGCGCTCACTACATATGTACTCTACGCAGGGTGCTTCAATGTCCTAAAACCCGGCATCAACGAGGACCTCGCGATCGCAAAAAAAAAGGAGAGCTCGTTGAAGCCCGACCGCGTGGGCAGCTCACAGCTGCGTGCGTACAGATCCGATAGGGAGCGACCAGGCGCAACTTCGGCTGTATGGGCATCCGCCTGGCGACGAAGATGGCACTTCACTATCAACATGCTGCTGCAGCTGCCGAGCACATGGATGATATGGAGTACGGCGCCTAATTTTCATAATGAAGGACCACTCGTCGCTACCAGACCGCTTTGCTTTGCGATTTAACCACTTTGACCGGCTTGTTTAGCTTCCTTTTGTTAAAATTAATGCAAATATTCGGTCTCATTTTTGGGCAATGTTTGCAACACCACATTGAAGTGGACTGGTGCCACATTACTCCGAAAAGGTATAGTAGTAGCAACCTCAATCCCATGAAGCATCAGGCTCGGGCTAAAACAGTAGGTTAAGGATTTATATTGCCAACAACATGAAGAGGAAGACTTTCTCCTAATCCAGCCTGATGGGTATAGCAGGTTGCACTACAGCCACGCCGTTTCTTTGCGGTATCTCCACTTGATCCGAACATAATATTTGTTGAGCGACATGGGCAAGGGCGCACGCGCTTCTGCGTACTCCTTCACGGCTGATTTCATGGCATTGGCTTCTAGGTGCGTCGAGGTAGTTCACTTCGTTCATCGACACTCAATTATCGCATGCATCGCATCCGCATGGTTCGTACGAGACAATTTAACCCAGAAAACTTCGCATATATGGTGAACTTGCTGCAGCAGCGACTATAAGAATAACCCGAACGCGGAGTTGCTTTTTTTTTTTACCTGAAGCGTTCCATAATTTCACAAGAGCTTCCCCTCTACCAGATATGACCGCGGACTTCGACACGAGAAAGAAAACCTGTCAAAGCATGTTTTGGTGCTTTCCGCACTATTCACATGTACAATTTATTAGCGCCATTTTCAATCATATTTTGCTGCCATGCAACCGTCGGCCGCCCACTCCTGATACGGCAAGTCATGTCCTATCTGTAACCGCCACGTCATTAGTGCTGTTGTGGTTGTGGGCCGTAGTGACTTGGAAGCCCTTCACATCGTGAGATAATGCTTCGAAAGCACTGTTTTCACTACAGGGTGCGTTGATAGCTGGGTGTTTGGCTGTGGGAGCGTCCAATACTATATCTAAGTGACCAATCTAACGTTACTTCAACTCCCAATGTTGGGAGTTCATTGTGATCATTCTCTGGCGGTTTACAATCCAATAATTGAGGGTCAAGCCGTCAATTCATTGTCACAAATGGCAAGTGCATAATGGATTGTCCATCCCTGCTTCACGCCATTGCTGCTGGTGTTGCGGCCCGTACGTCACTGCGGTGGCGAGCCCTATTGCGATTCATTAGTGGTCCACGTGATGGATATGCCAAACATCCCCGAGGTTGAGATCGACTACGCCCCCGCGACTGTAATCTGCTGCGTCCTCGTTGTGGGAACGCAACGTCCTGACTCTTAAGCTTACAGTGAGGCCGTCAAATATGACCGCGATAGAAAATTGTAGTAATTCCTCGCCACAGACAGAGCAAACTCGATCTGTCCTTTCTCGTTTTCAAGTTTGCGCTTAAGCTGTTTTTCTGGTCCTTTCGTTTTTTCATGAAATAAAACCGATGGCTCTTCATCCTGCCAAGTTTCTCCATCTTAAGGCCACAGTGCTTGCATTCGTACGTCTTGGACGGGACGCTACTGACAACATCAGGTTCCCGTTGCATTCCCGCATTTTAAAGAGCGAACACCATATTCGCTAGCCTTCGCTGTACACCCCCACGAAAATCACCGAAGACACCTTCCGTTGACGAGCCTCATGCTCGTTAGCCCGTGCTGGGAACGCATGAACGAGAACCAATCGAACCGGCAACCACCTCAGTGCTGGTGGTTTTAATAGAGAAAATGCAGGATTTTGCCGGATTGGGGGGATTTCGGCCAATCAGAACCACAGACTCGGTCTGCGATTCGGCAATGTCCGGCGTCCTGCAGTATGCACATCACAGTGCACGCAGGCCGAGGGGGTCGTCTCGCTATCACATAACTAACTGGCTTGGACAGCGTATGCGAACAAGATGGACAAGGCGATCGATGATCTTCTCAATAGCTTCGCTGCGGGAGGAGAGGACGCCGTATTGCGTGCCCTTCTCCAGCCTCATCGCTCGAAGCAGCTTCGTAGTGGCTGCGTGGAGCTCAAGCTCAATGCAAAGTGTCGCTCGTCTTCACAAGCCAACAAGCAGGTTACATAGATCTCCTGCGCTAGTACCATTCCGACAAAGCGGAAGGCGATCTCGCAGCTTTCACAGGGCCGACCAAGGGAAGGGCAGAGACCACAGAGGTGTCTGAGCCGCGCGCTACTCAACACGATGCATTTCGCTTAGTTAGCGTCATGTTCGGCCCCCAGTTTTGTGGACCCTATGTTTGAGGCAGGCAATAATCAAAAGCGAGAAACTTGGACAAGCGCTCCATCAACGAAAACGGCCAGGATTGGCTTGATATTCCCCACGCTTACAACGAGGACAGGGAGAAATACAAAGGCTTGGTAAATATTCAGCGTTCCCAGTATCGGGGCATCCAGCCATCGGCAGCCACCAATCACTCGAGCGCCAAGCTGCTCGATATGTGGAAAAAGCTTATTGGGCGCTATACTGTTATCCCTGGTAAATCAAAATTTTCTGGGCATAACGAGAGCAATTGTGTTCGTTACTGCAAAGGGTGCATCAATATGCTCTATCATTAAGATTGGCTTCAAGTCCGCTCCAATCAATTGGAAGGAGTGAGAAGAAGATTACCAAGAAAGCTCAACTGTCCACGTTTGCGGGATCTGCAAACAGCTGACAAGGATGCTCCACCTAGCGACGGTTCTAGACAAAATAAGCGTCGTCGTCTTTGTTCATTTGGACACACCGCTGTGTTGGAGTCGGAACATGGAGAAGAGATTGCAGGGCGGCAGTTAGGCTACGAATCGGTAGCGACGGCCTTTACTGCAGCACAAACGGAACTAGCGACGCTTAAATGCTTAAGGATAGTAGCATAAGTGACGAAATGGTGCACGAGGTTGCGCGAAAGGTCGACGTACTTTGTACACCGCAGGATGGATGAGCTGGACCCAAAGTGATAAACTAAGATTATCTTAGTTAGCTCGTAGCAACGGAATTCCACGTAACTTTGCTACTTGGCCATCGCGCACAAGACTGGTATTAGCCCCTGAACAAATTGATCAGATGTATATGGTAGCGTCGTCAGTCGCGCGCCATGTGTCGGATTTCATCGAGAACGGGGTCCCTGGTGAAGCCCAGACGCTCGTTGATGAAGAAATAATGCAGTTTTGCCGCACACAGAATCACCAAAGTAGCTGTCGAAAGGCTAGCTCGAGGAGGTGGTGGAACATGCCCCATTTGCTTGTTAGCAAGCCAAACGCCATCTCATTCGTATGCGAATCTGGAAGAGATATTAGGCGAGCGGATCCTTATGTATATCACTGGACTGGAGGGCTGTAAACGGCGTTAGAAGATGGTTTGTTGCAGTATACGCAGCGTCGGCAACAACATACAGACCGCGCTTCAGACGCTCAATAACACATGGAAGACCGCTGTCATCGTAAGCTCTGGAATCATTCACTCTCCCGGGATGAGTTGCTTCCACGAAAAGAAATCGGGTAAAGGCATCGCAGCATTCCTGTACATTGATGCCGGAATGCATGTACTTCCGCTGAAATAGCGCCTTGCTCCGGCCGCAGCGACAGCATCTTCGTCAGACGTCGCCTGGATATTGCAAAGCCAACCGTCCATTGCAGCCACAACCCGTTCATGATGTTATATTTGCTTCTCGCAGCGAACAATGCTGCCATCTTCAGTGGGCGAGGCCGGAATCGATATCTGCAACTCAGGTGTCTCCACAATAGCTTGCATAACGTCCTTTATTATTCTGTAGCTATTGGAGCTATCACCCCCGCTCTCCCTTCGCAAATCGTCAACCATTCCTCCACAAATATAGCGGATGTCATCCTCCACGCTCACCAGTTCCTCGATTCGCCCAACCATGAGCAGGGCGATCAAATTGGACGAGCATTTGCAAATCCGGTTGGAAACTCTGCCGTCATTCGATAGGTGCGCTTGAACGCGCCTTCACGCAAGAAACGCTCTACCTCTAAATCCCAATGCAGCCTCGGACGAGGCTGCTGCTCGTGATGCTGGCCATGCTCCTCTTCCAACAGGGCCAGTACGAATAACCGCCAGCGTCGGCGAAGCTTGCCTTCGTTCGACATGCTCGCTGGTACTCAGGGAGATGACCTCGTAAACTAGAATGGCACGCAATAAAGAACGAATTGATTATTTTACGACCCGGCACGTCCTGCAATACGGAAAAAAACAACTAAAGCCACACACCATCACTTGCTCACCGTCCGCGTTTCAGAATACTCTACCCACGGTGCCGCCTAAGCAAACCTGGACGAAGCTCGCTGCGTTAAACGAGGGAGACTGTACAAAGTTTCGTTGGGAAAATTTTGCTGCTCCGCAGTGCATTGGGTATAAACGCGTTGGTGCGTCAAATGCGCTAAGGACCGCAAGATGGTGAGCGTTGTCTTAAATGTAAGAGGCCAAGTTGTCAAGACGCTGTGAGACCTGGGACGTGCCTTGTCAACTAAAACATTCTACGAGTGCTTGTCGTCAACCCATTGGATGGTCAAGACTAACGGCAAGAATAGTTCATGTGGTAGCGAACAGTGCTCCGACCACGAGCAAAGATAACGAAGGAAATGCGTGTATACATTCTCCATATGGATGAAAATGCAGTACAGTACATGTATTAATACCACCCGACTTATTTGGAGCACTTCCTTCGTGTGGTCACTCATCTACCGTAATTAAGTAATACAGCGGACACATAAGGATGACACCCCTTCTAATGGACATCAAAACCTCCAATAATTTAAAGTAAAAGAGAATATCTATTATGACGTTACTCGGGGACATCAGCATCTTGTGGAGGCAGTAGCAAATGCGTTCTGAATCTGCCGTTCGCATCGCGAGGACCCACTGGGATATGGTTTGCCTTTCTAAAGCCGCTAATAATGGACTTACTGTCCACCTGTTCCCAAGCCTTACCGATAATATGAGATCGAAGTAAACGTCGCTCGCTCGCGTTTCTAAAGAAGTCGTGGTCCGTGTGCCATTCGAGATACAGATCCCTGAGCATATTCGGCGTTAGTAGTTAAGACAAGTCGAACAGCAAAGATGAGCAGAACGTACTGTATCTTGCTCTTGAAGGAGTGCATTACACTCACGTCCATATGCTGACTGAGCCGGTAATTCCCGGAGGGATATACTGCACCTTCGTGCAGCAGGTCTCCTCAATGTGCTGCTTCATGCTCTCCATCTTATGGACTCGCAGACTGCCAGCATTAGCATACGGCACCCTTCAACGGATGATGTCCATATCCAATAAAGCCATACATCACACTAGTTGTAAGTAAGACATTTCGATTAATAAAACACTTGTCAAACTGCAATACAAACCTCCTCAATCCATTTCACCATTGTAGCGTGGTCACACCACGCCTTTTGTTGGGTGGTGTGAACAACACTAGGGTGGCCCCAGTTGGGATTGGACACGTCCGTGTACACGTCTGTTTTCCTGGGACACCGGAGAATACCATAAACGCGGGCAGTTTTGCCCAATGCAGACGCGCAGAGAAACACACTACAGCAAGAACCATAGTCACCCATCCCTTGTATGACATCAACGTTCTTGGCGCCACGAACGTCGATAGTCAAACGACCAAGATTGTCGATACAAACACCTGTTTGGTCCATCTTGAAGAGACAGTCGTACCGCATTGTTTCTGTGTAACACGGCGGAAAGAACCCGTCCTACTCAACTTCAACAACATTTTTTCTTTTCTTGAGAAGACGCCAGCAATTTCCTATTTCATACCAATAATCAAAGTCAAATCAGCCAAAAAACAAATATAGTCAGCCAGTAACAATAAAAAAATTGAAGCAAAAAATGCACCTGCATATCAGCTCTACGCTTGGTTCCCTTGTGCGTGATGCGGCGGACCACCAGCTTGTTCCGCTCTAAAACGCAAACTGTCCAGGACAGGAGGGCACAACGCGTTTGATGCAGAGAACGCTGCATCAAACTTGCCAATCATCAGCATGATGCACTTCATTGTGACGCATAGGCCTTTTGTCTGCCGCATCAAAAGGATTCATTCGAGTAAACTACAGAATAAACAAAATTAATACGTTGAGATAGCATTCGCATAGCATCATACAACATGTATTACCGTGCTTCCAGCTCAGGATAGAGGATGTAACGGGAGTTGTTAGGCTCCGACAACTTAAAGTACTTGTTAGGTGCTTTTGAGGCAGCTTCCTTTAGCTCAGCTGCGTCCTTGCGTCACCTGTATATAGTAGCACGGGTTATGTGAAAGCTGGCGGCAGCTTCCACAGCGGAGAGCTCTAAAAGCGCGCCCTACAATGCCAGGTTAGTTTCTGTAAACGAAAGACAATGGCAGAGCGACATCCATACCTTATACTTCTTCTTATTCTGTTCTTCGGCCTGCGCGGCATGCTGGACGTATCGATGTGCGGGACGGGTGCCATTGGCGCGGAAAGCGCTGCTCATTTAAAAACCTAATGAGGTATTATTTTTGACTTGATTTCAGCCAGTAATGTTTGGCTCACTCGATCCGACAAATACAGTACCGAAGTCGCCGCGTCAACCATTTTGATTACGAAAACATTAGATGACAGAAGCGATATTACGACATCAAAATTTCAAAAGGGGAGGATAAAAATATCCTAAAGTAGTCTAGATTTGTCACAATTTGCTTTTCAGCCTCTCCGAAACAAGAACCTTTGTGTGTCAGGCGATAGCAAACTGAAAATGCGTCATCAGGGACACTCACTACCTGGCAATCATAATGCTTGGTGACACTTATTAATATTCATTCACCTTCGTGTAGCTCGGCATTATTAGTAGTGCAGTCGGCGCTGGGTTGTTGCCGATGATACGAATGGTGGAGCGCAGTTGTGGAAAGGTCGCGAAACCGTCGAGTCAAAGTAGCATAGCCGTGCACCAAAGTACCGGATCCGATCATCGGACTGAGGGCGAAACCAACAAGAGCAGTACTAGCACATATATTTCATCAATATTTATCTGCCTTATCGGTCGCAATCTGCTCTGGTCTCCCATTCCCATGAGCAGTGCTGCCCCCCCGTATTCTAGGGCAAAATCGACCTGCCCTTCTAAATTGACTTGTGACAATCGATATATTGTGTTCCCGAAGTATTAGGTATTGAAGGCTCCCTGCGGACCCAACGTGATTGCGTGCCGTTTTGCGCCGTGCATCTCACTCCCCAATCAGTCCGCCAAGGCCATAGACGCTCCGAGTCAGACGGCAAAGCGCAAGAGCGAGCGCACGACCAGCAGGAGACCGTCAAGCTGTTCTCTCGCGTCGTCTGTATAGATTGATAGACGCAATGACTCAGCTGCAGAAGCCCCAGAAGACCGTGGCGGACGTCGCCCCCGCCTCGTTCAAGCACATTCCGGCCGTGGGTGCTGACGCCCCGGGCCTTACGTGCCTCGGTGACTTGGTCACCACGACGTTCGTTGCCGAGACGGCTCTACCCACAGACGGCGGTATGTTCCGCGTGCGCGCCTACCGCTCTGTGGGGACTCTGCGCGAGAGCGAGCCCATCGCTATGATCACGGGTGATGTACGCGGTAAGCGAAACGTGCCCGTGCGCGTACACGACCAGTGCTTCACGTCGGAGGTCTTCGGCTCACTCAAGTGCGATTGCAGGGAGCAGCTGGATTATGCCAAGGCGTACACAAAGCAACACGGTGGCGTGGTCATCTACATGCCGCAGGAGGGCCGCGGTATCGGCCTCGCCAACAAGATAATGGCCTATTCTATGCAGGAGCGCGGTCTAGACACAGTGGACGCAAACCGCGTGCTGGGCTTCAAGGACGACTACCGCTCGTACGAGCCCGTACCAGCCATCCTTAAGGACCTGGGCGTCCAGTCTATTCGGCTGTTGACTAACAACCCGCGCAAGATCCGACTGCTGAGTCAACTCGGCATAGCCGTCGAGGGACGACTCCCCGTAGTGATCAAGGGCGGCGAGTACAGCCAAGGATATCTTACGGCCAAGGCGAAGCGAATGGCGCATCTGCTACCTGGCGCTCCTGGTGAGGTATCCGCAGACGGTAGTGGCGAAGACACGTCCACCGACGAGAGTCAGGACGAAGAGGAGCAACTGACAAACCCGCAGGAAGCTGTAGTAGCCGCTTCACCGACGGCATCGTCTTCCTCGTCTTCCGGAGGTTATTAACTGGCTGACTGAAGGACGACGGACAGCAGCATATCAGCGGGTACTCGTCGATCCGACGGCGAGTGTTGGAGACGGACGGATGGCCTGGCCACGAGGACATCGATGACCTTCGCGTGCAGCGCCCTCCCTGATCCATTGCAACCAGCTCGCCCTAGTCTTCGTCGTCCACACGGTCGCTCGGCTTGGCTTGCCCGCATCGCCCACCTTCAACGTTGAGCAAACTGTGCTTGAAGCTGGCGAGCGGCATTTTTTTTAAGTTGCTCGGCAGCTCGACTACGATTCGAGCAACACCGAGACGAAGATGCTGTAGACTATTTAGCACGCCCAGCAGCGCATTGAACAAAAATCATCATTATGCAAACTCGATCATGCCATTATTGATTGAGTCAACTCGGACGTTATGACTGAACCAAGAAACTGCCCGTCACATGATTGGCTAAAATATAATTCATCCTTTATTTTATCCAATAGCACGTCTTGAATATTGTCCAATCCCATCGCTCCACGGTTCCTCCCTTCCCAAAATTATCCAAGTTAAGAAGAACTTCGACAGCTCGAACGTACTTGGCGCGGCACCATTCGTAGCAGCTCCTGAGCGCGTCTAGCCCCTCTGGTCACTGGCCGGCAAAGTAGAGGACGCACTCAATCACCTGTACCTCCGAGAACTCCGCAACAACCGCCCTGCACCCACCGATATCACTGTATTAACATGCTGGATGACAACCGCAAGATCGGGACACTGCTGCTGGGCCTGGGCTTCGCGTTCCTGCTGCTGGGCGTGCTCATGATCTTCGACTCAGCCATGCTGGCGCTGGGTGATGTGCTTTTCTTGAGCGGCGTGGCGCTCACCATCGGGCTCTCACGCACTGTGCGCTTTTTCACGCGCAAGGAGCGGTGGCGCGGTATCGTGTGCTTCCTGGGCGGCATCCTGCTGGTCATGCTGCGCTACCCGGTGCTCGGCATGATCATCCAAAGCTTTGGCTTCCTCAACCTCTTCGGCTCCTTCTTCCCCGTGGCCGTGGCCTTCTTGCGCCAAACGCCCGTGATTGGCAACGTGCTGAACTTGCCAGTA
The DNA here is from genome assembly GCA_033558025.1 of Phytophthora sp. 'mugwort'. Taxonomy (NCBI): domain Eukaryota; phylum Oomycota; class Peronosporomycetes; order Peronosporales; family Peronosporaceae; genus Phytophthora; species Phytophthora sp. 'mugwort'. Next base: position 1,641,731 of record JAUCEF010000004.1, on the reverse strand, counting down.
ATCAGCGACATCGTCGACCGAGTAGCGGGAGCTCAGAAGCGCGGATACCAGGTGTAACTTCAAGTGGTAGGGATGATCTGGAAAGATAGGACAGAAGAAGAGTGATAGACAGCAACATGGCGGAGTTGGTTCGAGTGTAATGTCTTCCGCTTCTGTCACTTTTCGTTTTTTGAAATCAAATTTTTGAAGCAGGAGTGATGGTCTTGCCAAGGAAACTTGGGAAGTTGTGGTGGTTGAACACATGAAACGATTGCTTCAAGTGCTTACACGACAGTTATGAAGCTGAGAAAGAGGCTAAGAGAGAGAGAGAGAGAGAGTTCGACACCGAAGCTGGGACATAGCTTAGCTAACGAACGATGCCGCTAGACAACCTCATTCCGATCGGTGTCGCCTCTGGAGGCCATTCCGGGTCCAAGAAGAGCGGATCAACTGATCTCACGAGTGGCCTTATCTCGATCCCGGGAGCTCGTGACAATGCAGACGTCGATATGTCTGACTTTGACGTGGATGACCTGCTAGGAGACGACTCAAGTAAGAGCAAGACGAAAGCGTCTTTGAAGGACAAGAGCGACGACAAGAAGAAGAAGAAGAAGAAGTCCAAAGACAAGGCCAAGAGCTCGAGCAGCAAGAAGAAGAGCAAGTCAAAGACGAAGAAAATCGCGTTCGACGACGCTATTGACGACGGTGACGCCGCTGACAACTGGGCGTCTTCGGCGAAGAACTGGGATAGTGCTGCTGAGCTGGAAATGACTGCCACTGCTGCTATAAGACGAAAAAATGGCAGCGGGAAGATCGGAGGCGCGTTATATGACGAGTTCGCTCAATTGCTTGGGCTAGAGAGCAGAGATACGGCCGGTGGTGCAGATTTCGGGTCAACTGAGTCTCCTCCGTTGTCACCGGAACCATTGCGGCTGGATAGACACAAGGAGAAGACCGACAAGTTCGACTCGGACGATACTTTCGGGATCTCAGGGTACACTCCAACAGTTCGAAGAGCTACGAAGTTTCAAAGTGTTGATGTCACGAGCGTTAGTGAGGTTGACGAGTCAGTCATACGGGAAGGCGAGAGGATCTCTGCATCTTTTTTCCAAGATAACGACAAAGGCGACTTGAACTCAACGTTACCATTGGAATCAACGCCAGAACGTCGTCGCGGAGGCAGAAGGCAAATAGGTGGCGCTGAATCGGATCCTTTCGGTTCTAGAGCTTCGACTGCACCGTCCAGCTCGACTTTTGAGTCGCTCTTTGGAGGATCCAGCAGTAGAAGAAACGCTCTCGACGATCCATTCGTTAAATCAGATAGAGCTCCGCTAGACGATAACGATTCGAGACAAGAGGGTCTTATAGACCTCGTCGAGGAGAGGAAACCAGATCTCTCTCGAAACGATTCATCGGTAGATGAAACCATGGCGCGTTTATCAGCTAAGGATGATCTGCTTGCAGATTTATTTCCATCAGAACAACGTACTAGTGCTCGAGATGCTCGGCGACAACAGGACTCTGTGTTGTTCTCAAAACGTGATCAAGTAGCTACTGACGACTACGAAAAGAAAACGAAAGTGGAGGAGACAGTTGAGCCAACGCTGGTACCAAAAGCTACAGATCTCACAAAGCAGCAAAACGATCTCTTAGCCGAACTCTTCTCCACTTCGTCCTCCTTGAACAAAACATCAGGCGAGAAACCCCAACAAGACGATTTAAAGCCGAAGTCTGAAGTAGTAGAAGTGAGTTCGGAAACACCATCCAAGCAGAAATCCGCACCGGTAGAGAAAGAGAAACCACCTGTAGACTCGAAGAGCATCAATGTCGATCTCGCCAGCGCTAGAGACAGCTTACTCATGGACTTGCTAGGCGATCTGTCACCTAAACCAAGCGAACCGCTGTTGTCACGACGACGTACTATCAACAGTAACACCAACTCGCCTGACAAGGAAGTCATTAAAGCGGAAGACCTTTTCCAGCGTTCGTTGTCGTCTTCCCCAGTTCACTCACCACCTTGCACAACAGTGCCAGAAACGTCAGCAGAGACACATCCACCAGCTTCAGCAGCAACAAGCAAAAGACCAGTCACTCCACCGTCACCGGGACGTAGACGATCACTTACAATAGAAAACAAAGGTGCATTGGCGACTCGCGAGAGCGACTTCGAGCACTTGAAAGATAGTCTACTGGAGGAAATCCTGCCATCGCCGTCAGCCTCTGCTCGCAGTAGCCCTCATCGACGTAACTCGTACTCGCAATCGTTTGAAGTGGGAGATAGCCTCGCATCTGATGGCACTAAAGACCCGATCAATGAACTCATCGAAGAGCAGAGACCACGAGTACAAGAGAAAACGCCGGCACAGACCGAGCCACAAGTGCAAGTAGCAAAGCCACAGCCTGTTGAACGCCAGACAGGGAACACCAGCGACATCGATACAGCAACGGTGGGTCTTGCGCCAGTTTGTAGCTGCAAGGAGCGCGAAGCCACACTAACTGCGTCTTTCGACATCGAGCGAGTTGCACTACAACGGCAACTCAATGAATTCACTCAGCAATTAAAGGTTCAAGCAGTATCCAGCCAGCAACTCACACAACACCTTACTCAGCAACTCGAAGAGCAAGAAACCTCAACTAACACTCTCTCTCAGCAGCTAGAAGCGCGTGCGGCAGCTACCGCACAGCTTACACAGCAGCTTGCGACTGCTGAACGTGAGAAACACCAAGCTGACCAGCAAGCTGCGACGTGGAAAGATGACGCCGCCAATTTCCAGCACCGCGCTGAGCTTTTGGAAGCTGAGCTACGCGGCCTTCGTGAAGAATTGTCACGCTCGAAACGAGCAGTGCAGGAGGTTGAGCTGGCGCTAGCTCGGAAAATGGCTGAGCAGGACGAAGCAGACCAGCTTGAACGTCGCCGAGAGAAGCGGGCGCTTGAAGCTCTTAGTGCTCAGATGCAGCGAGCCTTGGCACGCCTCACTGTGTCGCACCAGGTGCAGGAGGAGGGCGTAGGATATGACAATTCGGCAGCTCGCGTCGCTGCCGAAGACGAAGCCCGGCTTCGTGTGATCGCCTCTCTGGAGGGCAGCTCCAAGCGCGCAGCTCAGCATGCTGAGCAGGAGCGCTTGAAACTGGCGGAATTGCTGCGCGAATTGGAGGCAGGAGCGCGAAATGCTCGACAAGGATCTCTTGAAGACAAGGAGCGGCTACGACAGGAACAACAACGACTCGATGCACTCAGTGCGCATCTTCAAGCTCAAGCTGTCGCGCTAAGAGACCAAGAAGCTGCCCATGCTGTATACATGGGACAGCAATTAGCTCAAGCTCGCGAGGATGCTCGAGTACATGATGCGCGATTGGCAACGAGACGAACGCAATTAGAGCGCGATGAACGAGCCGTCTACGAAGCCAGAGCTGAGTTTGCAGCGTTCCGAGAGCAAACTGCTTTAGATATCGAGCGGGAGCACGAGGAGCTTCGAGCCTCGCGTTTAGCACTGGAAGATGCTTGGCGCGAACTTCGTGCAGACCGCGAAGACCTGGAAGCAGAGCTGGCGAGTCACGAAGATGAATTCCAAGCTCTTGAGAGCATGCGACAGGAAGTGCAGGAAGCAGAAGCTCGACTCGCCGAGCGTACACGAGACGTTGTGGCACTCGCGGAGAAGCTCGACGCCGGAACTCGAGAGCTACTGGATCGCGAGCAACTCGTCGCTCAGCAGGCTACGATCGTGCAAGACACTGACATGTCGTTTGCCAACCGAGAGCGAGCACTCGAACGTGTGAAGACGGAACTAGAAGCTCGTGAACAGAGGTTGCATGTTCAAAGTCGACAGCTTGACACGGCACGGGGAAGACTCACGCAGCAGCGGCGAGAGCAGCAGCAGCTCATGGCTACAGCTAAACGGCAGCTCTCGGTGGCAAAGCAACCAGCGAAAGTTGTGGTCGACAACAACAAACATTGGCGACAGAGCGAGTTCACGTCTTTGAGTCATCGTAGCAACAATGTTAGTCATTCTCCAGTAGCAGACAACCGGAAAGCTCAACCGTGGGAAACAGGGCTTCATCTCGAAGAGGACCCGTCCGGCTTGTCACCAGAGTTGAGGAAGCAGGTTGAAGCGAACTGGCAACGTCGAAACCAGCACGGTGGCCAACGCCGTCAAGCTTCGGGACTGACATTTGATCTTAAGGACGTGGATTTAACCAGCGTATATCCTTCCAGTTGGTTCACGAACAAGAAGGACGTCAAGACTGACCGCAACATCAACAATAACAGCGGCACTGGCAGCTCTGCGAAGATCAGAAGCATCAGTACACAGCAAGAACCCTCAGCTTATCCTCGCAAGAACCCCGACCTGTTCAAAGCACCGAAGCAGTTAAACTCCACTCCACCTGTTACCAGCGTTCGCACGCCTCATATCTTGTATTCAGCCAGAGGATCCCATCAATCGCCACCGACTGGTACATTCCAACCGACATTACGCGTCAACCTCTAGGTCTACACAATCTCCCCCCGTATTCAACACCACGCAGTGTAAATGAATCTGATCTCTGTATTGATTGTCATGGCGCGCGCGACATGACTCGTTGGGAACGTTTACTAAGCTGTCTAAGCTGTCTACGCGCGGCAGTTCTCAATGTTAAAGATCATGATATCAGTAGCGCCGACGTCATGGAGCTGGTCCATGACGTTCGACACGTCCTTCACCTCGACCATCGCAGACACTGCATACCCTCCACCCACAAGTCCGTTCACCGTGGGAGAGCGACGTCCGGGTGTAATCTTTGTGGCCTCCTCCAACTGCTCCTTGTCCACGTTATACGTCACCATCCGGTACTTGGTTGCTGTGATGTAGCCCAGGATGCGCTGGTGCACTTTGTGCACCAGGTCCTTGTGCGCTGATTGCGGGTTGGCGATCAGCACGGCCTGTGTCTTCAGGATAATCGAGATAAGCTCCAGCCCGGCGGCCTTCATGGTCGTGCCTGTCTCTACCAAGTCGACAATACCGTCGGCCAGACCCAGCGAGCAAGCGGCCTCCACGGATCCGGACACGTACTTGATCTTAGTGGGACCCGTGGCCTCGGTCTCGAACTGTTTGAAATAGTCGCGTGTGACCTCTGGAAATGACGTGACGATGCGTTTGCCCGCGAGCAGCTCGGGCGACGCGATGGCGTCCTTGACGGGCGTCTGCACGCCCAGAGAGCACTGCCCGAATCCCAGCTGCATGAGCTCGTCCACCTTGGTCCTACTCTCGGCGATAATGTCCTGACCCGTGATGCCTAGGTCCAAGTTGCCCTCCCCAACGTATGTGGCAATGTCCGCGGCAGGCAGGAACACGAGCGTTACCGGGAGACTCGAGCACAGCGCGATGTCTACGCGGTTAGGACGGTAGTAGTCCAGTCCCGCGCCCTTGAGTAGCTTGAGGATCTTGTCATGTAAACGACCCTTCTTGGGCACGGCGAACAGAAGCCGCTCGTCCGTCTTCTTGGGCATGGGAGAGGGGTGTGTGGCCGGCATGGGGGACGCGCGGTCGAAAGGAAAGTGACGTTTAGTTGAATGGAGAGTACTGTACCCCCTGTGTAACCTATAGTGAAGCTGAGTTCGAATTTTGGTGCTTCGTTTGCGCTATCACCACAGCAAATATGTGTAACCACGAGTATTTTCTTGACATGAAGTGTACCCTCTCGATTCTGAAGTACGGTATGGAATACCCTTGTGTAACTTGGTAATATAGTAACCAGGTTACGATTATTACGATCAGCATGGACGAAGCCGAGTTCCTGCGCTTGCTGGCGCGCTACCCCGTGGTGCGCAAGAAGACGCACAGCCGTGTGCAATGGAACGACATGGTGTGTGTTCATCTTGTGCTTGACCTGCAGCTCTCCACCTAGCAATCTCGGCTTCTAGCCGTCCTTGTAGCCTCCGTAATCGAGTATCTAACGCTTTTGATCTTCTTGTTGCCACTTAGTACGACGATGAGCCGATGACACCCGCCAGCTCGGGAATCTTCATCCCCGCGGGGCAAGACAGCGATATCAAGCCCACAGACTCGATGGAGGACGCGCTGGAGAAGTTCCTGTCCCCGTATTTCTCGTCGAACGAGGCCGCCACGATCCAGCAGCAGCTTGAGAAGGTGACGAACGCTTGCTGGAGAGCCATCGACGACAGACAAGAGCTATTGGCTGACGTTGTGGCTTGCTGTTATGATTGATGTAGGCTCAGACAGACTTCATGGCGAGTTTGTGTCTGGAGGACGTGAACGACCTATGCGCGCAGTTCGTCGCGACCAAGTAGAGGCGATATCTGCAGCTAAGAATACGGCAAATACGGTCTATATTATCTCGCTTTGCTGTATTTGTATGAGGTAATGTAGGCATGTGTCGACTATGTATGCTGGCGCTGAGAGAGCTGGTGACGCTGTGGACATAGGAGATTGGGATTAAGTTAGTCGAGAACGCAGGGAAATGTAGAAAAGGTGCCGGTACCTGAAGGAAATTGTGAGTTTGCACAGGATCGAGGAATGGCGAAGTGGTCCAGGAGATTACGAGAGTGCGCAGCTCGTCTGTAGAGGTCTCGAATGAAATGAGCTGCAGCAGCGCTTCCTGTAATCGAAACAGACAGCATACCGTCAGCAACCTATTAACAGCTACTGCTTATGTTGTTCAGATCGAGTCATCAACGTACAATGTGCTGGTACTCCGCCTCAAACGTCGCCAATTCCTGAGTCATCATCTGAAGGTAGTCTACAGGTCTTAACGCCGTCGCGTTAACTTGTTGCTCGTCTTCTTCACTTCCACTGAGTACTATCACAACATACCATCAGCATTCCAGACCTCCACACTACCCAGTTACCCACCCCCTGTTCCTAAACTCCACGTACCGATCGATCTCGCTTCAGCCTGCAGTGTGTACATCTCTTCCAGTAGCTCTTCAAACCCACTTGACAGCTCCTGCACCTGCTGGTACAGATCCTCTGCCAGCCACGGATCCATCTCCGCATTGCCAGCAAGTCCAACCAGTACCCCACCTTTCTCTCCTCGCTTCTCCTGCACTGTATGACTTGCAGCCGCTGCAGCAGTTTGAGCGTCTCTCACTCCCAGCAACGCTGACTGAAACCCTTCAATCAGTGCGATTCCCTCGCGTTCTCGCCCATACCAGACCGCACTCTTCTCCTGCATTGCAGTAAACCGCTTGGCAGTCCTCTCCAGCCTATTCCCACCTTCATTCGACGCTTGCTTCGTCCCCGCAACGACTCGAGCACTCGACACCTTCTTACTTTTCTTCTTGGCCATCACACTCAACCACAAATGTAGCCATATCACAAATGTTAACAAAATCGTCTTAAGTACGCTTACGTGGCCATCCAAGAGCTCGCATGCATTATTTTATCGACGAGTATGCGTGTGACGCTCCTGTGGGCGCTACTGCTCTTCGTCGCTCTGACCACGTTCGTCCACGCCTCCGATGATGAGCCCAAGACCCCGGAGTCCACGTCCAGCGCTAATGCACGCGACAACGACCCCGTGATCCAGGAGATCCGCGGACTGCGGAATTCCGGCATGAAACTTAACGACGCTAAAGACTTCAAGGGCTCCATCGAGAAGCTGCGGGGAGCCATCACACTGCTGCATAACCGAGTGTTCGGCGAGGGCCGTCAAGCTATCACAGACCCGGCCGATATCTCCCAAGATGCGGCGCTCTACGCGCAGATCCTGAGCGACTATGGGTCCGTGCTGATCCGAACCAAGCAGTACGACGAGGCCATCGAAGTGCTTGAAGACTCGGTGGCAATGGTGGAAAAGATCTATGGGGACAGCCATCCGTCACTGGGTCTGTCGCTGCGCAGCTTGGCGGACGCCTATATGGCCAAAGAAGAGTACAAGATGGCCATTAAAAAGTACAAAACGCTCCGTAAACATGTCAAGGAGGGCCTCGGTGTGACCCACGAAGCGTATATTGAGGCATCGTTGAGGATTGCAGAGGGCTACAAGAAGCTAGGCAACAAGAAGAAGAACCTCAAGGTGCTCAAGGACGTTGTGATAGCTCAGGGAGGGGAGATCAATGGACTGACGACAGGCATCGCAGAGCTTTACATGGAGCTGTCCACCGCACATACAGCAATGGGCGAGATTGAGGACGCTCTACGAGCTGCAGAAACTGCCAGTGCGATCTTCCTGCAACGTGATGGAGAGGATACACTGTCGTACGCCTTCAGTTTGAATGCACTGGCTGGCGTCAAGATGCGCCAGAAGAAAGTGGACGAAGCCATTAAGTTGCTGGAGCATGCGCACCGGATCGCGGTCAAGATTTACGGCGAGAACGACCCGATCACGCAAGCCAGCGCTAAGACCTTGAGAGAGGTGAAGGAGTACAGACTGGACTTACAGGCGGAGAAGGACGAGCTCTAGAGAGGACGAACTGGGATCAAAATTTAGTCACTGTCGTGAAAAAAAAAGTCTCTTGAGGGATAGGCGTTTTTCACTGTAGTGTTTTATTTTGCTGTCTTGAAGCTGTCGGAGAACTTGTATACGCTTGGGTATATTCTCTTTGGGACTGGAGCTAACAGAGGCGACACAACTGGAGTGAAAACGTGAAGTAACCAAGATGTTTCTTGCGCCTTTTCTTGCTAAAACTGGTGAACCCATCTTGTGCTGGTCATCATCCAGGTATAATGATCTAATTAGCCCACCCTAGTCCAGCAAATTTGAAGGTGAAGTCGATGCCTGCCACCAGAAGCAAGTTCTCAGTTTTTTTCTAAAACAAATATTGCAAATGCAGATACCTACCGAAATGTACCAATCGAAAAGACAGTGTAATTAACATCCAAACCATTAACTTGCTCTGAATAGACCACATACGTGATTCCAACACGAACGCGAGTTGGTAGAGCGCCTGTACTCGGCAATTTCCCTTGACCACGGCCACTAGCATCGAGACTGACACAAGTTGTAACAATCCCAATACGAACACGGGAAGAATCGTAGAGCTGACGTTCTCGCGTGTGACACCAGCCATTTCGGAATGGTATTTTGCGCTGGGAAGATAAACCATCACGAAAATATATGCGGGATAGAAAAAAGGAATGATTATTTCCAAGTAGGCAGTGACAATAAGACATTCGATCGTGAAAAAAGTCTCGAGAGAATGCTGGAGGAACAGCGGCTCGTCGGTTAATGAGACAGAATGTATTGGACTTGGATGCTCTGTCGGTTGGGTCTTCTCTGCTAGATCAGGACGAACCGCGTTGCTCCCGCAACAACCTAAAACCAGTTTCTTCGTCTTCTTGGGGCATGAAATATCAGGAATTATAGGTATTTTCGACGCGAGATTCAAAGTTTCCAGGAAAATTGCGTCTTCTACTGATATTCGGACTGGGAAACTCGAGAAAATTTTAACCCCTACACGAGACTGCTTCCCGAAAATATCAGTGTCTCGACATAAAGCGCATAGCTCGCTAAGAAGATTTCCACGTTCCGCAACGGTGTCAGGGGATCCGTCAAACCTCGCTAAGATGCCATTTGTGCGTCGGTGTAGACCATACAACATGGAAATCGTTTGAGAGAGATCTGTGACAGCAATTGCCACGATGGTACTGGCAGAGGTGGCACTTTGCATACAGGTTGCAACATAAATCGCATTGAAAAAGTCGACTGTGAAGATCACCAACTCCGGCGTCAAATCTTGGACGTGCATCGTACACTTCAAGACAGTTTTTTTAATAATCACCTTTATCATAGGCAGCAACAAGATCACCGGGAGTTGGTAGCGCGATCCTTGAACAAAGCGGAACAATACTTCGTAGGCTGGATATCCGAACATCATCAAGATTAGAGCGTGCAGGAAGTTCATGTACTGGATGAGCTGTCCACGTTGTGCCACTAATCGACGACACATTTGAATGCCCATTATGACTCGAAAGAGGATGATGTGGATGACGTTGTACACTGGCGTCAGCACCAACACGAGGAACGGTAAGGGGAAAACAACATTTGCCGAGATGACGACCGTGCAAACAGTGAAAAGGATTGAAATCCCGCTACACAAATTGATGAGTTGACGCGCCGAGATCTTCAAGCCGTCGATAAAATCCACAGCTTGTCTTGTAGATGTGTAGGCAATTAGAAAGACGACGACGGCAACGCGTATCCAGAACCCATAATTCGCTTGCCATCCATCGCGTGGATCTTGCAGGGGTAGAGCTTCGAGGCAAATGACAAGCCCTGCCACGGGCAGTGGGGTCCAAATGCACACGACCAACGCACGGATTAATGATGTTCTTCGTGTGTAATTTTCCAGAGCGAAGACTCGTTCAATGGAATACTTTCCTCCATAATAGCTCACTTGCTGACGATTCCAAGCTCCGAGTAGCTTCGTCCATCCAGATTTTTGTGATGGAGCCATTTCACCTTGAGTTCTTTGCAATCACCTCGACGCTGGTGATTGTGTCGCGTGTCATCCACAAATACACACCCTCCCTTTAATGTACGAAATGCGTGAGGGTAACGATAGGGTCTATTTTTTTAACCGATATCTATACTTGCTGAGAAGAATAAACTTATCATTATACTTTGACGTACCGTCAAAAGGCCAAACTGATACTTTAGGTAAAACAATAAGAACAAACAATTAAAAAATATAATTTGGCAAGTCTGCTTCTTTCTTTCACCTTTTTTGCGAGTTTTCTGGGAAAGGCATCGACCGTCTTGAATTTAAAGCGATTTCACGACCAGGAAGACCCCCTCTTGTTCTATTCTTTCACTTAGGAGCTGGGAAGGAGCATCGACGTCTCGTCCACCAGTGTTTTGTGTTATGGAGTGGAATAGTCCTCCTGATTATCACTTCCCAAGCCACCCGCTGTGTGAGTATGTGGAAGAAGAGAAAACGTACGAAACTCGGCAGCAGGACGCAACACTCTTACCTGACAACACCCAGTTCTCTTTGCAAGGCTCGACACCATCTTCCTCTCTTCCCACTTACAAGAACGAGTCTGCGATCATGTTCAATGGCGATGGAGCGATGCTGAGTCAGCCCTTGAGCTTGCCTCAGCTAGAAGATACAGCGGAGTTACGACAATTCTTACGCTCGCAGACTGAATCGTGTTCAGAAACGACGTTTCTTGGGGCGAATCAGCAGCAACTGCAACAGATACAACATGAACAGGTCCAACCACAATTTACAGCCGATTTGTATGCACCATTGCCGCTCTCGCAGTCGGATTTTCGACCAGTTATGGAGTACCAATTCCAAGGTAAGGTTGATATTTCTTATGAATTGTTTTTACTTAAAGTAGTGATAAATTATCTTTTTTGTGTACCTACTAGCGGGTTTTCCAGCCGTACACAACACGCTATCGCCACTGCCACTAAGCTTCAGTCCGCCGCTACAACAACCTTTAGTGGCATCAATGGAAGTGCCAAAGATCTCCCCGGAACGCCGCAGATTGTGCTGCGAGGAAGGATGCAAGAGCCAAGCACGAGCTTTAGGTCTGTGTAAGCGTCACGGAGGCTCAAAGCGGTGCTCGAGTCCAGGCTGCGAAAAGAGCGTCCAGAGTCGCGGACGCTGCATTCGTCATGGAGGCGGGTCACGATGCCAAGAAATCGGATGCACACGAGCGTCGCAGAGTTATGGCAAATGCAAATTGCATGGTGGTGGACGTCCGTGCAGCGTGGTGGACTGCAACAAGAAAGCTCATTTGAAGAGACTTTGCCGCCAACACGGCGGTGGAATTAAATGCTGCATCGTCGAATGTGGGAAGTGGGCGCAGCGTGACGGCATGTGCATGAAGCACGTGAAGGTTTTGCTGCTACCTGGAGAGATGTAAGCGGTACGGAAGGAAAGAATGTTTTCCTATTGACGGGTGTCTGTCTACAGGCGTATTAAGTTATGCTACATGGTTCTTCCCAAGTTTTACAATTTCTGTAGGTGCTTTTGTTTTTAATATGTGGAGCCAAAACCGATGATGCCCACCATTTTTCTCCTCAGTGCAATTATTGTAATTCCACGCGTAGTTTCGTGCTTGTGATGAGCCAAACGTCGGCCACAACTTTCGAGGCGCGTTACAAGCACAAAGGCGCATTATGCGTTTTGGATGACAATGGAATTGCAACTAACATCTTATCTATCTGAACTGCTGTGACACCGTTATTCATAAAGGTTAAAACTAAGTATATTTGACTATGTCTTTCCTTTAACATATTTTCGGTAGCGCTGGAATTCTCTGAAATTTATTTCAAAGCTAAGACAGGATCGCAGTGGATGATTTTCCAAAACAAGAATATCTGGTAAATTATTTCACAGTTCACATACTAGTTAAAAGAGGTTGTATACTAAATTTAAATGAGCCAAGTACCGTTAACGATACAGGAAGTAATCCGAAACATACATTATGTGTATGTTGCCTGTGTCGTCAGCCCATCACTCTAAGTACGTAATATATTAACAAATGGTTAGAGCACGTGTTATACGAAGGTAGCGATGGTGAACATAGTGTCCGTGTCGGCTAAGAAAGACGTGAAAGTATGTTCCCTTCCATGCAGTAGAAGTTGTTAGTTGGCGCTATCTTGGGTCGATGTGGATGCAAAGCGTATTGGAGGTTATCTTGACGACGGTTGTGGTGGTTGCGCTTACGCCCGCTGCAAACGGATCCACATTGGGGCGGATCCTTAAAGCGCTACTCAGTGTTGGTGTTCTTGTAGGTTGCAGACTTAACTCATTGAAGGCGGCTCCTGACAGGGCTATTAAACCGTCTCGAACGGGATATTTTATATAGAGCTGAGTATCGGATAGTCAAATCAAGTCAAGCTTGCCAATTCTCTGTTCGCTTTGTTGGGGACTTCCCCAGCTATTTTCCTTGCAAGAAACCATAAGTAATCCTATCGTACCACTATCGAGAAAGTTGAGCGGAAAGTAGCAAGTACTTGCTCGTCAGCCGCAGGAGGACGCCGCTGATGTACATCAGAGAAACCCAAACGACGAGCTGGCGTAGGTCATGTTATAGTTTGATATCACTACAACAAGAGCCTATCAACTAACAGCAGCATTTGATTGTCCTCTATATGTATGACTTTCGTAGCTCTCTGTCTCGCACGCTCGCATTAGATGGAGCGAACTTACCGTTGTTCCAAACTAAACGGCAGATCTGTAACAGGTCAGTCCAGGATGCGAAGGATGGTTGCGGATCTTGTTGCACATGAAGTTGAGTCCTCTTTAATGCGCCGAGCACTTCGTACAGTACCAGGTTGTCGTACCTGCCCGGGGCTTCCCTTCTTCGTGCGCAAGCACAGCGCACACTCGGCACTGACGCTGCCTCAGACGATCCACCCCGTTGTTAATGCGTGTGTCGGTGACCTGAACCTGCTCGTGCTCCTGTGGTGGCGTAAGGCTATGCTGTCGATGCGATTAGACGAGCAGATCGCCGTGGGGTCGTTGACGTGAAGTCACTTTCCACAACTTGGATGAGCTGCTCGTGCAGCTTGGACATAAACTCGAAATGCGTTGATCGCTTTGCCGAGACTTCTTCTCACGCACCCAGCACTGTACAATATATGCGCTGACAACTGCCGTGTCTAGAAGTCCTAGAAAAAGGGAATGGTAGTATTTTTGCAGCCTACATAGCAGCAACATTTCAAGCAAAAGCAAATGTCAGTAAGACGGACCGTTTAGATCAGGCAGGATATTGCATACTTACTCTGTACTCAACTGAAGCGAGCAGGCTTGCAGCCGCAGCTGGGCATGCCTATCAACGCCGTTCATGTATGTCTGGTACTCCAACACCAGTCTGGGGCACTTCAGTTTCGATATCGATCTGTCCTTCTCTCTCCTCTAGCAGGTCGGTTATCAACCCATCCTAAAGCAACCAAGCCTGGATCACTCTTCGCCGTAGCCATCTTGAGTGTTCCTCTCCGAACGCTAGCCGGTCGCTTCTTGAAGTCGAACTGCACCTTTGACACCATCCTTGCTTATTTGTTTGGAATGTGCCGCAGTAGTTGAAACCCATCTTTCGAAGCTGCTCTGTGAGTGGTATTGAGGTAGAATACCTGTCAGCAACAACAACGCGCCTTCCTTCGTACGGTTTACCATCGGATATGCACAACAGGTTTCGGAGTACGGCAGCTGGACCATTCTTGTTGTCATTAGCTGCAGCATTACGTATTGACTGGCCTTTCTTACCAACATCTAGTTCCGCCCTGTATATATCCCACAGGCCTTAGTAGTTATAATTACACCTCTACAAGGCATACAATACAGTGCCTGACACAGTATCCGGTGGTCGCACAGAACGTGAGAACGCACTTCGAGCCCCACTTGTGCGCTTATCTTTGATGTACGTCCTCGTGGGGTTGTGGCGATTCCGAGAGGGGAGCATCCCTTCATCGATAGATATCTTCGAGCTGAGAATATATTCGGCTTTGAACGTTCTCTCCAGTGTAGCTAACACCGGGCGTATCTTCCAGCCCGATCAAGCGCAGCATTGGGGTCTCTATTGCCAGCGAAATGAAGAAACCGTGTCACACTCTTGAAGCGATCGCACAACATCACATCTCCAAAATTGCCACAAATAACTCCAGGCTCAGCGCGCAGTGATCTGCGATGCGCTTTTTGGGAGCAATCGCACGAGCAACAAGAAGTCCAACCCAATGTAGTAGCTCCACCGGCTGGATTTTGGCGAATCTACGAAGCCTTTCTCGAATTTCCTCTCTCGGTTGCGGGGCCTGTGCGCTATCAGGTCGTCGTTGGCTCTGATAGATCTTCTCCACGCGCTTTGCAAGCGTTTGTCCGCAGTATGTATGCGTGGCGGATGCAACGTGCTGACAAAATCGGTGTGGCAAGAAATACATGAACACTTCCAGCGGGTTATCTTTACACGTCATAATGTCATCACTGGGTCCGTAGTAGCCGTCGTAGATATCATATATGGCATGCTCCACTTCAACAGGACGCACAGCGTTTTGCCGGCACATTTTCCACCCATGATCCTTCATTGCACTAACTCCGCTTTACCAAACACTGTAGAGCACTCTAAGAACATAACAAATAGTATATCATAGCGAAGTACTACATCGTAATTTTCGCGTAGTTGATACGTTGAATGCAGTTCTCAAATTCAGGGTGTGGTGTTGTTAAACGTCCAGGAAGTTCATACTCAGAAGGCTCGCCATCATCTGGTAGCTCGCTGCTTTGACTATCCGACTCATCGCTGCTACCGCTGTCAGCCAAATCCATGCCACTCGCCACTTGCAGCGCGTCTTTATCACTGTCAGACTTCGATTCATTTTTCTGCAACTCGCACCGGTATGATGCCGTGCTCCTTCGCGGCGCTCTCATCGTCTTCACGAGAGTTTCCTCTGTCGTCGAATACATCGTTATTCGCATCATCGATAACTTCATCGTCTGAAACCAAACAGCAATCACCTGCAGCCTCCATCAGATTCGGATCCAGCCTGTGCGCGTAGTCAAATCGCCCGTGTTGTGCAGGATCCTCATGCGTTGGACGGGAAAATGGTTGTGAGCTACCGTACACTGTCCTTTCGCCGGCGTCAGGTCTCTGATCGTCGCTGATTACGCCGGACTCGTCGGCAGTTTCAACACTGATATCACTGCTCGCCTGTTGCGAGGGACTGCGAGAATCTACGATCACTGTTTGGGGTTCCAGAGCAGCACGAGGTAGCTGAGGAGTCCCAGGTCTGCGGTCGTATTCTGGAGTTGTTTACAGCTGCCGAGCTGCACGGGAACGACGGCCGAGAAACTGGCGTCTGGAGAATGATGGAGCAGTTAACGGGGGACTTGTTGCTATATTACTAGCCACTACGGCTACATGACGTTTTCGCTCTGTAACAAAATAAAATTCGTCAGAGAATTGTATCAATAACACTTGATACAAAATACTTACTTCGAGTGACGGGCGCGTCAGGCTGAGCAAGGGCGACTGGAGGAAACACGCGATCGCACAGCGCTTTTTCTGACTGGATACACTTTAGCAGCTCTCCCTCGCCCGTGAAGTAGTCAACGCCACGCTCCCCAGCCCGTCGACTGCGACCAGATCTGATATAGTCGTACCTATCATATAGCAGTTAGTGCAGGCCCCCTCGTAAGCTCATGTATATACCACTTACCCGTAGTTCAGACCACGTGACGGAGCAGTCTTCCATCCCTCCTTTTTGAGGAAGCTGAGTACTTACCTGAAGTCAACGCTATCGACGTCGAGATCCATTCCGTCGGGGGCATGAATGAGCGTTGCTGGGATATCTGGAGAATGGCTCGCTACCCAGAAATTCCAGCAAGTTGCAAAGTTCCGACGCCCAATCTCTTCAATCGTATTGCGAGTTGGTAGGTGAGAAAGTTTTGTGAGCCAATCAGATTGTGTATCGATTTTCCTCCTTCAGCTACCTTCAGTTAAGATAGTGTTCCTGTCGGCACTAGAAAACTACGCACGACGTAAAACCATTTACTTTCAATGTACTAAAGTTGTCAGTTGGCGCTATCTTGGGTCCCTGTGGATACGATACGTATTGATAGCCATCTTGGCGGTGGTTGCCGCAAACAGTTTTAGCGTTTCAAAGGTGCCACGCGTTCCGGCTTTTCCTCTAACTACTGAAAAGCTGGCAAGGCCTTACCGTGAACATAGTGGTGATTGGATCGCTCCGACACCAGAAAGGCGCCAACCTCGACGCATCTCCTTCTACGTCGCTATCACCCGCGTCAAATCCATCCAGAACATGTTTCTCATGGAGTCGCTCACTGGATTTTCTTAAGTATTTAATTCTCTCCCAGGCTGCACTTTGTGAAATACTTCGTCTTCAGCGACTTGGGCAAAAATGATATTATTGCGATCCAAATACGATTCAAGATATAAAGTCCTGAGAATTCTGAGCTTCCTCGTGCATGGAGTGACTTTTGTTTTGTTTACATAGTTGGCCGAGCTTCCAATTTTTGGGAAACCTTACCTCTTCATTTGACGTGATTCTAGCATAGGTTCTTAGACTACTCGTTTTATTTTTATGGAAAGACGACACTTGTGATACTCTTCCAGTTAGATGTTGTAGCTTAGTCCCGCCAAAATTTGAAGGTAAAATCGGAACCGAAATGGACGACGCGAAAACACAATGTGATTACAATCCAGGTCATGAGTTCGCCCTGAATCAATGTCCTTTGCGTCTCGAGTACGAAGGCGAGTTGATACAAAGCCTGCATTCCACAATTGCGCTTTAGTACTGTCGTGAACATCCAAAATGAAGCGACCTGCAGTAATTCAAAGACAAAGACTAGGAAGACGGTGGGGTCGACATTGTCACCGGTAACACCTTTCATCTTGTTGTGATACGGAGCACTTGGAAGATGCGTCATGATAAAATGTAAATGGTATAAAAATGGAATCACAGCTTCCAAGTAGGCGGTGATCACCAAAAATTCCATCGTGAAGAAAACCTCGAGCCTAAAATCGCCGGCTGGACTATGAATAGACGCAGATTGGAAGTTCTCGTACGTCTCGGTCGACTTTCCTCTACATTTGCTGTGATAGTCAGACTGAATAACTCATTGGTTTCTGGATGCGGGTGGATCAAGTTACTGAGTCGCGTACAGCGAACCTTGCGCTGTGTCGAAGTCGAAACCTTATCAATCGATAATTCGCTGGAAAGTTTACGAAATGGTACAACCACAGTGGAATTAGTACAGATACCGCTGAGCCTTTTGAACACACGATCAAACAATACCTTTTACTAACTGTTAGATCGCCAAAATCATTATTGAAAAGGTACATCGTTCCCCCATCGTCCTCAGGTCGAATTCCAAAAGCCCCGCCCAAAATCCAAGCATTCTGGCAGCGCACAAACACCATGGCGGCGGCAGCTATACGAACCATACGAACCAAGGGCAAGTGGATGACAGTGGAGCAAAAGGGGGCGGTCATCCTCGAGCAGCGTCGCTCACGTCCAGCCTTTTCGCTCTCCGAACTGGTGCGTTGGTCCCAGTAAACCTTCTCGCTGTCGCGAGCTCCCTCCCGATCAACTATCCTGAACATACTCCGCAAGGCTGAAGACATCGAGCTCAAACTCAGCACGTCGAAGACAGTCAAAGGCCATGCACTGAACCTTCGGTACCCGCAACTCGAAGAGCGGCTGGAGGTATTCCTCCAGCAAATGGAGCAAGAACATGTGCGACTGTCACGCGGCTTCATCACCGAACAAGCGAAGGATATCCTAGCTAGCCTGCCCCCCCCCTCTACTTAAGCTTTCCGACGGCTGGCTGACAGGCTTCATGAAGCGCCACGATCTCCGATTCCGCCAACTGCATGGTGAAGCTGCATCCGTGAGCCCCGAGGATATTGTGGAGGGGCGCATGGCAATGCAGGATGTGACGAGACACTTTGCGCTCCGTGACATTTAGAATATGGATGAGACCGGGCTGCTCTATCGAACAGCTGCGGCTCGCAGTATTTGCACGTCGAAAACGTCGGGACTGAAGAAGGACAAGACTCGCATCACGCTTGCTTTGACTGCCAATGCAGATGGCACGGAGAAGCGTGATGTTTTCTTCATTGGCAGAGCAAAGAAGCCTCTCTGCTTCAGAGGAAAGGAAGGCTTCCAGCTCGGTTACTACTACAAGAACAACAAAAAGGCATGGATGACGATGAACCTCTACACTGAATGGGTGCGAGAGTTCGACGCCGGTATGCGGAGGGTGGACCGGTAGATTCTTCTGCTGCTCGACAACGCGTCGTCACACGAGCTGGATGATGGCGGAGAGCTCACGAACATCACAGTTCAGAAGCTTCCCCCCAACACGACTTCACACCTCCAGTCCAAGGACGCAGGAATCGTTGCCGCATTGAAATGTGGCTATCGCAACAATCTTAACCGGCTAGCCATGTATCGTGCGGTTCCAATAAGGCCCGAGAAGAAGATCGCTGGGAAGACGGTTTATTACGTAGATCAGCTACAGGCGATACAGTGGGTGCGAGAGATGTGGACAAGCATGAAGAAGGAAGACCATTGCGAATTGTTGTCGGAAGTCCGGTATCGTGTTTGATGAACAGTATGCGGAGGCGCCTGAGCGACGTACAAGCGTTCACCTGCGCGATATCCTAATCTAAGTTCAAATCACTGCAATACTGCAATACCACATTTCTTGAACAAATCCTATAACCTCTAAGAACCAGCAAAAGTGGTACTGTTCAAAAGGCTAAGCGGTATCTGTAAGCTGCTCAACACGGCTTAATGCATCCAGAAGATCTTTATCCAATGCCGATAATTTATGTGGAAAACATGAGCGAATCCGAACCCTTGTGAGCGACTGTTTTCCAAATTTCTCGGAATTTCGGCACAATGACGTTAGTACATTGGGTTCCGTATCACTGCCTGCCGTTGCGTGGCAAAGTCGAGGTACAAGACTGACAGTTCGGCGGTGTAAACCGTACAACATTATCAGCATTTGGGCGAGCCAAGATCGCCAAAAGTGACGAGGCGCTCTGCATACAAGTCGCGACGTAAATGGCGTTCAAGAAATCCACCGTGAAGATCACAGCTTCCGGCGTCAAGTCTTCGACGAGCGCGGTGCATCCCAGCACAGTATTTTTTATCAGCACTTTAATTACAGGTAATAGCCAAACGACCAAAAGTTGGTACCGTAATTCCTCGGCAAAGCGAAATAGCACTTCATAGGCTGGATAAATGTACATCATTAGAATCTGCGCATAGAGAAAGTACATGTGCATGTACTTACAAACTGCTCGCGACGCTCTAACAGGATTTGAAAGACCCGACCGCCCAGAACCATTCGAAATATTACGATATGAAGAATGTTATAAATTGGCGTCATCACCAAGACGGAAAACAGTAGAGAAAGAAGACTGTCATCCCTATTAATATGGAGCAGAGAGTAAAAGCAGTCGACACGGCGGCAGACAACAAATAATCGAGTAGGAGAAACTATTCTACCGTCAATGAAATAAACGGCTTGACCAGTCTAGAAATGGGCGATCGCGAACGCCACTATGGCAACGCGAATCCAGCTTTAAGTGTTAGCCATCACTCAACAACGAGGTAACGATGGCCGACCTCCTTTCAGTGTGGGATGCTAGTTAACATCCAAACTTTGTCGCCTTCCAAGAATATTGCGGCTATATTTAAACTTGAAAAATGGTGTGAAACTAGGGCGCCTGCGACATTCGCTGGGAATGCGCCTCGCATGATCAGTCATCCGAGTCTAAACCGTATTACTGTTCCCAGTGGTGCCAAACAAAGCTGTTCATACGAACGCGATCTACTTGAAGCAGCATGAACCTAGTAGGTACGAATCGCGAGTTTAGGCACATCACCGTAAAAGAGGGCCATCCTCTACATAATAAAGTAAAGTATTGACTAGAATTATTGTTCGTCGTTTTTTATCTAATCAATCAGTTATACTGGGATTAAAATTTCACGGTTCTGCGCGTAATGAACGCAGCAGGACCTTCATACTTGAGGAGCATTCGTCATGGTCACTATATTTCATGGTCATTATGTTCTATACTAGTACATACTTCAAGTATGGAGTTAATTAATCGATTACGACTGTCGTGTCTCAATCCATCTTTACACTTCCTTAGTTTCGCTAGGACGAACGCTGCGAGAAGGCACTAAGATGGAATGGCGGGTAATTGCAGGGATTGTAGAAGGAGCTATTGTTTGCAGGAGATTGCCTGACTTCTTCAAGAGCATTCTGGATTCCAAGGAGTTGTTACGGCTGTATCGAACAATTCACATGCAAGTGGAAGAAGAATTGGTTCGCCAGCTGCGTAGTCGAGTCAGTGTCAAGCCAAGTCGAGAGCAGACGCGAGCTATCAAAGAGGACATACTGTTAGCAGTGGAAGAAGCCATCGCCAATGTGGCAGCAGTGCAGCGCATGCTGAACATGACGAAGGCAATAAGCTACAACCATGTGTAGAGGAGTGTACACTTTTCTTCTTCGATAGAGCCACAGCGCAAAAGTATCAACCCATGCGCATCCCGTTCAAGAAAGCGGTGTACAGTCTGGCGAATGTGCATCGGTCGGACTCGGGATCGATGTGGGTCAGGCAGCTCGCGCAAGACGGAATAAGGCCCACAATGCAGATAGAGTACACAATAGAAATCCATAATGTGACAAGGTCACAAACATTGGACGCCTAACGCATACTGCAAAACATATTTTGGCGGAGTTTGAAATGGAGGATCTTGACACCTGCCCGCCAGACTCTAGAACGTCCACGGTGTGGCAACTGACAATGAAGACGGCGGAGTGTCCGGATATTCTGCGCGAGATTGGTCGTATTGTCATGTTCGGGAGGACTTTGATCCTAAAACACCCAGCAGCTCGCCAGCGTTTGCAATACCTACGTTGCGGCAACATCGGACACACCATCTCAAGATGTAGGTAGACGGATAGTCAACTACTTGGCTGGGGGAGTCTGGCAGCCGAGGATAAGGAGATTGCACAACTGGAAGACTTGGCGAGGACCTTCACCAGTTTGGAAGAAGTGAAAACCACAGCAGCCAAAAGACTCCATCTTCAGGCGGAAGTTGAACGTTAGGCGCAGGCAGCAGTGCAACCGGAACAGCAGACCGAGTGGATTCGATCGCAGAATGAGCAAGGCGTGTCGGATCACGAGCAGAAGAGGTCTCAAGACTCAACGGATCCAAAGGTGGAGGGGTGAACATTGCACCCGAACTCAAGCGACCATGGGTGATGGTACCGTTTCGAAATGGGCGCAGTTTATATGCGCATGCTGCTACCCTGCAGCAACGCTTCCCCATTGAGGCACCGATATATGCTGATTTGGACGATAATACTAAGGATGATGAGGTTCGGGAATCTAAGTCGGAAGACAACCCACCGAGCCAACCTGTGATCGACATTTCATCGGGGGATGATGAGGATGAAAAAAGGAAAGCGCAGATTACACCAGCGGAGAAAGCTTACCTACATCTGGTACAAGCGAAGCCGCCGAAGACGCTGCCGACCCCGCAACTCATCGCGCTCCCAAGCAACGCGAGCGTGTGGCGCTGGATAAGGTCATTGGGACAGTGAAGCAGTTCCGAGGAGGGAAATTGGGGCAAAACAAAGAGACTTGGAGGCCGCACGACTTGCAGTGCGAAATTTATCTCATACTGGAGAGAGCATCTTCAGCGGTACGCGACATTGTTAGCATTCCTCGTGAACACACGTTCTCAGCTATCACGACAGGAACACGCACGGATCCTAGACCTCGGCGTACGGAATGAGCAAGACGAGGAAGTCAGCAGCTACCCTAGCATTACCAAATTCCGGTCGGAGTCTTAAAACAATGGAAACTAGAAGTCGAGCGTACCAATGCCGAAGAAAAGGAGAAAACGCTCTCACCGTCGGTTGAGTCGCAGAACGAGTCGGACTCGGACAATGTGCAATCGCAAACAAGTAGTGGGGCTGGGTCGTCAGGGGCCACAGGGACAACGACTCGTCAGCTCCAAACCTCAAAGCGGCAGCACACTCTAGCACCAATCGAAGGAGAGCACAATTAATGCGGTCCAATTCGGGACTTGTACAAGCAGTGAAGGAAGGTAAGGAGGCGGAGGATGTTGCGATGGCGGATACGCAAAGGGAGCTACAGGTTACGCGCGGGACATGGCCGGAACTGTGGCCTACAATGGCACTAGTAGCATTTCCAATGGATGGCAACAGCATGGAAACTTGGATCAACGCGGCGCAACGGGAGCAGATGTGGTTGATTCGAACACTGCAACACTTTCACTACCCAGAAGAAATTTTGATGAAGCTAAGTGAGAGGGTATTTGAGGCGTGGACGGCGGTATGGCGTCGAGAAGTTTTTACGGTCGACTAGTTGTGTACCGCAGCAGAACCGGCGATCGGCAGACCCAGAGATGGCTTGACGAATGGAAGACTAAATTCACTAGGCAGTCGCCGGGCAACCTGGCTCCTTTGGTGGATAACAGGGACGAATTGCTGAAACTTAGGAATCAAGGATGTGGTGAAGACGAAGTGCTAACACTGTGTGACGTTACCAACAAGTTCAAGTTTGTTCAACATACCATCTGCGCGATCCTGTATGAAGAGGAAAGGCCCGGCGGGCTTGGATATAGAAAGCGAGAATGATGCTCAATCGAGGCTAGCGCGTCATTTACCGGCGCTACGAACCATGGAGGAATACCGCAGAGCATACAGCAATGTAGCACGCACGGTTGATTGGTTAGCAGTAGCCCGCTTCTTCGACACCGCGCTGGAGCAAGGCGGAACGGAGCGGGTAACGCATGATGAGAGACGCCACTAGGTGACCAGAGGCAGGGCCGACAAAAATGAACGTTGGCGCTGTGTCAGACGTATACGGATGTCACGTTCAACGGAGTGGAGGGGCGAAAAAGGAGAAGGTGAGAAGGAGACGAACTAGCAGAGTGGTGACGAGGAGATTAGAAACGCAGAATGTACGAGGATTTGAGGAGGAAAAAAGAAGCAATGGCTAATGGCCTGGAGACGGACACCAGTGCGAGAGCGGTCAGCAGCATGGCTGCTCCAAGAAACGCACGTGGGAACGGATGAAGAGGCTGAGGAAATGGCAGCAGAGTGGCAGAAGTTATGGGGACAGCAGTATCAGAAGGATGGACCAAAACTGTCCTATTGGTGTGGATCCCACCAAAACAGGGGGAGTAGCTATCCTGACCAACCCTGGGGAAGCAGGACGCGTCCAGCCCTGGCAGAAGGAGACCTGAATGAAGCGAAACATTGCGGTGCGAATGGCCAACCAACTGATAGTGAACATCTACGCACCGAAGAACCGCACGGAAAGAGAGAAGTTTTTTGAAGGCATGACCCACTGGCAGTGCCCCCCCCCCCCCCCGGGGGGGATGTCGTCGTTGCGGGAGATTTCAATAGTGTCCAGTCTCCAGTACTGGATCGATTAGGCGGGCACCGCAGCGGCAGACCGGAGAGTCCGGCGCTGCAGGAACTCACTCAGCAATTGAGGTTAGAAGATGCGAACACACTCACTGGGGCAGTGGAGGACGACCAGGATGACGAGATGGAGCCAACAGAGGCCTTTACTTACTGGGGACCTGATGCAGTAAGCAGGCTGGACACGTTTTACGTTCCGCAGTCATAGACAGGAGTTGTTCAATGGATCGAAGTTGCGGAACGGCAGCATCATCGGATCATCAGCGGGTGAGAATGCACTTCCAGGATGCTAGCACTGCGCGGGCACGGAGAAAGAGGAAGCAAGAAGTACGCTATCCAATTCGCTCCGCACAACCGGATCGAGTGAAAGCAGAAGTCTTGGGTGATCTCACTAAAGCGGAAGTGGGCAAGCAGGTAACATCACGAAACTGGGGCGCTACGGTTGCAGTATGCAGAGAGTGCATTGCAACAATTGAATGGAAGGAAATGCAGCGGAGGAACGCAATCATACATAAACTCAATAAACAGAACAGAGCCCACTTGTTCACCAGGAAAGAGCTACTAGCAGTAACAGAGGAGGATGCACGCGAATAGCATCTCGTACGATTGGGTCAACGCCACGAACGAACGACGGAGCAGTTGAGATGGAGCTTCAAGAGAATTTCGAATTGGGAAAGAGCCCACCAATCCACCACTGAAATACGACAGATAAACGGACAACCATTCACGCGTGAAGTGATCATTGCAGACTGCTTCGCGTGTAATGGGGAGTGTTCCTGATGGATGGCCCATGACCAGTTGGTGTGACCACACTATGAGGCGCCCACTCACTAGTACGGATCGTATCTAGGAGAGAAGACACACCACTAAGTACGGGTCGCACTTTGACGAGAGACACAGTTAGGTACGAATGGTACCTAGGTGAGAGACACCTTTAGGTAGGAGTCACACTTAGGAAGGAGATATGGCTTGAGAACCACTCATTGAGAAACCGGTGACTTAGGGGGATGCATTAATTAGGCAGTTTACAGTAAGTAGGAACATAGGAGCATGTTAATAAAGACCCAATTAAAATCTAGCCTAGAAGTTCGCAAGTCGTGGGAACCCTGTCCCACGGACTATAGGAAAGCCAGGCTTTCCTCGTGCAATAAGGAGACAGAGACGCAGGGCGTCGGTCTCGGTTAGAATCTGCGCTTCCTCAGGCCAGGGTGCGTGTGACCCCCGTCACATCGCATCCGAGTGAAATCCGGTGTTTGAAGCCATCCATAACAGAATACAGGACGACGAACTGGAGAAAGCGTTCGATGTGTTTGTACAGACCCATGAGAGTAGGCGTCTTTCGCCCGAGCAGAATGCAGACCTAATGAAGGCGATTACTACCGAAGACGTTATTCGAGGACTCGACGCACTCAATCGACACAAAGCAGCGGGAGGTGACGGGCAGAATAATGACTTTTTCAAGGCCAATCAGGCGGTGCTCGTGCCAGCGATGGTAGTCATTGGAAATAAGCTGATCAAAGGGGGAGAACCACCAGCGTCGTTTTTAGAAGGCTTGATTCTTCCTTTGCGAAAGAAAGGTGACTCCGGGGCGTGGATGCAATGGATTTCAGGACAATTGCACTTCTGAAAACAGGATACAAAATTTACGCCAAAATCATAGCGACGCGAGCCCAAAACGTCATGGGATACCCAGTGGAGATTCACAACAGGGCTTCGTCCACGGGCGGCAAATGATGAAAACTGGAATGATGATGTTAGCCATACTGGCAAAGGCAGAGGAGCGGCCGGGGCTAGTAGCCGCGTTAAGTCAAGTTATCTTGATATTGGACTTTTGCAAAGCCTACGACACATTAGCAAGGGAGTTTCTTTTTCTAGCATTGATCAAGTTCGGATTCTCGAGGGAGTTCGTCAACATGATCCGGAAGCTATGATGGAACGACAGCGAGCTTCCTGGTCAATGGAGAACTATCCCAAGTCCAGGATGTGATCTCCGGGATAAGGCAAGGATGCCCATTAGCCCCTCTGCTGTTCATTCTTGCGGCGGAAATACTGGCGCCAGCGTTTTGACAGGACTCTTAACTAGTGGGAATCGAAATACCAGGGGCAAGCGGAGAGCGATACACATTTTTGGCATTTGTTGATGATTCGACGGTGTTTCTCAATGAAGCACGACAACTGCCGCGAGTCCTTCAACTTTGTGACACAATTCGGAAACTTATCCGGGATACAAGTTTAACCGGCCAAAAGCCATGTCATTTTCCTGAACAAAGCGGTGGCAGTAGCAGAATGCATGGGAATACCTGCCTTCAAGCACGGAGAGACTGTGCGCTATCTGGATCATGCGGTTGAACAGGAGACTTAACCGACGTGAACTCGGCTAACAGGATACGGAACGTGCAGAGACGGCTAGCCACGACATCGCAGCTCGCAACGAGCATGGAAAACAGAGTAACGATACTCAATGTGATTATGCTGCCCTCCGCATCCCATAACCATACAAGTGTTATGGCTCCACGGACTTGAAGGCCATACCGGTTTCTACTGGTACGCCGGGGTGGACGAGACGCCTCCTTGACAACACTCCCACTCGGCTCGGTAGCGCTTGGTGCTTGAATTCGCAGCATGCTTAAGATCAGGAATCTCCAGAAACAGGTTTTGTGGTATCACTCCATTATCCCGGAGAGCAGTCGTCACAAAATTAATCCGGGACTGCTTTACACGCCACGACAGGCAGGCGGCGTTGGGCTAGCCTCGGTACCCATCGCTTGTAGGACGCAGAAGGTGAAGCACACGATGTTATGGCTCATTCAGCGTCGTGACAGCTACTACGGAGCATGGAAAGCATGGACCTTCAGAGGAGCAACGGTCGAGTGGGTAGGCGGAATCTCGCCACGCCAAAGGGACAGGAGCTCAAGAGGAGTAGGAAGACAAACGCCGGGAAATGCACTGCAACAAAGGATCGGAGCATGAATCGCCCCGCAGGAGCATAGGGAAGCCGGCCAAGTGGGTAGCAGACAGCAGGGGCTAAGGAGCTGGCGCAGGATGCCATCAGCTGGTCAGCGAAAGGGACTTGGGTCGTAGAACTACCGATAGCCATTTCGAGGTGGGTATCTAGTCGATCAAAGGAAGATGCAACGTTCTGGCCCACGTACCAATGGAATGACAATCCGTGGATTCGGGACCAGGAAGGAAACATGCTCACGAGCAGCAAATGCGACAGGATCAAGGTCTACACGCTGGATGAGCTAAAGATTTAGCGCACAGGAGACCTAACGTACTCAATGATCATTTCACAGCGGACGAGAAAGCTCACCGCCAGGACAAGCCCGAAGATAGGGGCTAACGATCATAATGAGCATGCCAGAGTTGGAAATAGAAGGAAGAATGCAGGTCCAAATCACAGTGCGGATGCGACACCAGACCAAATTAGACGGAGAGTACAACTGGGAATTTATCCGGGAAGACAGCGTTATAGGGTGGTTGAAGGCGACAGGAGAAAGCGGAGGCGGAAAAATCGACCTCGAGCAACAGCATAGCAGAATCTATTGGAGAGTAAGGGATGTCAACGGAGGAGATGCAGCAACAGCAAAGGATCGAAAAAATTGCAGCGGCATGAAGAAGAAGGGAGCATAGTCATGTACGCGCACCCGCGGATGCACAGATTTCCGTGGATGGTCACGGAAACAATCGCCAACAAACATATACTGGCAGCGGTCAAGTAACACCCCTACAAGAAGCACAGGGGAGAAGGACCGACAGTAGAGGCCGTGGTGACCAGCCTAGCGGCGGCAGCAAGAACCAGCAGGTGGCAGTTTGCGGCAATGCAGCAAACGCCAAAACAGATACGGAAATATAACAACGAACTAACGGAGCATCAGGTTTGGGTCGGCTACCGGGTCGCAACACGGCAATTGAACTTGTACCACGAGCAGCGCCAAGCGGACAACAGCTGCCGAAAACTGCAGTGTTGCAGAGGGATCAAAGAAACTTTAGAACACATCTTCTGGAGGTGCTCATGTGCGCAAGGTGTTGGCAGAAGTGCATCTGCCACTGGACAGGAGAGCGTTGGGAGTAAGGCAGGCTGGAGGGATTTATGGAGAACTGTGCCAACAGGAAAGCACCGTCCCTGTCCAGAGTGATGACAAAGCAACTACAAGCGAACTACCTGGATACTGCAGATCACTTTGCAGAGGAATGGAGAAGAATGTGGCGAATACTAAGCAGTGCGTGCATCACAACACTCTGGATACAACGGAATCGAGTGGTATTTCAGCAGAAGGAGAGAACCATAGAGAAAACTGTTATGCAATACTGGTCAGGAGCGATACGGCAAATCAAAGCGATCGGCAAGCGAGAAAGAAAGAGGCCAGAAACAATAATTCAGGGGACACGACTGCTGTTGTGCAGAGGGACACTAGCAGAACAACCCCGAGAAGTCACCGAAAGAGACAAGCCCCATACAACCGCCGGACTCAAACAAGGAACCGGCGTTGCTAACCAGGATCAGGATCAACCAGACATCTAGTCACTGTTAACAGTCAAATAGATCAATCTGCCTCTCTCTCCCTTACACTTTCTTAGGTATTCGTCGTATTTACGATAAAATCTGTAAAAACAAAAACAAAAAAAATAAGCTCCAAAAATATTATCTAGGTTCCCCAAATGCGATATAAATATCCAGAGGATAGCCTTCGACAAAGCATCAGTTTTGATCCCCTCGTCAATCAACCACGCACGATGGCTAGAATGACCCACGTTGGCGCGGCGTTGATGGTGGCCACAGCCATGCTGGTCGGCTCTATAATGGCGGAGAAGAAGGAGAACGACGAGTTGGTCCTAGGACTGTTCACGCCCAAGTGCTTCGAGGCGTTTGCGACGCAGCACGACTTCACGAACGTGGAGTGCATCAAGGCTGTGGTCAGCAAGGCGCTGAGCTACGCCATCATTACGGGCAGCCTCATCCTCAAGCTACCGCAGATTCTCAAGATCCTGGGCGCCAAGGACGTCACGGGCATCACGCCCAGCGCCTTCTACATGGAGGTAGTGCTCTACCTGTCCAGTACGATCTACAACGTGCTGCGCGGCTACCCGCTGACGACGTGGGGCGAAAACGTGGTGATCCTGGCGCAGAACATTCTGCTGGTGCTGCTTCTCTGGACCTACTGCTCGCCCAAGATACCGGTATCTACACGATTCGGTCTTGCTGTGGTATTGGCGGCCATGGCGGCAGGTATGCTCTCCATCCCGGAAGAGTATCAATGGCTGTTGGCGTCTGCGGGTATCCCCGTGAGCATTGTGGCTCGTATCCCACAGGTAAATAGAAACATGGCTGGAATCTGGGTGAAAGAGTGGAGAACTGACGGATTATTTGGGTTAAATGTGCTGTAGATCTTGTCAAACTTCAAGCAGGGACACACGGGCCAATTGGCGCTGATCACGCTGGTGCTTAATCTGGGCGGTTCCATTGCACGCTTGTTCACGACCATGCAGGAGACGGGTGACCCAGTGCAGGTAGCTGGCTTTGGCGTGGCTATCCTTCTGAACGGCACGCTGGTGCTTCAAGTGCTGCTGTTCTGGGGTGCTACCAACAAGGCGCTGGCTCTTGCGACTAAAAAGAAGGACGAATAAGACAATTGAGAGGAAGAGTGAGATGGTCATTAGACGTATACCTCATGCCGCTGCTCTGGCGGTCGTCGGCAGGTTATGCTGTAACAAGCCGTGTTGCTGACTATCCTTCTCTTCATAGTCATCATCCTGCGCGTTGTCATTGTCTTCATCGTCCTCTTCTTCTCGTTCCGCTTCTAGCTTTATTCTATTAATCTGCTGCTGCTGGGAGCTAATTCTCTTCTTCGGCTTCGGCTGATTGAAAATTGGCGGGAAATCCAGCGTATTCAAGAACGTAATCGTCTTCGGCGCCCCCAGCTTGCTATAATACCTCACCATGCTGCCCGTAAACGGTGCCTTTGGAGCAGCACTCTCGGCTTTCTTCTCCTCTTCCAGCTGTTCCAGTCTTTGCAGCGACTGCGTGTTCTCTACCTCCGTCCTCACAGCTTCCGCCAGTAGCTGAGCCTGCGTCAACTGGTTACCAGTCTTCACTACCGTCGGCTTCTTGTTTTTCGTAGCACCTTTCGCCGCCTCGTGCGATGCTCGTCGTCTCATCTCCGACGACTCGGACGACTTTCTTGCCGTTGACGACCGCACCGTCGGCGCCACATACGCGAACACTGGCGTCGTAGGTGCAGCATCAGCAACTGGAGACTTCGCTACAGCTTTTCGCTTAGCTGGTCGGGGTTGGATAGGCTCTCTGTATCGTCCAGAACTCATCGCTGGGCGCTTGCGCCTCAGGGGCTGTTCGTCCTCTTCAACGTTATGTACTTCTTCATCTGGAGCCTCTACGTCATCGAAGTCCGGGTCCACAATATCCTCCTCCTCTGCAAAGTCATAAACACCAATGAATTAGTGCTAAAACCGCAGCAAGTAACGTTTGCAACGCATATCTGAGCAATTATACCTGCTTCTGTGGCGTAGTCCTCGTCTTCGCCATCTTCTTGCCATGCGTCTTGACCCCAGAAGGACGCATCGGCTTCAGCTTCTTCGCCAATGAGCTTGTGGATGCGGCTGCCGCGAGAACTGCGCGCTGGTAGCACCCTGCGGGGCTCAGCATCGTCCTGGGGGCTTGGGGTGCTGCGGCGAGCGCGGCGCGATGGCATAGTACTGAGTTTGCAAATGAATAATATGTATTTAATATGAGCTACATATACCGGTACTATATGTCGATCGATACTAAGAATGGGTTTAAGCGCGTATTTGGGTTTTATCATCTCGGTAAAATCTGCGTCTGAACACCAGTTTTCTTACGCTGTTATTTCGAAATAAGTTTCCATCCTTGTCATCCAGCATTGTTACGAACTCTAACTCATTCTCGACGCCCTATAATAGGTAGCGAACGACATTTGCCTTTTTGGAGTGAAAGTTTGACCGAAGAGCCCATTTTTGATGCGTGGCGCCGACTCATTGAATCGACCAATACAATTCTCAAATAATATGCGGAAAGGCCTAGTCTACATACGACAATACTGTAGTATCGCCCCGATTCAACCTATCCTTCATCACGATGTCATGCCTTCGTACCTCTACCCAATGACGGGTTGAACCCACCACAATAGAACTTCCTAGTGGACGAGCCACGGACGAGGACTTCAAGCACCAGCGTAAGCTAGGAGCTGTCAATGTAAACGACGGTGACGAAGAAGTTATGGTCGGCCGCCGGATAACCTCTTCACGTAAAAACTAAAGGGACGGAGGCTTAGCTTTTTGGTAGTCTTCAAGAGCGATAATTCTTTTGATGAAAATTCTTTTTACGAGCGTTAAAACAATAAAATCTTTGTAATTTCTGCAAACCTTTAATTGAAAGCACCAATCGCACTGAAACGATGCTCAGTTCAGTAAATAGCGAGATAGTATAATTGCCCAGTGTGGAATGCACAGTGCAACCGACAACGGTGTTGCACGCCAATCGAGCTAGATTTATGCAGCTCCTCCCAGATATCACGTGGCAAAAAGCCATTTCTACCCGTCACCTCCACCGGCGCAGCAATAACCACGTAACCTCGTACAGTAAGGGCCAAGACCGGATTCGTCCAACAGGCAGCGTGACAACTCGATGAAATGTGGGGACGAGTAGTCAGTCGTACCGAGCTTCGAGTCAAAATTGTGCGAGTCTACGAACGCGTCGACCAGAGGAAACTTTCCTTCCAAATATCTAGCAATTTGAACTACTTAAGCTCACTGAAACTCATCGCAACGAACTCCATCGCCGATTTGCCCAACAATTCACTTCGGGACCGAACAGGTCGAAGCACAAGTGTCCTCAATGCTCCACCCTCCCATATCTTGTCTTATCCGCGGCTCCGGGTGCATTTCCTACGCTGTTACAGTCGGGCATTGCTCTTCTGTGTGTACAAGTAAGAGCCACCGAGATGCCAAGTCGACAATTCCGTTGGCCTACGTGGCTCGCCACCCCGCTTCTGAACTGAAAATGGCACTTTCGTTCGGTCGGCCCTTCCAGAGGCGCGGGCTTACGAGCTTCCCACTAGCTCCGGCCACTTCTCGCTCAGCAAGATCCTATGTCCGGCTTATTTCTCCCCATAAATGAGCCCCAACATTGTTTTTGTGCGTCAATGTACTACTTTCAGCCGGTCACATGAAGCCTCCCTCTTATAATATCAGTCGTTCAAGTCGTCTAACATTCAAACTATATCGACATAGAGACTATATTTCGCTTAGTATTATAAAGATAGACAGTTGTTGAGCTCTTCATCTCCGAGTTGACGACTGGCGGGATCGTGGCACCATGGCGTCACGCCAGCGCGTGAAGGAGTTAAAGAGAACGGTCAACCTTCATGCAGTAGAAAAGCCTCCACTCACTCTCTAACAACTCTCGGCACGGGCAACGTGTCAGTTCAGTGTCCAAGTAAGTATCAGTCCCTTCGACTGATTTCCCGAGTTTTCCTATTGTCCAGCTGCCCACCAAACCGAGCGGCTCGCAGTGGCTTAGAGTCCGGCATTGGGTGCAGTGTGCATTAGTGCCCCACTTAAAGTTGGAAGAAAAAGACAGCGACGTCACCTGCCACAGGACTAAGAAGCTTCACGAAAGCTTTCGGGGAATCAATTGAGAACTTTGTTGGGCTGGAGCAGCCCAAAAGCTGCTCAATTCTGAATGAACCGATGCCGTAGGACACGCAGGAGGCAGGACACAGCACGGATATTGGTCATCATGAAGGCGGGCACTGCAGTTGCGATGCTGTTGTTGCTTCAGGGCGTAGCAGGACAAACGTGTGGATTCCAGACGTCGACACTGACGACGAGTTGCGACGAGACGTGCGATGACTATGAGCCGTGCTTGGTATACAGCGCATCAGCTTGTCCTACCGAAGTTTCGTGCATTAAAGCCGACCAGTGTGCGATTCAGTGCTTTCCCGAGCTGTTAAATGATCCAGATACCTTCACGTTCTTAGTGGAGTTCGGAGCGTACGCGAGTAGACAGAAGAAGGACAGAGCAGCAAGCAGCGAGGTGTCATTCAAGGAACAGCTTGAAGCCGTCCCGGATGAGACTAACCTGTACGCCGCGGCACCCAACGATGTGGTCTCGACTGTCAGCACGATTAAACTCCAGCCGACCGTGACTTCATTGTACGTAGAGGGAGCTCTCATGTTTGTAAAATACTGGCTGACTCCGTCTTGTGATAGTTTACTAGTGGGAGGATCCAGCACAAATTCCTCAGTGAAGAGCAAAGTAGCTAACGTGGTTTTTGATGCTGACGTCATCTCCACACAAACTAACGTCACCAAGGTGGTGCTCAACAACGTGGATCTCTCCCCTCCCGCTACGCTTCAGCAGCTACCCGACGTGTTACCGACGTCCGTACAACAATTGAGCCTCGCTAATACGCTGCTCTCCACGTTCCCGACACTTGTAGCCAATTTCACCAGTCTTCAGAACCTGTAAGTCTTGTCTATCGATAAAATCTCGATGCTGGTACCAACTGACACTTCTTGTGTTAATAACAAAACAGGGACTTGGATAAAAACTACATCACCGAAATCGCTGCGACGGCCGCTTTAAACTCGCTTGTGCATCTGTACGTCCCCATTTCCCCAAGTGTAATACTTCTCTAAAGCTTTGAAACTTTACATTTGGGTCGTATGTATTCATTACAGGAGTTTTCAAGAGAATGGCCTTATCAGCTTTCGTGCCGTCTTTCCAAACCTTGCAACGCTCGACTTAACTCACAACAACTTAACAGATATCCCTCCGAGTATCTATATTCATGGTCACTTGAAAGAATTGCGGGTTAAGGGCAACCCGCTTGCTTCTCCTTGGTTTACTCAAGCTCAAGCAGCATTTCTGACCGCGCTCACGACGCTGGATCTCGAGAACTCAGACTTCTCGACAGCTATCGACGACTGCAGCTCAGGTAATCAACGGAAAGTGCATTCGCTCACTGTGTGCATTTCGGACACCTTGAACGACGACAACGATAGCAGTGACGAGGCCACCACGTCCAGTGCTTTGGCTTCCACTTCGCACGTGTTGGTCATTGTGGCGGTCATCGTAGGCGGCGTATTGGTACTCGGTGTCGTAATATTCACTGGCATGTGGGTTTACCAGAGACGGGTACGGAAACCTCAGTCCCGCCACTCGAAGCTTGTCCGTGAGTCATATTTTGGTGGTTTGTCGCCGCCTTTGGCTCGATCTCCTGTCGACAAAGGATACCGTGGCGGCCGACGCACACCTGTCAGCGGCGGGCCACGATTTTGTAGCGATTGCGACGACGAGAGCAACTATTCGCCTCGTATTTCGACTCGCAGCACACACAGCAACCAAAGCTTAACCGCGTACTCCCTATGGCACGACGACGAGTTGCTGTCACTGCAAGTGAAATATGACGAGATTGAGGACATTGGTACGATCGGCAGCGGCGCGTTCGGCATCGTTTGGCTCGTCAAGTACCGCGGGTCGCAGTTGCTGGCCTCAAAGCGTCTTCGAGCCGACCAAGTCACGAAGCAACGCACGCAGGCATTCGTCGAGGAGATTAAGATGGTAGCACCTTTTGATCACCCGAATATTGTACGACTTGTGGGCTGTGCGTGGACGATCGAGAGCGACTTGCAGGCACTTTTTGAGTACATGGAGAATGGAGATCTGCGTGATTACCTTGTCGACTCGAGCTCTCCTCGTCACTGGAGTCAAGAATTATTGCAACTGGCAGTGGATATTATCGAAGCGTTAGTGTACGTGCACTCGTTCACACCGCCGCTGGTACATCGCGATCTTAAGTCGCGGAATGTGCTTTTATCAAGTGAAATGAAGGCCAAAGTGACGGATTTCGGCGCTTCCAGATACAAATCAGTGGATGCCACCATGACGGCGGCTGTCGGCACAGGCCGCTGGTTGGCGCCAGAGGTTATTGCCGGCAGCAGCAAGTACGACCAGTCCGTCGACGTCTTTTCGTTTGGCGTTGTCTTGTCGGAAATGGATACACATTCGATTCCATATGATGACGTGCGGGGGGCGAATGGCAATCGCCTTAATGACATCGCCATTCTCCAGCTCGTGGCGACGGGGCAACTACGGCCTCGATTTAGTGCGAGTTGTCCACCAGAGCTTCGTCTGCTGGCTGAGCGGTGCGTCGAGCAGGACCCGGCAAAGCGCCCACCAGCTCACGTCGTGGCCTACGAGCTTCGTGTTATTCAGCGGTCACACTACACGTTGCTTTAAGTTAGTTTTTCGGTCATGTAGTTTTTGGAGCGTAAAACATTTTTAGTTTTTATTTTAATTAAAATACATGAATGTAGAGTGAAAGTACCGAAGTGTGTTAATATCATTAAGCAATTAAAAAATAAAGCTCCGGTCGCTAGTTCACAGCACGTTTTGAACTAAATTTCCCTCACTGTGTCACGAAATCAGTGCGATTTAAACTACGAATATAAACCAGATTTTTGCAGTGTACGCAGAGCGAATGCCACTTCAACAGCTGCGGGGCGTTCTGCACGGTCGTAGGCCATGCAACGTCTTGCCAGGTCTCGAAGCTCTGGAGGACACTGTGGGCTGAAAGTCGGCAACAATTTTCCTGAAGCCACGAGCTGTAGAATGGCAACGTCGGCGAGTGGGTGGCCATCGGCGCCACGTGCGTCTTCGTACGGCAACATGTGCGTATCCAGTTCAGAGAGCACAACACCTAGTGCGAAAACGTCGCTCGTCTCATCGTAATCTCTGTTACCAGCAAGGACTTCAGGGGCGAGCCATCGAACCGTTCCAACGCCACTTGTCATCGTGTTGTCAGCAGAGCGCAGTCTCGCTACTCCAAAATCACTTAAATGTCCTCGAAGGTCTTCAGAGAGCAAAATGTTTCGCGATTTAAGATCGCGATGGACGATCGGAGGCGTGAACGAATGAACATAAATGAGTGCTTCAGTGACGTCTGCAGCGAGCTGAAGCTTCTCGGTATTCCAGGTCTTGGGACCTGCTTTTGCCTTCTCGAGATACGCGCGGAGATCGCCTTTAGGCATGTACTCAAACACGGCTTGGAGGTCGCTCTCGATGGTCCAAGCCACGCCAAGTAGTGAAACAATACGTGGATGATCCAACGAGGCGCACAATTTGATCTCAGCGATAAAATTCTGCGTGTTTTCAAACGTGGCCTCGTCTTTCTTGAGCCGCTTGCAGGCGACGAGCTTGTTTTGCCGATATTTTGCCAAATACACGACGCCAAACGCCCCTGTTCCGAGTTTCCGTAAGTCCACGATGTCATCCGGGTTTATCTGTAGCGATAGTAACTCTTGATCGTACCAAAGTGACGCACCACCACGAACGGAATGATTTGAGGGGTTTGACAAACCGGTAGCAGTCCCAAAGCCTTTTCCACGGGCCTGATGTCGTCGATAGCAGCAGAAGGCGATACCAAGCACAAGAGCCACTGCAATAGCACCGACAATGCTGCCAATAACAGCTGCAATATTACTACGATTGATACCATTACCATTTGAGCTTGACGAGGAACTCCCAGTACTGTCGGAACTGGTACAGACTGCCACACCACTAATCTTCACCAGAGCTGACTCAGAGCACGAAGAAACGTCGCCAAACGTGTCGATAGTGAAAGTCTCCAGACTCTCCAGGAACGTAATTTGGTCTGCCATGAGTGACACACCAGTGAACGAGTTGTCCCTTAGGTTCAACACCTTTAATTTGGGCATGTCGAAGATGTTTGGTGGGATGTCAGTCAATGTATTGCCAGACAGATCACTGCATAACGAAACACAGTCAGAAACCATCACAGGAACGCTCCAAAACTTAGAGTACAAACTACTTACAGATTTGTCATGTTCGGGAAGTTGCCATTGCAGGCCGTCAATGCATTCGTCGACAAGTTAAGCGTCTCCATCGTGTCGTGCGAGAACTTAACCGGATAATCCTTAAAGTAGTTCTGCGAGAAGTCACTAATGTATATACACCACTAAATGGTGAGTTTAACACTCCTAAAACACCTCAGCACATAACCCCCCCCACACACACACTCACACGTGCACGACAGACGTCATGAATTCCAAATCTGCCGGATAAGTACTTAGTAAACAGTTCGACATCCGAAAGCTCTCAATATTCGTCGTCGGGAATGTTGATTGGGGCGGATCTGCGTCAAACCCAATATTTACCATAGTACTGCCACAAAATAAGGGTTTTAGTACATTTCACAAGTTAAATTACAACGTAAATCCAGCACATCACTGACATATTCTTCAGCTGCGTATTCCCCACCAAGAACTCAGCACTGAGCTTCACTTGAGACACCTTACCCCTCACTCCCCAGACATTCGTACCCCCTACAAACATGCTTGTCTCCACAACAACAACAAAAAAATCGGAACTTTTCTCTCTCGCTCTACCAAAAAAAAAAATATTTCACCCGTACGCTGTCGTGGTCTCTTCAAGGAACGTCAATGGTTCAAAGCCCCGAACCACCAAGTTCGATTCACTCGGATAAAATTGTGACTCATCCACTTGGTCAGCCAACTGGGAGTCCACGGTATTTGTTTGGGAACTTGTCCAGTTCGCCTCCCATTTGCTCTCGTCGTCCCCGTATGGGATCAAGAAGACGTATTCCGTGAACTCGACGGCCCCATTGGCGGCAAAGTCGTCGGGTCCATTGGTAAAACACTCAAAAGTGCACGCGTCAGCATCTGATCCACTGGAACTGCTCAAATTCACGCATGTTCCAAAGGTCGTGGCGTTGCATGACACATCCGACGCGAATGCAATGCAGGGACGACCTTTGTAGCATTCCGAGCTGCAGTCGGAGGTTAATGCGCTCGAGTCGCGAGTGCAGCCGGCGTTGGTGGAGGCTAGTAACAGCGAGAGGGAGAACGCCCGCATGTCGTCCGATGCTTCCCAAATAGACCCACAATTTGGGAATGAGCTTTTCTTTTTCTTTCCTTACTCTGCTGAGCCCACTGACGTTGAAGGGTTGGAAAGCATTGACTGATATTCGAAGCGTGATGGAAAAAATAGGTGTGGCTTACGAGACCTGGTATAGTTACAGTATGTTGGATGCAGTCAACGCGGAAGAGAGGTACAGTATAATCATACACAACAAGACATAGGATAGATAATAAAAGAGTTTATTAACCCCCCAAGCCCGAGGTCATCTTGCTGCGCCCATTAACCGAATCCCTATACACGATATTTTTTATTTCAATGATGTGCACAATAGTGACATCAAAATATTTGGTAACGTGTCTTGTTCACAGTGGGGACGACGCCCAACCCCTAGCTGTCTCCAGCCAATCTATCGTGTATTGATGGCATAACGTGTCTTCACGATACACGATTAAAGGCAAATCATGTCCGTGACTAAGCAATTTGTGATAAAAAACGAACGACTGATGAGAAATCATCGAACGTATTTGTTGATTTTTAGAGATACACGACAGATGGCGATCTGCAAGTGCAGATTGCACACTGTTCAACCAAAAACCGGCATAAAACACCTGCCTAGTACTCTGCGCCGTCAACAGTGGCGCGTGTACGCTGGCGGCTACTCAGCGGGCTGCCACTCTCCGATTCCTCGCTCGACGGCGCATCCAAAATTTTCGGCATCGCTCGCCATATTTCGAAGCAGGACGTTGCCACCCTGTTGCTCGTATCTTTCGCCTTGTTGCAGAGGAACACGCGCGATGCCAGCGAGTGCGTCGACGAAGTTTCGGCTTGCAGGCCGCACGGTAAGACG
The DNA here is from genome assembly GCA_033558025.1 of Phytophthora sp. 'mugwort'. Classification (NCBI taxonomy): domain Eukaryota; phylum Oomycota; class Peronosporomycetes; order Peronosporales; family Peronosporaceae; genus Phytophthora; species Phytophthora sp. 'mugwort'. The sequence continues at coordinate 1,603,073 of JAUCEF010000004.1, read as the reverse complement.
TCGTCTCACCACCGCACGCTTGGTCAGCGCGCTTCAAAGCTGAACAGACCTTGCCAGCCCTCTGTCGACGCTTCCGCGTTTCGTTCCCGTTGCCTTTCATCCACTCGTCAGTCTGCAGGGGTGCATGAGCCGTTGCGCCGCGGCTCGCTTTGGTCGGTATCGGCTGCAGGCCCCAGTCGCGCAAGATCTGGTTGCAATCGTTGTCCTGGAGCTGACAGAGCTGCAAATGCAGTTCCTTGAGGAAGCGGACATGCGATACATTGGTCTTTCCTTCGGCCACCCGACGGTGGTTGTAGACAATGAAGGCGTTGATGATAGCAATGTCAATGAGACCTAGAAATAGGGATTTATAGTACTTCTTGTATCGACGTGCCAGTTGAAGTGAGTATATACAGAACATAAAGTATAAGACACGTTAGCGCTGACACCGAAGTGTGTATGTACACGATAAGAGGACTTACATTTGCAAGCAAAGCTATTCATGCACATTTACTCCGCCCATGAACAACTGATAGTCTTTCATAAATTTCGTGCAAATCACTTCTGCTTGTTCACCAGTAGCTTTGTCACGGCGCACTGCTCTATATAGCGTGGAGCTCCCTCCTGCCGAAAGCACGAAGACACATTGGTTGTCCCACCAACGCGTAAACTTGATACAGACACATGTATCGACTCTGCAACATGAAAGGTGCCTCTGACAATCCACACCAGGTGCTTATTGGACTCATTTCTGCCACTGGGAAGCTTCTTTGTAGAACTGCCCTGCAGAGACCCTTTCTGTCCATCATGACAGTGCACACGGTGTAGAATTTCATCGAGAGCATCTGCATCGACAGCACGACCGAAGTGTAGAAGCGATCCGTGACAATCGATATCTGAAATCTGGTGGCCCTGTAGGACCCAACAGATACCGAAGGTTTCTGACGACTACTGCGGGCCCAGACTTCATGTCGGGCGGAGTACTGCCATCCCTTGTTTGCATTTACCGCAATAGACTTCAAACGGTAGCAGACACGATATTGACAGCAAGTAGTGTGTACCAGACACGAGAAACGAACTTGAGAGTCAAAACCAAAGAGAGCGTGCCCATAGGCACGCTCTCATTCTTACGAATGCAGGACGCAGACTATGAACAACATAGCATTAACATTCGGTGCCCCAGCGATGAGGCTTATCCTTCATGAAAGTTCTCTTTCGTTTTTTTAATTTATTTTTGAACAGTGACGAAGACAGAAGCATTGCCTCGTCAAATGCCATCACTGGCGTGGTTTGAAGCTTCTCTGGAATGTATAGTGCGGGACATCTATGACCGGTGAAGCTTCCAAGCTCGGTCGCTGATGTCTCTCTCGTCATTATTGCTGCTGAAGTGGAGATTACTCGAAATGGGGTCAGACCGATCTGGTTTCATGAAATTGCCGAAGCCGTCGCGTGGAATGGCGCCTTCATCCGCGTACTTCCAGTGATGCGCGAATGACCCTCGCAATAAGCAAACCAATAAAGCAGCCCAACTTTCTGTCTAAGATGTCCGGCGCTTTTTGCAACTTTGTCTTGTTTTGTTGAGGTGTTTATACTTTGAAATCCGGTCGCTTCATCTTGCGTGCTTGCTGCTTGGTGTGTTGCGCTTCGACACGAGCGTCTAACTTCTCCGTGAAGTACTTGTCGCTCTCCGTATGATCCTTTCCAAAGTTGCGGCATCACAAAACGCTGAAATGCCCCGAGGGGGAAGACGCTGCTCGTAGATCATTAGCCGTAGGGCCATGAGGGTCATCGTAAATGCCCGGGTAGCCTTCGCGAGGCTACCCATCTTGTCGCGTTTCGTACGGTTCGTCCATGGTCGCGCAATGGCGTCTGAAGCCGAGGCACTGTCCAGCCGTTCACATGCATGTCGTCGAAGACTTGTTTGTGTATTTTTTCACCACGGGCCAGAGCATCCACACCTCCCACAGCTTCGAGTAGCTTCGGAGCGAAATGCAGATCCGGAGCGTTGTTTACTTAGTCATTTGCAGCAGGATCCGACTCAGTCCAATCCACGTCGTCATTGTCACTGTAGATGGATTCTCCTTCGCCATCACCGTCACAATCGAGAGCGGCGTAGTCAGTTGGGTTGTCTCCAGCAGCGATAATGTTTGGGTCTTGTGTTAACGTGTCTGATACAACAAACAAAAATACAATAAGAGTTATAACGTGTATCGATATTGTGTATATATATGTACATGCCGCACAATCCTCGACTTGGCTGCCACCCTCTTTGGTTTCGTCGTCCTCTTGTTGCGCACGGGGACTCGCATACATCACAAACCCAGGCTCTACATCAATCGATCCAGGTTCCAGATCCTCATAGCTGCTATCTGAGTCGTCCGTGTAGAGGAGATTGCTTAGGCTGCGTCGCGATGGAATTTCTACCAAGAAAAAGTCACAGTCCATGGTTAGTTAGTACTGGTCAATACTAGTGTCCAGCACATAATGCGTACCGGTCGAGCCGTCGCTCGTGCCCATACCCTCCTTGTGTATGTCTGAATCGCTTGAACCGTCTTTCCTCACGTCAGGAGAGTGCATCCATTCTACCCCCGTGAGAGGCTGGTGCACCGAGGCACCGGCCGCTGTAAACACACTGGCCGTCCTAACAACGAAACGCCTGCACTGCAGATAGAGTAGTTAAAACGGGGAGCAAGTCAAATAAAAGCGAAGACTTCATTATCCGCTTACCGAATTATGAAGTGTTGGCTTTGTGAGGCTTATGCAACGGCAGATCACTTAGGTCGAACTGCAGCAAATTTCACGTCGACATCCGCGGTGGTACTGCGATCGCCAGTGCCCCTCGTACTCAGCAGCGGCAGTCGAATGCGGTGCGTTGCGCGGCATGGTGCCAGCAGCAGCCACGGCGGAGCAGACGTCGGTAGTTGCGAGCGTCCGAGTGGTTTAAGCAGCAGTCAAAGTGATCGTGGCGGTCGAGCGTCTGTGGTAGCCAAGTGTGGAGCGGCGCCGCAACATGGGCGAGCGCCGGCATCAGCAACCGTCCTGGGAGGGGCCGGCCGTCGCAGCGTCCGAGGCTACCAAGCGTCAGTGGTAGCCGGATAGGGGGTGACGAGGCGGCACGGCCAAGTGCTCGCAGCAGCCACAGTCAAGCCACGAGCATCAGTCCCAGTCCAGGGGAGTACCTGAAGCAGACACAGTTTCAGGCGATTAGTAACAGTCACAAAACCAGGGCAGCGCAAACGCCACCACAGCCTCACGTCCAAGGCAGCCGCACGCCATCTAGCAGGACGGCGCGACCGAGTGCGGGGTAGGAGCATCAACGTCAGTGAAAGGGGGACAGGTCCAAATATGAGGGAGGGAAAGCGGCTGCAGGACGATCAGATATGAGAGGGTCGAGATGGTACGACAGTAGTGTCGCGACGGGACAGCGACTCGTTTCTCTGGATCTCCTTCGCCTTAGTGACAGGGGAACGCTTTAATTGCTGCACGTCCCTTCTGTGGGTGTTTATAGAATCTTCCCCATTGCATGGCATCAAACGCCACGCACCGTGGGTAACAAGCGGGCCGAATCGTCGAGAAGACCCGCACTCACTAGCTTCCTGGCGCACACAACCTAACTGGCTAGCAGTCGTTTACCTCTTTGTCATGTTTAAACTTCAGAAGCCAATAATGCCACGCCGTGGACGCCCAGCGGTGCCCTATCGCGCCCGCAGCACCGACGATGATAGTCCTGCAAGCTCTTCCAGCCATATCGACCAGGTGGTGATCTTTTAACTTCGAGCCCACCTACTCCAATCACCTCAGGCGGTCTATCGACGGGCTCTCGAGAAGCTCTGATCGCGCAGGGAGCAGCTGCCATAGCTTGCATCCGCCAGCTTGTCGATCCTACCTGGAAGGCGTTGTTAAATATTTTGATGTGCCTAGTGTCCCAGCTAATGTCCCGGCGTCGGCGTCAGCCAGCGCAGCAACCTATAAAGCTGGAGGTACCGAGAGCGAAAATGCTAAGAGTGCTGCGAAAAAAAGGACACACATTCTATCAATAATGCTACGCAGCGAAGAAGGTTCACAAAATCACAAGCTCTCGATGTTATTCCGTCTTCTTGATGGACATGACGAGGGGCTGTTATTTGCCTCCACGACGAGGCATGCGCAGGGCTGATCGTGCTGTTCCGCCCCTCCGAGAAATGGTCCATCTGTTCAAAACGAACATGAAGTCATGCAATCCCTGTGCTCCGACATTAACATAAGGAAGTGGATAGTTCCACTAACGAGATTGCATAGAAGGAGATTGGGTAATAAAAGGCTGCGCCAATGAATTATCCTCTTGTGAAAATTTACTCATAAATATATATTTTGTTTTTCAGAAAAATGGGGCGAGCGGCCTACGGCCTTCCATTTCAGAATCCCGAATCGATCCAGCTCGATATTGCGACCTATCCGGCGTGAGACCGTGACGGGCCTGCGCGCCTGCATGGAGAGCGCCCGCAAAAACGCGTGGCGACTACTACAATAAGTTACTCTGCACATATACGTGGGAGCTTTTCCCAGAACGAGTACCTGAAAACCACAGGTTTCCCAAAAACTAGTACCATTCCCAAAAGTAGTACAATTAATAGTACCAGTTCAATTTAATAGTACCAGTTCAATTTGGAGTTCATTACACAAAGTTGGGTAGCTAAAACGATGGAATCAGTAGTTCTCCACTAGCGCATTAAAATCAGGGGGGGGGGTTACCCTGACAACCCTCCTACCGCGCACACCGACAACGCAGAATACCTGGACCACCTACAACCCACACACCCACGCTTGAGCGCGCACACACGCACTCCATAGACTTTTTGCGTCGAGTGAATATTTACATGAAAGGACGTATATTATGCAGTTAGATGTTGGTCAACGGAGTAGGAAAGCCAGTGACAAGCGAGCAGAGCCCTGAGAGGTTTCGTCAATTTGGTGTGTGGGTCCTTGAGCAGACTTCACCGCAAGGATCATGAGCGTTTTGTTTCGCTGTTTTCGCTGAGAGATTGACTTTTTCAATACCTTTTGCGTTGTTTGCCTTGGTGGCGTTATGGCTGATCTATTTCGCTTTACGTCACGACTCCGACGCAATATTCGACCGGTCCCAGCTACCAGACGACCACTGTCTGCTACAAACGTCGCGTCACTATCATCTCAGAGTGAGAGATATCCTCCTCAGACTCGGAGTGTCCTGGTTTATCGGCACCGCTGCTTGTCCGTTCCGCGCTCTGGGTCTCTCTTTATTATCATCGCTGCCTGCATCACTCTCATTACATGCTTTCTTCGCGTCATTCTCGACTACACCATCGGTTTCACATTCACCATGGCTATCCTCCAGTCCGTTGTCATAATTTGCAGTGCCGCTATGTTGATATCGAGACGTAGACTCACTCTCCTCATATCTCCTCGCAGTAAGAGGGACGTCTGATTCAAAGTCAACTGATCGTTGGAGCTTGAGTTTTTATGTTTTGGATGCCATCGAAGCGGTGGTTACTTAGCTCACTTCAGAGTCCACGCCACTCAAGTGCTCGTCTGAACCCTCTCCAATTATGGGTACAGAACCTCGCCTTGCATATTCACCAAACTCTAGCAACGCTTCCGACATACCGAGAAACGTACGTGTTCATCGAGCGCTCATCGCCTCGACCACACGCGCAGCTATATCATAGCTATTTTCCATTTTCTCGCTCCATTCAGAATAGCATGTTGAGTAGAACGCATGTGCGATTATTGAATGCAGAAAGACGAGTACGAAATATCATCGTCGGATTCTTGTTCTTCCGGAAGGTTGGCGTTGCACTGAAGCCGCCAGCGTCGGTGAATGTCGTTGATAGAAATAACTTTCTCTTTATTCATCTTTGAGCGAACATACATCGTGTGATGGCAAAGAAGCAAAACGTCCGCATGCAGAAACACGAGCAGGTTTTGTTCTACATCAACATGGCACCACGCAAACACTTATATTTCAACGACAGCAACACTATCAAGGTTGCACGTATTGAAACGTTTACGACGTATTCCTTCCTAGTTGCGGATGATTGTAGCTGAACGACTATTCCCATATATTCCATCTTACAACCGGCGGCCTTCGTATAAAAAGTGTATCGCTTTTGAACATCTCGTATTCTTTCCGGACGAGCTCGAAAGCGTGCGGACTCACCTGCACGGCAAGCTGACGTCAGCGCCAAGATAACGGCGGGACCCTACAATATTGAATTTGGAGGCATATTCCATGTCCTCGGTGGACGCAAGAAATACAGAGTTTCAACGCCGTCTCCGGTCTCGAATTTTCTTTATGTCGCCCCACACGGACTCCAGCCTATACTGGTGATAGGCAGATTCGAAATGTACGACCCCACAGAGATCTACCAAACGCAGCATACTGCTTGTTTATGTGCTTTACAAGATGAGCGACGTTACGCGATCGTACACGGTCCACTTCTTTTTGCAATTGTGCCAATTGCGTACGGACAAGGGGTGTTTGGGCTCGGGAAGCTCTTCTCGATCGTCAAACCCCTCGAGGATATAGTACATGTACGTTAACATTCGATCGTACTCGGCCTAATCCTACGCCTTGATCACATCGCATCTTTCACGCTGTCTACATCAACGGCATTACGACCCACAATAAAAAAAATAGCAGTGGACATCTCGGTCCGCTCGTTTTGATGTGAAAGTGGCATATCAGCACACGGGCCAACGGAAACACCTTCTCTGAGAGGATCATCTCACCGACGTCCTTGTCGATCATAAAAGACTGAATCCGATCCCACGTAGGGTTGTTCTCCTTGAATGCCTTGATGGCGCCCTTCATGCACGCGTGACTTTCATTCTCGACCAAAGAGTGTTGAGCATATTGCCCCTACAAGCAGCGAAGGATAAAAACAAGCCGAAGTTTATACATGCAACGTCAGATTGAGTGCAAAAGCGAAGCAAGCACAACTAAACCAATTGTACCAACTGATCACCGGCTGACTGAAGTTGTACCAAATAAATTAATTGGTCTAAATCAGTTGGTCACCAAGCGATCGCCAGCTGGTTGTGCACTTACACGACCAAAGCTGTCGTCAATCGCGAAGCTAACAGCTTGTATTTGGAAGCGTTCGTTTCGTCTGTCGATTTAGCATTATCAATTCGGGGAAGGCCTCAAAGAAGCGACGCATTTGCTATGTCTGAAGCCTGATAGTATGCATAGTTGCCGAATCTCCACAAATACAGGTGCCATGTTTCCTCCGGATGCGCAAAACATGCGAAGAACCGCCTCCAGCCGGGCGTCTACAATACCAGATCCGCGACGCCGTTGTTTCAAGCTTTGCACCAGGTTGTGGACATCTGGTAAGATAACATTTTTGGAGCTTTTCCCAGAACTAGTACCAAATTACCACAGGTTTTCCCAAAACTAGTACCATTCCCCAATGTAGTACCATTAATAGTACCAGTTCAAATTTGGAGTTCATTACACAAAGTTGGGTAGCTGAAACAGCCCATAACCACTCATATTTATAGAAATTACAGCCCCACACCTGTGGATGGAGGCTTCGACACAAACAGATAACCACCAGGATGACAAAACTTTGGTGGAAATGTCGCGTATCCTGCTAGACCTCAAGAGTCTGCATGGCGCATCGGAGCTTCAACTAGGAATGCGATTTCCAACTGGGCACAAAGCCCCCCAGTTTTTAAAGGACTACGCTTCAACAACAACAAAAAGTGCAAGCTAGGCAAAGGCAGCGGCCGGAATAACACGTACCTATGCACCAGTGAAATATGCTTATAGAAGGTATCAGTGACACGGCGGACAGAACAAGATGGAGCGTATCACAGGGTACGTTTCATCCCTTCACGATCAGCACACAGATTTTTGCACGTCTTCCTACCTTCAAGGCTGCCGTGCGTAGTGTCGCTCGATGAAGCGAAAGCCGCTCGTGTCTATCGTGCAGGAACGCGACGGCACCAATCCGCAAGACTGCAAGTCAAAACGCTACAGGTCAAAGGATGCCGTTGTCGAAACACAGGTTGGCGAGTGGGGGGAGTCATTTGCATACCTACCGGCTTTGTTTTGCGAGATACGAGACAAAATCCAGGAACCACTGTCAAACTCGAGGTCGATCAACATCAGCGGTTCTTACGTGGATTTCTTGCTTTAGGTGTGAATGTGTAGAGTCAACAGTATCTGATCCGGGTTCTTGACTTTGATGGAACACACATCAAACCCCCTAGGTACAATGGTATGGTCTTACCCCTGATCGAGCGGGATGGGAATGGGCGCAATGTGACACTTGCCGTCGCCCTTGCAATGAAGCAAATATTCTCTGGTGTTTCAAGCACTGTGCAACCGCTGGTTTAAATACTCAAGAGCAAGCCGTGTTCTGCGATAGAGGTAAAATTATAGGTGCGGTCGGGCATCTGTGTGAACTAAGTGGTTTCGTGTTGAGCTTAGATATTGCATGGTACATCTACTTCGCAACCTGAAGCATCACTTCAAGTTTGGATGTCGAGCTTTTCGAAATTCCAGCTAGAGGATACAGGCTGCTGAGACTAAAGTCGATTATTCGGCGGCCATGGAGGCTCTTCGAGTCAAGTTCGGTACTTCAGTCGTGGGGTACCTGTATGACATAAACCCAGTGGGCTGGATGGTACACGCAAGTATGACCGGGTACGCGACTGGTCAAGGCGGAGACGCTCGCGTACCTTTGATGGCTCGGCCTCTTTTTGCGTGGCGTCATCGAACTTTGTCGAGAGCGACAACAACGCCATGATAGAGCATGGTATCTGCCAATCTGCTCCTTTTGAAGCCTTTCTTAAGTGTACCATGGTGGAAATGGACCGGCAAAGCGAGCGTGACAAACTCGCTACACTATGGCTTGCTCAAGGAAAGACACTGACACCGTATGCAAAGAAACGTTGGGAGAAAGAGTGTGGGCGCGTCGGCGAGTACAGCACTCGTCGATCCACAGATGTGGTGTACTTTGTCTCGCGTGGTGACTTTCTAAACCTTCGACGTGTTGACATCACGGGCCCTTCATGCTCGAGCCCTACTTACGACCAGCTAAGAATCCCATGCCGTCATATTGTCGCCACATTGCAATCATGCAAACGGCCAGAGCTTTACGCCCTTTCCACTCAAGTTATCTGATTAGCTCGTTCGCTAATGCGTTCGTGGGGAAGGGTATCGAGGCTCCGGTCAAGGGCTCGCTGCGCACGAGGACCACATCAAGCCATCCCCGTATTACAGGCAGGAGGGGAGACGAATCATCAGACGAATCGCCAGCAACGGGGAGGAGCCAAAAAACTACGTACACGTGCCGAACTTGCAATGGTACGGATGACAACCGCATAACGTGCAAGCGCCACGCTAATGAGGCCGAGGAAGCCAACGCAGACCTGCAACCACATCTCGTGGCTTTAATTGACACCTTGTCATGTGTTGTCGAGGCTATCAAGGACAAGGAGTCGAAGAGTCTGTTGGGGGGGCGGAGAGCAACCAGTCGAAAGCTTCTCAGGTCCGGCTAATGATTCAAAAACGAGCTGCAGCTAACGACAACAGTAAGGGTAGCTTCTGTTCCGACGAGAGCATTCACCGGTTCAAAGTCCTCCGAACGTGACAAGTAAGGGTCGACCAAATATCAGAATGAAGCAAATGCTCAAAGCGGAAATGATACATATGGAGAAGTGAAATGCTGAAGCAAAGGCACTGCCACAAGGAACTTTTGTTCCCGTAAAAGGCTTGGTCCTGGTTCGGATGGCTCTAGCGTCCAATATGAATGTCACGGATGCATATTCAGTTCTTGACAACCTCGGTCGAGTTGAGGCTGGAAGCATATAATTTTAATTCTTCTTGCTCGGAAGAAGAAGATTCAACGGCAAGTCACCATCGTTTCCCCCGAGAATTTTGTGAAGAAGTGTATCGCCGGGATACCGAGAATCCCTTCCTAAAGAGCATGACCTTTGCAAAATGGAAGTCACGATCGCAAAGGTGGGCACGCTCGTAGAGAATTTTTTGCCTACAATGCGAGACTGGTACGACGAGTTATCGAACTCATCGTACCAGTCTCGCATTGTAGTCAAAATTTTCTCGAAGCTGTAAAGGACCTAGCCGACCGGAAAAGCGTCTTGAATTTACAGCGATACCGCTTGGAGCGCCACTAAAAGACCGTGCGGATATTGACATGGAAAATTGTACAAAGCGACTGGAAGCCGTGAATTTAAAAGCCGCTGTTGAGACTCGTTTCAGTCCCATCCGGGTACACGAAATGGTATTAGTTTACGCTCAGCGTGGGTAGATGACGCTTGCATGAAGCTGGCGATGATTACCCCATGAACCTGGACAAGGACAATGAAGGACGTAGTAGCATAGGTGCTGTCAACCCTCTATATGATAGATTGACCTAAGACGACGTAAAGCGCTAGGCAATTGAGTCGAGTCCATCCTTTCAAACTGGAAAAAAAGGATTGCTCCGATTTCGTCTATCTCGAGGCACATTGGTCAGGGTCGTTTTCAACTACGCGAACAAGAAAGCGATCATTTTCGAGCCCATGTCGCCGACAAAATACTAAACGGAAGTGTGCAGATTATTAACACATTTCGCGGCGAGTACGCACCTGATCTCGAACCAGTCAAGCGACGAGTACCTCGGCAAGAAGAGCCGAACATGAACAGGTGCGGCCCCCTTGCTTTTCTTTGACTGCACGGTTCGAGATGTTCCGGTGCCAAGGATACCCACGGAGGACGTAGCATACCTTCGCTTCCGTTACATGTTTGCGAGCAGCAAACCGATCTTCTATCACGACACCGACTTATACCTGACTTCAGCATAAGCAGACAGAATCAAAGGTTTATTAGCGATCTAGCTAGAAGAAGCATGCAACATGGAATACTACTCGTAGATGGACCGGGGAAGTTCTCCGCAACACGGTGAAGCTGCTGTTGGAAAGCACTTCAGTGGGACTATGTGTTGTCACCAAAGCCAAGAGGCGGACCTCCCAGGCTGGTCATTGCATGACTACTTGAACCACAGAGCAATCTTCCTAATCCTCAGACTGCATACGCCGGTTGAGCGTCAACAACTCGTGAGCGCGAGGGAGGACGCATTTCACAACGCTGAAGACCCCCTTGCTGACAAAGGCAAATGATTTTGTCCAAGTCGCTATTACATTAAAGTAACATTCCTGCGACTCGCCTCAGAATCTCTTACAAACTGGCGCAGATGTAGAGAAATCAGGTTGTTTGCTGCGACGCCTGAGGTATGGTGCAAGCAACAGCAGTCCCACTTCTCGGTTTGCGTCGGCAGGAATCGTCCCGAGATGGCGCCCTGTCTGATGCGAAGCGCAGCTGCGTGTATCCTGTGCGATGCACTTGATGTCCCATCATATGATGCGAAGACTAACCGGACTGACCAGATGTTTTATGAAGAACAGGAAGGAGTCTAGAAGAGTCACTGGGAAATACGCACGGAAGCAACCAAGTCTTTCGGCCTTCCTTTTTCCCTTCAAGTCTTCTAGGCGACCTAATCTAACATACATGATGTTGTCGTACTTAATCCGATTCCTGACGTACTTATTGTGGTATATATTAAGCCGTTGTGGACCGTTTAGTAAAAGAGAGTGGTTCGTGTGCCCATCTGAAAAAGAGGGGGGGGCATAAAACGATAAACGGAGGAGAGCGTTTGCGAGCGATCATTGCCACTGCATACCCGCGCGGTATTTGCGTAGGCGGGCACATCGCCGAGCTTTCCAGCGAGCACTGTACAGGGCCGAATTTAGTATTTTTCTCGCAGGAACGCAGCGACTGCCTTTCGAAGAAAAGGCCAACATTACGATGCCACTGGTCGTCGGGAGGGTAGGGTAAAGGGTGATGGGAGACTTCCAATACAAAACTACAGTGTAAACGAAAAAGGTGACGATGCGAGATGGGCACAGTAACACCTGCCTTAGTGAAAACTAATGATATATCAAAGCGTCGGTGACGGTTGGTAATCAGGTTGATGACGTACTTCCGTTTTAAGTACTGTCATTGGTCACGCTATTGTACTGGCGGGGTGAATTTACACACGACTTGCACAAAACTTAGCGTGTTCCCTTTATATGAAGCACACAGCTCAGCACCGCCATCAACAGAATCATTGTCAACTGGTCGCATAATTTCTCTGCATGCAGCAGTTTAGCTTTATTATTCAAGTTGCCATGGGCCACAAAACACCCCAGCGAAGAATGATTGTCCACACTCACCAGTATATTCCTCGCCGAAGCGCAGCAACCCCTCGACCTCCACGGACCAGCCGCACGCGAGCGTGTAGCCGTGTGTCTGGGGTTTCGAATAGCACCGTTGCGCGCGTGGTGGCTCTCTGGCACGCACATGGAAAGACATGTTTGCTGGACCAGCACCCCAGCGAGGCCGTCCGCCCAGGTCCGTCACTGCAAATTATCGTGCAAAAACATGAAAAACCGACGACAGCGAGGGTAATATATTCAACGATAAAGGATATAGCAGGTGTAGCCATTCCACAACGAGCAATGCGGGACGAGTTGATGGAAGTCAGCTATGGGCGGGGCAGGGGAAGGGACCCAAGAGCAGACTTTCCGGTGAATGTGGCCTTTAGGCTAAAGGATCCGACAAGGTAACCAACCTTACAAGACGTTTGTAGCCTAAACTAACGGAAGTCGATTTAGACGAGAGTTATTGCAATGTGAATTATGTTGCTGGCTCTACCTGGCTGATGACAGGCTCGCCTCGTTATATGGTAAGCGGGGCAGGGCAGCGCTACTGTATTGTGAGGTCCGGGGCTGACATGCAGAAGAACAGAATGCTACACGCGGAAAGCGTGTCGGGGGCTATCCGAAACTGGCCCTCGCACTTGAAGGGCGACGGCAGCTCAGACTACCATGTGAACTTCACCGGCGATCTATTCGAGACATGGTTCGAAGAGATCTGCCAGGTACTACAGTGCCACTACGGACCGTGCCGCATCCATATGGACTGCGGGCGTACCACAAGGTCATCGAAGATCGCGTCCAGCTCCAAGTTGAAGTCAGCCATGATCCAGTATCTGTAGGACCACCGCGTGACGGTGGCCATCACGCAATACACCAAGAAGTAGCTGGAGCAGCTTATTGTGCAGGTAATCGTTTGAATATTCCTTTGATATAAAACTTGGGGTGTTATCTAACCATTGCGTGCTCTGATACGTGAAGCACATATAGAACCGTTACAACGGTCCACAAGTGGGGCCACGAGTTTCTGTATACGCCCCCTATCATCCCGAACTACAGCCAATCGAGATGATATGGAGGCCCGCAAGAACAGAATCGCCATGGATACACCCTCGTCTGCCGCCGACTTGACGAAGGTCTCGCGGGCCTGAACGCCATCACATCGTGTGAGTGGTTGGGCGCGTACAAGAAGGTGCAGAAGCATAGCAAGCTTACCTGGAACTCGCAGCGCCACCACAGTTGACTCTAGAGCCTACGATCCGAGAGCGGAAGTACCTGGCCGCCTCGAAGACGTCGGAGACACGGGCTCTACGGACGACGATCGAAGGGTACGAGATTTCGTTCTAAATGCAAGTTTTAAAGGTGTTTCATTTCATTTCGTAATCCGTTATAAAAGGTTGAATATGTTACTAGGGAGGGCCATTATGAACAACATATATCGTGCATAGCATCAACAGGTTTGTCTCAGATCCGCTAGTTCCAAATACCCAAATTTTAGATAAATTATGTCCTTTGCACAATCTTAACACATAAATGAACGGATTATGTCCATTTAAGAGAGAAGGCACAGAGCATTGCACAACTAATACCGAGTTTGTACACCTTTTACCAGGCAGGTTGAGTGTTTTCACAAGCAAAACGGATTTGGCGAGCTTGTGCAACTTAATAATTCAACAAAAAGGACACTGCCAGGCAGAGTGGTTTTCTGATATATTTTTCCCATGCAAAGTGGTTTCTACCAGAGTTACTTTCCTAATTCCATATCGTCCCCGCGCTCGGCAAGGAAAATGCTTTTGAAGCAGTGTCGCTTCATATGCCAGACCAATCTCTGCGTAAGGGTAATCTTGCTGCTTTAACGGCCTCCTTCATGAGCGCCATTCTGTTCGCAGCCAGCGAGTTATACTGGCCTCGCACTAGCAGCTCACGCCGCTTGGCTGCGATATGCAACTTCATTAATGGTAAAATATTTATTAATTTGGAAATAAATGATATGCGCGCCTTCAGCTCACTGAAGCAACCCTCGATTGCATTGCAGATAGGGCTGTACGATGCTAACCGTAGAATGATCAGCTTGTTGCTGTTGACGATGCCATCAATAACAAGTTGCTCGCGTGCCAGTGTCTCTACCTGGATGCGGGTGGGGGCGTTGTCAGTGACCACGACAACCTTCTTGCCCACGCATCACTCCTTGTACTCGTCGCTGTTGAGCGCAGCCACGAACAGGTCCACGACAAAACGCGTATTCTCTTCCATGTGAACGGAGCCGTCGTGAATGCGCAGCAGTACGAGCCCGTTGCCCGGTGACACACCGCACTGCACGTGGAGATTCTTGCCCTTCGACGCCGGAAGCATCACGACTGCACGCTCGCCTGCACGAGCCCAACCTTGGTTGCGAGACAGGTAGATGTTGAAATTGGTTTCGTCGTGGTAGACAGTCGTGTCCTCGGCATCCACGTGTATGTTCAGCGCTTTGGCAAACTCCATCCGCTTCTCCTTGTTCACTGCATTGTTCATGGCGGCCTTCTAGATTCGTAGGCCCTTGACCGTGTACAGCATGCTGTGCAGCGCGCGGTAGATGGAGGTGATGCTAACGTCCACCGACATGTCGCTCAGCAGTATGTCCTTCATGACGGCCATGGTCATGCCCACCTCCTCGTCCAGGTACTCCTCGAGCTTAATGACCTCGACCGTCATTTTGACGCACGCAGTCCGCACGCCGCCATGTTGCTGCTGCTCGATACTACCCTTAGCTGCGATGCGCCGTGCAGTAGTGACAGACACACCATTGCTATCAGCGACACCTAGCCAACCTTGCCCTGCCAGAAACGCGTCGAGTACACGCTTCTTCGCGCTGTTGCGATAGTACTGCTTGGCCTCACGTGACACAAGAGGCGGTGTCAGGGGCGTCGGCGAGGTGGGCGGCGGGACCATTGTTGGAGAGCTGCTGGGGGAGGGTTGTGAAATAGGCAGCTAATATGCGAATGAGTGAGTGTCGGTGCGGTGGCGGAGAACGGCTTTCCCAGTGTCGAGTGGCGTGGTTTTGTTTCCCGCCACAACGCCACTTCGGTTGGGAAAAAGTTGGCGCCAAACCGCTTTGGTTGTAAAACCTAATTTTAGATGATTAGGAAAAACCTCGCTTGACCGTTTTGTTTGTGAAAACACTCAACATGCCTGGTAAAAGGTGTAGTAGATCGACAATCAATCACGAGATATAAAGTCTCAAAGTCAATCGGACCATCCAATCACGAGATATAAAGTCTCAAAGTTCGTGTATAACTTCATCTCGCCTGTACTAGAACACGATCCTTAATATAACGTGTTATCGCACAACCAATACAAAAATATATACCGACATTCTCTATCTAGTATCCGCGTAACCTGTCTGTCGGTGTGTCCGTCTTACTCCTGTCTTTCCGCCTTTTCTTACCTTTCGCCATTCCCTTGTGTTCTGATTATACATACTGTAATCACATATCGCATAGACTGCCACTGCTATCCTGACTGCCCAAACTATGCCCGAATTTACAATACTAGCATAATTGTCTCACTAATTCAGGATTGGTAAAAAACAAATGCAGACTATTTTCAGCTTATAAATTCAAGCTAACGATGGAGCGCGTGAAGTGCTCAACGTGCGCGGTCATGGTGACCATGCCGCTACTCGACATGGACGACCACGCTCTGCCACGCCTGGAGTGCGTGTGCTGCGAGCACCTCCTGGCCCTGGACGCTTTCGCCGAACGTGGCGAACCCGTGGACAGGAGTCCTGTACGGCGGTGTCTTGCCTGACGCGACATGCCAAACCGGCAGCGCGTCTGGCAAAAGACCACCCTACCGCCGCGAAGGGTTAAACCGGTAGCGCGTCTGGCAAAAGGCCACCCTACTGTCGCGCCGCGCACCCAACTTGGACTGCCGACACCTCAAGCGGCGTCTAGCCGAGGTGCGCCGCGCCATCGACACGCCGGTCAACCGGGCGTTGCCGCCAGAGGAGCCGCTCGACGAAGCGCAAGCGGCGACTTCGCACCGCCAAGAAGCAGCGTCAGCATAAAAACTAATACAGCCCTCATTACCTGAAAATCGTTTAGTGATTCTACATGAAACATGACATACAAACCAAAACGGACTTAATAAACACGTACTTAGATAATATTTACGGTTTGAATGTGTTTTCCCGTCCCTGTTTCAAATTCAATAACGCTCGCCCGCGTCTGGGGTATAAGGTACGCCGTCGTACACATGTTAGCTACAAGTTCCAGCATCAAGATGATGTGGTCTGAGGTCCCTGGGGGAGGGTTAGGATAAAGTGTAATTGCCTGGATGGAAGTCGGGTTCTCCTGTCCAGGGGACACGTGCTAAGGGGTTTGAGCCAACCACCCACTCAGATCGAAGGCACAATAGTGTCCGCCTATTGGCCTGACCTTTCCGACACTTTCTCTCAGTAGGAGCCGAGCAATATCCTAAGCCCTCGATCGTTTTACTAAGGTTTAAACCCTGAAAACTATTAAACGTTCGTGGGTGGAGTTTGCCTAGGACCACGACCACCGCGCGCCAGTCTAACCTGGCAATGTCAACAGCACTATGTGCATTGAATACCCACTCCGGACCGTGAGGCTCTTCAAGGTCCGGAAAGTGATTGGCTTATTATGGAAAGGGGTTTGGCGGTCGTGCGTCAACGAAATACCAATACGACTGCAAAACCATTCCAATCCATCAAGGAGTTGCGGTTCTCGCTGTATGAGGACGAGAGGAGAGGTAGACGGTATGGCGTTCGCTGTGTTGTCCTATCGGTATCCTCCTTCCTACTGCTACCGTACCTCTACGTATTTTTCAGTATGTTCGCGGACTTGGGTCTGTGCGGCTCTTCACCGTCTATTATGCCAAGGACGGCTTCGTTCCCAAACAAAGGCCAAAAATTCTGACCTATTACCTCATATAACCAAAATGTTAAAGCCTGGGCCTCGAGACCCAGTGGCATCAAGCCGATACTTCATCACGGTCGCCAATGGAAGTGATCAGAAAGCAAACGTGGTAACTGATCGCGCTTCAGCACAAAAACTGAAGCTTCGTCTCCAAAGGTATTGTGCCAAATCATGAGTGCTTAAGGGGTAACAGTGGAGGTGAGGTACCAAAAGATGAAAGGGATATTACCTGACTAATGAGATATTCTCTGTCGCATATGAGCACGGGACGCATGCAATTCTGAATAATGCTGGAGATTCTGCTGCTCGAGCGGTGGGTTCATCGAAGGGGTAGCTGGTGCTTCGTGCTTAATACGTGCTCTGACTAAATCATACAGTTAGTTCCGTTGGCGCAACCGTCACATGTCCACCCATTTTAAGCCTGCAAGGCCGGCAACTCCTACTTGCAGGGTACTTAGGCTTTACGTCTAACGCGTCGCGATACTCCGTTTCATGTTCGTTGGCGCCAAATATAACTCGAGATCGGCGAAAGCGGACGCGAAAGGAGCTCAAAGGAGCATTGCTAGAGAGCGTAAACATCAACGCTTCGCCTGCAGGACAGGAGGACCCTGAAGGAAGAACGCGGCGTAAAAGAAAGAGAACGCAAACCAAACCCAGGCTGTCGAAAGCCTTTAGAGCCCTCCAACTTGAGGCAAATTAAACGAATCGACACTGGCTGCAGTAATTGCGAACGGCGTCTCGGTTGATTCTGCCGGTGTTGTGGGTGAGTCCGTTTTGACAGCGCGTGTGTCTTTCGCGATAGTGTAGCGTCCCCGGGTCATGCATGGCGAGGTAGGGTTTCCAGATTTGACATGCCATCGTCAGCTAGAGCGCGTACGCGACTTCGATAGAGCCAGATCAGCTCGGCGAAGAGCTAACTGCTCAGAATATCATGTAACCCGCGATAGAGAAGCTGGTGCAGCTCGATTGAGAACTAGACGGGCGAGTCTCCCGGTGAACCGACTACTTCTGGCGCGAGAACAGAACATCGATTCTACTACGCGTTGGCGCAGGGAAATGACTGAAGAAGAACGTAGATCGGTAAGAGATCAAGACATCGCTTCTCAACTGAGCGGAGAATGAACCGCACCGTTGAAGAAGGACAGATGACAAGGGATTGCGATTTAGCAGCTCAGAGAGCTCGGAGGGAGGTCCTATCGATGGAGCAGATTGAGCGTCGGAGAGAGGCTAAACGCTTTCGTCGACGGAAACGGCAGTACAGGAAGGATCTGGCGATCACGAAGACTTCGACCCGGATGTAGTCTCTGGCAGACGACACTACTTACGCGGCATATGGACGGCAACAACGATAACGAGCGTTCTGTCGCTACTGCAATGCGTGGAAATTCCCGGGGAATCACCCGGATGACAATTGCCCGACCAATACTTCGTTGAGCGGGCCATGCTGGCGCCAACCAACGCAAGTGTTAGGCGGATCAACAATTTCGTCGCTGAGCGTCTCACTGGGGCGACGAAAGAGTACCTTTTAGTCGACACACTCGAAGGAGTTGCAGACACAACATGTTTGAGCTTGAGTTCTTGAACTCCCTCAACTTCTCGGGTATTCCACCACATCGGATTGTTTTAAAGGTGGGGAATCCGATCATCATGATCCGGAACCTGAACAGCGATGCAGGTCTGTGAAACGGAACTCGGCTACGAGTGCTCTCTTTGCGCGAACGCAGTATTGAGGCGAGCATAATGTCGGGGCCTTTCAGAGGTAGAAGTGTCTTCATCCAGCGATTTGTCTTTTACACAGAGAACGATGACAAAGCGATACCGTTCAAACTCCAGCGCAAACAGTTTCCAGTGGTTCCGGCATTTGCTATGACTATCAACAAGGCGCAGGGTCAGTCTATCCACCACGTAGGCATCTATCTGGAGTCGCAAGTGTTCGTTCATGGGAACTGTATGTGGCGCTGCTGTGGATCCAGAAGCTATCGATGAGGGTGGAAGAGTACACATGCAAAACATCGTTTACAGAGAGATTTTCGAAATGGAGACTTGGTAGATACACAAAATAGACATTGCTCGAAAGCCGCTCTAAAAATTAGTTAGTCTTTACTACGTGTACACAATACCCACCGGATCGTAGCGGAGGTGGCCCACCGTACCACTGGGACCAACCATGTCACCGCGTCCACGTAGCGGGCGCCTAGAGCGCTTGTTTCCTTGTCATAAGGGCCCACCCAAATGCATCTGGGTGTAGGGTTTCAAGACGAGTGTGTCAACGCAAATGCTTCGTGCTTACACAAATTGTACCTAAAGAGATGTAATTGTACCGCTATCCGCCATTACTACACGTCACGCCAAAACAAGACTGGCCAGAAAGAAGCAGGCAGGCGTCGGGCTACCACCCGGCCGATGCTGCGATTTACATCGCGCAGGGACGTTGACTGGTATGCGGATTCTCTTGTCCTCGTGTGTGATTGCTGTGCTTTGCTTGTGAGACTAACTACGGCTTCAATGACTAGCATCCAGGCGGAGCCAGAACAAGCAATTGGCAGGCAGGCGGCAGGCTACTGCTCGGTCGCTGCTTCGATTTACCGTGCCTTAGCCACGCTTGCGAGACTTCAGCATACCGCCTTTCCCCAGTAAACACATTGTCTCAACGTGAGCGCTCTCATACCTATCTACCTACTAGTTTTTTTAAACTTCTCCGGTTTCAATTGGCATGAAATATTACCAAAAGCTACCTGCACACTCCTGTCAAGACTACCAGAATCTATATATAGGTTAATTGCCCTCAACTTATCTGTGTAGGGGTACGCTCTTCGAGCATACAACTTCGCCTTTCGCCCATCGCCTCCTAAGCGGGAGACTGCCCATTGTGCTGAAACGAGAAAGGAATGTTCCCAACCGCTCGATGGGTTTTCGTTTTGAAACACTGTTACTGTAAATCTTCCCTTTTGTCGACAAAACCGAGTTTCACCTTGTCAAATTGCCGCAATTCAATTGGCCATTTCACGGGTGCCCTTTTGACAAAGGGAGCCCTTATGACGAGGAAATGTCAGTATACTAAGTGCTTGATCTGAGAAAAGTATATAAATAGGGAGGAATACATATTGCATTGTGTTTTCATCAGGCATGATAAATATAATGACCAGGGTTACGTCGGGCTACTGAGCTCCGTAATAACGATTGCAGTACACAATAACAAATAATATTTACTGCAATAATTGCAATGTATTGTTAACGAGAGATGCAAACAACCTCACTTACTCTTCAAGGCAAACGAGAAGCGTCGATCAGTCCCACATATTGCGATTCTCACGCGAAAACATCGCAGTCTCGAAGTTCGAGAGTAGTGTTGAAGCACGTAGCGAGGTCAGGACCAGCTTACACTTCGAGAAGAGCCTCTCAGAAATATTGTTTGTCGTTTGCGCACAGGTGGAACGGGTCGTACTCCGCCGCTGCATGCCCTGCAAGCCGCAATTTCTTCTATTATCGGAGCACGGAGGTGGCGAAGTCGGGCGCTCTGTCTGCATCGGTTTCTGGGGTTGCCGGAGGTAGGGTGAAGCCTTTGACGACACGTAGTTCGTCCGTGGATAGCGGCATTGTTGTGCAGCTTGACAGTAGCAGACTCGAACAGGGGTATGCGGACGATGGCCACCGTAGGAAGCAAATAGTCGGCCGTGACGGGGTACTTGTCCGCGCAAACATCGAATAGCAAGCAAACCTCAGCCATGGTGCACTTCTCTGCCTGAAGCTTCACACGCACTGTCCAGCTCACGTAGCTTCTCAACCAAGGTCGTAATATGTGACGATGTGCATGGCCACGTTGCAGTAGTCTTCAACAGCTTCCGTCGCCATGATCGCATCACGAATCTTGCAGCAGCGCTGTGGCATTTGAAACGTCGACGACTAATGTGTGGCGTTAGCCTTGATCGGCTGTAGCTGGTCACTTTGGCATGAACAGCAGCATTTTTGACGTGACGCAGCTTTATCATCAGATTCTAAATCAGATCGGTCTGAGTCTGATAATCCCGCAGAAAATGATTAACCGCAAGGTTAAGTCGATGGCTGGCGCAGCCAATCAGCTTGACGCCCATTCTGGTAGCGATGCTCAGGTTGGTGGAGCAGCTGTCCCCGCAATGAACCGCACCATTCCGATCTCCTTGTCATACACGCTCCGAACAGACGCGATGTGCGCCACATGATCCTTGGCTGCCTGGCCGTCCGTCCTTTTGAGACAGTGCGAGCAAGCCTCTCTGTTGAAAACGTACACCGCATAGATGCCCAGGAAGTGAAGCGAGTGGCTTGTCCAGCCGTCGAAAATCAGGCGAAGGGTCCCATCTGTTTGGCAAAGATACGCCCGATTGTGAGGGTGACGAAGTCCATGTAGCGCTTAATTGTCTTGCCTGAAGTTGCTTCCATCATGACCACCGCGTGAGCTTGTTCTCGACCGCAGTGATTGGTAGATTCCTCTGAGTCAGCCAGACCATCCATTAATAGATATTGCGAGTGAATTCGTCCACAAAGTCGCACGTGGCGATCAACGGCGTCTGAGCGGCATGAAGCTCGGCATATTCACCCGCGTAGCCAGCGTAATTGGTGCTGACCTGGCTTAGGAGGTTGCTGTAGCCCGCGTGCCGAACGTCTGCTCCCGAGGTCGTCCGCCCGTCTTGCACTCAAACCGATCTTCACCGAGTTGGTGAAGGAGAAGGCACAGAGCTGGCGGGAAGTCATGCGGGTTGAGGGTCAGGTGAAGGACGTGGAGGCGTTCTGCTTGAAAGAGGTGAATTGATAAGTCAAGAAGAGGTCGACCTGGATGCGACGCAGGTTGGAGCATTTATTGAACGACTGGAGGGCAGGTGGCCAGGATGGCTGGAGCTGGAAAGATATTGTATTATTCTATAAAGTTTTGTTGTATACGCGGGCCAATAAAAACAGTAGCGAATTTCACCGAATAGTACCCAGGTCACTATTTGCAATCGTCTACAAAAAGCAATCACTTTTTTGGGGGGCGGGGGGGGGGGGCTTCTAAACTTTTTGTGTAGGGTTGCTAAATGATAGGCTTTCGTAAAGAAATAACCCCGACTCGACAGAGAAGACTTTATCAGATCACTCCATAATAAATGCAGGGGAGATCCGTCTCTACGCATGTATCGGATTAGAATGTGCTATTTCGCATTATTGACTGTGCAATAATACTCCAAATATCATGTATTTTATCTCGGCATAGTCTGTGTTTACGAGCTACTGCGTTCATTCGAAAAGGGTACATCAAAGCTTGTTCCGTATTACGTCACGTTATAAACGAAATGCATATTCGTTCTACTCATCAACGACTTCGACGTCGTCAAGTGCGTTACTGAGTTCGTCAATCACGTCTTCATCCACCGCAGAGTCGCTTGTCTATTGTGCAGTTCACCGCTGCTGGAACTGCCGGCCGTAAACATCATGCTTCAGATGAACTCGCTTGGATCTCCATGAAATCCAGCAGCAGCGATGGAGTTGTTGACGACGAGCTGTGGTGTCTCCTTCCACGCATCGGCAACCCACTTGCAGACCAACTCTCCGCTGGGAGGCCTGGGATCCCCACCCCTTGTATACTCAACATGGTCGGAGTTCTTCCACTCGTCAATTGTTGCACACAACAACTCCTTGAAGCGCTTGAAGATGCCGATGTCGCCGGCCTGCAGGTAGTGTGTGAGACCAGCGGGAATGACGCACAACGAAATGCCGCGGCTTGCACACTTCGCCTTGACTGTCTTAGAATTGTGGGCCGCATCGAGTCCCACACGATTGATTTTCCGTCGGCCTTCAACACTGGCGGGAAAATGGCATCAATCCAGTTGCACAACCGGTCGGAATTCACCCAAGCGTTCGGCTAATAAGCCACGTAAGCCGCTCCTTGTTTCGCAACAAGACGGCTTCCTTTTTGTGATTCCAGATGACGAGTGGGGGGCAGCTTAACACCACCCGCCGTGACCGCCATAGCCGCCGTGACGCGTATCGAAGCAAACCCAGTTGCCTTCACGACGACAAGACGTGCTCCACGAATTTCCACCGTCTGCTCCCTTGCGTCGTCGTAGTACACAACAGTCTCATCCATGAGAACGATGTGGTTGGGGGCTGTAGCAGGCCTTGTTCTCACCCAGAAAGCGCATGTACGAAACGGCGCGCTCAACGATTTGGTCGTCGGACAGGGTAGTGAGGTTGGTTCGGCGGCGGAGGGACAAGTCGTTGCGGCGCATAAAGCAAGAACCCACTGGTGCGAAGCCTTGAAGGTACGAATAGGTTCTTCGACGTTCCCCCCGTACAGGTGCAGTGCCTGGGCTGCAATATATGCCCTCGTGACTTTCTCCTTCTTGATTCTCTTCTCAGTTATTGCATCGAGCGAATCGTCCTCCAGGAGGCCCAATACGCGGCGTCTTCCTCCGCCCTCAAACTTTATGCGACGAGGAGATGTAGACATGAATTATCTCACGCTGCCGCATCATTGCAAAACAGTGCCCGGATCGAGGGACCACCCCAACCTACCAAACTGGCGGGCTGCTCTGGTTGGGACGCCCTCGCCTTCACATTCGATCCACTTGATAACTTCTTGTTTCTTTGCGAGTGAGATCGTTGACCGCTTGCTTGACATTTTGTAGAAGCTGTTGTGATAGGAATAGCGATAGAGACGGCGTGCCACTGGTGCGGTGCATTGGTGCTGAAAAAAGCTCTCGCCTCTGCCATTCATTTCCATACCAACTGTTCCATCGGGTTTATATTATGTGCAGGGCTTCTATTTTATGGTCCAAATTCTAAAACATGACCGGGTTATTATTTTGTGAAGGGCTTGTATTCGGTGAAATCCGTTAGTAAGTTATTCCGTAAATGTAATACCCGCAATATTGATATTATACTATTTTTCCCATGCCCTGGTTTTCACTGCTAGCGGTGTCCCTACTTTACGTCAGTGCCATGAACATTAAATGAATGGATGGCAAAAGAACTAGCTGTCTACTGGTATCTGAAGGACATTGGACGTCAAGTATCCAACTGTAACCAATAATTGGCTTAAATCTTTTCTGCGCCTAGGATTCTCCCTGTTCTCATGCCTGGCTTCTTCAGTTTGCATCGCTCGCGTTATTGATTATGATCAAGCGGATCTGCACCATGCGAGCTATGAGTGGGAGCATTGCTGGTCCGCAAAGTTACTGTCTGGAGGATGTGCGCAAAGTATTATTTTGCGTGACGCATCCGCTCGTTTGATAGCCACAGCGAGAGAGGACCGGGGTTGACTCTTTGGATACAGTACAATTTGTTTTTAAAAGCATTGACTGACAAAAATATTTGCACTCTAAGGATAAAACAAGGTCAAAAGATAAATTTGTAGGTAGTATTAATGGTTTTATCATGCTCATGACTAAGATTAAAGCACTACATTATCCCAGGGTAATAGCATGTTACCCTTGGTTTCAAGGGTTGACATATAAGAGCACCCACCGTTAAATCAGGTTTTCTCAGCTCGAGCCGCCTTTCAGAGTCTTCAAGTAGTGCTTATAAAACGGGCTCTGCCCGAGTTTGTCAGGTTTCGCCCATCGCAGCCCCAAAAACTCCCTCACGTATTGGTCGGGTACTTTAGATTCCGCCCAAATCTCTGCTCTTGCGTACTTTTCCATCGGCGAAGCGTTCTTATGGAAGAACTCCGTAGGGCGGTTATAACCAGAGCCAAACAGGTTCAGCATGTGGTCGTCAAACTCCTTGGCGTAGCGCTTGTAGACCCGGAACGCTTCTGTGCCCTGAATCTGCTTGAGCTCGGCCAAATTCGTGACCTGGTTCAGCCCCTTCTTTTGCCACATCTCAAACGTCGTGAAGCCTCTGCGGACCAGTTTCCAGATCTCTTTACTTTCCCGCCTGTCCATATACCTCATAAAGCGTCGGTAGTAGCTCAGCTTCCTCCAGCTCCTCCAAGCCCAACTTCGCCTTGACGTACGCGTTTGGCTTGTTTTTCTGCAACCACCAGCTCAGTTTAACGCCAATCGGGACTTTCTCGGAGATTTTGGACGCAAGTATCGATATACCGTTGGTCCTGTCTTCCGCTTTCTCTTCGGCTGTCTTAGCGAGGCGTAGCGATCTCCACTGACTGCGGCCTGCAACTATGAAGTTGTCCAAACGTGAATCCTTGATCTCGTCCGTCACTAAGAGAGCGTTCGTGCTGGTAAGAAGAGTGGCCACCGCCAGCAGTAGAATGTGACTTAAATGCATTGTCAAGTCCGTTAATTAAGCAATAGACTGCAAAACACAAAGCAAATTCCGAACTGGCACTAGCATGGTCGTAGCAGGGAAGGCATGTACATCATTCTCATATCTATCTTACTGATGGGGTAACAGTACTTAGAGTCAGTGCAGCACTCAACACACAGGCACAAAAAAGTGCTAGTTAATCCTTTAGCATTGCACTTGGCAAATCCGTGGACACTTTCAAGACGCTTGATCAACAAATCCCCCTTTTAAAGGTACTAGGGAGCAAAAGAGGATTCAAATGAAAAAGATTAAGACAAGTTGGTCTTCTGGAGAATCCACCAAACATCTTTATAGTAATATAATAATAAGTAACTATCTTTTAAACACGTTGTTGCTCAAATCCAGACCAATATATTTGACCCACAGCTACATAACCAGGATAGGAAAGTTTTTCCTATTTCACAGAGTAAGCGGCATGTCAATGTAGGGATGAAACCCAGTAACACTTCAATGACTATCACCGGGCTAACCCGGGCCCGGTAGTCATTGAAGTGCTACTAGAATGAAACAAAGCTTATCATGTGGAGGGCATCGCCAATAACGCCAAACAACAGCTTAATCGGATCATTGTTTTATGACTAAAACCGACTTTAAACATGTATTACTACAGAGGGGGAAACAACTCCTGCAGTGAGTTCCATGTATTGTGTCTCATTGTGACCCCTGTCAGTGCGTACGACTTCTTGCAAAGCACACACATACTACTGAAAGCGCAGTACCGTGAGCAATACATATACACAAGTACTGTACTCCTCGCATCACCAGTACGGAATTACATTCGCTTCTATTTGTTCTGGCATATATACCTGCGTTTTTAGCCACTAGGCGATCGAACGGGATACACCGCCTACACCCCGTGACATTAGATCGGACACCCACGTCGGTGGCCTAAACACGGTCAATATTTGTGGTCGTGTTATTACTCAGAGCAGGCTGCTGTGCTAACGATCACGATTTCGTGGTGCTCCTATACAACTATCGATTTTGGCATCCCGATAGATTATATTTGCCACCATTCGGCATACTAAAATGAAGTATATTGTACTCGAATGATTATGGCAAACGCACATGGGTAACCTACCCCTGGCAGATGCCGACCTATTCCAGCGTTCAGTTTCAGATTGGCGTCGTTGACACAAAGTCCGATGCCTTTACCCCCTTGTCCTTCAGCCCCGCGGTTCGCATGCACCAAGGGCGCCGCTGAGGAGGAGGTGAAGTGACTCGCGCTGTTGAAGGCATGGTTGACCAGGAGTTGGCAGACGACGTAGCTGGGCTCGTGCCTCCCGCTCCGAAGTCTACCATCTGGCCATGCGAGGCCAACTGGACCTTAGATATTCAGAATCCGTTAGTGAACGAGCAGCCTGATACCATCGAGCAGGTGCTGCAGCCTGCTTCATTCACGCCAGGGGAGCAGCACGTAACGACATCTCTGGCGAGCGCCTTTGCTGATGCAAGCATCGCCTTGGCCGTTGAAACTTGTGAAGGCGTGGAACCTGCGATTGAGCATACAGTGCAACCTATTCAACAGAATTATCATATGGGAATGGAACTGGGCGATTCCGATGACGACGTGTCCTCCTGCGGTTATCGACGGATTCGGCCACATAGAGATATGTATTCCGAGAGTGATCACACCGGAGAGGCCTTCGATGTGTACATGGCAGATGCTGACTGAATGACGACGCCGCAGCTACCGGATCAGCCAGAATGCCATCCAATCACCAAAGGGAGGAACACGGCTGAACTTGGCAAGGCCTACGACCCCACACTTGTGTGGTGGAGTGGATCCGCTGAAATTCAGTAAGATCCCAACTCACACGCACTGCACCCAGACACCGACTAACGGAGGGAGTACTTGGACGGCTGTGTTGTTGCTGAGTGGTTCACCTTACGTACCCGTCGGCGAGCTGGATCTGCTCTCTCGTTGACACGAGATGCGCACTTGGTGGGCCTTGGACGTCCTTATGGGGACTTTTATGGGGACTTGGGAGGGGGTGGATCTGCGCGGGTATTCTTGCGCACAAGATCTGGTGTCAGTTTGGTCTTGAGCTCTTGCGTAGATCTTGTGGGTCCGTAATAGAGATACGGGATCCGGAGTTGTCCCTCCTTGAGGGGGTCTTTGCTCCTTGTCGGAGTTGTCCTTGTTTCTTTACAATGCTTGCCGCCTCCAATAGCGGGATATTGAGGGGGGGTTGAGAAGCCAAAGGGCGAGCGCGACTCAGCCAAGCTATCCAGGGGCTGCCATGTGTGCAGGAAGATCGCCAAAGTTTAGACTTGGTCTATGTATGGGGCCAATAGAAATCCCCTATACTATAGTCAAGTCTGTCTTCCAGTGCAAATTCGGTTCTGATTTATACCTTGATATTGCAGATCCGGATAAGATGGAAGTTGACCGGCAGCTGGAGGATCCACGTCGCCAGCGGCAGCCATAACAGCGTCAAGGTGATGGATCCGGACCATGCGACAACACGCCTGGTCTGTATATGGTATGGACCCTGGATCAGTTCCATGGGGGTGAGGTCTTAAGTACTAAATCCGATCAGTTAGTACACACCGGGTTGAAGATCCGTAGCTAAATGGAGGTAGAGTGGAGACGGGTGGCCAGGAGTAGGTCAGAGATGGGATCCTGGGTTATAAGTAGTCCGTACATTAGGTTTGGGGATGGGATCCGAAGGTAGATAGGCTTACCACACTTGTTTGGGATATTTGTTGCATCCTGGATCAGATACGAGAAGCCTTAAAAAGCATACCTCGGCAATGTTGTCATAAGGAGAGAAACTATTCTGGTGTGGGCGACTACTCTGAGTGAAGATGGCTTCTGAACGGAGATGTTACGTATTGGCCTATGGAAAGACAAGTACCATCACCTCACCTGCGCCGAGTTTAACAAGGAATTCCCGTCAACATATAGTGGCATCTGCGGACATAAATGTTTCTTCAAGGCAATGAGGAGTGCGTGTCATGTCGCCGGCAATACAGATCTTGTGCCACTCTCTATTATCGAGGAGTTCGACGAAAAAAACAAGGTCATGGGATGGCAGGTGTGGATGTGTCAAAAGAAGGAATGTCGAACGGAGACAGCAAGTCCATCGTGAGCATCTTACGGGAGCGGCGCGCTCCACTCGCTTGCAACGTTTTTGAAATGAGCAAGGCGTACAAGTCGATCATCGGGGTGGAGGCCCTTGATATTTTCGCGTTAGAGTCGGGTGTTCATGTTTTGGGGGCTTCACGCAAGCGCAGAATCAAACATTGTTCGTGCTGCGTGTCGACAAGGAAAAGCGCCCGCGCCATGTGTTCGATCGCTGGTATAAATGAGGCGAGGATCACGTGTTTTACGAGGAGCCCTAACGAACCTGAACCTGAAATGGATCCAGAGCTGCAACTTAACCCCGCCGATTCAAGCACGTTAGCAAGGTTCGGCGTATGAAATCAGTGCAGAACAACAGGAAGCAAAAACAAGAATAGGATTCAGAAATAGGGTCTACGTGTTCCCTTTAAATTCTTTTGTATGAAGTTTTATATACCATCCATGACTTCAGGTACAGTACGGCCTAATCGCCAATGGTAATACCACCCAAACTACGGTACGACTCTCAAAGTACCATAAGTTGTGCATTAGTACCGAGACCGACGTAATTGTAATATATGCATCCTTTCAAGTTATAGAATATGATATACTCTGCATTGACGTGTCATTTGTGATTCTGCGCTTACCATGGATGGCCACTTCTAGGTGTTCTGTTGGAGACTCGGGGACAGCAAACATGAAGAAATACGTATGATCTCGGCAGGATCTGTCAAAGGAGGGGCGCGCCATACAAGATGAACGATGCCTTAGGAGTGGGTGGGGTAACGAATACGCTCAAGATTGGCAAAGCAGTCGCGTTAGTAACGGAGAGAGTGAAGATGAAGATCCACGTGATGAAGTCGAGCTACTAGCAATGTACATTCGAAACATGGAAGAAGATATTTGTGCGTCCGCGGACTCGGTACTTTTGAAACGTGCCCGGAGCGGATACCTTCGACATTAGGAGAAGGATTGCGGAGAACGGGACCAAATGAGGCGTCTTAATCAACGCAACACGCGTAATGCA
Source organism: Phytophthora sp. 'mugwort' (assembly GCA_033558025.1). Classification (NCBI taxonomy): domain Eukaryota; phylum Oomycota; class Peronosporomycetes; order Peronosporales; family Peronosporaceae; genus Phytophthora; species Phytophthora sp. 'mugwort'. The sequence continues at coordinate 1,573,579 of JAUCEF010000004.1, read as the reverse complement.
ATGACCAACGCAATCTGGCTAGAGCGTTTTAGTGAAAGCAGCCACGAACGAAATTCCCTCAACGACAGTCAATGAAGAGCATCATGCCAGCTTGAGCACGAAAAATTGAGATTGCAATAGGTCGCGCCTGAGGAGGCCGTCAACATATTGGTAAATATAAAACGAATCGGAGTTGGTTTGCCTCACTATCACATCTACTCATACGAAAGTGCGTGTCCAACTGCCGCATTCCTACCTTTTCGCTTTCTACTTCGTTTTTTTTTCAAAACTCTTTTCCCTGGTTTCTCGCCTGGCGTGGGCATTCCCGTCGAGCGTAGAGCTGCAAGTACATGAACACAGAATCGATATTTGTATCACGAGCGGCACAGGCAGATCTTACCTTTTGTATCGACACGCCATCCTCCCACTGGCTGATCCAGTGCCTCTATGCAGTGCTTGTTGCGCTTGCCTTGTTTCTTCTTCTCTTTTACTTGATCTTGTTTTGCTAGATTGGGTGTCGGGAGGGCGAGTCGGTGCTCCGCGCTGGTACACATAAGCTATATGTGCTATATGTGTTTCGCTTAGACCGTCGAGCAGCAACGTCAATCCGTGCTTGTGGGGTTGAATAACGCTGAGCCCTCCTTGCTCCAGAAGATACTGCAGCGGTCTTGAAGTTCTCAGTTTTGCTTCGACTCCAAATTAAACACTATCGAGCCCCTCGAGCGCTAACGGCACATCAGAGTCAGCCGCTCAGCTAGAGCCACCAACTTTAACAGCATTCTTGGTGAATAGTCCCTCTTGATCGCGTTGTTGAACTGATCTACAGGATTGTTTGTCTTGGCGACTCCCATTGGAGAATGATAACAAGCCCGTTGCAGACTGGGGATCGATCCACTATTTTTGATGTATCCAGCAAAGCAGTTGAGTTCAGGACGAGCAGTCCAAGCTGTTAACGCCAACTCTGTCTGGGCTCCAAACTCCATAGCATCCCGCGCGTAGTGCGTGTGATAAAGGCGCTTGAATACCAACGACGCTGTATCCACTGGAAAAGAAGAGACTCGATCCTCTACATTCTTGACCACGCGAAAAATAAAGCATTAAGAACGTCACACCGCCTTCGTCACTGCGCTTGGTAGATGCGATATCCCATAGCGTTAAACTGAGCTTTGACAGCGTTACCCATACATTAGCGAATGCTTGGGTATTCCCCAGCGATACTCTTGTACTTGTCCAATGGACTGTGAAGAGCCGTACCTATTAGCTCCCCTGTCTGTTGAGAAGTCACGAATTTGGCCACCGGGTGGAATGAGCGAGCCTGGTCGGAGATGCCGATGACGAAAACCGGGTATCCCGGTTAGTCCAGTTTGTAGGTAGTATTGATATGAAATACATAGTCTGCCGCGTATCGCAACAACTTCATCATATATGGAGTGAAATTCCAAAAATTGTTGGGTCCTCGTCCACGCCTTCACGAGTTGCGGGCGCTGCCATTTAGAAAGAAAAATTGAGGTCAGATAGCGACAAGACGCGGGTGCAACTGGGGGTGGAGGTGGTACCCCGTTGTTGAAATGAACAGTCGAAAGCTGTTATGATAATTTGAGCGTTGATGAGCGCTTGTCCGTCATACAGACACGAGGTCGGAAGTCTGCCGATTTGCTGCAGCTTGTTCTTGCTCAAACGGCAATGACGGAAGCCGCTCTGTTCATGATATGTTCCAACGTGAGCTGGGCCAGGAGGTTTTATTCAGTGTGCGTGCTGTCGTGTCTTCAAACGCCAGTGGGGCTGGCGCAATCAATGCCCCCCCCCCCTTCACCGCAGCGAGCCGGGCCGGCAAATGGGCGGGAGACTCAAATTCAATTCCCAACAACGTTAGCAGGGTATCGCGCTTGGGTAGGATGCAGTATGATTTGGAATGTGCGTTATTTTCTGCACGAAGGTAACAAGCGAAATGCCGCCTGCTTTTTTTTTTAATGTGCTTCAAAAAGGTTTTTTTTGCTTGAGGCGTTGTACAGTAACCACGATGTAGTGTAACCAACACTGCCGGAAGCTATTGGGGCAGATCAACAGGATGATATGGACATTTTGACGTTGTTAGCTCCCTTCGCAACAAGTTTTAGCCCCTTGGCTCCTGCGTTGGCCGCTGATACCAGAGAGCTCATAAATCATAAATGGTGCAATGGCCTCATAAAGGCTGTGTCTAATCCGACTCAGTTGATGTTCCCAAGCCGCTGAAAAGCCATTCGTCGCGCTTAATTCCTCTGGGTCTTAAGTAATTTTCAAGACGGGCGTTATTGCATTTTTCAAGACGATGCCAAGCACAACCCAGTGGGATTAGTGAGACGTCTTATAAAAACATGCATTGTGCTTTGCAGCTTTTGTAGTAATTCGTACGATTTATCGAGGTCATGAAAAATAAAAAGCTTTGGATACAGTAATATAAGTGCTAGATGTAATGAGCAGCTCACGGCAAACCAACACAAGAAGCGGTAGCTTTGGCATTTAGGAAAACAGCCATTTTCAGACTAACTCTTGCAGCATGATGTAGTCCAAGGACCTGCGCTCGGTGTGTTGTCGTACTATTCTTTGTCTACAACAGCGAAGTGGTCCCAGATCGGAAATGTTCTGGGTACATCTCCTAGCTCCGTCATCCGTTAGAATCGCTATTTTTTATAGTGATGGCCTTCAAAAAGGAAGAAGCGTTCATCACGTTGGCCAGCTGCGGTGTGCGAGTTTGTGCTCAAGTATGTTAAAGACCACCCATGTTTTTCTGGAAGAGCTAGAAAATAATCCTCGCTACGAGTTTGAAAACATAACGCTTTCGACGTTCACAATTTGTCAAGCGCTAATCTTTGACCTTAAATTGACTCGCAAAGTTGACTCGCAAAGTCTTGGCTCGACGGGCGCACGAAGAAAAGCGGGCCAAGTTCAAAGGTATATTGCCAGGTTAAAGCCATTCTACTCTGCGCCTGGGCAACCAGTAAAAACGACTTGAACCCTTATGTGTGATGCAGTGGAAAGTAAAATTTACAACGAAAGAGGTGAGCTGTTGATCGCACAAGTTCTCCGCAGCTCCTACATTCTAGAATCCTGTCAAACTCGATCACTCCTTAACGAAACTTCGACGACCATCATTTATTGCAAGTTGCTGTTGCTCTTCTGTTTAGCACACAATCTGTGGCGTAGTGCAATGCATTTAGACTAGTCATTTTAGACGAAACGGCGAAGGACAGTCGTAATGGAGGGCGGTGTTATGCGCGGTCCAAGCGTAACACACCTGCCATAGTGACGCTACCTTTTGTGCGAGGAGATCGGGTCTCACGTTTGGCAGCAATGTCAACGGATGTTTTTTTGGGGGGCTAGGGAATTCGCGACTGAAGCATTCTCCGGAACTACAGGTTGTATTCCGTCTGGATCGCGCGCATGCTGCGTAGCAAAGTATCGTAAGGCTAATTGGGCGCAAGAGCAGGTTGGTTAGTGGCAGCTAAATGCACTGCAATCCGGGCTGTTGTTTCTTTTATACATGCAGCAGTTGCCTGTCGAGTAGAACTTTGAATCTGATATCAAAACCGTAGCAAGCTAGAATAGACAACCACTCCGAACAAAAGTCTATATGTACCCTGAGAGCGTACGCGAAGACCATGAGCCGAAAGCAGTCAGTGCTATCTTTCTACGGTGCGCGTTCGTCATGACTGTACGATTTGAGCGTTGAAGGATTCCACGTTTAGCTTTATGAATTCACTCGGCTTTGTGTTAGTGTCGGGTTTGAGGTAAATATCCTTCGTAGGCCATGCAATACTATCCTGGACACTTATGATGGTATCCACTTTCGCAAGCAACGGCATAACCCTCAGAGGCCCGCAATCTGATTGGATGTGGCTCGACTGACCTCATTCAGAGCCTCGCCGACCTTGACGGTCAGAGCAACCTTGAGCTCTGCTTCGCCAAATATCTCTTGCATTGTGCTACTGCTTGTATTTGTGTTGGTCTCCATCAAGAAAATTTAATATGGAAGATGTCACTGTCGCCAACTTGCAAAAGAAAAGGAGGGAGAAACATAGCTAGCTCGACGAAAATAGTATATTCATTAATGTGCTATTACCCCTCCTTCGTGCAATTCCTCGTAGCCTGAGATCGTATTAATATTTAGAACGGATCTGTCAATTCGCATTGACGGCGCCAGCACAATGTACTGTAAAAGCTGAATCACAAACCCCTCTCTGTATTATTACCCCTGTATTTGAGCCCCCGTTTGGGACATGATCACCTTCTAGAAAGCTCCCTTCTATTAGAGCCCCGTTCTGAATTAGGTTATGGGAGTCCTGTCGCTCTAGTTATTGTTTGAAGGAGTAGGGACCACCTGAGCTCACGCCGGGTGGCAACGTGAAGTCACCAACGCGTAGAGGGTGATAGCGTGGATGGAGACCGCGTGGGAGGCTGTTGTTCTGCCATCAATCCGCCGCAGCTTCTGCAGTTGCTTCTTGGGCACTAACGCGGAGCTGGTTCTGGTTGTCATGAGCTCGCTGGCTAAGAGCCTCAGTAGACCGTGGACGAGGTGTCCCAGTTTCTTCTCTCTGACGAAGGCAGTGACATGGTCATCGACGACGTCGAGCTTGACTTCGCGTAGAGACGCCGACTGGTAAGCTAGCCATAGCGGTATAACTTATCTTAGTACATGTTTGCGGTGCCCTAAAACTGTAATTGATATGTAATTAATTATTTGAAGCCCCCGGTTGGGGAGGGACTTCTAGTATTATAATCCCGGGCTAATAATACCGCTTTTACAGTAAATACAGCCATGATGCACGGGGACACAGCCAGGTAGCGCTCGCTAGTCACGCTCATGTTCACAGCGAAGGGAAAATTTTGCTGCGCATCTGCGACGGAATGAGCTCGTCCACGTACGCGCCGGTCGGGTTCGTACCCAGCGCGAGGTTGGCAAACCGACTGCCCTCGAAAACCACCCACATTTCAATATGGCCACCTTCATCATGCCTCCCATGAGCATGGTCAGCACTAGCACACTGTTTCGGCCGCCGAGGTCGCTAAAATGTCGCATAACAGCAAGGCTACCATGGACTACCATAGAACCAAAGCCTATTAGTACCGCATTTGTTAAGTGATAGTTGCCGTTAGCACGTACCCATATGCTGAATCAATCGAATGAGCTTCCCCGTCGAACGATGAAAGAGCTTAATTATGTCTTAGAGGCGCTTGGGGGTAACTCAGCCGATGCAGCGAAATGCACAACGCATCGGAGGAGTGAACCTTGCCTCGCTGAATTGTGATCACAAACTCCGGTAGCTCAAAATAAAGGTATAGGGTAAGGACATCGCTCCTATCGAAGCGAAAAGCAGCTCGCAGTCTGTGCTAGACTGCTCCAATAAGCAATAAGCGCAAGTCCGGTATGATGGGTCGCTGTAGCTGTAAGGTATTGAACAGCAGCACGCTCTTGGCGATGTCGGTGGCGGCGTCGTTGTGTTCCTGGAAGAGAAGAAGCTGGAGGAGCTCCTCCATTGTTGGTGTGTTGGCCTGTTTGCTACTGGCCAGTCAGAGACACTGTGCGGAGGAAATGACGTGCGGATAGCTGCGAAAGATGTGCCTGCCTGGGCTTCACCTTTTCTATACAGAAGAGGCTGCCGGAAATAAAGTTAGGATGAGGCTGTGCGCAAAACATCGCTAGTGTGTAAAGTTGTTAAAACTATTTTAGAACAATCAGATTACCGAGAGCTGTGTTTTGTACAAGCATGCACGGTTATTAAAAATAAAAATGTATTACAAATGTCCATAATTATATTGAGTGGAAAGATTCCTGGAGGCTTTTTGAGTGTTCTAAACACAAAATCAAATCACAAACTTGTATAGACGGTCCCTTTTTTGATCATCAAACCGTTGAGAGCGTTTCAAATTCAGAATCTACCCAAGGGGGTACCCCCTTGGGTAGATTTGAAATCTGAGTTTGGGACGCACAGACTCATTTAGACGCATATCTGAGAGAAGACTATTAAACAAAATGGGTGCATTCCGCACTCGATCGGCACTTCAACGCACACTCAGCGCGCTCACTGCAACATTTACGGCCCACCGCTCAACCGTGCAGACACGAAATATCGCGCGAAGAAGAGAGACATGCCTGGGCGTGGAAGAGCACCCCGCTCTGAGAACTAATCGACAGGCGACGATAGATGTCCTCTTGGACTTGATCCAGGAAGTCACGCCGGCAGGTTCGAACGGTTGGGCTACGGTACAGGAGAAGTACGATACGTACGCGACCGAAAATGGGAGGATGCAGCGAGATGCGTTATCAAGAGGAAATACGTAGCGCTCATTAACTGATATAAAACCTACAGGTGGCCCCGTGTTTCGAATTTTCAGAGCAAGTAGTAAAAGCAACCGACGTCGAAGCCAGTCGTGAGGATGAACGCTTTGTCGTTTCCTGCTGCTATATATCGCTTCCCACGCCGTTCCATGATGAGGTCCTGAATGAAGATCTGCTCGAGTCAAGCCGGTCTGCCCACGCTGACGCTTGAGCTTCTTGCGTTGGCCTTCGGCAGCAAGCGCTGTTGAGCTCCACATTCCCATCCGTGGCTGCATCTTGCAGAGCGCCAGCTGTCAGGTCGCTCCTGGAGCTGTGCTGCTCTTTCTCACCAACCACTTGGTTGGTTGCCAAGCAGACGAGACAGCCTGGCTGGCTGAGACATCCAGCTGTAAGTTGCTCAATAAAGGTTATGGGTTGAGCGACAGGGAGCACTGTGGAGCTGTCTCACTTTTGGCTTTTCCCCGAACAGCTCTAGTCTCCCGGCGCAAGTCCCGTTGGGGTTAGTCCCAACGAACGCATTGGCTTTGGTGTTTCCTTTGCCATACTCATGCATAGCAGAGGGCCTACTACGCGCTCCCGCTCTGCCGAGCCTTGGCAGGACGGGATCGTGATGATCTGATTAGCGCTAGCATCAGAACGAGGGGCGTGCTCCCGTCTTCATCGTGCGACTCGTTCGTGTTCATGATGGCTGAGTGCGGAATCAAATCGGCTGCGGCTGGACGCACACTTTCCCAAATATATTTGAGCGCACTAAATTTGAGTGTGACACACAAAAAGCCTGCGGGAATCGCTCTGGTATCGTTAAATGATTACACAGTTCAACCACCTATCCAATTTGGTAGCCGTGCTGCACAGCCTGTGCAAGTTAGTATATATCCAACCTAATACGTTGAGTCATCCACCAACTTCGCTCCTATGGGTGTTTGCATGCACAATTCCCGCTCTGATAGCTAACAAGTTGTACATAATACGAATACAGATCCCCTTCGCCAATTTAATACCTTCGGTAGAAGCTATTCGTATTATGTATAACAACTTATTAGCTATCAGAGCGGGAAACAACCGTAGGGAGCGAAGTTGGTGGATGACTCAACGTATTAGGTTTAATAAATTATTAGCTTGCACAGCTACTAAATTGGCGAGGGGGAACTGTACTTTCACCGAAGGTATGAAAGTGGTGTGGTGGATCTGTATACTTCGACGTATGAAACATGCGCGGAAAGTGGTATGACTGAAAATAAATTTCAGAGAACAATTGATGGCAAACTGCCAGTCGGGGAATATTGTGGGGTGGGGTTATATTTCGGTGGTCAACACCGCCAACCACTGCAGCGATCTAGCCAAATATTCCTGCTACTAAGCAACCAACCGCGGGCTGCCGGCGACGATGTCGCCGCTTCCCCTGCACATCGCAGCCACCTCTTCGAGAGAGCAGGTGAGCGGCTCCTTCCTGCGCCAGCAGCTGGCGAGCGCCACCATCGCCCGTGGCCTTGAGAAACGCTGCGCGGGAGGGAGGAATCAGGCCCCGGCTATTGTAGCGACGGCGAGCCTTGGTGGTGGTCATTCAGCAGGCAAAGAGTGACCGCACGCGATTTGCACCTCCATGCTGTCAACGTGCCGATTGACAGATCTCGCTTCGTAACGGTTGCCGTCCGGAAGCTTCGCCCCTTCCGCCCGCCTTCCCGTGCGCTTCCGTCCCCCGATAGCCTATACCAGGCTATCGGCGTTCTGCTTGCTTGCCATCCAAGGCGACTCGCCCAGTTGTGACTGCAAGCACGTGTACATGTAGCTACAGACCATCCATCGGTCTGAACACGTCGTAACTGCGCGAAACAAGCCACGATCGCAGCACAGTACTACGCACTCTCTGCGATTTATATCTTCAAGCCGGCCATCGCGCCTCCGGCCGGACCAGCTGCACACATCGAAGCCTCCGTTTCGCACGCCACGGCATATAGCATCTGCGCGGCACCCATGCTGGCTGGCTCCAAATCAGCGAATGCCAGCATTGGTTTCACGGTCGGTCTCCACTCTCTGCAGCTGCAGCCTGCGGCGGTCTTTACCTACCACGTCGGTCGTGCCGCTTCCATCACGCCCGCCAGTGGGAATCCCAGTGGGATGGCGCCGCCGGCTTATGCGGGGTGGCGCAACAGGTAAATACACCATGACCACAGCCACAACGCTAGGTCGGTAATACCGGCAGCCACAAGAGCGATGCAACTTCATCTCGTATCGTGCGTGGTTTCCGAAACGCGAGCCACGGCATCAAAATGGCTGCCACGGCACTGCCTGCCTCTACGCGAGCTTCAGGCAGACAGCCAGCGGGTTACTCACGGCAGCTGGGCTCATGGCGCCACGTCAAGGCGCACCCAGCTGGTGCCAAATGAGTGCCGTCTTGGTGGTCACCGAGGTCTCTGTCGACGCTTGCGGTCGATAGAAAATTTGAGTTATCTTATCGACCGGCGAGCCGCAGCCGCGGGCCACTGGCCACTGGCAACACTAGTCTTATGCGTCGAGGAGGCCGTTCAAGCATGCGAGGCTACGCCCCAAGCGGCAAGATAAGGCAGCCCGAAACGGTTCACTTGAGGTCCACTCCGAGCCTTTACGTGTGTGGAATCCACCACGGGTTAAATGGCTTCGATCGCGGAATTTCGCGGTTCAACGCCTTCCACGGACTGCGCGTCCGTTGGCAGCTGGGCGTTATCTCGCTTCTTTTCCTCGCTTTTTCAGCGTTTATCGCCCCGTCTCCGGGCACTCACATCGCGGCGCCTGCAGGTGGTGAAACACTTCTCAATCGGCTGCCGAGCTCGCAGCTCCAGACTGACAGACAGCTTTTTACCAGAGAAGGGGCTCATAGCTAACCGCACGCGTGGCTTGGGACCAGACCGTAGAAGCGCCGCGCGACTACCTGAGAGAAATCAGGGCCGCGCCTGGAAGGAAAGCACTACACAACGCAAGACGATGCAGAGCCCACGCGAGATCTCGTCCGAGCACCAGGGTGCGCTCACGCCAACCACCGCAAGCCTGGTGACCAAGGCGACCATCGAGCTGCCTGAGAGTGGCGCCACGCCGCGTATGCTCGACCCGGCCGCTTCGCGCCAGCCCTGGGCTAACCTCAGTGTGGACACCGCCATTAGCACGGACGACGACGCTGACGCGACGGCGGCCGCCATAGATGCGGCTACTCAAGCTACGACCAGTGCTGCGTCTTCGATGCGCTCTGGATCGGGTTCCAGTCAAGTGGCGTTGCCCGCCGGCCTCCTGCCGGAGCGGTACACGGCCGACCTGACGCACTGGCAGTCATCCGCTGACCTGCCTGAACGCCGGCTAATGGTGCAACGCATCATCGCCATGACCCGCAGCAAACGCGTGGACGCCGCGGCCTGCGCCGACGCGCGCACGCCGTCGCTCGCCAAGCGCATCGAGCTGTCGCTGTACTCCCGAGCAGCCTCGTTCCATGAGTACCGAGACCTGAACACGCTGCGCCGGCGACTGCAGTCGCTCGTGTCGCTGAGCTTCCACGAGGCGGCAGTGTCGCGCCGCCGAGCCGCTGCTATGATGTCGGGCAATGGCCCCGTCACAGCGGTGCCTCAACTGGGCAAGCGCAAGTGCAGAGCCATGACGCCGTTTGGCGTGTCCAGACTTACTATCAAGCGCCCCCGCGCCGAGTGCATTGGATCCACTTCAACCTGTACGCCTCGCACCACTGCAAGGCTGAACGAGGAGGCGCCGTTGTTCATCATGGACGAGGCCGTGCTGGGCCTCGTGTTCGCCTTCCTGCCCGGTCTGGAGACCATCCGGTGTATGCAGCTCAACCATTTCGCACGTCGCGTGCTGCCTCGGTGTGTGCTTACACTCAAGGTGGAGCTACGTCAGCTACAACTCGCCTACACGTTACGCGCAGTCGCAGTGCCTACTCAGCCGGCGGCAACATTGCTATGCCAATTTCCCAACCTGACCAGCCTCACTGTTGTCAATTCGATGAAACCACTCTGTGACCAGCAGGAGGCTGGTCTAGCACTGCACGCCTGGGGCTGCAGCGAGCTGGACATCTCGCACGACAACGCTGGAGAGGAAGTGGTACAGCAGCTGGCTGAAGGCATCGAGCTTGGCGCTTGCCGCCGTCTCAACAGTCTCCGTCTCGTGTCGGTGTTCACCAACACGTGCCGCGGCAACGCACTGCACCTGCTGTGCGCCGCTCTGGTCAAAGGTTCGTGCCCGGACCTGGAGGACTTGCTGCTGGGAGGCAACGGCTTCTCGGATGTGGGCACAGTGGATGTGGCATGGCTGCTCAAGGTCGGGTCCCTGCCAAAGCTGGTGCGCCTCGACATCCGCCGCAACTACATCGGCGAGTCTGGCTTGAAGCGGATCATGGCTGCTCTCCGCGCCGGCCGCTGCCAGCAGCTCAAGTATTTATGCATGGGCGGCAACATCATCACGGACAACTGTGTAACGCCCGTCGTGGAGCTGCTCTCAAGTGCGCAATGCCCACAGATGCGTTTCCTCGGACTGGAAGACAACTTCTTGAGCGCGCGCGGCGTGCAGTGCATCATTCAGGCAGCCGTGGCCGGTGGCATGATGCCCAAACTGCACCACGTCTCCTGCGACGGAACGCCTGGCAGCAACGAGGCCCAAAGTGTACGCGCCGCGTGAGGCGCAGCAACAAAGCACTGCAACACTATTTCAAGCTCGAAGCTGAAGTTAGAAATTTGTTAAATAATCGGTTAGAGACATCCATTAAAATTTTGTGTTTAATCCAAGTTGTCACAAATTCATAAAAATAAATTTTACCAAAATTGCCGATATACCGGAAGTTGCCTACCTCCCTCTGCAACGCTACAGGGCCAGCACCATGTCGTACTTCATCCCTCCCGTCAACTACGGCATGATCGAGGAGGACCTGTACCGCTCGGGGCAGCCGAACGAGCTTAACTTCCCTTTCCTAGAGCGGCTGAACCTGCGCACCATTATTTATTTGGCGCTGGAGGAGCCCAACCCGCAGTTCCAGAGCTTCGTGGAGGAGCAAGAGATCCAGCTCGTGTTTCTTGGAGGCAACACGCGCATGGAGAGCCGCCGCAAGGCCTGGGAGCCACTGTCGGAGGAGACGGTGCTCGCAGCGCTCGACATCATCCTGGACCGATCCAATTACCCGCTCTACATCACGTGCCACCTCGGTCGAGACCGCACAGGTATATTATAGGCAGAACAACAGGGACTTTTCGCAATGCTTCACTGCGACGAAATGGTGCTGATGCTGTTGCTTTGTAGGCGCCGTGGTGGGCAGCCTGCGCAAGATTCAGGGCTGGCATCTGTCGTCAATCTTTGAGGAGTATCGACGGTTCGCCGGCAGCAAGGTGCGGCTTCAAAACGAGCAGTTCATTGAGCTCTTCGACACGGACCTGGTGACAATCCCCGTGAACCCGCCGTCCTGGTTGAGGAAACACCCATGAGGAGGTGAGTACTGTAATAGATTGAATGGACGCACATTAAAGCGTTAAGGAAGTGGGACCAGAACAAGACTTGTGTATGAAAAGCTGGACTTGCATTTAACAGTGTCAAGAAGACTTGTCATAGTTACCACTGTGTGCCTTTTTCGTTAGGCCTCATGACGCGGAGAAGCCTCGGTTCTCCTCGTTGACAACACCTCGAACTGGTCAGCATCCTCAAAGTCAGCAAGCCTCCCGATGTCAAGGCGCAAGTTTCCAGCTTAAGAGATGAAAGATGGCAGCCAGCTGCGCATAGACAGCGGCCGAACAGCCGTCTCGCTTTCTGTCTTATTTGCTGCTGATATCTCCCCCTCAGTCTCATACAAACAGACGCCACCGCATTAGCACCGGCAGCCGCCGACCTGCTCGAGTGCACAGTCAATCTGATCCTGATCCTCCAGCTCCAGCATCTTGGGCGTCTGGTCACTGCTGATACGCGTGCCGTCCAGCAGGAAGCGCAGTGCGCTGACGGGCACGCCCTTGCGCTGAGCGTAGGCGCTAAAAATCTTCTCCATCTTCGTGTTGGGCTTCACCTTGAAGAATGTCTCCTCGCCCGACTGGTCTTTAACCCGGATGGTGATGGCTTCGGCCTTCTTCTTGTCCTCGCCGTTGCTGACGTCCGTGTTGGGGGGCACTTCTTTAGACATGACTGCGGATATATGCAAGATACGACGGTTAAAAAACTCACTTGAAAATAGAGGGCGCAAATGCAACTTTTGTTCTCCCCGTCTCGTCTCAGCCGGCTGTGCGCCACCAACCATGGGGGACGCGCGACGGTGGAGAGGGGCGCGTTCACATGCATATACGCAGTAGTAATGGAGCATGCTACTGGAGCATGCACAAGCACTAATAGCAGCACACACCTTCGTCCTGTTGCTTGAATTTCAAAGTGAGGCTTCCGTTTCTTTCTGCAAATTTGATTTCCACCCGATTTTTCTTTGCCCAAGATAGCGTGGCGCACATGTTTCTTTTCTAAGCAAGAATTATGTTCCTTGAAGGGTTTGTGTCTGCAATGGTTAGAAACCCTTCGAACCGATCCTCGGTTTAAAAAGGTTTCTAATCATTCCCCACTTTTCAAACAACGCGCGCAACAAGGAGCGTGACCGCGGAACGGACTTGAGTGCTGTCCACGACCAACATGGTGCGTCTCGAACGGAAAACTCCTCCTCGACTGCAGCAAACACATCCGCGATGACTGGAGAAGCATCTAGCCGACCCCTGGTCTCCGTAACACGCTGTGGATGGAGATATTAACGAGTATGTGGACGTATCTTGCTGCCGAGTGTAGCTGCCGCTTTCGCTGCTCAAAACGGCGCAGGGCCACCCCATGGTATGGAGAACACCGCGCTGGGAGAGGTCCTTGTAATAAATAGCCTGGCTGATGTTTCATCGCTGGTATACTGCAGCTGGTGGAGCTTAAGAATGGAGACACGTACAACGGACACCTCGTCAACTGCGATACCTGGATGAACGTTAACCTTCGCGAAGTCATTTGCACCTCCAAGGTGCGGCTCGGCACATGTGAATTGTGGTAGTCCGGTTGCTGAAGATCCTTTGTTTCTGTCGTTGTTGCTGCAGGACGGTGACCGTTTCTGGAAGATGCCTGAGTGCTACATTCGAGGCAACACAATTAAATACATTCGCGTGCCCAACGAGGTGAGCGCACGCGTAGCCAACTAATGCGAGATCTGTCGATGGTTTCTAATGTTACATGCACGGTTGGGACGTGTAGATCCTGGATATGGTGAACGAAGAAGACTTCAACAAGCGCGGTGAGTGGCTATGGTTTCGACGTTACATCGCGCTCGCTTCTCGCCGTCTTGTATTGGTTTTCCCTACAAAAGTCGTCTTCTTATCTATGCGTTAATATGATTAACTACAGACCGTCAAGCCAACCGTGGACGTGGTCGTGGCGGCCGTGGCAGTTTTGGAAACCGAGGAGGTCGCGGAGGACGCGGTGGGCGCGGAGGACGCGGTGATGGACCTGGTGGTCGAGGTGGACGTGGCGATGGAGGTCGCGGCCGTGGTCGAGGTGGAGGTCGCGGTCGTGGACGCGGTCGCGGGGAGAACTAGCTAGCTAGAGAACAACAACAAGCAAGTGCTATGAAGTGAAGCACCTAAGGATACTGAGGGCTCGCAAATCGATTCTCACGGCAAAGGTGGCGCTTCGAACAGTATCAGTTCGAGGTAAAAACGAAGTCATTTGCATCGCTCGCCTGCTTCTCTCGCTATGTTTGCTGGTATGTTATTTGATATGTTTTGTGTTGAAAGAAGCAAATATGGTGCGTGTTTGATGGCGATTTCAAAAGGCTTTATCCTGCCTGGCTGTCTCAGAATATGATCTAATTACTTCGCTTCGCCGCCAGCATTGGAGCCCTGCGGATTGTGCTTGATAAGGTAGCTAGCCAACCACTCGATCGGGTTTTGTGGACGCTCCTTCACGAGTGCCGACATGCCCTGCAGCAGGATCGGCACCACGGTCTGGTCCAGGTACGCGCGGATGGGCAGCGCTTGCACCTCCACCTTGTCTTGGACGCTCTCGGCTGCTGGCTCAGCCGCTTTCACCTCGTCCTCGTCGTGCTTGGCCGCGGGGGCCTCCTGTGCCGGTTCGTCCTTGCTGTCCGCCTCGGGCTTGGCTTCCTCCACCTTTGCGTCTGCCTCCTTGCTCTCATGTGGAGCATGATCCTCGTCAGCAACCGGCGCATGCTCCTCTGCCACCTCATCCGCAGGTGCAGGAGCAGCCTCCTCCTCATCCGGCGACGGCGCCTCCGTTACAACGGGCTCAGCGATGTCTGCGTCAACAGGAAGTACAAGACGAACGATAAACTATGGGCCACTCAATATGAGCACAGAAAGGCAGGACGCACCAGTGCTTGGAATGTCGTCTTCCATCTCTTGATTCGGGAGATGTACGCGAACAAATTTGACTTGGCACCTCCGACTGAAGATCACAAATGCCTAACGGTCGTCGGGTTTGTGTGGGCGGTTAACCTATGTGAAAAATAGGCGACGCTAAAACCCCTCGAAACGACCGGCCTGTCATAACGACTTGGGATTGGGAAATGGGATGTACCATGTTTATGGTACGGTTGCCACAGACAGTACTAAAGCGAATGTTTTTTCGACAATAGAGAACTTAGGGAACGGTTTGTACTCTGCACTTTGTTGGAACGAGGCGAACATAAATGGCGAGCGAACCTAAGCAACTGCACAGTTCACTTTGCAGCGGAAATTCCAAGAATGTATGTATCGAATCTGGATGCAAAATGACTGCCTCTGTATTTGCAGTTTGCCGCCACCAAAAGAAATTTCAACGCGGCGGGGAAACATCAACCAAGGTAACGTTATGGGGGACGACACGCACCCTCTGGCGCCGCCGCTCAACGTAGAGGTACCCAATGTAGGATACCAGACGCCGGACGAACAGCAGCCTACTTCACCGCGGCGCATGAACGCGTAAGAGGCCGTGAACAATGGCCGAGCGCCGCGCAAAATCAAGAACTGGCCGACCAATTTGAGGCTAAAGAAGCCGTTCTCGAGTCGTACGCACTCACCGAGGCCCACATCACCCCTTACAGGTCTTCTGGCAAGCGGATCGGGCAAGCTGTGCAGCACCTACAGACTCAATGGGGCTTTATAGTGAACCCACGGACCATGGTAAAGTGGGTGACCGAAATGCTGGACAAACATGAAACCCGCGAGGCCCGACTTGACGGTGAAACTGCCCTTGAACATGCTCGTTCGGAAGAAAAGGTATGGTGTGCAGTTTGTGGTTATTTTCAATGGATTTATCCTTCGAGATACATTCGATGAAATGATTGAAGACGTCGAGCGCAAATCCTGGAAGGAGTGGCAAGTCCATGAGAAGAAAGAATCCCGCATGTAGAGACGCACGCCACGCTTGATCGACGTCTCCACGCTCGCATATGCGCAAGAGAACCACAGCATCTTCATCGTGAAGAACGCGAGCTACTCCTCTCCTGTCGAGTGCCGCGACAATCGCAGTCTGAGGGCTGCGCGTTGTCGACGACTATGTTGTCCACAGTTGAGCTCCTCAGTTGCATCGTGGTTTTCCCCGCCGTGTGCGCACCAAGTGCCATCTTCACTGTTATATTCGGTGTTCAAGGGGCTTTCGCACTATGCAGTTGTCAGTGTGCAATGTGGAGCGGTTAGATCCGCCCCCTTCAAAGTCGATAGGCGACCTTGTCTAACCAGATTGCAAAGTTCGCTGCAGACTACAGACTGCAAACCGTCTCTTAAGCTCCGTAATAATAGAGGTCTTTAGCCGACTAATCGAGAAATATCTGTTTGCCACATGGAATTTTTGGCTAGCCGCACTTCCGATCCGACAAGTGTGAACAAGTAGGTCGCTTCGAACCCACCACTTCGAAAGAAAAATATTGTTTGTCTATGTAGTTATATCTGCCTAAATCAATGGGGCGACATTGGTAATCTTAGGTGGAATAGACCAACACCGGGTGAGCCACACTAAACCACGCTCGTGGAGCCCGCTTCTGTAGTAGAGCAAATGTCGGCAGTATTTTTAATTATCACCTGCGGTGGATCCTACCGATCTCCAGTCCCGTCTCAGAGGTGACTTCAGAACCAGGTTTCAATGAGTTCCGAGTCAGCAAGCGATGGAAGCGACAACATTCGGCTGGTGAGTCGACTAACGTCGGGATTGCGGCGCCATCACAAGAGGGCACATCTTCTTCGTGTCCAGCGGCAAGCCAAAATGGAGGGAAGCATCGCGACCGCTGCAGCCATTTCTACCTATTTGGCGGCTGAGGCGCCGCAAGAATCAACTCGATGAGCACCGTTCAACTTCAGCTCCCTCTCGAACGATCAACGCATCGACCAATTTTGTTTTGATAAAGGACAGATCGAGGAGCTCGTTGTACTATTAGGTCTGCAACGTATCAGAACGAGGGAACAGACAGCAACGTCCGGTGTTGAAGGCCTTTGTATAGTTTGTACAAACTTGCTATACCAATGCGCTGGATCGATCTAGAAGGCTTTTTTTGGAGTAACGCTTGTGGCTTGTCTAACCTGTACTAGCGCCCAGTGATGCCAGGTTTGCTCGGTTTCTTTTCTTGAATCACGGCTACGCTGTCCAACACTTACAATCTTACGCCAATGCTGTTTTCGACGCCGGAGGCCTCAACGAGTACGTTTGGGCTTGATCGACGGGACCGAACGGGTATATGCACACCACGGCCGCGAAACTTCAAGCGTGACTGTAATGATCAGCCCGCACAAAAGCAGAACGACACGCCATCATCAGTTGAGTCCGCACAGAGAGCACGAAGCCATCGCCAGCATACTCACGACGGTTATGCAAGCGCTCGCTACGGCGAGCCATAACCAACCACTGCATGTTCAAGTACGCGTTCCCCAGAGCGCCCGTCGGTAGATAGATAGCACAGCAAAAATATAAGCACAAGATCAGTTTCCGATTTACCTCTAAACACACATCCAGAGCAACCCTTACACTGGGTAGCACCTGAAGATCCAACGCGCGCTTCTCCGACCTCGGTCCAGTTCCAAGTCCGTCCCGCATCGCCGATGGCACGCCGTTCCCGGTCCGTCCCGCGTCGCCATCGTGCGCGCCGTCCTTCTCCAGTTCTTCGAGCCCGCCCCGTGCGCGCACTCCACGTCTGTTCAGTCCACCTCCATCGTCGCCGACGGCCTTCATTGCCGCTGCGCCTCTTTTCGTTTCTGGGGGAGAAGTCCAGCCACGCATTGTCACCCGTCACCACCTGTCGACACCGCATTGGTCCATTGAGACCAATCACGTACCTCTTCCTCGCGTGCTTTCGTCGACTTTCATTCAGTCGGTGTATGCTCTGCCCAGGAGTACCAGGTACCCCGCACCTGGTCTTCCTAGTTGGCGTCGTTAGGGGCGTTAAGAGAGAACTGGGTTTCGGGGGAGGGGGGGGGGGGTACCGTTGAAAGGGTACATCGTCGGCTTTTGGGTTCCTCAGGCTTTGCCAGAAGTAGCGCTCCAGGGAGCGTCTGCGACTTCGTTTAACTCTTTGATCAATTTAGCTGAGGAGCTTGCGCGCCCCAGCCATCTAGTGACGACGTGTTAGCGTAGGCGCAACCATGGACGAGCAAGCAATGCAGCATGGCGACAGCCTGCAACAGATGCTCGCCTCCCTAGCAACAATGATGCAGAGCAGCAACAACAGTTTATGGCTCAAACCGCCGAGCTTCAGCGTCAAATGACGGCCACACTGCAGCAGCAGCAGCAGCAGCAAGCGTCCTCGCCACAGCGACCACCTTCGCCTGACTCATCAGCACGGGACACTCGTGAGTACAGGGGCGAGGGCATCACTACGCCCAAATGTTCGGGGACGAAGGAGGATGACGTCGCGTACTACCTGTTAAGTGCCAAGCTGTATTTTGAATCCAAGAATATCAAGTACGCAGCGGACTCGCCGCAGCAACGTCCTCTGTCGCTCTTAGTGGCAAACTTGACATGACCAGCCGCCGCTTGATTCCGTGAGTACGTATCCCACGAAGGCAATTTCTTGCATTCGGTGGTCCAGTTCGGGAGCCGATGACAAGCGAGTTCACGGGCCCAGATCGGCAGGAGCATCTACGTGACCAGCTTTTACTTCTACGCCAGAACAACTTCGCGAACCTGGAAGACGGCATTCCGGTATATCATCTGCAAAATTGAAGACATGTCAGACATTGGCAAGGTCATGCGCTTCCAGAAGGGCTTGGTCGTGGAGATAGGACAAGAGGTGAAGCTGCGTCAGTTCCGGACCACGGCGGAAGCGATTTCGTTTGCGCTCATTTACGACCCGCACGCATGCTGTTGGGTCGCGTCGCAGCTATGTGCATCGTGAAGGGCAGGGCCTCGAACGCCAGCAGCAAATGCCACAGTACGTCGAGGAGCCGACGCCTATGGAGATCGGTAGTCCACGCTTCATATCTCGTGGCGAGTGCGTCTATGCTTCTACTGTAAGGGACCAGACATCGCTTGACGACGTATGCTAAGCGACCAGCGCGCAAGAATTCTCGCGGTGCGGCTCGACCTGATCAAGGATCAAGATCATTTCGTACGCACCGGAGCTCCTACCGCCGCATTGTGGAGGACGAAGAAGAAGATGAGGAAGTATTGGACAGTATGCAACTGAACATGGTGTCAGTTGACGTTCCACAGCGCGACCTTCTTCGATTCGACGGAGTTATGAATGGTGAGCGAGTTTGGGTTTTGGTTGGCAGCGGAGCGGAGCAGAACATCGTTCGACCGGGGCTTGCTCAGCACTTCGTCGGTGCCGCCAAGATCACAACTGAAAGATTCGACGGTTCGGTTAGCCGACTCGAACGGCTCAATGCTGCCTCGAGACGTTGACTTTCGACGGCAGAGATTTCGCCAACGTCTCTCTCATCGAGTGGGAGGTGTCGCCGACACGAGATGTCATTCTGGGGCATCCGTGGCTGGTACAGTTCAATCAACGATCGACTGGGAGACGGGGGACATGAGCTTCGACTCTTCCAACATCGTGAGGGAAAAGCGGCCAGTTCCATCGACCATGAAGTCGCCTGCTCATCGACCGGTTGATGCAATGTTACAAGCCAACCCGACCATGAACCACATGGAAGCTTGTAATGAGGTTGTACCGCTGGGATGCTATCATGTACCGCTTTCTTCAGCTGCCGATGCTATGACTGGTGCTGACGACGATGCCAACGACGACGCCACAGAACTGCACGAGGTGTCAGACACTGAATTCGAAACCAACAGGAAGGATCAAGCCTACGTGGAGATCTACAACGTGCACGTAAAAACATCTGCACAATCCAAGAAGGTACCACCTCAGCTTCAACCTGTATTGGAGGAGTTCTCCGATGTATTTCCTGCTGAACTGCCGCCCGAATTACCTCCGGTATGTTCTATTGAACATGGAGTGGTGTTGAAATCTGGCGCGCAACCCAGCAATCGAGCTCCATTTCGACTAACCAAAGTCGAACAAGAAGTTCTTGAACTCTTCCTCGCGGATCTACTGAGGCGGAATTGGATTCAGATGTCTGATTCCCCTTGGGTAAGTAACATTTTTGGCGTGCCGAGAAGGATTCTGTTACCGACAAGTTCCCATCTAGGCTGGTTACCGCTTGGTCAACGCTGCCTCGGAGATCGCCAAGATTCCGCTTCCTCACATCGAGGTGTTGTTCGATCGCATAGAGGGTGTCCGGGTATTCTCTACTCTGGGCCTTGCCAGTGGCTATCACCAGATGGGGATGGCTCCGTCTTCCAAGCAGTATACAGCTTTCCGGACCAATCATGAGATCTACGAGTGGAATGTGGCGCCCATGGGCCTCGCCAGAATGCCTGGAACTTGGACCCGACTGATGCGTAAGCTGATTTACAAGTTTTCCTTTGCGGAAGTCTGCTTAGAAGACATCTGCTCTTCTCACGATTGATGGAGGAGCACTTTGAGCACCTTTGCCAAGTATGTGAAGTGTGTCTCGTGAAAAACAGGTGTATGCCCCTCCTGACAAATACATTTTGGTGATGACTCCGTTGACTTTCTCGGTCATACCATCTCCTCGCAAGGTTACACGTGGATGTTCGCAACACACGTGCGATTGCGGAGTGGCTGGAGCCGGGCAACGTCAAGGACATGCAGCGGTTTCTCAGGCTAGCTGGCTATTATCGCCGCTTCATCCATCGGTTTGCGGCTCTCGTCTTGCCATTGAGTGCGCTGGTCAAGGCGGATGTTGAGTGGTCATGGCAGGAAACACAGCTAGAAGCGTTCAACTCTAACAAGCTTGCCCTGCAACAAGCACCTGTCCTACCATTGCCGGACTTCGACAAACTGTTCATTGTGACGGCCGACGCCAGTCACACATGCATCGGCGATGTCTTCTCTCAGATCCACGATGGTGCGGACCTCCCGGGTGCCTTCTATAGCAAGAAGCTCGGAGTGCATGAGCTAAACTGGCCGGTACACGAAAAGGAGCTGTTTGCGATCAAGCAAGCTCTTGTGCGCTGGTGCCACTACCTCCACGGTGCTCGTCTCGATTTCTTTACCGACCCCTCGGCCTGCAAATGGTTTCGGCAACATCCGCGCGTCTCGGGTCGACTTGCTCGGTGGCTGGATTTCTTCGCCTCGTTTGCTTTGCAAACTCCTCCATCGTCCAGTCTCCCAGAATGTAATCGCAGATGCGCTTTCGCGCCCGCCTGTGCCTCCATCTAAGTCGGAGGGGGGGGGGGGGGGGGGGGGGCGGCGATCAGGCCAAAGTGGTCACCTGCGCCCTCCAGGTCTCGTGCGCTATATGTTCAACAGTTCGAGCGACTTGTACTAATGCCAAGCTCATGGCAACTCCGTCTCGCGATCATAACGTGATGTTCAGCGCCAAGCAGTCTGCGTTAACGGGGCCCCCGGTAGGCGCCGCTCAGGTACAGATTCGTATCCACGCAGCGTCCACGCCACCGTCTACAACAGTTAGCTCAATCTAACTTGAGGATGCAACGAAGAAGGCATTTCAGAAGGGCTACGAGAAGCTGTGGAAGTCGCAGCAGGCGGACAACGAGAACGAGCTACGTGGAGGTCTCATTTTCTTGAAAACGGATGGCAATGTTCGACGACTGTGCGTGCCAAACCCTCAGCAGCTTCGGTTGGACGTGATCCACAATGTGCAGGACGCTGCCATCATGGCGCACCCTGGATCCGTCGAACGCAGCTTACAGCAACCCAATGGTACCAATGGCCGAGCATGGACCTGGATATCAAGGCCTACGTCCAAAGTTGCGAGTCCTGTATGCGGTGCAAGTCGATCACGGGGCGCAAGTCTGGAAAAATGTAGCCAATTCCACTGCCTGAGGCTTGTTGGGATGTTGTCTCGACAGACTTCATCACCCACTTACCGGTGTCCGATGGCTTCGACGCTATCATGGTGGTCGTCGATAAGCTTTCGAAGCGTCCAGTCTACATCCCGACACATACAACGGCTGAGGATACGGCAAAGATGCTTTTCAACAATGTCATTTGGTACTACGGGATCGCGTCCACCATCATCTCCGATCGCGACCCGAAGTTCACGTCGAAGTTCTGGGAAGCGCTGATTAGCATGATGAAAATCAGAACGGCGATGACCACTGCGCACAGAGCCCAAGCTGATGGACAGACTGAACGCCAGAATCGGACGCTGGAAGACTCGCTGCGATGCTCCATTTCATACCACGGCAACGACTGGAATGAGCATCTACCCATGATCGAGTATGCGCCTGCTACGCTGGTGTCAAGCTCCTCAAAGTTGTCTCCCTTCTTGTCGACACCAGTTGGCAGCCCAAGAACCCAGATGGACATTGCTGAGGGTGCTCAGCCGGTGGCATAGTCTCGCGTCGAATATGCTCCTCGATTTGTTCGACATCGTGAGGAGGTGATTGAGCGCGCTCGTAAGAATCTTGTGGACGCTCAAGAAGCTTAGAAGAAGTTCTATGGCAGGCGCGGTGCCACGAACCCATTCAAGGTCGACGATTTGGCCCTTCTATCGACGCAAGATCTGGACACCTCGCACGCAACCGCGGAGACGACACTTCGCTCACGGAAGTTCATTCCACGCTATAGGCCGTATGAGATTCTGGAGCTTCGTTGTAACGTCGCGCTGCTGGACTACCTGCAAACCTGAAGCATATGAGCCCACCCTTCAACATCGACAAGCTCAACGTATACAACAGCAACCCCGACCGCTTCGCGGGCCGTGTGATCCCGAAATCAACACCAGTAATGTTCGACGCGCGAACCGCTGCACGTTGTCGAAGCCCTGATCAAGAAGCGAACCTTCAACCATTAGTCTGAGTACCTGGTCAAGTGGCACGGATTTCTTCACCATGAAAACAAGTGGGAACGAGAGCGTGTCATCAAGCACGTGAGCCACTGGCAGACTTTGCTCAAAGATCTTCGTCAGCGCACTCGAGCGACACGGGCTTAGTGGAATTCGCTTTATAAGGGGTTCACTTACTACTCCTTCTAGCGGCGGAGTTGATATTTCCAACTTTAACTTCCACAGCTTCAAGATCAAGATGCCGGGACTCAATCAAGTTTGGGGAAGTGTAATGATGCACGCACAAAAGCAGAACGACACGCCATCATCAGTTGAGTCCGCACAGAGAGCACGAAGCCATCGCCTGCATACTCACGACGGTTGTGCAAGCGCTCGCTACGGCGAGCCACACCAACCACTGCATGTTCAAGAACGCGCTCCCCAGAGCGCCCGTAGGTAGACAGATAGCACAGCAAAAAGATAAAGCACAAGATCAGTTTCCGATTTACCTCTAAACACACATCCGGAGCAGCCCTTACAGTGACGGTATGTTCATGACCCAAACGTCCGTGTACAACGGCCAAAAGCGAAAACACGCTCTTAAATACCAAACATTGACTACACCCGACGGCTTAGTAATCCATCTATACGGCACGTTCCAGGAAGAAACCACATCAGCAAGCTGTTTAAGGACTCCAACATATCCGGGACAATTCGCAGCGATTCGCGCTTTCATCCCTACCGAGTATATGGCGATCAAGTCTACGGAAACGACGCGTTTTGTGCAGGCCGTATGCTGGCGCAGTTGGAAATCTCTCTCACCAGTAACGCCAAGTTAACATCAGAGTGAGCCGTATTCGAGTATCCGTAGAATGGTCATACGGACAAGTAACCAAACTATTGGACGGCGCTCGACTTCAAGCGACAAGCTCCACGCTGCCGGCTTATTTAGTCGTTGTCTGTGTTACTAACGAGCTGCATTATCTGTGTTCGAGGCGGCAATACAATCAATGACTACTTCGGGAAATCCACAAGCTAAAAACCGTATTTGCAACCTAGATAAATGAGTAGTCTAGTTAAATGAAAGTGAAGTAGATCACTTACGCATTCCTATGTATGGACTACCCTTGATTCCTTCCATAAGCCACTACTTAATCTTACTTATCATTGGCAAGTACGTCACTTAAAAGTTTGGCACACCCGTAAATAAGTTGCCAGTTGCGTCTTCAAATTCTTGACAAGCTCGTTGAACCCATTCTTCTGCGTGTCTATGGGCAACGGCATTCCTGTGTTCCATTTGCATTCGGTGGTCTTGAATTTCTTTTCAAAAACAATGTGTTCTTCATGCTGCTTCATCTGCGCTTGCATTTGCTGCTCAAATTGATGGCGACGGGGATCCATATCGTCGCGCAGGTGCTTATCGTGACGCTCAACTTGACGCTCATCGGCGCACCATAGCCTCTTCGACGATGTCGGATGCACACCTCGTCGTGCTAGCTGCGTCTGCTTTCTTTTTATTGGTTCGGTCTCTTTTATCATCCTGGAACGCATCTTCCAGCAGTACATATTTCCCAACGAGTCCTGATCAGGTATCATAGGGGTTTGTCCGTTAACTGCATCAAGAGACTCATCTATGCCGCTTTCAAACGCAGGTCGAAGCTTTTCGGTACGCCAGTTCGTTTTTGAGCAGACGCACACGATCACGAACTTGCTTCTCATCGAGGGTCTCCTTATTTGCAGTCGATACTCGTTCAGCTACGGGCGCCCACCCGTTCCCTGTACTTTGCAGCGTAAGGCTTCTGAGCAGCCATTTCCCGCATGGGCTCCTTGTTATTCTCCTCGGTAAAACGAAACATCATCTCGGTTTTGCGCTAGCTCCTGGTTTTGGAAGTGCTTAACCCGTTGAGCCGAGGTGGTACCGTACCCCTGTCAGCCTAAATACTCTAACGTGTATCTGCAGGCAAGGGATCTAATACAAATTTCTATATATTTCGGTAACATGTATAGTGGATAGACGGACGCTAAACCTAAACATCAGAGATGCGACTCTCGCTATCGTGTACCGGATAATATGCATTTCGTGCAACCATAGTAAAAACTAGAATATTAGTGACGTAAAAAGTCAACCTTGGTAAAAATTGATGAACATGGTTCCGTGAATGACTGGCTGGTGACAAAAACACATATCACAAAAAACTACCTCGCGCTCATGCGTGAGGCCCTTCACAGAACGCCGACCGCCTTGAGGCGCCGATCCCGCCGTCGCCGAAGGCGTGTCCAGCGCCCTTGCCAAGGCCAGCAGCTGTCATCGCACAACTCTCTACCGCTGGACAAAGTGGCGCGATGAGATTGCACCTGCTGCTTCGAACAGCACGCACAGTGCTGAAGCAAGGACGCCGGAGCCCCAAGATCCGGTTTCCTGACTTCAAAGAGCGGTAAGGCATTATTTATATTGCTGAATTTTTTGTTAATAATTATTTTATATGTTTGAAAATAGGTTAATAAATTGGGTCGAGGACATGCGGAGAAACAAGGTGCGCGCCGTGATGACACGGTGCCTGCTCATGATGGGCATCAAGCTCGAACCGCAATTTCTCGAGGGACGTTCCGAAGCGGCCGCCATCCAATACCTCCGTCGATTTCGCATGCGAAACAGCCTACCGATTCGCAGGATCACTCACAAGGGACGTCGCAAGAGATCGGAAGTCTAGGTTCAATTTTTATTCATTTATTTTTATTTTTCAGTAGTTTATTAATGCTCAATAATGCTGGTTTAATTGTGTATTCATTGAAGATAGTAGCGGATGAGTTTGGACACTATATGCGGTACAAGCTCGAGACTAGCAATGATTGCAGGGATATGAGTATGTTTTCAGCATGGACCAGACCTCAACTATGTCAACATAAACCCCAAAACAACAACCACCTTTCAAGGTGAGCGAGACGTTGACGTGGTTCAAGGTATGTATATCAATTTATTGTGGCAAAACTCAACACAATTAATTGTTTAATGTTGTGGCAGGAATGTCTGATAATTCGTTCCGCGCAAGTGTGTTCTTGTGTGCCTCGGGTACCGGCAAGAAGTTGCCCCCGTTCATCGTATTCGCAGGGTGAAAAGAGGCAAGGTGGGAGCCAACAAAGCACTGCATAAGGAAGAGGTGGATGCGCTAGTAGTCCAGAAGAATGCATATTGCGACGAGCGTGTTGGAGTGGATCAAGGAGGTATGAAATTGATAAATTTATATTGAATTTGTTTAATATTTAGTACTATTTGCTGTAGGTTTGGAAGCCATCAGTGACCTCCTGCCGTGGGCTGCTGCTTGATAGCCTTAAGGTCCACAAGACGAGTACCGTGCGAGCTCATCTTGAGCATGCAATGACCGATGTGGATTTCGTCCCTCCGGGTACCACGATGCCGGCTCAGCCGATGGACGTGGCCGTCATGGCGGTCTTCAACCGTGAGTGCCGCGAGCTGTACGCCCAGCACCACTGCATTCACGATCACAGCGCAACTCCTCAGGAGCACCGTACCTTAATTACGTCAATTGTAGTGCAGGCATGGAAGATGATCTCTGAAAGTACTATTCGGCGAGGTTTTATAAAGGCTGGCTTAGTTCCCATTGGGCTCCGAACTCGTGATGGTCTTTTCGCAGTTTCGAAGCCACCTCAACGAACGAAATAAGTGTTAGTTTCGTTTGCAATTTTGTAGGACGGGTGTTGGTCGGTAGAGGGGGTGTCACTTCGCATTATTGGTTGACTTTTAGTTTTTACGCACGAATTGCGTGATTGCACGAAATGCGTATTATCCGGTACGCTCCAACTCTTTCATTGCTCCCGGCTATCCACTATACACGTTTGCATATATAACGTGTATGTCGTGCAGCAAAACCGGTGCAAGTGCGAGATAGAGGCAGTGTATCGATGTACAAAGCCTTGAATGGGGAGTGCATAATAAAACCAACGAGAGTATGTGTAACTTGGTGTTATGTTACGTGGATCAGGTATTTCGTGGGATTTACATCCGAATGGCGTGATCTTTGGGTATATCAAAACTCAATAATAAATGGATGGACGCCACCAGCTGCTCAATCAGTCGTCGTCGTCGTCGTCGTCGTCCCTGGTGCGCGACGGGCCCGCTTTTGGCGGGCGGTAGTCCGTCGTGGACTCATCACCTGTTTCCTCGTCGTTCTCTCCTCCCTCTCCTTCTTCTTGGCGGCGTGCCGGTCCCGCCGCGGATTGAACGCTTTCCGCCGCTCTCTGGCGCAGGTGCTAGTGTGCCATTGCGCTACGACCGGTGCCAGATGTCGAAGCAGGTCTGTAGCTCGCCCTTCACGGTATGACGCTTCTTCTCGCACAGGAACACGCCATGGGCTTCTTTGCGGCGGCTTGCAGCAAGCACTTGCTGCAATATGTCGAAGCGTCACCGCCGCGGGCATTGTCAGTGCCCGTCAGCAGTGAGCACACCTTGCACACCATAGTACGTCGTTTTCTGCCTTGATTGTTGCCAGGTCTCCATTCATCATTTTGCAGTGGTACGTCTTCAGCGCGCCGACGTCTAGTAGTCTCCAACTCTTTCGATGGCGTTGCTTGAAGGATCTGGTTGCTACGCAGTGTCTCCCAGTCTTCGTCTCTAATCTGGCGCATCTCGAGGTGAAGCTGCTTCGAGTACTTCACGTGGCTCATCTTGGGGAGGTTGGCAGCAACACGAACAGCATTGTAGATGATGTAAGATGTAGGGGTTGATGATTGCCAGGTCTACGAGAGCCAAGAAGAGCCCGTTGTAGTGTACTTGATGCAAAGTTGTAGCGAGTACCTGTAACATGTATACACGATTAGATGATTGGCTAGTTGTACATCCATAATAGCAACACTTACCGTTGAAGACGTAACTGACGTCTATTCCGCCCATGTATATCTGGTAATTCTTAACGATGCGCGGCAACGCCACTTCTTGCTGATTTCCTGTCAACCTGTCACGGCGGAAATTGCAGTCTGGTTGCACGCTGCCACCCGTACTTAGCATGTGCACCGCCCGTGTATCCCACCAGCGCACAACTTTCATTCCTAGTATTTGCCGGGCTTCTGCAACAATGAAGGTTCTTCGTTCAATGCTCGAAGGCCTTTTTTGAGATCTTTGGCGGCTTTTTCTTGTCTCCTTTCTTCTTTTTCGGGATCAGCTCCGTGCTTAGGCCAGGGCGATCCGTGCGTAAGTCACAATAGAATAGAAGCCCATTGTCAAGAGCTGCAGGGATAAAGGAATATACGAGTAAAAGAATCGACCCATGCCAACGAGTCGCATCTCGCCACTTGGTGGGGCTGTAGAGCCGAAGGTGTGCAGCAGATTGCGAACTACGGCGACTGGACCGGACTTGTGATCGATGGGGCTTGTCTGGCCTGCTCTCTTTTTTTTTTTCGCAATAAACTTCAAACCTGTATGATACAACATAAATAATGTTAGAATGAACCATACATGAATACCGAACTTTGGCACAAAAAAAGCAGGTGGCTCCGAAGGCACACCTATAACTCACCTAATGCAGTACGCCGTTGTTGGGCAGAACAATATGAACAGCTTGGTGCCCACTTGTGAGGCTTGTCCTTGATGTACACACGCATGCGATTGAACTTGGAACGCGATGGCAACATTGCCTCGTCAAAGGCCATGATGGCCGGTGGTGTGTAGCCAACAGCGAAACGACGTTGTAGGGCGACAATAACAGGACGCACCTTCCACGCCCGATCCGTTGCGGCCCTTGGTTCCTTGTTTGAGCTGAAATGTAGGTTCCGAGAGAGGTGCATGAAACGACCGCACGTCATGAACTTGCCGAAACAACAACGGGGCATGGCGCCTTCCTCCGTAGTTTCCAATGATTAGCCAGCTTTTCCTTGTTCAGAACCATCGACCGCGCTAGTAGTCACCCCACGAAGACACACAGCTCCCTAGCCGCAATAGGTGGCGCCTTCAACACGTCGTTACGGATGCGACTCGTGCCTTGGCCCTGAATTCCGGATGCTTTCGTTCTTGCGCGACCTGCTTGGCGTGCTGTCCTTCTACCCGTTCGTCGATACTGGCCTCAAAGTAGTCGTTCGATTCAGCGGAAATACGCTCCCACAAGTCAGGCTGTAAGAAATAGACAAAAGCCCCGGATGGGGTTGATGCCGCTGCTAGGCCCGAGCTGTGGGTCCGGACTCTCCAGCGTACAGTGTAGGATAGTCTTCATGTATGGCATCCGGCGTCCGAGGCTCGTAAGGCTCTTGTAGGTAGCCGTACGGCGTGTGCGTCGCCAAATCGGACCATCCCGTCACGCCAAACTCCTTCAAGAAAGCATCTGGCACGACACCCGTCGTAATGTTCTCCAGACCACCAATGGCCGATATCATCCGGTCATCAATTCGCATCTAAGGTGGAACGGGCAATTGCACGTCCCCAGCATCAACAGTATCAACCATCTGATCCCCATCGTCGCCATCATCGTTCTCGGCGTCAGATTCAAAGCCCACAACATTGGTAGGGTCACCATTGCCAGCAACATTGTTGATAGCTTCTGCAACAATCCGAACGGAATATATAAAAGTTAGCCACAACGCATAACATGTACGTACACCTTATACTAACCTTCATCAAATTGGCCATCGCTTTATGCGTCTTCTTTCAATTCCTCGTCCTGACTGACCTGTGTCACGTTTCCTTCGGATTCATCCTCCACATCTGAATAACCTGAAGCGATGCTGCCTTCACCAGCATATTCATTTTCAGGATCCAGGTTTCGGCTACTGACAGGCGAGTCTAGTACATGATAGAAATGGCAAATACACGATTAGTTACATAAGATAACTCGGAATGTACACGATATTACCTTGCGAGCTTTTTTTTTGAATGACCCCGTCGCTACTAGGTGAAAACGTGGTGTCATGCGGTGAGATGGTTTGTAAGACGATCGGACTTCTCAATGCGCTTGGCTTTGGGGGTTAGTCAGTGCAGGAAGGTGTGGAGGGGGCCGGTAGCAGGTCATGGTTGGTGATTTTTCTCGGCTGGTGGCTGAATCGGAAAGCTAACAAACGGGATTCAAGATTACCACGAACCAGACATGTACGATACAGCACATGTCATACGTACTCGCTGCCGCATTGGATTGGCTAGCGTCCGGAGATTTTGCTGCGGCGTCTTGCCGCGTCTGCAGACCCGTCACGACGCGCCTTCTTCATCATCTGAAGCGCTCCTGGTCACACTACATTATTAGAACAGATCCCAACACGATACAATGTATCATTCCCTCTTACCGATGTCGATCTTGTCGAGGTATTTCATCAGCTCTTCCTTGCCGTCGGAGAAGTCTTCACCTCTAACGTCCTTCTTGGATTTTCCGAGCTTGATATACGTGAAGTCGACTGAGAGCCCCGTCGGCCGTTTCGACTGCCACCCCGCCTTCTTCAGCTCGCGCCATCTCATTTGGAACGCCATATCCATCGGCAGCGCGGAGATCTGTCTCCGAGACCGCGAATCTTCAAATGAGAGAAAATGAAGTGGCGACCCGTTGCCAGTCGTCCATATGCATATGCAATATGCAAATCTGGTCTGCTAGTGGCCTTTCTAATAGTATCGTCTATGTAGATCATAGCACCGATCGGGAAAGCAAGGATACATCGGATATATCACCTACCCCTCATATACTTGGCATTTGTAACGGCAATAAAAAACCAGTATATAATTCCTTAACGTGTATGATCCACGTTAAGAAACGTTCTAAACATGTAAGGTCCAGGCGCTCGGGTTTATAAATGGTTTCCCTACAACGGACGATATATCGGGTCGGTCAAGAGGCACTTATTAGATGGTCTATAGCTGGTCCGCTCGTAGAACACGATGCAGCTGCTGTGATAGTGTACTGACGATGGGCTGCCACGCCAAAGCACGCTTAACATGTTTGTCGGTCATGTTGATTCCTCAAAACGCAACTTGAGTAGCTCACCGGCCATGTCGTTCGACCACTCGGTGCGCGACGTCGCCTTTCCAATAGCCGACGTCCTTTCAGTCGGCGAACCTTGCCTTCCGTGTGTGCTTGACCTTCTTGTGGTTCTCTTGAGCCGGAGTAGAGGCAGTACCGCCCTCAGAATCAGGCTCGGCAGCGGCACTTAGTCTCTTTTCAGGGGGAAGCGGGGCCGACGACAAGGTGTGGGTCTGTGGGAAATTCAGCTCGCCTCCGGCATTAGACAGGCCAGTCGAAGGCACTTATGTCGACTTAGGGTGCAGGTTGCGCATTGCCCTTCGAGCTGAAAAAGGGATAAAATGCCACATGGCAGCCCTCGTCCGATGTGCAAAATCTACTTGGACCTGTCTGCGAACGGAGTTCTAAATGACTGAGAGCAGCGCGATATCGCTGAGACAGCCCTAATCACGAATTTGACAAACATCCTTTCTGGTACTTGACGAGGGCCTTAGTTTTTTGTCTTGTTTCCACAGCCGCCATAGGATATCAGCAAAATACTAGTTTTCTAATAAAGAATGGGGTTGAATGCTAAGGAAGTTGCTACACCCTACGTAAATTCTGCACTCCAAATCACACATTAACGCTAATGGCGCTTATAGGACCTACCGTTTGGGTCAGATTGGCCATAAGTCGGGAAAGGCGCAATAACTTAAACGATAGACGCTAAGTTATTATTAAAAAAACTGTCAAAAAATTCATGTAGATCATCGATATGAAATCGGGATCGTGAGTACGTTGGTGATGCCATTAATAATCCCTCAGCTAATAATTCAATATTAAAAATAGGAGTACTATTGGTACCGATTTTTTTTCGTTGGCCATTACGCCTACCTCGATTGGCAACCTGTAAAGCTTATCCGCTCATGTTACACCGGCTGCGGATCCGTTGCCGCCACGTTGGCCCCCTTAAAGCAACTCGCTTCAGTATTGAACCTAGTCTGTCAATTGGATGGGAAGGGAAGCTTCACGTAGCAGCGACGTAGTGTACTGTATGGTTATTATAATATTAGAGATTTTGTCAAACGTATCACTATCGCGTTTTGGAGTTTTTTTCATCGACGAGTACAAGGTGCAGTCACCCCAGTAACGTATCCCGCCTGTCGCCAGCATACTGCGCCTCCTGCCTACTGTCGAGTACGCCAGCTTATTCCTCGCTTCATTAACGACCGCTGCCTAAAAAGGTGTGATTTCTTGCAGGGGCCGATCTCAGCTCCCCCGTACTGTTAGGCGGCTTCTGTTTGGACACACACGCCGCTATACGCCGCTAGTTTTACGTCGTCTTTAGGTGCGGCATGCTCTAGATGCTGCTGGACGACATGTACGTATGCAGTCGCGGCGACAGCTCCGATGACGTTGCATGTTACTAACTGCTTATCTCTCGTTCCATTCCTATTGGTATCGTATTCAGTCACTCGCACGCTGATGCACTAACATCTTTAAAAATAAAAATCTTTCTCTCTCACGCAGACACCGAGTTCATGTGCTTTCAGGTACGAGCATACCCGTTATTAGCTCATGGTTGTTGTAGTGCGGACAGTTCGGTCGTGCATTTGGCTAACAGCTTTGGTCCATGTTTGCTTAATGTTTTTGTCGTGTTTGTAATATTAATTTTGTTGCGTAGCTGCATAGCACGCACAAAGAAGACTGTTGCGCTGCTGCGGTAGCTACAGATACCCGTGCACGACGGTGACATCAGCAATGAACATAAAGCGGACGACGTAACAGGTAGTGAGCGCGCTTCCGCTGGCAGTGATAGGGAGAGCATATCGACGGATGTTGGAGTGCCGAACGCAAAACTGACGGATGGAGAGAGATACGCATATGATACGCAAGCGCAGGAGGAACAAATTGATGATTATGATGTGGAGCGTGGACCGGTTGAGACGCGCCGAAGTGATACATGTCGAAGCGTAGAAGCTAATGACAGCAGCGACGAACAGAATGACAACCCCAGCGATGACGACAGTGAGAATCGCAGCGGCAATGACAGTAACGCAGTACAGAGCGTGTTGAGGTTCAACGTAAGAAGCAGATGACCGAGCGCGACAAGTACAAAAGTGCTTAGAATGTCATGAATCGCATCTTGGCGGAGCGTACAGGTCTTCCAGATGCCAAATTCCGGGCTGCCCTTAAAAACTTAGAGGCGTGGTGGGGAAATTTGAGACCTGGTCACTGGACAATTTGATGAAAGTGTTGTTAGCGATGAAGAAGTCCCGACAACTGAGATCACATCATTATCTAGTCTTGGTGAGGAGGAGAAGGATCACCAGGTACACGACAGTTTCAGTCGCGCGTGATCGGAACAGCAAAAGCCAAAGCCTAAAAGTAAAATCAAGAAAAATAAGGAATCGAATAAAGGCGGGAAATTGGACTGAAACCGTCCAACCCAGGAAGGCGAGTGGGTCGGCGTCTTAAGCCGAACGGCGGAAGAAACACAACGAAGCCAGCAGCGAAAATATTACAACAAAGGCGTTAAGTTGCGGAGTGTAACTACAGGAGATGATGTAAGCGAAGTGGAGCAATGTTTGAAGAAGCGCCACCGCCACTCGTGGAATTGTCGTCAGTTTTGACCATCTTCGAAATTCGTCGATGCATCTACAAAAAAGGAATTGTCAGTGTCGAAATGACCCCCCCCCCCCCCCCCTTTCCCAGTCGAAAAGATTGCCTATCGTCGCCCAGAGACGTTGGTCCAGAAACGCCTTCATCGGATTGAGCGGACCGCACCTTACGGAGATGTATGAACCTTAACTCGCAGCAAAATTCTAATAACTGAATGCTGGGTGCTTTATGTTCAAGGTCTTGGTGATTTTGCACAGCGGCAACTGACGATCACGCAATTCTTGTGGAGTTTGGTCAAAATATGCAGAGACGGAATGGAGTGTAATTTCTGGCTATTCACCAAAGTCGATGAGAGATTCAAAAATGAAGGGGCAGCTGGACTGGCTATGATGTTGTTTGAATCTTGGTCACATGAACGTCTCCCTGGGTTTGGCGACGGATGTCATCTGGAATGGAGTCATTTGTAGTGTGCTCTAGACGACACTTGGTTTCATGGCCATTTACTTGTCGCGTTTGCGAAGGTCCTTGCAGTGAAGTACCAGAAGAATGATACCGTGATTCTACCTTCTATGAGCACGCCAGCACCCATTCAAGGCAACCGCGTACCTCCGCAAACGTTGACTTTGGTGTCAGGATTTAATGGGGACCTGATATTCATGCCGCTTAACGGGAATCACTGGACTTGCCTTCTAATCGATATGCCGAGAACAACTATTTACTGCTACGACAGTTTGGATAAGCGAACGAACCAAAATTTGTTGGCAGAATTGGCTGGAGAGCTAGCGAAGAAGAGTCTTCCACAAGCATACACAATTACGTTCGCCAACAGCAATAGCTGTTGCTTATTCATATGCTTGTACTTTTTGCGCCGGTTTGACAAAGGAGCGGGTAGCGACTACTCTTCGAACGAGCTGTAACATCGGTGATGGTATATTCTGCGCACAATCGTGAACTTTGTTGAGGACAGTAAAAACAAGATGAACATCGATATGAATGTGGAGTGAATATATTCTCACTGCTAACCACCCAGTACATATTTTCATATGAATGTCGATGTTTACCACCAATGCCCATAATTTCCATGATTTCCGTGATCTCCATGATTGTCTATGATTTCCATGTTGTCAATGTTTCGAGCAAATCACACTCACTGGATACATTCCAATTGTCCATTGTCCATGTTGCACCATGTTCCGAGCAAATGACACTCAGTGGATACATTCCAAGACGTAGTTTGACGAATGCAATACAGCGGTCCGACATTTTCTTTTTGCAATCAACTTAATTTTCATGCTGTGTTAGCAATGTATGTTGAACACGTTCCATCATGGGACAAACATAGTAGTTTTAAATTACCGTCTCCGTAAGAAATCCGGCATTTATTCAACAAAATCATGGACAAAACATGTTCAATGCTGATGTTATTCTGACCTAAAACTCTTATAGCAAACATGGGCTGCAGCACCAGCTAGCTGTAAATCGTCCTAGAACGATCTCAGAACGTTCTAGAAACATGCAGGATTAGATTCTGAAAATGCTACGACTAAAACAAAAGTATCACTAACATCTTTTTGAGGTTATTTAACTGTGTATATCATGGAAATATTCAGTATTTTAGCTTCAATTTAAGCTAATGTTTGCCCCGAGACGACAAAACCTCCCGAAGGAACAGAGCCTTGAAGACAAGATCTACGTCCTGAGTCTAGATTTCCGTCCGCCGCTCTCGCACCTGCAAGTCCTGGGAATGCACCACCGACACATACCAGCCACTAGAGCTTCACGCCTCTGACGCCCGCCCTGTCGTGCAACCGTCAGTCGACTCGGACACTCGCTGATGTCCAGCGCGGGTCACTCCTGGAAGTCCTCAGCACGTTCGTTTTATCCGTCTCGTTCGCTAGCTGTCGAGTTCGCTTCCGAGTCCGTTGGCCGCCTCTCCACGTGCAACCACCGTCCTCGTTCGCTCGTTCGCTTCGTTCGTCGTTCCTCCAGCGGCTCTCAACGCCTGCCGGGATCTCTCATTCCGTTCGCGTTCGTCGATCCTCCAGCGGCGCCCAATGCCCGCCGGGATCTCTCGGTTCGTTCGGGGTCTGCTTGACCTGGCAGACTCGTTGGGTTTCCTTGGCCCGCAGATTCGGTTGTCCGCTCTCACGCAAATTCGGTTGTGAGCTCGCTCTCACTCGGTCGCGCCGCCGCTCACTTCGTTTGGGCCACACTGGTGCACGCCAGCCGCGCACCCATCTGCGCACCTTGCGCGATCATCCCACTGACTGCCCTCAGGATGCACTGCCAGCGGTCGCTACGCGCCGCGTTCTTTCTGCGATCTTTTCCTGGTTGCATCGCCAGTGGTCGTCCTGTGCCACGTTTTTTCTTTCGGCGATCCTTCATCTCGCTGCTGACTGCTCGCGGGCTTGCTGCGCAAGACACGCTGTCACATGGCCTTGCTCCATCCCCAGACGTCGTCGTTCACCATCGGAAATATGCTCTAGCCGGGGGTGTTTCGTTTCCGGCGGTTTTCTCGGCTCAACGAAATTTAGCCACGACCCTACTTCAGAGGGCTTTTACGAAAAATCTCAAAAAGCCGTTAGTGATACATGTGGTTAAAGTGGTCTCATATGGTATATGGCGCTCACGTCACAGACTTGAATTCTGCCAGTGCGAATCCCTATCTTCGGGCAGCGGTTGGCAGGATCCTAGAGAGTGCACGTTGTGAGGAGCGTGGAGTGTCTTCTTAGGGAACATCAAGATGCTTCTTGTACTCGTCACACACATTTCCCAAGTAAACTCTGGTGGTAGCAGTGTGTGCATGGCGAAAGAAAAATAGCGGCGCTGTTTAGACGCGTCTAAAAGCTTCCATTGCACTCGAGAAGGAACAAGCTCTCCAAATAGTTCTGCTATAGGTTCGAACCACCCAACTAACAAATCTTTTGCTGCCGCACGCTTCTCCGTGGATTCTCGAGCGCAACCTTGCAGACCCGTCCCACAAACGGGATATATTACAGAAGCGGTCGCGCTCACTGTCGCACGTCTCGGCAAACGCAATAGATCTAAGCAGGGCTGTCAGCAGTGATACCTGTCGCCCACGATTGCTCATCCTAGACAACAGACAAGAAAAACGATAACTGCTCTCGTTTTCCTATAAAGCAGATTTTAGCACAGCATACCACAGAGCCACTTTTGTAGCGTGAATGGCAAATCTTCCAACTCCTCGTGAAGAGGACCGCTTCGAGGACAAAAGCAGAGGTATCCGCGTCCGAAGGAGGCGCTACTTCCTCATCGTCCGAGCTGCTGCTCATCAATCTACTCTCCGTCGCTGCCATCAGAATGCTCTCGCGAGGGCTCGTTTGGTTTTTGCCTGTTTTTGGAAACTGGACCGCCCACCAACCACCAACTTCCGAAGCCAATTACAAAAAAAACTCAAAAAAGCACAGCAGCAAAGGACAGAACAAATAGTAGGAGGCGGCAACGGACGACAAGAAGGACAGCAGTGATGGACGGAATAAGCAGCGAATGGAGGAGTAGTGTCGACAGTGAGGACGGGGCGGCGTGGAACAGCCGTCAGAAACTCGACGGGTCCGATCCAACCCACTGGAAGCCAGGGTCTGCGCGGAAGATCTCGGGGTCTAGGACCCAACCTCGACAGGAAATGAGCGGTTGAGAGGACGCGGTGGCAGTCGGCGACGGGAGGCGAGTGTTAGGATACCGGCAGAAACCAATTTGCACTAGAGGCGAACAGTCTCTGTGAGAGGAAACCATTATCCCCTTCGGTACAACGTTTTTGCTTCAATTTATCCTGTTCTATACAGGATACAAATATACTAGATATTATTATTTGCGGAGTATTGGCGAAGTCAGGGGGAAGCCTCCCCTAACCACACTGATGTAGTGGGTAGTATAAGATACACGTGAAATTGTACGGCATGATAACCTGTACCGCACATGAAATGGCCAGTCCATGCGCATCAAAGGTGATGCGCTTGTCGAAAAAAATATGTCTACAGCATGAGATTATCCACAATCAGGTCATTCCCATTCCCTCGCGTGTCTTTAGCACTCGTGAATCATTCTCTATCGTTCAATACCTCTGCAGCTGTAGGGTGTCATTGCAGGTTCCCATTGCAGCCGATACACAGCGCCAGCAGCAGATACAGCGAAGCGCTG
This sequence comes from Phytophthora sp. 'mugwort', assembly GCA_033558025.1. NCBI lineage: Eukaryota > Oomycota > Peronosporomycetes > Peronosporales > Peronosporaceae > Phytophthora > Phytophthora sp. 'mugwort'. The sequence goes on along the minus strand of JAUCEF010000004.1, from coordinate 1,536,311 downwards.
CGCAGTTGAGTATTTCACACGCAGATGCGTTCAACAGTGAAGTCCACTGAATGCAGGGAGAAGTGGATATCGCATTATTAAATGGGGCTAGCTTCATTTCTCATCATCTACACTTTCGTCCTGTTGCTAGGCTCATCACCACCATCTCGGAGTTCCTGAGGCGCACGATGGCGGTATCCGACGCCGTCCGATGTGTCGGTGCCGTTGCGCCACATGTCATGCCATATCTGGTGGCACGCGGCGGTGTTGACAGGACCGTTAGGGTCGTTCTGGCGGACACGTTGGCAGCGATAGAGGATGCCGCTCCCTGTCGTGCGCATTTGAGCACTTCCTGCACAAATATGTGGTCTTCCATGCCGGTAGATGTTGCGCACGCCGTGAATCGAGCAGACTTTGCAGGCATATTGCCGTCGTTTTTGTTGTGCCTTTCCACCGACGCGAAACAGTCCTGAATTTATCAACTTTCTCAATCTCATGTCGCGAAGGTGCCACTGAGCGTGGTCGCGTGCGCGCCCGCGGCGTGCTGCCAAACATGGCCTCGATCGACAAGTCCCCCTCGAAGTCGCTGGGTCCGGTGGAAAGCAGGGCAACTTGCATCTCTTCCATGAATTGACAATGCGTGGGTACGAGCTTGTCCGGGTACTTGCGCGTGGACAACTGAGTGTAGATGATGTACATATTGACTAACGCCATGTCGACTGGCCCAACGAATATCGTGTGGTGGTACTGCTTGAATCGTACCGCCCTCTGAATTGAGAACCGCTGCAATCGCTTTTGGTCGTGTGTATCCGTGCCTCCCATACCTTCGTTATAGTCTCGAACGGGTTGCGGGGCAGGTACTTGCTCAACACGAGCACCATCGCGTCGTCCGACTGTAGTTAGCGCCGTCGTACAGCCCGTTGCCAGGAAGTAGACAGGTTTGTTATCCATCCAGGTGATGGCAACCATGTTTGAGAACACATGCGACCGTGCAAGCCGGTATGAGCCGCGAGGCTCCCGTGGCTTATTCTTCTTGTAGACAATGCGAATGTAGAATCCGAGGGGTCAGTACGTATCGATCCAACGTGGTAGAGCCCACGATCAAGTAGCATGGCGTAGAGCTGGACACTGGTGTAGAAACGATCCGCAATTATAAGACGATTCCTTTCGCCTTGCAGCACGCTGTCTATATTCCGCAGAACAGCATTCTCGGATAGCAGCAAATCCCTCCGGTCTCCCTCCTCGCGGCCTTGATAGATCTCTGCTCTGTAGCAATATCCGGTGCCCGAGTCGCACGTAAGTAAGCACTTCGTACGCCACGGATGGGGCTTTGCTCTGAGGTATTACCGCACCGGGTTGAATCTGCTTCTCATTGGAATCATCCCTTCATCAAATGCAATGCGAGCACCCACAGTCATTCCAGCAGCGAATGTTGCATTGATAGATCTGCCACTGGCTTGATTTTCCACGTCTTCACACGTCGAGCGTCCGGAGCGTCGTTGCTACTGAAGTGGAGATAGCGAATAATCTCTTCGAAGCGGTGCCGGGCCATGAACCTCCCGAACGTGCCTCTAGGTACGGCTCCTTGTGCGCTTGTAGCCCAGGGACGAGATAATTCTCACGATGAGGGCACAAAGCTCTAGCGCACAGCAGACCGATGAAGTTCACTAACTCGTAGGTCTGGATCTCCTTGAACTTCGCCATATCCCTCGCGATTTGCGCACGACTCTTTGGGCGATATGAAGGATTGCGGGTGCGCCGGCGCTGATTCCACTCCGCGAGCTGGCCTGGAGAAAAGCTGCGCTGCTAGCGCTGGTATGCGTTCGTCTCATCCGCGATATGAACCCACATCTTTTTGGGGAGCATCAAGAAGAAGAGCCCCTCAAGATTTAGTTCAATCGCTTCTGCAACCTCGCTGGGAGTTGCAGCACGTTGTTCAAGTTGCACTGCAGGAAGTCGAACGTCGCGGCCTGTAAAGGACCTGATAAGTTAGCCAGTGACAAAAGCTTATCCTGTATTTGTCACGGTCGAACGTACTTGAGTTCTCTATGTGAACCTCCCAGCCTTTGCTGGTATGCTGACGTAAGTCGTCCTTCGACATGTCTTCAGAGCTTGCAGACACGTAAAGCAGATGCAGCAGGTCTGCCTCGTCATCGTTTTCGGAGGCTTCAGGTGCTGCTAGGGTCTCTTCCGTCTCGTCATCACTTTCTGCTTCGCTGATTTCGGGAATGAACGCATCGCCGTCGTCATTACTAGACTTATCGTTCACGCAGAAGTCCTCCTCATCACCAGATTCCATGAACACACCCTCGTCCAAAGCATCGCGGTCACTTATTCCTGTTCCCACCGTAGACGCTGCAGTGGCGCCACGAGGTGCTGGTGTGATTGGCCCAGGCATTGTCATGGCTAATACGCGGCGGACCGACGGTGTACTTGGCGCTGGTGTACTCGTGGGAGGTGGGCGCGACTCAGTGGAGATACCATCGCTCTGCACTTGCGAAGAACTAGATACCATCGCTCTGCACTTGCGAAGAACTAGATAGATCGATGCTGACAGATCATCCGGAAGGTGCAGCGAATGAGGAGACACAATCCTTTGCGGTTGACTCACACTGGGTTGGTATATGGTAGCCTGCCGTAGAGCATGATCGGCCGTGTCGCCGTTGGCTCGTGGTCGTTTTGACGGGTGATTCAGAGCGTCTATTACACACATACCCATAACTTCAGGCACCCACGATCTGCTTGATGCGACATGCTCACCCGTGAACTTACATTCTTCAGGAACGAACCTTAGCAGCTCGTCTTCGCCCCCAAAACACGTCCATATATCGCTCCGCCTCCCGCTTATGAGCCCAGCCCTTTGGCGTGTAGTACTTCGTCAACGTTGAGAGGCCACGCGGTGGTTGGTGGTGCCAGCCTCGGGCGCGAAGGTTCCGCCACATAGCGGAGAACGACAGCTCCTCTGTCATGGCCACTTGAAGCGTGTGCTTGGGCCGGCGCGCTTCTGAATAAGAGGGGTGGAGGTGCGCAATTTGCGCGCGAAACTGCGGCCAGATTTTCTCGACAAATGAGGCCCGCCACTGAGATACCACGGTGGGAATTATTGGCCCGAGGTTAGCAACATCACTGTAAAACTTTATGCCGAGTTGCTCATTTAAAGTTTGTATATTTCATTAGAGAAATGTGTACCATACTTTGTATCCTATATCATACAGGATACAAAACTTTTATCCTGTAGAATACAGCCCGCGGTACCGAAAGGGTTAAACCAGTCTGGGATGAAAAGAAAAGGAAATTCTACAAGCAACACAGAGAGGAAGGCCGTCGTGCCTAATAGCTAACTTGGGTGGGTGTGACGTATCTTGGCGTGAAGAGACGGGTTTATAGAGCCCTCTAAGGTCCGCGCGGTATCTGCAGCCCGCTCGAGCGAGGAGGGTTTAAGAAAGGGTAGTCTAGCCCCTAGTCGTTTAGTCCCGATCCACTCGCCCAGACGACCAGAAGAAGAGCCTAGGTGTAGCCCCTGCCCCCGTAACCTCAAGGTTTCGCATCTACTACTGCTATTTGTTAAGATTAGTTGCGTGTGCTAGGGAAGTTATGGACGTATCGACCGGACACGTCCTTTTGCAAGGGACAGGACTGGAGAGAATACATGGGTAAACCCGAGTCAGCGACGAGAAACGAGCAGATTACTCGAAGGAGGCGCAACTTTTTCATTACCCGAGCTGCTGCTCATTCCTGGATCATCAATCCACTCTCCGTCGCTGCCGTCAGACATGCTTTCGCGAGGGATCGTTTGTTTTCGCCAGTTTTCTCAGCTTCGGGAAAATTGGACCGCTCATCAATCACCAACTTCCGAACAGTTACTAAAAAAAGCGTTGGTGATACTTTTGAAAAAAATCTCTTAATTAAATTAGAAGTGAGCGTGCATGTATTTCATGTGTTATGGTCTTAATCTCAAAATGTTTGTGGCGATTTTTTTCTGCCTACAGCACGCTAAAGTTCTGCTTCCTCGTCTATATTTGGCACAGTGCTGTCATACGAGCTAGGGTCTCTTCCAGCTGTCGAGACGGCCCTTCACTGCCTAATGCGTGCTCTGGTCTGCAAGAATGACGGGTGCTTCGAGTTCGAGCCGGCGAAGCTCCATCGGCTCGACCAATGGAGCGACATCAAGATGGAGTTAGCACACGCACTCTACAGTGAAGAAGATCTTTTTGCCGTGAGCTCCACGGACGACATAACTCTCTACACGTTCCCGGACGGGCTGCCAGCAGAGGAAGGCGAAGACCAAGTGGGAAGCCTCGTGCTGCCCGACTCGCGCTGGGTGCTCGACATTTTTGGCAGTCCATTCCGTCAACGCAGCGACCTTAATTTACAGACTGATTCTGCAATTCGTGGCGTCCGTCGGGGCAGTGCGACGCCGTTCCAGCCCATGGATATTCCTCGGGCTTGTACATTACATGGTGTATCAACTCCATCAACTTCTGGAAATACACCCTTGTCGCCATTGGGGAACGCAGCCCATGGAGGCTATCACGAGGTGAGCGTCGAAGGCTACCACGAGCCGTACATTCACATTGGAACCTGGATTCCTGTGATGATTAAAGAGAAGAAGACGACGTCGTTGTTGGTAAAAGGTTCATCTCCGCAGTACGAAGACGTTGTGGTGACGACGAACCGAGCACGAGAGTATATCAACAACTTCCGCTGCGCGGGTCGACCAGTGACCATTCTCAGTATCCAGACATGCACGTTGCCGCTCGCTGCAGCATGTCCAAGCGCCATCTCGCAACAAGGCCCGCATATTTTATATCACGGCATCTACCACTTGAGTTCCGATGACGTGCAGCGAGGTTTCGTGCAAGCTGTGAGGCTTTGGTTCAGCTTCGACTGTGAACAAACCATCAGCGTGACCAAAGAGAACAGTGCGTTGGGCCTCAAGCCACTGCGTCAACAGGATGGGTGGATCGTGGTCCAAGCTCTTCCTGGTTCGCCGTGCTTTGAAGCCGGTATGCGCCGAGATGAAGCGTATCTCACTCACGTGAATGGCGTGGACGTATCTCCTCATTCGTTCCCCGCTGTCGGTACGGGACCCCCTCCACAACATGGCCAGCAGACGCAGGCGCAACCGAATTTAGAGACCGGACAGGTGACGTGGCAGGACAGCGTCGTGCCGCTTGTAGAGAAGTGCGAGACTTGCATATTCACTTTCTTCTAGGCAGCTAAATGTACCTATTTGATGGCAACTGCAATGTACCCATTTCAAAAAATGTAGCAAGCTATATATGGCTGCTCTTACTACGCACAATCGCATCTTGCGAGCTCTTCTTCTCTCCCTTAGCACTTGTGATCTTCTCCCTGCAATCACTGTTTGTCTACTTGCATACTATCACACACGAGACGACAAAGCATGCCAGCCTACAATAAGATACCGGAGTCTCCTGCACCCGTACGCGAGTTCAACAACATCCCGGCACGGACGCGAGAGCAACGTGAAGCTGCCTGTGACAAGGAACAACGCGAAAAAGAGAGGCTCCGTGCTCGTAAAGAAGGTTTCGTACGTGTAGACACCTCCGCTGCGGGAAGTGCCATGTTGGTGTACACGCCACAGAGTCACGGGTTCATGAGCGATGCCGACCGCTTCCATTCGGATACTGCAGGCGAGGAACGGGCCGCGAGAGAGGACGTTCGAGCTCGAGTGCGGGTGCACCAGGAGCGACGTCGTCGTGAGGCCGTGGACCGAGATGTGCGTCGCTGGGACGCCATGGACGCTGCCACTGCAGCAGAAAAGCGTCGCTGGGAGGCACTACGCACCTCTGGCTCCAAAGCTCGACGCAACAAGTGCGGCGAGCCGTTCAACCCCGTCACTCTAAGGTACAACGACGGCAAAGACGGTAAGCGACTGCAGGCTGCCGACGCTGCGATCAAGCACCGTGCCATGGTGCGAGCCCAGAATTTGCAGTACCACAACTCACGCGAAGGGATGAACCCCATAACGGGAGAAGCTGTACGACGTATTCAGACGAGAGACTTGCTGCCACCTCCACAGTAAGGCATAACAGTAACTGTTATTAATAGTTAACGGAACCAATTAAATTGATAAAAAACGATTTACCGACTCAATCTCGAGAGTTAAACAGTGTACGATGTCCGTCGGTTTTCCGAGAGCAGCGCGCGTAAAACGATGACGGCATGCAAGGCACTTGGTCGATCTGTCGCCTTAAAGCTCAAGCATCGGTCAGCTAGCTCACGAACTCCTGTCGGACACCCTAGCGTGAATGCTGGACGCAGTTTACCCGACGCAGCGAGTTCTAGGATTTCCACGTCGCTCATCGTTTGTCTGAAATTTTCATACGGTAACGAATGCGTATCGATCTCGGACAGAACCACTCCAAATGCGTAGATATCTGCAGCGGGACTGTAGTGTGCGGCACCAGTGACAACTTCTGGTGCCAGCCATCGCTCCTCTCGAACAGGAGTTGACATACCGGTACCTGTACTGTCCCCCGGTTGCGCTATGACGAAGTCATCGAGCTGAGCGCGTAGTTCTGGTGGCGAGGACAGCAACACGCTGTACGAAGTGAGATCTCGGTGTACCAGTGTCGGAGAGAACGAGTGTGCATAGACCAACGCCTCAGCCACATCAAACGCGACTTGTAGCTTCCAAGCACTATGTGAACGCCACGATCTCTGCTCTTTCGAATCCTCTTCTCCAGCTAGACAGGAACGCAAATCGCCTCCTTTCATGTACTCAAACAGCGCCTCCAAGCCATACCTTCGACTCCAGACTATCCCGACCAGCGCTACGACCCGCGGATGAACAAGAGAGGCTGCAAGATGGATACATTCAGCAAAGCGCTGCACTTCCAAAGCCTCCGAGATCACTTGATGACGCAATCGTTTACAAACTAAAAGTCTCGAGCCGCGGAATCTCGTTAAGAACGTTTCCCGATGATCACGGCTGAGGTTTCGAGTACAGTGCTTGCTCTCAAGTCTGCCAAGGTATTCGAGCTCATCTGCGTGGAGGAGCAGCATTCCGAGCTCCTCTTCATAAGGGAACGCTTGGGCATCTCTTGTGTCTGACTCCGAATAGCCTTCTGCGCTGAGTTGATCATCGTAAGCGCGGGGAATTCCCATCGGACTTATCAGCTCGTGACGCAAGCTGGTGGTCTCTAGCTCAAGCTTTGTGCCCAATGAACGACGACGAAGAAATCTGAAGAGGAAAATAATGGCGAGGATGACGACCAGCACGAAAGCTGCAGCCATGACGCCAGCGATAAGCGCTATGCTTGATGATGACTTGTGATCTGTCGAGTCGGCAGTTAATACGCACACAGTTAATGTGTTGTCGCTGGTTTGCAGCTTCTCCGTCGTATTGCATGCCGCATCGCCAAACGAATCTACATGGAACTCGTCGAGTTCTTGGAGAAACTTGAACTGCGTACTGGTGATTTTCATGTGTGTGAAGTTGTTCCCTCGAAGATCTAACTTCCGGAGAGCAGCCATGTCGAAGAGTGCTGTCGGGATTGAGGTAAGGTTGTTGTTAGCGATATCCCTACGCACCGGACAGCGGAACGTAGTCAGATTTTCATGACAGAAAGCAAAATATACTCAATAGCACTCCTTACAGTGCGACCAAGCTCGGAAATGAACCTTCAAAGCTTGCAAGGCTATTTGTAGACAGATTGAGTGTCTGCAGTTTCGGCAACTCCTGATGTGCTGGGAAATATTCGAAGTAGTTTTTAGACAAATCCCTACGTCATCAATAAAAAGTCAGCAAGTCTCCCACCACCACCAAAATTTAAAGATTCTTTACAGATTGTTCAGCTCGTTCATCGATTGTAGATCGTCCGGGTAGCTCATCATGAGGCAATTCGATACTGTCAAGTTCACGAGTCCTGACGGTAGCGATGACTTAAGGATCTGCTCTAGCCCCAGGTTTGCCAGCGTTCTGCATTATGGAAAATTAATACAACGATGCAAGACCAACTAAGCCAATCAAAAACGTACACTGCTTGGAGCTGAGTATTCGCAGCAAATAGGTTTTCTGGTAGCTGAACGCGAGCCACTTTCCCCTTCACACCAAACAGTCTCGAACCCCCAGCTAGCACAACTCTAATAGTGGACTGCATAAAGTCCAGCGGCTCAATATGTTGCAGTGCGTCGTTCGACTTGGATGGATACTTCGCTGTCAGGTTTGTGGCCACCGCACTCAGTTCCTCTTCACTTGGTTCCACAGCGTTGCTGAATGGGATTACGAAGGTGTAGACACTGAAGTCGATGGCTCCGTTCGCTGCGAAATCGTCCGGACCGGTGGCGAAACATTCGTACGTACAGAAGTCGTCGTTCGTACATTTTCCGAACGTCGAAGCTATACCCGAACATTCCCCTTCATCACCAGCAGCGTAGGCGATGCACGGTCGACCTTCGGGGCATAGAGAATTGCAGTCCGTTGTCAATGCGGTTTCGTTCCGCGTGCACGGGGAAGGCAACGACATGGCTGCAAGCTGGTCAATTGCGTTGTGAGGAGACTTTGGTTATGGGTTCGCTGTATCCATTCCAAATGGGTTCACCTTGAACATAAAAAACACCTGACAACCGACCATCCACCGGTAAGTGCAGGTAGTTAGGTATCCAATATGTGTGTGAATCATGAGAGAATACGGTACGCTCTCTAAATACCGAATGCCCCATGTAAACGCATACAGCAAAGTGAGTTCACATCATCTCCCCGGCCAAAGTAAAGAAAGTCGTCGGAAGTAACATACGGTAATCGCTACAGCTCTAAAAGGTCGTCATAATCGTATCTGCCCATTCAGGAGGCCTTCTGCGACAAAATCGCTCGCATCCTGGTCTGATTCAGCAGAAGCAGGAAGTCCTGCTGGGTGGTTCGCCAAGTGACCGCACTTGCGAAAGCCTGCCAGCACTGTAGAAGCTGCGGCATCCTTCCAATCATGAGCAGAATCTCGGGCGGTCTGGCGGTGCACATTAAAAGACGACCCCGGTCGGCGGTGTAATATCTGTCGGCGCAGCCCTTCAATCCGCAAATCACGCAGTTTTGCCTTGAAATGTTCCTTCCAGGTAGCATCGGCGGGCTGCGCCACCGAAGTCGCATTAGGGGGCACTTTCGGAATCGCTACGTCGACGTCAAACGTAAGACTGCTAAAAACCCTTGATAATATTCGCGGTTTAAGCACATCAGTGGAAAGAGGAACATCTCCTCTTTGTTTTGAGCCTTTGTCCAGCGAAACTGATGCAGATAGCCGCGAGATCGAAGCTGCGGGAAAACCTGTCTCCCTGTTTGACGCGCAAACTCGTTTCTTTTTTGCTGCCTAAGCGTAAAATCGTCTAAGAAACGATAATGGTATTCGTTTTTGCTAATTCGAAGTATAGACAGCCAAACGTGTAGATTGATTTCAAATCATCGGGGGTATATTTTGGTTTTTTCTAATATTTGCCTTTTTCCAGTAAGTGACTTTTAATAACCCTTATATATACGCATTAAAATGGTGGACTGCGACTCGTGTCGTGCATCCGTCCTCATTGCTTTATCCCCTACTCTCCTTGGGACTCAGGTGCTGAAGCCTTGTGGTTCTTGCTCCGTGTTGACCCCTTGTTGGCTCTAACAGCCCTCTTCTTCTGTGTAGGCACTGATTTGTCCGCGTTTGCAACACGATCGGACCTTCCACGCCGATCTTGATTTTCCTTTGCGCGACGGCCATTGCAGCTCGGTGAACACTGCGCGCTTGTTTGGTGGCCTTCGTGACCTCCCCGTCCTGCACGCTCAGCTTCGCGTGTAGCGGATCGTTCTAGAATTCGGCAGGCACGTAGCGACGAATCAACTGATGCATCTGCGCCACCATCTCCGCATTCAGTGGGGAGGCGACAGCTTATCTACGTGTTTTGTCAGCATCTAAATCACCTTTTCTTTTGGAGTGGGAATACGGTCGATCTTCTGGCGCAGGTCCTTCTGCGCCGCCTCTGAATTATGGTTGTTTATCGCTGGACTCTACAACGAAGCCAGCCAGACTCCACAACGAACATCGCACGTGTGATTGGTCAGAATAAACAATCAATGTGTTTTTAGTTTGATTGAAGTGAACTATAAATACTGGCGAAAAGCGGCAAATCGAACGTGCTGCCATAGACCAGAAATCCCGGCGCCATGCCCGTCAACTTGCTTGGTGAATATGGCTACGAAGATGTTGGCTTACATGCATGGTTTCTAGATCAGAGATCGTCGGCAAGTTTATCAACGACTTCGATCTAAACACGAACAAGAACCTTAAGCTAGACAAGAACAACGATAACTACAGAAAGTGGATCTGTTCAACGCAGCGCTGCAAATGGTATACTGCTTTCAGAACGTGGATCTGTGCAACGCAGCGTTGCAAATGGTATACTGCTTTCTCTCGGAAACGCGCGAGGGAAGTCACAAAGAGCACCCGCAATAGGCCAGTTACCAAGCTGGGTCATCTCCCCAACGACTCATGGTACGCATCGAGCATGAATCGGCAACATTCCCAGTGCTGTTGTAGCACCGCTAACCCGGCAGGAGAGCAAATTAGGCGTCTGCCCGGTTTCCAGGCTTCGATTTTGGAGGGGCACAGCACGTCCTTGTCCCGCGTTGTCAACACCTTGAGAAAAGTGGAGAATATCGATGTATCCGCCAAGCCGGCAGTATTCTACAAACTAATTCGAGCTGCTCTTGCAGCAAAAGAAGGTGACGATGAAGCCGAGTATAAGGCTCTGCCTGCGTACACGGAACTGTTTGCGCAGCATAACGCCGGCTCGAGGGTTTGCTGCCAGCTCGACACTTCAGGTCGTTTCTATCGTTCTTTTCTTTCAATTGGATCTGCGGTTCGTGTTCAAGACTCCCTTCTTCCTGTGTGGGAGAGCGACGGCACCCACTTGAAGAACGCCAAGTACAACGGAGTTGGTTTCACTTTAGTCAGCAAGGATGGAAACAAACGCATGGTGCCTGTTGCTATAGCGTACGTCCACAAAGAAACAGTGGGGAACTTCGTTTGGTTTTTTTCAAACTGTATTACCGGAGGAATAGCGCTGCACGATCGCCGAGCTTTTACTGATCGTGGAAAGCAGCTTTTAGCTCGAGCTCGGCTAGCAATGATGGGGCTAAAAGTGAATATCAAGTTTTGTGCTCTCCACATCTGCTTCAACACTGTCGAAAATTTAATGAAGTGAACGTGACCAAAGAGTCAGAACGCAGGTAGACCTCCCTTGTATCACGTACTTGCTTATTTCCACTACGCCTATCTTGTCCACAGGGTGCACGATGTTTTTCCGTCGCTTCAGATCAATCTACCCGTGGATTACATATCCATTAGAACCAGTAGTGTCCTCCCAGCTCCGGTCTATTGACAAGCCGGTGGTTCGCGTAGAACTCGTCGCGTAGATATCCGACGCGGCGAAGACCGAATCCTCAGCAGAGGCGAAGAGCCAAAGCGCACACGATCGAATCCAAACAGCTTCGATACTCTAACAACCATCAATTTCGAGTTTAAACAGCATGATGATACAGCAGCCATCGATGTTTCTTCTTCAGTTCTCATATGTCTGCTAATGAACCAAAACAACGAGGTGAGTACCATTGCGGCAACTGCGGGTCTACATCCCATAATGCTGTGTACCAACACTGGCCTGGATTGCGAGGAAGCCGGAAACACAATTTCCCCAGGCGAGTACATACTGGAAACTGCCCCTTTTGAAAACTGATGAGACCGACACGTTCATCCTTTCCCCTTCCACAGCGCCGGCAAAATCACCAATTTTCAGAATGAAACTACGAAGACTCCGCTAAAGGCTTTTCGTTTCACTGCATGTGCACACTTACACCTTTGCCCCACGCTGCTCAGATGCCTCAAGATGTCAAAATGGATAATTGTTAGAGTTAAAGCAGCAACCATGCGCTATATTTAGCTGATTACTCTTGTCATGATGTTATCCGAATTCACGAGCTTGACGATCTCGGGGTAGGTACGCCGGGTATGCGCGCCGTTCGACACGAGCAACTCCGTGGCCGAGTCGTCCTTGAAACCTCGAGCCTTCTGCAGGTAGGTCGAGATGAGGTCGATCAGCTCCACGAAGCCCTTAATGTGCGTGTACTTGATGTTGCCCTCGATCATGGCCTTGGCGCCGCCGGCAGGAGTGTTGAGCTTTGCGGTCTCCTCTTTGCGGTCTAGGCTATTTTGAGCAATCAAACGTGCGATGCTCGTTGTGGAGTCTGGCTGGCTTCGTTGTGAAGTCCAGCGATAAACATTTCTGCATTATAGTCCTTACTGCACGCCCAACGCCTGGCTTGCTACTGTCCATGGAAAATACCTGGAATTGCTGGATACCGTCCAGTCTTGGTACATTTCAACCAAAACTTCCTTGTACGTCTAAGAGACCGTTTCTTAGTGGCACGTGACGGTGATATAGTTATGCAGCTGCTTTGAAGGCGTCAGCATTTGGGCCATCGTCGGGGAAAGCTAAGGAGGGACTGCCAGCTGGGGAGGGCCCTCACAGAAAATGGACAATGCAAACACAAAACTCACATTGTCATAGGCAACGCTTGTCAGTGGATCTGTCGTTGCCGACGAAAATGGCTGCACCGGTTTAGATGAAAGGCTGTTGAAACCACCACAAAAAGAAGTAGCTCTATGCTTCATTTGTCGTTCTGCTAAGTTGCTGTTCTGCTGGGTTTGGCCGCCGAACATTTGAAAATGGGGGGGGGCGATACACTGTTTCGAAAGGTGCCCCCACCAACAGATGCCGTATGCCAGTCACGACCAGGCTAAGGCAGCACTGCACGCTAGGACGAAGACGCACGGCTTCAATGTATCCCGAAGACGCACAAGGAAAAACAACAACGGCGGAATTTGTATTAGCAACTACGAAATGCGACCGCTCGGCCAATCCAAAACATACTCGCAAGCTTATCAACGAGGAGTGTGTGCGTCCCAAGCGAGGCGAAGCGATGTAATTGTCCCATGAGAATATCTCTACACGCCGTCATCAGAGAGGAAACGACAGGCGAGTGGGCAATCGTTCCTACTGGGAACGGTAGTGCTCTCCACAATCACAAGCCTTCCAGCGACGTTCGTATTCATGCTGCACACCGTCGGAGGTCAGTTCATGCAGTCACATGCAAATACAAACTCCGAGACCTTCTCGCAAAGTTTGATTGAGGTCCAATCTGCAGCTGGGGTTCCTGTTGCCAACATTTACGCCACAGCTCTGGGCCAACACCCTGGGTCATTGGTGCTTCCGAAGGATATCGCCAGTTCCAAAAATGCGACACGTCGACGCGGGTGTCGCATTTTGGAATGGGCGATATCCTTCGGCAACGATGGCTCCTATGGAGGCCCTCTTTAACCCCTCCAGACCCGGAACTGGATGGAACATCTAAACTGCATATGCAGTATAATTAGACTTGAGGTTTATATACGTTTAGACGGGGCACAGCAGATTATAGGCAGGCGAAGGCCAAAGTCGTGATAAAAGTGCATCTAAACTGCATATTGACGTCCTAATTGGCAAGTGGAGACTGCATATTGCATCTTAACGTAGAAATGGACGGGACACCTCTGGAACAGAAACTGGAGCACCCCTGCTACCATTTTCAAATTTCAGAAATCGAAACTTCACGTACACAATCCTATATACAAAAGAGGGGTGTCGCCCCTATGGATCCGGTGCTGGTAACGCAAGCAGATGATGCGTCAATGCGGCCTCTACGGGTATTACTAGATCCAAGTGAAGTGGGGAGCATTTGTAGCAGCTGATGTGCAAGCAAAGTAAACGCAACGTTTTGGCCAAGACAGGTCGACCAGGATGCACTTGTTGATGAGTGTGTGTGAAGCTTACAAATTGTGGCTGTGGTTCACCGAAGACTACACATGAAGCGATCAATACTAGCCAATATATGCAGCATATATTCACGTTACTGGCAGCTTTATATGCAGTTTAGCTCCTAGGTGTTCGTCCGGTGCCTCTTGCTTGAAGCTGTCGAAGCCGGCGCGCCAGACGTGGATGACGTGCCCGGTATAGTCCCATCGGCTCTGCGGCGCATCCTGATCGGCCTCTTGTTCTCCACAGGGATCAGAGTACCATATCCCAGCACGTCATGGCCACACCACGAACGTTGTGCCTAGCGCGCATGCACAAGAATATCGGGCCGACGCTGTTGCGGTCCTTGCAGAAGTAGGTCGTAGTATATGCCCGCTGCTCACCGGTGCCTAGCGCCGAGCAAACTTTGCAAGTTCGCTGTCGACGCTTCGCCTGTGTGTCCTTGTTTTGCCACTCATCCACCTGCCTCGCTGTGTGTGGACTGGTCACCAGCACAACGGAGGGGGATCGGCGTATGCTGCTGGATCAGGAGGTCTCTGTGTCCCAAATGAGTTCCCTTATTCATGTCTGTGGCTTGGAGTTGGGTCAGCTGAAGGTGCAGCGTGGTCATGTACTTCACGTGCGTCAAAGGTCGCGACTCCTTGTTCTGATGGTAGGCCTCGTGGACGATATAGCCATTCATGATGGCCTGGCCGATCAAGCCCAGCACCAGCGACTTGTAGTACGTTTTGAAGCGGAGTGCACGCTGCAGCGAGTAGCGTTGCAGCCGCAACTGGTCGTGAACGTCCACGCCGTCCATGAAGGCGTGGTAGTCCTTTATGGCTCTAGGGCACGGCACCTCGAACTGATCGGGGCCACCTGACGCAACACTCTGTCAACCGCCGCGCTGCTTCCGGTGCGAAGGAAATGCACGGGGCGAGAGTCCCACCAACTTATAACTTTCATTCCAAGCTTTGACTGAGCAACTTTGAAGGAACCACGCTGAATTGTCTTCGGTCGGGTCTTCTTCTTTTCAACCACTTGCTTGCAGTAGCCGAGGCGGTTGTCATGATTGTGCCGACGCAGAAAAAAACCATGAGCAGCAATTGAATGGCCAAAGCCACGGACGTGTAGAAGCGATCAATGACCACGAACCTCATGCTTCTTTTCTTGCTTCAGGACCAAATACTTCTATCAAGTTTCTCACGATTGCGGCAGGACCAGACTTCATGTCTGGCTTGTGCGCGTCACTTGCATGCTGCTTCTTACCGCAGTACACTTCAAAGCTGTCGATATGCATCATAACACGAACACACGTTTTTCGTTAGCAAACTGCATAAGACAGCGTAAGTACATCAAACGTCCAAAAACAAATTACCGGATGCTGTAAGCGGTTACTGCGCTACACAGCATAAGAAGCTTTGTGCCCCACGTATGGGGCTTGTACTTCATGTAGGCTCGCATCTTGTTGAACGACGACAGGCTTGGCAGGACTGCTTCTTCGAACGCCAAGTGCGATGTTGTCACATATTCCCGAACAAATGTGCGGTGCAGCACCTCTACCATTTCCAGGCGCGATCAGTAGAAGCTCGCCGATCACAGTTTGGATTGAAGTGTAGGTTTCTTGAAATCTCCATGAACCGGTTGCGTGAAAGCACCGAACCAAAGCATCCAACCGAAATGGCTCCAACATCAACGGTTTCCAGTGATTCGAAACCTTCGTCCGGTTCGGTGCAATTGTCCTTGCCACCAGCAAGCCGATGAACCGACACAGCTCGTGTGGCATTATCGGCTTCATCACCTACATATCATGCTGGATATCACGATGGGGCTTTCTGGGCAGCTCCTCATTCCTCTGCCGTTTCTTCTTGTAGCGACGAAAAGCTTCATCAACTCGTAAATGAAGCATTCACAGTGGTATTCGTTCGAACAGACTACGATGTGCTGCTACAACACTACCGGCACGAAGAAGAAGAAACGCGCAACGGGGGAATCACCGTGTCGAAGCACCTCCGCGGCTGGTCCGGCGTAACCTTGTCGTAGGCCAGGATAAGCATCAGTGCTGTGGAGAGGTTCATACGGCGTCGGGATGTGCACTCCGATGTCTGGCTCTTCAACGTCCTCCCACCCACTGGTCGTCATGCTGCACAACACTGCGTTCTTCAAGTTACCAGCCATCACTTGGTCTCACCACCAAAGCTTTCCAGAAAGTTTTCTGCAAACAGCACCTCTGCAGCAACCTCCGTCTCCGTCTCCTCGGGTCGTCGTGAACGTCTTCCGGAACGCAATAATATTCCACATTCACATCCGACTCATACTCGCCTTCCTCGACGTCGTCCTTTTCAGCCTCATCTACAGAATCGATCATGCCGAACCGCTGTGCGTCGTCGCCCACCTCAATAGTGTTCAAGTCATCGCCCTTGTCTGCTAGCAATTCGTTCCCTAGTGCTGAGGCCTCAGCTTCTTCGTCCTCATCACCTTTACATAGCGTAGGAACATATTTACATGCAACAGTAGATTCAGTACAGTATTCAGCATAATATGCAGATCAGTCTGCAGCACATTATGCAGTACATGATGCATCAGAGCGGACAGATTACCGACTTCGGACTGCTCGAACGACTCCACCGACTCAACGTCGATGACAGAAGCTGTGCTTGGGCTCCGCACGCGTCGGCCTTCGTCGGCTTCCGATTCAGCATACTCCTGAACATGGGGGATGTTGCGATCAGCTCCTCTGGCAAAGCGCGTAGCCGACGTGGGGTGTTGTCGCAACCGGACTGGGTCCCTGGAGAAGCGGGCGTCTGGTTGAACGACGTCCGGATCGATTGACTAGAGAATGCCGCCGTGGTGATCGTGGAGGTGCGGACGGAGATTCAAGCGTGGCGTCTGTGCGCTGATCCGGAACCGCGACATCAGGGTTAGTACGAGCTTCGGCAGCCTCAATGTCGGCCCCATAGTTTTGGCGAACGACCTCGGCTGCGGCCGCAAGTTGTTCATCACCAACCGCAACCGCAGGTCGTGAAACTTGCGTAGTGCCAGAGCTTCTTAGGAATGCAAACACAAAACAAGAAGGTTAGATCAATACAGCAACCGCATCTCCATACACCGAGTACTGTTCGCGTAGTACTCCAGCACAGCTTCTTCGCCGCGAAACAAATGCACACCCTCCGTGCTGCTCATGTCTTTGTTGGGCCGGATATAGAAGTAACGATCGTCTAAGCCTCGTCTCGGCGGCGACTTGCGCGTCCTGCCTTGCCCACGCAGCTCCCACCAAACCGACTTGAATGAGAGGTCAGGCGCTGTGACCTCACTGTCCCGGAGACTCTTGCCACGCGGCTTCACCATCTCTGCTGCCGGTTTGTGCTGTCCCCGCTCAAATTCTTGAATGAGGGAGGCTTTTGAAAAGCGGCAGCTGCGAACCACTCATTCCGTGGAAACCTCCCGAAAACGATGCAAAATCAGCGTAGACCACGCCAACCTGCCAAAAGTGAAATCGAAAAAAATAGACAAATGCTGATCGCTGGTCCTGTGTGATTGGAAAGGGCGCGTACAGAGCCACGACATCCCGTCATCTTAAAGTTTGTATATCCCTTGGCGAGGGAAAAAATAACCCATACAAACTTCAAGTTAGAATCGCTTAATCTGAATATATTCAGCTTAAGCTTTTTGCTAATGCTGCATTATGCAGCATCCGGTTTGGAGGGGTTAAAACCTCCACAATGAGCGTATCTATTGGCTTTACCCACAGACCCAACGTCTGAACTATTTGTTGTGTGCGCATCCGGCATCGGCGAAATTCTACAAGTCCAACTCGGACATTCTGGTAATGTACTTACAAGACGAGCAAGCTTGACCTTCCCCTCCTGAACGTCATTGCGCTCACTGGAATGGACACAGTATTTCCTATCTACCAGGCCTGGCTTCCAGGTGAACAGAAGCCTGACTATACTTGGGCCCTGAATATGCTGCGTCTCATGATGCTGGAATATGATGTTCCAGAACCTCGCGTGTTTTTTACAGACAGAGATCAGGCGTTGATGAATGCTCTTGCCGCTGTTTTTCCCGATGTTCCCACGATAATTTGTGGATGGCACATAATTAAGGATGTGCTAAGTAAGACTAGAGAGGTGCTGGGAAAAATCACAGTCGCGAATGCAGCCCACGACCAGCCTAAGAGTGTCAGCACTTGGTGACTGACAAATTCATGGCTCTTTTCTTTCGGACTGTGGATTCTGAATCTGAAGAAGATCTACAAGGAAATAATGCGGCGGTAGTGAGGTCAAATGCGCAGCTGGCTACGTATCTCGATGATATTGGTGGAAATATGAAGACAAGATCGTGAAAGTCAGACTCGACATCCTCATGCACTTCGGTGTACGTGACACGCCTACCGTGGAAGATACTCATGCGCAATGCAAGCATCGGATAAAGTCAGCTCGCGGTTATCTGTTCACCGTTTTGAAAACGTTGCTGCCTTGGTGGCATTCCACCGCAAACACCACCCCTGCAAAACTGTGTCGGAACGAGACCATCGTCCCTCATCAACTTCATTATTCAGAGTTCGATGCTTGTGTGCGAATTAACCCTTCGGGGACGGCGGCTGACATGGATGGTTTAATAAACTTTCCTGGACGGTTTATTTATTATATTAGCTACACTGCACATACTTTAACCCATACTAACTATTTTTTTTTTTTATGTGTCGTCTACGCACACCGTGTAGCTAAGCTACTCGATAATAATTCCCGCAATGGTTAGGGTAGTGTGGCTGTGGCAGCAAGATTTTCAAAAAAGTTGGAGTTGTACCGCAGGGAGCGGAAGTTACGTTTAGTATGTTCTGAAGCGGAGACGTTCTTGCTAGCATAGTAAGAAGTCATATTGATGAAACATGCACCATGGGAAAGTAGTTACTGTTACGACTATCTCTGTGTCGGATGCAATTTCTGAAGAACTCGATCGCGGACCTTGGAAGATGTGGGTGCAAACTCTCCATTGCGCTACACGGAGTGAAAGATCTGCGAGCACGTAAGTCCTGGGTTCGACGGGTGGTTCCTTATCTTGTTGCATATGAAGATAAGTCCTCGCCGGTTTGTAGAGCACTTCTGACAGTACCAAGTCGTTGTTCCAGGCCGCTTTTTGCCTTCCTCGCGCGCCAGCAGTGCGCATACCCTGCAGCCGCTGCCGCAAGCGTGTTACCCCATTGTTGACTATCGTGTCGGTGATCTGCACCAGAGTGTGCTCTGAAGGCACCATCAGTGCCCCATCGCTCTTCGCTGACGTCGCTACCATTCGTGAAGACTGGCGTGGAGTTGTCGTCGTGAAGTCGGACTCGCTCCTTGCAATAAGGGCTTCGTGCAGTGCAGCCATAAAGTCGTGGTGGGACATCTTCCCCTTCTTCCTCTTCTTCCTCTTCTCGCTAATACAGCTGTGAATTTATATACGCGTTGACGATAGCAATGTTCACAAGACCTAAAACAACGAGTGATGATACTTATTGAAGCTATACAACAGACAGTGTCAGTATAACATCAGTAAAACAAATCATCCCGTACAGCATAAACCAACGTGGAACATACTGTGTACTCAGCTGGATCGAGTATGATTGAAGTCGAAGTTGATCGTGCTTGTCTACTCCCCCCATGTACGTTTGATACTCTCGGACCAGCTTGGGACAAACCACCATAGTGACCGAACCATTCTTCTCACGGCGCTCGACAGTGGTGAGGGTGGTGCTTAGTCGTGACGCCAAAAGTAGACGGGGTTATTATCGACCCACCCAAGCGCAACGAGCCCTGGCTCCTCTCGTGAGGTGGCCAACTTGAAAGTTCCCCGCGGAGTTTTTTTCGGGCGCTTCTTGAAGCTATAAGTTACGTCCTTGGACCAACCCAGCCGATTCTTCTGGATCGTTCCGCAGAAATGGAAACCCATGGTGCTGCACGAGCGGTACTGATGTGTAGAAGCGATCAGGAAAAACAACTCGTCGCCTTTGATAGGGCTGCCCTTCGAAGAGGCAAGACAGGTTTCTCACCACTGCTGCCGGCCCGCTTTTGGTGCATATGGTGCTTCTTTCCAACGTCCAGCTCAGTCCTGTTCATGTCAAGATATGGTCAGTAAACTATAGCATCCGTGTCAGCATAGCACAACTTACCGCATACAGCACCCCGAGTAGGCGCAGCAGGTCATCGCACACTTCGACCCCCATTTGAGGGGCTTGTCTTTGAGATAGGTTCTTGTCGGGTTGTGGCAATTCTTGCACGACAGTATCCCTTCGTCTATCGATATGCGCGAGCCCAATATGTACCCCGCCCGAAATGTACGCTCGACAGTAGCTAGAACCAGCCGCAACTTCCATGCTCGGTCGAGCTTTGCCATTTCATCTTAATTGTTTAAAGTGAAGAAACCTAGTGATATCTTTGAATCTGTCGCACACCATGACGCGTCCAAGCGTGCCTGGAGGAATGACACCGCGCCGGATGCTCGATCAGTGATCTGCCAACCGCTTCTTTGACGCCATCATTCGGGCGACGAGCAGCCCTATCCAATACAACAGCTCGTGCGGTTGAACTTCTGGAACTTGTTCAGCTTGGCTCAAATCCGCTCTCGGCTGGAAGGTGGGCGTTGGCTCTCTCCAGTTGCGGGCGGCTGCGCTAAGAGGCCTTCTCTATCCGGTCATCGAGGGTCTGCTTCCAGTAGCGATGTGATTCGGAAGCAATGTGCTGCCACATCGTCTTGGGGAGGAAGAAGAAGTAGAGTTCCAGTATGTTTAGCCCGCGCTCCATTATCGGTTACTTGGTCCACAATATCCGGAATACAGAGCGTCCACGTCGGCGATGCTGTCCGCCTCAACTATCTTGATTTCTGTCAAGACATCCCACCTGTCCGTCGCCATCTCACGCAGCTCCACATCGCCATACAAAGCAAACGAATCTGCATGCACAACACAGATTGTCAGCATAAATGTGCGGGTTTATGCTGACATTGTCAGCATAGCCTATCGTGACACTGACTGTGTCAGGATTGAGCTGCCGTTTATGCCTTCCACGTCAGGATGCGTCTTACCTCGAACCCGTTTTTCAAGATCCAACGCCGCTGCCATTTCCGCTAATTTGTTGGGAAGCGCCTCGTTCTCTTGCTCCTTCCTCTGAAGATGAGACGTCGTCTAGGACACCTTCTACTTCTGATGCTGCTTCTTGATCTGATCCCAAGCTCGGTTCTCCGTCTGAGGTGAAAAGGTTGGGGTCCAGTCGGTGCAAAGCATACATTGTAGATGGGAAAGACTGCGCGATCTGGTAGATGCATCCGTTGCTGTGGTAGACGAAGACGCAGCCGCTGCCACATCATCGCGCTCCTCTCCCTGATCGGTATCAGGCGTGTATTCACTGTTGCTGTCAGAGAGCGAATCAGCAACCGCGTCTAACACAAAACGGTACATGTCAGGATATTTGCACCTCCCCTGTCAGCATAAAATATGTCTTACCATCACTGCTTGCCGCGGAAGAAGCTCGCCCCTTACGAGTGCGCTTTGGCCGTGGTGGAGTACTCACAGACTGAGCGGCATCTTCTCGCAAACGCTCTGCAACACGTAAGCAGCACTTGAGTGAGCGAGCGCAGCGATATTACGAAAGCACGAACTTACTTGTACGGCTGCTGTCCTCTGCTGGCAATCCCTGGTCCTCGTCGGGAAATACTCGACTGCATAGATCCTTGTCCGACCGAATGTAGTCTAGAAGCTCCTGCTCGCTACTAAAATAGTCCACGCCGTACTCGCCTGTCTTGCGAGAGCGCCCAGGTTTGATGTAATCGTGCCTATAACAGCAAAGCAACGTAGGTCAGCTAACCCGTGAGAGAAGAGCGTGTTTCTATCGACGTACCGGTAGCCAAGGCCCCGAGATGGAACTGATTTCCAGTGTTCACGACGGAGATATCTCCATACAAGCTTGAAGTCGCTGTCCATTTGGCGCCACGCGTCCAGCAGCGAGTGAGCGGTGACGAGAGAATCAAATTTTTGAATTTATGTCTATTTTTACTCCTACCCCCCCCCGCTGAGGTGGCCAATCAAAACGACGGTTTGATAGCATTTCACTAATCAAATGAATGGATTTGTGGCGCCCGACACTGTAGAGAAAGCAGAGGAGACACCGGAAGACGAGGCAGCACAGGAGACGGTTGAGAAGGAGGTGCCTGCTCAATCTGAAGCTGAAGGTTCGACGAAGCGGCGTGAACGCGAGGAGATGGAAGCGAACGACGAGCAAGTTGCCAAGAAGGCCAAGACGGAGGAGGAGGAGTCGAAGGAGGCAGATAAGTCTGAGACGGAGGAGACGGCTGATCTATTTTTATGCCGTTGCACCTTCTAGCAAGCCCTTCAGAACAGCTCATAATATTATTCAAGAGATCGTTATAACTTCCGTGTCAGCATATAATGTCGGGGGAAACTCCGTCTTCGGAGGGTTAATATTATTGCAAATTGCGCAACGGATAAACTGGAACATGGTTCGTCGTATCATTGTTAATGACGAAACCGGAACGAGCTGCACTTGCACCTTTCGGGTTGTGCATGGAAGACCATACGCATGAATCGGAAGGACGTTTGTGTTTGTTGCCGGACCAGTTTGGCAAACATTGCTGGATCCAGAGTGGAGAATAGCACGAACGACAAGCTACAGACCGTGTCCTAGGCCCCCTCCAGCTAGAGGGAAAAACACGGAAAGCAAGACTGAACACCTACAAAAGAAACAATGGTGGAACAGGACAGCAAGAGATCCTGTCTACTTTGAGCGCGTCCAGAATAATAATCAAAAGTTAAACCGACCACGTTCCCAGCACCAGATCCTACTGTTTTCGGAGCACAAGAATCGGATTCTACTCAAGCATCGCAGCAACAAGGACAAACCCTGCCGAGCTTCACGGATGTTTTCCATCAACGTCACACACCTGCACGTTCGTGGGGATATGCGGGCTTGAACCCATACTCTTAACTTTAGTGTATGATTCCACACAATAACCTCCAATTTACAACCTTGATAATGAACGGAAAAAATATATTTTTAGATAAAAAAAAAACAGTTTACTCATGATGGGAAGTAGCATGAGAGCGCAGTGTACTGCGAACATCGAAAACCATGTCGCAGCTTTTGCAGGGGAATATACCCCGACGGTTCTGTTTCTCTCGTCGTGCAATTCGGTGTGCTTCTGCATCAGGATTTTCGCCGAAGAAGTATCGATGCTGACGTATACGACTAGATGTATTCTCCAAGTGTCAACAGTATTGGCACACGAAAAGAGTGTTAGACACAACGTCGGGCGTCCAATTCATGCCTTTGCCAAATAGATAGCAGTGGAGTCGATAGTTTGACGCGGTGTAGCTTACTCCACTGTGAAACCGGTCACCTCGAAACACTGCTGCATATCACGGTGGTATATCTAATACTAGCTCTTTCTGGGGTCTGGGACCAGAATTCGAGTTTTTGCTGGCTGTTTGCATACTCAAAACAGCCAGCAAACACTCGAATTCTGGTCGCAGTTTCCAATGATAGAATCACACTAGCTGGAACAGTACCGGCGAACCTCACAGCTATAGCGGCACGAACTTCTCCTGTGTAGTCTTGGTGGGGATCTTGATCGGACCCTCCTGGCCTCGAATGCATGAACGAGAACGCACAAGGCGTATGGTTGCTGTCCCGTACAGCATCATCTTCCTGTACTGCATTTGCTGCGGTGCGCAGCTTTGAACTCATTCAACTGAATCGAGATTGGCTTCCGACTTATCGTCCAGTGCACTGTCTACATGCCCTGATTACCGGGGAGTAGGCCCAATTCTTGGCCTCTTCAAGGAGCGCGCCAATAACCGACGAAGGCAGCTGCAAGCTCACTACGGCGTAGCCGGTCGACTGGAACGCTGGGCGCATTGTAGAGACAGAACTTCAGCAATATCAGGATGCTAGATTTTGTTGTGCATGGCGGCCGGCTTGATGATCTAAACCTGTATAGCTAAACCTGTCTGTGGAGCGCAACAGAACGCCACAGCCATTTTCGTCGGCAACGGCAGATCCGCTGACAAGCGTTGCCGACGATAATGTGCGTTTTGTGCTTGTATTGTTCATTTCTGTGAGGGCCCTCCCCAGCTGGCGGGCCCGCCTTAGCTTTCCCCGCCGTCTCCCATCAGTCGACAGAACCCAGGTGCTTGCGGATGTGGCCGAAACCACGGTCGCACGAGGTTTTTGTGTGTCTCCTGACAAAACACTTGTAGTCCGAATCTAGAACACCCGTATCTACCTGCGAAAGCAGAAACTTGGTCACATAGTCGTTGCTTCGAACAATTGTCTGCGTAGACAGTGAACCGTTTCTTACCCCCCCCTCCCCCCGAAAAAACTTGGTTTTGATGAAGTGGTTCAGCATAGAGTTGATCTGATCGCTGCCCTTGGCGCTCGTCATTTCATCATACAGGTAGTTTGTTTGCACACCTTCGTTCTCGTAATAGATCCCGAAGCAACTCACAGAATATCAGGGAGCGAAAGTAGCATAGAGATGGCGAGTTGGCAACACTGGGAAGCGTGAGATTCTGTGAAAAGTCCATCACCACGACGGCATGATCATCTTCAGCAGCTGCTTTGTCCTTCTTGTACTCACGGCTGTTGGCAATCACAATGTTACCAACGTTCACCGTTAGTTACCTCAAGTCAGACTAAATGTTACTAACGGTCGGATACAAACGTACGGAATACGTCGAGTAGATTCTATGTGGCGGCCGAGAACCTCCGTCTTTTCCGTCGTAGTGCCGCTCCACATTCCAGCGTGATATGTCGCGCAAGTATCGCATACGTTGCTCCATGGAGTCCGGATCCGGATCGTAGGGCAATGAAGCGTAATGAGCTTCCTCATCGCTGAGCGCACAGGCTCTCGCATGATCAGGCCGGACTCGGCAAATTCGTGCATTTCGTCGTAGACAGAATCCCACGCGAAATGGGCTGGTAAGAGTGTGTACAGCTCACTACTGTAGTACTTTGGAGCAGTACCGTCAGTCTTCTTCTGCATCCGCACTGGCACCACTTTGCCTACTTCTTCCGCAAACTCCTTGACCCACTTGACCAGTCAGACAACATCCACTTGCGCTGCACGCTTGTTGAGCTTGTTGCCGGAACTAGCGATATTAATATTTTCCTAGCGAATGCGTGTCCTGTAGCGCGGTATGGTCAACGACACCACTCCATAATAGAGGGCGACAACAGCGCTGCACACCTGTCCCACAATGGTAGTAAATAGTGAAATGTCTCGCGCAAGACTTGTCCGCGATTACGCTGCGCCGTGGGTGCCACCACGAGTACCGCGATCGAAGTATGCAGGCTTATCATCCTCTCCGTCTTCGACGTCTGCGACAACAAGCACAGCAGCGATTCCAGCTCCTTGACCTTCCCCTCTACCCAGCGGTTCTAGCACGTATCGGCTTGTATGGTCTCCGTGACACGAGCCCGTAGATCGGAATCCATCAAATAGACACTTACATCCTCCTCTTCATTTTCGCATTGCTTCTCTGCAGTGTATTTTCTCCACATGCCAGTGGTAAAACCGTGCCTCAACGCCTCGTTTTCTGTCTGATGCTCAGGAATCTTTGAAGGCTTAACCACGAAACTCTAGGGTCGATGAACTCGGTCTCTTATAGCAACTTATTTGAAGGGTGTGGAGGATGGTCCGTGCTGCGCTCTGGATTACTGGGGCTAGTACACCTGGCTGGAAGCTGGTCATGTGAACATCAGCCGTCACTTGCGCGGGATGCGCCACAGCAGCCGATAGCGATGAACACGACGTGACCGCAGTCGGTGCATTCGGCGTCGACTTGGCCTCTGTCCAGCGTTGGGGTATCCACGGCGACCTTGGACCGAAAGGAAGTCTGGCAAACGAGCTTTATCTAGTCTTTCCTCACTGCAGCGAGCACTGTCTCCGGCCTCTTCCGCTTCGTAGTGACCCTCTTTCAGACACGAACACGAAAGCGTCTAAGGTACATCGCAAGCACGCGTTGCTGCTCAGGTCACCCCATATTCCGTAATGTCAATCATTCCGACCGCTGGAGTCGCGGCGACAGCTGGACTGCTGGAGCCCGTTGATGACGCATCAATGGTCACAGGGCTGTGGGGAACCGCATTGGCGCACGTGTAATCGCTGTAGGAGCGGGCTTGGTTTCCTCACTTTCGCAAGTCGTCATGGTATTGTTGGTGGGATGCCGATAGAGAAGAAACACCTTTTTAAACTTCTAGCTAGCAGGAACAAATTGGCTATTGAGGCATGTCAAGAAATACAGTAAAATACGCAAAAGTACAGATGCACCCTCACAAATACAGATGGGTTACGTACCTTTACACAATGAGTAATATTACTGTAAGCCGGTACAGATTTCGCCCTCACTTCTGACCTCGGTACCACTGTTCATAATCTCGAAGTCAAATTTGTTATCAAAGGCCATATATTTCTACAAGTGCAGCTGAGACGCGCGCACGACGGTCTCGGTCACGCTCACGTCGTCTCCGTAGCTGCAACAGCACTCGTCAACACCATTGAAGACAACTCCGGTGTGACGAAAGCAGTTACTGATAGTGTCTGCGTTCTTCATGTCTTGCCAGATCTCCTCGCTCCACTGCATTACTGCCTCTGATTGACTGCGTAGGCGTCCTTGTTGATGGGATCGTGGCGCTTCATCTTGCTGAAGACACTCTCCAGTTATTTCCGCCGATATCGCTGCTTGAAGGCTGTGATGATGCCGGCGTCCGTCGGCTGAGGAAAGGGGTAGTGTTAGGAGGAAGCTTGCACACCTGCACATTGGTGAGTGCAAGGTCACCTGTCTTGTGTGACGAGGCGTTGTCCAGGACAGCAGAATGTGCCGGCCTGCGGCACGCATGTCGCGGTCTAGATCACGCAGTCATTCACGGTAGAGCGCCCCGTCATCCAGGCATTCTTGTTGTTTCTGTACGTAAAGCCATACGCCTCAGGCATTTTGCCGTCGAAGCAGCGGGGTTTTGCTGCTCGACCCAAACGTGGGCGCGGTTGCTTGAGCAGCTTGAGATCACTTGCAAAGTGACCAAGCAGAGGCGACGGCCGGTCGGTTTTCCCGTCTTC
Source organism: Phytophthora sp. 'mugwort' (assembly GCA_033558025.1). Classification (NCBI taxonomy): domain Eukaryota; phylum Oomycota; class Peronosporomycetes; order Peronosporales; family Peronosporaceae; genus Phytophthora; species Phytophthora sp. 'mugwort'. The sequence continues at coordinate 1,509,398 of JAUCEF010000004.1, read as the reverse complement.
TTGCGGATTTCAAAACGTGAAGGCGGGACTATCCACCTTTATAAAGCAATTTTATAACTGCCTTACATGTTATCACTTAAGCGCGGTGTCAGAAGAGAGAGCGAGTTCTGTACACATCCAGGTGTATCCAGGGTGGATCCATGGTAGATCCAGAGATAATCCACCGTGGATCCACGTTGTAAATGCCCCTCCTTCTTTTCAAGAACACTCACGAATACGTAATGGGTCTAACGCTCACCGAGAACGCTTTTGGATCCGCGGACATCGACGTCGGCGCAGTCGAGGACGTGGAGGCTAGGTGCACGCATCGCTACGTCACCAGGAGACGACCTTGCAGTGGCGTAGACTTCTATTGTGTTCTACGTAGGTGTGTTAGCATCCGTATACGAGTACGTGAAAAGGGGGATCGGACAACAAAAATTCCTGATACACTATCTCGCGATACATCTTCGCCTCAAGACCAACCCAAATCCACAGTATATGGATCGAGAAGTACTGCGCCAATACGTCAGGCACTCACGCCAGGCAGAGGCTGTGCCACGTTTTTCCGTCGTGTGTCGATAATTCTCAGTGACTGCACTTATCAGAGTATAAGCAAGAATTGCATACAGTGATGGACGGTGCTCGATGCTTGAAGTTCAAAGATACAACAAAATGGCAAGGGGTTTCGAACTACCACATCTACATTTGTGACGATGAAGACTGGACGTGCACAGGCTTAGTTCACGCCAGCATTAAACCGCAAAGCCGTCACCTTCTGCTCACTGTAAGAGATGGTCCCCAGTTCGCTGAGTTTCCGGATAGTGCCGTCCCAGATCGCTGGAACGCGTGTATTGAGCCAAGTTTGTTGATGCGGTCTCGGAAGGTGTTCAAAGCATTGGACTTGCACTAGAAAGCGTCCGGGCGAAGCCCAACCTGAACACTGTCGATGCCGATATCCAAGATGTAGAAGCTTCCCGAAGTTTTTTTCCGGATCCAGAATGTTGACGGATGGAGAGGATATAGCAAGCCCCCCCCCCCCCCCCCCCACGTCAGAAGTCGCCCGCTACGAAATCAAGTGGTGTAGAATTTTTTGTGAGGTTACGACGCATGGAAAAAAGCTGACATGGTGGTGCTGTCATCCACTGAAAAGTATTGCTGCGCTGGTCACTATCGAGCTGTTGATCAACGAGATCGCCAACTTGTCAACCCGTCTGTTTTAGAACAGCTTGGTCGCTGGAATGGTCTTCTGGCCAACTCGATTTACTACAGCGAAGATCTCTGTCGCGACACAGCAGGTAATAACTGTGCTGGTAGCCGCTCTGGTGTGGCTCCGACTAATGCCAGTGAGGGTTGAAAAGTGAAACCAGATTGGAACCCAATATTGAAGGGAGAGGTACGCGTTCATAGGGAGGATGATGAATCTGAAGGTTATTCCTTTTCTGATATGCTCGAGTTCGGGGATAACGAAGACAATTTGATTAGCGAGGGGATGCGGACACCAACCCGCAATATATCACGGGAGTGCGCGGACAACATAAACTCATTACCATGACGGGAACATGTGCTGCAACCAGAGGCCGAGACCAAACAACAAGATCTTGACTCTTGTAGAATTGAGGCGTCTAAAGACGCACCAAAGTAAGATGCCAGCAGCGACGTTGCCCAACATCATACAGATGTTTCACCTTGGGGGTATCGACGTGCTGAGGTTGCCTGCTACGAAAAAGAAGAAAGCAACTTGCAAAACTATGCGTCAGACTCAGTTGGTCGGGCAGCGAACTGCAATTGCGGTGTGGCCTAGCATTCCCATTCTGATATCATACCTTCTCCGCTGGGCTAACTCACACCCAATTTGCAGGTTGTCAAGCGAGTTCTCGATGCATATCTATGGAGCGTGCGTTAAAGCAAGAGATAATTTTGACGAGAAGAACGAGCGACTGGCGAGGTCAACAATGACGGGATATCAAATGCTAACACAGAAATTGTAGTGAGCTACCCGCGAGCTTCGAAAAGATTTTACAAGGTAAGTCTCCATGCTCAACGAGTATATCGGGTTAAAAAGAGTAGTTGATCACCCTATGGACTGTCGTGTTTAACCTGCTCCGTCCGATGTAGCCGAGCGGTGTTCCACCTTATAATTTGTATTTAATTCCAAGCACTTGCATTTCGTGGACAAAGGACGCGAAGTGGTTGTCCATGCCGTGGCTCCCAAAAGAAACCGACGCCGTAAAGTTATTCGGCATGGAGACTCGCTGCATCGCTGAGGCGTGGGGTCGTGATCGTGGATGAGCAGATGACATACTAGCGAAGTAAAGACCCCCCGATTCGCAAACTTCTTTCGTGCTGCCTTCTGGGAAATTTTCGGTGGACTTCAACAAAGTCACCGGTTCGATGCGCGATTATTTTTGCACGGATACCGTCATTCAGATGTGCTTTCAAGCAATCTGCGATCTACGCAGTGGTTGTCGGGTTTTCGAACCACAGATTAGTCTCAATGGCTGGCCGTCTTTGCCCACTATTTGCAGCCAACGAACCCCGATAAGAGATGTGATTTTTGAAGCCTTGATACGCATGAAGTACCCATTTACCCCTGCAACATCTCCGGTATGCATTGGGCGCTGCTCGTTGCAAAAATAATCGACTACACAAATGGTATCTCAGTGTATTTGTATGATCCGATTGGCACTTCGAAGGAGGAGACCGAGAGTGAATGGGTGTTAATGGAATTTTTTTCCATTTATCAGACAATGGCATTGCGACTTGATTCAGCAGTGCAAGCAGTGGAATACCGAAAGCATAGCAAGCACCCAGTCTATTCTCCACCTTCCAAGCTTCCCAAGAGTGAAGAAGATCTTCAAGCGTACACCGAAACAACCTGAGACAGTCAGCTGTGGTGTGATAATCTTAGGACAAGCTTACGCGGTTCTAAATGATCTGTCACGCTCAGTATCAAGCGAAGCCTGCCGTTGGCTTACGTCAAAAAGATGCACCTCCGAACCATGTGGTTAATCTTGCGCTACTCCAGTGAACGAAGTCTCCCCTCTGAGCGACGCGAAAGATACAGTGACATCAACGACCAAATCATGAAGCATTTTGGATCAGGAACAACCCGCGTAATAGGTCCGAAAAGCTAAACCATACTAGAGCTTAATCCACAGGTCAGTTGAAGCATATTCCGTAACACGTCTCTCAATGAGCTGCACCTACACGCACCTCGAATCGTCTCGTAAGGCGATAATTGTGCATCGGTAGCATCCCTCCAGCAGCTCTAACGTTTGCATTGCTCATGTCATCGAAGAGGCAAAGCCCCTGTGATCTTGACATTGTTCGTCTACTGTTGCTTTTGAAGCCCTCGTTCTCCAATGATCATCGCACCAGGATTCCCTCACGAGATCTCGATATTTAGAGATTTCGCGATAAATGTGCTTTAGATAAGGCACCGATCGTGGGGCGATGTCGATGTTATCGGTGCTTTAGCAACCTTGTGCTCGTATCGGTCCTGCATTGGTGCTGTAAGCCTGTCGTGTGGTCGAAATTAAATGCCCTGTAACGAGAGTCGCCCGTGACGCCCTGTGCACTACGCCACTTGATCGACGTGAAGGCCAAGAATTTCGATCGGAAGAGCGAAATTGCACGATTCAAAAAGCGTGTTACAGATGACCCACATTTCAGCGTTTCGCTTCACACTGTGGTTGCTGCTCGTGGCATGAAGAAACGCGCTAATCAGAAGCAGCTTGCGGCGGCCATGGCGAGGGATAACTAGAGTAATAATGGAAAAGGCTAGATAATAAAAGTTAATTGCTTGACTGGCACTTAGCTCCGACGTCAAGAAGGAACGTACGAACTTCAAACTTCAGTACGATGTACCTAGGGTCATACTAAGAGATCTACCATAGCACATTTCTTAGAATCTTATTTGCAGCAGAAGAACTGCATACCACACCGAAATGTGTTCTCTTTTAAGAGATAGTTTCACTCGCTGGATAACCCCGACCTGGAAAAAAAGAACGTACGAACTTAAGACTTCAGAAAAAAAATACATATGGGGCATACCAACAGATCTACCAGAGCACATTTTTGCATTTTGACACCGACTTTCTTCAATCCTCGCTTTCGAATTATTTGCCAGTTCTAAAACAAAAACGTCGCATCGACCGCCACGAGGCCCCGAACCAATACCGTCTACTCCATCGCGAATACCTACCAACATGCTCGATCGCGTCGCGTTCGGCCGTCCTTCGGATTCCCTCCGGGCAGGCGTGGATATCTCTTTGTCGAGTACGGCGCGAACACGACAACGACAAGACCGTCGTCTCTTCTGCGACCATCGCAATAACATTGGTTGGTGCCGCTCCTACGGCGCCAGCGCTATCGGCTGGCACATCGCGAGGGGGGGGGGGATCAACGTGGGTTTCGATGGAGCCCTGCCGTTCTTGTCTGGCGGCGTAGCTCCGGTCGCGCGCGTTGATATCCAAAAAAATTAACCATAGTCTTGGAACTTGGTTTGCATACCGCGCGCCCGTTAATGGTACTGGTGCAACTTCCTTTTTCTGGAAAACTCGTTTTCGCTTCGTTTCGTTTATCGCTTCGCACTATCTGCGCAAGGAAAACTATCCACCGTTTGTATTTAATGGACGATATCTGGATTTTCTGGTTATATTCCTGTTGTTTACGTGCTGTCTCCTGTCTATTTGACTTTACAGTGTTCAAGGACTTGTGTACTGTACCACATTTAGTGTATAAAACACTTTTTTCTTTCATCATGGGGTCAACATTCTGCTTCACACCAGTGGAACACGAGCTTTTGGTTGCTCCACGCATCACCAACGCGTGCGCCACGCCTAACTCGCCATCTAATCATGTCACTCTCGCTATACCGCCGCATCTTGCGCGTGGCAAGAACATGTACGTCGAGCTTGGGTGTACCTCTCGAACCAAACAGCCTCATCCAGAGCGGCAGTCTATGAAGTTAGAGTCGTTCCGGTTCTTTCGGCCCCGTGGCCTCCCATCCCCTCTATTTCTAATGTCTCTGCCGATTTTGGTGCTCCAGGGGAAGGCGGCTACAAACAGCAGACCTGGATCCGCGCTGAGGCCAGGTATGTGCATTGCCATCGGGCAGATATGAAGATGCTGAAGTTCCTTCAGCTTCGCAATGCCTGTTGCTTCATATCGAAATCGAGAAAAAACGTTCTCGCGATCTCGCGATGACAAAATTTGGTAAAGGTATCTGACGCTAGTTGGTGTTTGGCATGTGTAGGAGACGGTTCGAGGAGAACCGCACGCTGACGGACCCCGCTGCGATCGAGGAAGCTGTGCGTCAAGGCCACAACCAGGTGGATGCAGCGCTGCACTACAAGATCTGTTACCCGCGCCCGCAGTACGTGGACCCGGGCACCATGGGCGGCGAGAGCGACTTTCGCCGCCAGTCATCGCGAGCCAACACGAGGCTGGGACGCCTACACAAAAGCCAACTGCAGAACCAATTCCGCCCAGCCGGACGTTAACATGAGGAAATCGGCCATCACCAGGACCAATTCCGCCCAGCCGGACATTTAACATGAGGAAACGGCCATCACCTTATTATTAATATGAGAAAACTCTTCAGGATTTGGAATGAGTAGGATATCGTACATGTACTGAGTGGATCGATGCATTGGTAAATGCTCGCGTGCGCACGCTATAAATTATCTTGCTATGCTACTGACTGGTGTCGTGATGCTATGCTGCACTAGTAAAGGAACTCATGGACTAGTCGCGCACACGCATCAGCAACGAGCGAACGCACGTGGGACATGGTGGTTGGACAAGCGGCCGATAAAATAGCCGTCACGTCAAGCTCTGCTTGTGGCGTTGGCTAGTGCAGCTCACAACGCTATCAGCAAAACCGAGTAGATGGAGCAGCGGTGCATGGACAGGAACTGCGGCACCGTGATGTTGAAACCAAGCGCTTGCATGCGGCCCACGAGCTGCGCGCCTTGCTCCTCCGTGCCATTCAAGTCATAGAAGAAATCGCTGGTAAGGTCCATGTCGTTTCGCTGCAGCTCGTGCTGCCAAAGCTGCAGTAGGATCTGTGCGTACATAGGCACGCTAGAGTGGCGCGGCGGCTTGGATAACGACTTCCGACGCTGCTGCGCCTGCTCCTCCTCGTCCTGGGCGATGATCAGCGCCTGCACGTCGGCCAGCGACGCCAGGCTGCGCGTGGAGCTCGACTTGCGCAGGCCGCCACTCTTGGGCAAGATCGACGAGGGCAGCAAATTCTCCATCTGACTTGGTGAGGTGGGGAGGAGCTTGGATCGGATCGGATCGGCGTTGGACGGTAAACGTAACCAACAACGCTTGAGGAGGCGGATTCTGTAATGAAAGCCACCAAGTGCAACGACGACATGCTTGCGGAATTGAGCACTAAGCCCGAAAACAGCCTGCTGCGCCCGACCATAGAGTATAATCTTATATTGAAACGAGTAAATTGTACAGTATAATAGTGGGATGGTCCAATGAAAGCAGAGGAAGGTTGGCTGAGTGTAAATTTGAGCGTATATCAGACGGTCGCAGCAGACGGAAAGCATCTCCAGTTAGAGCAGACGGGCGGACTTTTCGTATGGTGGTTGTAGACGTGCAACGCCGGGACGTGGCAGTTAGCACGGAAATCACTTGGGTTTTGTATGTAAAATGAAGCGGGGATGCAAAGAAAGGAGCGCGATACCATCACTCTTCATGACTATTCCAGAATTCAATTCCCAAAAATAGCGCAGCGAACTTTTGCCTCGGTGGTGTTCGCGCTCAGTGGTTGCCTGCCCTGCGAGCCTACAAGCGCTGCGCCAGGTTTGATCTGTGGACGATCTCCTGAGTTTTGACGTAAAAACATTTTCTAGGTGAGAAATTCTATTCGAAGACACCTCCGATTGTCGTACCCGACCGCACAAAAATGCTGGCGATGCGAAATAGGTTCGTACTAGCTATTCTACAACAGCATCAAGTACTACATGTAGTAGACATCTACGCACTTACGCCACCACATATAGCCAATATATACCAACAAACGTGGTGTTGACGGCGGCAAACGCGGTGATGTTGCTTGGAGAATTTGGTCCAGATTCTTGCGGACTATTTTCGGATAGTGGGGCCGAGTGAAAATTGCCTGTGTTGCATCATCGCATCGTGCGCTTGCTCCATGCGAAGATGGTGTGTCGTCGCGGTGCGCGTCGTTTTAAGTCCAGGCACGACACTTGCGGCCGAATCTCGTTGCCAATGCCATGAGGTGGCCGTGACCCGGAGGTGTCATCGCTTCCCGATAGAGCCGAGAATGCAAGAAAACGCGCGGCGAATCCGGTTCGAATGCTGCTTGGGAGGCAAGTGGTGCGGATGTGCGCGATAAACACACGCTCGGGGCAACACGCTCTTCGGGCTAAGACGACGACAGCCTCTTCGGTGCCAAGGACGTGAGGCAGTCAGTGCTGGCGTGCGCCACGAACTCCCATTCGAAGCAGATTTTCCTGTAGGGCAGCAGTGCAAATCGCCGCGACCTATTCGCCGGACCAAAAACTCAATTTGTGATCGCTGCCCGCGTTGCGGTCTATAGTCGCATGAAGCATCCCCTCGAGCCCGGTGCAACGCCGCCAAAACTTCAACCTCAGGAATCGAGTCGCGAAGTCGACACCGGGACGCTGGCCGCTGATCGATGCTGACATCATGTAGAGCACTTTGCCCTTTACTTGTCTTCCCCACATGGCTGCCTTTCGCCAACGACAGCAAGGCACCGTCGCTGCTGCCAACAAGCCGACGACGTTAGTCGCGTCGCGATGGAGCGCACCGTTGGGAGCGAGAGCTTGCCAGCTGCGGCCGCCGCTGTGACACACACACATCAACAGATATCATCGGCTGTTGCTATCGGTTGTCGATGACGGACACTGCAAATACCAGTGTATATGTATGTGTCACAAACTTGGGACACAGGCGTTTGGAGTCCCAAGCTAAGCGCACGTAAGCACCGGCTGCAGGCTCATGAGGTTGTGGTATCCTACCGAAAGATCGTCCTGAAGGTGCAATATTGAAGTGGTCACACTGGCCGTGGGTTCGTAGCCGCCACGTTGCTCGCCTTCAGTATTGAACTTAGCCTGCCAATCGGATCCGAGGGGAAGCTTCAGACCAGCCCCGCACATATCACGTCGTGCCGTTGGCGGCGACTAGCGTGCCTGCCACGTGTGGAAGATATTTTTTAAGTCGTGTTGTTGCGACGATAATTAGCGCAGATTTAGGCTAATTTCTATTCTTCAACCTCTTCTCCCTCCTCCAGTTCTTCACCTTCTTCGAGCTCGCTGTCGTCGGAGTTGCTGCTAGCCTTCACTTGCATCTTTAACCGAGCTTGGCGAATAATCTCCTCCGCCTTCGCGGCCTCTTCCGCTTCCGATAGCGGCTTTGACGGCGTTGGGAGCGGTGAAAATGGTTCTGTTGTGACCACACTAACGACAGGTTTGACGCTGACCGCGGCCAGACTAGGAGGCAATGCGCCATCACGGTCGCGGGATCGGGAAGGCGAATGGTGACGGCTACGGCTGCGACTACGAGTGGAGCGACTGCGTCGAGCTTCGCGTCGAGACTCGGACCGTGACCTGGAACGCGAGACAGACGGGGAGCCATGACTACGCCGACGCTTTCTCGACGACCGGTGGCTCCGACGTTTCTTGTGACTCTTCTCGTCCTCCACCTCATCTGCAGCAGACGAACGACGACGCGAGCGACGAGGCTGGTCTTCGTCATCATCTTCCGGGGCGAACTCACGACTTTCCTTGCGGCTTCGCTTGCGATGCTTGGATTTTTTCTCTCTTCTGTTTTCTTCCTTAGCCATTGCAACCCACATGTCGTAAACCTGACGCACATAGTCCGGGAACTCCACCGTAATGCTGTCCTTGTCTTCCCGCTGCTTCTTCACGGCAGCCTCCAATCCTGCATCAATTTCTTCAGACTTAAACTTCTTTATCTCTTCAGTCTCTTCGGTGATTGCGACGGCATTACCGTCTTCTACTGTCCCCTCCTTCGACTCCTCACCCTCTTCTTCGCCTTCTTCGGGCGCATTGCTGTCTAAAGCGACGCCCACACCATGTTCAAGAGCATCAAGAAACACTGCGAAAGGTGTGGTTTCAGTCACGCGTAATGGTGGTTCTCCACTACGATCCAAGTGCGTACGAATCACCGAGGCTACTGGTTCCAGGTTTCGACGAAGTCGACGCACAAACTTATCAAAAATCCGTCGCTGCGTTTTCCAGAGCAAATGTTCACCATTTTCTTCGTCGTCCTCGTCATCTTCAGCTTCACCTCCTTCTATGCTCTTAGATTCCTTCGCCTGCTCTTCACTAGCATCCTTGAGGTGCTCAGCAGAAAACTCGTCCCAAGTACTTCCAGCCGTCAGTTTGTGGCTGGCGATAAGCTCCTTAAACCGTTCATGCAGCTCGCGTCCTAATTTCTCGGCATGTTCGGATCGCTCGGCCCGCTCCCGTTTCCGTTTCGCATGCTCAAGCTCTCGGCGCTCACGTAGGAAATCCTCTGCCCAGTCATACACATCATGGCGGTCCACAATCCGAAGCGCCTCTTCACCGATTTTCTCCTTCTTATCCGGAAGTTTGACTTCCTCCAGCAACTCCAGCACACGACGCTTCGTGTCACTATCCAGACGCTTGTTAGAGTGATTTCCCTCTATCTCCAGTTGCTTTGATCCGTCACGCTGCCGTAATAACTCCATAAAGGCCGTGCGCAAGGCGTCACGCTGCTTGGCCAGGCGAGCTTTCTGATTGCGCTCCAAGTCCTGCATATACGTAGCAAAAAGCTGTTGCTTCTCGCGAGTCTCGTCAATGGCCAACCAACGAGGATCTTTCCGCATAGCATACAGGTTATTGCTCTCGTTCACCTCTTCCCATGACATCTGCCGACGCCGTGAAGGCGGAGCCAAACTGGATTCAAACAGTCCCAGCAGCTCGATAAAGTCCTCTCGAGCCTTCTTTACAAGTCGACGTTTTTCGATGGTCGCGCGGTTCTTGGCCTGTGTGCAATATTCGGCATACGCCTGTTTCTTTTCACCCACCGTATTCAATGCAAACTTCCATCGAGGATCGTTGTGCATTGAGGAATCCTTATTGATCACACGCTGTGCGTCGCCCCACTTTAATGTAGGCGTGAGTTGTTTGGCCTCCAGAAACTGCTTGAACGCAGCCATACGCTCGGTACGCGGCATGTCAGTGAACTGGGCAGCCTGTTCGCGATCTTGTTCCTCCTTCCGCTTCTTACGCGCTTGCTCCTGTGCTGCTCGCCTCTTCATCTCCTCGTCATCGTCCTCATCTTCCTTCTCCGTCGACGCCACGCTGCCCTGTTCCGGAGCTTGCGTTTGAAATGGCACCTGCACTTGAGCCGCCATTGGAGACACCGCCTGCAGCGTCTCGCTCGTCATCTTGGCCACTTGTTCCCTCGCCTTCTGCATCCTAAACTCCTCAGGCTCGTCCCAAACGGTCTCCTTTGTCACTGTATTGAAATAGTAAAAAGCTCCGCTTGCTTCATCCCTGAAGTCCACCCATTTCCGAGTGTTCGGCTCCATTGAAGCTCGTGTCGGGAAGTCATACGTACTAACGCCCGTAGCGACGTTATAATAGTACGTAGCTCCCTGGGGCGTCCTGAATTCACTCCATCCCGGAGGAAGTGCTAGTCCGGCATTGGCTGGTGACGGCGGAGCTTGGAAGCCTTGTGCGCCCATCACGGGCGGAATAGAGAGGCCTAAAGGCGGACGGGCCATCCCGACCGGCGGCCCGTGGAGAGTCGGCACCACTCCAAGCCCTTGGAAGGCCGGCGGGGGCCCTCGGAACGCGAACGGTGGCGGCGGCCCTCGCGCAGCGAGCGGGGGACGGAACGGGGGTGGACCACTGCGTGGAAATCCTTGCGGAGGGCCATGGAAGGGCGGCGGGCCGCCGCGCGGGAACGTTGCACCGCCATTGGACGGCGGACCGTAGTGGCTCATGTTGATGGGGACGTCGTCACTAAGCCACGAAGGCAACAGGCACGAAAACGCTTCAACAAGTCTGTCACCTGCGGGTTCGGCAGGTGCAAGAGTAAAGGTCTGCGCTGGAGCAAGTGACGGAGTGGCAGCGCGGAGGCTACAGTACTCACTTGGTGGGCGGGAGGTCCGGGATCACTTTGCTGGACGACGAATGCGCTGGTGGAAAATGTGGTGCACACAGCTTAAAGCATATCCTCCAGTTTCTATTTCATACTAAATTCAAAGCTTTAACTATTATGTAGTGCACATCAGTTGGCAACAGAATCATAAATCGGACTCAATTGACCATGCCCCCGCCACCTCCTCCGCCTTTGTCTGGCGCTGTCTCGGGCCCTCCACCGCCGATGCCGCCGCAGCTGCAGGCGATGATGCGTCAGATGCAGCAGCTCCAGCCCAAGTTTCAGCAGCAGATGCGTCCCCCAGCGCCGTTTCAGCAGCAGCAACAACATCAAGGAGGTCGTCGAGGGTTCCGCGGTGGACGTGGAGGAAGAGGACGAGGCCGCGGCGGACGAGGAGGACGGGTCGGTGGAGGCTTTCAGCAGCATAACTACAGACAGAACCGAGGTTACAACAATAACAACCAGTTGCAGTTCAAGCGCAAGCGGGGGCCGAGTGACGATGCTCGGGATGCCTCGAGGTTCTTCATGGCATCATTTTTGAAAGACCCGTGGAAAGAGCTGGATATTGCAGGTGAGCAGGAAAAAAAAAATGGGAAACAAGAGCCCTATGGTAGGGAGATGCAGCATGCAGACAGCCAGCAGCAGAGAGAGGAGATGCGTCCTCGACAAGTGCCGCAGTATGTCACAGACAGCGGACCGGGGCGAGTGTTCTTCCGACCCTCGTTTCTCCAGGATCCGTGGGCGCAGTTGGTGCGTTGATACGGTAGTGATAAGGGTATTAACGAAGTAGGAGCTGATTGGTGCCGGTTAGATAAAAAAAAAAAATATGTTGGAATTTGGAGAGGTTTAGATGGTCACCGCAGCAGAAGCTTCGATGGCGTGTTCGCGTCGAGAGAAGGTCACGAACTTGGCACGATGCACTCGCGAGTTCAGGTTCTTAATGATGTGTGCAGATTCGAGGCTGGATAAAGCAAACGCCATGGCAAACGTCGCACAGTAGTGGACGAGTCGCGGGACCAGATTGTAGTGCGTGAGGTGCGCCACGGATTCTGGACACTCGACGATTCGATGGAGTTGACTGGCTATTAAGTCAACGGGGCTGTGGGGTCGAACAAACATTCATATATGACAATTAGTTTTTTAGTCGTACAAGGATCAGCAATTAGCATCATACCACAAGGCCGGAAAGGAGCAGCACACGCTGAGCGAGAGGTGAAAGGCCGAGAACACGAGCGAAGCCAGCATGAGACTTATCACGCCCTGATGCAGACACGAATTCACAAGCTTGCGGTGTACGAAACCACTCGATACTCGCGAAAAGGTGCATGCATAATAAAGCAAGAGGAATGCGGCAAGTAATTGCGGGACGGCCGTCAGCATATACTTGAGCGACATGTTATGGTAGAGTTCACGGTTCTCGAGCTGTATTCGTTGCATGGATACATAGTGAGCATTAGCCGCAGTGGTATTTGTCAGAATACCGTTATCTACAGACGTACGTCCGTGGTATGATACCATTGACACAAGCTAAAGCCACCCTGTTGAACAAATCCACCGTATTTGTCAGCATCTTCAGATGCGACCGTAGCTGTAACCATCTCAGCAATATTACAACTGCAATGGAAGTGAGGAAGGCAGGGTACAGGCGAATATGCAGCGGCATCGACTGCGGCAGGAGGAGAAAAATGCGGATAATGCCTGTCTCGGTCTTATTTTTCAGTGCTTTGAGAATGAAAAATCATCGAGGAACCAATTTTTATCAGCACCAAAAAGCATACTTAAGCAAATATTACAGTACTTCATACGTGAGCGGTCATTCAGCCACCGATGATAGACTGCAGCCTTGCCATGGTCACAGCCGCTGAGTAGCTGGATCTTAATCCAAGTAATATTAATCTTAATTACTTAGCTTACGGGGTCGGTGCTGCGATGTGCTTCCAAGGTCCTCTATCTTCGGCCTTAGTGACGTTTCTCGCAGCCTTGCATTCGTCTAAGCCACGAACAAAATGGTGTCGCTTTGATGTTTACTTGAACGGCATTGACCTGCGACGTTCTGGTGTCTCCATATCGTTGTGATCGAGTCGGATTGCGTGCAGCATCGACGGCCCTGAGTATGATGCCCTGCGAGCGTAGTATGACGCTTGCTTGAAGATCCCCTCGACCGACGAGTCCTCCGCCAAAGGTGGAGCCAGTAGCGGCAACAAATACTCTTCATCTTTCGAAACTTGAGGCAAGGAACGCTTGGCGACGATGTAGATACCCAACAGGATAAGCGCGAGACTGAGTGAATAGAGTACATAATGCCAGGTAGGCAGGTGTTTCATGTCACGGAAGAAGCAGAGTCCCGAGACAGCGCCAGACATGATGTAGCTCGCCTCATAGAGATAGATGACGACGACCGCATCCTCCACAGCAAGCGCCTCATTTAGTAGATAAAGTCCAAACAACGCTGTTCCGACCGCGCCAATGACGCAAACGTAGGTTAACGGGAACGACCAGATGCGACTCGCTCCGTCATCGTGAACAATCCTCATCACAGCAGCCAGGAAGAAGAGCTGTCCGCTCATCACTCCGGCAAACACACTCAGCGACACGCGCGCAATCACCGGAAGCTGTTCAGGACTAGAAACGGGCGAGCTCGGTACTCCAGCACGACGAGTTGTCGTGGTAAAGTGCAGCGCGTGCTTAGCGTGGTGGATCAAGAAGCTCAGCACCGCCAGTAACACGACACAGTATAAAATGAAGGAGAACGACCTAAATCTCGCCCCAAGGAGCTCCACAGGCAGCGGTGGGCTGTCGTGGGTACCCGATACACCGACAAGCACGCAGCCCGTGAAGATAAGTACTGCCCCGACAAAATCGTTGGTCGTGAGACGTTCATGAGGCAGCAGGATGGGTCCAAAGAGCGTGTTCCAGCCGATTGTGAGTCCCGCCATGGGCGCTAGCAGCGACTGTGTGGCAAAGCAGTAGGCGAGTGCTCCTAGCGCCGGGTTCATCACTAACATGGAGAAGAGGCCGCAGTAGAAGTAAGTGCAGCCCAGATTCTTAACGGCCATGGTGGGACTGGGCACGGCCCCATGGCTCTTGCGGAACTCGCGTTGCACCGCCGCCGCCTCTTCCTTCTCGCGCTCATTGTGCGCCAGCTTGAGCAGTAGCTTTCCCGAAATCCCGAAGATGCTGGAGATGGCGGAGAGCAGCAAACCCAGCGGCCAGCCGATGAACGTCATAGCGACGGACGAATAAGTCGAGGGAGCGCTTGAAGACTGGAGTGCTTGCGACGCACGTTAGCGGCGTCGCAGGTGGTTGGGAAGTGAATGAAGCTGCTCGACGATGACGCAGCGAGAAAAACGCACCCCAGACAGGACGATGAAGGCACGCTTGGCGCGACCGATCTGACGGGCGCACTAGACACATGAAGTTTGTAACGGATACTGTAACAGATAAGTGATGGGATGTTACAGAGGATTGAAGGACATGTAAGTTGCGATGTGGATTGGATTAAGATTCGTAGATTTAAGGCGGTTAGGAAGAGTGACAGATTGACGCAAAACGTATGTTTGTGTGAAAGATAGCACTGAACTGCAGCGTCGGTGTGAAAGTTGCACACACTTAGTCGTCGTAGGACGGGATCTGGTCGTAGTGGTAGCCCTTCCAGCCCTTCCATGCGCCGTAGAGCTGGTACGTCGCGTAGCTGCCAGGGATGAACGCTGCGTCAATGAAAACCGTAGGATCACATAACTTAGCGAAGTACGACTTGCAGCAGCAAGCACAACAACAAAAGTCTACATCACCTTACCAATGAGTCCGAGGATCAAGAAGGACAGGCCGCGGTTCTCTTCGTCCAGACCAATGAGCGTGCTCACATAGATCAGGATGGAGCCGAGTGCAAAGAGACTCGCAGCCGCCAGCCCCGTGCGCACCGGAAACGTCTTCCGTCGGTAGTCCAGGTCCTGCCAAGATCATACACATGCAGTCAATAGATTACAGTCACATGAGCAGCCGGGAAAGTCAAAACGCACCGGCGCGGCCGCCCGAGCCGCGTCTTCCTTAGAGAACGACGAGAACTTGGCGTCGTCCACAGTCTGCAACACCCGCGTGTCGTTGGCATTCGCAACGCGATGCACATCCTTCGCCATATCTGCAGCTTTCCTCGCTCGCTCTGACGTCTCTTGGCTAATAAAACGACATCTACTTTTTTCCCTCTAAAACCCGATTAGCACTTGTCAAAAAGAGGGTGTTGAGAATGCGTCACGGCCTTGTGTGCGTGGAATGCGGCGCCTCTGTGCCTGAGCTGGTGCGCGACTACGGCAAAGGCAACCTGCGCCTCGCCATCTGCAGCGTATGCAACTGCGTTGCGGATAAATACGTCGAGTATGAGACCGTCCTGCTCTTCCTGGAGGTGCTGCTGCTCAAGCCCCAAGTTTATCGCCATGTCCTGTGCAATCTGCCAGCGCCAGTATCGCCCCGGACGACGCTTAAACTATTCGTGATCCTAGTGATGCTGGACATGAACGTCAAGGCTTATTTAGTGGACCGCGACGCGGGTGTGACCTTCCGTTCCGAGTCCATGTACAGAACTCCCGACGCCCTTCAAGCTGCGACGTCTGGAGCGAGGATCGGGCAGTTTTCACTGCATTTGGTGTGTCTTGCACTCATGGAGGACGTCGTCTACTTCTTCAGTGTCTTTACTGTACTTTGGCTTGATCCATTCCGTCGTGGATGGAGAGCAAAGCTACTGCCATGTGGACAGGAGAAGTGTATCACAAACGGAGTTGGCGTGGCGTGGACGAGATATGCCAGTGCCATGTGCATCTCGAGCTTCGGCAAACTGTTTGCACTGCTGACGGTCATTTGGGAGTTCCATTGGAGCTTCATTCACGTTATTGGATCCCTGGTGGTCGTGTCAAACGTGCTGGCGTTGCAATTGCTGCTTGGAGAGGGGGATCCGGCACGAGCCAAGTCACTGTATGTGGTGGCAGTTGTCGTGTCTGGACTCATCGCTAGAGGATCTACTCAACTTGCTCTCTATGCGATGGGCAACTCGGTGTTCTTCCATGTGCTCGTTTAGAGGAACGACTACGATAATTTTGGCCATAGAAGACTATTTCAGTCGACTATAAGTCGAGAAACGGAGGCTGTTGTGTAGCCGTGTAATCAGTCAATAGCAAGCTCTCACGTGTCTCCGACCTGGAGTCTCTGGCCATTTGGACCACAACATGAGCACTGTCGAGTTACCACTGGTGCGATCGTCCAACTCGTCGGCATCGTCGAGCCGTAGCCATCTTCACTCAGCAGGATCAATTAAATCAGAAAAGAGTGCTCGGAGTGTACGGAGTCAACGCAGTCAGTACCAAGAGGAGGATAACGAAGAAGAAGATGATAGTGATGAGAATGCCCAGTCTGGAGACGAGATGCACGACGAGGAGCCACAAGAGTCGAGCGGCGGTGGCCTTTGGGACGAGGTTGAACACTTTTTGAACAAGCCATCGCCGAGCTTTTCTACTTTATCGGGGAAGACGTCAACGGCAACTGTGAGCAAGCCACCAAAGAGCACACTGCCTAATCTGACTGGAAAGAGGACTTCATCAGATAATCAGGCTACGAGAGCAAGTCGACCAGCTCGTGCTGTAGCGGCGGCTTCGACCGCAGTCAAGACCATCGATCCAAAACTGCTTCAAGAGGCATTCGCGTATGCAAACCAGTTACAGCAGATAACCTTCGCGGACGATGATGAAGAGCAGCAGCAATCGTCCAGAACCAGCAAGGCCAAGATGCTGGTGCAACGCGCAGCTCTTGGCAGGACATACTCATCGTCGTCATCGTCATCTGTGTCGAGTAACGTCGTTTCCACTGGTTTTCGTGGAAGTCGAGCTGGCGGCATTAATGCCTCTTCATCGACCAGCGCTGAGACTCGAAAAAAGAAGGCTAACTCGAACTCTTCGTCGGTGTACAGCTCCGCAGTGAAGCCTAAAGCCGGTCAACGAAAGAAGCGCAGCACGAGCGAAGAGAGTCAACCAAATGAATTAAAGTCGAAACCAAAAGGCCACATGGATCCCCAGACACTGCAAGCTCTCGTGAGTAATTTCCAGAATGGCACGTCGTTGGAAGAATTGCGTCGGGAACTCGCTGCCTCTCAGCAAAGCATGACGATATCCCGTCAGGTACTTCAAGAAGCAGCTCAGAACTTTTTCCAGTCGCACTAGTGTCACAGACAAGCACAATATCCGAGTTTACTGAACCAACACAATAATCTACAGTAGATATTCCCGCTACGAAAACCCTCTTCTTGTCATATCGCATTCTAGAGAGCGGTCGCGTAGTCCTTGGCGAGGTGGCTCGCCTCCTCCAGTTGAATCGCTACACGCTGCATCCGCTGCACATCTGCTGTAGCCACGCGCCGTTTGTCCTCCACAACCCGCTGCAGCTCCTTGTTCTTGGTTTCCATGGCCTCCACAAGGGCCTCCAGCTGCATCTGCTCATCGTGCTTGGCACGCAGTCGTTCGGCGCGAATTCTGGCCTCGGGCGACGTCGCGTCCCGCTCCTGTTCCTCGTTCTTTTTCTTCTCCTCCGTCTGATTCTCTTCTTGTTCCTGTTCTTTCTGCTGCTTCTCCTCCGCCGCCGTCACTTGGCGTAGCCGTCGCTCTTCAGCCTGATTGACAACGTCCTCAAGCTCCAACAGCTCCGCATCGACGTCGTTCGTCTCGCAGAGCCACTGAAAGAGCGTCTCCACCTTCTGACGCAAGCTCAGCACCGCTTGGGCTGCCACCTCCTCGGTGCTGTGGTGCTCAGGGTTCTCAGGCGCGGGCGGCGGGAAAAAGGCAGCCAACAGTTCTTCGTCCCCGCGACATTCACTCTCCAGGCATGCGCGCAGGTTCGCAAGTGACGCAGCGTGCACCGAAACGTCCAGCGCCTTTTGAAGGATCAGCTGCATGCGCTTCATGCGCACGGACTGGCGTGGCTTAGCCGGCGACGCGGGCACCGGCGGCATAATTTGTAAATTTGAAAGTTTCCCGCAACAGAATTCCGTTTGTGCAGGTCTTGTATCCGCCTATATTTTAGGCAGTTTGGTAGGTAGCTTTATGACAGTAATGGATTCGATTTAAGCTTTCCACAAGATATCGGTATACCAGTCTCAAAGCGGTTTATGTGCAACAAACATCCAATGAAGAAGGAAAATTCTACCGGAAATGATGAATCAAGGAGCACCAGAGCCAGCCACCGTGCCCAGTGCCGTCACGAAAAGGCGAAGCCACAACCAAAGCACGATCCGTCCTCTCAAGGTACTGCGGTGTGGAAACGGGTAGTGGGGTCCTTCGCCTTCCATGTAGAAGACAAAAGGAACCACCAATCTAGTGCGTTTATTGGGACTAACCCCGACGGGACTTGCGGTCAGGAACCTTAAAGTTTTAAGAAATATACTCTAAATTTTGTGAGGTACCAGCGGTACCAGTGCAGAAGCACATGCAGAACATACGGTCGCAGTCGGTGTTCAGCTTGAAGGAAACCGCTGCCGCGATGAGAGGTCGCAGCCCTTCCTCGTTTTGCTCAGCGGCAGTTGCGAACAGCCAGCTGCAGAGCTGTTTCCAGCAAACCTACGGTAGAGAAGAAGCAGTTAGGAAAGCACTCAATACAGCATTGGTCTCAAGGCGGCTCCGCTACGCTGAAGCCGCGCTACACGCACCTCACTTCCGCATTAATCTCCTGCAGGAGAACCACAACGCTTTGTGCGAGCTGCCGGCTTGGTCGTTCCCGCTGAGGCATTCTGCCTAGTCAACGTTGACGCTTGACTTCTCCTTTCTTCCCTGGTGCTGCGATAGCCCCGTCAAGCTGACGCCTGTGAACTAACACTCAGTACACGGCATCCAGCATCTCTCATTTTCCATTTTCATAGTTCTCGACCGCTCAATCCTGTGACGAGGAAAGGAGCAAAATAAATACAAAATGGGAAATCGCACATATAGCCGTCGATTAAATCCAAAGATGAGGTTGTGGTCAAAACTTGTCTTTGATTACTGGTTAATTGAATGCAAGAAAAGCCTACGTCAACGCATGGCTCGCAGCAACGCCCCCTCCCGCCTCTTAGCTTGTCGCTGCTGCGCGCGTCCTCTGCCTGCTGTTCGCCGTCGCTTCCCGACGTCGCTTTCTGTCGTGCGCCATTGCTACCTGTTGCTCCACGCGTCTACTGTCCCCCAGTGTTAGCTGCTCAAAGCGCTGCTTCGCGTGGCCGCCTCCTGCAGCTCTGTGCCGCCCGTCGCTAGATGGAGCTGCCAGTTATTACTGCCCAGTGCTGCTACCCGCTGCGACAGCTACGGGACGCCGGTGATTGGTGATGATACTTCGCGTGGTTGTATTTCGTGATACTGATATAATTGTCGCTAATATTTATCGGCTTTCTCATGCAGATATCGCTGCATTCTGGAACGAAGGCTACGTGGTGCGGAGTATTGGTATCACTGCTGCGATGTGTGATCGTGTGATTGAAGAGATTGACGACCACAACTATTAACCCATATACCATGAGGTATATACAGAAATTCTGAATCCGCTTCGCTTACAGGCTGACATCAATCCGCCCATTACCGAAACGCTGTGCGTGCTGACTGCTGATATTTTGATAGCCGCGAACGACCACTGGGTTCTAAATCGTGGCGCCTGGCATGCAATTGTTTCGCTGCCTGGGGGTGCTAATCAAGCCGTTCATCACGATTTTCCGTCGTTTGAGACGGGGGAAGCTCTTTTGACGCACGAAACTGTGTAAGCCTCTGACACTATTGCTCTCATGGACGACACATTCCTACACGTTTACACCCGGCTTCTTTGGGCTCAAGCAGAGGTGGAAGCAGGCCAATCCTTCAATTTCACCACGGTGATGTAGTTATTTTCGGGGAGATTTAGCTCATGCTGGAGCATGGTTTCGAGGGCGAAACGTCCACCTACACCGTATGGAGGGTATTTACCAATCTGTGAACTCGACGGAAGCGTTTTCGTTTTGGACACTGCTTTCCTAGGGGAAAAAAATATTAGGTCAACGATATGGGAGTGCACCGTCGTCGGTGCGGAGCTGGTGATTACAACAGTCCTTCCTGTCCAAACCGCTACGTGTTGATCAATTCGCTTAACCATGACATTAGACGGCGTCGCGAGTTCCGACGACCACCAGTTCGTGCTGCGCCTGCTCGTATGGTAGAGAGCAAGAGTGATGGAGAGAGTGAGAGCGACGATGATATGTCAGCACACTGTGTTGTAGAACAAGCGAAGATAGTGCAATTAATACCGTAGAGATGGTGTCTACTAAACAGCATACGACGTTTAGCAGTTGCTTTATGAGTCTGCTTAAAAGGATTGTTATCAAGGATACGACAATCCATCGTCGCGGTGACAGCGTCATACATTGGATTGGTGACAGCGCCATACAGAACCGGTGGAATCCAGCGACAACGCCAGACACGGTGACACCATGGAGCGTCGGATATGGTGCCACAGATTCCGCGTAAAATGTGGTGACAGCGTGGATTGTGATAAAACTGCCAGTCGCGGCGACAAATATAAAGATAGTGACAGCTTAAAATGCGGTGACAGCGAGGAGTAGTGCGACAAATGCATGTGCGAGGACAGTGTGTAATGCGATGGCGTGTGGTGACCAATACAAATGAAGTGAAATAACCAAAAAAGTGTGTAGTAAGCACCTTATAGTATCGGGACATAATATTAATTGAACATCAAGAGCGCGTGGTACTAACAGAGGACGTTCTTTGGGTGCGTCACTTAAGGGAAGCGGAAACACGGCAACCTGAGCGGACGGGATATTTAGCTGCGACCCTAGAATTCCCTCAGCTTTAGTTGCAAATCTGGCGATTGTATAGCTTGTGGAGCGTTTCCTCCGTTGCCAATACTTCCCGTCGCAATTGCTCAACCATTGGCGTAAGTAGTTGGAGTGCCACCCACACCCCTTTTGCCTTCCAAGTGCAGCTGCAGCTGGAGCGGCCACAGACGATATCCGGTGTCGTCGAAATTGAAAATCTTCGCCACAAAGGTGTTTGTGTTTCTCATAACCTGTTTGAACTTGGTGGACAGTTGCGCTCGACGTAGAAAAAAATGGAAAAATAATTTATGAAAGTTAGCTTGCTCCTCAAATTTAAATCATTCATGCCGCCTTCCATGGCGGGTCCATCTTGGCTTTATACGTCGCCCAGCCTCAATCTCGCTCCTGCCTCTCTTACCTATGTGTGTCTCTCTCACTTGACACCCGACACGACCACGCTGCTCCTCCTTGAAGCCCAATTCCTTGAACTCGAGTCGCCTTGACGAATCTTCAATGGCTTGCACCGCTTACCGCTCCAACAGGTTCGCCGACAGCGCATGTCCCGCCAGCAGCAGCTCGATCTCAACAATAGCGTGAGGATCGCCGATAGCGCGAAGCCCACCGACAATGCGTGACCAACCGAGAGACAGCGCGAGAAGACTTGGCAGGGCAGGACAGCGCGGCGGCCCGTGACTAGGAGCTTGGGGGATGAAAAATGAGCGATGCTGGCGTTCGATTATTGGGGTGATGTTGTGAGCCTCTGGATGGTATTGGCCGAGCCATTTGAGAAGTTAGGGCAGTTCAAATCTGTGAATTTATTTACGAATGGGATATGTATGTTTCCCGATTTGTTTGTGCATTTCTCTTTTCCTCCTTCGAATCTTGCTGCGGTGTCTTGTTTCTTCGCGACGTCAACCTGTGGTTGTCGGTCTGTGGCAGAAGTTTCAGCATTTATTCATCGTCTCCTCCATCTTGGTGGCGTTCGCGGCCTCCGACGCGGCTGGATGCCTTGGGTCCGTATCACTTCCCTATCTCTGAGCCCATATGGATTGGTTACTCATTTACTGTCCGCGCAAGTTATTGTTATCGACGAGCGTGTGCTTGCCATTTACAGAGTCATACTTTGTCGATGATGATCGTAAACTATATACGCAACGATAGTTAAACAAAGTCAAATAACGTAGTCATCTACCTGGGTCGAATGTTTTTTTTTTGATGAGATTTAACGGCGTCGGCTTCGCCCTGCCCTCGTAAGGTGACGATCCCAAACCAATGGTTGGACGTCCTGTCGACACCCCAGATATCCTGTAGTCCGCGTAGCGGCGCCCGCGGTTGTACGTAGACTTCTTTTAGTGGTGGTGGGAGCTTGCTTCGCGGGGTCTGCTATGGGCGGAGGGCGGGAAGTTTCGAAATGAACGGGCGAAAAATATATATTAATTGGGACTACCACCAATTTAGACATTTAGATCTACCTGAATGTGGAGCTGCGCCTGGTGGGGCCTGTGCTAGGCGACACTGGTGATTTCCCAGACAGACTTGCAATTCCTGAACGAGTTAGACTTCGATTCGAACTACAAGGTATACGGTCTGCGGATGCTGGGCTGATCTGATGACTTGGTGGTAGTGTAACACATGCAGTATACCCCAAGGATTGGCGTAGGTAGAACCGTATAGTTTTAGTGGTACGTGCCACCAGACAGCACATTATGCAAATCGCCGGCATATCATATGCGTTTGTTAGAGCAAATCACAGCTTTATCAAATAAAATGCAGTTCTTTATGCATCCTCTATACCACCACCGCTTTCGTCGGCGGAGCCAATACTGTCTTCTAATGTGACATTATCACCAGCAAGAGCACATCGCTCTAGCTTCTGTACAATATCGTAAATGCCGTTTTTGTAGCTTAGCAACCTCAACATCGGCTTGAGCTTGGGTGAGCTCTTTTCGAGCTTTTGATATTGCACGTTGTAGCTCACCACGCTTTTCTCCTCGATATTGTGCTCCATTTCGATACTCCACTAATTGATCTCGTAGACATTCGACCCAACGCGTATGCAGACCTGACTTAAATGGCTTGCTCCACGCAACGTCCGCAGGCGGATAGATGTACATGTAAAACGAGGTGTAACTTTGAGTAAGACGGCATTGATGGACGCCGCATATTTTACGACTTCAGGGGTCCAGTGCCCACTGAAGTCATTCCATAGCAACATAATACTCTCGTCCGGATTAGAGCGTTCTGCGTAGTAAGATTGCAAAAACTTCGAAGACAAGACTTGTTCCACCACGCGCATTTGTTGCCATAAAAGTCTCGCACTCTGTTTCGGCTTGCAGCACCCGTATTCCCGCTACCACATGGTTTCCCCAAATCCCTGCCCAGGTCCAGGTCCAGGCCCTTGCTCTTGCCTTTTGTTTTCTGTAGTCTTGGCCTGGATGCTTTTGAAGAGAAGAAACATCGGGTATTTTTATTACTTTCCCATTCTCTAGAAGCATATATGTTGCCTTTGCGTTCTCTTTATCCGCATATTTCGCCCACACACTCTTTACACCCCGCTCTGAAATTGTTTTTTTTTTACAATACTTACAAATACACAGCTGAAATACGTAAACCCTTAATTGTTTGTCCGAAAGCCCAGAGAAAGAGAATATCCGTACCTGTTTGGTCAGCATGAAGCTCTTGAGTGCATTTTTCGACGATGGTTCGAAGTACCAACGCTCTTAACTCAAGAGCAACCTCCCAGCGTCTTGGGGTGTGGTGTGGCCTTGTCTAGTCCGGGAACCAAGCCAATTTGTGTCGACGTAGGAATAACTTGATCCATATAGGCGAAGCGGCAAACTTATCTCCTAAGCCGCATTCAGCAGCAACTTCTTTTAGTTGCAGTTTGAGCATTTTCCGTGATACTGGTGCACCATCATTACAAAGGGAAATTCGCCCAACGGGCAAGCTCGACTTCAGCATCCTCAGACAGGACTGTTGCCTCATCCCGATTCCTCAAGTTGCGATGTCGTCCCCGACCGATGTCTCAAGCACATCGAACAGTGGCCTTTTGCTTGATCCACTTGTTCATTGTCTTTTTCTTGGTTCTGATATCACTAGCTGCTAGCCGTAAAAAAATGCTGTATTGTTTCGTCAAATTGTAGCCATATTCAATGTAGTATATCATCCCCTCCTTGTGTGCGTAGTCAGCTGCGATGCGCTGGAATGTTTTAAGCTTTTTGCCTTGACCTTTCAATCTTGGGCGCACCATTGCCGCTTGCCGAGTGGCTGCATATAGTTGTGCACTCGTTTACGACACCGACACCAATCGATAACCTGCAAAAGTCAATGACGATGTACAACCACTTGCAACGCCTGGTCTTTCTTCAAATTTTATCAATCTCACATTTCTGATATGGTCCACCCTGCCGAAAACGTGGAGTGACAGCGGAATAGACAATAGCGTCGCCATCTGTACCATTGGCTGATTGATGATTGACCCTTACACCCCCGGTCAAAAATATAAGAACACCCATACTTCAGTTACTAGCTTAGCTATTATTGTGAGTTGAAGGCTCTGGTTTCGATAGATTGTGTGAAATACGGTAGTAGCACCGGATAGTGTAACGTTGCGGATTTTAGGTTTTACAGGGAGCTCGCATACAAAAAAAACTGTTTACGTACCGGACGTAATATACGAACAAAATCACTGACTAGCATCCTCTATTAAGTGATTTATAGGAGTGGTACGAGTAGTAGTGAGTCTTGTTTCCCTTCTTCTCGATCACCTCGATGCACCTGCGCGGCATGGAGTCGATGAACTTTGACGTGGTCTCGATGCAGATATTATCTTAGGCCTTATACAACGCCACGGTGAAAAAGGCTACTTGTCGTACTGCATGCCGTTGCGGTAAGCATCTCGGGACATGATGGCCCACAAGTTATCGATGGGATTTAAATCTGGAGAGTATGCAGGGCAATCCTTGACCTGCACGCTCCGATCCTCAACGAAAGCCTTAGTCTTCCGTGACGTGGATCGCACCATTGTCTTGCTGAAATATGACGCCCGCGCCATATTCTAGACGAGCGAAGGGAAATAAGTATTCAGAAAACGTATAGGCGTAGTGTTCTGAAGCTTGCCTCCCCACAAGTACAGCTAGCTCAGTCTTCCTAGCGGCACTAAAGCCACCCCATACCACCACGACAGGGTCACCGCCCATTTTGCCGCCGATTTGTCTGGTGGCGGCGGCGGCTGGCGCACGTCTCTCCAATAGTGCTGAGGGCCGTCCGGGCCGTCCAGATTCCACTTTGTTCTCGTCGGAGAAGATGACCTGCGCCCAGTTGTCCGGCCGGACAACCATCGTCTTTGCCCATGCTGGTCGTGTAGCCTTGTAGCCGGCTGACAGCTGCAACGTATTCTCCATCTTGGAGTAGACTATCCAGTCTACTGCCGAGATGGAGCGCCGAACCGTGCGTACGGAGCATGTCAGTACCAGCCGGTCCTTGAACTGGGTGGCAGAGGTCCCTTTTGGCTGCGGTACGCACCAGACGTCGCAGCGTCATATCCGTGAGCGCTTGTGGTCTCCCCAGCCTACCGACCTGCCGAGTCTGCTTGAGCGTCGAAGAGCTCGCATTATGGCGTCAGGTGAGCGGTGTGTCTTCGTAGCAATTGTGCGTATTCCAACGCCACCTTCATGGTCCCCTCGGGCCCTTCCTTCTCTTCGTCTGTGGGTGCTTACCCCTCCCTATCACTTGGAAGAATGATCGCTGGCTTTGGAGGAATGAGCGCTGACCATCAATGCAGAGTACTACTGGCCACCAAATCTTCCCATCACCTGATATAGGAATTGGTATGGCATGCTAATCAGTGATTTTGCTCGTATATTTTGTCCGTTTTTTTTGTATGCGAGCTCCCCCTCAGACGCTTAAATTCGCAACTTTAAAACATATCCGCGCTCCGTACCGTATTCCTCCACACAGTATATCGAAAACAGAGCTTTTAACTCGCAATAATAGCTGCTAACAAAAATATGGGTGTTCGTTTACTTTTGGCCGGGAGTGTAGGAGCAAACGAGCGCATTAAGACTATACGGTAGATGCAGAAAGAGAGACGTGTATTGTGGTCAAAAGGTGGAGAGCGTACCGCAAAAGTCTGATAGATGTAGCACCCTGAAGGATTTGGTAGTGGAGAGCTTGCCTGCATTATGAACTAACCGATCAGAAGGCAAGTTAGTTTTCAATAAAATCTACCTGACGTTGCAACGATGTGGCAAATACACCTTATATACTTACACAGCTACTTATGTGACAGAGACAATCTCAACCTGGGAAGACCTTGGTGGCGACCCGAATGGAACGAATGGGCCGGCCATCGAGAATGAAGCTTGGATAGTCTCAGCCCTGATAGTTTGAAGAGCGTGCATGGAGCGCTGAAACATATCGTAGCGGCGTTCCCAGGCTTTACGTGGCAGTGGGCAGTGCAAGTAGAGCGCGGTATATCGGGCTTGCAGACTACTCTTAAAAGAAGCCATAACTCCCCAGGTCGAGAGGCTAAGCCGCAGATGTGCAACCGATAGGAACGTACAGCGTGTAGGTGCCATTTTTTTCCAGCAAGGCGCTGCCGTACCGCGTCATATTCTTGTAGTTTGGGACAGCCCAGGATGAGCACGCAGGGTCCGCTCTCCTCTTATTACTACACCTTGTCTATCTACTCTAGAATAACGCGTTCACCAAACCACGCTTTGTCTGCAGTGAAAACGTGGCGACCCCCGGGTCAAAGAATGTATTCACTTCATCATACACATCATTGTCGGGCTTACCCGCAAACACAATGTGCGGTGGAAACATGCGGCCGTCTGCGCACACGAGCAACGAGGCCGTGCAGATAACCACCCTTCCCGCCATCATGAGCAGGTATGCGAGTCACCCCGACGAAGTCCACCGTCGTCTTGGAAACAACGCCACAGTATGCAGCTGTCTGTTCCGTATTGTAGAGCATATAGGGCGATGGAGTTTCTGTCGCAGCATCCACAAGTGGTCAATCAGCATTCTTAACCGCCCTTCCCTCCGCCATGAGCAATGATGTGAGTCACCCAGACGAAGTCCACCATCATTTTGGAAGCAACGCCGCAGTAAAACAGCTGTCTGGTCCGTATGGTAGAGCACATAGGGTGACGAAGTTGCCGTAGCAGCATCCACAAGTCGTCAATCAGCAATTTCTTACCTTACCTGCAAACACATCCCGCAGCGCCAGCAACTCCGTGTGCTTCGCGCACCTAGTGCGAAATGCGCCTGATGATGGACCCGTTTCGTCGCATGAACTTGCTGCACCACGACTTCCTCACGATAGCCGTTTTACTGTTGATGAGGCCCGGCAATAAAACAATACACTGCGTTATAATGCAGTCCATAGACTTTCCTCATGCCGTTCGTCCTTGATTCATCCGCAAAGCTCACCCACTACGCATGCTGACGGTGAGACGCGACCACTACCGTCCACAGCCAACTTTTTAGCACGCTTCTTGTTCGTGACAGCTAGTTGCATGGTTTCGTAGTGATGCTCCCAGTACTGAAGCTTAGAGCGCGAAAAATTTCGACCCCTGCATAACCCCACTTGGGTTTCAGCTGACGAAGGTTTCCACCACTGTCTTTATCTCGAACTCGATGGTATGGGCGTTGCGGGGCATTTTGCCAATGACTCCTAACCTCTTCCGCCAAATTTTTTATTACCTTGTTTTGTAAAAAGTGCCTGACATCCAACCACCTCCATACGCAATTCCGATTGGCCAATCAGCGACATCTTCCGGTTTCTCAGACTTGGCACCCGGAGAGATGGGTGCCAAATTGCGGTTAGTGCAGTTCTTCATGCAGACGTTGAGCGAGTAAGAGTTGATAACTTAGTGCAGTTCTTCAGAGTCTACTACTGTAGTACTACTGTAGTACTACATAGTACTGCTATATAATATACAGACAAACCCCTCTATATTCTCCCCCTCTATGGGAATCTCCCTTATAAGAATATTTTTGGTTTCCCAGCTGACCACTCCATACGCGCCTCATACAAATATCCCGCTCCCCCACTATAAGCATATAGGAATGAATAAACAGAATATCACTTTAGTGAGATGCTTAACTATGGAGAAAGACCAATCTGTAAAGTAAGTCTACGAGCTTGGGGACGGCCTAAAGTAGCTCAGGAGAGAGATTTGCTGACGCGGCCCCTGCTTGCGACTCAACTCCTCTCGATACTCACTCTGCAGAACGCGCAGACCCCGCAGCGCGCCAGGCGGCAAGCCCTTTTCATCACAGCGGGCGATAAATTTGCTGATACACTGGAGATCCAACTTGATTTCTTCTGCGGTCATCTCTGCTGGTGTGACTTCAGCAGGGATCACCTGGTCCTCATCGTCTGAGCCGTTGCCAATGTTGCAAAAGTCCTCGTCCGTTGATTTCTCCACTATGATGTTCTCCTCCTCCGGATTAAGTAGGTCTCGATAGTCATCGGTTCATTCAGGCTCAATCGGCTAACCACCGAGCGTAAATCATGAACAATTGCTTCCTCATCCGGCTCATCTGGAGCATACTCACAGGCATGGTGCTCGAGAATTCCAGTGTGCTTCCAGCAGTTAGCAAAAATCGAGCTTCGCATGCTGTTCCAGCACTCGATGCACCACATAATAGCTTGGTGCACGGGGGCGTTGTAGATCTTCGAGGCCGTTGCCGAATCCATACCCGCTTTAGCGTCTGGTTTGTCAAACGCATACTGTATATGACGATGGCGGTAGCGACGTTTGAACGCCGCGATGATCCCCGCGTCGAGTGGCTGTAACTTGCTCGTTGCGTTTGGTGGCAAGAAATTAAATTTCGATGTGCGATAGTTCGTCCTCGCTACAACCTCCGTGAACGGTTGCATTGTCTAATAGCAGGAAACACTTCCGATTTTGAGACTTGAACGATGTGTTAAGTTCTCGCAGCTATTTGCAGAAAATTAGACGAGTCATCCAGGCTTTTGGGCGATTGGTATAGTTGATTTCAGTTGCTGTATAGTTGTGAAGCCCCGTGGCTTCCTAGATTTGCCCACAAAAGAGGTGGAAGCATCTCCGATCCATCTGCATTACAGGCAAACGCGATAGTATTTCGCTTTTTGTCCTTCTTTCTGCCTGCAAGCCGCTTTCGCGCGATAGAACGGTCAGGCGGCATCGAGAAGAATAAACCAGATTCGTCCATGTTAAAATATTCCGAAGCTCATAATTTTTCAGCTTCCGCTTTAAGGAATCGATGCACTCATCCGGAGCCGAACTACTCTCTCCGTGCACCTTGAATCCTTGGAAGTGGTGACGCGTGTTGAAGCGGTATAGCCATCCGTTCGACCACTGCGGGGGTTCTGGGATGCCTAGGAGCTCAGCGAAACGCTGCGCCTTCACCTTGATCGTATCACCGGTCACCGCTACGTTGTGATCCTCGCACCAAGAAACCCAATTAGCCAATGCAGTGTCCAGCTCAGGGAATCGAACTTGGCGCTCCTTTTTAGACTCCAGCTTTGACAACGGAGTCGCGTCCAATTTCTTGCTGGACTTAAGGATTTTGCATATGTAACCTGTCCAGGGCGCTCTGTGAGTCGGAATGTTGTCTTGGTCCACTGCGCAAGCTCTTTGCGTCAGAGCGGGATACATCGTGTGTTGCTGGCAGACTTGAATACGCCGGTCGTTTGAGAACGAGTTGCGCGCGCGATGTTTCTTGGCCGACCGCATTTTGTGGGTGCGTGGGGAAGTGAGCGACGAAGACCAGCCATGCTAATGCGTACCAAAATGATGGTACACCGTCTATAAGAATACCTCTTTATAAGAATAGAGATCCCTCCCGACAATCCTTATAGAGGGGTTTGTCTGTTTGGAAAACGATGAAGGACTTTGGCAGTCTTCACTTGCAGGCGGTGCTGGTTTGGAAATCCATGTGAAAGAGAGAAGAGACGGCCTGCAGTAGCTCATAAAGTTCTTGGCTGGGCAAGGTGGGCCAATCATTCCCGTTCTGAATTGCTCCGTATTTCGTTCGTTAGTAGTGGTATATTGGCATTATTGATCTTCGCGACGTCCTTCAGTACACCATCGCGTAATAGCGTGAGAACACGAGCGTTGCGAACATTAGAGCGTCAATACGGTCAAGTACGCCACCATGACCAGGAATTAACGTGCCGGAATCCTTGACCCCTGCTGCTCGCTTTAACAAACTCTCGAAGAGATCTCCTAATCGCCCAATTATGACTGCAACAATAGTAAATACTACTTTCGTCCCCAAAGAGCCTGGCAACTCCAGCACATCGGACGACACAACCATGGCGATGATCCCAAACCCAATCGCGCCCAGTGTGCCCTCGTAGTCCTTGTTCTTCGACAAGTGAGCTGCCAGTGGGTTATAATAGGGATAGTTCGCCATCGCGAGCGCCTTGCCAGTAATATAGGCACCCGTATCGGATGCCCAGACGACGTACAGCAACGCAATCAGCAGTTTTCGATAAAGTGTCCGTCGTTCGTCATCCACAAACGCCACAAGCACCGACAAGGTGCCAATGATGTAAATTAACCCCACTGCATCCAGCGTGAACGTCAAAAAGGCTTCAGCGTTGCTTCGGCTTGTTGCGAATCGAAAGATCAAGAAGGCCACCATGCCGGCCAGGAGGACCTGCGCAGGTTTAATCGCCATGTTACACGACAGATCATTCATCGGACACGCCGTTGAATGGAGCGTCAGCGTCGTGAAGATGGCATTCTGCAGGAAAATCACCACTGCGTACTGCCAGTCTGGCGATAGACAGGCACACAGAGCAGCAACAAAGCCCGTCGCGACAGTGTAAAACCATCGAGACTCGTAGAATTCCGTCGTGGCGAGTGTCGGGATCTGTTGGATGGTCAGAAGGAAAATGCAGGATGAGATCGTGCACAACAGTGCGGAAACGCAAAGCGCGGCCAGCGACTCGTGTCCTCCAAATACGTATTTAGCCACGTCAGTGACCGCACAGCGTCGTAGCCTGGGTGCCTGTTCCTTCAACTCTTGGTTCACTCGTGCGATCTCTCGAGCCTCTTGTTCTTCCTGGAAAGCCCTGGTAGTCGTCGACCGCGTTGGATACCAGTCAATATCAGTTGAGAGCCTCTGGTGTAGCTGCGAGTTCGCAAATGGTCGACTGGCAGCCACGTCGAAGTCGAACGTCCGGCTGCTCGTGAAGCTGTCACTGCTGCTCTCACTGTCGCTGCGTGTATCTTGATAGGAGACGTCACTTGTCGCAGCTGCAGGTCTCATGACAATGCCGATTGAGCTCTCGAGCGCCTCGAGTCGCGTTAATAGTCGCAGGCGGATTCTGTTCGCTAAACACGCGTATTCATACGAACAGGTGCTGGTCATGAAGCTGCAGACAGTGGACGTGGCAATGGCTGGTGATAGCCAGAGGAACAGGGTCACTGCGGGCGCCAGCACTGCAGCGGAGAGCGTGCGCTGCACCACGTTGTAGCGCAGGAAGGCGGCGCAGCGACTCAACGTAGTGGGTGGCAGAGGCGAGGACTGGACGCTGAATCCGTGATAGGAGTTCACAAGCGGAGAGTTTTGCACGGCGGTGGATAGCTGCTGCATGATAGGGATGTCCGAGGCCTCGCGCTGGCGTGTGGGGCACTGCTCCATCTTTCGTGAGTGGGGCCCAAGAGTGCAAGTGGGATGGACCGGCTTTTTCGACGTGAGCCGGGCACCACGCATGCAATTAAATCGTTTTAACAAAATTAAACTTAAAATGATATCCATTCCTCCATTCATTTTTGCGAAAAATTACTTAAGCTTCTTATTAGTATGGGCAATTTGTTCCGGACAGGCTCAAGATTGCAATGCGTAGTAGCGCGAGAAAACAATCGTGGCGAACATAAGTGCGTCGATGCGGTCTAATACTTCTCCATGGCCTGGGATGAGCGTACCCGAGTCCTTGACACCCGCTGCGCGCTTCAGTAAGCTCTCAAACAAATCACCAATCCGTCCAACGATCACCGCCAACACCGCCGACCTTCATGCTGTAGGAACCGGGCAAATCCAGCAGCTCAGATGCTACAAATCATAATGA
This sequence comes from Phytophthora sp. 'mugwort', assembly GCA_033558025.1. Classification (NCBI taxonomy): domain Eukaryota; phylum Oomycota; class Peronosporomycetes; order Peronosporales; family Peronosporaceae; genus Phytophthora; species Phytophthora sp. 'mugwort'. The sequence continues at coordinate 1,477,383 of JAUCEF010000004.1, read as the reverse complement.
TACTACCGAAAATAACGGCGCCGATGGTACCTTCATAGTCTTTGTTCTTCGACAGATGCGCAGCCAGCGGATTATAGTATGGATAGTGGAAGGAGACGAGTATCTTACCAATAACGTAAGCCCCTGTATCGGACGCCCAGACAATGTACAGCAGCGCGATGAGCAACTTCCGGTACAGTGTGCGGTGCTTGTCGTCGACAAACGCCACGAGTATCGACAGTGTGCCCGTGATATAGAGTAAGCCCACAATGTCCAGCATGAAGCTGACAAAGGCTTCAGCTTTACCGGGTGTTGAAGCAAAGCGAAACACTAGGATAACTGCCACACCGCCAAGAAAAATCTCCGAGGTGCTCATCAGTAAATTGCAGTCCAGCTCATTCATTGGACATGCCGTGGAATGCAATGTGAGAATAGTGAACACACCATACTTGACCAGCGTGATCACTGCGTATTGCCAGTCGGGCGTCAAGCACGCACACAGCGCGACCACATATCCTGTCGGAATCGCGAAAAAACATCGGTATGTATAGAACTCCGTCGACCCAAACTCGCCTACCCACTGAATTAAGAGAAGAAACATGACCGACGTCACGATGCATACTGGAATTGACACGAACGCCGCAGCCCACCACACATGTCCTTCAAAGTACCGAACAGCTACACTGGTCACGGCACAGCGATGTCTTCGATCCTCTTGGTCTCGCAACTCATCGTCCACAATGGGAATTTCCCGGTTCTCCCGTTCTTCCTCTGCAACCCTCGCATCCGACTGTGACGACCTCGTCGTTCTCGCCCGGACCGAGATGGGAAAGGAATCACAACCTTAACCGGCGACAGCAGTTGGGAATGAAAAGTATCGTCCACCTCCGACTCACTGCTGCTCGTGATGCTGTGGTTGTTTCTGTTCTCGTCCAATGACGTGGTATTGCCAAACCACTGCTCGCTCGAATGTGCCATCCAGTCGGCCTTCCACGGCCTCTATCTGTGCTAGAATCCGCAGTCGGATGCGGTTCGCCAGACACGCGTACTCGTACGCGCAAGTGCTGATCATAAAGCTACACACCGTCGTAGTCGCAAGTACCGGTGATAACCATAGAAAAATGGTCACTGCTGGTGCCGAAACGGCCGCTGAAAGGATTCGCTGCACTGCGTTTTGACGGAAGAACTCGCTCCATTGGCGTCGACCAGTACTGTTGTCTGCCACCGCAGTCATGACGGCCTGCTCCTCGACAGAAGCAAAGTCTTCCCGTGACGAGTTCTGCATCTCGTCTCTAGGTGATCGGAGCACAAGTCCAGGTCCAGTATCAGCCATGACGGCATCGCGATAGACGCCAATGGATCCTCCTCCTCCTCTGTCGACAGCCATGACAAAGCGACTTGGCGAATGACGCTGAGACCAGCCACCTTCCCGATAACGGTTATCCGGATGATCTCGTGTCCGGACGAGTTAAAGTTACCAGTAACTACCACTCAAAACCGCAGGCCATAGTATCGGGAGAAGACGATAGTGGCGAACATCAGGGCGTCGACGCGGTCGAGCAAGCCGCCGTGGCCCGGAATCAATGAGCTGGAGTCCTTGACGCCTGCGGCGCGCTTGAGCATGCTCTCAAACAGATCGCCCAGCCGGCCGACGATCACAGCCACGACTGTATAGGCGACTTTCGCCCCGAGCGAGCCTGGCAACTCGAGAATCTCGGAGGCTGCGACCATGGCCATGACCCCGAAGACGATAGCGCCAAGCGTGCCCTCAGGGTCTTTGCTCTTGGAGAGATGTGGGGCCAACGGATGGTAGTACGGATACTTGAAATACGCGAGGGTCTTGCCAACAACATACGCGCCTGTATCGGATGCCCAGACGACGTAGAGTGACGCGATCAGCAGTTTCCGATAGAGAGAATGATGCGTATCCTCCACAAAAGCGACGATCACGGAAAGCGGCCCCACGACGTATACGAGACCGAGCACGTCCAGCATGAAGGCCACATAGGCTTCAGGACTGATGCGAGACGAACCGAGCCGGAACAGAATAATGACAATGATACTGCCAAGAAACGTTTGTCTCGTCATGATCACCAAGCCGCAGTCGCCTTCCACCGTGGAGCATAAGGCCGAGTGCATCGTGAGGAGAACGAATACAAAGTAGTTGATGAGCGTCACGACAGCAAACTGCCAGTCTGGTGTCATGCATGCGCAAAACCCGGCGATTAAACCCGAGATGACTGCAAATTCCCAACGCGACTTGTAAAATTCAGTCGACTGTAGCTCCTCAAGCCACTGCACTGTCAAAAGAAGTGCAGTAGACGATACCGCACACAAGACTGTCGCGACACCGGCTGCAGCTAGAATGTTATACCCATGGAAAAATCTTTGTGCTACGGTAGTAATCGCTCTGCGTTGAAGCGTTCCTTCGTGCGGTCGCGGTTCGTTTGTAGTAGCCACGTCGTCTTGATTGTCCGTAGTAATATTACTTTCGTCGCTATGCATATTTTGACCACTTGTATCAATTCCAATGCTACTACTCACGTTCTCAAATGTTTGTAACCCTTTCATAATCCGCACTTGAATTCGATTCGCCAAGCACGCGTACTCGTAGGAGCAGACACTGGTCGCGAAGCTGCATACGGTAGTCGTCGCGAAGGCGGGTGATTGCCACAGAAATGCCGTCACGAGAGGTACCAGCACAACGGCTGAAGCGATACGTTGCACTACATTGGAGCGCACCACCTGAATCCAGGTTCCTTTCCAGCATGATCCAGAAGTTTGCTCCATACGGGAGGCAGCTTCTGTCTGCATTGTCACGTCTTGGACGTACGGAATGTTTTCTTGCGGCGAGTCGACGCTCTCGACCTGCATTCTAAGACCTTTTATCTCGATCGTGCTTGTAATCTTGTCCCGGTGTGTGGGGAAGAAGTCACTATTCCACTTTGTGGTTGGTTATGAGACGCGGCGTGTTCCAAGTGTATACATGTATACATACTCGCTAGGTGTGCAAAGCGTAGTAACGAGAAAACACGACCGTAGCGAACATGAGTGCGTCAATGCGGTCCAGGGCGCCGCCATGTCCTGGGATCAATCTGCCCGAATCTTTCACCCCCGCAGCGCGTTTCAGCAAACTCTCAAATAAATCGCCTAGACGCCCCGCGATGACTGCGATGATTGCGTATGCCACTTTCGTACCGAACGACCCGGGTAAGTCCAGGATATCCGACGCCACAACCATCGCTACAATCCCGAACGCGATAGCACCCAAAGTCCCTTCGTAATCCTTGTTCCTGGACAAATGCGCGGCGAGTGGGTTGTAGTATGGGTAATTGAAGAAGGCCAGTGTCTTGCCGACCAGATAAGCGCCTGTGTCAGACGCCCACACAATGTACAGCAGAGCAATGAGCAATTTCCGGTAGAGAATCCGAAGATCGTCGTCCACAAACGACACGAGAATGGAGAGCGTGCCCGTGATGTACACCAAGCCCACCACATCTAGCATAAACGTCACAAAGGCTTCAGCGTTACTACGCGACGACGCGAAGCGAAACACCAGAACGACCACGAAACCAATGAGGAAGACGTGCGAAGTACCGATCTCGAGGTCACAGTTGGCTTGGTTCATTGGGCACGCAATGGAATGGAGTGTGAGGAAGATGAAGACCACGTACTTGATGAGCATGATGACTCCGTACTGCCAGTCTGGCGTAAAACACGCCGAGAGGCCGACGACAAACCCCGTGGCGATAGCGAACGTCCATCGGTAGCTATAAAACTCTGTTGTGTGCAGTTCGTGGATCTGCTGGATCGACAAGAGCAGTGCAGAGCTCGTGACTACGCATATGAGGAGCGCAACCAACCCTGCAGCTACCCACTCGTGGCCGTAGAAATACCTTGCCGCGAGCTCCGTAACTGCACACCGATTCAATCTGTCTTCCTGGTCTCTCAACTCGCAGTCCACGACTGCGATCTCCCTGTTCTCCCTCTCGGCCTGCAGCTCCCTTGCAGTCACATGCGACGCGCGTCCTGCACTTCGTATCCTCGCGGCGGACTCCAAACTGCCCCTCGGCGTCTGTCGTCGTGTCGGTGACATGTCGTCGTCCTCACCGCCCGCACTCTCGCTGCTGCCATTGCTTCTTGTATGATGGTACATTGTGTCGCTGCTGAGCCTTGAGCACCTGCTCACGCCCTCACTGGGTCCTTCTACGGCCTCCAACCTAGTCAGAATCCTCAGCCGAATGCGGTTCGCCAAGCACGCGTATTCGTACGAGCACGTGCTCGTCAAGAAGCTGCAGACTGTCGTGGTCGCGAATGCTGGTGACAGCCATAGAAACACTGTCACGGCCGGTGCTAATATCGCAGCGGAGATCACTCTCTGCACCGCATTGTGGCGGAAGAACTCGGCGCATTGTGACCGCGTGCCGCCAGTGCGGAGTCGCCGCGACGAGGCGGTAGACCGTGGGGACACGGACACTTCGCGGACATAGGGGAATTCAGCATGTGGAGAGCTCATTGTCCTGCTGCAGGAGGCGCTCGCAGGCTCCGTTGGCGACGAGAAGACGACGTCAGTGTCGGCGGTCATTTGCCCGGTGATTAGTGGCGACTAAAAAGCCCGTCACGTTGCAAGGACATGAGTTGCTTGTGACGTCGAATGTAACATTTATCTGACGACGTGATGGTCATTTATGTGGCAGTAGCCAACTTCAACAAAAGGGCAACTTGTGTGGTTCACACTTCAGTTGGCAATTGGCTCAAGAGGGAGAAAGCGGAGAATGGACGTGGCGACGAGGGTATCGGATCTGTGCGATGAAGTGCAGCGATTCGAGGATGTTTATGGACCGCTGGTGAAGCAGGTGGTGGCGATGGAGAGCGAGTGCTTGGAGATGGACGCGACGTTGGCGGCGGCGACCCCACGGGCATACTACGATCGAGTGCTGAGCAAGCTCGAGTGCACGGGTGAGGACAAAATATTACTGCTAGAAGCACTGAGTGACCCTCCTCTCGAGTCGAGCGCGTCAGAGGAGCACGCGATGGGCGAGGCGAGTACTGGAAGATTCTTCACCTCCGAGAGCGACCACAACCCGATCTTCCGGTAGTTAGCAGCAAGACGAGAGTGCGAGAACGGACGATGAGAGTATACTGGAATAGTGGCTCCGGTTGGTGAAGAAACACAGCTTTTGTGATGATATTATTGGTCTTTGTGGGAGCGATGGAGACCGATCTGGCACGGAAAGCAGCTCAGCTTGACGCTGTCACGCCGACCAAAATGATGGACCGAGTGAAGTGCAAGTTGTCGTGGCTTGGAGATATCTCGCTGCTGTGTTGACACGCTGTATGACAGACCGCTTGCTGCGTTCTCCGTTACACCAATGCGGCAGTTTGTTCTGCTAGAACCGGGGTCTGGACCGCGTGAGGCCAAGGTTAACATGGCTGCTGTGGCGTGAGAAAAGAAGTTAGACCGAAACGAGGAGCAAGAGCCTCCTTGCCGCCGCCTGTCGATTGGGAATACCGTGAGAAGAAATCATGGAGTGATGGCAACCTGGAAAGGTTTGGGCGCTGGGGCAGACGATTGACTACTACTCAGTGAGTACTATGTAGTTCGAGTGTAGTACCGGTAAGCTCAACGAGCTGTTACTTGCACTAATGCAGATATTAATACTTCGAAGTAGTAGTTACTAATGGTACCGGCATTAAAATATATTATGTCATACTCCAACAGCCGAGTAGCGCGAGAAAACCAACGTAGCAAGCATCAACGCGTCGATGCGGTCCAGCATGCCGCCATGGCCAGGTATGAGTTTCCCAGAGTCTTTAACACCTGCCGCACGCTTCAACAAGCTCTCGAACAAGTCTCCTATCCGCCCCGTGATCACCGCCACAATTGTAATGAGCACTTTGGAACCAAACGAGCCTGGAAGGTCTAGAATCTTAGAAACCACAGACATGGCGCCAATCCCAAACACTATAGCTCCAATGGTTCCTTCGTAGTCTTTGCTTTTTGACAGATGGGCGGCGAGCGGGTTGTAGTACGGATATTTGGCCAGATCGAGCGCTTTACCCGTGATATAAGCGCCAGTGTCGGAAGCCCAGACAATGTACAACAAGGCGATCAAGAGCTCGCGGTAGAGAACTCGGCGTTCATCATCCACGAAAGCCACGAGGATGGACAGCGTACCGGAAATGTAGAAGAGGCCAAGCACGTCCAGCATGAACGTGAGGACAGCCTCAATCCCGCTACGACATGCAGCGAAACGACAGATGAGCAACGACAACATCCCAACAAGGAAAGCGACTTCGGGGTCGAGGCCAATTCCACAGCTGAAATCATTAAGAGGACAACCCGTCGAGTACATGGCGAGAACAGTAAAGACCCCGTACTGCACCAGAACAGTAGACGCGTATTTCCAATCAGGCGCCATGCAAGCACAAAATGCAGCCACGAAACTTGTGGCGATGGCGTAAAACCAACGAGACTCGTAGAATTCCGTGGACTGGAGGGTTTGAACGTGCTCAACTGCGACAAGAAACAACGTTGACGAAGCTGCAGAAATCACCACCGAGAGGCACGCGGCTGCCAGCATTTCGTTCCCGTAGAAGTAGGTCGCAGCTATTTCGCTGACAGCGTGGCAGCTTAGTCTTACTTCCTGACTGCGCAGTTCATCGTCGACACGTGCTGTCTCCTCCTGCTGACGCGAGCGAAGATCTGTCTGCAAAAGTCGTAGTACTGGCAGTCTTAGGTTGCCTTCAAGATCAGTACTTGTTTCACGCCGTAAAGACTGTGACAAGTCACTTCTAGCATCTTGCTCGGCTGTCTGACTGGAGACAAAACTGCCACGGTTGCTATGCAAATGCACCTCGTTATTCCATCGAGCCCCAGCCGGATCTTCGTTCCAAATGCCTTCCAGGGCTTCCAGTCGCGTGAGAATTCGCAAGCGTATACGATTCGATAGGTACGCGTACTCGTAGGAACACGCGCTCGCTACGAAGCTGCAAACTGTCGTCGTTGCGATGGCTGGAGAGAGCCACAAGAAGGCCGTTACAAGCGGAGCCAAGACGAGTGCCGACATGACTCGCTGCACTGCGTTTAGCTGGAAGAATGCCGCACATTTGTTCCATCTTGTGCGGCGACCGGGACGTGATGCAGACAACACAGACATATATGAAAGATACTCGTCCTGTGGAGAGGGTAGCGCATCTTGGGGGCTCTGGGGAAAGGTTTGGGCGTCCGAACGTCTTGGATCACTGCGGCGACAGCCATTCGTTGGTGCAGCATGTATTGGTGAGAAGCACATTAGGTAGCTAGTCAGGAAATAGCGTTTTTGGCGCATTGAACCGTCTCGAGATGGAGCGGTTACTTACCAGTTGAGCGTCGTTTCCAGTGCAACTTTCCCATTAATTAAAACTAGTTAAGACGTTAGAAAGTCTACGGGTTGGTTTTAATGGTTAAAAATAATGCCTGACCAGTCTGTACATTGCATAAGATGTCTTTAGGCGGCTCCAACGGCACCATCCAAATGTCTATATATCCTCCATCACCATGGTTGACTGCCGCTAACCACGGCAGCTAAATATTGGTAAATCATTTCATACTGCTCCTGGATACACACCAGCATCACCAACAACGCAGTTAGTCTCGAGTGGCACAACTCGAGGTCAGAAAGGGACGTACCGGGGTTTGTACCATGCCAGGCCGCTGCGAGCGCAGGCGGTACACAACACGCGGAATATCCAGCGCCTGCTGCATCGCTCGTGCATTCTCCTCCTCACTGTCACATGTATCCGTAAGCACCCGATGTAGCTGCTTCAGCAGAATGTCAATGGCAATGAACGTGCCGGACCGTCCGATGCCGGCGCTGCAGTGCACCACGACTCGAGCATTCACCTTATGCTGCCTCGAAGCATCGTTACGATAGCTATTGACCGCATCCAGCATCGGTGCGATGACCCGGAAGTCACGCAGCACGCCATGATCGGGCCACGTCATCAGCTGGATGTGCTGAATGACGCGACTCTCGATCTCCAGCCCCCTTTCATCTACCTTCCAGACCTTAAACCGCCTCACAATGAACCCTAAGCTCGTAGGATGCTGCTCTTCGTCCATTATTTTGACCTGGACACCATCAAAGTCCACTGGCTGTCCTCGAGGGTCCCAGTACAAGTCAGCTTTCAGCCGCTCTCGCTCCACAAAGTTCGTGAGCATGAGCACTACATGCACGTCGCACTGCCACACCATGTGCCAGAAGTCCCGGATGGCGGCGGGCACCGGTGCGCAGCAGGCGACGTAGCCCCCGTCAATGTAATTGGCGTTGATGTAGTCGTCTCCAGGCTCGGGAGACGCTGTCGCAAGCTTCACACGCGTCTCCTCGAACGGCAGCACGTCCCGGTACCGGTTCTTGGACCTAGTGGCTTTGGTTTGCGGCGTCAGCGCCTCCTCGTAACCTGGGGCCTTGTCGATGCTCCAGCAGAGCTCCATATACTCATGCTCGAAGCCCGAGGTGCCCGAGCGGCTGTCGCGGTGCTGAAGCCGGTGCGTCTTAGCCAGGAACGCGTCGATGGCGGCGCTGGTGGCCGATGAGAGGCTGGTCCTGGTGGCTAGGGCATTCCGCAGCAATGCAACGCCAGCAGAAGACCGAGTGGGTGGCGCGTCCATGGGCAGGAAGGGGGCGGAGAAGGCGCTCGCGACAATGCTACACCTTCGCTGCAGGAATGGTTGCGATTGCCACATTGGACACCACCGAATACGTACGAACGACTACAGCCACCGGATGAAGCTGTTCGTGGCGTCATCTAGTGTGGACCACATACTTGTTAAATATCGTCATGTTTTGATTCCATTTTGCGTTTTTACAGCGCCGCGGCAAAGACAAGCTCCGTTCCTGTTACGAGATGGAGACAACACTGCAACGGCGATGGGCGCGCTTCGCCGAGGAGGATTTGGGTACCTTCGTCACCTGCTCGGTGCTATTCACGACCTTCCAGTTGGGCAAGGAGTTCCACGCGACCAAGGACAAGCTGCTGCCCGCGGCCCAGCGCCTGGCGCTCGCGGCGCGCCGCACGGGCCCCAAGGTACCGCTGCTCGTGTGCTCGGCCGCCGTGGGCATTGCTGGCATGAAGCTCTCGGTTGCCGCTGTGACCCACTACCGTCAGGACTTTTCGCGCGACAATGTACTCATGGCCTTCCCCGTGTGTGGCGCACTACTCAACGCGCACCGCGGCTCGCGAGCGATGGCAAAGGGTGCGCTTGCCCTCGCTGCTCTGGGCTACGGAGCCGACTACGTCTTCGGCATCTACCACCGCATGGAGTTCGAGGACGCGCTGCGCCAGCACGAAGAAGAGCAGGCACTGTTGCACAACTATCAGACGTCGCACCGCCTCGAGCTCGAGCCGTTCGGGACAACCTCGCGCGAGTGGTGATTGGTGATCAGCATCTTACCCATTATCACAGAGATGTTATCGGATGGCAACAGTTCCAAGCAGGCATTATCACGCTCGCCATTGCCGCGGCGAAATTGATCGGTACATTATGTTAAATACAGCGAAAGCATCCCCCCCTCGTCTTGTCAACATATGAGCTCGGTCCCCTTCAAAGCTGTGGTCGAAATTAAACTGAGCAAATCACCCGAGCACGTCCTGCTGACCCCACAATTTGGCCCTCGTACACATGTACTGTACACATTACTACGTAGTACTACTACATACAGCAATTTAATTACTGTTAATATTAGAATAGTACATCAGCGCTTTCCAAAACGTGGGCTAGGGGTAATCTCGATGCTCTTATATTCGAAGGAAGAACGGACGATGAGCGGACGCAACATGCACTTCTCATGCTTTTATATGCGATTGTTGCTCCTTTTACTAGTTCGCACCTAATTGTTTCAAGTAGAAGTATTCTTGCTCCTTGGTTGAAACAATAAGATATCCATGCCTGAGCAAAGAAGGAACCACCGCATATAAGAGTGTGGTGAGTATCCGTTATGTCCGCCGATCTTCCTTCGCATATAAGAGCATCGTGAGTACCCCTACCCACTTTAGACAGCAGTAATGCTATATAATTATATATATACAGTACAGTAAGGTACCTTGACGAGCTGCAGGCCGCCGGCCATGACGGACAGGCCGGCGTAACTCTTGGAGTCGCGGTTCAGGAAGCGCCGCCACCGGCGATGGACGTGTGCGGCATGCCCGAAGGCCTTGCTCGGCGTCGTTGATCCGCTGTCGTCACCTCCCGATCTAAGTATGTACTATATAGTACATTATCGCTCTCTCTAAGGATGTCTAGTGGTACTCTCGCTGCCCTCTTATGCACACGTTGAGCGGACGGTGTAGCAAAAACCAAACGCTCATCCGCTGGCGTACGAGGAAAGAAAGAATGCGGGAAATTAGCGTGTTTTTAATGTTTCCACCTGGCTCTCCTTTTTATTTAAGGTTGGGTAAAACAATGCCTAAAACAGCAGAAAAATCTCATCAATCCTCTTCTCCTTGGCGCCTTCATACTCCATAGCTCTCCACGACAGAATCATCACCATCACAGGAGCGGCACATAACGTTGCTGTATAGCTTCGTTCTCGCCTCTTCCACCATCCGTCACCATGTAGAATGTCCCAGCACCAGATTGATCGGATCCGCATGCAGTGCCTGCACGATAGCTCCATATTCGGCAAGTGATAGATGGTAGAACATTGATGATAAAATTCCTCCAGCCAACATCACGGGGGATGCATTGACCCCAACGACCAGACCTGAAAACCAAGCTCGCATTGCAACGCCAGACGCAGCAGCATTTGCTCCCTGTGCAACTGGAGCAACAGCAACCCCAGGCACACCAGCAACTCCAGGAGCACCAACAACCCCGAGACAAGCCTGCAACGTCGCATCATCTGCCCAGTCAATCGCAATTCCAGGATAATTTTCATCCCGCACCTCCATTCGCTGCGCCCACTCATCCCAGGTCGCATCACAATGCGAGTCTTTGATCGGAATTCTTCTTTTTCTCACTCCTTTATTTCTGTCGTGGTGGCTGTTGCTAACCCCGCCTTCACCCGTTTTCGCGCCATTCTTCTTGTCGTTTTACTGCCATGTCTCGGCGGGGAGATTGACAGTATTATAGATTCATGATCTGATTGGATAAAAGCATGAATTAATGGAATTCCACCAGTTGCGAAATGATCGTCAAATAGAATATCACCCAGATATCCGTGCGCGACATCGAACGAGGCACGTTTTGTTTGACTTGGCTTAACTATGCATAGGGGTAGTTTGGCGGGTACACCCCGCGACAACTAAACGAGGCACTCATTGGTGATGTCACCAAGCGCATGCCGCTTGGGCTGTTCCGACGAAGCTGTGGGCTGCCTTCATGCGCTTGAGCGCCGCTCGGATGGTAGCCTTCTCCAACCTGGCTGCCTGCTGCTTCTCTGCCGTGCGCCGCTTCGCCGCTTGGTGAAGCTGCGGATCCGGCGAGCAGCAACATCTTCACCCGCATGTCCCGGCGCTCTTTCGACTCTCGCGCTGCCGCAGCCTGTTTTATAGCTTTGGCTTTTCTCGGTCTCCTAGGGTGGCTCTGCGCAGCGCCGGGAGGCTGCATCTTCGGGTCGAATGGCTTTCTGCTCTGCATTCATATTGATCACGTCCACCATATCCTGACTGGTGAGAAAAACACCTTCTGTCATATTGGGCGTGATGACGGTTCCGCGTGGGCGGGGCTTCTCCTGAGACATTGCAACTGTCTTTGCATGATGCGCAACTACTTGAAAAGCATCGAAAAACAACCCCTGGTGCTTCAGTTGCTTCTTTTGACTATCGGTAAGATGCGGTCGATGCCCGAGGTCTCCGGCGCGGCGTGATGCGGAAGATTTTGCTTACGCGAAGATGAAAGTGAGCCCATCATTCAGTCCACATCGAAGGGGTAAATACCCGTCTTGAAAAAAGCGCCACGAATCCTTGTCTTTGTAAATGACCGGAGGAATGGAACGCGCGAGAGAGCTGGCACATCATCTCGAACCGGTGACGCTGCATCCCCCAGGCCTTTGCTCGCTGGAAATGCCACCACAGCTAACGCGTATTCTTTTTTGTAGTCACTAAATAGTCCGACATCTAGTGGCTGAAGAAAATGAGATGTATGGGAGGGCAACAAGAACAGCTTGATGTCATTAGCGAGCACAAATTTCACGCTGCGCTGTGAAAGATGAGAGTAGTGACCGTCCATAACGAGAAGCTGCGAGCGAGCGGGGCCAATCTTGCCAACGAAAAACTTGAGCCAGTAGAAGAAGACGTTTCCATGACGTTAGTGCTCTTGGTCATTGCACACATCGATCCATCAACGGCCTCATCCAGCCACTCCTTTTTCAAATTCTCTCCAGCGAAAATGTCTATGGGAGGGATTCACTCGTCTGCAGCATTGATGCAGCCCATTACCAACACGTTTTCTCGGTCATGAGAGCGACGGGTATTTGCTGCGAGGCGGCGAGAGCAGAGGACACGAACTCTTGTCGCTCCTTGGGCGCACGTGCCCGTCTCCACACGCACTCGGGAGGCAGACCCGCAGTGCTTTCTTTAGTCGAAAAGCATACCCCCTCACTATCGCTTCCGTAGAGTGCTCCGCTCTCTTGCCGTCCCGGATCTGCGGCTTTCGGTAGGACATATCGGCTTTGTGCCGCTTGACGAAGCGCTGGACCCAGCTTTGTTTTAGGAAATTGAGCCGGCACGCCGTCGGGGTTGTGGTCGAGAGCATACTGGCGGATCATACAGCGTAGTTCCGGCTCCTCGAGGCATAATCCCATGCGCGAGCGTGCCTCAATCACCTCTATCAACCCTTTCTCATAGCTCCGTGACAAGTATTTTGTCTGCCCCCCTTGTCGTGCGTGGATTGCCATCGTGCCATGAAGACGCCGCCGCAAGGCTTCTAGAACCAGCCGGAACATCCTGGCCGCCCCACGGATGGACTCGCCGTTCAGCACAGCGCGGAGTGCTTGCTCCCACGGAGGCTCACTTGAGGTCATCACGGGCTCTCCGTGGCAAATCTTGAACTGACTATACAAGGGATTTTCCCATTATTCTTCGAATCGAGTGCCTCGAAACATAGTACGCCTCGTTCGATGTCGCACACGGATACGGTTTCGCACCGATATCTCACTAAATAAACGCAAAAGGTGTCCACCTTCGTTCTCGTTATCAGAAGCGATGATATCAGCGATCCTGTGTTATGAATTCAGAAAAATGTTGTCCAGCTGTCCAGATCCAGCTCGTAAAAACAATTCCATTATACATTTACACGATTTATACATCCCCCCTCCATACGGCAAAGTGGATTGATGAGATTTTTCTGCTCTTTTAGGCATTGTTTTACCTAACCTTTAATAAAAAGGAGAGGCAGGTGGAAACATTAAAAACACGCTAATTTCCCGCATTCTTTCTTTCCTCGTACGCCAGCGGATGAGTGTTTGGTTTTTACTACACCGCATAAGAGGCCAGCGAGAGTACCCCTAGACACCCTTAGAGAGAGCGATAATGTACTATATAGTACATACTTAGATCGGGAGGTGACGACAGCGGATCAACGACGCCGAGCAAGGCCTTCGGGCATGCCGCACACGCCCAGCACCGGTGGCGGCGCTTCTTGAACCGCGACTCCAAGAGCTACGCCGGCCTGTCCGTCATGGCCGGCGGCCTGCAGCTCGCCAAGGTGGTGAGCTCGCACAAACGCGCCAAAGGCATCGCGTACCTGACCAAGAAGACGGCAGCGAAGCTCCCAAAGCTCATGGTGTATCCGTTGGTCCTAGGCGTCACGGGCGCCGAGCTCCTGGTATGGGGCACATCGTACTTGAAGGAGGGGAAAGACGACGAGACAAGTAAAGTTGCACGTGACGCCAAGTTGGCCCCGGCGGCGTTTGTAATCTACGGCACCACGCTCAATTCCGTGTACCCGCTGGTCGGTCGTTGGCGTCGTGTGCGTGGATGGCTGCGCCCCCTCAAGTGGGGAGCTGTCGGGCTGGCTGTTGATTATGCCGTCACGAAGATCACGGCGGGTCAGTCCAAGACACAGACCCCGGCTTTGCTGGAGGTCGACAAGGCATAGTCGAGAAGTCTCATCTTGCAATGTTTTAGGACGTAGAAAACTTGTGTGGCAACAACTACTTATCATATAGAAGACAAATATGGTGGATTTCCCCAATGATATCGTTGCTATTTGAACCTATACGAGCGCATTCCATGGCCGCCGGCTCTAAGTTCGAGTTTGGCTAAAGTTGCACCGAAATGGATTGGCCGACCCCGGCGGTGACACCAGCGCTCTTAAGAGAGCTTGTCTGTCAGTCGAAGGTTGTTCATTTCCACTCTTTCTCGGCCAAGAGCTGCATTTAATCTAATTGTTAATGAGATTCCTCCTTCTCTTTGCAGTAATACTCGCTCTCAACTGCATCGCCGGTCAAGAATGCGACGCCCCAGTCAACACACTCACAACATCTTGTGGCAACGACTCTTGCGGCGCGTTCGAGCCTTGTCTGGTTTACAACAGTTCGGAGTGCTCACAGTCTACGTCCAGTTCCAGCTTAACCGACTTGACCACAAACTGCACTAGCAATGTCAAGGCAGTGTGCAGCTACACGTGTTTCCGAGCTTTTGGCACCTACAATTCGGACCCGACACACTTTATCTTTCTGGTACCATACGACACGAAAGACGACGACATTTATGCCACAGCAAGCAACGATATCATCACTGCCATCGACCAGCTTACGTTGTCCCGTCAAGCCACAAACGTATGGATCCAGGGAGGTGGTGAGTACCAGCAGATCACGAAAGGCAGGGTGGTCAAGCTGGAACTAGCACACAACATGCTCACGTCTCAGTCTCAAGTGACATCGGTGAGTTTAATATCCATGAACCTCTCAACGTCCATTGATGTTGTACCCAAAATGGTGCCAAACTCGGTCACAGCATTATCTCTCTCCAACACGCTTCTCACGGCATTTCCTGCACACCTCGCGTCGCTCACGAACGTCGTGACCTTGTACGTTTCTAAGTATGTACCGGTAGCTCGAACATGGCAAGAGATGGACTAACTCATTGCTGTATTTCCCACCTGGCAGACATCTGAACGATAACAATATCGCGACTGTACACTCGAGCATTACGTGGGAGAAGCTGGTTGTGTTGTACGTATCTATATATTGGATACAAGTTGTATGATACAACTTGTTTAATTTGATTATTGAAACCCGGTATTTTCATGTGTGACAGGGACCTGAACAACAACAATTTGGCTAAATTTGAGGGCAAGTTTCCGGGGTTGACTGAACTGTAAGTTTTGTGTCGAGATACTATTTTTTATTCCGTCGGTTTATTGAATCTAATGCATTCTCGACAGGTATCTGAATGACAACAATCTGACGGAGATTCCTTCGGTCGTCTTCACCCTCCAGCATCTCACGAAACTTACCATTCAGAATAATCCCTTATCCAGTCGATGGTTTACCGTATCGCAGATCACTTTCCTCCAGGGTCTGACTAGCTTGGATCTAACAAATACCGACTTCCAGAGCTCCGTTGACTGTAATCTCCCAGAGCAACGACGTATTGGAAGCAACAACGTCGTCATATGTGTCAGTGAGCTGAATGCAACCTCGACTTCCTCTGCTTCCAGCTCCTCGGCATCGTCATCAACATCCAGCAGCCTCCCGGTTTCCAGAAATTCCTACTCGTTAGGATCAACCAGTGCGGATACCGACCGGTCTACCGGTGATGATGAAACCCGTGCGCAGCTTGAGGTGACAATTACCGCGGCCTTAATCATTCTCGTTGTTTTTACTGGAACAGCTATTTACTGCTGGAAACAACGTAACCGGGAAAAACCTAACGGCGTCTACAACACCATACACAGAACTTCCAGCAAGCCGCAGGTTATTTGGAACGATTTTGATCTTCTCACACTCCAAATCAACGATGACGATATCCGGGACATCCGAGTCATCGGAACTGGAGCTTCCACTGTCGTATGGCTCGTCCGGTATCGCAATTCCATTCTACTTGCCTCCAAGCGTTTACGTGAAGATGTTTCTGCTGTGACAGAACACACACATGCTTTCGTGGCAGAGATTAAGCTGGTTGCTAAGCTGGAGCACCCGAATATTGTGGCATTCATCGGTGCAGCTTGGACTATGGGATCGGACATGCAAGCTCTATTTGAATTCGTCGAGAACGGAGATCTGTGTTCGTATCTGTCACCTTCGCTGCCTCGTTACTGGACGCGAGTCAAGCTGCAACTTGCCGTCGACGTGATTGAAGCTTTGGTGTATGTTCACGCCTTTAATCCTCCATTGGTACACCGAGATTTAAAGTCACAGAACGTTTTGATTTCCGCGGATATGCAAGCGAAACTTACAGATTTTGGTGTTTCGAAATTCCAGTCAACAAACGGTACTACGACAACAAAAAACGGTACAAACCGATGGCTTGCACCTGAAATCATCTCCGGCAGCAGCGAGTACAACCAGTTTGCAGATATTTTCGCGTTTGGTGTTCTTCTCTCGGAATTCGATACGCATGCGTTTCCGTATGATGATGCGGTTGGCAGAAATGGTAACAGGCTCGAAGACGTCGCTGTTTTGCAAATGGTGGCACGCGGGAGTCTTCGACCAACGTTCAGTGACACGTGTCCTCCACTTATTTTGGAACTGGCCAAGCAATGTATGGCCCAAGAGGCTCGAGATCGTCCTCCTGCATTGAAAATCGCCTACGCACTCCGAACACTGCAGCGGGATGCATTTAACTTGTAGTGTTTTTCACTAACAGAGTACTAACTTTTATAGTAATAATATTCCGTCCACGTTGGAAGCACCGTGTTTTTTTTTAGGACCTCAAACAATTATTGCGCGCTCTTCGTGCAGCCGGTATCAATCCTTACTGAAGGGGAGGGTAATGATTGTCATTGATATAGAGTTGATGCCGAATAATACAAGTGACGACGTAGTAATTGAAAAAAATCTCGACACTTTTGCCCGGCCAATCTTGTCATTTCCGCGTCCAAAGCTGACAGCTTTTGGTTTGGGCGACAGTAGGGTTCCCAATATTAGCTTTACCACTATCGTATTTGCAATCAAAGTTAACAAATCCACAATCAAAGTCGTCAAAATCATTTTAAGAGGCATGCCGAGAATTCCCGCGCGCGCGAAACTCAATGGATGGCCGAGACTACGTGTGCGCACGGCGCGCAGCGCGGCCTCACTTATGAATTCGCCTAACATCGCGCAGATGCCCTCCCAGTCGACACGCAAGCGCCACACGCCGCAATAACGCCTCCGCGTCCTCGACGCCTTCAACTCCGGTGGGGACTGGTAGGCTGTCGTCCAGCATAACGGATTCCCGCGAACCACGGCAGCGTATCTCGTGAACTACGGCCGCGTGGACAATCTATGGCGAGGCGGAGCGAGAGCTGCCAAGATCACGCCTGAAATAAAGGCGCTCCTCGAGATCAGGCTTAATGAGTGCTGCACGTATGCACTCGGCACGTTGAGGCCATTGTTCTGGACGACTTCAACGTGACGCAATCGGAGACGACGATCCCTCGTCACCTGACTGGCATGCTCTTCACGATCAAGGAGGTGATGCATTTCATTTCAAGAGGTTGCTATAGGTTGTGAATTCTAACCGGCTCTGCTACTATGTTAATATGCTTGTACTGTGCGTAGACTCGCGTCGAACCGGCGACTTGCAACAGTGATAGCAATAAGGAGAAAAGAAAGCTTTTGCCGAAACACTGGTCAAGTACCAATACCAAGAAGACTAGATAGTGTACTTTGACGAGACTAACTACAACCTGTACGTCAAGCGTACGCGAGGCAGAGCTAAGAAGGGTAAGTGAGAGATTGAAAAGCTGCCTCCGTCCAAAAGTCCCAATTTGCAGATTCAATGTACGGTTTCCTCCGCGTAAATCGTGGTGGCTTACCGCACCCACCGCGGAAGCATCAAGATGCAGAACAACGCAGACTTCGTTGAGGAGCTCTACCAGGTCATCAAAGAATCGGACGTTTACAAGAATGAGTACGAGGGCAAGAACATCGCGATCGTTATCGATAATGCGACGGCGCACTCGCGACCGAGGAGCTCGTGTCCTCCCATGACAATCTGCGCCTGTTGCGCTCGCTAGGGGCCGTACAGACCAATGTAACCCGATAAAGAACTGTTTCAGCTCTCTGAAGGCTCACATTAAGCAGTACCTGGCCCTGGCGAGAGAAGAGATGCTGAACCCTGTGATGATCAGCAACGGCGAGCCGATCACTAAGACTGAAGCGCGCATGCACCTTCTCCAGCGCGCCGCGCATGGGAGTATGCCCAAGATCACGCAACGCATGGTCCAGAAGATGGAGCTCCACGCCGCTAAGTTTGTCAAAGTCGCGGTTCGTTTCGAGGACATTATGTACGGCGCGTAAGTATATGTGTATAGCATACATTGATGCCAACTTTGATTGTCGAAAGAAGAGTTGCACTGCTTAACTTGGTATCTCGAGCTCGCCCAATCTAAACTCAGACTACTTTGAGCGTTGATTTGTACAACATTGACCGGGCAAAGGTGTAGAAGCGGCTCGGCACCAAACTTATGCACCGATCTTCACTATCATGCACCCACGGTCGCTGGAAGTTATGGACGTGACGAGGGTATACGAAAAGCAGAAAACCCATGTCAATGATGTGCAAGATGCAGTGGAGGCAATGCACCGGGAGATAAGTGACAGTGCGAAGAAGCGACTCGAGCAATTCAGGGCTTGGCGTGCGAAGAAGAGCGGTGTGGCGATGCAAGACTTTGCAATTGGAGATTCGTGTTGGTCGCGCACATCACTGCACGCGCAACCAAGGTCGCCGTGCCCTGGCGTGACCCACGCCGTGTTCTCAGTGACTACGTCTTTGAAGTGCAGAACATATGTCCGCCGTTCGAAGTCTTGGCACACCATGCCTCGCGTTTACGATTTTATGCCGACAGCCATCGCGATGTGACCGAAGATCTGGTAGAACAGGGCATACATGGCGATGGTGGGCGCATCGTCTCCAAGCTGCTTCGATGCCGCATTGGCGCGGACTCGAGCAATCAAAGTTGAGTGGGTGGGACTCGATCCTCCCGAAGCCTCGTGGGACCCAGTCGCGATCATGCTGGAGGATGTGCCGGACCTGGTTAAATGCATCGTCGAGTGCGAAGGCACCGACTCCGACGCGAAAGCGATGTGGAACACACTTCTCGGCCGAGCAGGACGCAGCAAAGGCAATAAGGCCAAGAAGAAGAAGAAGAGGTAATGCTCTGCGGCTCAGAACTGTCACCCAACCGCATCTGAGCTGGCGCTGGTACGAACCCGAAGGATGGAAGATAACCCAAAGGATGCAGGGTGCAAGTCGCCAGTTGCGGGTGGAGGGGCTGGAGGTGAGGAGCAGGAGGCCGGAAGAGGGCAGATATAGTTAAGTGCAATGGATGTTGTAGGATTCATGGTAGGAATAGTTAGGAGGTACCAGAGGACCCTCCTAGCTGTAGGCACCGATGATAGCTAACTACCTCTTTATATATATCAGTTTGGGTTATACCTTATCATACACAAGGGCGTTCGAGTAGCTGCGAAGACTGCAAGCGAGAACAGATGGCCCCGAGCGTTGCCTGCAACAAATTGAGGCGAATAGTACTCCATGCAAGCAGTAGCCTAACGGAAACTGCGCCCCAGTACCCTCCCCCCCATTTGATCGTGCGGGCTATGCGCATTTGAGAGGCCGCATCGCTCAAAGACCGTAGGATGAAAGCAGGAGATGTCCCTTGCACAGGTGCACGTAACTAAGCTTGTTTTCAAACGTCCAACCCTATAAGCGAATATGACGCTATCATACAGGGTGGACATCTTCTGATTTCGACATCTAGCGAATGCTTCTGAAGCTAACGAACAAGTGTGAGTCCCATGCGCCGAGCTTTGTCGTCCATAAACCTTTGTCGTGTGAGCCACTGTCAACGGTGATATGCCCTTATCGTGCCAGATTAGTAATAATCTTGCGCTTGGTCTTCGAGCGTGTTGGTGCACTTTCAGTCTTTTGACATACTGCTGAAAAGAGTAAACACAAAAATATGTTTATCATAGGAAACTGTCGACGTGTCTTAGTGGCAATGGGTGAACTGAATGCCAAATTATCGTATATTATGTCACAGTCGCGTAGCGTCATGGACATTCGCTGAGGATCAAGAATTGCTACTCCGTGTCAACTGTTAAGCTGGCTGCTGCCTAGCAGTTTGGCAGAGACTGGACTACTACTTCATTTCGTCGAAAGGGAAGCACTGGTCAAGCGCCGAGAGCACTCCCATGCGAATGCCAAAGTAGAACACACACTGTCGCAGTAACTGAGGCGCGAACTCGCCGGGAGCGGCTCCGAGCCGAATCTGACTAGACATTCCATCGGATACCCGCCTTTGTAGTCTGTCTTGGTTCGGCCATTGCCCTTCCTCTTTTGTCGAGGCGTGAGGTGCGTCGGGTTTGTGTTGAACAATATATTGTGCGTGGCCGTGCCCAGCTTGTCCATCGAGACGGGGAACGGGTTGAGCAGCGCCTTGCCGTTCACGTACAAGAGTTCGGGTGTGTCATCCTCCACGGGCATGTACTGCACAATACTACCGCAAAGAGGATCCTCGTGCTTCTCCAGATCTTTATTCGTAGACGACGAAATATCGCCAACGCCCCAGGGGAGAAGAAATACTCTTGTTTAGCCAGCTAGTACGAGATCCAGAAGGTTTCCTTGTCCCCGTACGAGAACTCGAGGACAAAGTGCTGCTCTGTGATGAGGAAGAACATGACGTCCAAGGCTTTTCCAGCTCGTGACTTGTCAATTGGCACGAGCGACGAGTCTTGTTCATGCAACATCTGACGTCGCCACGCGTACGAAGTTTTAAAACTCAAGTGCTCTGAAGGAGTGGACCCCGGCGGCAATCCGTACTTTGCATAGTCTAACTGTTCAGCAGCTTCTGGAGGTACTGCTCGGCGTCGATATCTTGATTAAAGAACTCCTTGCTAGACAGCACGCGGTCATAGAAGAACGTCGTGCCTGTCCTCTTGTATCCTTCCGTAGTCCTCAACACCGCCGGGTCTTGCATGAAAATATCGCCAATATCCAGTAGTAATACTTCCTTTATGTCCGTGTGGTACACGGCCAGTGGTTTGATCTACCAGCTCCGGAAGTGCTTTGCGCGGTCTTGGGTCAGCTTGCCGTTGGCCACCAGGTCCGTACACACGTACACAATCTCCAGCTTGTTATCCGTATCCAGCAGCAAAGTCCGCGAAGCATTGGACATTTCTTCGGGAAACAGTGGTATATTTGGATGATCTCCGTGTTGCCTAAGCAGCGCAGCTCCCGCACGAGCGAAAGCCCCATGGGGACGGCCCCATTCCATTGTTCATGCACATGATGATGCCCTTGTCCTTGGATATGGGCCCTTGAATTTGCTGTTGCCGATTAAGCACTCCATCTGTGGTATCGGTGAACCTTCTCCGATGAAGGGTTTGTTTTTCACGCTCGCCAAGCTCATGTCCTTCTCGGGGGGCCCCGAGAAGGAATACAGCGCCGTTAATACCAACACAAGAGGCCCCACACAGTGCCACAGGACGCCTGGCGCCATGAGCATCGCCGCGCCGGGCTCGAGCCGGGCCAGCCTCCAGGTTCTGGTCCTTGGGCCGAGGCGACGAGCTCCGACTGGTCAGCGTATTGCCTCCGTCCAACATTATTGGAGAATGATGAAATGGATACAGTCGTGAAACACCAAACGTACCCATAATCAAGCATTGTGTGTGTTGTCTAACCGCATAAAAATGGACACCATTTGCTCTTCAACATACATTTATTATGTGGTTTTTGCTGCAATAAATATATATATATTTTGTGCCACGTTGTAAGACCTTGCCTTGTTGCCGGCGTACCACTGGCATGTCGTCGCAGTCGCGGAAGAGCTTCCGGAAGGGATATAGATCCACTCAAAGGACGTGCAGATAATCGTGGCGCCATTCGGGTCGGCAGCCGCTGCGTGGGGGCTCAGGACGGAGGTGCGGTTTTGGTGAAGCTGCATTGTCCCGTGAGCGACATTCTGTTCGGGAGAACGGCGCTTTTCACCTGGTAAAAGCTCAAACGCTTGACGATGACAGAAAAAGCTACCGCTACGAGACCCAGCGGAACGGAGAGCAGCGTAATGACGACGATCAGTTGTTCTCAAGACGATGCACGAGTCGTTGAGACCGTAGTACTTGGCTCCGAACATTGGCCGTACAGTAAGCAAACTCGCAGCGATAACCGACGATGGGCAGCATGTTCCTCGCGACGGTATCGGCGTAGCAACTACGAAAGGTGCCGACGTTCATTCCGACGCGTGTGGGATTTTCAGTATTGGCGTAATTAACGTGTTCCCAGATCGAGTTGTTACTGTAGTAGTTGTCACACGTCGCCAATGCTGCACATGTAGAAAACCATGAACTGAAAACGATAAAGGTTTTACGCTTACGTAAAAGTCGTTTTAGTCATTGGTGCTACTGCGTCTTCTCCCAGCGCCATATAAAGCACCAACGATTAGCATGAAGACGACAGCACCGACAATGCTGATAATGTTCCCAGCAAGGAGACCTCCAGCGTAATCCCCCACGGTTCGTAATCGTACAGCTTTCATATGTATATACTTGTTTTGACTTTGCCTTACACCCCAAAACGACTTTTACGCTTAGCGTAAAACCTTTATCGTTTTCAATTCATGGTTTTCTAATGTTGCTTAGGTCTTTCGTGATGCAGGAAAATCGCTTAAAAAAGACGACTATCTCGCACAGCAACGCAAGCCCATTTCTTGTGAGGGTTGAAAGCCCCTAAAAAAGTTGTCCCCAGCTTCAAATCGACGATGCAGACCGTACGTAACTCCAACAATTTCAACCAAAATCTGACTCGCAGTTTTATGGTTATCCAGGGGGTCAGACGACTTAGCCTCTTTAGTATCCCTCTACATACATCCCCTCTAAGTGGGTCACGTATTACGACAAGTAATAGTGCAAAAGATTCCTCTTTCTGCTGTTTGGACTTGAATTTGGAGTCAGGAATCAATTTAAAAAGCTCTTGAGCGCTAGCTACTCATGGCTGCGTTATGCTTTGCCATGAGATATTCGCCCGCAAGCACTGGGGGATATTTGGCCGGAGTGTCGGACGACTGGCACGTCGGGATGCACTCTACAAGTGTATCGGCATTTATATTGTGGAAGAAAGCGATGGACTGGCGACGGTTGTTGTTGCAGCCCGACGGCGGGTTAATAACACGATGCATCGTCGAGCGCCACTGATCATTGGTCCAGTGCTGCATGAGGTCCCCAAGGTTGACCATATACGAGTTGGCAGGAGCCTTGACATTGTGCCACTCGCCCTGTAGATCGCGCACCTGCAGTCCTCCAGGAGCATCATCTACTGCCAAGATCGTCAGACTACCGTAGTCCGTATGTGCCGATGCTCGGATCTGCGTCGTACCCGGTTCTTCTTGTTGATGCGGATAATTCCTTTAGATGCAACGAGTTATATATACAACGCGTTAGTCCAGCGCAAGAAAAAAATCCGTCATCCAGTCCAGACTTACAAGATCCTTAGTGATGACATGTGCTTGTCGATCTTCTTGTCGAAATAGTCGCGAGGTAACTGCAATGCACGCGCAAAGATCGTCATCATGACTACTGCGAGCTTCTCCATTTGGCGGTAATACGTCGTCATTGAGTCTTTGAAGCCCTCCGGGCCGTCCGGCCACTGCGCCGGGACATGGGGCTCTTGTCCCTCCGGTCCCACGCACACTTGGAACGTCTCCTTCAAATCGGGAAGAGCTTTGCCGTCGTCTTTCTCCCTTGAGTTGGATAAAATCTCGGCGCTCTCGTAGCCGTAAGGGTACTCAGACGTCATGGTCACTTGCTTCTTGACGGCCGCCGGTTGGTCGAAATAGTCCCTCGCAGCCTCGAAAGCCTGGGCGACTGTCGTCGACGCGATACCGTGGTTTGTAATGACGAGGAAGCCGACGTGACGACAGGCGTCAGCCACTTGGGCCACCACTAGCTGAGCTTCGGAGCTCGACGACTCGGACAAGAAAGGGGAAATATCGATCACAGGCACGATCATGGGACTGAGACTGGGGGTAAGGGACTTGACTGGGGCAGGATTGAGGTGTTCACGACTGAGAGAATTGAGGACTTAGCCGATTGGAATGCGGTGCCGATGAGGGGGCGGCAGAGCGGCGTCGGTTGGTGTGAACAAGTGGACGTTGAAGTTGACCCTTCCGCGAACGGGGGGCAAATGCACCAGCGACGGTACAACATTTCCAGTAGAAATATCACATCAACAAATGCTATATTTGAATGTCGATTTTACAATATGTGCCCATTTCCGCCTGTTTGTGGAGGGTGATTACACTCCCGTACAGAATATGACGGCCACTAAGTTTTTTGCTATAGCTTTTCTGCTACTGAGAGTTGGAGCTTGTTGTTTAGATATGTACCGTAGACACTCCAGAGAAGCATAGTTATGATGGGAAGTTTGCGAAGTTCGCGCTGCGAGGGGAGGCTCCCATACAAAAAAACGTATAGTGGGCCCGGACACAATTTACGGCCGGTCTTATGTATACAAAATTTAAGTCAAACGGCACGAAATGATAGAATCATTTATCAAAGCCACCACTTGGCTGGCAGGCTGTAGGCGCTCTCCGCACGGCCTACTTATGCTTTTGCTGCCATTCAACAACTTGATGGGCCGAGGACCATCGCTGACCGAGGCGGAGCGGGGGCGGATCCAAGGGCTGAGCGAGGGCGGCTTCAGCATCCGAGCTATCGCCAAGAAGATCAAGCGCTCAAGGGACTGTATACAGCGAGCCTGAAGACAGGCTCGACTCGGCACCGCACAGCAGGCAGGAAGCCTTCGCTCTCTCCACGGGAGACTCGCCGCATCGTTCGAAAGGCAGCCACTGGCGACTTCAGCTCCACGCGCCTGAAGAAGAAGCTTTCGTGCACGTGCACAGCTCGGACGATTCGACGCCTTTTGGCTGGCGTCGACTGGCTCGATCACGCCAAGATGGACAACACCCTCCCCCTCACCAAGCATCATAAATTGGTTCGACTAGATTGGGCTAAGCGCATGATTGTCCAGTCGGACATGTGGCTCCAGATCATCTTCTCCGACGAGAAGAGTTCAACCTCGATGGTCCAGATAGTCTGCGCCATTACTGGCGTGCCATACGACGGCCTACAAAACAGACTGTGCGTCGACAGAACGGTGGATCGGTAATGGTTTTGGCGAAGCTTGAGCGCATCTGCAAAGGCGAAGCTCGCAGTGCCCCAAGGGCGACAGGCGTCGGAGCATTACGTCTACACGGTGTCGGAGTACATGCTTCCTTTGCGCATCTCCATCATGACGTGGACTACATCTACCAGCAGGACAACGCCTCCATCCACTGCTCCAAGTTCAGGACTGAGTTCTTCGCGGACGGAGGCATCCGCGTTCTCGATTGGCCTGCTCGCTCGTCGGACCGATCGAGAATGTCTGGGCCATGATGGCTCAGATCGTCTACACAACGGAAAGCAGTACGACAGCGTCGCGGATTTGATAGCAGCCATTCTAGCGGCGTGGGAAGCTCTTGGCCTCGCTTATGGCCTCGATGCCAGGACGCAGTATCGAAGTTATCTCCAAGCATGGTAACACTACGCACTACTAACAGATACTGATTCTATCATTCCGTGACGTTTTTGACTTAAATTTTGTATACATAAGACCGGCTGTAAATTGTGGTCCGTGTCCACTTTACGGATTTTTGGGCAGTCTGGTGAGTACCTGAAAGCGATGTAGCAGATATCGTACCAATATTTGAAATATTGCGGCTTGATGATATCACGGCCGTAGAACTGATTTGAAGGGATCCGATGTCGCCAATCTTGCCAGAAGTCTTCGTAGTACTATTGGTGGTAGAAGCTGAGGACGAATTAACACCTGAGAAGTCTTTCGCTGAATTGAGAACCATCGCTTTAGAACCAGTAGCACCGCCCTCTCTTATGCCGAGGTAGTACGTTTGATTAAGTGTACTCCGCATCGACTGAATATTTCGGAATTAAAGCTTCTGGGTTTGACTTTCTCGACTCGAGCTATACCAGATGTGCAAATTTCATGGGGCTAACCTTAGTCCGGTCTCTTTCCAAATAGAGGTCCATAACGGCTCTAACGGCGCCTCATCAAATGCCAGCTGCATTGGTAATATTACGGCATTTGATCTTCGTTTTGGGACAGGTAATACGACTCAGATGACCGCTGGGGCCGAGTCGGGATCGGTACGACCTCTCCTTCCGGTCCATTAAATGTTCCTGACGTAGCTTCTTTCACGTTCGGGACGGGTAGTAGTACGGCCTACAGACTGAGGACTGACTCAAGAGTGACCGAGAGCGCTCTAAGCCCTATAGGCTATCGCGTTAGTGCTGTGTTCGGAAGATACATAGCTTGCACTTCAATGGCTACGACCTCAGACAGACGCCTCAAAAAGAATATTCAGATTGCATCTCTTGATCGTATCAAACGATTGTATGATAGCGTATGTCTGCTTATACGATTGGATTCAATCGGAGCATCGTCCGGATCAGGAGGTCGGAGTCTTAGCCCAAGATCTCGTCTCCGCACATTTGACTGATTTGGTGTCCGTTTTCTATAGAGATGATATTGAAGAGGGACCCGACCCATCGCTTGAGCCAGCAAAACAGCAGCTCAACGTTGGTTATAGTCGTGTAGCTGCATACAATATGAAGATGATTCAGTACTTAATTAATGAGATTGAAGATCTGCGAGCGATTATAAGATAAGCTTAATGTTTTTGATAATGGTAAGAACCGAAACGATCCATACTATCAAATGTTCAGCTGACTCAGTAAGCAATTCTTGGAGCTAATATAATCATGGGTTGCGGACCGAGTAAAGACCTCAGAACAAATTTGACTACGGATGAACCAAGTAAAATCATTAGTTTGACCTTATTAAAAGCGGATCAAATCATAGTTTTAGGTGATATCGTGTTTCTCCCCACACAGGGGCCCGATGGCGAATTTGCAATACTTGAGGTTAGTATTAGTAATAAAAAAATTAACGTATATCGTGGATATCGAAATAAACTCATGAGAAATGGAACAAGTTAGATGGCAAACGTTTTTACACTTTTTGTTTTTTTCTTTGGTTGGTAAGCCCATACTTCCCTACCTTGAGTCTGAGTCGATGCAACCACCTTCTTGTTAGTTTTGTTTAACAAAGTTGCCCACACAGCTGCCTGTGTCTTCTGAGGTCGATCGTTGATGATCAGGCTCTTCATGATAGCTTTAAGCTCAGCAACATTAAGATGAGCGTTATCACCATAGCTGCCACCAGAACTTGAAATAATGCGCGGATTGAAGAAAAACATTATATCTGACTTAGTAGGCGAGTGATAATATCTCTAAATTCGTTATCATTGATGAGTTGATTGCTGTACATATCTACAGTGAGAGACTTTAGCTGCTTTATAATACTTGGGGCATCATTGCCTAATTCAGGCTCTCCTTTTAGCTTATCATACTCGGCTCGTAGAGTCTGAAGCGTGTCCTCAAGTTTATCATGGAAATTATACTGGAGATGTGTGAAGGCAAGGATCTCCTTGAACATTTTTTTGTCGTCGATGCTGAGCTTATCGTAAGCGGCTTGGTCAATGTGTTATTTATATACAAGGGTTCTGATCATAGATTGAAGTCTATCACTGATCTGACGTTTAGGACCGCATTTCCGACGGTTAGGCGGTTAGGCTGAACAATTACGCGTGTTTTGGCATCCAGATCTGGCAAACGAATGTACTTGCTACCAAGCTGACGATACACATACGCACTAGGTATTGCTAACCCCTGAATTTTAGTCAGGTTGTAGGTTCTACCGCGTCTGACTACTCCATCCAATAAAAATACACCAGCGCCTCTTAGACCACGACTCTCTAATTTAAGTCCGCTTAGCTTTAAAATTATATACAGACTTCGTAGCTTTAAGTGCCGATTGTGTAGCTTTCAAAGCTGATCTTAAGGCTTTTGAGTTTGACCCTTTCACAGCTTCCTTAGCTGCTTCATATCGCTTCTGAGCCTCGCCATATGCTTGAAAAGCTGTCTCAGGATCATCATGAATGTTCTGCAGGACTTCGTCGTGAGCATATGGCTCCTCACTTTGCTTTTTCACATCAGATGCATTGCTGAAAACGACATCTCGAATAATGTTGATATTGACATTTACATTCTCAACCATTTTCATCTCATCTTTTATTGCTGGGGCTTCAACACTGCTCGCAGTCTCTTGTGCTTACTTCCAACTCACTAAGCAGAAATCGAAAGGTATCCATCCATCGAATATGTTTTAGAGAATTAGTCAATGCTTTTCCAGAAACAACCTTAGGCTCCGAGTTTCATAGTTTTAAATATTGTTTCTCACCTGGGGAACCGAAATAGTACGTATCGTGAGCTCTGAAACCGTCTTTGTAATTTACAATAGGTAGGAGACGGAGTGGGATGTGGATTCCGTCATCGAAAAGTCGCTTGTAGTACTCGTACAAAATTGTTTTAGCCTCATGTGGGGGAATGACAACGTATGATCCCTGTCTTCATCTAATCCAGTTTTGACACCATGACGTGCTTCTCGAGCATCATCATCATCACCAGTTGCCTCATATGAATTAATAGACCTCTCGACATCACTTGCTCCTACCATTGAGATATATAACCCTGTGCTCTTTATCATTTCTAAGAATGCTCTTTGAGTCGATTGCCAATCAACCTTGTTGATTGCTGATTTTGTTTTATGCTTCAGGTTTGAATCTCTCCCCTCATACACATCGATAGATACCATTTTACCCAAACATATTGTTTCAAGCCGCTTTCATCAGATTTGTACTTCTGCTTGAAGTTCGGAGTGATGTTTTTTCAATCCATTAGATTCCAGCATATCCTGATTCTTTAATATAATCCAAAGCAGGTTTAATCGACTTAGCTCATTGTCGGATGCTGTTGATGTAAACTTTCGACTAAATCGGATATCAGGAAGTCTACGATCCTTAAGAACAACATCGAGATCCTCTAAATCATCGCCTGCTCGTTTCTTCTTCTCCAAACGTGTGCGTGTTCGCGCTCGATTTTCTTCACCACGCATGGCTCGCAACTTCATCGATCGAGTTGCTTTCACCATCGTACAATATATCTCAAAGTTTTGCTTCTGTAACTACCCAATCAATTGACTCAAAATTTTTGTTTTTCTTGCCATTTCTAACAGAAATGACAGATCCCTTCTCTCCGGAAGGTATTTCGGATCATATTTACATGTTTCCTTCGAATAGGGTGGATTTGGAGCGCAACCCAGTTAGGATTTTCTCCAAACAGGTGTTTAATCCAAGACCTGGATTGCACTTGCTCTTCCGTATCAAGCGGTCTTTCACGAACACTTTTAGTCGAAGTTAAAGCATTATCATTTGTGGAGATTTACATGTTTCAACTCCAATATCAGCTGTATTGGGGCTTGCCTGAATTCCTGCATCAGTAGTAATGAATCTTGCCTGTAGTTCTCTATTAGTTGTTTTGGGACGAGCCTGTACTCCACTATCAGCAGTATCGGGACGAGCCTGTACTTCACTATCAACTATATTTACTGTTGAGACCTCAGGGTTTGTCTGAGAGAATTTATCACCACTGTTTTTTAAGGGCTCAGACGAATCTGTCTGAGCTGATGTAGAGGTTTTTAAATTCAGTGTGCTTATAGTGCTATCTACGTCGCTTGCCCATGATGCACCTTCGAACATGAGTCGCTTGGCTTTAGGCTTGTTGAACAGGTCGTTAATATCGTTCAAGAAGCTCTTGTCGCTTTTGCTCTCTCTGAGTGAGGGATGAGAAATTTGGAAACATTATTTCTATATCATGGATAACATAACAAAATGAGTAGTCATAAATACCAGTGATCGAGACAAACTATGCTTGTCGATTCGCCAACGCTGTTGGCTCGAAGATCACGCCCAACCCTCGGTGGCTGTCCGGAGGACGCCCGGGAGGTGCTTCGCTCGCTCCATTGCTACCAGTAGCTCGGCATAACTGATTCGTGGCGAAATGTTGCATATTATTGACAAATATGATTTCTTTCATTTAGTAGGTTGAAATATCGATCCTTGATGCCATGAAACGGAACACCAACAGATTGCTTTTAATTCACGCTGATACTTGCGATTTACAACCGTTTAACGGAAATTTGATCTACATCGAAATTCATCAGCTCGTTCTTGATTCTGCTTACTTCCTGAATGACCCACAACTTTCGCCGTAGCTTACCAAGCTCACGGTCTTTTTGTAAGCAATTCTGACACATTCCTATGGGTTGGTGCCTATATACCAAGTCAGATATTTACAAAACAATCTTAATATAATATTCGAAATATTATACTTGAGTCAAAGCTAAAGAGGATGTCTCAAATTTATTATCTAGCTAATTATGTCTAATTGTTTTTGCGTCAGCCAGTACTCCTTTTCAAAAGTCGATCTTTTTTTCTCTACTCTTATTAACTAATCTGAGATTATCTTGCGGCTCCCAGGAATCAGGTTCATTTCCCAGCCACCGAATGAAGTACTTGAACTTACCAGTTCGCATCTTTTTGTGATCGAAGATCTTCTCAGCTTCAAGGATATCGCCTCGATTGATTGTAGCCTCCGTGGTCTCTGATTGAACCTTCTTGAGGTCATTTGGAGCTTTTGTAAAGCGTATGGCCATATTTGGGCGAATTTGGACTCGATATCCATCAATCCCTACCACTGAATATACAGCCTTGCTCCAACGTGCAGCCTCCTTTTTAACCGTTCCCTTCTTGAGTCGATAGAGCACATTGATCCCAACGCTGAACTCGTTCTCAATCTTATCAGCTTCACCTTGGTTATGAGTCAGATTTGCCTCCATTACTTGGCCTTTGGCTTCATTTGGCGTCATTCCAATCGATCGATGAACAGTGCTGTTGTAGTTGCCAATAACGCCGCTGATTAACTTTTGTGTAATCCGCTTAGGAGACATCTTGGTTAGTCTCTGCTTTATAGTTCGGATGAATCGTTCAATTTTGCCATAGTTCCATGATCACCGGGCTCGTTGTTGAAGTGATCGATCTTTTTTTGCTTTAAAAAACAATTCTTGAGCTTGTGCATCCATAAATTCACTTCCATTATCGCTTGTTAAAATATCAACTTTGTGTAGTCGAGCAAGCGCTTTGAGGGCTGTCAAAACAGTAGGCGCAGTTTTATTCACCAAAACATTTACATATCCGATGCGGGAGCTGATATTGATAGCAGTCAGAATCGGTTCTTTCCCCAGAAAGCAAGATCTATTTGCCATGAGTTGGGGTTATGAGAGGCATCCTGAACCCATCACAGCTCTTCTTTTGCTCTTGAAATCGCTGAATATCTGGCTGAGTATCATATCAATCCTTCACATTCTTAAACGTTATTTTAGGATCGAGCTCTCGAGCCTCTAGATACAGCACTTGAGCTCCAATATAACCAGTTTTGGCATTATCGTAGAGTTACGGAGGAGATCATGCATGATTCATGTATAATATTTAAGGAAAAAAAACATGTGATAGGTTGGAGAACGTCTAAATATCAAGTGGGAAGGTACTGATTCCATCCTCAAGCACGTGTCGCTTGTCGTAGAAATATGATAGGGCAGTTTTGGTCTGACTGTATGTGATGATTGATTTAGTTTCTTTGACAGTCTAAATCCCTTGTTAGTACCTTGAAGGGTGATGCGGTCGCGAATAACAAACTCAAAACTCAGAGGATTGAGTACATCCTCATTACGACCACAACTCTGCTGCACACCCTTAGCTGAAACTTTCACCTTGTATGACTCATCAGGAAGATAGCAAATATAGTTCTTACTCGAGAGTATGACCATGGCATCGCCTGACCATTCATCCTTGAACAGACCAGGGGTACGACGGTCAAAATTAGCTACTTCCGTGTTATAGTCGCGTGGGAACCAATCGTAGCTGTTTGAAGTGATCACGTCGCTCAGGTTTGGTGCACTCCTGGAATGGATTATCGCAGGTGAACGTAATGTAGGCAGCGTCCGTGTCCATCGCTTGATACTCGAAGTAGGATCGATCAAAGTAGAAGTCAATACAATCGTAGTAGAGCTCGAGCATGCGTAGCTTTGCAAGCTGACAGATGGTTATGAACAAATGGATTGGGTTCTTGGTGTTGAGACGACGCTTCTTCATGGTTGTCTCACATGAACCGTTCAACTCCTCTAACCCATGAAACGTGAAGTGCTCAACACTCGACATGACGTTATCATCATTCGACTCAAACTTAACCTGTTTGTGCTTACTCATGTCCACGCCCGATCTCCCAAACGCCGAGTTGCCAACCAATTTCATCATCTCAATCATGGCCTTGCTATTATCCTTATCACCGACACGACGTGCGCTCGAGACAGCCTCCATGAATGGAGCAAAAGTCTTGTGAGAGCTGGCTTTGATGAAGCTGTAAGTTTTAGTAATTTCCATTCCATGAGACAGATACCACTTGAGTAGGGGAGTGTAGATCAGAATCTTTTCACCAAAGTAGCTTCCAATCAACTTGCGAGTAAGCTTAATTTGTTCTTTTCTCGTGCCTCGTTGTAATCAAACATATGATCACCAATGACCTTCTCGTTAGTACAGTCGATCAGTGTATTTTTGAAAATAGGAGTCATTTCACTAAATTACCCTTTCAAGTGATCTGGAATTCGAATATCACACTCAAGAAAGCCAAAGATGTTGTCGTTCTGGATGTCCTCAACAATATTTGGATCAGCTTCAATAGTGGTAAGGCGTCCGCAAGGCATGTTATTACCAAGAGCCCAGAGGTATAGAGCATTAGGGTCGTAGCCGATGATCTTTTTCACGAGCTTACCACCACGAATCTTCGTCTCGTTGCGCTTCGTAGCGGTTGAAGATGATTGATTGTCCGTCAGCAATGTTTTTCTTCTTTTGCCGTAGATGTCCTTCTCCTCCTTGTCAATCGAATAGACAAGCTTGTCTGGGTTAAACTCCAATAGCTTCTTGAAGCGAAATCCACCGAGCGACATGTTCTTGCGTGCGACGTTGCATTGGACGCATGAGATGAGGACATCACCGTCAATATGCCCCAAATTGTTATTGATACAATCGGCTGATGCAGTATTGACAGTTAGCTGACACCAGCACAGACCATACAAATATTTTTGCTTTTTCAGCAATGTGTCCAAGTGATCAAGAGTCATATTGAACTCACGCTTGGCATCTACATCCTGATGCTTGTAGCCACTCACACGCTTAGTTGGGAATCTGAAAGATGTAGCAGGTGCTTTAAGAAGGTGTTGGAGCTCGCTAAAGCAAGTTTGATACATAACCTTCTCCGAGAGGCCCGGAAGCGAGACACCATCAGCGAACATGTCGAGATCAAAACGCTCAAACAACTCGCGCTGAACCTCGATAGCCTTGATGAATGGTACGACATCTAAGTTATTGTACCAGATGAGTAAATCTTTGACAGACTTTATTTCGTAGTGCTTCCATACGAACTTTATCCGCTCATAGTCAGTGTTGGTAATGCTGGTACCACGAAGAGCACTGTCGAATGCTGATTAGGAGGGATGTTGGTTTCGTTGAGCACCTCGAAAGCTTTGATATACTCGTATCGCAAATAGCCCCTTGCCAAGACCACAGATACATTGAATCTTGTCATCACACTTGCATCCACCGAGATACGTACTAAGATACTTTTCATAGCTTGTTCCAGAAGGAACATAGTTGCTAATATCAAGCATCTTCATGTCCGAAGTAGCAATGCACATGTAGCTTGGATTCTTGATAACAGATTTGATGTTCGCCGTATCAATGACGGAGAATAGGTCGCTCTTAATCAAGTTGATATCGTATCTACCAGAGTTGAACCCCAACACTGGTACTTGATCGAGCTGTTGCTTGATTTTCCCGTAATCAGACCTCTCCTTCCCGAAGAAAATTGTCTTGTGGAAATCGGAGAAACCGGCATAAGTGCCATCCTTGATCCAGTTATCAACGTCATTCATTGAGTACTTCTTTCCAAGTAATCCAGAAATCTCCATACCACTAAAGCCGTGGGCTTTGATAATCTTCTTGAGAAGTGCCTCATACTTATTTTTATTGTACTCCTGAATCTGTAAGCTTTGACGTTTCTAATGCAATCAAACATGTCTTTCAGCAAAGCTCTCGGTTCATCATTTACAAAGCATCTTACTTTGTCGGAGAGACTGTCAGCTATTGATACCGAAACAGGAATGTGCTCATTCGTAAATATTGTGCTTTCACCATGTTGAATACCCGTCGGCTTTAGTATGGCCTCGAAATTATACACGATGAAGTGATCGATGTAGTGATCCATATGTTTAATAGAGTATTTCGTTAGCATCGATTTGATGGAGTTCTGAGGTGGTCTGTAGATAGTTGGCTCAGCTGGAAAACTCTCAATATAGACAAGCTCACGTTGATTCCGTTTATGATTCTTAAGCTTGTCAGCGCTAACGAAGACCATTTCACACTTATGGTATAGATATTTGCTTTGAAGCATATCGATGCTCTTAATGGTACAGAGAGTGGTTCTCATGAGACATCGATGAGGTCCCTTCAACTTCAGCACATCACTGTATCTTGAAAAACGGAGTGGGGGGGGAACAGCTCATCGATGAAATTTGACGGGGCCACCATAGCGAGGAATTCGGTAGTCGCGATGACGCGACATTGTCGCATGCCGAAGTCAATCACCTGATCCGCTCATTGGCTGGAATCTGTGGTGAGACCGTTGATTATAGCGCGTTCTGGAAAGTCTCAATCATTTTGCGAAAAATCAAGTTGATGAGAACCCGTCGCCGCCACCAAGCTCAGCCGGCAACAGTAGCGCAAGTGATCGCATGGATGAATCGCCCAGTGAAGGACCGAGCGGAGCGCACGAAGCGAAGGACCAATCGGAACGCAGAGCGAATTACCAAGCGGCGTGTCGAGAATATCGATAACCAAAACCCGGGTTGTCAGTACAACGACACGGAGCTAATGGACAGTACCAAGTCATTGAGGTACGTGAACATCAACTTCCGGAGCTGACAAAGAAGCAGCAGTTCCAAGCGTGGCAAGCAAAGTCCCACTACACTTTGAGACCTGCATCCTAGGCGATATTACGTACGGCACTGAGCGCTTTGACTCCGTGGAAGACTACAAGTATGCTGAGTGGTACAAGCTATGACCAAGGCCTTCTCGGCCATGAACTATCTCTATCGGTGGAGTTGCGAACGACTCTCAAGATTGATGACATTCTCAACCAGTTGGAGACGCGTCTATCATGTGGCTATGCATTACGGAATATTTTTAGGCGTGCGATGGAGTGGACCCAGACTATCTAGCTGCGAGCTGATGGTGCGAAAGTTATAACCGAAGGAGGCGGTGACTACTTATATGAAAGACATTAACCTCAAGGCGCGCAGACTACGCCGAGCGCGCGATATGTTTCACGAGTGGGAGCATACAAGCTTGCATATTTCGAATGCACTACTGGTCTTCCCCGAGATGGCCAAAGCACAATTCGTATGAATTGACACAAACGACCAGCGGTCCATGATGCCCTCTGAAGATCTGCAGTGCTTGCGCTCGGCTGAGCATTCAAGCAACCAAGTTCATCAACAAGTTCGCTAACAGCGCCACGTTAAACGCATACGAGTGTGGCACAAGAGAAACGTGGTGAAATGATATGTCGTCACGCCTCTCGACGATCGCCTACGAAATGGTGGTGTTGAGCACCACGATGGATCGCGAATGGTGAATGCAGTGGGACGCAATGAACGTATGCAAGTTTGTGCGAAACGTCCTATTGAATGGATCTTAAATTCGTGTTTACAGGCCAACATCTGTGGGGGCTGTCTCGTTTTTCTCTACCTAAAAAAAAGACGAACCGACTTGACTTTGGAAATGGGGCATCTGAACGTACAACTGTGTGTGCTTCTGTGCTATTGCATGCGATGAACCAGGCAACTGGAGAGCCGGGGGGGGGGGGGGCTTGTGGACGACGTGGTGTACAAGCGTACAGTAGATTGAGTAGATAGACAATGCTGATCAGTCAAACACCAACGTTCACCTGATGAGCATTGTCTATCTTCTAAGACTACTGTACGCTTTCAGCTGACGTGTTCGCCGGACCAGAAGATGCCCTGGACGAGCCAGCCTGGAGCTGTGCTAAAGTTGACATACAAGACAACATCTACGGGCTACAGCGTCTGAGCGAGTAACCGGAATGATGGTGATGTCAATGGCTAAGCAGTCCGTGGATGGTAATAAGTTCATGGAGCTACTGCATCAACGCTTCGGCCACCTGAAACGCGTACCCTAGTGAATGTTCTGGCAGGTAATACTGATCTTGGAGTTTAATTCAATACGAACAACTTGAACACCTATGACTGTATTGCTTGCATGCATTATAAGCAAGGCAAAAGCGATGCATCATGCAAGACTGCCTGTGAAGACGTGTCGTCTCCTTGATATTATTGTTAATGAACATCTGCTCATTGACGGAGTCAACTGTACGATACTCATGTTTGTCATTGATGTGGCAACAAGATTCAAGTGGGTTCATTTACCCAAGAAGACGAGTGAAGATACGTGGTTCATCCTGGAACTGCTGTGGGCGCTTGAAGACAGAGCATGCTGAGCATCAAGTATTACACCTGTGTGCAAGCCAGGAAGGTGAATTTGGAATCAACGAATAAGTGGTTACCGTGTAACATGAAATTGTGCAGCAACTGTAACAACGTTTGCTTACACAATAGAACGGCATAGCTGAGCGTGCGGTATCCGCCTTAAACAAGAGTCTCTCTGAGCCTTCCTCTGACGCTAAAGCTACGGTAGCGCCACGGTACTTGGTAGCACTTATAGTCAATCTCACATCTGAGAGTTACCACTGTCCGGATGGAGCATATCGCCAATGGAGCTGTGCTGCCGCGTATGCGGACAATGCTAACCGCCGCACACCTGCCACATATTCTCTGCGGGGAAGCCCATGGTGACAACTCTAAACATGTTACAAACAAAGGCGCTGGAATTTCAGTCGCCATACGAAAAGCTAAATGGGAAGCAACATCCTCGGACAAGTCTGCGAGCTTGGGGATGCATTGGCCGCGTGCGTATACCACCTGAATCGCGACAACGGAAGGAGAAGCTGGGACCAAGGGTATGGATCTGTCTATTTGTAGGCCACCATGACTCTACCAAAGGCTACAAGGTTCTGGACCTAGTTACGTACCAAGTGACTACTGCGCAATTGGACAACCAACGCTTTCATGAGGAGTTCACAGCTGATGGCACATATGTGAAGCACCTGCTAGAATGGATTTCTTGACGGAGATCACGAAAATTGACCAGCGGCCCCCAGTTGTGCGACGCAAGACGAGTATGGATACCTACGCTGTATATCGCAGTCGGCCGGAGCCTGTGAGTCTGTGATCGGAGATCCTTGAAGTGGAGTCGGTACCCAACGCAGAGGACAGGCAAACGTCCAGTGTGAGTCTACATGCAGACGGCGCCGACTCGTCGATCGCTAAACAGCTTGGGAACATGCAAACAGCTGTCACTCAAGTTGCACCTGAGGATCCACTGGCATCGGCTAGTTAGGTGAGAAGGAGGCGACGGTGCGGAGAGTACCGAAAACCGGTGAAGAAGGGAGAGACTGCTGAGCTTGCTTATTCCAGCACCTCTGGTCGAGTAGTGTCGGAAGCGATCACGAAGGACACAGAAGCCGAATGTAGACTATCGGATTATGTCGTGGATCATTGGCCACTGAAGATGTTGATATACCAACGACATACAAGCAAGCACGAGTCAGCAAGCACTGCCTCATTGGGAAAGCCGCGATGATGGCAGAACTAGAGCCACAGAAAGGATATCACACCTGGAAGGTAGTGTTCTGTTCATCATCAAAGAAAATCAATCTTATCACATTCAGTGGGGTATCGACACTCAAACGCGATGGACGTGTGCGGATCCAGCGTTTCAAAGCACGGTTAGTGGTGCAACAACTACTCAGAAACTAATACACTCGTAATCCGGTTTGAAACTATTCAGACTGCAAGCTACTACGCCGTTCAGCGCGGACGGCAAGTGTTGCAGAATAATATGAACACTACGTCCATTTGCAGAGACCTTGACGAGTTGATTTTCTATGGACAACCCCGCGTTCATCTGCGGACTATTGAAAAGTCTGTACTGGCTGAAACAAGCGCCAAACATATGAGATTTAGCACTTCATGTGAAGTTGGTGGTGATGGGACTTGAGCGTTTGTACTCGGACAATGGACTATGCATTACGAAAGGACGGCGAAGTGACACGGTTGCTAACAGTTTACTTAGACGAGCTACTGCTGATGTGTCCTCGTGAAGTATGTGAGGAAGTTGCTGCTTCCCTACAAGAATCGTTTGAGTTGACGAGGGGGAGTGTGAAATACCTATTTGGAATTCAGATGCTGACCAACCGACCGCGTCGACAGATCGTGTACTCGCAGCGCCACTACAGTTTTTGTTTTTGGAAGTACTGAAGCGTTTTCGCATGGGTGGCTGCAATTGATGATCGACACCTGAAGCGACGACGCCATCAACGGCTAAGGTGCCTGCAAAACGAAGGCGTATTTACCCTAGTTGGTGCACCCCAGTATTTAATAAATGCTCCAAGACCGGGCATTGCCAACGTGAGAAGACACCTGGGCAAATACTTAGCGGACTTTGATCACACTCACTACGCGCAAGCAAAGCGAGTACTTCGATGCATCAGGCTTCGTACGACTACATCTTGGTGATGGATGGGCAAATACAAGATAATGTACATATTTAGAGCTATTCCGATGCGGGCTACGCTAGCGATCTTTTGGATCATCGAACCATTAGTGGGTATGCAACCACCCTCGATGGCAACGTGATCTCGTGCGCATCTCGCGAAAGAGATGTCAACGCGCTGGGCACGTGTGGAGCGTGAATACTTGGCCATGGCAGAAGCTGCAAGGACTGGCTTGGCTTGCTGGCCTCCGTAAAGAGCTGTCATGGAAGCACCCGGCTCCACTTTTGTTGCGCGATAATCAAGGTGGTATTGTACGGACAGTTAAACCAGGCAAGCATTCGATGAGCAAACAAATCGGCAATAAGTATCGCATTGTGTGTCGCAACATTGAACTGAAGCGACTTACGACGCAATATATCAGCACCGAAGAGATGAGGGCTGATATGATGACGAAGGCACTTGCAGTGGTAAAGTTCACTCGCTTTCGCAAAGCCATGAAGGTGATGCCGATTGGGCTCGGCGACGGTGGTGCTCGCGATACTACAGAAGAACCAGCCTCCAGCCAGGAATAAGCTGAAACGACATCTACAATTCTGAATGATGTAGCGGTCGACACGAGTCTTTCCATCCAGACTGGTCGTGCCAGGCTTGTGTGGTTGCACCACGACATGGTTGATTATTACGTTTACAATGGCGATGACTACGAAGGCTATGGCTGTCGAGCGGGAGTGCTGGACAAAACTTGCGGTGGACTGGGAACTTGATGGTGCAATTGACGCTGATTTGCGTCCTGACCACGGTGCCGATCGCGATGACTTCACACCATCGATATCAAGTGGGAGTGTGCGATATACCAGCGTCCAGTGCCCCAGACTACTGACAGACATGACTGATCCCGACCTATATCCTACGCACGGTAATATGAAGCGTGTGCTTCATAGCATCCCGCTCTACCGTGTGCGTATACACATGCGTGCTGAAGACTATATTCAAGAAGGCCATCGCTGGCTGTAAGCAGTCAGAATGAATTGGGTGCCGGGCGCGCTACGTACGCAAATTACTTAGGTTTATTATAAGATTACGAGATGTTTCTGTATTTGCTCAATACACCGCTAGCGATGCGGCGGGAACGACAGATCACTCACGCGGCAAACGTCAACGGCAACACACATACAAATTGTATGATCAGCCAAATCAGGCTCTCTTGATCGGTACTCAGAAGCTTTCGCAAGTTGGACGCCGTATGCAAAAAATAAAGACTTCTATTTTTTGCGCGGGGGTACAACGATCGAGCCATCAGGAGGCTCGAACGCGTTGACTGTGCCTTGGATACTTGGCGCGATCGGGTGCATCGGTCGGCAGGCCGGTAGGTAGGGACATGTATTGGGCTTTGTCGCAAGAAGCATATTGCGTTGTGAGCTGGCTGCTCGGGCTACATGGTGTCTGTGGTAGCGCACGCTCCCATGCAGCACGAAGCGGCTGCACAACCCGACAGGCGTAACATCATTGGCATTGTATCCTGAAAACATATCCAAGACGCGAAAAAGTTTCCGTTAGTGCAACATCGCAGGAAATTTACACCTTTTCGCCCGCGGTTTTAGTGACGCGTTGCCGTGTAAGATCACCAGTAAAATTGCTGTTTAGAGCTCGCTTTGTACCAATGAAGGAGGGAGATTCGACTGAGACTTCGCTGCTTTCGCGGGTGCCGGAGACGCCGCTGAAACTGCAGCTTGCCCGGAGGAGA
This sequence comes from Phytophthora sp. 'mugwort', assembly GCA_033558025.1. Taxonomy (NCBI): domain Eukaryota; phylum Oomycota; class Peronosporomycetes; order Peronosporales; family Peronosporaceae; genus Phytophthora; species Phytophthora sp. 'mugwort'. The sequence goes on along the minus strand of JAUCEF010000004.1, from coordinate 1,436,775 downwards.
CGGATCCCCGAAGATATGGTGCCGGAGACGGTATTCCCCGTAAAAGTTTCTTCGATGTTGTAGGGGAGACGGGAATATTAATAATTCTGCCTCCTTCTGTCCAGTCTCGTCCGAGACGTGTCCAAGCCTGTGCATCCGGCCGTTTAATCTTATAAAATATGGACGATGATACATCCACCCGACGGAATAAGATTACTCGATTTGCCGTTTTGTCTCAACGTAATCAGTCGAGGACGGGTGTCGTGGCTTTCAAATCCACAAAAATGAAGGGGTCAACAGGAATCGCATTGCCGTGCCCCACCCGTAAAACTCTTCCCTATATGATTTAACCCTATAGGGCCGAGCAAGACGTGATCATGCTTGTTCCTAAGTTTGAGCCCGCGTGCTCCGCACACGGATCTTAAACCGCACACGTTGGTCGGCTTGCCAAGAGAGTGGGGTTTTTGGCCCTCCTGTATGGCCTAACCCTAGCGGCTGGAGAAAGGCTATTTCGTACCGGATGAGCTACATTTTAATACTGGACAAACCAGATTTCCTACATGTTGATACCGATATCCCGTGGATGAATCCATACCCTATAAAATATAGTATATTTTAGTAAACTCGACAGAGACCACACAAACAAATTCAAGTATAAATTTATCTTCGGTTGGACCAACATAGCATAGATGTTGCGATCACGATTCGGGTATACACCCATCGCCCAACATACGTGAAGTAAGGGGTTAATAAATGTAACTTCTATTTTCTCTGTCCGAAATTATGAGCCGTCACTTTTATTATGCGCTTCGGAAAATATAAGCGTTAAGTACGTCCCTTCTACAGTTTCGAGTGCAGGCGCCAAAGTATGCAAATTGGTTCGGGCCTGAAGGGGAATAAGTTCGGTAGCATGGTTGAAGTCATAGCGAAATTCCTCCGTAACGGGGACTTCCGGCCGCGTCTGTCCTTCCTGCCGCTATCGTTGTTGATCTAGTTGTTGGCCTTAATGTCTTGAACAGCCCTACGCCACAAGCGCGAGATCTGGTCGTCATTTTGGCCGTACTTGGCCGCACATGCTTGAATGACGCCTTGTAGTGGCTCTACGGAGAAGGAAAGCCACTAATATGACGCAGGGTACGTCACCGGACTACTCTCTGTCTGTCGCGCGCCTAAACGTAGGTGATATTGTCGACGTTCTACACTAGAAGGACAGATAAGCAAGAATAATCAAAGGAAGGTCGTAAACACGGAAGTGCCGGGCAAACCGCCACGACAAGGTAGCAGTTAGTGTTTTGATGGGCGCGCAGTGCTCGCTGAGCCGCAGTTACCAAAGTGAGTGGAGTGTGCCGCTCCGGTTCACGAGAACACCGTACGAGGCTCGCGGGGCGCTTACTATAGTTTCGATGTCGATGGGAGGCGTTTGGACGCCGATTACAAGAGTACGAGCGGCACTTAGTCAGATTACCACTGGGCTTTTTTGGGACTTGGTACCTCCCTCGCCCAGCTTCGCGCCGGATTCGTTGCTGCAGCTTGAACCCGCTGCAGACGCAGATCACTTTAACTGAAGCAGCGGTTCAAAAGTGGGTTCCGTCTATGATTTTCTCTGGAGAGCCCGTGAACATGTTGAGGTGCCCGTTTCCTTGACATACAAGCCCAAACGCGACCTCTTGAAGTGCATGCTTGATTTATGTCCTACTATCTCCACAAACTTGTACTGCGTTTTGGAGTTATCGTCTACCTTTCTGGGCTTGCTCCGTGAATTCCAAGTTATATTGATGCGTTCGCCGGTGTTAGTTCTGGTGGAGATCGGTTCTCAATGGTAAGGGGGCCAACAGGATCAAGGTATCCTAGGCGTTTCCTTCCACAGTGGTCGAATACGTTTCCCATGTCAAAGCCCCCAAAGCGGCGGAAGGTCTGAACGACAAATGGCAGCAAATCCCGCTTGCTTGATTCAGCATAATGGCGCTAAAAAGATTGTTTGACGTATCCGAAACGAGACTCGATCGGATTAAATAAGCGACAGTAGGTTGAAAGCAAGATTGGCCTCACAAACGCTCAGGAGATAGTGAATAATTTCGGGGTGTTTGCGGATCGCTGCCCCGTCCAAGAACCAGACTGAATTTCCGCCAGGGTACTGGTTGACGTGCTCCCGAGATGAGTGCACGAAGTCTTGCAGCGTTTCTTCATCTGCAGACGATCGAAGATGCCGTCCATGCTGAGGTGACAAACGGTACCATTGATGCCGATGAATGCAACTATGGAGACCGCGGCTTCCGTTAAAAAATGCCACGGATGCCAAATTTTTGCCTCCATATCATACCCTCATTTGAGAATCATACCCCGATTGTCGAAGGAGGCTTCATCCAGGAACACGAGATTCGGCGGGTCCAGTTTACGTTCCTGAGCTCCTCAACAAAACACAACACGGGTTGCTCCTTTATGGGTATTGCTTGCCTATTTAGGAACCTTCCAGGTTAGGCCAATCGCCTGAATAATTCGGCACACTGGCGTATTTAAGATTGCCAGGCGGTAAGCGTGTCGGAACGTTTCCTGAGTTTCATCCAGGTACGCGAGTAAATGGCATGATAGTAGCCAAGCAGTCAGTTGCGCTGCTTTGCTGAAAAATATTCTTTCCGAGAATATTTTCCGCTTCGTTAGAAGGATCCGGATCGCTCGTAAGTCCTAATCCAATTGCCTATCGTTTGGACCGACTTGTTAAATATGTGCGCGAGGTGTTGCTTCGTGTAGCAGAGCTTGTAGTACATGCACAGACAATGATAGCTTGCGTTAGGACGCGTGTGTTGCCTGGCCACCGCTTGCTTCATCGCATACTTCAAGATGCGCACTTCAGAGTCCGAACAGTAAACAATATCATGCGTCTAAATTTGTGAGTTATGATTTTTGCGGATTATATGTCTATCAATTCGCAGGTGGATTTTTGGGAGGGCTCGAATCGCTCGCTTTTCGCAAGAATAGCGGGATCGACGTGGCTCGCGAAAGGGTTAAGCTATCCTAAGACATCCCGAGCTAACGTCGCTGAATAGGTGAGAAAATTAGAGAAACTTATACTTATGTCGGTTTCCCCTCTACTCTCGAGCTCTTAATCCAACGCAGGGAAGCAGGTGGTAGCTTGAGCAGGCGCTAGGGAGCAGTGGACCCGGTGGCTAGCACCGAACAACCGACAAGATTGTTAATGAAACAGGGACAGCTTGGGAGAGGACACTTCTGGCAGGCGGTAACCCTTTCACCGGTATGGTCTTTGACCCCGTCCTCTTGCGCGTAAATATACACCGTGCAGAGTCGGATGCGGACCCTCCAACGCTTTCACTCGAGGCCTAACACCATCGCACGGCCGAGACGCTATCGATAAGCACCACAGCCCCCGTGGGCAGTGATGTCCGATCTGTTCGGTGGATCAAACAGATCACACGAAGAAACGTTTGATTGGTTTCTTAGTGGTTTGTTCGCTAGTCTCTGTTCCGATGATGGACGCAGACTATCTATCGTTGTACGCTAGTTACCGTGCAAAACCCTGTTCAAATTGATAGCAGGGCCCACTAAACAGAGATCTACCAGGTTACTGAACTAGTACAGCTCGCTATCGTGGTTGGAGAGAGAGATCGGGCACAGCCACAACAAAAAGATCTTCAGGGTGAATTTGAATCCCCGGTGCCCTGGTAGCCCACGCTCTTGCGGAAATCTCTCGTCGTTGTACTTTGGAAATGGCGAGTGGGTTTGTTGGCCACGAGGAATGAATTCTTCATCCATCAGTGTGGAGACCGTTGCCGTTGGTGTTGCCTCCAATTTGTCTTCACACTCCAGCGGCTTCTCGGAAACGCCCTGCCAAGTTGCAAGAGCGTCCCGTCCTTCGCCTCCTTCATTATCACCACCTTCAACCTCCTGCCCACCTGCAATCCCGACAATTCGTTCTTCACCCCCAAAGTGAACGTCGTCCGATTCGCTCTCCGTGAACACAAGCCTCTGTGCCAAGGGCACTGAGCCCTGCACCGACTCCAAGTAGAACGGCGATTCACTGCGAGGTCGGCTTCGACGTCCATATGTAGGTGTCCTAAATGCCACCGCCCTAGTGAGCTCATTAGGATCAACGATCCTCGCTTCTGGTTTCTTTGGTCTTTTTGCCTTCGGTTTGCGGCGCCCACATTTTCGTATAAGCCGACGAATGGCAGCAATCTTCCTCGACTTTTCGGCACTCATCTTGTTGCGACGAGCAGTATGGATGAGCACTAGCTCAGAGAAGTACCGTTCACACGTCGCTGTGTTCACGGCCATCGAGAAAATAACCAATGCTAGCTCGCACAGTGAGTAGCCCAGATCGTGTCGCTTCTTATTGCTTTTCGTGTCCAACCAGAACGCTGCGAGCAGGGGAGTTGCAGATCCATAAAGGTCAGCTAGATGCGACTCATTGGCTATCGCAACACGGATACGAAATAAACACACTAGACTTGGCTTACTCGGCTGGTAGACGCCACGACGTGTCGCTGCTGCGTTGGCTCGTGCAACATGGACCACCGCTTAATCTCGCAGTAGCGACTGCGATAGCCATAGAGTTTCGTCACGAAGAGATAGCGTGGTGGGTTTCTGAATCTGATCGTGTGCAACTTGTACTAGAAGCATTAAGTAAGGACTGCGGAAAGTTAATATGGTGGATTCTGACACGGACGCGCTTCGAAGATGAAAGCTCATAACGTATCATTCGAGACGGCATCATGTGCGCTCCTAGCACTACTTTGTCCTGGCTTCAGGAAAATCTCGCGAATGTTGAAGGATACGAGTGGTGGTTTACGACAGACAGAACAACCAAAGCAGATCTCAGGGATACAAAACATTTCGAAGACGTCGTCAAGAACCCACTAGGAATTGGATTATTCGGACAGCGGTGGTTGAAGGCTAGAAGGCTCAGGAATGGAGACAGTTTACTGAGGACGACTTTGTATTGAATGAACACGTTAATAATCGCTTGCTTTCTTCTGATGCGTGTCAATTATATCTCGAGTAAAGCTATTACAAGTCGTATTCACACTTGACCTTGCTTCATTGCAGATTTATGCCTCTAGGTTCTGAGATTTTCTGTAGCAGATCCATTGCTTTCCATCAGCTAACTCGCAAGATATGCGGCCGATCTTGTTACTGTTAATGACTAGCCGAAAGTTGCCGCCTACGCGACGGTGGGTTTAGTTTTGGTCCCAGTAAGTGAACCTTCCTGTCGAAGCGCAGCCGAGGCGGGCAAGCCCACATAAAAAAAATTATCTTTCAACCAATCGTTTAATTACATTTCCACCAATCGCCGCCTTCGGCGAAAGATTGTTTTAGCGAAAGAGGGCCGCCTCCGCAGCGCTCGACAGCCATGCTATTTTAACAAACGGCGGCCGCCTTCGCTGCGCTCGGCAGCCAATAAGATTACGCTAGAATCACGTTATGGCGTGACAGACGGATGGAGGGATGTTAGCGTTGACTTTTATAAGACAAGCGCCGCCCGCTTTGCGGGCGGTGTGTGCTTGTTGGGTCCGCACAGTTTCGCTCGCTCAAGGGCTCGCTCCACTACCGAAAAAAGCTATCTACGCTTCGCTACTGTGGTAGCGCCTCCGCTACGCTCGCAGAGGCTCACTGCGCTACTCGCCGTGTTAGGATACTAAGTGAGCTGCTTTTGGCTTCGGTAGGAAGGGCGGGCCCTCCGGACCCGCTGGACACAAAAAGGTTAATGACGGCGCCGCCTTCGCTTCGCTCGGCAGCAACTAAAAAATTACATGGATTTTAGCCAATGAGAAGGGGTTTCAAACGTCCCGCAGTGCTATTATTACAATTTCAGGCATAGTTTTTCGAGTCAGAAAGATAGTGGGATTCGATTTTATGGGTTGGTACCGGTACTAAACGCAAAATCCATGCCGAAAGGGAGGTACAGGCGGGCAGGCAGGATTCGGCGGACAGACACACAAGTTACTAGAATTGATGTAGGATTATACCTGGTAATCTAATCACCAGCCATATACTCGTTGGGCGACAGGTTATTTTGTATACAGACTAAAAGCGTGAGAATGAGAAGATTGAAACTCGATACCTTTGATGTCGGATGTATATTGAATAACAAAGTAAGACCCTCCTGAATTCGAATCTATCAGGCTTCTCGTTCTCTTGCTCTAGTCTGTACATATACGTCATACATAATAAGTAGTTGACCTGAATACAGTATGATTCAATCTGCCACTTAATCAGTTACACCCGTTCGCGATGGTTGGTGACCTAAAACACTGCGATAAAGAACATAAGTTGTGGATTAGCGACCAGAAACGCTACGATGTACCCGCCACATACAAAATGACAATATCTAATTGGCTGGATATTGCTCTGCAATGTTGCATCCGTTTCGAAGAAGAAAAAATTTCACACGAAGTATTACAAAACAGATTGACTCTCACCCTTCGCGCCAAAACGAATGGCACTCGCTCCGCGACCTCCACGCCTTCGCACACCAACTTTTTGTCGAGTTCTAGACTGGAAGGTAGTAGAAAAAAAACAGAACATAACTTGCACGAAAGGTTGGCGCACCAGTCGTCGCCTTCCTCCACCCGCACTGCCAAATTTAGGTAGGATGTCATGTGCTACGTTAGCAGCCTTCCCAGATGTGCACTAGCTAACCTTCTTTATACCATCACGATGTACAGACTAATTTTTTACACATAGTACTTTTGAAATCGTACTAATTTTGAGCTGGAAACCACATGAACGAAAAGTGTATCCATTTTTTTCGAGCTAACCTACATTAGCGCCTCGTTGCCTGTGCCATTAGTTACCACTGGAGGCGCCATTTCATTTTCCTCGCAAGCCTCACCACTGATATCTACTTCTTCTTCGACGGCCACAGCGTCTGTTATTGGCTTTGCCCGCAAATTCTGCGTGGTAGTACTTTCTATGATTTCCTGTAAATGCGGGAACAATAATTATTGCCTCGTACGCCAAGCTCCGTCAACACTAAGCGATAGGCCGCACCGCATAATAGTTTTCCGGCGTAGTTGATGATCCCATACTGGTCGTGCTTCCCATTGACCTCCTTGACAGCAGCTACAGCCAGTTCCAAGAAGAATTTCTACAGGATGTTTCAGCTTACTGGTGTAGGATCCATCTTTCCGTGCTTGTTCTGCCATTCTTTGTCTTCGACCAGCGCAATATGTTTATCGTTCCACATTAATGACCACACGTCTTTATTCTTAGCGATGACATAGGAGTAAGCTGGCTGATACAAATTCGTGGCGTTTGGCGGCAAGTAACGCAGCCTTGCATTGAGACACTAGAACTCTTCTTCGCACACCAATTCGTCCAAGCAACCCAAGCCGTTGTACAGAAAGATAGCCTTCTGGCGTCCACGAGGATCAACAACAATACCCCTTCTATCTAGAATATACTCCCGGAACAGGCGTTGTCCATCTAGCCCTTGGGCCCGTGTGATAGCAAACTCCTCCAACATCGTCGGATGCTCCGCGAATCGGGTAGCTACGGTTTGTGTTTGTAACGATCATCATTTGCGGATGAATGTAGCCGCTTGCACCACCGGAAATTCACATCACGATTGTCATCCCTTCGGCATACTTGATCTGTTTTTCAGCGACAAAGTCGATGGCGAAGTGCGTCTCATCCACATTTTAATGGCATTCTCGTCCAGTTTACCGCTGTCATAGCCGCGTTCGAGTTCACCTAGATGGACAGCGACTTCACGCTCAATCTGGGCTTGCTTTGTAGGACTAACCTGTCGTTTCCGGTGCGAGTACGGACAATATTGTGTTACTCCATGAATACTTGGCGTAAGCTTGGAGCGATGAGAACGCTCTTCGAATCCACTGAACGTAGAATGCGCCTGTAGGCACGTGAAGCTGACGGAGTGCAACTTGACATAACCACGTTACCGATCGGCTTAGCCGGCATCCTCTGCCAACCATACACTTACGTTTGACCAGAACGCGGCCTTGCTCTCTGCATCCTGACCCAACAGTGCTGCCTCGGGCAGATTTTGAAAATACCTCACGCGTTTTTGCCGCCAGTCCATAGACTTGGGTAAGTTTGCTCCACGTGTTGCCGACTTGAATACCGACGGGAACTTGTTTACGACCTTAGCAGAAGCCGGTTGTCGCCGTTGGACTCCTCCGTTTGCACTATCCAACGCAGCACTTTCTCGCTGGACATATCGGTAACCACTAGAATAGTAGAGCGACGGTTACATCGAGATGAGCACGGAATCGGTTCCAGCGAACGGACAACAAACCCAACCCTTGGCGGTCTGGTTGTTGTTGATGTTTGCGGTGCCTATTGTTCCGCCCCCGATTTGACCATATCGATATGCTGAGACGTAGCCGATGAGAGCAACTGACGCGTTTGAACGTTGGCTTCTTTCTGTGGTGACAAAGAGATCCCTTTGGCGTTAGCAGGACCGCCTGTCTTGGACGAGCAGCTCGGGCATCTAATTGGGTGGCAAAACCTCTCCGGTCCAACGGAGATGCCGCAGAACGGATGCACATGAGAGCCAAAATCTGGGCATTGGTGAACGCTTCCCGCCCTCCACACCGCAGCTTCTGCAAACGGAGCCACTCGTAGGGATAGTCGTCATTTTAATTCTGAAAAATTATTTGCTGGTTCTTGGGGGTTGGAAGATTTGTGACTGACACGCCAGAGCTGTATATCGTAAAGTGCTCACGGTTTTGATTAAGAACTCGAACCTCTACCGCGGATACTGGTTAGTATAGCTCGACTCTAAGGAAAATGGTCTGCTCATTTGTGGACACTTGACTGTCGTAATCCTAAGAAAGAATGCTGTATCGGGCGCTGTGTCTCTAGATTGTGTCGAGTAATCACCGCACGCAGGGACATGAGCTCAGGTTGTGTGGATGACGTGGGCAAGACCAACCCCCTAACCCAAGGAGAGCCTGACAGTGACAGACTAATAATGACCTTTGTGGACAGACTAATTATTAACCTTAGGATTTTATAACGACAGGAATTTATATGTGCTAGACTAAATATGAATGCGCACTAGTTGTGAATACAGACTAAATTGCTGTAACCACTGTAGCTATTTCCGTAATCTCGCAAGAGACGTAGTCCGTATTCGAGGTTGCACTGATATTTCTTGTGTCCTATTGGATCATAAAACAGGAGCTCGCGGTGCAGTATGCCATGACCAAACCCAGTTCAATGCGTGTTAAGGTCGGTTTTCATAGTCAACGCAAGATTTCAATTCCTCAAGGGTTTGTTTTATGTCATGAAAAGCGTAAACAAGGTGATCAAGTCGTTTCCCACGGTCGTGATGGCTGCCATAGTTCACGGTTTGTACGACACGTACATGTGTGTTACGACTGCTCAGTACATGCATGGCCAATAGATGTTTGAATTGTACAGCACTTGGCAAGTATCTGTTACGGCTAGTGGCTTGTAACACAACAACCCGGTCGAAACGTTTGACTCGATGTTGAAGAGTGACCAGGGCTTCTAATAATACGACTCCAATGTCGTTGCTTTGGTGCAGTAAAGTAGATAACTGCGTTGACGTCCGCAGCACCAGACAATGCATTATTCAATAGTTCAAGCACAATATATATGCAGCGCAAATTTGATTGAGCTGTTAACTGACCATGCAACTACGAGTCCTACGCGGTGGGGCGGTTCACAACCGTGCTGATTGTCTTCGCCGCCCAGAACTGTCGATACGCCTTCAAGCAGAGCAGCATTTTCAGGTGAATGGGCAGCATGCTTGTGCGGTGGTGAGAGAGTAGATGCCTCGCCTGCGAGAGAAAAGCGCTACACCCAGTTAGACGTTGGCGGGATATACTTTTTCAGCGCCTTCTCTGCAAAACCTATCTTGGTCACGGACGTCACAACCTCAGGGGCGCTTGTGCGCGCCTCAAATGGGCGCAACAGCACGCGCTTCCCAGCACGCAAGCTATCGCTGTTCCCCATTAAAACGGAGAGAGTGCACGACGTGTGCATCAGCTCCGATATATCCTGATAGACTTGGGTACTGCTCGCTGAGGGCATCGAACAGGTCGCGTACGTCAAACAAAGAGACTCCGTTGGCACTTGGTAGCTTGAGGGACGCTGACTCAAAGTCCTTGAGTACCTTTAGCAGCGACTGGAGCTTGTTCTCTTCCCGTCTGCTCGGCATCAGTGCAGCGATGCAGTCAACTATGGTGCGGATGAAGTTCCTCAGCTGGAAGAAACATGTGATCATGGCGAAAGTGCTCGACCAACGAGTGACATTGCGAAGAACCGGTCGCAAAACGTTTTTTTTTTTTTAAATAAACGACAGTAGCACCAATACATTAGTTCAAATAAAATACCGAAAAATAAAATATAACTTACCGGAGTTTCGCAGCAGCGTTAATACATCGCAATTTCCCCGTCAACGTGTTCAGCTTGTAGAGAATTGGCTCGTAGCTATTCAGATACGCTTTGATTGCCAAGTTCAAACGGTGGCAACGCAACCAACGAGCGGGACTTCCAAACGTGTAACAACGCGCCCATTTGTGGAGCAGTTGTCACCAGTGACGAACAGCAAATCAGCTGTCGCTCGCTTGAACATGGCCAGAATCGAACGCAAAAATTGATGTGGGGTCCCGCCGTGTGATTATCGACCTCGTCGTCAACTGGCGAGCCATCGCAAGGAGAACTGTGTTAGAAGACAGCAAACACGGCAATGTAGTGCTCCGAATGGAACGTCCAGCCATCAAAAATGATGCCAAACTTTGCGGGCAGCACCGATATGATAGCTCGATCTCCTTTGTGACCAGCCCGAGGTACCTGAACAGTGACTCAGTGCAGGTACCGGGGTGGGAACAATGGGAACAATACTTGCGCACTGAGACGTTCTCGGGGAACGTGAAGGGCAGGTTGCATGAAACCGTCCAGTCCATCCAGCAGTAGATAGATTGCGACTTTGTGTCCATGAAGACCACAAGCGTTCCGCTATCGGCCTTACTGGCAGACATCGTGACCTCGCAGTCGGGATGCTTCTGGCGGACGTGGCTGAGAAGGATCGTGTAGCCGGTGCCGGGGTCTTGCTTCCGCACCTTGGAGCACTGGCAGCGAAAGTACCCGGTCGGCTCGTCTTGCTCAGTGGGCAACGGGGTGAGGAAGTAGTTGATACTCGCTTCGAGGTAAACTTTGGGGCAGAAGCCATGGTCTTGGTGTTGTTGGCGTGGCTGGCGAAAGTAGAAATGAACTAACGAGACTGCGGTGAGTTGAGTCGTGACGCTGTAGATCGTAGTATCGTCGCGATGAGCACGGGAGCAACCGAACGACTGGCTGTGGCAGCATTATTGATAAGTACAGATAATAATTTGAGCCCTGGTCTCATGAAATTCGAGTTAGCGAAGTTAATGTTAAAAATAATTTATCATTTTTTTTTATCGTGCCCTCACCGAATGAATAATTTCTCGGAGATATTATAGTATATTCTCAGTAGTATTATTAATTCGGAACCCCTGAGAATGACTATACTTTACTGCTGCGCCGCTAGATGAGTTTGCTGATTCGTGGACTTAGTGACTATTGTCGGAGAACTGCCCTCGACCACGCGCCCGTCACTCTCTTCCATCATACCATCCATAACCATCGTTCGCCGCGTGCCCGAATTTTAACCCTCGAAAGTTTTTTTACCTCGGGGGCGGCGTTTCAACGGATTTTGATTGTGGTGGTGGTCCGACAGTTAATTGCGTAGTTGCCCTGCTCGCCAAGCGCGTTATTATTGTTCCGAACAAACGCAGCGAAGAGGGGATTACTGTTTCAGCACAGGTGGGTGCGAGCGACGCCAGGATGGAGGTGCAGAGGCAGCCATGCGGTGGCTGGGTAATAGTCGCACGTGTGGATGCAACTACTTATTTGCGTTCGGATTATGTGTGGACGTACCTATGTGCTTCGAGTGACGGTGCATGTGAATGGCAGTGGTAGAGGTATCTTAGTGAGTAGAAATATCGCAAACGCACAGTATTCAGCGTCGACAGCCAATGTGGGTGTCCACGCTCGATTGGCTCCGCAATGAGTCTCACGTGCACCGCTCAAGCTGGTCTCATGGTGGTTGATCCTGCTACCGTGGCAGGGTTGCGGCACTATATGGTCGAGCAAATGAGGATTTGTCTGGAATCGTCCCAGGAGCTGGTATATCCAGTCTGGATTCGTGGTATTATTGTGTTTTTGACCGAATGCATCTGTAGGCAAGGGGATAGCGGCGCACTTACTCCCTCGCATGGCACACTTTCGTTCCCCTAAAGAAATTACATTATATATCTGGACTCAATCCGTGTTTCAGTTGAAGCACTGGAAGCTCGAGGAAACAAATTGGCAGCTGTGCGCAGCCAACTAAGGTAATGCGCTAGTGATGCCTTCGCCAGGATGGGTGCTTTTGCTCTTATCGTGTCTGTATGAAGGTTACAGGGGAGCAGAATAGCGGGGAGGTGCGCACTGGTGCTAACCGATCCCGGTTACCGAAAAATACATTGGTCAAACAATTATTGTCAATACAGTTTAGCAATATATTTATTTTTGCGGATTTTTGCGGCAATATGATTATTTATTGCAGTGAAGGATGGTGCTCCATTCGTTTCTTCAGCCAGCCAACTACAGTGACCACTGCTGCGATCAAGGCTCATTTTCCAATCTGCTTCCCGCTCAAGTCTCCTCTGTGTCAGTCCCCGCCATGCTGGCCCCTCAGCGACTCGTCCACCCCACCTTCCCGACCCGGCAGGTCTCCCAGTTCTTCTTTCTTTTGCCGGGGTGAGAATGCTGAGACCATTCTTGTGTACTACCGGTGCCACTGTGGTACGGTGGGCAAGCAGGGAAGCCGCAACGGCTTGTCTAATCTGATGCGGCACGCTCCGCCAGCAGCAGCACCCGGAATACGAGGTAGAGATGCTGGCTGCCACGACCGCAGAGACTGGGTCGCTGCCAGACAAAGTTCGCCGTAACTCTCAGAATCGGTACGGTTGGCTGCGATAGATTGTGATGAACAAATCTACCTCTCACCTTTTGTGAGAATGCAGATACTAGACGGTAAGAAACACAAGATATCCCTTCATTTCTATCAGTATTTACTAACACTCTTCATTATTTACCTTGTAGTTACTCCACTCTCAATTCGATTTGTGTCGAAACGTGGTATCCGTTTTGGACGGGGTCATGTTGGCTGTGCTACGAAAGATAGCGGCTGAGATCCCCGAGTACTTTGGGATCATCCTGGATGGCTGGACTCATGCATCAGAACACTACGTGGCTGTCTTTGTCAGCTATGAGGTGGATGGCGTGGCAAAGCAGCCACTGCTGTGCATGTCCCCTCTCATTGCAGCCCCTGACGACGACCACTCCGCCCAAACGCACCAGGACTTTCTGACCGAGATGCTACGCCGTGACTACGGTAAGCGTATGGACCAATGTCTGTTTATTGCTGGCGATAATTGCTCCGTCAACCGTCGTCTATCTACACTACTGGATGTCCCTTTGGTCGGTTGTGCAAGCCATCGCCTCCATTTGGCTATCCAACTTGACTTGGCCGACCACGAGGAAGACCTATCGACGGTGCAAGCTCTCATGGTCAAGCTGCGCACCTTGAACCAATTAGCAAAACTCCGGTAAGTTATTTTTTGGAGTGGTTCTTACTATTTTAAATTAAAAATATTTTTGTGTGGCTATGGATGTAATTCTGAACAGATTCAAAACGCCACTCCGGCCTATCATTCGCCAATCCACACGATGGGGCTCCACGTTCGGAATGTTAAAGCGCTATTTCGGGCTGCTCGAGCACTTGGATGCTGACGACGAAGACCTGGCAGAGCTGCTGCCTTCTGCTGCCCGCAACAAGAGGCTTCGGGTGCTGCTCAACGAGCTGGAGGATGTCGATTCCATTGCGAAGGCACTACAGCGAGAGGACATCCCACTGCTGGACACCCGTGTGTGGCTTAATGGGTTGATCAAGCTTAAGCCGGCTTACGCTGCGTATTTGGGTACGTTCATTACAGTGATATGTCACTAAATATTTTACTTACGCATTTGCATGCAGCTCCTCGTTGATAATGTAGCGAACCCCAACTTCGAAGCCGGCTGCGTGCGAATTCAGTGGCAAGGGAGCGAGATGACAAGAAACGAGAAGGCCGCGCTGCGGCCCTTCGTAATTCAGCTGGGTGCAGCAGCAGTATCAACGGCCAGCACGAATGAGTCGCTGGTGGAGAGGATCCAGAAGCAGCGTCGAATTGCTGCAGAAGTGGAGACGTATAGGCTGATCAAGTCGATTCCGCCAACTTCAAACGTCGTCGAGAGGTTTTTTAGCGTCGCGATTGCAACGCTTGGTCAAGAACGTCACCTCTTGCAGCCTGCAACGCTACAGAAGCTGCTCTACTTGCGCGAGAACGGCAACTATTGGACTGTCCTCACTGTCGCTGCACTGGATTAGCTGGTTACTGGTATGTTGCTGATAGTACGTTATGCAATAATTTACTGAGGGCTTTCCTTCCTAGCGACAAATTTCTGTTGCAGGTCCACTAGATATCAATGCCATAATCGGCATGCCTGGTTGGAGGTCGAGGGCAACGACTGATTTGGACAAGCAGGAACGGGTTGAAAAGCAGCACAAGCACATACTGCTTTGAAGCCCCCGCGACCCTTCTGATCGCTATGATTCGTGTGATCTGGCTTGAGCCCGAGAAGCTCGACATGTGAGGAAGGATACAAATTGGCCAGGTGGCGATTGTCAGCGAGCCTGCGAGCCGAAGCCAAGCTGCCCAGGCAGCAACAGGACGGTGCTGCCCAACGGAGGCTACATCATCATCATTTGGCGGTTCGTGAGCTGAACCGTGGTGATAAGCTTATTCGTCAATGTCATAGATACATGAGAACTTTGTTATGTTTTGATATCACTCATTCTCCGTTGTTTTAGCATTTAGATGGACAATTTGACTTGCTACTAGAACAGCACCAACATGGAGGATGCCGTCACGAATCAACACGTTCATCCAAACACCGTGCTTCCCTTTCTTTACGGGTTTTACTGGCTTTTGTATCCCCGAAAAGAACTTGCACGGGTATACAACAGAAACATGAAGACAATCGGCAACTGGATCCGTGTCTACGAGAAGACGAGGACGTTTGAGCGTGACGGTCAGCTCCAGCAAGAAGTTCAGTACTGCCCAAAGACAATGGCTATGAGAGTCCTTTGCGGAATGACCACTGGCATACTTGGATGAAGCCCAAGACGCGTTCAAGCTTTCTCAGCGCGTCTGGTTCTATAAGTTTCCAGTGTGGCGAATCATTCACGAATGTGGGTTAATTAGAAAGTATTTGAGCGACGTGCTATGCGAATCCAGGAGCGCGATGTGTTTCGCTTTGTGGAGGACTGAGTCACATTGAATGAAACCACCACAACCTAGTTTTTTCTTAACAAAATTTCGTTTGATAATAGGGAACGATTCGGAATCGAGCGGTATACGCTTAGAAGGGAGACAGTGGCTATTCGTTGGGACTTCCAGCCAAGCCCAACGTGCATTCACTGGCGTGAACAGCTTGATGGATTTCTATGCGTCGAACGGCAAGTTCGACCGAGTGTGCGAAGTGCTGCAAAGATTTAGCGTACGCAATGAGGAGAGGTGTTCACTAGTATCCGGCTCTCACTCAGTCTGGATTTTAGATGGCGCGTCGATCCGCAGATACCTAGAGATCGCACATTTACTGCGAAATATCGTAATGGAGCTGCCGTCTTACTGCCCATTTTTCAACCCCATCGAATACATATTCGGGTATAGCAAGAAATATCAAGAAAGCACTTCAGCGGCAATACGTCGAAACAAGCGAGCGTGATATGTTGCCGTGCGTTCTGCGAACTTTGAAGGCTTTAACATTACGCGACTGTTCGACCATTGCGGCTGGAGAATCCAAATACATTTGGATCCTACTGGACCAATGTCGAAGGAAAAGCGTCACTACCAGATATTAATTGTGGTACATTGCAGCTCGATAAGGATGAAGCAGGTTTAGGTTTTACTCAAAGACGTGTTTCGTTGTAGTACAACTAGAACCCTGTCGGATTTATCTCAGCAATTACTTTTGGTGCTCTTTGTCATCTACGCTTACCAGATAATTTCGCTCATTAATGGTGGTGGTATGTCGGACAGGAATGCCTCGAGAATTGATTTTCGAGAAGCCAACGAATTCGCTTGAGAATCCAGACGCTGTCACAACACCTTGCAGTCCTATTTCGTTACGCATTATCTGCGATCGATGCATTGAAACAATTCAGCGCCAACTGCGCTGACCGAGTGAGGCTGGAGAGCTGTCGGTCGACCTGGGTATCGTCTGGCTTAAGCAAACGCGTAACCTTTTTCTGGTGGACGGTCCATGATGGCGACATCACAATTTGTTCGGTCAAGATATTGCGCGATCTCATTAAACCACATTCGCCACACGGTGCCGCGAGCTTGAAATGTTGCACATCAAAATATCTAGTAGTTGAGCAACTACTTCGTGAAGCTTATCACGCTGTCGCGCCAGAATGATCCACCGCCGGTGATCGAACGCAATCTGTCATAAAAACGCGATGTCCTTGGTTTTGGCAATACCCTTATCGTAGTCGCAGAACCAACAGCTTACCCGTTTCCCTACGTCTAGCTGCAACCCACCGATTACAGGCGACGTCCAACTTAGTGCTGCTGACAAGATGGCGATCCATCTTGAACTGTATAACCTTAATCCATGCTGTCGAGGGGGGGGAGGGTCTTCCAGTGTCCATGTGCCGTCCTGCCAGTCCTTTTACCCAGGCAGCTAAACTGCTGCCACAGATTTTGCAAAATCTCGTTGAACGAAGACCCATTAACAGCGAAGTCTTGGCGTGTTTCTCCTAATCCTTCGTGCTGAGTTAAGGTATCCTTGACAATAGGTTGTAGCAATAGCTGAAGTCGCTGGTGTTGAGGAGATGGTGGGGTTGACTCCGAGGGAGCTCGAGACTGCTAAAGGCGTCAGCGGCGATGCAGTCCTCGACTGTACTGTCGATTTCGATACTTTACGAGCCTGCGGGTGTCTTGCAGGTGCTAAATTCGATCCAGCCCACGCAGGTGGTGTTGATCCTGGCTGGGCACGGGATCTTTGGCGTGGGCTAGACATTTGAGGAGATGGAGCCCGTGGCGGTGACGTTCGTTTTCACAGCGGGAGTAGCGAATTCCCCGCTCTGGAGGTGGCAGTGAAGAACTATCGTAAACACTCGATGCTTCCTTGTGAGGAGAGGTGTGACCATCATTCAAGACACCTTGCACAGAGTGCGTGTGGGACCGCACGTGCGAGTGCCCGTTAAGTGGGAACGGCTAGTAGTGTAGACATCCTACAGTTGGAAGCTCGTTAACCAAGCGGGGGGGGCTATGCCGGGCTTTCCCACCTCAATCCCAGACTTACCAAGTAGATATCAAGTGGCCTTCCTGCACATACCGTACATATGTATATACCTCTGCAGCATTGCCGTGTTTTCAGGTTATGGGTCCAAGTGCAACGCGCACTTGTAGGATAGGAAGTGAATTAACGGGTAAGAAACACTTCACTACTATTCATAGCTGATTGAGTTGAGCCACCAGTGGCTACTACTGTTCAGGATGTGATCGTACAGGCGTTTGTGGACGCAGCTGCAAATGCGGCGCCAGGCGCCCCCAACGAACGGCTCCACGAGTGCAACCTGGTGATCTAGGAGCATCTGCTGCTGTTTCTGACAAACACGCGGCTCACGTGCGAGCGGAGAAGGCACCTAAGATGAAGGACCACCAGAACTTCGATGCGTATCGACAGGCGGCGATGATGTACTTTCAGCGGTACCGCATTCACCGAATTGTGGATGATACAGACATTTTTTTCGACCTACACGGCTTCCGCGGAAGCGCGCGACGCGTGGCTGCAGCGAGACTTGCTTATTCGCTATTCGCTCAACAGCGGTGTGGACAAGAAGGAGCAGAGCCAGATTCACAACAAGGACACAGGCTACGAGATGTGGCAAGCACTGATAGCTATCAAGGCCCAGAGGGATCATGCCAATCGTTCCTTCGCCTTGAACGACATGCGTGCGTTGAAGTTTGACACGGCGGACATGGCGTTCGATGATTGACTTAACAAGGTGGAGGGCTAAACGGCTGTTGGCAGACCTATGTCGACTGTTATCTGATCCAGAGTACTCTGAAGAGCTGCAGGCACTCACCGCAACCTCTCACGTCGATGTCATTCGACTTCTCTCCACAAAGGTCCAGCTCGTGAACTGTGATCCGACTTCAGAAGAAGTCACTCATGATCTCCGAGTGGAAGAATATCCACACAAGCGTTGTTGGACTTGCGAGTTAAAAAGGAAGAGGAGCCACTGATCACGAGTGTTCACAACGACAAACCAGAACGTGGCCAACAAGAAGGGCAAGTTCAAGCGATACAAAAGAAAATTCATGGTCCGACAGAGCAAGGCAATCAGCAACAAGATCGAAAATGCTTCAACAGTGGCCAATCAGGCCATGGATTGCGCAGTGCTTATCCAAGAAGCTCAGTGGCAAGCAACGCTTACTCAAGAACGCTGTGGAGCCGACATTTAGATGGTGGCAGAAAGCCCGGAATGCGCGGGCAATGAATACGACTCTCACAGTGACTCGGACGAGTCGAGTGTCATCAATGCGGTCGTTGCAGTGGAAAGTCAAGAGGGTTTTCAACCAGCAGCTGCGGCGTGGCGTCTAGATTATGGCAGCAGTGTTCACATGCGTTGTGATCTGCGCATGATGAGTGACGTCTACGCGGATGATGGCCTCAAGTTTGAGAGCTAATTTGGTCAGGTCAGCTCAAGCCGGTCGATTGATCTCTGGAACGGTATGGTCGTACACCCAATTCGGCCGTCGAAACCTGCTCAGCTTACATCTACTGGAGGAGAGTGGCTGGTCTTTCCGGACGAAGCGCTCGGAAGACAAGTCAGTTGGATGGCTTACAAAGGTCAGTGCCAAACTGAAGCTCGAGAAGGAGCGCTGGCACTACCTCCTTACCGCGCCAACGCAGAAAAAGGCGGTATTTATAGTCTATCTACGCCTGAGGAAGTGCTGAAACAGCTGCCACTGTGGCACCATCGGCTGGGTCACATGAACACATGGGCGCTATGCTCAAGATGATCAAGGAGAGACGTAGAAAGCATTGATGTGCGGCCAGATGAGATTGACGCCATGTGTTACGAACTCAAGTGCATGACGTGCGATCTGGTCAAGCGCAAGCGAATGTCATATCGCAGTCTCCGTCCTGTGCGTTCGACAGTAAACTACCAGAAGCTGATGGCCGACATTTAGTGCGAGACGGCAGGTAAGAACAAGAAGCTCCAGCTCGGGATGGACGAAGGATGGCAGTACAAATGGCCTTTCTGGTTCGTTCGAAGAACGCAGCCACCACGAATGCGATGTGTCTAGTCGAGGAGCTGCTAGCTCACAAATTCCAAGTTGGTCTGGTGGCTTCAGATCAGGGAAAAGAGTTGATCAACAAAGCATTTTAGATCGTCTTGACGAGTCGCGGCATCTACTACGAATGTACAAATGCGTACTCGTCTGAGGAAAACTGCTTGGTAGAGCAGATGAATAACGCGATGCTGCGCAACATCCGGTCGTTACTTTAGGCTGTGGATATGCCTGACATACTTTAGGAAGAGGCGTTCAGTTTTACTGTGGAAGTCGACAATATCAGTTCGACGAAAGGGGACACTCCGTACTCCAAATGTTTCGGCATGATACCAGATTTAAGTATTTTTCATACGTGGGGCGCCGTGGTGATTTATTTGAAGTCAGGTAAGGCCCGCAAAGCTAAGAGAATCCAGGAAGACCCGGATTGTTTCTAGGGTATCCAGCTAACTCAATTGGTTTTCGAGTCTGAGCATGGAGACTGGTAAGGTCGCTGAGAAGCGAGACGTGACGTTTAAAGAGTGTCTTACGGTTGCCAGACAGTATGTGCAGATGCTGCTGGAGAATAAGTACACAAAGAAAACGCATGCTCCAAACGGTGACCATACATCAAGTTTCCTGTCGTTGGAGCTCCTAGCGTTCCGAGAGAAGAGCAATTGCACTTCTACCGCCAGTTCAGGGCGAGGCAGGGCGATACGCGCGCCTGCTGAAGTGAGTGACGGCGCAGACAGTGCTGAGGAGAACGAGAACGACTTAAGTGAGCGGGATGACCCGACTATAAGGACGCCGAGGGTTTTGTCAGCTTCAGATCGCGCGAGAACTCCATTTTGCGTGCGCCAGCTCCTAACGAGTTTCTGTGCGTGCCAGGACAAGGATAGTACTTCCGTGTCAGACCACACTCTTAACAGGGTAGAGTTCGATGGGAAAGGGGGCACCTCGTGTTGATCTGAGCGACAATAATCACGGTGTCAGAGTCGGAGAGACGCTCAGCAAAATGGGGGAACCACTAAGAGTAGCGCGATGTAGCCGTTGGCGATAACCAACGCGGTGATGGACGAGATGGTGAAGAGCAAGCTGCTGCTGATGAAGCAGACAGTGCAGCGCGTCCTGACTGTACGGATGCCAGCGAGGAGGCGAAAAGTGACTCCAGTGATAGTGGCGGTGATTCATATGATGGTAACGTTGTCAACCGACCGCAGCAACAACCAGTTCGAGTTGTTGGTGGACGACGTAGATCGACTCGTCCATGGCGAATAAATGCTCGTCTGGAAGGGTCGATTTGCCAGATTCACTTATCGCACTTCTCGAGACAGCGGATGGAAATCCGAATAATTTACAAGAGGCTTTGGATTCGCCAGAGGCACATCAGTGGATTGAAGCAATGAACGTCGAGTATTATCAGTTGATGAAGAATCGCACTTGAAAACTCGTCAAGCGGCGCCCCCGTACTTCGGTGCTGACGTGTCGTTGGATCCTGGTGAGAAGCGTGACGCTCAAGGCGTTGTGGCTCGCTGGGAGGCGAGACTTACGAGTAGAGGATTTCAACAGCGCTACGGAGTGGACTACTTTGAGACGTGCGGCGGTAGTGCGATGTGTTGTCGAACAAGTTTCTGTTCGTCATCGCCATGATTCGAAATCTCAAGTGTCGTCATGTGGACTTCGTCACAGCGTTTTTAAGCAGACCAATGGAAGACGTCGTGATTTCATGGAGCAGCCAGAGATATTCGACGACGGGACTGGTCGCGTCTGCCAGCTACTTCGTAGTCTTTATGGACTAAACAGGCATTTCGAGTGTGGAATGAGACTTTCCATAAGCGTTTGGTTGAGTTAGGATTCGAGCGCATGTACGCTGAGGCTGGTGTCTACCGCCGAGAGTGTGGTGGGCGCGAACTACCTAATGTTGTCAATGTCGTCTACCGACCGACGCACGACATGGTCGCTGATGTGATAACGAAGGCACGCGTGGGTGAGCAATTCGCCAAGCTTCAAAAACGTCTGAACGTTGAGGATATGACCAAAGCTTCGGATAAGAGCGGAGGCGCGAAACGTCTGAGTGATGTAGACCAAGCGCCGGCTACCCAAGCGAAGCGCAAGCGCATCAAGTAGATATACCACACAACTGCCGTCCAGGGGGAGTGTGAGGAGTGGTGTGACCATCACTCAAGACACCTTGCACAAAGTGCGTGTGGGACCGCACGTGCGAGTGCCCGTTAAGTGGGAACGGCTAGTAGTGTAGACATCCTACAGTTGGATGTTCTAGCTAACCAAGAGGGGGGGGGGGTATGCCTGGGCTTTCCCTTCTCAATTCCAGATTTACCAAGTGGATATCAAGTGGCCTTCCTGTCGTATATCTATACTTCTGCAGCATTGCCGTGCTTCCATCCCTCGGTTCTTGAAGGGCGCTCTGAATTGCACCTTTGGGGAGGCAGCGTTGTAAGGTAGAGCAACACTGTATCCCAGTGTGTGGTGCACATCAAATATACTTCCGACAGTTGATATTTAATGATATCGGGAGGTGCGGTGATTGCCCGGCGGTTAATTGAACGAATCACGATGGAATTTTTGGGCAAAACCTACAACACTACAATAGTAGCAGAAAGATAGCACGAACTCTTTAAAATTGCGCGGAATGATTTTTGATGAATTTGAGATAACAAGGTATCATCACGTTGTGAAGCAACGCCGATCTTAATCGTGCATGGCGACAACGCTGCTGCGGGTTGCGTCGAATTCTAGATATGCTAGGAATGTGGTGCAGTACTCAAGTTGTCACAGGCGCCAGCACGTTTCATGTGCTCAGCTAGTCAGTCCTAGTTCTCGTGTGCTTCGAGTATGTCGTTAGAGATCGATCTCGGCAATCGTGTCGACAAAAGCCTCGCCATCCTCGCGTCTCGATCATCTTCAGCACCGTGAATTCAACCCGTCGGGCACGAGAAATCGGCCACCACCAGGGAGACGACAGTGTCCGCAGTGACAAACTGGAGCTCATTCTTCTGACCCCTCCACTTGCGAGCAGTCTGCCTGTCGACTTTATGCTAACTGGCAACCGCTCGGCTCGAAGCCTCCACTTGTTGGACTATAGACAGCTTCTCTTCCACCGTGAACTTGCGCTTTATCGCCACGCCTATAAAATTGACAATCAAAGGTGAAAATCTGTTCCCTGAGCTCGGCCGCGTCCTCACTGAGGAGGGTGACCTAGCGACTCGAATGCACTTGTCGTCTATGGGGTTCCAATGTGACAACTCGATAATTAATATCGGAGTGGAGCATTAGTAGCAAGAAGTACTCAAAGCCGAACAATACACAGTGACATAAATTGAGATAACGTTTGTACAAGTTGATGAACACGTGCTTAGATACTGCTCTTTTTCAAGCATTAATCAATATGGTAATGAAGTGTGGGTTTTGCCGATCGATCTGGGCAACATTGCGGCGAAAAACCACTGAACAAGCATAAACAGACATGGATCCAGCGATTCGATTCCAACCGCAATTGCATAGCCGATGAGAACGCACCAACAAGATTTGATGATGTGTTTAATAAAGCAAAATTTGTGTTTAGTCTAAAAGGCAAGCTAGCAAATTGGGATTCTTTCTCGAGGTTACGTCCGTACGGCCTTCAACTGCCACCGCAACGAAAGGGAAATCTCTCAACTCATCGACCAGGATGTCCACTTCGTACTACGTAGTACCTCCCGCGATAGGCTCCAAGAGAATGCTGCGGAAGCCGATGTTAAAAAACGAAACGATTAAAAAATAGGTTATGACGACTTCAGTTTCATGTATCGACACGTACGTTCTTTCATCTCTCCATTATTACATAATCACTTAGTCCGATTGATAGACCCAGTTTAATCCGGTTTAGCCGGACTTACATCATTAGCTGTGGGTGTCAAGGACTCCGGTGCGCTCATCTATTGACGCGACTCGAGCCGCTCGAGAGCTCGGTCAGCAATGCCACGAGACCTGGAGCTGCGACAAGTGACGTCTCCCAGCTGGACATACGCAACGACAGTGAGAGCAGCAGTGACAGCTTCAGAACGTTCAACTCCGAGTCGGACGTTTATATTTGACAGCACTGCGCACACACAACTGCACCAGAGGCTCTTAAGAGAGTGGCAGATGCCCAACGCGGTTAAGCACTATCAGGGCTTTCAGGAAGGCGAGTAATCGTGAGTTGGGGAAACCCACTCAGGCTACCACGCTGTGCGGTCACCAACGTGGCCAAGTTTGGGGGATGGCCGCACTTTGTGTTTCCACACTGCTGTCGTCCTGCATTTTCTTTCTGGCCATACGAGAGATCCCGATACTAGCCACGACGGAATTCTACGAGTCTCGGCGGTTTTACACTGTTGCGGCGGGCTTTGTCGGCGCTCTGCGTGATGAACTGGCAGTACGCAGTGGTGATCTTCCTTCAGAATGCCATCTTCACGACGCTAAACGCTCCATCCTGCCCACGTCTTCCTGGCCGCCCTCTTGATTTTTCGATCGCAACAAACCGAAGCAACGCTGAAGCCTTTTTGACATTCACGTTGGATGAAGGATGCTAATATACATCATTGGCACCTTGTCGGTGCTTGTGGCATTTGTGGATAACGAACGACGGACACTATCGAAAGCTGCTGATTGCACTACTGTACGTCGTCTGGGCATCCGGCCGGGTGCTTACATCACTGGCAAGGCGCTCGCGATGGCGAAATATCCCTATTATAACCCACTTGCAGCTCACTTGTCAAAGAACAAGGACTGCGAGGGCACACTGGACGCGATCGGGTTTGGGGGCATCGCCATGGTCGTGTCCTAAAGTTGCCAGGCTCTTTTGGGACAAAAGTAGTATTTACTATAATCGTATTCATAATTGGGCGATTAAGAGATCTGCTCTAAAACGAGCGCTACTACGAGATCATGTGCTGAATGGCGTCGCGCACATTATTAATGTTAACCTGTAACTACTATGGTATCGGTTTACCGAGCAATACAGACCTGGTATGCCTGGTCCAATAACCGTACGAGCTACTAAAGGCTGTCTGTTTTCTCTTCCCCATGAGTTTCCAAACCAGCACCGCCTGCAAGGGGGACGCCTCCAAGTGAAGACTGCCATACCATTAAACGTTCGTGTGCGTAAGCCGCTCATCGTTTCTGCAACTTCTATAGATATCAACTCGTTACTCGTTAAACGTCTGCCTCAGCAACATTAAAGATGCTGTCTACTCTCCACCTTCTCACCACAATGCACGTCTCTCTTTCTGCATTTTCAATACTTGGGGTCCACTGCACGTGCCCAGTTCTGTCATCACACCACCACCAAGTTATCAGAACGGTGTCCTATACCAATGCAACCACAGATTGTATCTCGCCACCTTGTAGTCCGGATCGTACTTGAAGTCTCCCACGTTCAAGAAGAGCAAGTCCGTTAGGAGCAGCATCGTGAGGAAAATCACCAGCGTCGCCTGCAAAGTCCAACAGAGAGTGGTAAGGGGCCAAGCGTTTAAGAGAACGATAGGGCAATGGCGGCACGCACCCAAGGCATCCAGGCCGAATCGGACGCCGAGAACGCCACGAAGACGAAGAAGATGATGATTAGAAGCTGCAGCTTCTGTCGCAAGGCCGAGAACCACATGATGCCGTTGCGCAGGAACAAGACGTCGCAGGAAGAACCGACTAAAAGTAAAACACAACAAAATCGAAGCGGTCCTCCTATTGGTCGAAAAGAAAATATATAAAGGGGGGAATATATGGTATTTATAATATTCCACACCGGAATCTTTTAAATTACACAGGCCAAAAGTACCGACTTCCTTGGCTTATAGTGGTCACTTATGTACAAGGTACAGGGTACCACTACAAAATTTCATGTACAGTTGTACTGTAGCACCATCACAAAGTACGATATTTGGTTAGTGACCGTGTAAGAAACCGTGAAGAGCTGGCCAAAAATCGAGCTGCGGCGGAACTGCGCTGGCAAGAAACTCCTTCGTTGCGCACCTTCCACGCGTACTTCAAGCGTGTCTGGTTAAACGACCGGTTCTGCTACTGGCAGTGCTTCCTGACGCCGCCAGGATTCGCTACCACCAACAACCCGGTTGAGCAGTTCAACCGGGCTTTGAATCGAAACTACACTGCGCATCGCCTGCTGAAGATGGGCGAGCTTCTCCAGCAGCTTGCTGCCTGCTGCCGCCAGCGATCGATCGATGTGCGCCCATTTTCGCATTCACCGAGAGCATCAAAGGAGCTGCTGGTTCGTGTTTTAAGGATCTCCGCAGCCAGAAACTTCTCCGTGAACACGTCATGGAACGAATGAGCGCGGACTTCCTTCTCCTTGACTCAAGTCCCGACGTGACACGTGCTGCACACTCCACCAGGAAGGGTGTACAGCTCTGCCACAAACACCATGCAGAAAGTGGTGAAGGTCTCCGCCGAGATGGGCATCAACATCGCGCGCATGGAGGCTTTGAACCAGCCCGTCACTGGGTGGCCGGTCGATATGGCGACCGAAACATGCCCACTGCGTTCACCGGCTGTTCGCGATACAGCAGCGCGACCACATCAATGGTAACGGTGATGAAGTGCTGGTGAATCGCCGCGCGCGTAAGCGAAGCGCGCCGTCGTTGGCCCGACCCCGACTGTCGGCAGACCGCCACGTGCTGGGCATTCGCATCAAATAGAGTGAGGAATCAATGCGCTCTAAGCTCCTCAGTCATAGCATTTCTGGAGCATGACGTCAAGCAATGAGAAGCTCTGCAAACGTTTACTGATAGCCATAAGAAAATATACGTCAGTATTGAAGCGCAAGCACAACGCGTTAGCAACTTACACTTTTATTGGAAGACGCCTGGCTGCCTCTCTGTCCAGGGGCCGGCGACTCCCTCTCGGCACCTCTCTGATCACCCTCTACGATCGTCTGTTAGTACGCTCCTACGTGTGCTGCAAGCGCGTCCCTACTGCAAAGCAACCGGCAGCCTGCCGGCCGCCCCGGGTAAAATCTATCACTCTGGAACTCTGTCTTGGCTGAGATGGTAGTCCGTTGAGGCTCTGCCCTGCGCAAACTGTTGGGTGGGGGCCCCGGCGTCCAGACGCGCCCGGGGGCCTCGCAAACCCCGAAGAAGCACTCGCAGCCCTGCCGCTGCGTGGCGTTCTTCCTGGCGTCTGTGAGGCGAGTATTTTGTGAGTGTGGGCCACACTGCGTGGACACGCAGATTTGGTTATGTGTGTCTCATGTATAATGTCTCACGGCGAACGGTCGGGCGGCCACTCGTCGCCCTTGTGACGGCTGTCCTCATCTTGTGCGTGTGAAATTCACAGGTCTGTGTTGAAATTCACGTGCACGTTGGTGATTTTCATATTTTCTCAGCTGCACCCAATATTCATTAGTACCCGTATCAACCCATTAAAAAAAAGAATTCAATTTAACAGTGTAGAGTAAAATTTTATTATTATACTGCTGCTTCCTCAATACGATTAAAGTCTTAGTCATCGGCGACGGTCGACCCCACCAGAGAAAGTTGTTGCAGCTCATCCACTAGGGACGCAGCGGCAAGAACGTCATCATGAAACTGCAAGCACGATTTCTTGTAGCCATTCGCGATCGACTGAGCGTTAGTCCTTCCCAGCTGCCGCATATCCATCTGGACATTTTTGGACGACGAGGCGCCTCTAACTTGAACTTGACACCTTCTTCTCGTGGCTTATGAAGCTGTAACTGCATGTCCTCAAGCCAGCACTTCCGCAGGCCAGACTTGAACGGGAAGTTCCAGGCTACATCCGCCGGTTGGCAAACCGACGTGGCATTTGGAGGAACTTTCATCAAGACGACCTTTACTGACGCAGCATATGACTTAACCTCTGGAGTCCAATGCCCACTGAAGTCATCCCAGAGGAGCAGAATAGGCTCCTCCTGGAGTGGTCGATTGGCGAAATGAAACTCTAAAACCTTTTGCGACAGCTTCCGATTCCACCAACCTAGTTTTTAATAATAGCCGAAAAACAAAAATTAGTAGTTAATTTATTAGTACAATCAAACATCCGATTTACCGGTACCTTTCCCGTTCGAGTAGATCTGAAGTCCCGTCTCGTCTTTAAGACGCTTGATTTCAGGCCACATCCGAACGCCGAAGCCGCACCTTTTCCGTCACTTTCTATGACACTCTCCTTAATTTTAGATGGCTTCATTCTGAACACCACAAAGGGGGTGTACTTGATTCCTGTCGAGTCTCCCAGTAGCATCACAGTTGCTTGCTCCTTCGAAGCACTAGCGCACTTAAGCCATACGGTTTTGGCTCCACGTGCATTTACCGTTCGTCTCGTAGGCAGATACTCAAAAGAAGCAGCTAGTATGCACACATCAAAACCAAAAACATTCTAGGTAATAAGTGAGTAAAGTAATAAAAATAATAATAATAAATTCCTAACATGTCTGATCTGCATAAAAAATGTATGTGATGTCCAATTGTCGTGCCTTTTTTTCAACCTCGACTGTAAATTCTGCTTTCATCTTGTCAATACAAGCAGGGCTGACTTGGCCTTGCCGGGTCGGTGCACCCATGCTCAGTCGGTGTCGACCCCTGAAGCCTTTAATCCACTTGTCGGACGCTTTAAAAGTAGTGACTCCAGCTGCCATAGCGATGCCTTGGGCTTCAATTGACAGCATCCGAGGTGATACGGGCACACCTTCCTTTTTCAAACTATTAACCCACTCTACAATTTCTAGCTCTATCATCTTAGACAGAATCGTTCCACATCCAACGGTACGAACCTTTAGATGACTACCTTTGTACCCTTTACGTGCAGACCCGAGCTTATCCGAGTCCCTTCTCCAGCGCTGAATCGTGGTACGCTTGGAGTTGTCGAACTCAGGAGCAAGGTCGTGTCAGAAGTGCGCAATTGTGTGCCGCATCTTGGGCAGAGGAACCGTGTGCCAGAATGACAGAATCTGTAGTTTTTTTGCTACAGAGACGCTTTTTGTTGTGTGCTTGGTGCGGTGGCGACCCTTGCCTCCAAGCCGTGGTCTGCCCACCGGACGCGGCTTGACGCGCGCCATGGTAAGAGCAGAATACCATCGACGTCAATGTGACTGGCATTGGAGAGATGCATCTATTAACATGCGATTTTTAGGTAAGTATGACAAGCTATTTGGATTGGCCATTGGAGAGATGCATCTCTTAACATGCGATTTTTAGTAGGTATGACAGCTTTTTGATTAGCCAATACAAGGGTGCATCTCATATGAGGCTGCAGCTCTCTACATGTGAAATGCGGTACTCGCCACTTATTTCGCCCTTTATCGTGAAAAAGTATGTGGCAGCATACCCGTCCTAAGCAAA
This sequence comes from Phytophthora sp. 'mugwort', assembly GCA_033558025.1. NCBI lineage: Eukaryota > Oomycota > Peronosporomycetes > Peronosporales > Peronosporaceae > Phytophthora > Phytophthora sp. 'mugwort'. Next base: position 1,408,052 of record JAUCEF010000004.1, on the reverse strand, counting down.
GCAAAGGAAGTCGGTATACTTAGGCACAACAGATAATGCGTACCTGATACCGGTACCGGAACTAACTTATCTAAAAGTCATAATGTAGGTTACACATTCTAGTGAATCTGACCTAAACAAGATTAAAATACCACCCGGTATTTTATCATTAAAGACTTTGTTCAAGTCACTTCAGTATAATTTCTGAGCCATATCAAGTATAGTCAGATCAAGTATAATGCGATATTCAAGCACGCTGATTGGTCGTAACCTGGAGGCGGAGGTCACACACGCGAGTGAAGCACGCTGGCGCAAGCCAAGGACAAACCACTGTTCAACTGTCAAGGGAAGGCGCAGCCATAGCGGGCTTAGGGTTCTGTCACCAGCGAGCCCTGCGAGCCGCCAGGGTTATTAGGACTGCGCGGAGCGCATAGCTAGCTGATATTATATAGCGACACCGCTCTTTCGTCGATAAGTATTTTAATACAGATTGGTTGTCTTATATATGACTTACCCCAAGTTGCTAATCTGTCCTAATCTGAATCTAATACCGTAATATACCGCACGTTTTAGGACAATTTAGAACACTTTAGGCACATTTTTAGGTGTGTCTTAACGAGCACCACAACATGGGAGTCCCTTGTGTCCCATGAAGGGACACAAGGCAATGCTTGACGGTACTGGACGTAAGTTATTTATATTGTTCGCGTTCACTGAAAAAGACGTTATTCAATACAAATATTGCAGTATTATTTCCCCTCACTCCTGAGAGTAACAATAAGACACAAAGGGTACAACTAGTGGAAATGAAATGGAAGTTCATCGAGGAACCAATTATTATCAGCACCAAACGCATAAATACTTCAAGCGGGTCTTATGGAATACTGTAGTACGTTACTGTAGTGATTGTCTATCCTGTTCGTCTTCGAGCGTTTTCAACCGCTTCGCGCACCGCTGCAGCCTGCGTCGAACGGTGCGTTCAATCTCCGCCCCACGATCAGCAGCAGGCATTGCCGCCAGTACATCATACGACAGCTTGATGGACTTCATCAGCCGCTCACCCTCATCGTATGCACTCGCTGCAGGCTGCATCGTTGCGGTAGGCACATGGGTCACAGCTCTCTGCTTGTCCTTCAGCTGAAGACTCTGTTGCACAATGAACTGAGGGCTTTGCGTGCTCTGAAGGGCATTGTGCGGGGTATTATGTGGTGCAATCATGATGTCCGACTCTCTCGATGGTTTGCATACAATTGAGAGCAGCTCTGGCCTGTCATTCAGCCACCGTCTTAAATAATACACATCAATACGTCCCGCACATGCCGATAGGTCCGCCGCAGTATTCCCTGCCACTGTAAACTCCGAAAAGACGCTGGCATATGCCAGCCCCAATTTCTCCCACATCTTCTGCAGCTTGTCGCTCGAATGCGCGACTGGTGACGCCAGGTTGAAGTCCGCGAATATCTGGTCGTCCGGGTAGCGTATCCTGGCATACTCCGCCTTGGTGCTCAGGAATTCGGCCCTCACTCGCTCCCATAGCGGACTGGCGCCTTCCGTCCTCTTCCTCCTCGCCACGTCGTCCATCAAGTCGGCCAGATACGGCACCATAGACGCGGAGAAGACCACGTTTGTCAATCGGAGGTTGCAGTTCTTGGTCTTCCTGGTGTGTTCCGATGATGTGACAGTGATTGGCGCAACTTCCGCGCCAGCCGCGATTCCAGCGCTCTTGGCCTCCAACAGCTTCACGAGCAGCTCTGAGTACCCCGCCTTAGACTGGTACGCCGCGTACTCTTTGCTCTGCGCGGGGACGCCAAAGCCACCGCATAAAGTGCGAAGCTCCTTGGTCGAGTAGGTGGCGATGATCGACTGCAGCTCCGCGCGCTTGCCATCGTTACACAGCCGCTGGAGCTGCTCCAGTCGCAGCCGCCGCACCGTCACCACATCGCCGCTCACCATCGTCATAAAGTTTAATTATTTATCAAAAGTAAAATATCTCATTGGTTGAAAACTTAGATATGTTTGGTTTTATCCAATGACAGCACGTTGAAAGGAGCGGCTCTGAGAGCCTTTCAAGAGCTAATTCACACAGAACCACAGCAAGCATGGGCCGAGCTCGGAAGCGCACGATGGACATGATTCGCCTGGTGAAGGGCCTGTCGCGCAACGGCGGTATGCGCCAACCGTCGTGGGTGCCCATGGTTGACCGCTTCCCGCCGCCGCCGGTACCGCGCCAGGACCGCGACAAGCTGCCGGTTATCACGTTCCCGCAGGACCGACTGGCTGAGCTTTATATGAAACAGCGCGACGGCATGGTGGACGGACAGACAGCCTACGAGTTCGCGGACGAGCAGCTGACGCTCATCGAGAATGGTATCCCGGAGGAAGACGCCTTCAATTTGCTTATTGAGAAGTACGACCAGGTGGAGAGCCACCGTTTCCTCGAGAAGTTTGCCAAGATGCGCGGCATCGAGTTTGCCGACCCAGCCGAGTATGACGACATCGAGAAGGGATGGGTCGAGGCCGAGAGCCGTGCCATCAAGGAGGCCATGCGTCTTGAGCACGAGGAGGAGGAAGCACTTCGGAACATGTAGACGCACACTTAGAACAGGGTGGGACGGAACAAGACGCACAACTTTTTTCTTCATTTGAATTAATCTCACTACATATTGGTTGGTGAATGTAGCCATATAGCGCGAAAGCGCGGCTTTTTTCTTTAGACACGAAAAGGTGTTTCGTGTACTACCTAGTACGTGCGTTTGTTTACACGGTCGGTGAACTGGGACGGTAGATCTTATTGAAGCGGGCACTTATGGTCAACGACGTGTTTTTTATTTGTTCAGTCGTCAAGGTTAGTAGGGGTGTATGCTCTCGTCGACATGATAAACGAGCGATTTGATCCACAGGAACAGACCTGCGGTACTATCCTGCTTACACAGCTCCAGCCAGACTCGTCTTCGTCATTACGAACTCGTCCATCACGGCCTGGTTCGAGCTCTTCAGGAACTTCCACGAGAGCATCGACCGGTTCGCCTCCAGGGTCGAGATACCATAGTCGACGTAGTTTGACACTACGTTCCATGACGCCTTGTTATCAGGAATCGTGTCGAGCCCTTCGACACCTCCAGCGGCTCCACTTAAAATGTAAACTGGAGCTTGAGGGTTCTTGTAGACCTTGCGATCATTCGATACGCCATTCAGGACACTTTTGTTGTAACGGATCGGCAACTGACGCTCATAGTAGTGCTGGTGACCGGCGAACACAACGTCAACCTTGTACTTAATAAGGAGGGCCTCAAAGGCAGATTGGAGGAATGCGTTCTGGTCCGTGGGGATTCCGTTAGGGCAGCCGGCCACGTCGTAGAGAGGACGATGAATACCGACGATAATCCAGGGTACCTTGGCTCGGTTCGCTGCGGCCTTCTTCAGATCAGCCTCCACCCACGCCAGTTGGTTACCAAAGTTACCATTCTTGCTGTGAGGCGTGTAGGCGTTCGAAGGAGCGTTGGGGTAGTCGGTTTCGGATGACAATGACGTAAAGTGGATCGGTCCGTGCTCAAACGAGTACCACATGTTGAGACTCCCATCAACTTCTTTGGACGGCATCTTGAAGCGTGCATTATACGCCGAGTAGTTGCCAAGCATCTTCGCCTTGTCTTTCGACAAGGCGCAAGTAGGAGAATGACACTCCGCTTCGTGGTTCCCAACGAGCGTCATGTATACGACCGAGCTCATGACTCGAGTCAACGAGTTCATCCATTCGTTGTAAACCTTTTCGTAAAAGAAACCACTAACCTGATCACCCATGAGCCAGGCATCGTCAGCGTAGCCGATGTCGCCAATGTGGTAAATAAAATCCACTTTATCAGACGTCAACGAGTTCACATAGGCAAGCGTGTCCTTGGACTGGTCGCCAGGACCAAAATCACCGTACAAAACCATCTTGAAGGTGCTGGTGTCCGATGCGGCACGTGCCGTGACAAAAGAGTACACTGCGCTTCTGTAGTTCAGATTGGCTTTGCTTCCTACCTGATAGAAGTACTTTGTGTGCGGGGTGAGATTGGAGACCGTTGCATGATGGTGAAACATCGTGTACGTGTTGTCGTGGTAGTAACTGGTTTGAGTGACCGGTGTGTTGACCAGCTTCAGGGCATTCGCAGACGTTCCGATCCAGACTGAACTGTCTTGCACCTGGGCATACGTCGACCACGACACGGTCATGCCCGTACCAGCGGTCGAACCGGCGTACGCGAGGTGAAATTGCTGGGGAAGGAACTCAGCGCTTTTCTTGACTCCACAAGGCTTAGAAGTGTTACCTGTGGGCTGACAGAGCGCGGATGGCAGACACTTGTTTGAGCTCCAGGAGCACGCAGTGTTGCCCACAACATCGACGGTAATAGCTTCGATGGAGCTAATGGCTAGGGCCGCTAGCCCCCAAATTATAAACTTCATCGTTGCGAACAGGTCTCAGACTTGTAGCTGTGGTCTTGATGCTTGATTTGAGAATGACAATGGGAGTCTACAAGGGGTTTGGCTAACCGAGTCTTTGTTTCGGACGGACGACACAAAGAGGTGAGCTAGGAACTATCTATATGTATACGAGCGACTTCCTCTTCAGTTTTGACTATAGTATCCATAGAGCTTAGCCACTCCGCACCCCGTAACCATTTCTCGATTATGGTACGTTGGTAATGAGACGGCAATACAGCATAAAATTATATTTTCTAGATGCTATTTGTTACCACTACAGACTAATAACGCTTGTTGTCCACACGCAACGCAAAAAAAATTGCTCTGGATTTGAAAAAGCAATATGTCACTTGTGTATGTCGTAGTTACTGACGAAAGAAGAGACCAAGACGTCGATTGAGCTTGGCAATATCCCGAATTGCTTCGCCCACCAATTGATAGCGGACCGGTGAATTTGTTGCAAAGCATGTTTGACCTCTATCTAGCACATCAAAAGTGGAGAATCACAAGTTGCTACACGCTCGCAACAAGGTGCAGAGCAAAAAGAGTAGCAGCAAGTGGCAGAACGATCGCCACGTTTCTCGATCGAGTGACTGAGCATATACACGTATTATAGCTACTGTAAAACCTTTGCTGCAATTCAAATGTTTCCCATCCGAAATGCAATACCATGTGAAGTGTAATACCAAGTGCAAAAAAGTTCTAAACGATTTCAACCCCTTTTGCCTTAAGCGAGAATGGCTTACAAAGTCGGACATCTCGACAAAAAACTCAATTTCGGGTCACAACTCGTAGACCACGAGCTCTCTGTTGCCAAAGATCGATATCAGACCGCCGCGTCAGAGAGCGGCCTGGTTTTTGGACCTTGGGCTTCGATTTTTTCTTGCAATTGATACTGAGCAGTGCTCATTGAGCGCCAAGCACCGTGCAACAGGAACTCAGTGGACCATACAGGTCGACATTGGCTTTGCAACCTACATCAACAAGGCAATCTCCAATGTACCGCATTGCCGCCGCGATCTTGCTCTGCCGCGTTTCGTGCACGAGAAGTGGCAAGCATGATTTAACCACCAATCACCGTATTGAAACTCAGCATCTGGTTTATATTTCAGCCAATCACTACCATGGCGGAATGAGCCATGATCGGAGAAAGAGGCAAAGGGCAGCAGAAACATTTCCAGAGCCACCACGGCCCCTTCCCCGCTAAGGTAGTCCACATGTCGGAGCACACGTCGGCGCGCGAGTACGATCCGCTGTTCCCGCGCAACTATGCGGCATCGTCCACGACGTCCACGTCCACGGCACCGCGCTGTTACGGCGGATTCGAGCAGCAAAAACGCGTGTGGGCATCCACGGCACGGCGATCGCAGCGCATCCGCGTGATCGCCGGACTGCAACTGCTGCTAGGGCTGCTGGCGTCGGGCAACTACCTGTGGCTGTCCAACATCTTCATGTTCGTCGTGGGCGTCGTGGGGCTTTTGGCCGTCCGCTCTGAGCGGATGAGCTGGACCGTCGTGGTGCGGTCTTTGTTTGCGAGGATTGACAGATTGGGGAGTGGCAGATCTAATTTGACTGGGTCTTGTTGATTGATGCTGTGCAGTACTTGCTTCTGAGCGCCATGGAGTTCGCACGCATCGTCATGCTTATGCCCCATCTGTACGAGCGCTTTGAGGTGCCAGGATACGCCTTCTCGCACTACGAGTATTTCCAAGTTGTCGTGCTCATGCTGGAAGAAGTCCTGCTAGTGGTGAGGGAGGGCTGTGATGGGGACTGTTATGGCGGTGTTCTGATGACTCTTTGTGCTTTATTGTTGTGTGTCGTGCCTTTGCAGCCAGCAGCGTTCTTTGTCTGCATTGCCGCTGCAGCGTCAGTTGCCAACCCCTTGTGGTAACTCGAGATGCTGATTATGTCGGCATCGATACATTATCAAAGAAGTACGAGACGAGCGAGCACGACGACGATACCGAGGCAGAACGCGCGAGCAAAGTCTTGCTGTTGTATACCCTCATTGAGCCCGAATTTATTAGGAATAGTCGTTTTATCGCATGTGGGCCGAGGGTACGCTAGTATTCTGCATGCAGAGGCTGGCTGTACGGGATCCCAGCTGCGTCTAAGTGTCGTTGTCGTGTAGTCTCGCACAGCTAACTTAAATCTATATCGCTTCACGATACAAAGATCGTCTTTCCAGGATCGTGGGTTTGTGCTTGTGAAGATCTGCTCAGTCCTAGATGAGGTCGATCGAGCCGGCTTCAACATGCTCCTGAACACTACGGTAGCGCAGAACGTAGCAATCTGCAGACGTCACCTGCACAAAGTCGCCGCCCTTGTCGTCGCACTGCACGCCACCCGCCTCCTTGCCCTGACAGAACACAAAGCTGTCCAGATTCGGCTCGGGCACTGTCACGCACCATCCAAAAATGCAATTATCGAACTGTCAGAATCAGATCGGTATCATTCATCACAAATAGCAAAGAAAAAAACAATTTGTTCGTACCCATTCCATTAGCCGTAAGGCTGCGAAAATCCTCAGCAAACTTAGCCAGCGCCAGATCGTTCACATGCGACTCGGAAAGCATTACGAACCTGCAATGCAACAAGGCAACACGAAGAATTAAGTACATAATTAAATCCAGCACTAGGAAGAAAACAAATAAACGTACTGTTGGGCGAAATTGCGCTCCTTCACCGACAGTCGCTGAGTCAGCACCGTGTCTCCGAGAATGTGAACAGCGAATTTCTCGATCTAGATTTGAAAGCACACAGTAAAGATCGTCAGTAGTATGCCAATAAACTTAATAGTAAGTGTCCAAATGGCATCAGCACCTTGCGGAGTCGCGTACGGAGATACGACGAGACCATGTAACGCAGTCGGTCGATCTCCATCTGGTAGAGCTTGTTGACGAAGGACTTCTCCTCTGTAAGCTGCGCGCGCTCCTCATATACAGAGTCGACGTATTCCTGCTGGTTTCGGATCTGCTCCAGCATCTCGGACACCATTTCCTCGCCGTACCGCAGGATTCCCGGGGCGTTCTGTCGCGTCATTTGCGGTAAAATAGTGTTACTTCATCAATTCTGCGTCATTTTAAGCGAAACTAGGTGAGCATTAACCTACAAGAGCGAAAGCAGCGTACCATCTCGTTTACCCAGAGCGTCCGCATGCGCAGGATATCCTCGTTCAGGTTCTCCTGATCGAACTCGGGCTGCGACGGCGTCTCCATGGCGACAAATTGGAGACAAAATGCAATTCCCGCCAAAATTTAACACCGGTACTATATCGATATAATGCCGGTAAAACATTTAATGTACTTGCTTGAGAAAGGCAACATTCATCAAGCTGGATCTGCTCGGCGCTGAGCGAGGAGATGCTGCTCTTTCTCGTCGTAGATGTCGGTCGCAGGCTTTGGCCCGGGTCAGTGGAGAATCCTTTTCGCCGCAGAAAAGACCAAGAGAAGAAGAATTCACGGATATTATGGGCGCCGTCAATTGCTGCGCGCAGACCCCACCTGATGGTGAGTAACCTGAGCGCTCCGGTGTTGCGCTTAGTGGTTGACGGGTGTGGTGTTGTGTTTTGTGAGCTGCAGCGGATGCTTGGAAGACAGACAAACGTTTCTGGACGCTGAGCAGAAGTGAAGCGAGGACGCTGATGCCTATCTATGACTACGAACCGTCGCTGTCTCTAGACAATGAAGGCCGAGCGTCGAGCACCGACGACGGCAGCATGGGATTTTTCCCGGACACACCGAAGTCCGCGTCAAGTGACCGTCAGTTTGAAGACAAATCGGTCGTGGTCGTCTCTGCTGACGGCACCGTGGAGATTAACGGCGACCTGGAAGAGGAGAAGGCTCCGTTGCCGCTCGAAAATGACGAAGAAGAGGAGCTGTCTCCTGAGGCGCGTGCGCTACTCCCAGCTCCCAACTCGTGTCCTCGGTCTGGTGCGTGAACGTTGTCTTTATGGTTTCAAGGCGTGTTAAACTAACTCCGTGCTGTGTCTGATGATGAAAGGAATCAATCTGCGCCGGCAGTCACCGACCTTCGGCAGTAGTAAGTCTCAACCGTTAACGTTACGCCGCACACAGTCCTTCGGAGAAGGTGTGACCAGCTCCTTGCTCATGAGCATTCTACCAGTATTAATAGTAGCCTTGTGCGTGTTCGTGACCAGCTCCAGCCCAGCCATGCCTCGAAGACTACCTGTGCTCGTGCAAGTACTGCCCGCGTGCCATGACGATCCAGCGCGCGTTCCAACTCTACGGCTTCGCACTTGACCATCCACAGAGCGACGCGCTGTTACGCGTACTACGCGCCTGTGCCAACTACGACGAGACTATTGTGGAGGTGGACCCGCTGCTCGTGCTGCACGCCGAGAAGATGCTTGAGGAGCTCGGCTTCGACGAGGACCAGACCTTCCGCCTTCTCGTCGCTTCGCACTTCCAGCGCCCGTGAAGCTGCGACGACTAAATAAAACGGAGCTGCCCGTAGCAACGTCTTCATCCACCAAGCAGCCAAGTTGAAGCTGTTACCAACATTTAACATTTATCTGACACAATCACGTTACGTTTTTTTCTACACTTGTAAACTGTAGGTATCTTACTACTTTGCAGTTATTGCATATTTCCAACCGTATGCAACTTAACTCGGACAAATTTAACAGTGCGTTGGAAATGCATTGGCTGGCTGCCCCTCCACACGTGTCGAGCGGCCATTCTCCAAAGATCTCTCTCGGAAGTTAATCTATTCATTACCATGGCTCGCGAACGCACCTACATCATGATCAAGCCGGACGGCGTGCAGCGTCACCTGGTGGGCGAGATCATCAAGCGCTTCGAGACCAAGGGCTACAAGCTCGTGGCTCTCAAGCTGGCGCGCCCGTCCGTGGAGCACCTGGAGGCCCACTACTCGGACCTGAACGGCCGCCCCTTCTTCCCGGCGCTCATTAAGTACATGAGCTCGGGCCCCGTGACGTGCATGGTCTGGGAGGGCACCAACGTGGTGCTTGAGGGCCGCAAGATGCTGGGCGCTACCAAGCCCAGTGACTCGGCGCTGGGCACGATCCGCGGCGACTTCTGCGTGGACGTGGGCCGCAACGTCTGCCACGGCTCGGACTCGGTCGAGTCGGCCGAGAAGGAGATCAGCCTCTGGTTCCCGGAGGGCGTCATCGAGTGGAGCGCCTACGACGACGAGTGGGTGTACGAGAAGTGAATAGCCCGCCCCCCTCCAGCGACAAAAGCGCCAGCAGCAGCTGCTGCAGGAGCAGCTCCCGTCGCCGCAGCAGTGGAAGAAGTCGAGGCAGAGCTGACGCCGCTCTCCGGATGCGCGCACTGCACTCTTCTCTAGCTGTAGTTGTATCCAAACGCCAGTAGAAATAAAAGCTTGAGGCAGGTAGGCAGCCCTCAACGAGTCTGGACTGCTCCTCTGCTCTCTGCATTTGTTCCTCACTTTATAGCTCTTCCTTCATCATACAATACTGATAAGAATAGTAGAACGGGGTAGAAGTAGTATAGTAACGCCTGCGACGATGTTCCATGCGGTACTGTGCAAGGGCGCCATCTGGAGGGGGATAAGGTCAGTCACACTACGCTATAATATCGGCCTCGGAGTCTCTACCACTCCTAACATCTCTGGTCTTTGCGCTGACTTCTCCCTCCCACAGCGCTGTTCAGGTCGGAGCCCTTCAGTACCGGACGTGTAGTAACCCCATCGACAATTGACTGGGTCTGGATTGACGCACGCTGACATCCCCCCCCTATCGAGAGGATCTACGACACAAAGGAACAGAACACGATGACAGAGTACGAAGTGCACGTGCTACCAGGCTTCATCCCCATCTTCTGGTGCTTCGTGGGCGTCGGCATCGTGCTCTTGTATTACTCGCTCGGATACGCTCGGAAATACTCAACCACCGCCGCCTTCCTGCTCACAGTGCGTCACTCTGGTTGCCGATAGTCTTTTCTTCTAGGTCCTAAGAATTGTTCTCTTTCTTTCTGTGTGTTCTTTTACAGCCATTCATCTGCTTCAGCCTCGTGTTTGATAATGCCATCATGGCAACCACGGGCATTGACCGTCGTCGGGCCAGCACACAGGCCATGCTGGCCTTCCACGCCTGCGTGACGCCGATGCTGCTGCTCGTGTGCTACGAACTGGCCTATTTAGTGCACAAGCAAAAGTCCGTCAATTTCTGCGGTATTTCGTTCGAGAGCGGTCACCGGGAACGAGGCAGCAGTTGTGACAATGCGGGGTCGGCCTCGAGTCTGGCCAGGCGCCGCTGGTGGCTCTCAACGTGTCTGCGCTTCACAGTGTGGCTGGTCGGCTGCGCCTTGTTGGTGCTCAACCTTCTCGTGGCCTACCGCTGGACGTCGGACCTCACGCCCGAGATCGCCAGCATGTACGACCTACAGGGGGACAGCACGGCCCATGCCGTATGTGCAGTTCTCCCGGCCCTCGTGCTCGTGGCTCTGGCCTTATACATCGGCCTGCGACTGTGGAACTACGGCACCAACTACTCGTACATGGTACATGCCACATGCTTCAATCCGTGGATCTGGATGCTCGTTGGAGCGGTCGCTCTACTCGCAGGTTACCTCATGCCGTCGCCGATCTACGCGCTGTCGTCTAATGCCGGCGAGTTGATAATGATGGCTACTATCGTGCGCATGTTCCGTGAGGTGCACCACGACATGCAGCAAGGGCTTCAGTTCGGCGAGTTCATTGACCCGGAAGGCGCCGCTGCTCGTCGACAAGGGGGACCCAATAGCCCGAATGGGCGAAGCTTGAGCTTGAGTCTCAGCAAGAGTGTAAGTCGCAGCAAGATGGCGAACGAGCAACTTAATGGCTACACGGCTGTGACGACCCCAAAGGAGTCGGAGCTGCCCACGACGTTTGCCAACCGACTGCGTCACGGTGACGAAGGGGAAAGCGCACCAACCAGTGCCAGCGCTGCCTACCTTTCCGTCGTCGTGGCTCGAGAGCGTACCAATCCGCTGTGTCAGTAAATAGGAAGCCAGCAGGACCTTTTCTTTTTGATTCCTTGGAAAATGGGACACTTGTACATGTAAACGACTCAAACCAATTCATTTTATTCCCATATTTTTAATATTTCGTCACCGTAAAGCATAAGCATGTCGTCCAGAGCCACGTTTTAATGTTAAAGTGGCTGATATAGCCCTGCGACTACCAACTTTACTGCAAGCGAAAGAAATAAACAACAATCTTAAGTAGAAAAACAACAATGAAAAGTCATCCCCGTCATTGTTTCTGCCTTACCAGTACAGTTAATCGATCACCAACTCGTCACCTGGTATCCATACCGACTGGACGAGTACAGTGCAACAATAGGAGTACTACACTCCACTGGAGAGCACAACGTGAGCTTCCTTCGTGTGTTTCTGCTTCTTCTCGAGCACCTTCATCATCTTGGTACTGCCTTCCCCGGAAAGCATCTTCTGTGCCTCGAGCTCCTCCTTGAGCTGTCTCAAACGCTTCTCCTTCTTCTTCTTGCCAGGCTCGTGGCCGTGGAACTTGTACGAGAGCATGCGGAAGGCCTCCTTTTTGGTTAATAAGCGACCAAATTCGTCGCGGTAGTCGAGTTTCACGCCGTTCTTGATACGAAGGTCGTCTTCAAAGTTGCGGTCGCGCGTGTCGTTAGCACGACCAGCCTGTCGTTCGACATGGGTCTGCCGAAGGTCTCCAGTCTTGCGAAGCAGCGCCAGAGTAGCCCCCATTCCTGTCCCCACCAGCGGTTGCTCTTCGCCCCATACCTCGTTCTCTTGACTCTCTTCATCCTCGCTGTTATCCTCCTCCTTCGTCTCTTCCTCAACTTCCCTGTCTTCTTCCTGTTTCTGCTCTTCAACAACAGCAGCTTCTTGAGGTTTAGCTATGGCTGATGCAGTTGGTACTGTGGCATCTATCGTTGCAACCTGGAACTGAGCCGCACGCTTCTCCATTGCGTCGCGCAATCGAGTCTCAAAGTCAGTAGCCTCATTAAACACCACTGTATTTGCTGCCGTGCCAACCTCGCCGAACACGTGACCAACAGGTTTGCTATTGGCGTTAGCAGTTCCATTCATCGCGACGTCTTCAGTGTTGTCTGTGGGGACAGCAGGGATCGTTTCCTGCTCCCGACTACTCGTTTGGCTCGCAAGCTGCGCAATCCGGTCCTCGCTGGTCGTAGTAGCCACCGGCGTCTGATTCTTTGTCTGCTGTTGTGCCACTTGCCGAGCACGGGCCAGCGAAGCACCCAGTTCCATCTCAATAGCAGCGGCATCGTCAATGATGTCCCTGTCGTCAACTCGTCTCCGTTTCATCCGCTTCTTCCCGGAGCTAGCAGCCAGCGCCTCGGATGCCACAGCGTTGGCCTTGTCACGGGCCTCTTGAAACCGAAGCAGCTTCTCCTCTTCATCCTCTTCGTCCTCACGGCGATGACGCTTGCGCTTCCCACGATCTTTACCAGCCGATGCACCCGCCTGCAGAGCCTCCTGCTCCAACTGCGCAACCAATGAAGCAGCGTCTCGACCGTCTTCTTCCACCGTTCCAGTGTCCAGCTGCATTTCAACTGCGTCATTCTCACCTAGATCCTCATCATGACGACGATGCGACGTTTTCTTCTTCTTCCGAAGCTTCTTGTTCTTCTTGTGTTTCGCAAACTGCGCCGCCACCTCCTCCTTCGTATAATAGTCCTCCACTCTCCTATTTCGCTCCCTAGCAAGAGATATCACAACCACATCCTCTTCTTCCTCCTGTTTTTTCTCCTTCGGCACCGCTGCAGACCCTCCAGACGCATCCAATTTAAACTTTCTGGCCGCTTCCACCTCCGCCGCGTCCTGCTCTTCATTATACTGCGCCAGTAGCTTCCGCCCGCTCTTTCTCTTCCTAGAAATCCCCATATCGATGAACTCGTCGTCGTCATATCCTGAATAAACCGGCATCGCCGCTCGTTTCGCCCTCGCCTGCTGCGCCACGCGTCGGTCCTTCTCGCTCAGCTCGACGTTCACGAGTTCATCGTCCTCTTCGTTCAAGTCCTTGCCATCTTCTCCTAGCACTCGCTGGTCTTTGAGCGTCAACACGATCTCCTGTCCGTCCTCCCAGGCGTCCAATGAGTGGCCCACTGTCAAGCCTGCGAGAGCAGCAGCGTCATAGTTCTCCTCCGTCTTCTCCTCCTCCATTGTAACCTTCTTCTTCTTCCTTGACTGTTTGACCCACGCCAGAGCGTCATGGGCCTTACTTTCACCTTTCTTTTGTGCTTCTAAATCAGCTTTTAGCTGCTCGCCGAGCGATTTACCCGCTAACTTTTGGGTTAATTCCCGACGAGTCCGGGACTGCTGCAGCTTCTTCTGGAGCTCCTGCTGCGCTCTCTCGGCGTCCAACTGCGCGCTGGTCTTCTGCACACTAACGACGGCCTTCTCCTTCTCCGATGGACCCACCGAGAGTGGTTTGAGGCCCAAAGAAAGACGCAATTTGTTGGTCTCTTCGACGCTCAGCGCGATCTCCCCGTTCTTTTCTTCAGTAGACGCTGGTGGGTCCTCTCGACGTCGACTGCGGCTGCGGCTACGGCTGCGACGTCGCGACGACGACGCGTGTCGGTCACGCCGCAAGGAGGAGGAAGAGCTGCCATGACGTCGAGAACGCGCTGGAGAGCGCGATCGCGACGCGCTGCGACTTCGACCGCGCGCCATTGCTGTTTGAGAGAGGTTGGTGTGACGTACTTAAAATTGGACATGGCTACATATAGCCATTTACTGCTGTGCATGATGTACTCATCCGGTAGTACCACTAGCTGCAACCTTGCTTGTTGTATAGTAGAGATACCCCGTAAGATGCACAGCTCAACGTTTCTCTTCTACCACCAGCATTCATCGATGGATAAAGAAATCGCCACAGCATTCCAGGACGATATAGCGATCACCACCAGAACTCAGTGGTGAACTTACATTCAATGGACGAGAAGTAACGGTTTTCACCGATTAGACCCGTAGGGTTTTTTGGTGGGTTACCAAAGGAACTACAGTGGAATTTGGCATATATCGAATATAAGAAACGGGCTCCTAATATACAAACCCTTTCAAACCCTTTGTATATTAGGAGCCCGGTCTTATATTCGATACATGCCAGTTTCTACTAGAGGCGAGTCGGAGCCAGCAGGTCATTAGGCTCATCGCACTTGTCGCCATGACGGTCATTACTGCTGGTGTGCATTCCATGCTTTTAAGTTGACAATGAACCGCACGTGAGCTTCGATCGATATGGGGGATGCAGGACCGATTGAGTGCTCGCCGAATAGGGTGGGGGTATTCTACCGAGAGATGTGAAGCATTTTCAAATTCTTTTAATTGGATTTGGATGCTGAAACGGTTCGCAAGTGGTGGCGAGAACGCAGTGCGACCTAGCAGGCGTCTCCAGCCCAAAAATGACTTAAAGGAGGGGAGCAAACCACTACCCTAGATGGACAAGATAGTCTACTACTTGTTGCCGTCATAAACCGCCGATTAAATATGGAGACGGTCCTGAGGGACGGATTGCAGTGCAAACTCTTCACTTGTACGCGCGCATCGACGAAGGACCCGTGCGGTGTTTTGAAGCATCATACCGCAGGTCAGCGCTGATATG
Source organism: Phytophthora sp. 'mugwort' (assembly GCA_033558025.1). Taxonomy (NCBI): domain Eukaryota; phylum Oomycota; class Peronosporomycetes; order Peronosporales; family Peronosporaceae; genus Phytophthora; species Phytophthora sp. 'mugwort'. Next base: position 1,393,013 of record JAUCEF010000004.1, on the reverse strand, counting down.
CGCACGAATGATCTGTCACTCCACCAGCGCAACGAACCTTACGACTCACGTCGACGATAAACTTGCTGGAACCATATAGCCATATCGTACTTGTGTTACGTTGGTGAGCAAGTCAGCGTACAACCCCAAGCATATCGTACTGATGGGCGCAATAGCGGTGTATTTTGAAAATGCTCGTGAACAACGGTTGACAATCCACAACATGCTGCAACCGCGTCTCCGTCGCCATCGAAGCTCGCGGTGCTCGTCATGTGGTTGTCAAGGCAATGACGGGGATTTTGGTTGTAACAACTGAAGGCGTCGAGTTACCTCTCGTCGGCGTTTGGAAAAATGTCAAGGGCACTCGGAAATTTCATCCCGTCAATGGGCGCTGCATTGCCTTCCAAACGAAGCATAGGTCGATGCAGAACTAATCTACAAGTGGATTGATTCCGTTTTCCCAGGTCGATGACAAGGCAATCGTTCGGGACTCCATGTGGGCGTAAATCTTAAAGGCGGTCAAGAACAAGTTGCAAGCCGAGGCATATCATTGTGTATAATCTCAGGAGATCTCGCGCCGTATCTTCAGGCGGGTGGCATCTGCATTTACATTCAATACAAAAATCTAAGCTATTCGTCGGTCTACAGCTGGAAAAACTCCGATGCCGTGGTGTACAACCGTGGGGCGAGCAGATCGTCTTTGAATGGGTGACCGGAGCATGGAAGGACACACCACAACTGACGATCGACTAGCTCAATTGCAGCGGTAATATTCATATCACCGATCTACAATCCTGAATTCTATCTGTCGCTAGACGCCAGTGATGATCTAACATATGAATATGCGCAGACTTTATACATTCGCAAGAATGATTACCGACTAACCTACATTACCGGTATTAGCTCCTGGAACAGCTACACAAGGTGTAGCGCTTGTACTGGGTACAAACAAAGATGTTGGTGGCATTGGGGCACTATCTTCTACCAGAGCTAACTGTGAATGGCTCCAGTGTGCCATCTACTCCTGATTACGTAATGAGCATCACACTAGGTACAGCCGCTAATGAAAAAACATTGGTACTTGACAGCTCAGGCGCTATTGCTACTATCAGCTCACTCACTGCTACCAACCATTTACGGGAGCATCAAAACAGCAGCTCAGCCATCAATTATGTCTGTGGGTACTCTCTCATCGCTGACGTTGGCTACGTCAGCAAGTCTGGAACAGACTTACAGATACCATCGTAGAAGTTTTGGGATGGCGTATCGACTTACATCACATTTAATCATACGTACTACTTCGGCATAGCAGAGGGCGGTGCTACTGGTTCTAAAGCGATGGTTCTCAATTCAACGAAAGACTTCTCAGGTGTTAATTCATTCTCAACTTCTACCATCAATGGTACTACAAAAACTTCTGGCACGATTGGCGACTTCGGATCGCTTCAAATCGGTTCTACGACAGTGATATCATCACTTTAGAACCAGTAGCACCGCCCTCTGCTATGCCGAGGTAGTACGTATGATTAAATGTGATGTAAGTCGATACGCCATCCCAAAACTTCTACGATGGTATCTGTAAGTCTGTTCCAGACTTGCTGACGTAGCCAACGTCAGCGATGAGAGAGTACCAACAGACGTAATTGATGGCTGAGCGGCAGTTTTGATACTCCCGTAAATGTTGGTAGCAGTGAGCGAGCTGATAGTAGCAATAGCGCCTGAGCTGTCAAGTACCAATGTTTTTTCATTAGCGGCTGTACCTAGAGTGATGCTCATTACGTAATCAGGAGTAGATGACACACTGGAGCCATTCACAGTTAGCTCTGGTACAAGATAGTGCCCCAATGCCACCAACATCTTTGTTTGTACCCGGTGCAAGCGCTACACCTTGTGTTGCCGTTCCAGGAGTAATACCGGTAATGTAGGTTAGTCGGTAATCATTCTTGCAAATGTATAAAGTCTGCGCATATTCGTGTGTAGATAACCACTAGCGTCTAACGACAGATAGAATTTAGGATTGTAGATCGGTGATATGAATATCGGCTGAGGATACGAGAAACCAAAACCCTTGTTTGTTTTATCTCAATCTATATAGATCCAGCGATTAAAAGACGCGACCATGAGCGCTATTCCAGATTTTGGTGCTTCGTTGCCGAAAAAGTTCCAGTCTGCCGACACGGGCGATATTCCTGCGCTTGACATTAAAAAGCTATTTAGAATGGTTATCATTGGACCTTCATTCAGTGCGAAAAACAACTTATGTATGTTCATTCTCAAGCATTCTCCCCACGTATTCGCCCATTTAACATCTATTGCTCATAATCCACATCAAGAACTGTATGGGTACCTCCGCGAGAAGCTTGAAGATTTCATTACTTTTGCTGACCCAGATACCCCCCCCCCCCCCGAAAGTTGATCAAGTACGTCAAACACCCATGAGCTCCAATAAACCTGAGCTTGTTATCATAGACGACTACAGCAGCGACAAGTTATTCCAGAAGAATATATTTTCCCTTTACTTTACGCGCGGACGTCATTTCAAGTTGAGCACCATATTTTTAAGCCACAGCTACTTTGCAGCTGACAAGACGATTCGCTTGAATTCTGAATACGTAGCAATCTTAAAAGCCAATTTTGTTTTGGCTTAATTCAAAGCGAGATTACAGATGGTTGTCAAAGATTTTAATATCAAGGGCGTAGATGATTGGTCAATCATCTATTATTATAACAAGGCTACTAAACGAAAAGGTCAGATGCTTCTCATCGATTCTGTAAAGGGTCAAATCAGGTAAAACTTTGATAAACCAGTCAAAACTGAAGAATATGAATAAATATCTAACTTTTGACGATATTGAAGTACTTCATCATGGCGAGCTTCTTAAAAATCGATAGTACCAATCTCGTAGCAAACGGATACAACTCGTCGTGGAAATATCAGTTTCCGGGATCGGCAGCTGACTTTCGCGATGTTGTATGCGCGATTCAATCAACCAGTCTCTTTAACAGTGAATACAACATCGATTCTATTCAATTCCAAAACTCGACATTCCAAGTCGAGGTTCCGACGTCTGCAACCACTTTTGCACTCAGTATTACACTACCAGATGGATATTATAGCTACGATGATATCAACCGAAGAATTCAGACAGCTCTCGTTAATGCAGGGGCCTATCTTATTGACGGATCTGCAAACAACGTATTTTATATCAAACTAACTGAAAACAGTGTCTATTACGCAGCTCAAAATAGATTTCCCTCCTACTCCTTCGAGCCTTCCAGCTGGATACACGAGACCTGCTACTAGACTATACTCGGCTGGTGGTACTGGATTGCCAACTACAACTCGCGTTCCGCGTTCAATCATCAATAATGCTGCATTTGGTTCGGTACTTGGTCTTACTGTAGCTACATATCCTACTACCTCAGCGACAGCTGCAAGCGCTCAACTATCCAATATTATCCCACAGATCCACCCAACCAGTTCATACATTGTACGCTGTGATTTGATAAGAAACAAGTATGTTGCTTCTGGCGATATCTTAAGTGCCTTTGATAGAGGCGATGCCAGTATTGGTCAGCTGATCAACTATAAACCATCACAGTATGCGTGTATGAATTGCCATAATGGTTCTCGTTCAACGACTATTATCAGTATCTATAGCCAAAACGACCAGAAGGTAAAATTCCGCGATACTTTAGTTTCGATCATGCTCTTGCTGAGACCAAAAAATAAACTTCTTCATTCAGTTTTTTCTCTACTGAATCACATTCTAAAACTTCCCCCAGACTTCTTCATGGCGCGTATCTTCGCCATGTGATCCTAGCTTCTTAAAAACCCTTTGCAAACCTCTTCCCCTTTCGATAGGCAACGCCTACTCCATAGCGACGACGGACTTCACTACGAAGCGTCTTGATCAGAGCACCGTGCTCATGTTTGGTAGTTTTGCTCAGGAGAAACTTTTCTCCAGCATCGACAGCGTCCGTAAGAATCCCCTTACGCTTCGTGTAAGCGAGAGCACGTTTGGCTCCTTTCTTAACATCAGCCATCGTCAGACGTCCTCCAAGATCATTAGTATCACTGCCGCTATCATAAACACCGATATCAGTCATAGGGCGGATGGCAGCTCTCGCAGGAATAGCACCCTGTGGAGCTCCGAGTGCAGTTGCAAGAGCGGGAACAGCTGCATCAGCAACACGAGACAAAATCCCATAATCCTTTGCGAATTTGAAAGCGGATTTTACTCCTCCCCATTTTGACCAAATACTCGCTTCGTACATGCCTCCTCCTTGCATGTGCTTAAACGGATAGCCGGTCTCTTTGTATGTGATAACTAAACGCGTTCCTTTACCAGATTTTAGCTCGAAGAGCTTTAGCATAGGATCAGAATGAAGATGAAGCGTAGCACCAGAACCACTCAACTCATCTTTATTCAAGGATAGAGTTCCGGTCTTGAGCGCTCGCTTGAGCTTTGTCTCTGGAACCGACGCTGAAACTGCTATTTCTTTGAATGTCATGAGTCTTTGAATCGGCTCAATAGTCCAATCTTATTGTTTTGTTTGCAATACAACCAGAGCATGCACCATATACCGCAATAGTCTCCGTAAGTACCTTGATACTGTTTGGGATTGTACTTTTCAATTCCATACTTGGTAAGAGCTGCTTCGCCCATACTATCGAGGTATTCTCCTTTATGAACAGCTGTCCAATGACCTACATCAAGGTTAGGAGGCCTACATAAGACCAAGTATGTACCTTTCTTTGGAAGCGGTTTCGATATTTCACTCGATTCAAATATTCCATCCATTTGTACTCCAATTCGATCTGCAAGCTCGATAAGATCGTGGTCGCTGGTGATTGGTTTAATGAGATCGCTCATAATATTTACTTTCAACGAAAGTATATTAGAAATCATATAGATTCAACAATGAGCGAAACTCAACTATCCGATCAGTATTTGTACCAGAGCTCGCTGCAAAGCGATCCGGAGATCAAGGTATCTTCTGGCAAACGCGTATCTTTTGTGATCGATCTGAACCAAGATTCGTATCAGAATGGTGTTATCACTATCGATGCTACAGTCCAGCTGAATGGAAGTGAAGGATTTGCTTGCCTTCGCGATGCATACATCATGCTTCCGTACAGATATCAATGAAGAATGGTGCTGCTGCTATGACAGCTGCTGCCAATCGCTTCTGTGCTATTTTGAAGTGCGGCAACTGGAATGTCATCGATAGCATGTCTCTGGAACTCAATGGCAAGACCATTGTCTCGATGGCTGATTACAAGCTGTTTTGGAACAATGTCCGCGCTCAGACAAACTACAGCCCTCAGTACGTTGAGAAGCACGGAGCTGAATCATTCCTTTATCCGGATGCCGCTCAGTCAGCTTTGTACAGCTCAGCTACAAGCTCGACTACTGGAGATGGATACACAAATACTACTGCCTTCTCATCTTCGTTCGCTACAACTGGCCCCTCTGGAGGAGCCTCCATCGCTAACGATGGTCTTGTAAAGCGTCTGTTGTCGAACCCTCCAAACGCTGGATCTGATTTCTCCACATCGTGGCCTTCACTTGGTGCTGCTGCAACTTCTACCACAATCTCAAATCAACTGGCGCGTGGTGCCTTCGTAGCTGGCGTCGCCACGGCTAATGGAATTATGGGGACGTGGAACTACATGCTAAAGGTAAAGCTAACTGATCTTCACCCTATCTTTAAGGAGTTAGATCTCGTGGCGAACCCCCAAATCCGCCTCCACTTCTGAGTCAACCTCTACTATTGCCGTGGATGCTTCGAAAGGTATGTCTCTAACCAGCACTACTCTTGCCTCTGGTAATACCTGTCCAATCGTGGTTTCTGCTTCTTCTACTGGGAATCCGATGGCTAGAGTCGTTGCTGCTTCTGCCGGGTTCAGTATTGGTTGGGGTGCTGTTGTCAATGCGCTTGAGCCTACTGTTGCATGCCTTTTACCAGTTCGCGTCTTTACGTTCCGTTTGTGCATCTTGAGAACCCTTAAGCGATCATCTCAAAGCCTGTCAAGAAGGTTCGGTTTAATGATTGCTATGCTCAGTGGTTCAACCAGCGCGCTGGAACTGGTAAGCAATCGACTCAACTTAATGCTGCTTCGATCTCCGGCTATCAGCTTCTATTAAGAATGCAAAGTATGTAATCTTGATGCCTTTTGCCGAACAAACTGGTAGTTTTGCCTCAGCAGCAGTTCAGGAGTTCCAAAGTCCTTTCGATTCAGCTCCTTGGACTCCCCACCCCGGAGCCAGTATTAGAAACTTTAATGTTCGTATCGGTTCTTGGCAGACCTTCGATATCAGCCATGACTACGATTTTTTTCCACCACTTCACTAATGAGGTAGCTAAAATCGCATCGATCAATGGTGATCTCACTCCTGAGCTGGTTAATGGTCTTCTTGACTATCAGACGTGGTCTCTAACTAACCGTGTTCTCATTGCTGACGTTAGTTGTCTAACAGAGCGTGATGTCCCCCAAGCAATTCGATCCAAGGTGTGAATGCTGGATGCCAGGGCACCAATATGTTAGTATTGGTTGTGTCCGACAAGAACTAACCTTTGATAGACTAACTGGGAATATTAGACTATACCACAGCTTAAGAAAAAAAATATTAGTTCAATTCTGTTAAAAGCTTAGGACATTTGTCAATTACAAATTGACTCTTACGAATCCAATTAATGTAATTGGGATCAATTCGACTGATCTGCTTGAGAGACTTACCGCGCTATTTTCCCCACGTCATCATATATGAATTATCATCAGTTAGGAATTTGGAGTGTAATAATATTTTGATCTCCTCCCCAATATTTAAACTGGGTTGATTGAATACCCATCGACAATAACCAGGATCAGAAGAATATACTTCTTCGATTTGGGTGCCCTTGTATTTTCCAAAAGTTAATTCGTTCGACATGTTATCAGTTGGGTGTATCTCTATATACATTGCCCCTTCTTTTTAGAAATTTTAATTAATTAGGGAGGTGCATGGTACTGTTGCTGAAGGAGCTTTAACCTATCTCAGACATGGTTAGTATGAGTTAAATAACTCCTTACGCTCTTAAGGTTATGGATTGGTTGTCTGCTTAGAAACACCAGCTGGGTATTTAAAACGGTTAAACGTGTTCTCCTTGTAAAAATATGCTAAGAAAAAAAACTGCCGGCGTAATGTGCTAAGTATTACTTCTCACGCAGCTTTTGCTATCACGCCTCCTTGCTGTCACGTGCGTTGCCATCCCGCCACTTTAGCAAGAATACAATGTGCTTTTGTTTTGTTTAGCCTTTATATTAAGGGGCTGGTCTTCCTGCCAGCTCATGTCACAGGGCTGCGAAGTACAGCTCCCCTTCCACGCTATCACTTGTCCTCGTTGGCCACCTCGCGCATCTTCTTGTAGTATTCCTCGCGAGACACGGCCTGAGGTGGGTACTGGATGTATTTCCACTGCAGCGATAAGGACACATACAATAGTTAGCACGTCTGCTAAGGTTTTAACCTATTCAAGACCAGCTTACCTTGCTGATAATGTAGTTGATGCAATCCGGCTGGGCGTAGATGCACGTGGCGACGATGGGGACTGTGGGGGAAGGCAAATGTTACAGTCATTAGCTCACTAATCGCCATCATGTACTCATATACTACGAGCCCGGCAACGCACCGGTGATGTAGAGGCCGATGCGCGCGATCTCCCACTTGGCACTCGGCATTCTGGCGCTGTCTTGCTCGTCTGCAGGTCCGTTCTGGTGTGCGGCTACGCTCGGTCGGCATCAGCGAATCAGCGAATCAGCGAATCAGTAATTGTCGGTATGACACATGACAGTTTTATGTGTCTGAAATGTTGTCCGTAGGTCACGTCAAGGTCGCAATTGCTGCGCTATTGTTGAAGTGCAGCCATTTGCCTTCAAGAGACGCCGATGCAGCAGCGTACGGCACATTATACTGCGGCTGCCGCTCGCGGCAAAGTGGATACAAATAAGGGTCCGGGTGAGGCTCCGACCGACATACACGCCTATCGTAGAGGCAGCCCTGTGAAATCGCGACCTCCGAGCGACGCCGCGCTGCTGGGCACGGCTGACGACCGCGTCGACAATGGAGACGACGAAGGCGACGACCTTGTGGACGATCTGGACGAAGACGCAGCTTACGCAGCGCTCGTCCAAGAGCAGGCAGAGATGTGCGCTAGATTTACGTTCAAAGACGAGGCGCGAAAGACCCTCGGGGACAAATTTATCGCCGCGATGCACCGGAAGCGCCGCATGCTCGGCCGCAACGAAAACCTGCGCTTCCGCGAGCTGTACAAGCCACCAGAGCCCATCGCAGTGCTGCTAGTCATCGTGGTGTCGACAGCAGTGACGCTCATTGTGACCAAATCGTGGCCCTTTTACTAGAACCTTTAAATTTTAACATAACTTTTGCATACTTTATTGACAGTTGGTTGGAGATCGCTTTAGCTCTTTAGGAATCAATAGATGAGGTGTATTTTTTCAATTTCATGGCACTACAAAGGCGTTGGTGATTATTTGTAGTAATGATTAGATTTTCCCTTGCTGTTATGATATTTGCGACTCTTGACGCGTCGATTTTTGAGTAGATTTTGTTGTGATGCCGACGCGGTTAGAGGACTTGGGGCTCTCGCCGGAAGAAGTGAGCGTCGGGAGACTAGAAGCAGGTTCGCCGCGTGATGCCGTCGCGTGGACACCACTGCAGTACGCATGTGCAATCGGAGATGCCGATCTTGTGTCGGAGATTCTTGCAGCAAACCCGGAGGCGGTAAATGCTCTGGGCAACGTTCGTGCTGTCGAGAAGTTTTTCAATACGCTTGAAAGTTGCTAAACCGTTTTGTTTACTTACTAAACTCACTCAGACAAAATACGCGTACTCGCCATTGCACATGGCGGTACGTTTTGAGCATGAAGCTATCGTCAAGTTACTGCTAGCCGCTTCACTTCCAGTCAAAGTTAATGCAGTCGACAGTCAAGTGCGTACTGCCTCCACGGCTCCAAAAAGCTCCAATTTTAACCATCTATCGTTCGTAGGTAGGCTGTACACCGCTACACTTGGCAGTTCTGCAAGGTAGCCGCGCTATAGTAAAACTTCTGCTAGACAATGTCAATATTCTACAGATCGAGTCCAAGGTATCGACGTAAAGCTTTTTGAGTCGGAAAAGTTTTGTTAAACTCACAAAATTTGTTTCGATTGTCAGAGTGGGACGACACCAGTCGAGTTGGCCGAAGAGCTCCAGCTCTCCGATTTGCAAGCACTTCTCGTAGACCATTTAACTCGCGCTTCTGGACGTACACAACTTGCTGGCTGGTTGGCTAGTATTGGACTGGTGGAGTATGCGTCGGCGTTCTTTGATGAGGGCTTCGATGATGCAAATTTCCTGTTGACCACGGGTGGACTCGATGAAAAGACGCTGGATGGCATGCAGATTCACAAAGCAGGCCATCGTGCTAAGCTGGAGAGTTTATACCAGCTCAAGGAGTTCTTGCAAAAAGATGAAGGTTCGCAAAGGTCACAAGAGGACGAGAGCGAATCTAGCGGAGATAATTCCAACGAAGATTCGTCCGCTTCGGACGATGAGTCTGGGTCTGGTGATGAGAGCGCGTAGGATGCATGCACTTTGTCATCATAACAAGCAATCCCTGTTTGAAGTTCGACATTGTTGAAGGGGGTTTGAAGTAGGCTAAAGGATGTCTCGCTACTGCTACTGAATTGACGTGTCTTTCATGAGCTGAGCGTGCTGTTGATTGCATTTACAGTGGTGTTGTACAGTGCGGTCGGATCCGGGGGAGTCACTTCATCTGGTACGTAGAACGTCGTATCGTTCGGATGGACGGACTTATAGCCGACGATACCAGCGATTCCGACGATGACCAGGAAAGTAAAGAGCAAAATGACTCGGTCTGTGGCCATCCGTCTTGCGAACGAGCGGATAAGCTTGTCTGCTCGCTGTAGGCTATCCTCGATACCCATAACGGCGTCTGTGATCTCGACAATATGCTCACGTTGACTGCGTAGCGTCTCTGCCGTGGCCGCCGCGACGTCTTTCGACTGCTCCACCATCTTGGCCGTGCTCATGAGACTTTGTTCCGTCTTTGACTGAATGTCCAGCGTTTTATCAAGCAATTCTTTGTTTCCCATGCCGTTTGAGACTCGAGTCCCAGCTGCGCTAGCTGCAGTTCGATCACCGAAGAGTCCATTGCGTTCCTGTTCAGCCTTGGCCCATCGATATTCACTCGAAAGCTCTTCGACACGAGCACAATGCTCTTCAAATTTCTGTTATCGCAAGATAAGTTAACAAAATTTGTGCTGATAGAAGGTGAACTTGGAACTCTTAGCAGCAACGAACCTCACGGAAGGCAGAGACCTGGTCGCGTGGAGCTTGTCGTAGTGCCAATTGAAACCCCTTCTTAAGCTCAATCATCTCCTTGAGCTTTACTTCGGCCATCGCGAGCATCTACTTCATAACACAAAAGGTAAGAAAGGAAGTACGAACAGTTTATCATTAGTAAAGTGCTTGTTCGTACCTCGGGCCGAACACCGGGTGGCGCCTTGGCGACTTTACCCATGAGATCGTTGAGCTTCGTGATAGCATCGCTCAGGTCCGCATCGTAGTAGCTAATCTCCGCCATCTTCTGAGCTTCGAACGACAATCAGGGCGGAAAGTACGCACTCGTTCCTTTGTGCACTTTTGAGACAAGCCCCTTCAATTCAAAGCCCCGCTCGTAAGGTGCAAGTCCTGCAGTCCTGGCTTCCCAAGTCCGTTTCGGCATATGCCATGGTGCGTTTCCACCGGTTTTTCTTGTCGATATCTGCGTCTTTGACCGAAATAACGGGCGACGAGCACTCATAAATCCACCACCCCCAGTTTATCTAATACTTTGCAATAACCACGCGTCCTGGACCAGATGTCAATAAAAAATACGCATGGATTTCTGCAGGTTGCACTGAACCTCGCAGCATTTAGTGCCTAGGCTCCCGTGCATCCTTACAGAGAAATCCAAGCTCGTTGAAGCGTCTAAGGTTACATTGCCATTCGTTCTCCGCGTCGGTTATCGCTTTATCTCTGCTTCTCTCCTGTCGACACGTCCGCAACTCTTCTTTCCCTCTCGCACTTCGTCCTCCACAAGCCCACGACCGCTCCGCTTCAAGCTGACATATTGGACTTGCAGACACCCTCCACCTCTCCGTCTTGTTCTTCTCCTCTATGTATCCTCGGCCCGGATCCTAACGATCCGGGAGCGTAAGTCCTTCCTATAATTAAGGAGGGCAGCATCATGTTGTAGTCCCAATCAGCAGAGCAGGACGAACGCACGGCCCGCCTGTTATATAACAAACACAAGCCGGCAAAAAGCCGAGCCGGTCGTCCAGTTAGAACGACGGCGGCGCCAGCTTCTGCTCGTCCAGATCTGGATTGCCCATCATGTCGCCAGCCATGCCCTGGTCGGGTTGCGGCGTGAACCACTCGTTCACCATGATGCTCACGCCCTCAATGGCGGCCAGCAGCACGCCACCGATGAGTGCCTGGCCCGCAGCAGCGCGAGGCCCGGCGCGGGCCGCCAGAGCGCCACCCGTGGCCGCGCCGGCCAGGATGGAGTTCCACGGGTCCTCCTTCCGTCGCAACGCCTCAAAGGAGCAATCGAACGAGGAGAAAAGCAGGCCCCAGACGGCAAATCCGCCGGCCAGGACAGGCGTGCGCATCTTGGCGTTGTAAATGGCGCCGCGGATGCGCTGGCCCGACGGCGAGTTGCGCGCGCCCTTGAACGTGTACCAACCCGAGCCGAACACTGCGCCCAGCACGAAACCTCCGCCCGCGTCCTCAACGATACGGAAAGGACACGGCTCACGCTCCATTGTAGCAATTGATCAGCTATACTTGGTCTCTGGACTGTAGTGGCACGCTTGAGGTGATGAGCTGGCAGGAGAGCTACAGCAAGCGGGGACAATACTCCACTTGACAGGTCTCTACGGCTGGAATGAGCCGCTCGGCTAGCCAACAAACGTGCGGCTAGAAATACCAGTATACCGATAAGAATTACGTACACATCGTGTATTCTCGATCTCTTTACGAAAAAAAGGTCAACCTAATTATTTTGTTGGCGGGTATATCGGTTAAGAAGTCACTCTACCGGGGGCTTCGTCGATAAAAAGTGACTATATTATCCCCCCGTGAAGGGGAAGAAAATCTTCGGCCTTAAAGATCGATCATGTCTCGTAGTATGCCAGAGGCGGTAGCGTGGACGACGAGCGGCGACGCCAAGCTGGGTCTGCGCGATGTGCAGGCCGAGGGCGTGCATGAGCAGGCACGTGCCAACTGGGAGCCTTATGATTTCAACGGCGGCACTGTGCTGGCCATCGCGGGCGAAGACTTTGTTGTGGTGGCCGGCGACACGCGCCTGAGCACGGGCTACTCGGTACTGAGCCGCGATGAGAGCAAGCTTCACCAGCTGACGCCCACGACGGTGCTGGGCTGCCCGGGCTCACATAACGACATTATCCAGCTGCGCGGTGTGCTGAGTATCCGTGCGCAAATGTACCAGCACGACAACGAGACGTCCATGAGTTCGAGCGCCATGTCGCAGTTGCTCATGAATACGCTGTACTCACGTCGCTTTTTCCCTTACTACGCCTTCTGCATCCTGTGCGGTATCGACGAGGAGGGCAAGGGAGCTGTGTACACGTATGACGCCATTGGCTCGTATGACCGCGTGACGCGCGCGGCGCAAGGATCCGGCGGTCACTTGATGATCCCGCTGCTGGACAATTTGGTGGAGCACGACACCCGCTCGGACCCCAAGAAGATGCTTACGCTGCAGGAGACCAAGGACATCATCAAGGATGCCTTCATTACAGCTGGAGAAGTACGTCGATGACAGTTGGAATGGTTACGGGATAGCTGGTTACTGATGCTGTCTTGTTGTTTTTGTTGAGTATAGAGAGATATTTACACGGGTGATAGCGTGGAGATCCTAACCATCAAGGCATCGGGCACTGAAAGGGAGATGTTCGCACTCAAGAAGGACTAGAGCTGCTACAAGTCTTTTCATCCATGCTGGATCGGTAAAGAGGAGGAGATAGAGTGACGTACAGTTGTGTGCTCAAGTTGGAGCCGTAGTCATCTGCAGCATAGCGCTCTCGAGTCTTTAATACGACCGAGGACCTCTCTTTCTCCTTCTCACCTGTATTAACTCGCACCAGCCATCGTCCTATTCCTCTTGTGCTTTCCTCGTCTAACTCTCTCGGTTCTTGAGCGCCAGTTGACGCACTTTACGTTTGTAGAGCTCCGGGTCGTTCTTGAGGTCCATGTAGGGCTCGCGCTGCGCTGGGTCGGCCATATTGGGCTGGTCCAGCAAGTCTTGCACACCCTTGAGGATCTGTTTAATGGTCACGCTAGGCTTCCAGTCCTTGTCCTCGTTAAGGATGCTCAGACAGACCGTGCCCGACGGGTACACGTTCGGGTGGTAAAGAGGCGGCGTGAACTTGACGAGCGGAGGCTTGCTCGGGTAGTCCTCGGAGAAGGCCAGCGACATCTTAAACACTCCGCCCTCCCAGTCCGTGCCAGCTTTGCCCGGGATGCCTGCGTGCCACATCATGAGGTTCAGTGAGCCGTCATCGCTGGCGATGGGACGGGCCCAGAAACCCGCCGGATGGTCCCGCCTCCAGTTCTTGCGCTCTTGCCGGAGCCGCTGCACTGCGATCGAGTCGTCACTCATCGCTGCGCTTACCTTCCCGCCTCAATTAGAAATGTGCAGTGAATGGGCAAAAAGACTCATTGAACTCTGTCCGGTATAAATTGCCGCATCCTACAGTTTGCTGGAGTTTGCTTTAATTTAACATACGGTCACTTCGTTGGACACATATTGTGTAACTGGTGTAAAACAAGATCAAGCATAAGTACGAGGACGCGAAACGACGCGGAAGACATCCATTTGTCAAAACGTGAAGACTTTGTTCATGGACACGAACGAGGTGAGGATCGTATCGCTTGTTGTTTACTGAATGACCGCTCACGCTTTGTGGTGCTTCAATTGCAGAGTGAATTCTCGCAGGAGGACGTGCTGCCGATCGCGAAGACGGCGATCGAATCGGCGCTGAAGGACACGATATACAACCGCAAAAAGGTGATGGATTGGTCCAACACACTAGTGGCGAGTGTGCTCACGGGGCTACAGAACCTCAATAAGCCTTTCAAGTACGCAGTCACATGCCTCATCATGCAGAAGACTGGCGCGGGTATGACGACAGCAGCTGCCTGCTTCTGGGACCCAACGATGGACGGATACTGTACTGTACTCTGGGAGAACAGTACCATTTACTGCATTGTGACGGTCTACGGCGCTGCGATCTCCCCGTCCGCTATCAAACTCGACCACTAGACAAGTCTGAGAAACATGCAATCCTTCTCTCTGCTATCTGTTGTGTTTCTTAGCTAGCCGATCACCTGTTCTAGAGCCACGAGACATGCCTGGGCTGCAGTCTTGAGCTCAGTCTTGCCACTATGAGCAGTCAGCTTCTGCTTCAGCGTTGTACAGTGCTGCTTAACCTCATCCATAAACTTGGTCCGTTCTTCAGTCTTCTCCTCGTCATTTACCGCACTGGAGATCGCGTCAAGCAAGTTCTGCATCGCGAAGAGAGCACGATGTAACGTCTCGACATTCGAGCCCTTGTCAATGATAGCAGTGAAGGCATTGAGTCCACCTTGACGCATGATGACCCAGCTAACTTGTGAGACCTGGGATACCATTGCTAACGCACCTCCAGCAGCTCGAGCCGTTTCAAAGTCTTCGGCCTCGTCTTCAAGAGACGCAAATGCGAGCCAAAGACGCACCTTGTCGTCGTTCAGAAAGACCTGCTCGATCACCTTGTCATTAGGTAGGAGGTTACAGATTGCCTCGGTGGCTGCACGACGAACCAGTTCATGCTCCGAGAACTGTAGATACTGTAGTGTCGACAGACCCTGCGGTTCTCCCACAATACGCGCCTTTGTTTCCTCCGAGACACTTGCAATGTTAGTGAGCGCCATAAGTGCCTCGAAATGCAGCAATTGCTGGTCACCTTTGCACAGATCGAGCAGTGGCCGGATCGACGAGAACAACGAAGACGACGGGATCAAATTCGGGTTCGTGCTGATCAAAATCTTGGCCATTGCCTGGCCGGCTGCATTCGAGATCTTGGTCCCTTGAATCGACGCAGTTTTCAAAGGTTTCGTACCTTTGCTCTTCGCTACTGCGATGTGGTGCAACGCTAATGGGATCAGCGCTTGGAAGACACCGCACTGCACCAAGTTGCCTCGCACTGTGGGCGCGTCTGCAGCATGTAGAGCGCTGAGTGTAGCCATCTCCATAATATTTTCCGACTTGGTAGCTGACAGCTTCAGAAGCTGCACCAGCGTCGTCAACACATCACGTGATGCAGCAAGTTTGGTTACTCTTGCCTGCACGTGCTCAGGAGTATCGCCATCTTCAAGCACAGACTTTTGCTTGAGAGCTTTTTGCAGCTCTTCATACTGATCTGCTGTCATCTCCATGCCTTCCATTTGTTTCCGCTTGATAGCAGCTTCAGAGGTCAAGACATGGTGTAAAATGTATCCAATGCCATAGTACACATTCGATCGAAAGCCAGCACTGGCTTGGGATCCAGTGCTAGAGTCTTTAACGCTTGGAAATTCGACCCGAAACACACTAGCAACGGCGTCAGAGTGCTTCACAAAGGCGTTCTTCACGAGGGTATACGTGATCAAATACGACAACGCTTCAATGCCACGTTCTTTAGGAGATACGCCACTCCAGAACAATTGTGATCGAGATACTGTCTTCTTCAGTTGGTCCTTGCTTTGTTGTGCCTTCTCCGCCTCTCTGTGCTTCTTTTCCATGGCTTCAGCACTCGCAAGCACTTCAAACACGTTGTCCATAAAGAACTGACCATCTGCAGATGACATCTCCAGTGTCTTCTCAACGATACCGAGCTTCACCTGAATACTTAGAGCGCTGGCACGTAGCATCAGGTCTTCGTCTTCATCCAGCGACGCCTGTAACATGCGGTAGATTTCAATCCTTAATGCAGGTGGAACACACGCAGGACCATGCTCGACACCACAAATGCTAGCCACACAGTCGACCCAAATCTCCTGCAACTGCCGAGTGTGAGTCTTCTCGTCATCGAACGTTCGTGATGCAGTTAAGAACTCGTGAAGTCGCGTAAGAAACGCAGTACCGTCGTTCCCTGTTTGCTGTACAGCCCAGAGCGCAAGCTTGGCGTTTGAAAGGAACAAAGCTGATAGGAGAAGACACGAGGCAGAACCTTGAGCGAGTTGTGTGCGATTCGAAGGTCGTGCAGCCAACACAGGAGACACACACCAGTCCCGGACCATTTTCTTCAGCATTGTATCATCACCCTCGAACTGCGCAAGCCATTGCGTGAAGACAAGCGGAAGACGGCTTAGCAGCACCGCTGTCAGCTCCGAGCTCGGCTCGGTAGTCGTACCAGCTTCGAACCCAGGTAGAGCACTGGATGCTGTGGTATGCAGCAGCGAGAAGAGCCCCAACTCTTGTGCCAGCATTGCAAATCGTGTCTTTAATTGCTGAGCTGTGCTGTCGTCTTTATTCGCTGAGGTCTGTCCACTTAACACTGAGATAAAGTGGAGCAAACCGTCCAACGCCGCAATCTGCAGCACGCGTTCACGACTCCGCAAACCGTCCAGCAGTCCACTTAATACACGACGAACACACGCATCGTCATCCGACTTGGCCGCAAGCAGCAGATACTTGAAAATGAACGCTGAGAGTCGAATAATCGCTTTGCGACCTCGTATCGGCATCTTCTTCTCCGAACCAGTCGCTTCGTACTCTAGTGCCACTTGGTTGTGAAGTAACTCCAACAAACTGCTCAGCGCTTCATTGTTTGTCTCAAAGGTCCGTCCAGCCAGTTCCATTGACGCCGACGATAAGAGCGACAACAACGACACCACGTGTGACAAGATGGTCCACAGCGTCTCTTTCTTGTCTTCTTCACTCTCACTCAACTCCACAAGCCTCTTAACTGCTTCCCAGAGCACTGCAAGTCCTCCTCGTTTAGCAATTTCATCAGGCAAACTCGTGATCTCCGTCACGCTCTTCATCTCGAGATATTGCAGTGCCTCGATCGTCTTCTCCTGCTCCTGCAGCACCTCCTTCACCTTGGCATCTCCTTGTTCTCCATGCATGCCAGTCACAATAGTATCCAAAGCCTTCTGCACACCATGAACGTCCTCCCGGACCATCTCTTGGATCTTGCGGGCCAGCGCGGCAGCCGCTTTGTTGGTCGGCGCTTGCTGCAGTACCAGGTGCACGTCCTTGAAAGCTTGCGTCATGTTGCCCATCCCCATATGCGCCTGCGCTCTACGATATCGCGCCTTGGTGTTGTCTGGCTCAATGGCCAACGCCAGTGTGCAGTCCTTCTCGGCTGCGGCGAAGTCCTCGAGCTGCAGGAGGCAGGCGGCGCGATTGCTCCAAAGCAGCACGCGCTGCGTCTCTACGGCCTTCAGTTCATCACCAGAGAGCTCGGAAGACGGCGGAGCAGCCGCCAGGCCTTCCGTGTACTTGGATACGGCGGACTGGAAGTCCTTGGCGCTGAAGAACGCGTTGCCCTCGGCGCGCATCGCCTCCATCTTCGTAGCCATAGTTAAGGGGAAGTTGGAGTGTGAGATGGATACAGTTTATGTAAGTTACATAATTTATGGATTGATGCCGTAGGACAGGTTTTGAATTGCATTACTCGAAATGAATTGCCAAGCTTTATTAATTTCGAGCGCCCCTCGACTCGACAGGAAGCGAGGGGTAATTATGGCGGACGAGGATATCGACTCGCTGCTGCAGGAAGGCATCCAGGCTGCCGCCAAGGTACTGCACTTTGAAGACTAGATGCGACGCTATCTGACCACGCAACGTTAACTCCTGTATCCTCTGTAGTACTCGAGTTATCATGATTTGAACCCACCGTAGTAACTCTATTTTTTTTTAATGGATTTTAGACTAAACACGACATGGAGATCATCAAGGAGGATAGAAGACCGGAAGAAGACTCGCGTTACCCTTCTCGCCGTCGTAGCAGGACGCGCAGCCGCAGCCACTCGAGACGTCGTCATCGGGACCGCTCGCGTTCCCGATCCAAGAGTCGACGACGCTCTCGTCGCTCTCGCTCGCGGTCTCGCTCCCCACGTCGCAGTCGCGGGAGCTCTCGACGTGATCGAGGGCGCAGTCGTAGTCGGAGCCGGGAGCGTCCTCCCACAAGGAAACGCAAGAGCAGGAGTCGGTCGCGCTCAGCTCCAAAGGAGGAACGAGAGCGCAGTACGTCGGCGGAGCGTGCAGAGCGAGCCAAGCAGCGCGAGCTGATGGAGCTCACGAGAGACCACCGTACTGTATTTGTAGGCCAACTGACCCAAAAAGTGCGCGAGAAGGATCTAGAGCGTTTCCTGGGCAAGACGGGCAAGGTCGAGAACGTGCTGCTGATTCGTGACAAGTTCACAAACCGTTCCAAGGGTTTTGCGTACGTGGAGCTCTCGAATTTGGAAGATGTGCCCAAGGTTTTACTGCTGAATGGTCAGGTGCCGGACTTTCAGGTGTTTCCGATCATGATTAAGGCGTCGGAAGCGGAAAAGAACTTTGCTGCCAAGAAAGACTCAGTTATGAATGCTACCGCCGGGCCGACCGCTCCGCTTACAGCGGATACTCCAGGTGTAGGACTGGCTGGCGCGCTTAATGGAGGGGGTATGTCGGCGTCGGCATTGTCTGCGGCGAGTCGAATTTACTGCGGAAATCTTCACACAAACATCACGGAAGATGATCTGCGGATCGTGTTCCAGTCGTTTGGTGAGGTGCTGTCGGTGACTATTAACCGCGATGAGATGGGCCGCTCCAAGGGATTTAGCTTTATCCAGTTCAGTAGCCCTCAGGAAGCCAACTTTGCCTTGTCTAAGGGCAACGGACTCGAGTTGGCAGGCAATTACTTGCGTCTGGGCCCTGTGAATGAGAACGCAGTGAGCGGTGGGAATCGAAGTGCAGGTGGCACAGTGACTGGCGCGGATAATGCTACAGGTGGACGATGGAAGCTCGAGGATGACGAAGGGACTGGACTCAGTATGAACGCACAGTCACGCTCAGCGCTGATGGCAAAACTTGCTGGCACCGACGTCAACTTGTTCCCATCAGTGAGTGGTAGCACTGGAGGATATCTTGCTACGTCAGCCACTGCTGACTACACCAATAGCATGGCTGCAACCGCCGCGCTACGGGCGGAGCAGGCATCGGCATTGATGACGTCGTCGGAGATTGAAGGAAGTGAATCATTTTGCTTCGTGGTGAAGAATATGTTCGATGCGTACCAGGAACAGAAGAGTGGGAACCCAGAATGGGCCGTCGAAATCCAGCAGGACGTCGAGGAAGAGTGCGGTCAGTACGGGTCTGTGCTGCACACGTATGTGGAGAAGGAGAAGCAGGGCGGTCTCGTGTACGTGCTCTTTGGGAACGTAGGGAGCGCTGTAGCTGCCGCCAAGAAGCTGCATGGCCGCTGGTTCAACAAGCGCCAGATTAGTGTTAGGTACCTGTCGTCGCAGGAGTACGTCGGCATGTTCCCTGAAGCCCGATCTGCTGTGCAGACTGCGCGTGCGAGCTCCCAGTAAGCAAGTCTCAACACTCTACCTCACTACTCACCTCAAAAACACACGTGCACAGGCCTCGGACTTACTAGGTTGCAATTACAAGCTACAGAAAAGGATAGGAACGTCGGTCGACTCCAGGTGATCGGTCGTCTCTGTATCTTTTCCATTTCTTGCCAGGAATTGTTCGTAGGAGAGTTGATGGATTGTTATGGGAGCAGATATCATTCTGATGTTTGCATTTTTGTGGACACCAACGGGTGGAAGGACAGCAATGAACCTGCTGGGTTTGATCTCACTGATGGAAGGAGGCGTTGAACGCCAAATATGTCGTCTATATTGTACTACCTTTTGTACTATTAGCTACTCTTCGGCCTCTTCGACTGCGTCTTGGGTCTGCGCAGTCTCGGCATGGCGACGCTGCTCCAGCAGCTCCGCCGCCAACGTGCGCTCGACGATGCGGATGAGCTCGTCCACTTGCGTCTCTGAGAATCGGCCAGCGCAGTCCTCGATGATCAGATGAATGTCCACAAGCTCGGTAGGGATATGGTTGATGAACTGCAGCTTCTCGGCCGAGCTGAGCGCAGGCAATTCCGCCTGGGCCAGTTCCTTGAGGAAATCCTGGATGCAACTAGCGCTCAGTGTGGAGCAGTGCGAGTGGCTCTGCGTGAGGAACTTGAGCACCTTGTGGTCCATCCAGTTGCGCTCGGCATACTCGACCATGGCCGACTTGTGCAGCCGCTGCTCCTTACGCTCCTGCATGACCGAGAGCACCTCGTAGTCGCTCAGCGAGCCCTCGTTAATCAGCAGCACCCTCATGGTCTTGTGCGTCCCGAACTTGAATTGCCAATTGCGTGGTGGACGACTAAAGGCTTCAGTTTTGCAAGCAAAAATGCGACTTGAGAAGGAATAAAACAGTGGAATTAGTGCTTTCACTAAGTAAAACTACAAGTGTCTAAGCTGCTATCGCGGCATCTAATTCCTAGCAATAAGAACTAAAACTAACAATAAAAAGTACTTAAACCGGACCCCTGTACCACGTCACGACGAAGACACGCATGGGGCGGGTTGAGTGTCGCCCTGCCACTCATATCAGCACGACCCTCTCTCCTCACTCATGCCGGCGCTGAGCGTCACGCTGCTCCCGCTCGCGCTGGTTCTCGGGCTTACCGCCGTCGGCACTCAGGCTCGGATTAAGCTGTCGTGACCTCAATACCATCGTCGAGGTGGGCGTGTCTAGCGACCGTCGCGCTCGAGAGCTCCCTGCTCTCGTGGACCGTCGTGTGCCTCTGGCCATCCTCGGCGCCGGGCGTACTCGGGGCCGGATTTCGGGCGTGTCTTGCATGGCGAAGGCGAATTCGTTCTCCAATGACCGGAAGACGCGCGGCGACGTGGGCGGCGAGTCGTCGACAAGTGGTGACAGGGCCAGTCGCGGGTATGTCCGCGCGTACACGATGCCACCATAGTTGCGTCGGCGCTTGGACCTCTTTGGCGGTGGCGGAGGGTTTTTCCTGTCGAGCATCCGAGCTGAAGGGGGCGGCGTGACCTGCACTGTCCGCAGCGAGATGCGTTGCCGTACCCGCTCGACATCGCTGCTCTGCGAGTCCTGACTGCAGCTTACAACGTCGTTATCTAGGTTGGCACAGGCGGCGACGAGGTCGGCGTCACTGCCCTGCGAAAACTCCTCCAGGTTGGCGACGTTTTCGCGATTCTCCTTAGAAATTTCCTCATCCTGGTCCTCTCGTCGTTGAGAAGGGATGATAATGGGCGAGGGAGGGAACCTCGCCTTCTCTTCCTGCTTCTCCTCCTGCTTTTCCTCTCTGTTCTCTTGCTCTGTAGCATTCGTTAACGTCTGCGAATGTCTCTCACTCAAATTGGCCAGTGGAGAGGCCGGTAGTTCAGGAGGGGGTGAGGAGGAACTGCCGTTCTCACACACGCGACGCCGCTTGGTCTCCTGCTTCTCATGGTTGCTGCAGCTATTGCTCGTCTCCCCCTCTGTCTCTGCTGCCTTCTCCTCTGGCGAGACGCTACGCCGCCGCTTACCCTTCGGAGTGGGCTTCTTGTCCTCCGGCTTAGCATCAGTAATCACCGCAGTCGACGGCTCCAACCGTCGCTTCTTCCAGTTCACGGCGCTGCTCTCATCGTCGCGCGTGGGCTGGCGCGGCGGAGGGGGCGGCGACAGCGATGCCGAGGCCGGTCGTCGCCTCTTACCGGTAATGATGGGCTCCATGGGCTCTGGCAGATTAAGTTGTGGCAGGCTCCGCTAGTCGCTAGTCGCTAGTCGGCTCGGCACCGCTTCTTCTAGGTTTTAGCGAGGCGACCACAAGCTTGCACTTGCCTATTCTTTCTTCTTGATCTCGCGCCGCTTGTTTTGAATCGCGGAAATCCCCCCCTTACAGGACCTGAACAGGTATACTCAGACCAAGACAAAAAACGGCTCTTTGGTGTGCTTTATGTGGTTTTCCAGGTCCGTGGAAGAACGACAATGGGTACGCTGTACCTATCGTGACTTGTGACCCGAAGGTCGCACGATGCGTAGGGCCTTCAGAACCGCAGGCTTGTCCCCCCCAGCGTGTGGCCATTGTAAAGAAGGCGCACAGTCGTTGAGCCCCGCCGGAACGAGCGTCCATTGCACAGGTTTCTTTCTGACGATGCTGAGCCGAACGATCCGTCAGGTGGCCACGCGGGCCAAGCGTCAGGGCGTCCGAATGGCCTCTACCAAGCACTCTTCCGTGAACGGGAAGGGCGCGCTTGACGGCGCCTACAAGGTGTTCATGAAGAGCACGCCCGTGTACGTGACCACAGTGTTGATCGCCGCACTGGTGGTGGAGGGAATCTACGGCTCAGCTACCAATTACATCTGGGAGGCCAGCAACCGTGGTGTACGTAGCTGCAACTATCTATCGAGTTGGCATACTAGAGCAGACGTAATGACACATTCTGGTGGTGCTGACACGTCATTGTTGTTTTTGTTTGCAGCGTCTGTACCACCACATCGACTGGTCGAAGTTCGCGGAGGAGGAGGAAGAAGAGGAGGAAGAAGAGGAGGAAGAGGAAGAAGAGGAAGAAGAAGAAGAGGACGCCCACGAGGACGACGAGGACGACGAGTAGACTGGTTAATGGGGGATCTTTTGTCTTCCTGATCCGATCCTACACAATCCGCAGCGCTCTGGGTTCTGAAAGCTCGCTGTTCCAGCTACTCACCACAGGAGTTAGTATGGGAGATAGCGAAGTGGATGGGTGATACAGAGCCCTGTGTTCAATAGCTGCCTCGTATGTTAACTGCCAGAAACACGAAGAAAAACTACGATGAATGGTTCTGCGTGTTTAGATGTACGCCTCCTCTGATTCTATGAACGGCCTGTCTGGGGCGTGGATGATGATCATGTTGGTGTCTTCTAGCATATCTAGTCTCTAGCTGTGCTCGCTGACCGCGGAAGATGACTCTACACTCCTTCGCTGCTTAAGCCGCTGTGCATGTCCTTGCTGTTCAGAATCTGGTTGGCCGCCGAGATGCGGTAGGCCTTCGAGTTGCCAGGACGTCGCTTCACCTTCAACGCGCGCTTGTCGAGCATATTCTGTGACAGATAAAGCACCACCAAAAAGCGTTAGCAGCGATAAGTGAACTACCGGACCATAAGCTGCCGTACCTCGACGTCGCTGAGCTTGCAACCTGCTGCTACGCAGCGCACCATGGCGAAGTACATGACATCAGCGGCCTCGCCAGCTACATCCGGGACAGATTCGGCTTCTGCAAGCTCCTGTGCCTCCTCGACAAGCTTGTTGCGTAGCAGCTCTGCATCGTTGAACAGCCGCTTGGTGTAAGATCCGGCAGGCGCGTGGGCGTGGCGGCTGAGAAGCAAACTCTCCAAAGCACGAAGGCCGCCGTCGCGACCCCAGCACGTGCGGGTGTTGAGGTGGCAAAAGCCGGCGCCCGTCTGGTTCACAGTGAAGCGCAATGCGTCACTGTCGCAGTCCATATCGATCTTGATCAGCTTCTGGGCATTCCCACTGCTCTCACCCTTCTTCCAGAGACCACCACGTGACCGAGAGTAGTAAACGCCACGGCCACTCGACACTGCCGCAAGAATGCTCTCTGCGCTTGAGTACACCAGTCCAAGAGCGACACCAGCTTCATCCGCCACGACCGTCGTGAACAGACCATCAGGACGATCTGTACGTAGACACTGCACGAACGACAGCGCCGCGTCCACCATGGCTTCTCCATGTCCCGTCACCATGTCAATCTGCTGCTGCTCTTCGCCGTCACAGTAGCCAGGCGTCACTACGTGGATATTCTTGTGATGAAGCTCCTGGATTCTAGCCAAAGCCACCACCGAGGTGTTATCCGCCGAAGACCTCGTACTCATCTCGACAGCAAAGAGGAATCCCTCATCCACGCTCTTCCTCAAGACCTGGAGACTTGTTACTAGCTCCTCAAATCCGTTCTCCTGCGTCAGCGTCACCGAGTTAATGACGAATACCACACCGCTAGCAGTATCCTCCAGTCTCGCCAGCTTCTCTTGGAGCTCAATAACCTCTGGGGCGTGCAGCGATGGCACGGGAATGCGCAGCACCACTCGACTGGCTGGCAGCTCCGAGACCCCGACAGCCACACGCTCCAGCTCGGCGTCTTCGCTGGACGCAGCGTTTACCAGCACCTTTTCGACCCCCTGGTCCAGCCACGTGGCAAGCGGCTCAAGCATCTCGGCCGAGAACGGACCTAGAATGGTCCTGGTGTCCAGTAGTGAGGCCTTCAGCGCCAGCTCGCGCGGATCGGTGTTGATGGCGGGCACGAGAGGCGCCAGTTCGCACAGCTGACGCAAGGACAGTTTGACATACACCAGTCCCAGCGTGCTAAGGCGCCGCAGAAGCGAGCACTGCGCGTTGGTCGTGGCCGCCGCCGACATAGGCGAGAACTCGGGGATCAACATAGCAGGCAGTTCGCTGTTTGCGCAGCGGCGGAAAAGTGCACGTTATTATTTTCTTACTGTATTAGCGTTTCATCCTCTGCTCCAGATTTTATCTTGGTTCTAATCACTATAGAAACGATTTTTTGGTTTATTGTTATAGCTAATCGTGACTTGTGCGTCATAAAAGAACCTTACATTTTAATACCTTAAGGATTTGCATAATATCCACAGCATGTTGCTTGAGTCTTTTACGATCAACCTTCGCGATACATAACCGCAGTCACACTTTCGAAAAAAAGATAGCCACACGTAAAATTTTCCGTGCCTGTCCGAAATAATAAACGGTCTACAAACACGAAATTTAAACATAAGCTCAAATGACAGTTATTGTCTAAACGGATTAGTTAACATAATACTGTATATATTATTATTATTATTACTAGATGTCCACCAAACGTTGTTGGAAAGAGGCTGTCCATAAATGTGCAGAGCGCATCAAGAACTCGCCCCCCACGCCCATATGAAGAGCGTCTAGGGCGTCTAGCCCCCCCCAATGGGGCCTTGCGATAAATGTAGTGTGGGCCCACTCTTTTAGTCTAATTAGTCTAATTTAAATTATCAGAACTGTCAGATCGGAGCCAGCATACATTAATTGCCAGTTGCTACCGTAGGTCAACAGAAGGGGCGACACCGGTCGAGCTCAGGGAGCAGATTTTCACCTTTCATTGTCAATTTCTGATGAAACCCAAGTTCATGGTGGAAAAGAAGCTGTCTGTAGTCCAAGAACTGGAGGCACGAAGAAGCATACGCTCGACAGGAATACATCGAGCACGTGCAGCAGGTGATCAAAGAGTACAGTACAACATTTAGTACTCGAACATTTACAAGATGAATGAGACTGCTGTGTTCATTTATCACAATCACAGCACGGGAATCGAATTCCATGGGGCCAAGGACGTCAACGTGAAGTCGTTTGTCTTCGCGAAGGGTGTCAGGATTCAATACCCCATCCTTTTAATAGTACCACACCTGTTATAGTGCCCCATGTAAGCTACATGTAACGTAGTGCCCCACGGGGAAGTATCGCAGGTTCTTTTTCTTACAGTACAATATTGGACGTTATATATATATATATATATTCATACATCTGCCCTTATAATCACCATCCTTACGACCTTACCCCAGCTTAGCCGCATGAATAATGGCGAATCCTCCAGCGTACAGTCTTGCTAACCTTATATATACTTCTTCTCTTATCCAGATGGGGGGGTGTCTAATGACTTTTTGAGCTAAGAACGCTCATAGTAGAACCTAGTAGAACCCAAGTACAAAGCAAAACCTTATATGAAAATGTCTTTAAAGTCATACCCACCCGGGACACCACGGCCGATCGCAGGTCCCAGGTCCTCTGTTTAGCGACTCGTCCTAACCCCTGTCCAGCTTTAGGAAACGAAATCAATGCAAAGTTCAGGAGGTGTTCGAAGATTAGCAAGTAAAGCGAGGGACGCCGAAAACTCGTCAAACGAGCTCACAGTAATGGGGCTTCGCCCAATAAGGGGATGCGGAAATGAATTGAATGGGGCTACCCACTTCTCTACGGTAAGTGGACTCGGCGTTACTCTCATCTAAGCTCACCCATCTAGTTCACTACTCTGACAAGCGTAATTAGACTGCGTCAGAATAGTTTTGAATGGTGAATTATGGACCACGCATATTTTATAGTATGTGTCGGACTAATTTCGAACACAGACCATTTCGTTTGTTCTGTGCCAGATTAACTTTGAGCTCCGAATTTAGTCTGGACGGACTTTACACTATGGCTTCACCAAAATCGATCGGCTGCATCCCATCAATTCTTGCGATACTTGGCAACGATGCCTTGGTGATCAGGGCGACAGTTGTGTACGCCGTTCAAGTTCTAGTTGTGGCCACACCGAATTATTGCCTTGTGTACAGCGTTGACGCCGTCCTCGTCTCGCATCTCGCTTACCTCTCGGCAGCAAGAGTCACGAGCCCGAGGTAGTAATATTTCTTTGGATGGAGAAGCAATGTGACACAGCGCTCGAATCTCCTCCATAACCACTGCAGATATTCATGACAATGGATGGGTTGGTGAGTGGTGAGCAGATGAGTGTTTTAGTCATCGTTTTGGAGCATTCCACGCTAGAATGCCCACATATCTGTTGCGGAATCGAGATGTGCGAGAGAGGATGAGTGCGAATCAGTGGTCAACGACGCTCTGCTGAGCAATTTAAACTGCGCGCTGCGCGGGATGGATGCTTCCATTGGGAGCATGATGGATAGATTGCGTAGAAATGATCAAATTTGGCCTAGACTATAATTAAACTTCAGTATGGCCGATTTCGGCAAGCTAGTCTGTTGAGAGCACAGACTAGCTTGCCGAAATCGGCCATACTGAAGTTCAATCTAATTACTCTTGACGGAGTGCTAGAGTTACCACCCATAACTCAACCAAATGGCCGACAACGCTACCCCAGCACCTCGCATAAGTCAACCCTGACTCCGACAGAACGTGGCGCGGTCGTCGCTGCGAGCTATAAGCTTGCCTACTAGTGTGCAGTGCCAAGTTCAAGACACCGGTCACGACCGACATGACCGACCCCGGACTCTATCCTACGCTGTCATGTGAAGCACGCACTTCATAACATTCCGCTCTACCGTGTGCGTATATACAGTGCGTTGAAGACAGTATGCAAGAAGGATATAAGCAACCAGGATTGTGTGTCGCGCGTGCATGCGACATACGCGAATTACTTAGGTTTACTTATAGGATAATAGTTGTTTGTATTTGGACAATTCACCTTTAGCAATGTGGCGTGCTCTGGTGAACCCGAGCGGCACACTCTCTACTCACTTTGAAAACTGCGGCTCAGCGAACTCTGCGTGCCTGTTTCCCGACACTGTGTGTTACGAACTTCTTTTGATTACTCCTGCTTATTTATCCTTCTAATATACAACGTCTTTAATGGCACCTACGCCTAAGAGTGCCCTCCGGGGACGGCGGCTGACATGGATGGTTTAATAAACCTTCCTGTGCGGTTTATTTATTCTATTAGCTATACTATACATAGTTTAACCCATACTAACTATGTGCCGTCTACGTACACCGTGTAGCTAAGTTACTCGATAATAATTCAAGCAATGGTTAGGGTAGTGTGGCTGTGGCAGCAAGATTTCCAAAAACGTTGGAGTTGTTGCCGCAGAGAGCGGAAGTTACCTTTAGTGTGTTCTGAAGCGGAGACGTTCTTGCTAGCATAGTAAGAAGTCATATTGATGAAACATGCACCATGAGAAAGTAGTTACTGTTACGACTAGCTCTGTGTCGGATGCGATTTCTAAAGAACTCGATCACGGACCTAGGAAGATATAGGTACAAAGTCTCCATTGCGCCACACGAGTGAAAGATCTGCGAGCACGTAAGTCCTGGGTTCGACGGGTGGTTCCTTATCTTGTTGCACATGAAGAGAAGTCCTCGCCGGTTTGTAGAGCACTTCTGACATACCATGTCGTTATTCCAGGCCGCTTTCTGCCTTCCTCGCGCGCCAGCAGTGCGCATACCCTGCATTGCCGCTGCCGCAGGCGTGTTACCCCATTGTTGACTCTCGTGTCGGTGATCTTCACCAGAGTGTGCTCTGAAGGCACCATCAGTGTCCCATCGCTCTCCGCTGACGTCGCTACCACTCGTGCAGACTGGCGCGGAGTTGTCGTCGTGAAGTCGGACTTTCGTGTTTGCAATAAGGGCTTCGTGCAGTCCAGCCAGTAAGTCGTAGTGGGACATCTTCTTCTTCTTCCTCTTCTCGCTAATACAGCCGTGAATTATATTGCATTGACGATAGCAATGTCCACAAGACCTAAAAACAACGAGTGATAGTACTTCTTGAAGCATGTGATACAATAGACAGTTTCAGTATAACATCAGTAAAACAAGTCATCCCGTAGAGCATAAACAACGTGGAACATACCGTGTATTCAGCTGGAGCGAGTATGATTGAAGTCGAAGCTGATCGTGCTTGCCTTCTCCTCCCATGTCCGTCTGATACTCTCGGACCAGCTTGGGACAAACCACCGTAGTGACCGAACCATTCTTCTCACGGCGCTCAACAGTGGTGAGGGTGCTGCTCAGTCGTGACGCCAAAACGTAGACGGGCTTATTATCGACCCACCCAAGCGCAACGAGCCCTGGGTTCTCGTGAAGTGACCAGCTTGAACGTTCCCCACGGAGGTTTTTTCGGGCGCTTCTTGAAGCTATAAGTTACGTCCTTGCACCAACCCAGCCGATTCTTCTGGATCGTTCCGCAGTAATGGAAACCCATGGTGCGGAGCTGCTATGCGAGCGGTACTGATGTGTAGAAGCGATCGGCAAAAACAACTCATCGCCCTTGATAAGGCTGCCCTTCGAAGAGGCTAGACAGGTTTCTCACCACTGCTGCTGGCCCGCTTTGGTGTCACGGACTCGACCATCCTGGATATGGTGCTTCTTTTCAACGTCCAGCTCAGTCCTGTTCATGTCAGGATATGGTCAGTAAACTATAGCATCCGTGTCAGTATAGCACAACTTACCGCATACAGTACCCCGAGTAGGCGCAGCAGGTCACAACACACTTTGACCCCCATTTGTGGGGCTTGTCTTTGAGATAGGTTCTTGTCGGGTTGTGGCGATTCTTGCACGGCAGCATCCCTTCGTCTATCGATATGCGCGAGCCCAATATGTACCCCGCCCGAAATGTACGCTCGACAGTAGCTAGAACCAGCCGCAACCTCCATACTCGGTCGAGCTTTGCCATTTCATCTTGATTGTTTGAAAAGTGAAAAAACCGAGTGATATCTTTGAATCTGTCGCGGGCCTTTGACGCGTCCAAACGTGCCTTGAGGAATGACACCGCGCCGGATGCCCGACCAGTGAGCTGCCAACCGCTTCTTTGGCGCCATCATTCGGGCGAAGAGCAGCCCAATCTAATACAACAGCTCGTGCGGTTGAACTTCTGGAACTTGTTCAGCTTGGCTCGAATCCGCTCTCGGCTGGAAGGTGGGCGTTGGCTCTCTCCAGTTGCGGGCGGCTGAGCTAAGAAGGCCTTCTCTATCCGATCATCGAGGGTCTGCTTCCAGTAGCGATGTGATTCGGAAGCAATATGCTGCCACATCGTCTTGGGGAGGAAGAAGAAGAAGAGTTCCAGTATGTTTAGCCCGCGCTCCATTATCGCGTTACTTGGCCCACAATATCCGGAATACAGAGCATCCACGTCGGCGGTGCTGTCCACCTCACTATCTTGTTCTCTGGCAAGACATCCCACATGTCCGTCGCCATCTCACGCAGCTCCACATCGTTATACAAAGCAGACGAATCTGCATGCACAACACGGATTGTCAGTATCAATATGCGGGTTTATGCTGACATTGTCAGCATAGCCTATCCTGACACTGACTGTGTCAGGATTTAGCTGCCGTTTATGCCTTCCACATCAGGATGCGTCTTATCTCGGATCCGTTTTTCAAGATCCAACGCCGCTGCCATTTCCGCTAATTCGTTGGGAAGCGCCTCGTTCTCTTGCTCTTCATCATCTTCCTCTGAAGATGAGACGTCATCTAGGGCATCTTCTACTTCTGATGCTGCTTCTTGATCTGATCCCAAGCTCGGATCTCCGTCTGAGGTGAAAAGGTTGGGGTCCAGTCAGTGCGAAGCATACATTGTAGATAGGAAAGAACTGCAGGATCAGGTAGATGCATCCGTTGCTATGGTAGACGAAGACGCAGCCGCTGCCACATCATCGCGTTCCTCTCCCTCGTCGGCATCAGGCGTGTATTCACTGTTGCTGTCAGAGAGCGAATCAACAACCGCGTCTAACACAAAACGGTACATGTCAGGATATCTACACCTTCCCTGTCAGCATAAAATATGTCTTACGATCACTGCTTGCTGCGGAAGAAGCTCGCCCCTTACGAGTGCGCTTTGGCCGTGGTGGAGTACTCACAGGCTGAGCGGCATCTTCTCGCAAACGCTCTGCAACACGTAAGCAGCACTTGAGTGAGCGAGCGCACGATATTATGAGAGCACGAACTTACTTGTACGGCTGCTGTCCTCTGCTGGCAATCCCTGGTCCTCGTCGGGAAATACTCGACTGCATAGATCCTTGTCCGACCGAATGTAGTCTAGAAGCTCCTGTTCGCTGCTAAACTAGTCCACGCCGTGCTCGCCTGTCTTGCTAGAGCGCCCAGGCTTGATGTAATCGTGCCTATAACAGCAAAGCAACGAAGGTCAGCTAACCCGTGAGAGAAGAGCGTGTTTCTATCGACGTACCCGTAGCCTAGGCCCCGAGATGGAAGTGATTTCCAGTGTTCACGGCGGAGAAATCTCCATACAAGCTTGAAGTCGATGTCGCTGGCCATTTGGCGCGCTGCTTTCGAAATGGCGCCACGCGTCCAGCAGCGAGTGAGTGGTGATGAGAGAATCAAAATTTTAAATTTATGTCTATTTTTACCTCTAACCCCCGTTGAGGTGTCCAATCAAAACGACGGTTTTGATAGCATTCCACTAATCAAATGAATGGATTTCTACGCCGCTGTAACCTTCTAGCAAGCCCTTCAAAACAACTCATACATTATTCAAGAGATCGTATAACTTCCGTGTCAGCATATAATGTCGGGGAAAACTCCCGTCTTCGGAGGGTTAAGAGTGATCGTCTCACGTTATGAGTCCAACCAGGGCGCACTTGACGTGCGAGGTAGTAGTGTGGAGGATACCACTCAAGAAGAGGTTTCCCTGAACGAAAATCAAGAAATTCCTCCCGATTGGCCAAAATTCGTTTACCGAATTCCTCGATAAGCTGGCTGGTAATGACAGTACGATTAGAAACGTCTAAATGTTTATACTGTTTATACGTTTTAAACTCGTATATTAACAGATTTTACGTATCCTGCAAAGTAATTACCGTAAAAAGGTAAACTTGGTTTTAATATACTATAACCCAACAGGCTAATATCTGGGTCTCTAAGGTGCCCACTGGCTTCGCTGTGGTACACCGCGCCGCCTAAACGAACGTATAAATATCAGTAAGAACGGCAATAAACGTTTATACAGTCAGTATAGGAATTATGACGTGTTTTTTTTTATCAGACGTTTATACACCCGCTGCCAGCAATGCCTGTGGTACAGACAACGACGGTGAAAGCTGCCCCCCCCCCTCAACAAAAACCGACCCCCTCAGCAGTGGGATCTTCATATCAAGTCAAAATAGTCAGGGGGTCAATACTTTATATTATCCAATCAAATCATAGTCGGTATTGCTTGCCAACTATATCTTTACATCTATATTTTTAGCTCAGGGGGGACGAGTTTTCCTATCACTGCGCTCCGTCCCGTTTTATATGACGGATGCTGTTCATAGGGGGGGCTTTCACCGTCGTTGTCTGTACTTCGCCAAAGGGGGCCAGATGATCGATAAAACCTTGACCAGCAGCATCTACTTCTATTGGCAGAAAACCTTCGGAATACGCAGGGGACTGTCAGCCGCACGCCATTAAGAGAATCGCGCTCCTAAGATCATGGCAAAGACGACGCACACCGTCCGAGCAGAGCTGCTTGTCGTGCTCGAGGCTACTGGGGAGAGGCTACTGTGAGAGGGACGGCACGTCGCCACGGCCTCCTGCCCAGCCAAGTGCGATGCTGGATCAAGAAACTCGCGAAGCTTGAGGCGGCAGTGATGAGGGATCGTTGTGCTCGCTCATTGAACGCAGGGTGTCCACGAGCCAATCCGGAACTTGAAGAAGAGTTGGCATAGTGGATTATGGAGCGGCGGCTCAAGCGATAGCTGTAACTACTAACCAAGTCATCTCCAAAGCCATTGCTATTGATCGCTCATTTCAAGGGGGTAACCGGAAAGCTATGTGGAGCTGGGTCTACGCTTTTCTCAGACGCCACCGCTTAAGCATACGTCGCGAACGCGCGTCGGGCAAAAGCTCAGCGATCACCTGGCCGAAGTACGGCGTGGGTTTGTGGATACAGTAAATGAGCGTTTCTTGCCTGGGGGCTCGCTAGAAGTAACACCGCCAGCACTGCGCGTGAATATGGATGAAACTGCGATATGTTTTTGAGATGACATCGAATACCACAATACACGCTGCCAATGCTCGCATGGTATCTGTGCGTGGGAGTGGATCCAATTCAGGACGACTGACTGCTTGCTTTGCGTGCGCCCAAGATGGGACCAAGCTACCTTTATTCGACGTCTTCAAAGCAAAAGCAGGCACAATAATTGAGCAGACGTTGGATCAAATTCTCCCCCCGGGGTCTTTCGTTGCTGCCAAGAAAACGGTTGGTTAACAAGATGGATGGATTAGGTAGCATCGCCAAGGTTCCTGTACCTGAAGGCGAAGAGGTGGATCGTGAATGCTTGGAAGAATATCACATCGGAGACCGTCGTGAAGACATTCACGACAATTGGCTGTGGAAAGCAACCAAGTACCCCCGAACACCAGCAAGATAGGATGAGAGCAGATATTGTGGATTTGGCAGAATCTGAGTCGCAATCGGGAGGTGAGCAGCAGCTGGAGATGGCGATGAAGCTGAAGTAGTTTTAGACGATGAAGAGGTGCTGCATATTACGTTCTACATGCTCTTCAACGTCGGCGAGCATTAAATAGCGAACAATACCCTTATTGCGCTCAGATCGACGGTGTTTTTGGCTGCCCTCGGACTTCCGCAAGTCTTCCACCACTGTAGCCATCTTGTTTTCGTAGGCTCCTCGTTCTCGTAGGTGCCGGCGCGGTAGATAACCGACATGGCACGCTTGCATTCCTGCGCGGATGACATAACCCTTCACAAGCCACTCGATTTCTCCATCGACGGCTAGAGAAGCCTTACCTCTGCAAACCACAACATCGTCAACTGTAGGTCCTTGCCACAAACATCTGGGTGGTGCAGCTCCGCCCAGGATCTCCTTCATCGCAGTCCATGACGTCGACGCCACGGATATCCGCCTGTTATTACAGAGTATTTAACGACAATATCTGCGCGATGAAGCACGCACTCAACGACTTCGGGCTTACCATAGGTGTCCTTGGCTTCAAATGCTGAATGTCTAACTGTGGCTTGCGGCCAGGCAACTTGATTGGTGGAGAATGTGGTAGGGGGCCAGCTCAACCCCATAAATTCGAACTCCTTGTCCGAGCGACGAATGCATTCAACTTTTCCCGACTCAACATCCATTCTATAAACATTAATAGCGAGCCGGAAGCAGTCCTCAAGCTCATCGAATTGTAGCGAGGACAATAGGCTTAAGCTTCGGAATAGACTCAGAGTATAGTTAATACTCTTAAAAGAACAGTATCGCTTTAATACCTCCTTCACTCGAGCCTTGATTCTACGAGGATCCTTCCCCCCCTTAGGGTCTTGTAGCAAATGCCATGCAGTGCAATGGAAGACGCATTTGTGGTTCGTCTTGGGAAAGTTGATGGCATGCTTGTTTTCGCGAATGACCTTAGGAATGACTGCTTTGCTATCACCAAGAGCATGGTTGCGATGGTAGATGAAAATCTTAAAGCCAGTTATCGCCTTGACCTTATATCCAGAGCTGGGATAGTTAAGCTTGTTAGCCAGCTCCATAGACCTGATTTCCGAAATAAGTTTCTTTCGAATATCAGCCTTACTATTGACCGCAACAGGAGTATTAAATACGTAAGTATTACCCAGATGCGGGTGAAAGTACCTGGTTTCATTCTCATCGCTGATACTAATCAGGTCGTAGCCGAGAGCAACATTCACCTTGAACGCATTGGTTTGCGAAGAGAGAACGTGCTCAAGCTTGTCGTAGAAATCCGATGGCTGGATACCTTCGTATAGATGAGACTCCATATGCTGACTGCTAAAGAAACGATACTTGGAGTCGGTCTTATAGTCCTTGGATATGTCCTTCACCAAGTGTTTCATAGAAACCTTGTACTGCTTTGCAACCAACTTTTGATTGCTCGGGCGAGTAATGTTGCTAACATAAAACAGCTTCCCAGTTCTACCTCGAACCTTAACGCGATAATCGCTCCCCATCGGATTACATTAATATTTAATCGCTTTAGTCCTTCTCGTTCGTAAGGCAGCATATTTGCTATATATTGCGGCTATATATTCTCATTGGAATGACTTTATAATTATTGGATGTCGTATCAGGATTGACTTTATATCATGGTCCCATAAAAAGATTTTGAATTTTAATTAATTAATTCAGATGGTGTAGGTGCCCGCCTAATTAATTCAGATGGTGTAGGTGCCCGCCTATATATGGCTTCACTTTTATGTGAGAAGAAAAATAATTAATTAGTTAAGTTCGCTTTCACTTGGATTAGGTTCGCTTTTAGTTTTTCGCCTACGAGTACGAATCTGATCTCTATTGTTGTCGTCATACCCCTTCTGATAGCCTAAGCGAGCTTCACATGTGCGCTGGTAGTAGCGCTTCTGCGCCTCCTTGATGCGCTCTTTGTTTGCTAAGTATTGCTCGGGAGAGTACGTCATCTTTGTATTTTAGCAACTTCATATTTGTTAGGATAAAAAAGAATTGTGCGTGATGCACTCCTGTTATCCGATGACGAATAGATCACAAAGTAATATCTCGGTAGACCATGAAGAGAAGCTGATACACTCATACATTATACCTGTTCGGGATACGGAACAAGCATTGCAAACTGCTCGATAATTTTAGGTGTCTTCTTGGTGAAAGACTTGTAGTAGAGTGGTGAAGCAAAAAGAAGAGTCGTTTAACATTCGCACCCAGTTACGCCAAATCATCTGCCGCTCCACCCTTGATGTCATGCGTCTTTCCCACAGTCATTTGGAATCCACCGATCTGCGGTATCCACGCATCAATAGCAGTATAATTCGATGTCTGAGGCACGTACAGCTGATTTGCAAGTTGACCGACTTCCACCCACTCCGCTGTTTGCCGAGGCTGCGATGACCGTGGGATTTCAATTGTTTCTTCATCTTCACTATTTGGGGTGCCTCGTTGCGTTTAATCGTGTCGCGCTTTCGCATCTCAGCGCCAGACAACAGCTCCCGATACACAAAAGACCCACCCTGCTCCAACAGTCTCATGCAATGAGGCTCGAAGATGTATCCGCACAGCGATTGGGCTAGCGGGTATCCATCGCACGAGCTGAAAAGGCTTTGCATCTTTGCGCGATCCGGTCGCCACTTCGTCCGAGCAATCACCTGCATCGCCAATTCAGATGCATAGACAACTTCGTACAGTCGATACGGTTCTTGACTGTAAATGTGAATCAGAGTCTGAACGATCTTGGTCTTCGAGTTAATCTCCGAGTAGATGGACACCGTCGTAATGCAATCGTCGAGAGAGCAACTCTTGCATGCGGACTCCAGCAACAGTAGCGGGTCACTTTCAATGTCCTGGAACACCAGGCGAGGCACAGCACCCAAACACTCAAATCGATTCTCCCACTCATTTTGAGTATTTGGATACAAAGGAGCGATTGTGCTGAGTTCTCCTTTCGTCCACAATGGCATGTACAATACATCTGGAGTCGGAACTTGTTTCTTGAGGTCATTAGAAACGGAGAAGTAATACCGGTAAGCCGTGTCGCCCAACCGGCTATCGTTGAAGAAGCTTTAACCCATCTCACATGCTTAATATGTGAGTTGATCCCTTACGCTGTGAGGTTATCGATTGGTTGTCTGGTTAGAAACACCGGCTGGGTATATGAAACGATTAAACCTATTCTCCTTGTAAAAATATGCTAAGAAAAAAAAACTGCTGGCGTTATGTGCTAAGTATTACTACTTGCGTACGATTCTGTGTCACCGCTAGCCATGTGCCGTCTATATATGCCTCACTGGGGCTGCCGAGGTCTGTTCGCGCTGCTCAGGTGCTGACCTGCTCGCTAGCATCATGACTGATTTGTCCCTGCATGTCAGAGATCTCCTTTTTCCGGTTACTGTTTCCGGAGCAGGCAGTAGATCCGTGTGTCGTTGTGAATCATGTGCAGGTGACGCTGCTCGCCACGCAGGCACATGAGCAGGCCCCCGAAGCTGGCGTAGATGGCCACCATGTTTCCGCCCTCGTGGTCATACTGGAAAACCTTGCCGTACATGCCGTAGTCGTAACGGTCCAGCAGCGTCGGCTACATCAGTCACAAAAAGAATACCCCCACAGAGTCAGCGCATTGACCGCCCTCCACCAATTCTCCATTAGCCGAAACCGAGACGTACCTTGCCCGACTGGTTAAAGATTCCATCGTCCGGCTTGCCCTCCAGATCCAGCGTGCTGACCAGCGCCAGAGTGAACTTTTCGTTCTGGCGTAGACGGTAAACCTCCGAGTTGATGTCCAGTGTCAGCTCCAGCTCGTACGACACACCCTTGCACACCACCCGGGTCACTGATCAGTTCCAGTCGTTAGTCGACGGCAACTCGCCTTCCAGGGGCGCCTATTGACGCTAATAGCACCGGCAAGTGCAGAATATATCAGTACGCACCTTTGTCGAACTTCTTGCCATCCGGGTTGAGCTGCCGCACCTCAAAGATATCCTCAAACAGCTCGGTCGCCATGTTTCCTTAACCACGATTCACAAAGTGACATCCACCAGCCAACGCGATAACAAACCGGTATATTCCGTCGGTACCGGTACGATGGGAGTAATGACTTTATGTAGAACACGCCAAGCATATGCTAGCTTAAACCGACGCTCGTAACGACAAACCCAGAGCCAGAAGACGAGAAGAGAAAATCTCGAGAGCTTTGCCGACGTAAGAAACCCCTGCGTCGTCCGACCAGAGAGAAGAGAGCAGCAGCACCACCCACAAACAGATACAGACACTTTTAGTCAGGCAGCCATGGCGTCGCCTCGCGAGGATGAGTACGATTACCTGTTCAAGATCGTGCTGATTGGCGACTCGGGCGTCGGCAAGTCCAACCTGCTGTCCCGCTTTACGCGCAACGAGTTCAATCTCGAGTCCAAGAGCACTATCGGCGTCGAGTTCGCCACCAAGTCCATCGTGGCTGAGGGCAAGACTATTAAGGCGCAGATCTGGGACACGGCCGGCCAGGAGCGATATAGAGCGATCACCAGCGCGTACGTCCGCCCAGTTGGCCCCACTTCGGTTCCGTTTGTACCAGACTAAATTCATTGTTGTCCTGTTTGTTGTGTATGTTTCACAGATACTACCGTGGCGCAGTAGGCGCGCTGCTGGTGTATGACATTACCAAACACGGCACCTTCGAGAACGTGGAGCGCTGGTTAAAGGAGCTGCGGGACCACGCGGACGCTAACACGGTCATCATGCTGGTGGGAAATAAGAGCGATCTGCGCCATTTGCGCGCGGTGTCGACCGAGGAAGCTATGGCCTTTGCGGAGAAAAATAACCTGGCGTTCATTGAGACGTCGGCACTGGAGGCTACGGGAGTCGATACGGCCTTCCAGCGTATCCTTACCGAGATCTACAAGCTCATGAGTCGCAAGACCATCCAGGCCGAGGAGAATGCGACGGCTAGCTTGCCTACGGGCAACAGCATCGCTATTACGGCCGAGAACACGACCGAGAACCAGAAAAAGAAGAAGAAGAGCGGTTGCTGTTAGGCTGCTGGGAGGCCAGCGCGACAGAGTAGGTGAGATGGAATAAATGCAGTGTGTGAAACTCGGGATGCAAGCGAGCGAAGCGGGTTCTATGATCGACCCATACACTTTAATGCAATAAAGTTAAGCTTACCACGCCAGGCACGTTTGGTCAATGGTGCGATGAGATCGTTGCTACGTCTGACGCTTGTCGTTAATTTGAGAAGTACTGTGAAGCATATGTCCTTAGGAAACCTCCAAATGTGAGGCTTTAGGATATAGGTCTCACGGTAATATTCAGTTCAACTGGACTGACCACTTCACAACCACCGATGGCCAACAACAAGAAGCGGAATCGGGCGCAGGCCGTCAGCGCTGTACGTGCATGACCGCTTGCCGTAATGACTTAAGTCATGTATGCTAATGGCTGCTATGTTATTGTATCGACAAAGCAGAAAGAGCCTCTGCCGTCCGAGCAGAAGCCCAAGAAGAAGGCCAAGTTTGCGTTCTCCAAGACAGTGACGACGAACGTCAGCAAGGCAGCAGTTGCCAATAGTTCGAAGCCAACGGATAAGAAGGAACGATTATCGTTGAAAGAATCTGCCGATGCTGTTGCTTCTTTGGGTGATAAGAAGAAGAAAAAGAAGAAAAATAAAAGGTCAGGAGCTGCTGCCCCGGTAAACGACGCCGCTGTTGCGGGCAAGCAGGCGGCGAAGCCGAAGACAAAGGGCAAAGAGATCGACGATCTGTTTGCATCACTGAAGACAGATAAGCAGATGAAAAGTATCGCTGAGGAGCAGCAGAAACTCGCCGCGGAGGAGGAGGAACGCCGCGAGAAAAAGGAGAAGGAGCGACTACAGCAGCAGATCAAGAAGCTCGAAGCGCAGAGTGCGTCACTTGCACTGAAGCGGGTTGTTATGTGGACTTTTTCTTACTTCATGCGCTTTGTGTATGGTGTTATTCAGACACAAACTCGACTGCCGGCGGGCTCAATCCGGACCCTCGACCTGGTACGTCCATGACGACAATTTGCCCGATTTTGATTGAGTTTGAGTCTAAGTTTTCTGGTTGAATTCCGCCAGTTCGCTACGATGAGGACGGACTGCCCATTTATACGGAGTCCTCGCTGCAGATCGGCAAGGGCGGCAACACGAAAGACTGTCCGTTCGACTGCTGGTGCTGCTTTTAACCCCCCCGCACTCAAATGTTGTACTAGTATATGACAACATGACATGAAAAGTACATCCAGTCTATTTCTACATGAAATGCACAGGTGTAGGCTGAAAAAGAAGTAGTAACTGCAACAAAGCAACTTCATTTTAAACCAATCACATCACGTTTTTCGGTCTTCCCGCCACATTCAGCCAGTCGCGCAGCGTCACTATCATGGAGCTCCCCACCCACCCGCCCAAACGTCTCGCTGACGTACTAGACGAAGGCCCATCGCCGTCTAAGAGACCAAATACCTGTCGAAGTGATGCATCGACAACCCCAGCCACAAACCCATGGATAACTACACCTAGCGCCATGGACATCCGCGCGTTCGGCCTGGAAGATCGCGCCGAGGCTGTCATCTCCCGTGGCAAAGAGAGCTGGACGCTCGCCAACCTTTCCAAGTGGCGTCACGACATTCTCGATAAGGCTGTCAATACCTCAAACCCACAATCTAATAGTAAACTCAGTAGCAAGGAGTACTTGCGGCAACGTCAACGCGCGTACCGTCACCAGTGTCTTACCGCCTCCAGTAGAGATCAGCACAAGCACCCAGGCTTATAATTCACAGCCACATCAGGCAGCAATACAACATGGCTATTTCATATCTTGTCCAGGCTCTCAACCCCAGACAGTTTCTGTGGGTATCAATGATCCTGTCAAACTAGTCGTCTTCCTCCAAGTCGCTGTCGTAGAAGATGCTCTGGCGGATGCTGTTAATCCGTTCCTGATCCAGCTGCTGCTTCGCGGCGACGGGGTTGTTCCCTGACGCATAGGAGCCTCCACAGTCATCCGACGGACCCTCTGGTTCTGGTCCCTCGTACGTCAACACCTTGTGTAGATTCAAGTAGTAAGCCAGGAAGGCTGTGGAGAACTTGTCCGTGCCTCCTAGCTCGTCCAAGCCCTGCACCAACTTCTCCACTTTCTGCTTGCTGACAAGAGCAATACAAGGGATCATCCAGATGCCAAGCTTGTCCACCAGGTATTCGGCCTTCTCGGCATTAATGCGAGCGAACTTGGTCTCGAGGTGATGAGGAGCCAGACGTGCCAAATGGCCATCCACGAGCTGACAAAAAGCGTTGGCCGGCGTGAAAAAATGCACCACGACCTTATCGCTCTTCTTCATGGTCTCAAAGAATTCGTGCGTGTCGGCGATGGTCGAGTACTCGCCGTGGCCCTGCGCGCGCATCTCCTGCGTCTTGCGCGCCTTCTGCTGCATGGCCTGCAGCCGCTTCTCGCGCAGGCGCTCCAGCTCATCGTCATCGGCCTCCTTGAGCTTCTTGATGGTATTGTCCAGCTTCTGTTCCTTCTGGTCCAGCGTCTCCAGCACCTTCTCGCCGATCAAGCTCGCCACCATCTCAGCCTGCGCAGCCGACGTGGACGCCATAGTAGTCGGCAAATTGATCTTTCTTGTGAATGACGCCGACCTTTGAGTGGATCAGGAAGATCTGATTGGCCGATAAGGGTTTAGAGAAATTACACAGCGTGATCAAGAGTTCAATGTGATGATGTAAAATGGCTACAAAATGGAGTTGACAAGCTGGAGATTTGAATTGAAATTAACCGTCTCCAAGGATACAACGACGTGCCAGTCCTCTATAACGCGCGCTCATTCTCGTAATCAATGAGGCGCTGAATGAGATCCTTCTTCTGGCCTTGAATGGACAGATTGCGCTCCTTTAGCTTCTCCTTGAGGATCGCCGGCTTGAGCGCTTTGATCGCACGCGCATCCAGGGGCTCGTCTATAATAGCAACAACGACCACAAAAAAGTCAAATCGTATGTCGTAAATTAATGGTAAGAAGGATCAATCCAAGGCACTCACCGTCGTTCTGGACCTGTACCTTCTTCTTCCCCTTCTCGCGCTCTGCGGCAGCTACATTAATTCAGCGAGCACCAACGCCGTCAGTAAATTCTCAACACCATTGCAGCCACAGGTCAATACCCGTCCCGCGTGTCACACATACCAGCCTCCTCCTCTTTCTTGCGCTGCTCGGACTCCTCGCGACGACGTTTAACCTCAGCCAATCTGGCAAGATCCTTCTTGGCCTCATCCGTCTCGCCAGCCAGGTGCTTTTTTAAGTAGTAGGCAGCAGCGCGCTCCTTTTCAATAGCCTCACGCTCTCGTCGGCTAAGCTGCTGCGGTGCGGCGTTCTCGTCCATGTCTTTGGCCTTCATGACCTTGTTGGCCTGCTTCTTGGAGTTGGGGTTATGCGTCTTGGCAATAGCAGCAAAGCCCACCTTCTTCTTCTCCTGCTGCAGCGCCGGGCCGTCCGCCTTGTTGCTGAAGCCAAACAGCGAGTTGGTCTGGACGCGCTCGAAGGCCACGAGCTCCTCGCCCTCCTCCTCGGAGCTGCTCTCATCCTCCGAGTCGTCGCTTCCCTCCTCGCCGTCATCACGTCGGGCCTTGCGCGCGCTCTGTTTCTGCTCCTCCTGTTCGTCGCGCAGCGTCATCTCCTCAAGCGACGTCACAAACTTGCGTGTGCCGCCCTTCTCGCGCTTCTTGCGCCCCTTGCCGCCGGCCGCGCCAGGCTTGCCTCCTGACTTGCCTGTGTCCCGCATTACTGTCTCGTTGGTGGATAAGTTACTGCTGAAGTTCGATATGTCTCCCGCGGCCGAGTGACGTGCCTGGGGACTTTGGTTGGCGTTGGCTTCCTCTTCCGTCGAATGCTAGTGTCAGCCTGCACTACCAGAACGAGGTGTTCCGTATAAGAACGCAAGATCCCTCTACACGATCAAATAACCTCAGTTAGTTTTACTCGCTAATACCGGGATTAAACCGGTTGTTGTGACAAGAAAGTGTTTCTTGCACCTTAACTTTGGATACGAGAAGTCTTTTACGACGATATCATGGCGGCGACTGTAGGCTTCCTCTGCGACCTCTCTGTTCTCGTCACCATGCGCGCTCTAACACATGGATACGCTGCTAGATCTGCATCGGAGGGTTCTGCATCCCCGTGTACGCACTGCTGCCGTTCGCGCTTATGATACTGCAGGGATTCTGGAGCTGGTTCCGCAAGAACGTGTTGGGCCAAGACGACGCCAAGATCCCCGAGAATGTATGTAACTTGGCTTCAGTTCTGTAACCTTTTTCTTTGCTAACTGTCGCCGCTGCCCATAGAGTCGCGTGGTTCATGTTACGTCGGAAGAGCAGTTCAAGGAGCTCATTAACAAGGGCAAGACGACCAAGCGCTCGGTCGTCGTGGACTTCTCGGCCTCGT
The DNA here is from genome assembly GCA_033558025.1 of Phytophthora sp. 'mugwort'. Taxonomy (NCBI): domain Eukaryota; phylum Oomycota; class Peronosporomycetes; order Peronosporales; family Peronosporaceae; genus Phytophthora; species Phytophthora sp. 'mugwort'. The sequence continues at coordinate 1,350,466 of JAUCEF010000004.1, read as the reverse complement.
GGTGTGGCCCGTGCCGCTACATCAGCCCTGTTTACCACGAGCTAAGCGCCAAGTACCCGTGCACGATCTTCCTGAAAGTGGACGTGGATGAGCTTAAGGCGGTGTCCAAGAGCTGTGGTGTGACGTCCATGCCGACGTTCCAATTCTTCCGCAGCGGTGTTAAGTGCGACGAAATGAGTGGCGCGGACAGGAACGGGCTAGAGGTGCGTATTCAGAAGCACTACGTGGAAGTGGAACTACCCGAAGACGATAAACCTGTGGTCAAGGAGGCCAACGCTGCTGCTGGCGAGAACACAGTGTCTGATAGTGGTGAGGGTCTACGTCAGCGGAAGCCGCAGGTGACAAATGTGACGTCAGAGGAGCAGTGGGAGCAGCTCATTCAGCAGAACCAAGAATCAAACAAAGCGGTGCGTATATAACGTACAGTGAGTTGATACCGCTTCCTGACAGCTCTATTCATTTTGACTCATGATTGCGTTCTGGTCGCAGTTGGTGGTGGACTTCTGGGCCACGTGGTGCAAGCCGTGCGTGGAGATTGCGCCATTCTTCGAGGAGCTGAGCGGCAGGTACCCCGCAGTCGTGTTTGCGCGTGTAGACGTCGACGAGCTCGAGGTAAGATATTCTATTGTTGTGGTATTCGGTCTGGTCTACTGCTGCAGCTTGCTGCTGATCCAGATTAGTCAATTTTGAGAGTTTCTCGCAGAGAAATGCACGGGTAGAAGGCAACGTGTATGTCCGGCGATCTAACTGATACGCGCTGCTTGTTGTTGTTTCCAGAGCGCGGCAGAGGATTTTAACGTGTCGTCATTGCCTAGTTTCAAGGTATTCAAGGGTGGCAAGGTGGTCGACGAACTCTGCGGAGCTATCAAGAGCGCCCTCGAAAGCATGGTTGCCAAGCATGCCACGAACTGATGCAAATCGTAAGCAGGGACTGTAGTGAAGAGGGACTGTAGTGAAGACCATTCGACTCACAACTGGAGCGGTCGTTTTTTCTAATGATTAACAAGTACATGTAATACTGCACGTAAGTTGAGCTTGAACAATTAAAACTACTGCAGTAGCAACCAGTGGTAGTAGTATCGAGCGCGTCCATGCTCTAATGACGTGCCCGCCAATCGGGTCATGGATGTTAAAGGTTGCAGCAAATGTTAGCACCAGGTCGTGCATGGAGAACCTAAAAAAAATATACAAGAATTACATGACCGATGAAGATCAATGAGCTAGTTTTAAACTGAAAAAGTACTATGTACGTGGATGTTTTGTTAGTATTTCTACTCTGACGTGTTGTGGTTTATCAGGTCGTGCATGCTTCATGGTAAGAGTCAGAGGTGAAACAAACACTAAATGCAAGAGAATCGACTCGCCACGTCATGATCGACGACTTCATTGCATGCGGGCGCCTGCTGATGCTTATGATGTTACCTCCTTATCGCAAACGTTGAGTAGCTAAGTGGTGGTCGAGGCGAAGATACCGTGCTTTGTGCCGGGGCAAATTGTTCTAATTCGGAATAAAATCCATGAACACAAACCAAATTTCACAAGGAACTAGATGAAAAAGTGTGAACTAAGATGAGTACTCAGTTAAACAAAGACAAATTATTACTTCGAAGTACTTAAGTGAAAGGAATAACAGGTTCTCAACAAATCCAGACGGCCCAGTGCATGTAGGAAACTGTTTCTGAGAATGCACCACGCAAAGGAATGACGTTTTGACAACGACTTGTTGGAGTTTACTGCCTAATTCACACTACGCTTTGCGCCAGTCCACTTCAAACCTTAAAACGTCAGTACTGTACTTCTAGCCTAACGACAATTCTTACCTCAACCCGAAATAGTATCCGCACACGATAAGACAGCAGCAAAGACTTTCAAGCAGTGCAGACGACTCGCTCGTAATTCTGTTTCGGATAATAACTATGAGTGGTTCCGGTGTCTTCCTGCCGGCATCAAACTGCTGTGCCGGTACTCGTGGTACATGTACTAACCCTGGTCTACTATACACAGAAAATGCTTCGTGGTACATGTAGATGCAATATGAAGCCCATACTGCTGCAGCTCGTATCTCGTAACTCACCGTCCCATTGCTCTGGTGTCTGGTATATAGTGTCAGTTTCCGCGCCGGCACGAGTCGAGTCGTCGCGTCGTAGCCCCGCTTTGTGTTCGGGTGCAGCACACCAAAATCTGATTTTCCTGTCGGACGCCACGATGTCGAGAGGCTGCTGGGGCTGGTTCCTGCGCAACGTACTGCGCCAAGACGACGAATACGTCCCTATCAATGTACGTGCCCAGATGAATGGAGGCTACATCACTGCGCGCGTGACGACGCGTGGATCCTTCCGCTTGGTTCTGTGCTGCTACTCACCACGCCTGTATCCGCTCGTGCCGTTGTTGTGGTGGGCTCCTGTGCCTTGCGTGCTTGCCGTTGTCATGTAGAGCCGCGTGATCCACGTGACGTCGGAGCATCGATTTAAGGAGCTCATCGGGACAAGCAAGCGCTCGGTCGTCGTGGACTTTTCGGCCGCTTGGTGCGGTCCGTGCCGCTACATCAGCCCCGCGTTCCACGAGCTCAGTGTCAAGTACCCATGCATGATCTTCCTAAAAGTAGACGTGGACGAGCTCAAGTCTGTGGCCAAGAGCTGCGGCGTGGCCACCATGCCGACCTTCCAGTTCTTCCGCGATGGCATCAAGTGCGACGAGATACGCGGCGCCGACAGGAACGGGCTAGAGGCGCGTATCCTGAAGCACTATGTGGATGTAGAGCTGCCCAACGGCGAAAGAACTGGCAAGACGCAGCCCGACGGCGGCGAGGGGCTGCGGCAACGCAAGCCGCAAGTGGTGACGGTCACGTCGGAGAAGCAGTGGGAGCAGCTCGTGCAGCAGAACCAGGACTCCGACAAAGTGGTGCGTGGAAGTAGTAGAGTGTATATCGGCGACCCATACCTAGAAATCCTGTATGTCGGCGGGAAGCACTTCGCATTTTGTGCCGTTTGCGGTGCGATACGGCAAGTGTTTCGTTCTGACGGTGTCTCATGTCATGATTATCTCCCTATAGTTGGTGGTGGACTTCTGGGCCACGTGGTGCAAGCCATGCATGGAGATCGCGCCGTTCTTCGAGGACCTGAGCTGTCGGTTCCCCGCAGCAGTGTTCGCGCGCGTAGACGTCGACGAGCTCGAGGTAAGACAGTTGTCGGTCTTGACAGCGCACCTGCAACGTCGTGTCTCTTTGGCACATGGCTCCATTTTGCAGGAATGTTGGTGCGGTACGGACTAATCAAGGGTGATGTGACACACTTGCTGCAGAGTGTGACCGAGGCGTTCGACGTGTCCTCTCTGCCCTGCTTTAAGGTGTTCAGAGGCGGCAAGGCGGTGGATGAGCTAGGCGGGGCCATCCGCGGCGCGCTGGAGCGCATGGTGGCCAGGCACTACGGTGCCGTCACGGCGGCCGCGAGCTGCTGACTGCTGACTACAGTACGCACAGACGACAAAGACCACATGACTGAAAATATGTCTCATATATTACAATAAGGTCAGGCAAAGTTTCTTTTTCATTTCCTTCAACATGCACATTTTAGGGGAAACCAATGGGTGCACTCTTTGACCGAGCCCAGCCATACATTTGCCGCCGTGCCATCATTGCCGTTGACGGCACATTATTCCCTTGTGCTGCAGGCACCATTCAAGTTGAGGAAGGTGTACAGCCGATTTGCGTTGTGCCTCTCAAACGAGCAGACTGCGGTAAAGCCTGGGCGGGGAATCGTAAGTGTTTATGACACCGAGGTCCGCGTTTCGCACTGGGGTAATCAACACTTAGGGCAAGTGCCAATAATCGTCAACATACTCTTTTACTATAATACCCTTTGAGTTCCCATTTCACGAGCTCGATTTTGCATCAAGCTTACAATCAGTATTATCCTGTACTTCGACGTTCTTCGTTCATACCTAAATTCTATACATATTTTAAACAAGAAAACTAAAAGAAAGGAAGTTCCCTCAAGACTTTTAGTTTCTTGATTTCTACCACTTTACAGCGAATAAAATGCTACGGCAAAATCCACGCCCATGTACGATTATGACAGTTGAATATAGTAACCGGTGGATATTAGCCGATTCAGTGAAGAATCAAGGTCGGCGAAGGAAATTCCATGTAGACGAAGAAGGAGAAAAGGATATCAGCCTGTTACCACTTGGCGAGTGGCACTGGCACAAATTCAACGCACACAACTTGCCAGAGTACCCATTTGCTCGGGCTGAGTTTGCTAATCAACGCCCGTCCACCGCCCGTCCTCTTTCCCGCGCACATCAAGTCAGCAAACACTCCCGCAGCACGCGAACACTTTGATTGCCCCCCAGGCCGCCTCGGGGTCCCGGCTTCGGCTTCGACCAATAGGTTGCTTGCATTGTAAGTAGCAAGCGCCATAGCCATTAATATCCTGTACTCGCCGCCGAGTCGGTGACAGTCAATCCAGTGCGGTCAATCAACAACTGCATCAACGGTCCCGCCGTCTTTGTCTCGACCTACGCTTGAAGCTTAAAATTCTACGGTATGCATGTCACTGCGGGCCGTCCCGCGCTTCTTAGTTGATGGGTACACGTCGATGGCGGCTAGCAAAAGATCTCGCACTCGCCGTCGCGGCGCCGAGATGGCTGCCTGACCCAGCTGCGCCCCAATCGCGCCCGGTGGGGCGATCATCATCCCAGCAGCTGGGTGCCCCATAACCACTGATGCTGTCCTGTTTAGGCTGGATGGCCCCATTACTGCGCTCATGCGGTGGCATGGCGGTAGCGGTCAGAGACCGACTCGGCTGCCGACCATTGGTCAATAAATATGTCACAATGATGATGGCGCAATCGACAAATTCGATGACGGCGATTAAGAAACCTGTCATATTTAAGATCATTTAGTATATCGGTTTCTGAAGGCTATTTTCTGTGGAAGGAGACGACTTTATTTCCAAACTGGGCCCCGTTGCGCGCGAAGTGTAGCCACCGGCCATCTCATACGCGGAATGTATTTATAGAATCTGTTACGCTTTCTTTTGCATTTCGTATACACGCGGACAAAAGCAGGGGCCGGAGCGGAGGTCCGGGTTGCGGCTACCATTTTAGGCCTGAGCTGTGCCTCTTTCTCTCGCTCTCACTTTCTGTTTTTAGCACAGCGTAGCAGCCTAGGGGAGCGTGGCACCGCCAAGGACTGAGGAAGAAGCCATCTCCGCCAGCCATCCGCACCTCGACGATAGCACCCCACAGCCACAGAACCAACACACACAGACAGTTAACGCCGTCGCTACATCTAGACCATGCAGCTCCTGCGCCAGATCGTACTCCTAGCCACCCTGGCCGTCTCTGCCACCACCGCCGCCGCAGCCACCGATGTGCTCAGCGCCGGTGTGCAGACTGAGCAGAAGCAGCAGAAGACACACCTGCGCGGCCTGCTAGACAAGATTGTTAGCAGTAGTGAGGCCTCGCCAGCCCCCGTGCGCGTGCTTGCTGCGGCTTGGGAGGACGGCAAGGTGGGCGAGCTCCGTAAGCTGCGCCCCCTCTCGGAGAAGATTGTGGGCGGTGAGACAGTGGTTATGTTCAATGACCGGCGTCTGAGTCCCGCAGACAAGATGGAGTCGGCCGTTGTGAACTTCGATGTGCGCTCGAAACCCAACTGCGTCGTGAGCGTGTGCGGCGAGATGACCAAGTGGTATCTCGGCTCCAAGGAGCAGTGCTTCGACCTGCGCATCGCGCCCAAGTCTGCCGATCAGCTGGAGAACGGCCTGATCCGGGGCGTCTCGGCTGCCTACTCAGGTCTGCGCCCCGTGGCCACTAATTTGTACCTAAAATTCGACGCGACCAACTTCATCGACGGCTCCAAGTGCGAGTATGAGATCCTCACCGGCAGCAAGACAGTACGCGAGGAGGAGGTTGCTAGCGGCTCACAGGCCGCCATGGCATAGGCCCCCCTACAGCCTTCTCTTAGTGTAAAGAGCTGTACAATAGATAGACCCCCACTAATATTAACTCGAAAAAGCTTGACAGCATTTTGGCGACTCGGAAGTCGGCGCTACGTTTGTTTTGCTGGGTATAACAGCTGCTTTGGCCTTCAATATGATGTGGCGACACGCCGCGTCCAGCGTGTTAAGGCCCTTAAGGGCAGCCAGTGTGATTGACCCATGCTCCGGATCCATGCGTCCGTCAAACTCTTACCCAGGCACCAGCAGCGCCTCGCTCCAGCCAGCTTGGCGGCATCGTTGATCACCCATTCCTGGTGTCCATATCTTCGGCTGATCTCGAGAACGTGAAAAGGCGACAAACTGAAGTGACGGATATTATCCGGATTTTCAGCTCTGACCATTGAAACTTCGAGCAACGCGCGACGTGGAAGTTTCTTCGCTGCAACGACAATGATCATGGCACTGCCGACGCCAAAACGGATCGACGACGGCTTCGATATCGTGCTATCAACCGGCATGACCGGCTGGAATGGACGGATGGGGCATCCGTGATCGAATTTCATTACACGGTACTGGACGCACACTTCTCCTTCCGACACCTCGGGTGTGATTTGAGTCAAATTTTGACACCCACTGCGTCGGGGGGATAGGTGCATCGGCTCGCCGTCAAACTGCTGGTTTGTAGGCTTGCAACTCACGCGTCGACCTAGGTGCAAGTTACTTGTCAAGTAGCCTGTGGTGGCGTTTTCCCGCGAGGGGTTTCCACCGGTTAGCGACTCGGCTGAATCAACGACCCTAACGGCGTTCTGGAGCCACCTGCACGTCATGTAACACACTGCGTGGCCCCATTAGCTGCGGTTGAATCAGCTACTAATTCTAGCGCTACCAATACGCGCGTCACTGTGAGCCCTTTTCGCTCTCGCATAGGGCTCCCAAGCAGCACGGATTAGGGAAACCGGGCTGCACCGCGTTCATGCCGCGTTTCAACCAAAGCAACAGCATCAGCCCGTTACCGTTACGGTATGATGACAATGCGAAAAATCCAGAAACAGAGTAAAGTAACCTTAGTTTAACCAGGTTGTTTGGCTAAAAATGATACTATTGTAACAAGAAACATACTATTTTACTATACAGAAGTGAGTGATAAATTATCACGTTTTTACTGAGGGATAGGGCACTGCGTTCTTTATTCAAGCGCGAAGGAGGGGCGAACTCACGATGGCGCAAGACTTTGTATTTTACAATTTGCCATCGCGCTGACAAAGTTATTCTCATTGGCTGCGCAGATTGACAACTAAGCCAAAATGAAGACCAACCTGCGTTGCGGCCAGCAGCATGACCGTATGATCTGCCTGACGATGCGTTCGCTGCAGTTCGCCACGTCTATGGTGGCGCTGGCGCTGGTGGCTGCGAGCTTTAAACCGCACAAGATGACATTCCAGGCAGACACCGGCGACGTGCAGGAGGTGACTGTCTACTACGGCGGACCCGCTGTCAACTTTGTCGTGATTGTGTCCTTCGCCGCCTGCCTCTATGACGCCTTCTTCCTGCTGCTGGTATTTACGCTGCGCTGTGCCAACATGCCCGCTCCCTGGAGTTTCGGCGTAGACGCCATCTTCACCATGCTCTTCATGAGCGCCGGCTGCGCGCTGGCTGCCAGTGACTATGTGCGCTACTGTGACGCGCTGGACGGCGTCGTGCACTGCGTTCTACTGGCGTCTGGAGCGGCGCTGTGCTTTATGGCCTTCGTATGCTTCCTGCTCAGCGTGGCGTGGGGTGCTTGGATGCGCAACACGTGGATCAAGCCCAGGGGAAAAGACCCGCTCGGCCGGGCAGGCCCTCTTCGAGCCGGCCAGCCCGTCGACCCCGTACTGGGCGACATGGAGCTCGATCTCGAGCGTGCCGCAACGACGTACGAGTCCAGCACGTACGTACAGGACGGCTTCAGACGATCATGAATGAAGGGCGAGAGCGGCAACCGCCAGGCTCTCTCGGGCGTGTAAATAGGACCTGGGTGCAGCGGAGGAGGAGGAAGCCGCTGACGGTCGCCCCCGTTGAGAAGAGAAGTGCCAGTTAGGGACGTAGTAATCAGCAGCGCTGCAGGTAACATAAGGCCAATAATAAACAGCGTCAACCACGCCGTGCCGGGCTGCAATGCAGGACGCTGAGACAATTAATATAGTTTGCCGAGTCGGCAAAGCAGGATGGCCGCCATTCAGGCGTGCGATCCCACTTGGAGCCTTGCGTTTAATGGCTAGATGGCCTGACACGAGGCCGAGTTGACACAAGTGGGATACAGCAGGGTCGTCACGGTGATGACCCATGCTGTATCTCGGCGGTGATCATCATCGCCGAGTTCTCGCTCGGCGACAGAACACTAATGGAACAGGAACGGCGGCGACAGTTGAAGGTGAAGTAGAAAGCACAACATCGTAGTACTTAGTAGGGTTATCGATAATTATGGAGTCAGTTTCTCGAGATACGGCTCACAAAATGCTCACGAAACGTGCCAGTAATTCCAGGAATATCAAGTTAAGCAGCACAGGGCCTTACAGCCAGTAGCCGTGTTACCTTCTCTCAGCTTGCGATCGGGAAGGATACGGCTTAACGATGGCGGCGAGGCGAGGAAGAAGCAGTATAAGCGTGATTCCGTGACCTATAAGTTCAAATTGCACGTACCTATTATTCGTTGTGTTCGCGTGCAGTGCCTTTACTTCATAATAACAGTTTGGCTGCCAGGCCCGAGCAACTTCCAATTATGACTTGCCGTCAAAATGCAATTTTGGTCGCCACGTGTTCCCGCACAAAAAAAACATCACAGGAAAGCGTGACGCTTGGCGGCGTCCATGGATGAAAAAGATCCATGTTTTTACGGAAGCTGGGACGGGTAATTACGCTTTAAGGGGTGGAATGGGTAAAATCTCGTACAATACACAACATGGATGAATGACCCACAGCAATTTATGAGGTGACTGGGAGCTGGATCCTCCGTGGTTTTTTTTTTCAGCTTCATCCATTGATACCGCTAAATGAGCTCACGTTTGCTTTTGCATCATCGAGTCCAAGCCCCTCGCCACTCCTCGACTACTATGACACCTTCCTCGCTTCGAACGCCGCCTGCCCGACACAAGCTGGTGTTCCTGCTGTTGTCGATCCCCTTACGGAATCGCCAGTTCGTCGTGGTGGACGCCCTCGAGATCCCATCTGGACCACGTCCTGGTTGACAGTCGTGCCTGAAAGTGTGAGAAGATCATCCACACGTCGGGTAAGACTCACGTCGAACGTGTGCGCTACCATTTTGAGAAGAAGCGCGTGAAGAGGCTGAAGACCCCTTTCATCACGTCTGCCTTCCGATCTGCGTTGTCTCCTGCCAAGATTCGCGAATTTCAGCTGCGCTTTCTGGTTTTACACCACTGGCATGGCTTTCAAGACGGTGGAGCATAGCACCTTGGCTGCTGCTTTGCAAGTTCTGACGCCGACTGGGATGTGCCGAATCGCCACCAGCTGGCCACGATGTTGCTGAATTACTATTATGATGACTATCGATCCCGCCTGATATTGTTGGTATGTGGCAAGAAGGTTACCCTAACGACGGGCGCATACACCGACATCAATGGGAAATCCGTCATCAACTACGTGCTGCTGGCTGAAAATCTGACAACTTCGTGGAGTCCGTCTACACGGGTTCAGGGTCTCATGACTCCCCCTTCCACGCCGCCAACATTTTACGTCATGGACAAACTCGACTTCGTTACTTTCGCGGCTGTTGTGACGGACAACAGTTCCACAAACCAGTTGGTATGGCCGACGTTGCAGCAGCAGAAGCCGAAGATAAATTTTCCACGAGTGTATCTCGCACGCTCTCCACCTGATGATGAAATATCCTGTGTACCGCTGTCATGGCTGAGAGAACTCGCCGCTGATTGCCGCAAACTTGTTCGGTTCTTGAAGAAGAGCCAGCAGCTGTGGTTCGAGCTGAAGCGTCTTTATAAATGGACGGGAAACCGAGCTTGGTACTGCCAGCTGATACTCAGTGGGCAACAATTCAGAAGTGCTTTTCGACGGTGCTGGCTTCTGAGAAGATTCTTCGTGCGCTCGTCACTGGGCCAAACTTTCTTCGTGGTCGTACGAAGAACAGAAGGCCAAGCGCCGCCGTGCCCACGATAAGATTGTTGCCAACAACTTTGTGAAGCAGCTGAAAAAGGCGATCAAGCTCTTGGAAGTTCTGTTGAGATTCTGAGATTCCAGAAGGCGTTTGAAAGCACATGAAGCCGCCATTGGATGTCTACAAAATGTCCTCATCCTCTCCGAAGAGTTCAAGAAGATTGACATGCCAATTTCAGAGTTGGGTAAGATCCAACAGATCCTTGACGAACACTTCAACTTCATTTACGGAGATTCTCATGGTGTCGGGTATCTTCTAGCTCCCGCTACCTCGGGCATGGAATGGATGAAGATTCGCGGGCGAGTGTGCAGGAGTTCATTGCGAACTGCCATGGGAGCGAGAATGAAGAAACTATGGTAGAGTTGGTGAAGTATCTTGGTAGGCAACGTGACATTTTCTTGGAGGCGCGGCTCATTCGCCAAAAACAGCTGACGGTTCTCCAGTACCGGAGAGGATTTTCGAAAAAATCGCACTCACAGTGTTTTCTTCCAGCCGTTCCAGCGCCGCAGAAGAGCGCAACTGGTCAGCGCACAAGTTCGTGCACTATCAAGCACGCAACCAACTAAAGGACAACTCCGTGGAAAAGCTCGTGTTTCTGTTCTTCAATGCCAAGAACTTTAACAATGAGGATGTGGCGTTCTTTGACATGCTAGAGGACTTGGCGGATGAAGCAGCGAGGAAGAGGATAACAACGAGACCAGTAACTACAAGTATTACCGAGCAAGGGTTGATAGGGTATTCGATTAATACATCTGCCGTTCTGGCCTCTTGGGAATCCAAAATACTGTCTACAGTTCACCTCGATAGCACGCAGCTTACAAGGAGATAGGCTAAGTGCACCGATAACATCTTTCTATCAGCACTGTTGCTTCCACCTATCGGTTTACTTTGTAAGATTTCTCTCTCTCTGACTTACTATGATTTCTCCCGCAACGTTGAAGTTGCCTTGACCTCGACTTGGGTCTAACGAAAGGGGTTGCAAGTTCCCGCAAAACTGGCCGTGAAACAGCATGTTCAGTCTCAATTGCCTAAATAGTCAGCCATTGTGACTGCTGTAAATAGGCGATCCTAGTGACTGTCTAATTAATGATGTTCGGTCTCAACTGTCGTAAAATAGTCTGCTGTTGCTGTAAATAGTCAATTCTGGTGACTGTCTAAATAAGGACACCGTGGGAACAAATGTAAACACATGACCAAGATTTTAGATTTTATGCATTTTGACAGGCTTGCAACGCTGCTAGCTCTTGCAATTGCAATTGCCACCTGTAACTGCAGCAACCTCCATTCTCCAATTCACTCCGCAGCCCACACCGCTCCATTCTACAAGGATGACCCTGCAGACCCCCCACCAACGTCACGCTGCCCAATTTCCCCGCAGCAACGGCCAATTTTGGCGTGTAGGGGGTCCAAGTGCCCCGCCACCTCACCTCCTGGCAGCGGCTGGAGCTGAAGACAGCGGAAGCGACAGCGACGACGACGGCAATTTATTGTTAGAGTAGGAATCGCCGGCGCGCCCCCAATCCCAACGACTAAGTCGTTCACCGTAAGCAAGCTGTGGGCGCGCCGGCAAATTAACACGACTACGTTCTATTTGGTACAATGCGAAGGATATGATGAGCTTACGTGGGAGTCCACGGCAAACTTGTCGTGGGACCTCATGGCCAGGTTCGACGTTGCGAACAGAGAGTCCGTGTGGACTACCAGTCCACACGCGGACGGCGTCGACAGCTGAGAGCCGAGCGCTCGACCCGCAGGTCGACGCGCCTTCAAGGTAACTTCATCATGCACATGTCTTAACTTAACTAGTGGTTGAACTAACTAACACTGTTGTAATATCACAGTGGTCAACTCACTGCGTCGCCGACTTAGTTATCTCTCTACCTTGATGCTCAGTACGACCTTTTCTAATAGCATAGTAAATTCACTAATTTCTGGCGGTGGGTGGGTTGCCCAAAACACCCTTTATTCCATTAATCAAAAACCCTGCTTTTACATCCCTGGCGGCGTCAGTAGCACATTTAGCGCATGCACGAAATGCTGTTGCTGCTTTTCATGATCGCTGTGATTCCCTTGGGAGAGCGCAGTGCGAAACGCGCAGAGAAGAACGTTGCAAGGCTGTACGGCTGCTGGGGCACTCAACAGGCCACGGAGAGCGCTTCTTCAATGTCGTTCACAGCACGCAAAACAGGCGACTCCTTCGAGACCATTTTCGCGTCGACGGTGAAGCATTCGACGCGCTGTTCGGCGTGTGTAAGCATCATATTCAAAATTTGCTTCAGCATCCACGGGAAGTGCTAGCTATTGTTCTTCATTGGATTGGAACGGCGTCAATGTGTCGAGGACAAGAAGTTCTCTTCAATTTGGCATACTCAACAGTTCATAAATATCGTCTTCACGGCGTTTATGCGATGGTTCGAGCCTTTCAAGATCTGCTGGTGATGTCAGCATATGCCCCAAGTGAGTTCAAGAGTCATCCCTATTTACCAAGCCTTGTGTGCCATCGATGGAACTCATTTCAGCATTGAGGTCCCAACCGAGGACGTGAAGCGGTATCGCAACCACAAAGTCTCGACGAATGTGCTCATTGCTTGCGACTGGTGAATATACGTTTGTTTTATATTTATCCTGGCGCGGAAGGAAGCGCACATGATTCCATGGTCCTTCAGTGGAGCCAGCTTTTGGAAACCCTTCCTGAGAATTGTACGTACTTGCGGATGCTGGGCATGCACTTGGGGCTTAGGTGCTGACCCCATACCGCGTGTACATTATCATTTAAAATAATGGGCAAAATCATCGGGACGACCCAGAAACGGGAAGGATCTGTTCAACCTACGTCATGCAAACGCGAGAAACATCGTGGAAGGAGTTATTGGAGTTCTCAAAATTCGATTTGAAGTGCTGCAAACCTGTATGGAGTTTGAACTCATAATTATCAACGCTGTTATCGTTGCGTGTGCTTTAGTCCACAACTTTATCAGAAGGTGTGACGAGTCTGACCTCGCTGAGGATTTTGAAGACGAAGGTGAGAGCAGCAATGAAGACGCGAACGGCTTCGACGATGGTGAAGTGACGGCTTTTCTTTTTCGAGATGGCACATCATGGCGAAAGTGGAAAAATAGTGAGGTGTGGAGAGAGTACGAGGAATTTAGAGTCAACGCTCGAATGGAATCAGACTGCGAAAGCGAAGCAAGCGTAGGTAATAACGAAAAGGGTAGCAATGACATTGATATGGAGTCGAGTATGTCGTGGGATAGTGATTGACGAAGACTTTGACGAAGTTACTGACAATGCGATGAATACTTCGAGCGCTCCCCTCCGAGTCAACCAACGACAGCAATAGTTAAACCATAAATCAACGAACTGCATTAAATTTCTGTTCAAACGCGTAGTAGTCTGCTCGTATATACTGTTACAATTTGCTTTTTTTAGCGTAAAACTAGCTGAGGTAACGTCGTGGATACTACCTTAAACACATGCTGCATGAATTGGCAAACGTATACCACCTTAGTCCGTCACTTCGTACTTGGTCTCCTCCTCTTCGCTGTCACTGGCAACACCTTCGTCACTGCTGTCACTTTCAGCATCGCCATTTTCATTGGTCGGTCTCCGTAAAGAAGCAACAAATCCGGAATTCATATCAGCTCCACTGCGGTTCATCTTAGTCTCCATCATCGTCACTTTCGCCTAAATGTAACTCTTCATCAAACTCACTAAGAGTCCAACTTTCCTTCCAACGTTCCGCTAAGCCTTGCTTTTTTCTTTGCGCGGTTAGACTTCACAGCGCCACCGCGAATTCGCTTGATCTTCTCAACACGACGCTGATGACTCGGCGGCTTTTGGGGATGTCAGCGCAACCTTAAGAGTGGTCACCACTGCAGGCGCGCCATTGTCGTCTCCACACCCACTTTCTTTTTCGGAGCTTAACCCGAATTGACCAGCAGGAAGAAATACCGTTGGATGCATCAGCCTTCTCTACAAACGACCGGTCTTCAGCCGCTTCAATTTCATTAATTAACTGTGGCAGAGTGCGAACTTTTTTGCTGCTTGCGCGTGTATCCCTTGTTGAATGTGGAACCCACTTAGTAGTACATAATTCTAATTGTACATATAAGCAGATTGTATACTTACCTGCTATCAAGCAACACACTGTTTCGTGAACGAATCCGACCTTTCGGATCTCTTTGATTTTGCTCTTATCCTGAGGCTTGGACTTGATTAGGCGCCCAGGCATCGTCGTCTAGCACTGGAACATTTTCCGCATCCACACCACCGCCACTTAAGCCAGCGATGTGCTTGCACAGGTCGTAGTGATGCATTAACGTCCAAACTTGGACTTGTGCTGATCTGGTTAGCCCAACAGAGCAAACCATCGTTAGATTTCTCCTTGCAGGTCTACGAAAGGGGTTACTTACATTTGGCAAGCTTGCGTTTGTTCATGCTGCTGGGCTCATCTACTAAGCGTTCCACGCTTTGGATTGGCCCCTTTGCCTGTAGTTAGTTCAAGTTGGTTGCGGGCATCAAAGTAGTTGTTTAAGAAGTTAAACGCCTGGATTTCGGTTCACGTGTCTCGCTGCGCCCCTCCCTCAGCCTTGAACTTCGAAGAGTTGCTAGGCTTCCCGCTGTCCTTGTTGTCTTTATTCTTGGATGTCTTATTGGACGAGCTAGTCGTTTCGCCTTCCCGTACATTGCTCACTGCAACAAGTTGGAGTTGTGAAAGGGAGATCACTCTCTTTAGTGACATATCGTTTTAGTAACGTCTCAGATTGAAATGACCATTTTTACAGAATTCGGGGAGACCCCCGATTTCAAGAAGGGCTAAATAATTGAATTATGGGGCAATAATACGATTTTGTTATCGGCGTATTGACGGTTGCCATTTTCAACGAAATCTCATTCTGGCGCATTTTCAAGGCATCGTGAACACGGCCTAAGGTTCTTAGGTACGTCTGCAATGGTGGAAACTGTCACTAAGCTTTTTTCGGATGGCAAAGTTGATTCTAAAAGACGCTAGGTCTACAACTGGAAGAAGTTGCGCTCTGCAATAGAGCGAAAAATGCGCCCAGTTGCTCGCTTTCACCGGCGAGGCCGTAGCCTCGGCGTCTGCTCGACACTCTCTCTCCGTACAGGCGGAAGAGCGTTTGGTGCGGTGGATTAACAATCTGCGAGCAGACGGGGTGTCCATAATAGGCATGGTATTGAAGCTACATGCCCAGGAGATTTATCAAAGTAGCGCTGGACGACCTGGCGCCTTCAAGGCGTCGTCAAGCTGGCGAAAGTGCTTCCTTCGCCGCCCCAGACTGCCAATCCGCCGCAACATGAGGGAGGGTCAGTCAACGCAAGCAGACGCCGAACTCAGCGCGACGAGTTCAGCAGGATAGTGAGCTAGAATATTAGGGGTTTTGCGCTTCTGTCATGTACCATGCAAACCAAACCGGTACGCTTTAATTGCATTGGATACTGTACAATTTTGACTAAGCTTTTGCTGTTTTACCAGGTGTAAACTATGGGTACGTCCCAACCACTACGATCAGCAAGCGCGGACAGAAGACAGCGTGAATTGAGTTCTCGGGGAAACCAAAAGCGGGAGTGGCCGTTATCTCTTGATGGTGGCGATGGCTCCAAATGTAAGCCGTTCCTCTTGTTCAAGACATGGTCATCCAAAACGCCGCTATAGCGTACGAGAACAGGTTATGAAGCTTTTCAGCCCACGAACATTCTTCCGAATCTTATTTTTTTGCCAAGTTTTTTGTATATCAATTCCACTTTCTTCTCGTACCACCTGTGTTTTATGCGTTTTTTTGTTTTTACCTTTGAGATTAGGAAGGAACTCGCTGGCTAGCAGAGGTCCGTCGCGCTTGGCGAAAAAAAAAAACTCAAGGTCAGTGTCGATACAGTCAGGCTCAGCTAGCCATTCGTCTACACCAAGACGACCAGGGCAGTTCTCAATGTAGATGATTGTCTCTCGCCCACGCGGTTCTGCACGCATCACGCAAATACCTTTCAGATATTCTCTAACCAGCTTTTCGTCATTCATACCTTCTTGGTTGAACGATCATAATAACCTGATTTATACGGCAGAAACGATTTACGAGTTGAGAGATGGAAGCTACTTCTCTCTGAATATCGCCTGACTATGCACTATATCAAAGGCGAAAACGACATCGAGCCTGATGCGTTCTCCCGCATGAAGAGTTCGCACGACGAAGCAGCGCTACCTGATGAAGTTTATGTTGCCAGTGACGACCCATAATGTTTCGGGCTTGGGCCGATGCTTCGCAATTACCAAGAAGCAGACCCCATGACTTAAAAGATCAGGTCGGCATGTTTTGCGTTCTCCTACAATCCGGACTATGAACTCATATCGCTTTGGGATGTATCTCGGTGGCCTACTAGAATCGGGTAATCGTCCTCGACAAGCTTCGAGAAGGCTTAATCCACTGGTCTCAATATCTCAATATATCCTGCTGGCGAGCGCCAAATACAAGACTTTGCGGCAGATCTTGTACTGGTTCAGCATGAAGGCCACATAGTGGAGTTCGTCAAGAAATATATGGAGTGCAAACTCGCCAAGGTGCGCGGTGGCAATCAGGACTACGATCTTCTTCTGCCACGCACTAGGAAGACAGTGAACCCATTTGATATGGTCCACGTGGATGTCCTCGGACCTTGCGAGAAGGGAAATTATGGGATCGTCATGATTGATCAGGCTACGATGACCCGAGGTGGGGTGTCGAGCCGACAAACGCCAGCTGACAGCTTCGGAGAGCTTTGATCGCGAATGAGTGAGCTTTGATCGCGAATGGCTTTGTCGTTATCCACGGCCATGCGAGGTTGTGCACGACAAATGCACTGCGTTTACAGGCCAAACAGTTCCAAGAATTACTAAGCAGCTATGACATTAACCTTTTCTCCCCAGGTCGAAAGCATACCAGTAGCGTGGCTTTAATCCTACTAGTAGGCCCGCATAGATTAGGTTTACGTTTTTACGTTTGTATTGAGTAACTATGAAAGTTACTCAATACAATCTTTTTTAAGACTGAAATTTATTTTCACTTTGTATTGAGTAACATATGCAGTGAAAAGAAATTCAGACTGAAGGTGAAGTGAGATGATCACTGAAGCACATGCGCTATGATCTTGGGCCTTCAACACCGAAAAACGAGTTTAGTTGCGGATCCGAACAACCGGCGCAGTAATAAGAGCATTTCTTTTGGCACATACAGCATTGCCGTTGCACACGCCTGGCTGACTTGCGCGCGTCAGCGTATTGTGGGAGATCACCGAAGGCCTTTAACGTGCGAGTTGGCTGTCTATCACAGTTCACAATAATATATCAGCAGAAGTGGTAATAGCAGAGGACAATTGGTAATAGCTCCCTATCAAAACTGGAACCGGGTCACAGTGGTCTCTTTATTGTGTACTCACTGAAAATAAGCTGGTGAGATAGCTGCGAGGCAAAGTCACTGAAATACAGCATGGTACTTTCGAGCAGATGCTGTTCGACTGATTTGTAGGGCGCGCCTGTTAGGCTCTTCGTCTACCATCCCTAAGATGGTAGTAAACCGGTGACGCATTCAGGTTTGTGCGATCCATTCGCGCTCAATTGTCAACGATTGTCACGAAATAAGCTGAAATCGAACTGAGGCGTGGCAACTTGTGTGCTTGAAGGCGAGATGAAGACTGATTGCATTGAAGTTTATGAAAGTGTAAGAAGTGCGCTCCTGGTGGTTACCTACGAGCATCGGTGGTTACTGAGGTGCGCCATATGCGACGCCGTAACTCGACGGTCGTCCGTTAGCAACGGAAGCTGTGTATCCGTTACAGTCCCTCCTGTAGACGAGCTGTTGTCCTTGTGGACGTTAAGCTCGAAAGCAATTATCGGATGAGACCCCGGACTTGATTGAGATTGTCGAGGGGCTCCCATGAAGGCTTGATAGTCGAGTCCAGACAGCGTACGCGGTACTGTTGAATTCCGCGGTGCCTCCGGTGGCCCGTGATGGAGTGAACGAAGTGTCCTTCCTTGCCGTTCGCGACAATATCCCGAGGAACGCGATTGATACGTCGAGGATTGACGTCGCTGTGGTAAGGTTTCAGTAGCGAAACATGAAATTCTGGAAACAGACGCAGACCCAGTAGAAGTGTGAGTCGGTAACGCGATAGACCAGGGACAGCTTCGACTGTATAGGGTCCTAAGAATCGAGAAGCGAGCTTGCGGCGGCCTGTAGTGGCGACGTGTGCGAGATCCAAATTTTGACTGTCGAGCAAAACCTTGTCGCCGATAGAAAATGTTTGGTGTCGACGGTGCCGATCGAAAGACTTGCTCATGCGTTGTTGTGCTGCTGCGATTGCGTCCTGGGCTTCAATAAGGAGTGAGCGTTGGTGATCCACGAAGCTCACTGCTGCTGGGGCAACGTTCGGCTGAACCGGTACACGAGACCCAGGACTGAACGACGATGATATGCGAGGTCGGCCTCAAATGGCGTCATTCCGATCGCCGAGTGTGAGCGTGAATTGTAGGCTGATCACGCAAAGTGGATGAATTGATCCCGGTCAGTCTGATGAAGCCCGATAAAATGACGTAAAAATTCGATCACGAACTTGTTTGTCACCTCCGACTGGCCGTCAGTGGCTGGCTGGAAAGCTGAACAGAGCCGGAGCTGAGTGTCCTGAAGCTGCATGATGTCCGTCCACAGCTTTGAGGTGAATTTCACGTCTCTGTCACTGACAATCGTGCGGGGTAACCTTGTAAGCGTTGGTAAGATGAACAAAAGAGCTTAGCCACATCGGATGCCGACGCGTCTGTGAGGGTAGGAAGAAAATGTGCCTTCTTCGTGAGTCGATCGACGATGACGAGAATTGAATCAAACTTAGTATCCTGAGTCTCCGGTAGTCGCACAAGAAATCCATGCTGATGTCGCTACAACGACTGTCAGGGACATCGAGGGTGCGCAAATGCCCTGGTCTCTTCCCGCGAGGAACTTTATTGCGCTGACACTGCTCACAAGAAGACACGTAAGACTGAATATCCGCGAACATGCGGGGCCAATAGATTTTGGACGCCACGAGAAGTCGTGTCTTGTGTTGACTGGATGACCTCTTGTAAAAACTTCATGTTCCTCGAACAGTAGCTGGTTTCGCAGCTCTGGATCGTCAGGAATGCAAAGACGCCGGGGAGCCGCCGAATTCACTTGGAAGTAGAGAATACACCCTCTAGCGAATATTTTGAGAGTCTGCTTGGTGACTCCGTGGAGTTGTCGCTCAATGAACGAAGCATTGGGCCAAAATGTGGATCCTGCGGGTTCTTCTGGCGGCACTGGGTAGGAATACTTGATCGAGTTAGACGCTGGAACAGAAGTGCGTGGGGTTCGTTTTCCGCAGATGGTGTCGCCAGAGCTTGGAGGACCGACTGGAGGCTGACCGGCGAGAAGAACCATCGGACCAGAGTGGGTTAGGGGACATCGCGTCAGCGACTACGTTGGTTGAGCCGGCTACCCATCGGAAGCGGGGCTGAAAAAGTGCCAACTCGTTCAACCAGCGAGACAGGCGCTTCGAACACGTCTGCTGTGTAAGAATTTGTTTTCGATCGTCTTGTGATCCATTTTGATAAAAAAAACGGGTTGTCGATCAAGTAGACCTTCCAAGTCGCAGAGGATGAATGGCAGCTAGTAGTTCTTTCTCACGCGTCGGTTATATTGTCTATGCCCGAGAGAGCTTCCAGCCGCTGTACGCGATAATCTGCTCCGAGCCATCATCGGCGACTTGAAACAGGTAGCCGCCAATTGCAAAGTCGATGGCATCCATGTTTACGTGAAAAGGGCGGGTGAAATCTGGTTCGCGAGCACTGCCGGGTGACGACGGTCGAGCTTTGAGCTCCTTAAAAAAAACTTTGTGATGGACGTCGTCAAGCTCCACGGGGTCGACTTCGGCCATTAGTCAGGTCGATAAGAGGCACGCTGAGTTCAGCAAAATCAGGACAGAAGCGAAGCACGTAGACACAGGTCCTATAATGACTGGAGCTCATGTTGGTTTTTGGCACGGGCCAGTTGCGATTGAGCTCTGACTTTCCTGGGTCCATTCGAACGCCGTCTCGACCGATCCGATCACCAAAACACGGAATTTCCGCAGCACAGAAAGTACACTTGGAGAGCTTGATGAAGAGCTGTTGGTCCCGGCAGCGCTCGAATACCTTCTCGAGAGCGACCAGGTGTTCCTCTACGGAATCTGTCGGAGTAAAGACAAAGATGTCGTCAAAATAGGTCCTGCAAAAGTCTTGTTGATAAGTGTGCTGGACCATCCGATTAATGCAAGAAGGACTGCTGGAAACTCCCATAGGTGTGACGAGGTATTCATAAGCCGTCGGCGATCGCAAAAGCGGTATAGGGAATTGAATCCTCGCGAAGGCGAACCTGGTAGAAGCCACAGAGTAGGTCCATGGCCGAAAAGACACGTCCGGTCGCCATGGCACGGTAAATGTCGTCCTTGCGCGGAATTGGATTCGCTGGGACTCGCATCTTCGCATTGATACCACGGAAATGATGGAAGATGCGCCACTCGCCGTTGGCCTTGCGAACACAGAAAGTTGGCGCACAGTAAGGTGAGCTGGACGGCCTGATGATTTTTGCGGCCACCATCTCAACTGTCCAGGCCCGGATAACCTCGCGCATTGCGGCAGATAGCGGATTCTGCTTGCGGTGTACTTGGCACGTCGTCGTTGAGCTCAATCGTGACCTCCATACCGCCGAAGCGGGTTGTTGGTACGGATGGCAGATCATAACGAAAAACAGTGTCCTTGTAGCGAATAGCGAGCGGGTACACCAGATTATCGACGACATTATCCCAAGTCAGTTTGGTTGCAGATTTAAGAGTACCGCCGGCAGATATAAAGAAGCAGTACTCATTATCAGAAGCCCGAAAGAGTTTTTTTCAGCTGCTTGGTAGATACCAAGCGAGTCATGCCGCATGCAGACAAGCATTCGTGCTGGCGGATATAGTTGAGAGCGCCGTGTTCAGTAGTCGACGGAGCACGTCGAACGGATGGTTGGCGAGCACGAACAATTGTCCGAGCACGAGGGACTTACACACAATGCTGAAAGGCGACGCCGATGCCGGATGAGCGAGGACGGACAGTGCGTTCCGACCAACCGATGTCGGGATTAGCAGATGAAAACCACGGCATACCAAGAAGTACATCGTAGCCCTCGGGAATGTCGATGAGGAAAGCCTCACTCTCGAATGGCTCAAAGCCCGGAAGATTGATCGTAATAGTATTGACTCGTCGCGGAATCGTAATGGACTTGTCACCGCCGACTTGAACTTGCAGAGGAATAGGGAAATCACGAACTTGAAGATGAAGTCGCGAGGCGAGTTGCGGAGATACTGCATTGAATGAGGCTCCACAATCGAGAAAGATAGAACAAACCAGGTCACTAATGGAGCCTGACTGTTCCAGAAAACCATAGACAACATGCCGTTTGCGCTGCAGTCGAGGATTATCCATCTCATAGTTAAACACATGCGAGGTTGCGACCGCGTGGCTAGCAACATGATTGGCTGACTCACCTGAAGGTGTATGTTATCACCAACAGGGAGTTGCTCAGCGGGGCGCCAGCCGCCAAGCCACTTAGTTTTTTGCCGCACGCGACTTGCCCTTATTTGGACAATCCGGTGCGATGTGGCCCTTCTCGCCACAAATGTGACAAGTGCATTCTTGATGAAAACGGGATCATGGCGTCGAGGAGGTTTGTACTTTCTTTGGTCGTCAGATGCTGTCGTCGTTTTGCTGGTTGAGCCTCGAGATCCGGTCGTCTTATCCTTGGACGTAGACGGTTTGTGCGCATCCTCAAAGCGCTGCGCATGCTCAATGGTTTGTTGCAGCGTTGCGGTACATTTTGCGAGATATGTGTGCTAGTGTCTGGCGGCAAATTCTGCTGGTAAAACCAGCGTTTCACCATCTCAGGAAGATCTAGCGAGGATTGGGAAAGGAGCAGTATAAACTTAGCTGTGTACTTCTGCTGGGTACCCGTTGCCCGCAGATCGTAGAGACGAGACAGTAACTTGAACTCAAAGTCGTTGTCTCGAAAGCGAACCCGCAGTTGGTGCTTGAACACGTACCAGGTACGTGGGTTGTCGCCAAGCATATGCTTGAACTCCTGGTACCAAGACATCACGTCGGTACCCAAATAGGGGACTACTAAGTCCACAAAGTGAGAGTCGTTGCTGTCACGTTCAGCAGCGTAGCTGCTGAAGTGCTCCTCGATCTGGAACAGCCAGAGCTTTAAGTCTTCCTTAGCCGTGCCATTGAACTTGGGCGGCTCGGCTTTGCTCCGTTGTCTGCTTGCCCTAGCTTGTTTCTCGAAAATCTCGCTCTGCACGCGCGCTTGATGCTCCAGGAATGCCTGGAACTGCTGTTGCATGGCCTGCTGCTATACAACCATCATCTGCATCATGTGTAGCAGGCCGCTCTGCTCAGAAGTAGGCGGATGAACTGTAGATGAACTGGTCGGTACTCCCGCCGGCGACGGCCTCTATCTCCCCCGACGTGTGGTGAGACTGCCGTTGGCGACGCTGCAGGTACTTCAGACGGCGTCGATTCGTCCATGTCGGTGCGAGGTTGCTGATGTAGGTTCGGTGACTCGTCTTCGGTCAGACGAGGGGTTTTCATGCCCCGTTAAACTTGAAGTCGTAGTCGAACACGAATCTAGTATTAAATGCGGTCTGAACTAAAGCCTTGAATTCGGTCGATCAGAGTTTTACTCTAATTTCGAAATTGTCACGTAGTAAGCTGAAAGCGAACTGAGTCGTGGCAACTTGTGTGGTTGAAGGCGAAATGAAGACTGATTGCATTAAAGTTTATGAAAGTGTAAGAAGTGCGCTCCTGGTGGTTACCTACGAGCATCGGTGGTTACTGAGGTGCGCCGATGCGACGCCGTAACTCGACGGTCGTCTGTTAGCAACGGAAGCTGTGCATCCGTTACAACGATACCTGACGAACGTGATCGTGAACATCGATCGTTGAGAGCTTGCAAAAATGTAGTGAGGACGAGGAATACGCTTTTTGATCGCTGTGTCTCACGTTTTCCATCACAAAGAATTGTGCAATGGCGGACACAAATACTACCCGTACCCGGAAGTGTAGTTTCACGATTTGATATCTGCATCTTGTACTTGCGATCCGCCCAGCACAAGGCATGCATTGCCTTCTCGACGTCTGTAAAGCTCGACATAATTTTGTAGGATCCCCGCGTCGAAAGAGTTTCAAGCCATTTCTTCATGTGCACTTTAGGATACTCCACGTTTGCAGTCTTCACAATGCCCATGAAAATACAAACCATTTTTTTAAGCTGGACTAGAGTTGTTACTAAATCAAGGCACTGTCAGCTGCCACAATCCTTTCGGTTTCTTTGTGTTGCTCCACTAATCGTAGCACTAGAGCGGATCCCTCGCCAAATTCTCTAACGTGCTGTTTTGGCGTTGGCCAGCGACACCTTCGACAAGTTTAAGACCGATCAACACTCCCCTGTCCGCATCTGCGAGCGACTTTAGCTCGGTTCTTTTTCCTTCAGGTTTGAGAGCAATTTTGGTTTTGTGAGGAAGACTATCATGGGTGCACTTGGCACTCACGACCTTCCAGGCACATTCTTCAACCACGATAGTGTTTCCAGAAGAACCTTTTTTTTTTCTTTGAGCATTGAAGCCATGTATTGGTGCACGTACCGGATTCTACGGGTCGAATATTTCCCGAGAATGCAAGTGCGTACAGCACCTGTTCAGAGCAGGGCCGACTCATTTGAAATCTGAAATCTAGATGCATAGTTTACAGGCGTACTCACGTTGCCTTCTTTATTCTGTGTTTCCTAATAGACCCGCGATGAATCTCGCCGTGGCTCGCCAGCCATTGCCAAGCGGATTCCAATCCGCCGAAAGAAAGTCGCCCGGTTCAATAATGGGAAATGATCCCGTCGACAAGTTGATGTTATTCAGACGAATGGTTTTATTTAGAGTGCATATGGGATACATCAGGTAGAAACATTTCATTGAGGACCGTTCTCCAAGCTGGAGGTACGCCGGCCACAAAAACACAGTGTCGTACGAGATGAAAACTGGCATGCTCAACCAAAACAGCACCACAGGGAGTCACAGACGACCATGTGTGATTACAGTATCGCATCTTCTTCCTGCTCCATATCGTCGTTATCTTCTTCCTCTTCTTCGTCGTCACTAGAAGAAAATGCATTCTTCCAAACGCTTTGGAAGCCATCCTCAACGGAGCCCAAAAGCTACACAAAGGAACTCTCACCGCCCGAATTGACACTTCCGACATTACTCAAGCCTTGTTCAACGCAAATTGTATGAACTGGTACAATATCTACTATCCCAGTAGACCATTGGACCTCGTAGCTGTGCTGTCGGCTCTCCTTAAGCACGCGAACTACGATACCAGTCTTGCCAAGGTGCTTCTAATTTTTCCACATAGACGACTTCCTTAAAACGAAATCAATCACGTCAGGAAAACTCAAGTCAACGTCATCTGTGAGCAGGTCCATTTGAAGACCCTCAACACCACTGTTGTTACGAGGAAGCGGACTGGAAGAAAGCAATATACTATGCTGACTTTGCCGTTCACGCCAGTATCATAGCACTTTGTAAGCGTATCCGGGATAGCTTCTATTTGGCCAAGATATGACCACAAGACAGCCATACAAAGCAAACTGGGTTATTTATCAAAGCGACGGCTTCTCGAATTCTCCCGAAAATGATCGGGAGAATTGCAAGCGCTTGGAGCACTTCTGCAAGCAAACAGATCAGGACATGTTCCGAATGCCCGAACCGTTCCGCGCAAAAACCCGAGCAGTGGCAAGCGGCCGTTCCCGATCGTAACAGTACACGCCAACGTCACTATAACCATCGCCAAGGTGCAGCGACCGAATGCGTCCAACCTAAGCAAACCCCTCAGGTTCAATCTGATGGGGAAGTCAATGATAGAAAACTCTGGATGAAGCTAGGTCTAAGCATGGATAGTTAGTGTAGCAGGTCTTTATCCCCTTTAATATATTCTAATTCAAATCAGCAACTCCGCAACTCCTTCCAGCAAGCCTTCTGGAGCCGATAACCCATCTGCATGCCAAGCTAAGAGCGTGTCACCACGATATTTCTGGTGGCGTTTAACGATGAGACGTTTACTGGCTGGAATTGGTAGGTTTGTTAGCGTGGCAGCGCTCTGGACAGACCACAGGCTGTCTGCAACCCTTCGTTCTCGGTGGGACGTCCCCAAAATGGGTGCATGTGACGGGAGCTTATTGGACAACGGTGCGCCTTGATGAACATCACCTTCCCGAAGTCGACCGGGAGCAAGCTGCTGCGGTGTGGTCTCAGTGCAAGTTTAGCATGAGAAAAAAGCACTCGCACCTGTTACGGTTGGTCAAGGTATTGTACAGCAGTAATTTGAAAAGGCCTTCGGCATCGTCGCGACATTGCTTGGTGCCTGCGTGTAGCAGCAATGCGGTGAAGTCTGACAGCTGTTCGGAGATCACATCTGCCTCTTCTATGCCCGGCGCTAAGAGCAAGCGCACACCGCCGGTTCGTCGCCTGTCACCGGCTCACCTTGAATAATCTAGAGATAGCGAAAGCAACACATCGTTTGTATACAACCACCAGCAACATAGCAGGATAATATATACCTCCACCATGTCATCTTCAAAAGTTGGAGTGAATGATGCGTGCATCCCTACCCGAATGAGAAGACAAAATGGAATATCGATCCAGCACGCAAAAAATACATACTGTAGCAAGCGAATTCCTTTCTCCTTACCAGGAAAATATTATTCTGCAACTTGCGGACGAGGCGGTCAAAGCCTTAAACCTTCGAAAAGAAAGGAACGGTATTTTCTACGCTTGCAATGTGATGATGATACGGGGACATGGTCTGTTGTACAACTACACGCACCTTCAAGATATCATAAAACACCATCTTCATTTTGAAATCTAAACTGTAGACGTAAATCCTAACACTCCGATGTAGGATACTCCGTATACAGTCAATCCTAAGCTAGCGTTACGTCGTATTTGGTTCAGTCATTTGAGCGGGAACTCTCCAAGCTGGGTCGCATATCCGTGAAGGTGAAATACTATTTCTGATTTCATAGATAGTTCTAGCCAATATACACACTGCCCGCCAAGTGGTTACGCACGCCCACTTTTGGCTTGCATATCTCGGCCAATACTGCACGTTAGGACCTAAGATTCGAGTATGTTGGTTTAGTATGCTAGCACACCTCCCACATGAGCTAGCGAGCGGGATTTACCAGGTTACATAGGGGCTCACATACAAGTGAGCGTTTTGGCCAGCGCGTCCAGTGATACGCACACGAGCTCAGCACACAAAAAAGGGAAACAGAATGATGGTCAAATGCGGGTATGAATGGCTGAGCCATTTTTGAAGATATGGATCGCGGCCCACCGCTCACAGGGCGGGAGCGAGGGAGTGGTGAAGGGCTGGGCCAAGCATCAGGGAGATCGCTCGACAGGTGGAGCGCTCCACAGACGCGGTACAGCGTGTTATAGGCAGGGACGACCCGAACCAACGCAAGATGATGGGACTTGCGCCCCGCTTGTCCGAGCGCGGCGTCCGCCGCCTAGTCCGTCAAGCATCAACGGGTGATTTTTCGGCTTCACAGGTTAGGTCTATCCTCAATCTAACCCCCTCTGTAAGGACTATCCAGCATGTTCTGTCTAATGTTGACTGGCTTGGCTACGCTAAACTTAACAGCACGTTGCTGCTGTCGAAAGATGACAAGGCTGCGAGAAAAGCAATGGCGTGGAAAATGCTGATGCATGCAGAAGGCAAGGATGTGTGGGATGATATTATTTTTCAGATGAAAAAGTGGAATCTTGACGGGCCGGATAATTTCCAACACTCCTGGCGGGATCTTCGTCGGCCGCCGCGCGAGAATTGCCGCCGCCAGTCTGGCGGAGGGTCATGCATGGTGTGGGCAGGCTCCTCCGCCAGCGGAAAAACGAAAATTGCATTCCTGACGGGTAGCCAGAACTCCGAGGACTACATCTATACAGTCTCGGAGTTTCTCCTCTCTTTTCGCACCTCAACTACGGCACGGAGTTCATCTACCAGCAGGATGGGGCCGCCATCCACACGTCTAAGGACAGTATGGCATTTTGGAGGAGCAGGCGGTCCAGGTACTGGAGTGGACGCCGCGATCTCCAGACCTGAACTCCATCGAGAACCTCTGGTCGATCCTGACTTGCCGAGTCTACCAGAACGACCGCCAGTTTCCACCGTTACCGAGCTTCGCGTTGCTATTGAGCAGGCATGGGAATCCATCGAACCAAATATCGTTCGCTTCCTAATCGATTTGTATGCCGCGCCGCTGCCAAGAGGTGATCGAGAAGAACGGCAACAAGACCCACTATTAATACAAGTTGCATTTTACCATCATTCTTTTTCAATCATTAATGTATACTGAGCTCATCCATTGGACGCGTTGGCCAAAACGCTCACTTGTATGTGATCCCTGTGTACCCAGGTAAATCCCGCTCGTCAGCACATGTGAGAGGTGCGCTAGCATATTAAACCAACATACTCGAATCTTAGCTCCTAACACGTAATATTAACCGAGATATGCAAGCCAAAGTGGGTGAATGTAGCCACTTGGGCGCTGGTCCAAAACTATCCGTCCGCGCTCTCGGCAAATATGTGTACCACAACGTATGCTTAGCACTTCTGAACCACCAATCCGTTCTCATTTTCGTGCTGGCAGCGATCCATCTCGTCATTTTAGATTGAACTTGATGGCGGAGAACGTGGAACACAGTACCGTCGTGGTCGGCGGAAGACAGTCGCGTCGCACGTTACTATGGACGGATGCGATGATACTGCGCTGCTGCGCATTCGTTTCGAGAATGCCGGTGTTGCTCGGCGCTCCGCTAAGGCACAGACCAACAAACAGAAGGAGATCGCGTGGCGAATTTATGCCGCCACGCTGACCGAGGCGATGGGCGTGCCTGTTACTGACAAGCAGCTCCGGAGCAAGTTTACCAAGATAAAGGCCGAGTACAGGAAGCACTCGGAGGAGATCGGCCGCACGGGGAATCAAACCACAACCACGAAGCCTCCCACTTATATGCTAATACTGTGCGAGTGGTTTGCCGACCGCAGCGGCATCACAAGCGAAGCCATCGTCGACACCGACGACGCACAGGCCGACGTCAATGACGGTGACGATTGCGGGGGCGACGTCGCTGTGGAGGACAGCATGGCGGCGCCAAGAAGAAGCACAAGGTCGACAGTAGTCGCCAGAGTGGTGTCAACCTCCTCGCTAACGAAGTTGGCCGTGGCATGAATGCGATGGCAGAGGCGATGATGGCCAGTCGCTCCAGCGTCAATCGCGGAGCTGCTCAAGACCCAGCACGATAGCACGTCGCACTCACGTCCCACGTCGTGGAAATGCAGCGAAAACAGAGTGCGTTGCCCGAGCTCCTTGTCCAGTCCATCACGAAGCCATAAAGTAGCGATCGCTAGCAGACTCTCATAACTAACCGATAAACCCAATCCACCGTTAAGGTTATTCTCATTTGAATTTCTGTTCTGTATTAGCTAGATTCAAACAAAAAAACGTTTGATGATCTCCCGTTTCTTGTTTCCGCGGGCATGATTTTCTGCAGTCTCCGCTGTCATAAGATCTGGCGCCCACTCGTCTTCTTCGCACACGAGGTCGGGGTCCTCGCCCTACACGACGACATCATCCCTAAATTCCACCATCATATTGTGCAGCACCATGCATCTAATGATGATGTTGCCAATATTGGCGTCGGAATTTTGGTCAACTGTACGCAAAAACAACCGCCACCTATTTTTTTAAAAATCCCAAATGAGCGTTCAACAACAATTCTCGTCCGAGAATGAGCGTAGTTGTAAAAACGCTTTTTGGGGCACTCAAGCACTTCACCTTCGGGGAACGGCGTCAACAAATTATTCCATAACTTGTAGCCCGAGTCACCAATGAGATGAAATCGCTCTGGTAGAATACCAATAACGCGTTGTTGAAACCCAGAGCGATTCCATAGCGACTGGTCGTTGGAGGATCCCGAGCGAATCGAGCACGATAGAAAGCGCGAATTACTGTCTACTACAGCCTGCACGTTGACCGCTGGGTAGCCCTTCCGGCAGTACCAGCCTTCGTGGTCGGTCGGTCGCGCAATCTCGATGAGAGTGCCGTCATTGGCACCGATCACGTCTCGGAAGCCGCACTGGCTCTCGAATCCGTGGACGATTTGCTCCAAATTGTCCTCATCCAGTGTATAGTCTAGACTTGTCTTCCCAATTCTTCGCAGGGCGAGAAGAATCTCGTTCACGGCGACCACGCCAGGGGACTTACTGACACCGAACGTGGCGCAGGCGGATTCAATCGTGCCTCCACACGCAAGATTATGCATGCAGCGGGCAACTTCTTCTTCAGAGAGAGCTTGGGTGGCCCGGTTCGTGCAACGAGAGGGCCACTGGAGCTGGACCTCTTGAACGACTTGCAGAAACGACTCAAAGGAACAGCGTAGAATGCGCTTAAACCAGCCGTTCACCTCGAGCTTGACTGCGTGTTCGAACGCGCTGTTTGGTATGGTTTTTGGTGGCCCTGGCGGTGCACGAAACTCTCGTCCATGCCAACTGCGATATATGTAGTAACGGCTGTGATGACGGTCGTCAGAACGAGTACGACGGTGATCTCGTTGTTTATGTTCGCGCGAAAAGTGTTGCGGCACGGAAAGGTGAGGACCGGTTTGAGTTTGAGAATGGCCCAGCGAGGTGTTCTCACATGAGAATGGATTTTAAGAGATAGGGTAAAAATGAGCCAATGAGCTTCACCTTTTTTTGAGAGTGAGAATCGCTTTTTGACTTTTGGACCAGCCCCTTGGCGGGCAGTGTAGTACGCAGACTGAGCGCATTTTATCAATTTTAGCGTACACATAAAAATCTTACTTATTGTGTATTTTACGTACTGATATTTGTTATCGTACCTATTCAATATAACGTAGCCATCCGCGGTTGACTGCGTGTTTCCAGCCATCCGTCGGCCAATCAACGGCGCACAATCGAAGAAGCTCGAAGATCAACATGCCCGTGCTGACGATTAACGCTAGCGGAGCTGCGCCGCCCGTCGTGGGCGTGCTGGGCGGCGGCCAGCTGGGCCGTATGATGGCCGATGCGGCGCACCGTCTCGGACTGCAGGTGATGGTGCTGGACCCGCTGGGTGCTGAGTCCCCGGCGGGCCAGACCGGTCTCAAGGCCGTAGCCGGCAGCTTCACCAAGGAGGAAGACATCGCCAAGCTGGCCGAGGAGTGCGACGTGCTGACGGTAGAGATCGAGCACGTGAACGCTGCCTTTCTGCAGCAGCTGCAGGACAATAAGGCGGCCAACCTGCAGGGCGTGCACCCTGCGCCGACCACCATCGCGCTCATCCAGGACAAGTACCAGCAGAAACAGTTTTTCACGCAGGTACACGGCGTCGACGTGGCCCCGTATGAGATTGTCACATCGCTACAGGGCGCCCGCCAGGTGGGTCAGCAGTTCGGCTATCCATACATGCTCAAGTCGCGTCGCTTCGCCTACGACGGCAAGGGCAATGCTGTGATCACGAGCGAGAAGGACCTGGTAGACGCCTTCGAGAAACTGGGGGCAAAGCTTCTGGCCAAGGAGGACGCCGTCGCAGACGAGAAGCAGCTGGCCGAGGAAGAGGCCAAGCTGTACGCGGAGAAGTGGGTCCCGTTCGCCAAGGAACTGGCCGTGATGGTCGTCAAGGGCACCAAGGGCGACGTCCGCGCCTACCCCGTCGTTGAGACCACCCAGCGCGACAGCATTTGCGATACGGTGCTGGCCCCGGCGCAGGTTCCCGAGGACGTTGCCAAGCGTGCCGGCGAGATGGCCCAGGCTGCCGTTGCCCAGTTAGAGGGCCGCGGCATCTACGGCGTCGAGCTGTTCCTGACTGCCACTGGTGAGGTGCTGCTGAACGAGATTGCCCCACGCCCACACAACTCGGGGCATTACACCATTGAGGCCTGCGAGACGGACCAGTTCGAGCAGCACCTGCGCGCTATCACTGGTCTGCCGCTGGGCAGCTGTGCGCTGCGTGTACCGACTGCGCTTATGGTGAACGTGCTTGGTGATACTACTTCGTCCGAGGACGTGAGCTTTTCGCTACTTCGTAACAGCCTGAGCATCCCCGGTGCTGCCGCTCATTTTTACGGCAAAGCTGGTGTGCGCCCGGACCGCAAGCTCGGACATGTGACCATCACGGCGCCGAACCTCGAGGAGCTGGCCAAGCGGGCTACGGCTCTCTCGCCGGAGGCTGCCAAGAACTCCGGCCTGTTGAACCTGGAGCGCAAGCCGGTCGTTGGTATTGTTATGGGCTCGGACTCGGATCTACCCACCATGGCGGCTGCCGCTGACATGCTGGAGAAATTCGGCCTGCCATACGAGCTGACCATTGTGTCGGCTCACCGCACTCCTGCGCGTATGTACGAGTACGCCCAGAGCGCTGCGGGGCGGGGTCTCAAGGTCATCATCGCTGGTGCCGGTGGTGCTGCTCACCTGCCGGGTATGATCGCTGCGCTGACGCCTTTGCCGGTGATTGGTGTCCCGGTGAAGACTTCGACTCTCAACGGCGAAGACTCGCTGCTGAGCATTGTGCAGATGCCACGTGGTGTCCCTGTTGCTACCGTTGCGATCGGCAACTCTACGAATGCCGGCTTGCTGGCTGTTCGTATCCTCGGCGCTGGAGACTTGTCGCTCATTGAGGCTATGGCGACGTTTTTGGACACTCAGAAGCAGGAAGTGGACGAGAAGATCGAGGTCATGGGTACCAACGGATGGAAGGAGTATCTCCAGAACATGAAGCACTAAATAGTTACATGAACTAGAGTGAACTTGAGCAAACCATTAGAAAACGTCAACAAGAGGAGGTTTCTATAGAGCTAAGATGGCCGTAGAGCATCCTTTCCGTAACGTGCCTGAACTCTTAACCGGTATCAGTTGTGGCAGTACATGTATTGCGACTTGCCTGATATCCTCTATCAGTTATATCGGGGCGGACCCTTGCCTGGTCAAACATTTATTTCAGGGGTTGTTGATACCTCAGGGTGTACGTATCTGTCGGACAATGTCTGAGTCTTTCCATCGCTCAGTCTATTTTTTCAGATTTTAACAAGGCGTCTTCATCAGGACCGACAAAAGTTTCAGTCTGAGTTGATTCGGTTAATTTCTGTATACATAAATGTCATTTTGGGAGTCCATGATGCACCTTCATACATATCGCGCCTGCATAACACGACGCTGAGCTCCTTTCAAGAACCCCCTGCCGCTTTGTTCTCTTTGAGCGAGGGGTGTGAAAGTCAGAAAGATTGTGTCTATCATAAAACAAGAGACTCATACTTACTAGTAGCTTGGCATAATTGAATCGTGTCAAAATGTGCATTAAAATTGGTAACAATAACGTTGACGTTTGATTTTGGATGTGAAAACCATGCCTCGACACTTTGTTGATTGCTAGATATTAGTGTGCTGTTAATTGTCGGCTGTTCAGTGGATCGTCAGGGAACCTGGTAAGCACGAACAATGGAGAAATGGAGTCACCACCTAAATCCTCGAAGGAAAACAAGTCGAGCTTAGTCCCTATCGATCCTGCAAGCAATAAAGATACTAAACTCGAAAAAAAAAGATTACCACAAGAAGCACAAGCTTATTGTTGAGCATCAACCTATCTACCTTGCGATTCCAATAGTTCATACGCCTCCATGATGCTGTCGGGCGTGATCATTCGGAACTGTTCATTGAGCTTCAGCAGTGCCTGTGAGACGCGTGCGATCTTCCGGCGGTCCTCCTTGCTCATGGGAGTCGACGCATGCAGCTGTCTCTTGGCCGTGAGCACCTCCACGCGGGTCTCCATGTTGCTGGTCGTGTCTTCACCGTCGTCGTCTCCGAGCGCGACCATACTCCTAGACACCCAAATGTATCCATTGGTGCCCAAGATCACATCGATACCGATACCCGGCAGCGTGACCATGTGCTGCTTCACTCGCTTAACCAATGGAGCCGCGACGGCCACAAACTGGCCGTTCTCAAGCTTACCGTAGCGTAGACTGCGAGTGTGCAGGCTGAGAGAGCCGTCGTAGCGAACCTCCTGGATTTCAGCAGAGATGAGGTCGTTCTCGACGAAGAAAGCGCGCATCTGCAGCTGGTCGGCGTATGTGCGCCGGCGCTGAGCGCCGCCGGGCAGCGTCACGGAGCTGAGCATGAGGCTGGCGTCCTGCTGACCGTTCACGTCGACCTTCCATCGTTTGCTGGCCACATCGGTCACGCGCCCCACCACGATGTCACCTACCTCACCGATGTAGCGGGACACGAGTGGCCGCACAGTGATGAGCTGGTTCACTTTCTCCACCACGCCGGCGACGCTGGCCACCAACTCGTTGCGTCCGCTCAGGTACGTGCCGTGGCCGCGCAGGAACGCACCCGTCTCGGTGCTGATCACCTGCCCTGGCGTCACTACGACCACCTGCGACTCGTCCACCAGTTCCATCGGCTCGTCCTGCGCCACGGCCGATAGCCGCCGCACACGAACCTCCATGACCATTGGCTTTAGTATTTGCTGCGTGGAGTGCACACCAATGCATACATAATTGGTGTGTACCACAGCTCGCATGATGCCATATTTCAACCAATTATGTCCCACCTTGAAGTGTTTTGACGAATCACCAGAAGATGAGCCGTCACAATCGAACGAACAAAGGCGCTAGGCGCTGGTGTCCACACTGTCGTAAATACTGAGTATGGCCCTGTTCGCGCCTGAGTTCCTGGCCGGCATCCTGCTGGCCTTCGTGCAGCTGCGGCTGCGCTCGCACTTTAGCCTGGCATCACGGCTGGTCAACGGGATCACCTTCTTCTTGCCGCCCGAAGACGACCTCATCGCGACGCTCAACGGCCAGCCGCTTGGCGCAGCCGGTAAGGGCGGCAAAGCCGGCAAAGCGCCGGCTGGCCAACCACTCAGCGCGACCGATAAAATGGACAAGTTCTACGTACGCGTGGCCAAGACAGAGCCTGGTGTGTTCAGCCAGACGCTTTTCTTTGAGCTGTACGAGATGCTTGTGGTGCTGGGTTCCTCGGCCTCGGTGGGCTGCTGGGTCGGTAGCGTTGTGAACTTCACGACCTCATGGTTCAGTCCCGCGATAGACGAGGCCGATGACAAGGTGGACATGGCCACTTATGGCCTTATGTCGGCCTTGCTCGTGGCCCTCTGGTTTCCTTTGCAACTCAACTTCGCCCAGGGCTGGACGGGATACGAGGCTCGTCTGGGTCTGGCCGTCGGCTTTATCGGCTTTATTGCGTCGGGTTTCATCATCCTCTCGCCCAAGGAGATGCTCGACTTCAACCTGGAATTAGCGGCGCAACTTGCCGGCGAGCGTGTGGAGATGGTACTGCGCGCCTTGGGCTTCACGGACGCGGACTTTGTGAACATTGCGCCGCTGGCGGAGACAGCCAAAGTCACGCTCTTCTTCACTTTTGCGCTGGTTGCCGGTATCTTCACGTGCACGACGTTTCTACCGTTGTTCCGGTTCGCGCGCATGTACTCGGAGATGATCAAGGACAAGCAGACGTCGGTCGTGATGAAGCTGTTCTTGCATCTTAACATGCTCTTCCCCTTACTCATCTGCGCGCTGTGGGTGCCGCGTCTTTCCAGCAACGTGTTGGTGCCATCGGAGCTCGTCAAGTGTTCTCCGCGAGCGCTGACCCGCGATTGCCTGCAGAGCGACGTGCTGGGACTGACCAGTGCGACTTCGTCGGACGTCTGGAAATGGTACAGCCTCACCGAGTCGCAATTCCATACGCTCCGAGTCTACACGGTGTTCGGAGCTTGTCTGGTGCGCTTGATCTGCTTCCGTACTCACCTTCAGTACTTCCTGCTGGAGCCTCGCGAGGTGATGGCTTCTCTTGTAGGTCGCCCAGGCTTTGTGGATGGCGCGTTACTGCAGAACAAGGTGCGTCTCCAGTTCAACTACGTCCCGATCATCGCGCTGCAGTATCTTGCGCCAGTGTGTGCTCTGCTTGCGTCCGCACAGCTCTTAATAAAGCAAACCGCGACGCCTCTAGGTATTTTCAACGGTATGTCGTGGGTGGTGCAGCGCGTGGCGCCGACTGTGTCGATTCCTGCTAGTCTCACGTCAGAGGCCTTGCTGAACGTGCTACCTGACCCGACTGCTTCGCCCAACCTTGGCGGATTCAGACTGGGGGATGATCTGAGTAAGGAGAACGTTATGCCGTTCCTTCGCGGAATGAACCAGTTTCCTGTGCTCACAGCGGAGTTCTACGAGGCGGCGCTGGGCTTCCTGATCTGGTTCCTGAATTTCACTATGTTCGCTGTTAGCTTGGCGGGTCTGGTCTACTGGCGCAACGTGGCTGCTCATGGTAGTACCGAGATCGAGCAACCGTCCGTGCGACAGAACAAACAGACCCCCAAGACGCTTAAGAACCAGCTCAAGAGCCTCAAGATGCACAAGAAGAACAAGTAGATAGAAAAATGCAAAAAATGCAAGCTGCACGCCACCTCACCAAGGGCAAATTTGGAAATTAAGATGAATCTGTCTGGGCTGACTCAGCTCTAAATTAACGTCGTTATTCCATCCATTAATACGTCTGTAAATCTTACTTCTCTGGACGATATTAGAGAGATTTCGTACGAATAATCCCCATCCTTTGCCTCACATTTTGTTTAAAACAAGTTTGAGCACCTGCTCTTCACACCTAAATTCCGGGGATTCCGTTTGTATGGGGAATCCTAGCTACCACCCCCAAGCTATGGCTGCGATTCACGTGAGCTATTCGCAAAGAGCACAGTTCAAAAGCAGCCAAACTACCAACGCCACCATGGCCGCGCCCCCCGCAGCAACAGAGCCTCGAAGCGAAAATATTTCACCGCGGAGGACGACATTCTGCTGCTGAAGCAGGTGATCGCCGATGAACCTTTCCGGCATGGCGATGGGAAAGTCATGGACAAGTGGGACAAGCTAGTCGCTGTTGCTGTCGTGTCCAGCCTTCTCGCGGGATAAACTGGCCGGTAAAACCGCGCAAAACCGCACTACTCTGCTCATTGGTAAGTTTCTATTTCTAACAGGACGGTGCTGATGTTGGTCTAACGTTGGTTTGCCGTGCCATCCCTATATGTAGATGCTGCTAAAAAGAAAAATGCGAAAGAGGCCTGTCTGTCCGGGGTCGACGTCGACGCTCTCGGAGAAGGAAGCGCTTGCGGAGGCACTGCTCGAGACGATGAAGAATATCGACACGACAGGGCCCTCAAGAAAGCATGTACGAAGAAGACAGAAGCCGCTGAGGCTGCTGGAGAAACGGTGCGCAAACTGGCTGTGGAGCGCTTAAAGCGCCATGCCCCCGATTTTGGTGAAAGTCTTACGAAGGGCGAAGATTACCAAGTTCGAGGGCATGCTGACGGAATACAAGGCGAAAGCGTTGGACAAGAAGGAGCAGTGGGAAGCTGAGCGAGCTGACCGTCTTGCTCTTGAGAGGGAGCGTCTTGAGGTAGAGCGATAGCGTCAGCCTTGATAACCAGCGCCTCATGGAGGTCCTAGCAGTTTTAGCCAGAAAAAGTAGGTAGTGTCGGAGTGAGTGCTGGAAGGCTAACAAAATGAAGCTTTATGTCTGAGGGTTACATTTCTAGATACCCCAGTAACGCCGGTGGCTCCAAGTCGAAGTATGAGCTAATTTGGTTTCCTTCGTAATAGCAGGAGTGGCAATTTGTCAGTAGCATTTCCACTCAAACGATCTTGCCCGCTGGGCTGAGCCGCACCTTCGTACCTTTCTTGAATCAACATAGGCCTACAGCGTTTTCATCAGCTTAGAGTTCCATTCCACAGACGTTCTAACAGCACTTATCTCTTTTAATATGCGCTGATGAGTGGAGAGAACGGCGTGTTTGAAACCCGTTACGACGTACTTGCTGATGCTGTACGCTGGGTCACCGAAAACCATCCGCCCGTCGAAAAGTGTAGGATGTTGATTAAAAAAAAATCAACAATCTACTAGCTGCAAACACCGTAGTGTCGCGACGTCTGCCTTCATACGGTCCGTAGAAGTGAATACGCAGTCCGTCTGGTGTCGTAAGACCTGTAACGTTACTCACAAAAAAAAAACTATGTTAGATAACTCATATCATCTCCAAACCGCTTCGATTTTGTATATCGTACCCTGTAATACGAGGCAATGAACTCTCTTGTGGCCGCTGTAGACGCTACGTTGCAAGTTACCGCCATCTCCCATTGCCTTGGGCCGGCAAATAGGAATTTTAGCCCCATCTGGAAATTCGAACACAGCTTCAATATGTGTGCGCACCGAAATTGCAGCGCAATACTGGTCCATACGACGTGCGGCCAATTGAGCCTGAAAAAATTGCTTGTCTTTATACCTACCATCTACATAGTCGACTGATCATAATAACATTGGGTTAGCATGCCAGCAATTGCATAGTTGAGAAGTGATGCAACTTACCCATGCATAGGAATATGCGGCACAAGCTGCCAGCGGATCGGCCAAACTTCCCGGACATATCATGCAGTCGACGCGGATACGACAGCCGATAGAGCAGTATGACCATGGCCTCTAGCTGTTTGCACTGACTATGTGTCGGTGGAGCTGGGCTGTCTATATTCCCTCAAACGGTCCGGTACCGACTCAATGTCTCTGGGCTTCATGACCGTTGGGATATAAAGAAGCCTTACCTCTCCAAGAGGCACCGCCGACAGCGCCTTGCCTAAACACCCAGAAACTCATCGGTGTGGAAGAGAAGGATTGGGACAAGGTGTGCTTCACGGACGAGACGTCTCTTGAGCTGCTCCGGACCGCATGACGCGTTTCCGTTTGGTGCCGCGCGCACGAGGCTTTCTCCGAGAAGTGCGTGGTTCCGACCTTTAAGTGTAGCCGCAAGTCGCTGACGGTGTGAGCGCGAACGGCGTCGGCACCATACACTACTGTGAGAACTCCGTCAATAGAAAATACTACCGAAATATTCTTGCCGTTCACGAAGGCAACCATTACAAAAGAGCTGAAGGTTTGCCTTTTGGACATCTGGACCAGCATTGAAGCTATCTGCAAGTTCGTGAAGTCCATTCCAGCCCGTTTTGATGTTGTCATCGCGAGTAAAGGAGGTCACACCAGGTACTGATAAAATGACTAGGTTTCAATATGGTCTAGTAGGTGAGCAGTGAGTTTTGATCACTGTCTTTTTTTTTGACATATTTCCGGATTGCTACCGATTTTTTTAAAGGACACCTCATGTGCCTGCTTCATTCTCGCACGAGCATGCTAGTTGCGACCTTACCTGCAACCTCGTCCAAACCGCATCAAGAAATTCGCCGTTTAATGAGTTCCATCTTTATTTTAGTACGGTCAATGAGGTGTGGGCATGACTACTGGATGTGCTGTGCATACCGGAACATCTCCCGATAGAGACGTGTCGTTCACCCTCACTTCGAACCCAGTAGAACACCATGC
Organism: Phytophthora sp. 'mugwort'; assembly: GCA_033558025.1. NCBI lineage: Eukaryota > Oomycota > Peronosporomycetes > Peronosporales > Peronosporaceae > Phytophthora > Phytophthora sp. 'mugwort'. Next base: position 1,311,807 of record JAUCEF010000004.1, on the reverse strand, counting down.
AAACAGGAAAGTAGGGGATTTCTTTTCTCAAGCACGACATGCTCACCCACGAATCCATCGACCAAGCCATCATGGCCGACCCACTGCAGCCAGGGCTGACATGGCTCCTTCGGATATGGTGGCACCAGTGGCAGAGGCAGCTGCTGCTGTTGATGACATCGTGAACGTGTGAAGTTTCGAGCAAGCCTGCCACGTTGCTGGCGATCTTTAGTGCCAGTCGGATCGACGGTCATGTGCTTCAAAACGTCATTGGTGTTGAAGCAATTGGAAGACGGATCGACGAACGCCAACTTCTCAATCGACTTCAGCCCGTCGGCATCATCACCGGCTGTTACGATCAAGTGCGTATCGTACGAAGACACCTTCAATGCTCTTCACGCTCGATCTCCTTCGGACAGGAGGTGTGATACGGCCACATGCGTAAGCTCTAGTCCCGCCTCCGCAACTTCGGCGACAAGAATCGAGCCGAGAACACGCCCGCGCGAGTCCGACTGATATTTGTGTACGTCAACAAGTTAGTCGGTGCGGCGGTTGGCTCCATGCAGTACAGTTAGACGACCCTCAAGTGGAGCAACTTCTGCGAAGCCCTGCGCACCAGTCTCCCATGTGGACAATGGCGCTAGTTAACGTTATCTCCCCAGCCGAAGTGGATCACGGAGAAGATATGGCACATGCCCTAGATGCGACAACGTCTGAATTGGCGCCCGAATTGACCTGTTTTCGTGACGATATCTATTTTTCCCTTCGTCCGACGGCACCAGGCACCCGAAAACCGGTATCAGCGAGGGCCTATCGGAGCTATCGTCACACCCACGGGTGCTTAAATGTAACGGTCCCGGGGGACCATACAGCCGCTCGTAATTGTACAGCTACATCTGACTATACAGATCGGCCCTTGCCCACGGCCGTATAGCCTGCGCCAGACATACATCCAGAAAAAAATCATCACGGCCATCATATACAGCGCGAGTTATGCATATGTTGCAACGGGCGGGTCGTGTTTTAGTCAGCGAAAACGAATCGAGCGCTTTATCGCTTGTGAAAATGCCGTCGGAAGCCGGATGCCCTTCTGTGACCAGCGCGATGAGCGCCGTACGACAGGAGCTGCCAAGTTGAACACCTCCACAGCAATCCAGCTGTGCCCGTTGTCAGCGTCGAGGCCGCAGAATAATTGCACGCCACTGCACGCATGAGAAGCGACATATTTCGTTTGACTTGCAAAGGCTCGCTAGCTCAAGCTATGTCGAAGTTAGGTGTCGCGCTCCCGTCAGCCAACTACCCGCTGTCTCACCCGGGTTAGCAGTACCGATTTTCTCCTAGTTACCCAACTGCAGAGGGTTCTCTCCGAGTACTCGCGTGGGCCATGCGCCTCGCTGCCAGCTTCACTGTAGTTGGTGCGTGGGGAGACTGTTCACGATTACAGCCCGAACAAAACCTGTTTCCGGCGCTCCTGAATAAAGTATACAAGGGATACGAGCTTCTGAAAAAAACTAAAGAAGGTTGTTCGAGGAGTCGTTGACGTTCGACTGAAAGGGCCTCACTACGACAGTTACACGCCCGCAAAACCGCGGACCAGCTAGAGAACCCCTCAGCATTCTTCGTAATAACATTCACAAGGAGCAGGATGTCGGGCGATGCTTGGTTCTCGACCTAGCCACCCTCAATAAATGGCCCGAGGTTATGATCAGCCCTTTTGGGGTGGTCGACAAGGTCGATGCGGACGCCATCGTTACAGACTGCACGATCCACGATCTCTCGTGTCATGAAGATGCCTTCATCACTGATTAAACGAGTCAGCGGAGCATCATCAAGACGGGAAACAACACGGCGATGGGGTAGCTACTGAAATCCTGAAGTCGGAATGCGATCACCTTGATGACCGGCGACGTCGCATCGCTTCCCGATTCAGTATTTTCAGCAACGGCGTGCGCACGTTCGCCTGGGAGAGCGACATCATCATGACCGAGCTCCGCACCGTTCGGCTGGACCGGATCACCAGGGTATATGGGATTGCGGAAGCACCTTAACTCAGGTGCATGTTTCTCGCAACAATGACTTCTTGTCGACTGGTTTCTTCAATTGCCAATGCACATCGACGTGTCTGCAGACATTAGTATTTTGTAGCGACGCGGACCGGTCTCTAAGGTTTGCCATGGTGGAGGCCCTGCGTGCAGTCGCCATCAACGCCAAGAAGTTCACTGAGTGGGGCAAAAAGAAGCGCGTGCTCATTTGGTTCAGTCGTGGAAACAGTATTCATACCGGCTGAAACGTTTAGCAAGGCATGATGAATTGTCGCGACTGTGTACTTCGCTATGTCGATATTGAGGCAGGCGTTTCGGTCGCTGATGGGTAACCTTCGGCATATCCTTATGGAGCGGCAGTTTCCTCAGTGTCTATGCACCGGAAGATCCGCTTGCACCTGTATCGACACACCAGACATGCCGAAGCGCCTGCTGTGGCGGTGGTTCGTACCCTCATCCGATCGGGTTGTCTCTGCAATATTTCAACACCCCTGTCACCGCACACTGTGGTTGAAATAGATGCGCCAGACGCCGGGCTTTGTGCATTGAACATTTTATCGCAGGAGATTCCCACACGTACCAGTCCTCAGACACCAAGCGCGACTGATTGTCAAGTTAACCAAACGACACGTCAAAGGGGGTTCGACATAAACTTCCGCTTGCTGTTGGTTTTTGCGCTAGCTATGCACACAGTGTGATCTCAGTGGGGCTCCGGTGTCCCGCGCAATGGACATACGTGGCATGTCAAGTTCCGTATCGACAACACCTCTGCCGAAACATAACCAAACAAGGTCTCTTTGCGAATCCGTGCGCCCAAGCTATCACCCGGCTTCTGGGCTATTGTTGGAAGATTCATCCCAGCTCCATATTTCTGCATCTAATGTTGCTGGTGTCGACAATGACCGCGTCGGCGCTGGCACCCGCCTACTGCTAACGCATAGTATGCGGCCAACGCCTCGTCACAATTCCTGGCTGGCCGCAGGCGTCACCGATGGTCGATATCGAGGGTCTGTCCAATATCCGATTGCATCTCTTCGCGCTCACTCTGTTGCCGACTCGTCGTTTGACCAGTACAACAGATCGTCAAACAAGCGAACAGGTTGGGCATCACGTCGCGAGATCGCACCGCAATGCATCTTGTACACCAATGCAGCATATTTCTAATCTTATTCTCCACGTATTTTAGTTTGGTTTTGGATCAGGTGGACTACTTCCTAGTGAATCGATCCTGGCGGTTCTCCCGGGCGTTCGGAATTTCTTCGCGGCAGCTGGGCGCGCCGCCTATTCGCACATCCTCGCCCTTTTCAAAGAAATCAACCGGATGGACTCGCCACCGCAACGGAAAGCACAACTATCGATCGCTCTCGTCGAGGAGTCCTTTCTCAGCCTCTCAATGACTGGCCCGTTTGAACAAGCGCTATGGAGGTCATGTGGCTGGCGTTCTTTTTCTCCTGAGGCGATCGGAAGTCGCCAGGATATGTGGGGGTTTCTTCAAGTGGTTTGCAGGTCGAGCACAAGACATCGCGGTCCTAGGCGTGAGGGCCATCCAATACTGTCTTCTTCGAGTAAAAAGTGCATGCGTCTCATCGGTTCCAAGACGGGCCATGGCGGCTCCCCACTACAGGGACGGTGTCGCGATCTGGACACCCACTCATCTTGTTCCAAGTGTTCGTCGCCCCGATTCTCGTCCAGGCCCGAAAAAAAACTGCATGTCGAGATTTCGGTGGCACTGTACCTGAACCGTCGCAGAAGCCCACCCTGGACGCCATCAAACGATTTGCCATCATGATTGGTCAGATCCCGCGCTTGTTGATTCAGCTCATACTGTTTGAGCGCCGTCGGGGCTACCTACATGTATCGATCAGACATGGATGCGCTCACGATCGATTTGTGACGTATTCACCAGGATCTGTATGGAGTAGGTAGCCACATTGTCGCCAATACGGTGGAATTTCCGCTGGGCGATTCAACGTTGCATTACTAGGGCTGACTGCATGACCATTTGGTGGGTTGCCACACATCGTCCCCTATCGATGAGCGGATGGTCATTGCATAAGCCCCCATTAATGTAACCTCGGTTGACCTGAAAAACTGTATTCCACAATGGAACAAGGGAATTCTTCAAGTTGTATTTAGATATACCGGCGCATACCGGTGCATCTGGTCAGGCAACCCGATGGACACGTTTATACTCACTCCAAATACAGAAAAACACCACGCAAACAAGAAAGATCCACCCGTCTAGTGTCTTGTCGGATTGACCCCTGAAAGTAGTGGGAAAAAAAGATTATTCTGACGATATGTACATCTGGCCGAGAAATAATGACGATCAAAGATGGCGCCAGCTTAAGGAGGCATGGCCATATATGGTTAAGCAGTGGCGTCGAACCGCGGTAATGTTAACATTGGCTGAACGATCGTGGGTGCTGGACAGCAAGCGAGGAGAAAAAGGAGGGCAGTGGAGCGTAGCTTTTGAGATCGCGTAGAAATGTTTTAATCTAATCACTTCGGCGTTGACTTCTTACGCAGCAACTACTGCCTCAATATGTTACGAGACGCAGCTCAGTACGATGACAATACCAAGAATGACTCACCCCAGCAAGAACGATTAACATGTCGCTCACTAAGAAGGGGCTGCTTGAGCATGTATAGGTCATCAAGTCAGGAAACGGGATCACGAAGGCGTGAATCGAAGGCGCTAAGCATTTTCGCGGAAGGCGTGAAATTTTAGCTCCAGACCACGTCCGCGACATGTGCCGTACAAGTGTGGGTAACGCTCCGTGAAGTTTACAGCCATGCCACGCTCGAAACCGTGGCACTGTGATATGCCATCTTGAGGAGAACAGAAAGACCACGACTAAGCATCTGGACCCCTTTGACTAGCTTGTCGTCGGCCTGGCATAGGCAAATATAGCAGGTCGATAAAGCGCAGCAGCTCGTGGTACTACTGAGCAGTCGCCCGATTGAGTACGGGTTGATCTATTTCTTTGTCGAGAAAGCGAATAACATCACGCTGAGCGAGGTCGAAGAGCAGCTGATAAACTAGTACAAATAATTGGAGACGAAGGACGCAGCCATCTGGACAGTTCAAGGGCGGCAAAGGAGCCCGTCGCAACCGGTACATCCGCAAAAGCACGCTGGTGGTTTCAAGGGTAAGTGCTTCAAGCGCAACCAACTGGGCGCATTAAGCAAGACTGGCTGGTGCGAAACCGCTACAGTATGAGGGGGTCGCGGTCTTCGCAGTGGGTACGGTATGCCTTGACGGGTTGTCGATTGACAGTGATGCAACCGCCCGCCCGCATGACCCCAAACCGTACAGATCTTCTTGAGTAAGACTTGGACACTGTCATCGAGGCGATAATTGCGGACAGCAAATTACTGCGTGCGGCAGATCGGGAACGATACGCTTGATCGGAAATGGATCAAGTTGGTAGATATTATTCACACCCCGGTACTTGATAAACGGCTGCTGCCGGTGGAAAAGCTGGCTGAGTGGAGCATGAACGTCTAGTTCCAGCGTTACGCATGTGTAATCTAGAGAAAGGCGCGCTGGGCAAGAATGTCTTCAAGGGGTACGTATTGAGCTACGACAAGGAAGAAGCACGGCACCCCCAGTACACCGAGGCAATGAAGATTTGGCGCTTGCGTGGGGCACACAAACTAGGACGATGCTCTAGCTTGGACACAGCGTGCCACCAACCAACCTTTCCATACTTTCGGCGTCGGATGCACGAAGGGGAAGCAGACGATGGCAGCGTTCCCAGGCCGTCCCAGTCGAAACCATCGCGCGCTCTGGAGCTCGTCCACACGGACGTGATGGGACCGATACAGAAACACTCGAAGGGTGGTGCCAGCTATATCTTGATATTCTTCTTTTTACGACTACTCGAGACATGTGGTAGCCTCGTTTACGAAAAGGATGGACGCCAAGCTGAAGCCATTCACGGCATTCTACGAGAGGCAGTGAGGAGAACAGATTATGTGTCTAGGGCGGGCAACGGAACAAAGATTGTGAACAAGGAAGTGACGAAGATCTGTGCCCTGAACGGTATCCTGTACCAACGGACCCTACCGTACATCCCATCGGCAGAATGGAGCGGCAGAACGGATGGACCGTCTCATCATGGAGAAGGCACGGAGATGCTACACTACGAGGACGTTCCGATGGAGTGGTGGGGGAAGCTGCGAGTACGGCTGTGTTCCTCATCGACCGTTCTACAAACACGCAGCAAACACTAATGACACCATTTAAATCAAGATGAAACTTATGCTAGACAATCTGTGCGTGTTTAGTCCACACGGGTACATCCCGTTGGCATGGTGAAAAGGACAATGCTCGAGACAAAGAGATTCAATCCTCTTTAGGTACGCTGAGACCCTCAAGGGTACTGTGGATTCGACTTGGTCGCATCCACGGTCGAGACACCACGTTCTGTGAAACTGGACGAGCGTGAAGTAGGCAATATATACGAGACGCAGTCGACCCAGAACGGAACGTCCTTCCACGTGACCAAGGACGCTGATGATGAAGTCGCGCCTGCACCCGTTAACTCCGGCCCGTCGTGGAGGATCTTAAGTAAGGTGTTTGAAACGACGCGCTGGACGTGAACATGGAGAATACACAGCCAGGACACTGCAACATATTTGCTTATGCAGGTGGAACGCCCTGCTTCTACTGAACTATATCCGGCACCGTACTGTTCACCCGTATCGAGTTCAAAAACGGTTGAGGACTATTCCATCCACCTGACGGAACGTTCAAGACGTTCCTTCGAGTACATGTAGATGGAACGGATGATGAAGAAAAACGAAATTCAAAAGGAGGCGACGGTGCACCGTTCTGAAGCGTGCCATCGACGAGGACGGTCCTATCGCTGAGGCTGCTCTGACGTACGCTGCGTGATTGGTGACGCTGTTGACTACTACTATACCGATTACTACGCTCAGGCGACGGCTAGTGGTAACGCAATGCAGTAGTGCGCAGCAATGGACGTTGAGATGCTTTCACACGCGAGGAAGCGTACCTGAGGACTGGTATCACGGGGAGCGCCCGCTGTCACATTGGAACATCTGGGTCTTTGCGAAAAGAAAAAAACGTGACCAGAACGGCCGCGTGGTACGAGAGGAGACAAGGCCGACGTTCCAGGTGCACCAATAGATAGTTAATCGGGGTGGGGTCTGTTCCGCCACTGTTAATGGTCCGTCCGCATCCGAGCCTATCCAAGAAGGGCTGCCGGTAGACCGGTAAATGCCGCCGGCAACATCGCAGAGCGGTGCAAATAACAACTACCTCTCGGACCGGTCTCTAAGGGACGCCGCAGATGTAGAAAACCAAGCACAACAATGGGGGAGGCTCAGCCACTAGGTAGCAGAGAGGCTGGAAGGGGTGGCATGGACCCCGTATGATGAGCAGTTCCTGCTCCACGTCAAATATTCTGCGTTCTAGTCGAAGGTTCCGCGGTTGATTGGCTGAATGACGCGCCCAAATCGACCTGCAAATCGACCGAAAGCCCAAACGCACTTGAGTTAACAATGGTCACCAGTAAGTATTTAATCGGACTTAGGCGAAACCTTTCCGTATTATATGGAATGGGGTTGGCCGATTCCTAAACAACTTGCTAATTGTATTGGCCTATTCAACCCACTGTTGGTGAACCGACCATCGGCAAGTTTGGCTAGAATTCACAATACCGCAAGCTATCCGTATGCACCCATTTCGGCTGGGTTGAATTGTCCGAATATACGTGTATGCAAACGGGCAGGCAAAATCTGCGTTACGTTTTTTATGTGCCCAGATGCGATAAGCTACGGAGCACGCGGCTGCTTATTCGGTTGAGCTCTGTCTGGCTACGGATCGCGCATACAGAACACGGTATTTTCTTTCTAAGCTTCCAAAATACCTAATAGGGGTTACCTCAGCGACAGGACGGTGCTAGCTAATTCGTCGTAACTTTTACTCGGGCTACTGCAGCAGTGACCATGACGGGCTCCCCCCAGCGTCTGGGGTCCGACGATCAGCTCGTTGAAAGCACCTACGTGCTTCGCCATCGTTGAACCGTTCTCCATCTTGAGCTCGTGTATATCGACACGGCTGTGGGCACGGGCGGTTTTATAATTCTCGAAGCGTTATCCACGCGTTCACGGCTCGGACTGCGGAACAGATCTTCGTCCGGTGATGGATTTCTACACCTTGCGCGATGATCCCCAACACCTTTGAGTTATTAGGAGCCACGACTCCGTGATCTCGCTGTCCTGCTTGACGTCCCCCGCATGCGTCAGTAGCTACTTCCGAGCTAGGGTCATGCGCATGTTATACTCCCAGTGGAAATAATTCCCAATACCCAGGGGGTTCGGCTCTCGTAGTGCTTGAGGATACTTGGTAGAATGCTCCTGGCCCGGACGTTTTTGAGGCGGTTATTCTGTTGATTAGCGCTTATGGCTAAGGGCAAATGCCGAAGTGAGTAAGATTGGAGTGACTTAGACCTGTCCTTCTTGTTTTTCTAGATTCCTAGTTCCTGTTGTCCTTTCCGTTCTTCTGATGAGTGCGCTTGCGCAAACATCAGTCCCTTTAAGTATCTTGGGGATCCGCCAATCAGTGTTCGGTTCGGGCTGACAATGCCGGCGCTTCGCACCGTTAATAAACAGTGCAAGAGCGACGTAACTTCATATTATTCCAAAGAATTGTTCCAGCAGACGGGTTTCTGAATAGTACCTTGTTGTAGTGAATCGTCAAGATGTCCGCGAGGTCTACTCTAGTTCTGATGGAGCCGCACCCAAACTGTTCGATAGGAAGATAGCGCCACCCTGGTTCCTGTTGACGAAACAATTTCAGCTCAATTTTTTCCGGAGGGATGTAGCGTGACCGTAGCTCCTGCTGAAAGAGGCCACCCCCGTTCAAGCTTCGACAGGAGAAATCAGCATGGTGAAGGCTATGGTAATGGGACGCACTCATTGGAGCCTCGGAATGCAGATTCTGCTTCACGGTGTGGATTGAAAATACTAACGAAGTGATGGCTTCACCTCAGCGGCTTTATGCGCTTCTGGTGCAGCGATCGTCAAAGAAACAAACAATACGGCACGTCGAGTAACTCGCTGGAAGCTGCTGTTTTCGACGGTGCCTCGTTTCCTGGGACCATGGATAAGCTTTGGAACCCATACGCCATCCGCGCGAAACGATAAGCAGTCAAGACCGACGGGGTTGGTCTACAGAGGAACATAATGCAGGGGAATCGGCTAAGCGATGCAGTTGAAGGTGAAGAAGCATTTCGTGGAAAGTACTAAGACCGAGGGGAGCATGGAGCCAGTAGCTGACGAAAATACGCGTCCAGGCTGTAAAACTTTCGATCTATGGGTATTACATTTGCATAACTCAAGCTCAGGATCTCGAAGCGTTCAAAGCAACCTGCATTCGACCGGAGCAAATGAACCGATCTGGAGCAACAGCGGAAGTCTCTCTGAGAGCCATAGTGTCTTAGGTTCAGGAAGAATGGGTGCGACACTTTAAAGGAGGAAGTTGTCTGGCGAATATGGGGCAACCATATCACCAAAAATTGTAATTGATGGACATGGAACTCGGCTATTAACTGCTTCCTCCCCGCTATGTCGCCAACCTACCCCGCCCTGCATATTCAACTTTGGAGCAGCTTAGCTAGCGTTACACAGTCGACTACGTTGCGCTGGACTGCGTACGAGGCTCGCTGGGCGCTTATCTATAACTTCGATATCGCTGGGAGGCGTTTGGACGCCGGTTACAAGAGCCCAATCGGCCCTTAGTCAGATTACCGATGGGCTTATTGGGACGTGGCACCTCCTTCGCCCATCCCCACGCCGGATTCGTTGCTGCAGACATAGACTGAAGCAGCGCTTCAAAAGTGGGTTTCGTCAACAATTCTCTTGGGAGCTGGTGGACATGTTGAGGTACCTGTTGCGTCGACCCAAGACCAAACGCGACCTCTTGAAGTGCATACTTGATTTATCTCCTACTAACTCCATAAATTTGCGCTGCGTGCTGAATTTATCGTCTACCTTTTTGAGGCTAGCTCCTTGAATTTCAAGTTATCTTCATTTCGATCGCCGGTTTTAATTTTTGGTGGCGATCTGTTATCAATGTTAAGGGGTCCTACATGATCAGGGTATCCTAATCATTTCCACCCACAGTGGTCGAATATGCTACCCATGGCAAAGCCCTCAAAGCAGCGGAAGGTCTGGATGACAAATGGCAGCAAATCCCGAGATGAAAAGATCATCCTTCAGCAAGTTGAATGTTCCATATCGCCCATGATGACGCTGAGCAACATGCGATGTGCCTCGGACATAATTGAACCCACTTGAGGATACCCAACGCTTGCACAACTGTCCAATTGTGCTAAGTACCTGCGAATTCTTCTAGGAACGAAGAACTCTATGAAAGCGGTGAGAGATATTGTGCGGAAGAATCCCTTCGATCCTACTGGTAATCTGACGAAGGCATTTGGTTTCGAGAATTGCGAAGATGGAAGTGGACACGCTCAAGTCGGAAAAGGCTCTGACGCAGATTCCTTCATGGTTGGGATATCGAGCCGCACTCTGATTGAACCCACTCTGAAATACGCATCCCAGGAACGCTATACGTATTTCACGCTGATGTCATATTCACGTTAATTAATCGACCTTGGATATCCGGTCATTACATGCGGATTTTCAGATGCGTCACGCTCCCACCAATTCTCATTGTCAGTCGTCGGACTGCCAAGTAATATGCACAGTGTTTGAGGTCTTTCGTTCGGCTTGTCAAGCAGGTTCGACCAACGGCAACTCTTTGCATTAATGTAGTAATGGGTGGTGCGGAGGATGCACAGCTGAACGGCTTCCAGCAAATAACCGAGTTTATGTGGGCAACCTATCTCATGTGTTTCGTTCCAAGTTTGCATTAAGAAGCAGAAGATGAAAATGAAGGAACCCTGCTTTTGGGCAAAGCTCTGCTGGTCCGGGAACAGCACCCACATGCAGCACTGCCTTACAATGTCGTGACGTGGTCTCGGTGGTTTGCGCACATTACGTTAAGGTGGGTGGATTGCTAATGCCGAGAAGTGTATTTTGTGGGTGCAAGTTCTTCAACAAGTTCAAGAGTTGCTGCCATATTCTTGCTGGGTGTAAGGCAAGACGTCTAGGCTGCCCAGGGGTAAAGGCAACTCCGAAAAGCTTTTCAACAACAAATTCGCAAGAACCGGCGAAGCCGTCTAAATGGCAACGAACGCGTACTCCACATACCGCTAGCGGAAGCTCTGATTCACTTTCGCTTGAGACAACACGCCCGCGCGCCTCCATACGCATCCCGCGCGCTAAATGTGCAATGTCTCTTGTGGGCGGACACGCAGAAGCTTAACAAACACCATGCATTTTATCTGTACACTGACTTGTCACCATAATTGTATATGTCGCTGTCACTATGTATTCTTATCACTGTAACCATGTTTTTTGTCATTGTCACCATTATTTTTTTGTCACAGTCACCTTTTTTTGTCACTGTCACCTTAATTGTTGTTGTCATTGTCACCATAAGGTTTTTATCACCGACCCAACAATACCTGTGATCTCTGTAACCCAGAACAACACTTCTGTATTGACTATTAAACCGTCAAAAACAGCCTTGCTCTTCGTCCAAGCCGTCATATTCGATGGCACTTCTGGCGCCGATCTCATGCTCTCTGCTGTCTTCAATTTCGTCCTCGCTTTCGTTGCTGTCGCTTCCATCGCTCCACTACTATCGTCTTCGTGCACGCCTTCGCCTGATATTTGCACTTCAATAACGCGTGCATCCCCTTGTCCGTTGTGGTACGCTTAATGTGCTCCGTCAGCGAGTTACGTAAGGCGTAGCGCTTGGTGCATAAAGGGTATGGACAGTTGTACACTGCTTGTTAAGAGCAGTAGCGTCGGTGCTCCGTTAGTCGGCGGCGAGAGTGCTTCGTACGCAGGCACTTATCACAGCAAACCGTTTGATAAACAAAACGCTTCAGTCGCAATGCAAGCGGATGCCGTTGTGTCATACTTGGCCCCGCATGTGCAAGGTCGCCTCGAAAGAATAAAATGGCGCCCTGTCTCAATGCCAATCTTTTGAGTTATCACGATCTGCTTGGCCGCCGAGGCAACCTGGATGCACGCGGACTATCGATGAGTGAGACGATGATAGACCCTTGTACGAGCTTCGTTTTCAGCAGTGCACAAGCTGGTTGAAACGATGGGAGGTCACGATGGACTGCCTGGTCACACCCCCAGATCTAGACGTCAGTGCATGCGATGATTTAGCCTCAATCTCCAGTGTTCATGTGTCCCACTAACTGCGAACAAAACGACTTCGTGGATCCTCGACAAAGTATCACAGAGAGAAACAGGAGCTTGTCTACAGAAGGGGTCCAGTGTGTCTGGATAACCTTGCGAAAGCTTGGTTTGAAGTCGCCGTCCTCCGTCTCAGTCAATGCCTCCTTGCAGATGTCAGCGTTTAGTCCTTCGCAAGCAACAACGTATCTATGATCCAAACATAGATACGTCCTTCTTCGAAAACGAAATCGTCCCACACGCCTCCTCTTTAGAACGTCGTTGATTCATGCAAACTTAGACAACCTTACGCCGCTACATCCGCTTCCCACAGCTCGTGTGCCCACTTGTGGCCTTTGCCCTGACGTCGACTGAGCGGCAGAGCTTGTGCAGCCGATTCCATACGATGTTGGACTCGAATGGCTGGCTACGGGCGGCGCTCGGATCGTTAGGCTTGGTTGGGGTGGAGTCGGACTACTGCGCCCGCTCGGACTGTTGCTCTTCTTGTTTGGGAGCCCCGGGGCGTTTCACGGCTTGGAGTGGCCGCGAGGCACCACCAGCAGGGCGCAGGTGTCGCTGAAGAAAGCGAGGCTCTACTGGAGGAAAGGGGGTTGGAAGGGTCCGTTCTTGGTAGGCGATATTAGCGCGTGTGGCGCGGCGATAATCCGCAAGTCCATTCGTTGACCTGGCGCGAGCCGTGGTGAAGGGGGCGGGGGGGGGGGGGGGAAGCCGGCTTGGATCCTGCCGGGGGCGTCTGAAAGTGAGGTCGCAGTTTCGTTGATGGCCTTCTGTAACGGGCTTACATGAACAGTGCCAAGTCACGCTTCAGAGCAGGTGTACCAAAGTACACTAAGTGATGTAGCCGACATCACTATGACGTCGCGGTAATGACGCCACGGATAGTACCACGCATTGGGTACAAAGACCTCAGAGCCACCCAATAGGACAACATCTAGGGTACTTTATAGGTGACTAATAGTTAGTATGTAGACGCATTAAAAGGGTCACCTACAAATATATTCAGTCTTAAATCTACCTAATTTTGGTAACAGTCCCACCGGCCAGGGCTAGTGAACTGCCGCTCACTGAGAGTTTGTATACTCTCCGGAAATCACACTTCCTGTGCGCAAAGTGTTGGTGCCCCGTCATAATTGGTAGCATTTGTAGTCAATCCACACCTACGCAGGTTACTACCTGAAACCTCTCGGTCCTAGCAACATGGACCGGAATGAGTTTCCTCATCTGAACGACTCACAGTTTGGTTCCGTTCGCAAGATTGCTGGCATCTATGGTATGGATGCCTTGCACAGCTTGTCGTCGTCAACGCAAGCTGAGCATGTCGAACGCGGTCACGCGTTCGACATGTATGAGCGGGGGCTCATCGAACATGTTCGGAGCAACCTGGAACAGAGCCGAAACCGGTCTACCCCAAGCCGTAGAAGCTGAAAGTAAACCCGTACGAAGGGAAGGAAGACGAAAACTTTCACTTCTGGGTGCGAGAAGTAGAGCTCGCAATGGATGTGGCTCTCATTTATTCGGAGCACCTCCGAGTGGCTTTTGCCCTCTCCATCCTTACCGGGCGTGCTAAGCGTTGGGCGTATACGCGGAAAGCGACAACGCCTGGATGATTCGCATCCTGGGCTCAGCTGTGTGAACACCTTAAAGCCGCGTTCCTCCCGGCGATCTATGAGTACCACTAGCGGTTACGCTTCCTGTCCTGTAAACAGGGAAGACGTGAGCTGCACGAGTACATCCAGGAGATGCGGGAGCTCACCGCATCCCTCGTGGGAACCCACTCCATGAACACATCAAGGTGACGGTATTCATGGACGGCCTAAGCGTAGGCCCGGCCCGCACCCAGCTATTTCGGATGCAGGCCAATACTCTGGGAGAGGCGATCCAAATTGCCCTCCAAGAGGAGTACAGTCACCGCCAGGGGACACGCCACCGCCAGGTGCACACGCCGGCGGCGATGTGGCCAGGGGCTGCGACACCAGGTCGCGGGGCCCCAAGCGTGCCAGTTCCCGTGGAACTTGGGCTCGCCGAGCAGCATGATATTCGCTGCTAGCTGTGGTAAGCTAGGGCATATGGCATGTACTGTCCTGGGGGGGGGGGGGGGGGACCACGAAAGCGTTTCCTCAAAGCCCATCACGCTTAAGGATGGCTGGCAAAGGCCACGACCCCATGGATAGAGGAACGCAGGACACGAGTAGTGGCGGGGCGCCCTACTGGGGAAGTTCTAAGTCTTCATGAGCGGTGCGCGGGTGGCGCGCACCATGGAGACTAGCCCCTGAGAGTCTTTGCACTCTCGAATTAAAGAAGGGCAGCGTTGGGCTGCTAGTAATACACGTAGTGTACAGGGATATACCCGTTCCTTCCGAGTTTTGATAGACTTCGGGGTGCCGAATAATTTAGCACGCCGACAGACTGTTGCGGAGAACAGCAACAAGTTGGCCGACGCTTTACGAGAAAGCAAAACCAACGGGACAGTGTAGTCACAAGTGGCCGACGGAACGGTGATTACGTTCCCAAGATCCATGTGGATCTAGCTGTTAAGTTCGAGGGCTTCGACAGCATGGAACAGTTTACTGCCGTAGAGATGGACAAGTATGACTTAATCCTGGGCATGCCCTGGCTCGAGAAACATGAGCCATGGATCGATTGGCGATACAAAGCCATCGGGGCCAGCCGCACGCAGTTGCTGGCCGAGCATTGGTGAGTCATGTTCCCACCTCCGACAGGAACTAGGGCGTTCGAAAGGGGCGCCGGGATGCAAGAGCATCCAGTGAAGTTTTGGGAACCGTCAACGTATTGAGCGACTCCCCAGAAGGGGTGGCAGCAGATGATGCACCTGGTCGAATGCGGCAGTCCTTACAGGATAGCCCTCGACACCGGCCGGAATCTAGACCGGCGGCCAAGGCTTCAAGAGTGGCGTTGCGGGGTGGCACCACCCAGGTGGGTAACCTAGATCCATACATAGTCACCCAGACTGAAACCGGCGAGGACGACGCGCGGAACTCTTTTGTGTGGGTAACCTTGTTCCACACCAGGTCGCCCAGATCATAACTGAAAAAGTAGCGGAATGCACTGCTTGTGTGAGTAACCATGTTCCAAACGAAGCCCTAGAGGCTTTGGACGTCGTCAATGAGACGTCCACAGACGTGGGCAACGAAGTACCACGTCACAGTCGCCGTTGACGACATAATCGACACCGCAAGTCGAGTCTGAAGTCATTTCAGACTTGAGTCGCTTCACGCGACTCGGAACCCAGGGCCCAGGCTCTTCCGACGCGGCTAGTCGAAGGGTGTTATCACATCCTCGACGGCGGTGTGTGACCGGCCATGGGGTCACGGCAGGCGGCATCCAGCTAGAGCAGCTGCCAGAGGTGTCAGAGCTCCTGAACCTCGCAGAGTTGACGCCGACAGATTTCTTGGCCGGCCTGTAGGCAGGCAATATCGCGGAGGTGGTACTCTTGAAGCAAGAGTCCATCCCCGAAAGAATGTGTTGTTAAACAACATGGCTGGGTGCAAGTTATACAGCGCCCTGGATCTGGTGGACGGATATTATTAAATCATGATGCGCGAGAGCGACAGCCCGCTCACCGCAGTGAGTACCCCGAGCGGTATGCTCTGGGAATGGCTTGTGATGCCACAGGGCCTGTCTAATGCCCCGGCGACGTTCAACTGCCTGGTCACGCAGTTGTTTTAAACCGCTGCGAGCGTACGCACAGTCGTACTTCGACGACATCTTCGTCCATAGCCGTGCCGAGGAAGACAAGACGACTATGGAGGTGCATCTGGAGCACCTCCGTCGAGTGTTGGAGGTCATGAGAGCGAACAAGCTTTATGCCAAAATCGACAAGTGCGTCTTCGCGGCACAAGAGATCAAAGTTCTCGGTTGCTTTGTCAGCAACATCGGCGTTCGAGCCGACCAGGAGAAAAGTCCATTTCGGCTTGGCCAACGCCAAGGTCCTAGAAGGGCCTGAGGAAGTGGTTGGGCTTGGCCAACTACCTCATAAGTACAGCGAAGGGTACGCGGGTCTGGCTAGACCCTTGTCGGATCTTCTGAAGAAGGATACCGATTGGCACTGGGGGCATGAGCACCAGGAAGCCTTTGACAACGTAAAGTCAAGCCTTTAGAAGGTGCCTGTCCTGGCATTGCCGGACGAGACGAAGCCATTCAGCGTCGTCTGCGATGCATCCGATTATGCAATCGGATGTGTGCATTGCTGCAGCGCGATGCTGCTGGACGTGAACGAGTGATCTCGTTTCATTCCAGGCAGCTCAAGGCCGCCGAACGGAACTACCCCGTTCATCACAAGGCGCTGCTTGCCAAGAAATACGCCCTTGTCACGTTTCGGGTGCACCTCCTGGGCTCACAGGCCTTTGTGATCTACTCAGATCAGACGTCCTTACGGTCGCCTCATCTGTCTCAAAGGATGGCGAGGTGGATGGCCTTCTTCGCGGAATACAACTTCCGCGTCGAGGACAAGCTTGACAAGCTCAACGTGCTTGCAGATGCGTTGTCACGCAGGCCGGACTATGCGCTGGCGCACATTAGCCGTGCCACGACCGATCTGGGCGATCAGATACGCACGGCGAATCGGGGCGATGATGCCCTGGCACCTCTGGTGCGTTTCCGGGCCGCTGGCAAGGAAGCCAAGGCCGAGTGGCTCACGCCACGTCAAAGAGTCCGGCTCCATCGATACGAGTGAGCCTATGGCCTGCTGTACTATCGGGTCGGGACCCATGAACCCCCACGGGTAGGCGTTCCAAGCGACAAAGCTCTCATGTTTGACATCCTACAGCAGGCGCACGATGCGCCGTCCAGCGGTCACTTGGGCCGCGAGAAGCCCTTCCAATCGGTCTCTCAGTACGTTTGGTGGGCCCACATGTACAAGTGTGTCGCACAATACGTGAAGACATGAGAAACATGTCAGCTAGTGAAACCTGCCGGGCACGCCTCAGCTCTTCTGCAGAGCCTGCCCGTGCCAGCGGACTGCTGGAAGTCGATGAGTCTGGACTTCATCTTTGGGCTTCCAGCCGACGCTCACGGAAACACCGGCAACTTGGTGTTCGTGTGCCGTCTGAGCAAGATGGTGCACCTTGCTCCGGTCAAAGACACAGTGACCGGGAAACGGGCTGCGAAGTTGTTCCTGGATTGCGTTTTCCGCCATCATGGTCCGCCGGAGACAATTGTGTCGGATCATGACCCGCGGTTTACCGCTGCGTTCTGGCGATCGCTGTTCCAACTCCTGGGAACAAGGCTGCAGCCACTGCCGATCATCCTCAGACGGATGGGCAGACGGAGCGTGTCAACCGAGTGCTTAAAGACGACTCTACGCAGTGTCTGTGCGGAGGCTCGTCGCACTTGGTCAGAACGCCTGCCAGTAGTTGCGTTTGCACTCAACAAAGCGGTTCACGCATCGACTGGGTATACCCCGTTCTATTTGAATGGCTTACGCCATTCACGGATGCCGCTCATTTGCGAGGCAGTACCCCGTCTTCGGTTTTAACTCGGAAAGCACTTTCCTCCCAGATTACGGACATGAGACCGGTTTCCTTGCGGCAACAAATGGAGTCTTTTATAGACACCAGGCTCAATGTAACCAGCTGTGCCTGTGATGCCATGGCAGCGGCACAGGACAAACAAAAGGAGTACTCATACAAACAAGGGCGAGGAAACTTAAACGTGTTTATAGTGGGTGAATTAGTCCTACTAGACACTAGGAACTTGTATCTCGCCATGTTAACTTTTGTCGGGAGCAACAGGCTGAAGCATCGCTTCATTGGACCTTTCGCAGTCCTGGCCAGGCATGGGGCGGCATATACCATTGACCTGCCAAGTCGATGACAACCCACCCAACGTTCTACGTGGGCCGTCTGAAGTGGTACCATGATCTGCAGGGCTCGTAGAACCAGCTCTTCAAAGCGAGGCTGTGACTCTTCTCTCGGAGCGCGCCCAGAGCCAGAAGCCAAGGTCCCTTGCGGGACCGCGGAAGGGGCTCCATACGAAGGAACCCCGGCTGCATATGCCGAGTATGAGCCATAGTGATACGGCTGGGAGTACGCAGAAGGCGCTCCCGCCTGGGGCACAGGCCGCGGGGGGTCCCGAATGAGAGAAAACGCCCGTTGGACTCGGTCCATGGACGCCCAAAAGGATTTTAGACGTTGGAAGATCTCGTCCACGTTATTCGTACGACGGTCGACCCGTCCTTCAAGGGCCGACAAGTCATCGGCCAGACGATTCACATCGTCACGAATCGGCCCAAGGACCCCATCGCTCCCGGCCTGGACGGCAGCAACCCTGCCCTCACTAAGTCCAAGCGTAATCTGAAGCACAAGGACTCGACGACGAAGATCGTCGTCTTCAATGACTCGAGGTGGAGCCGAAGGCGGCACACCAGGTCCTGAACCGGACCGGAGGGCGGCGCCTCATATCGTACTCGTTCGAGGGCACCACCCGCCTCTCCTCGACCGTAATGGGGAGTCCCACTATCACGTCAAGAGTGTGCTCCAGGAGCGGTGTTCACGGGAAGCGCCAACTCCGCGTGAAGTGGAGGGGGGTACTCGGAGGCTGAGTGCTCCTGAGAGCCGTACGAACGGCTCCAGGGTGACTGCCCGAAGACTGTCGCGATCTAGGAATAGAATCGGCGGCGGCTTCGTAAGTAGTTCGGGCTTTCTTGCCCGAACGGGGTGTGGTCGTAGAGCCAAACCCATACCCACGCTCATCATGAGCGCTATAAGCAGAATGCTTCTGTAGTTCTCGAACGAGCTGCCGTTGGCCATCACATGACCAAACTCAAGGATGGCCTCCAGCGTGAGGTCCTGCCGGAGAACCTCGATTTGTCCTTGTGAGCAGCGCGTAGCTGCCAACTTCCAAAAGACGACCTCGGCCTCTTGGAAAGAGTCACAGTGTTGGGACATCACAGCAGGATAGCCCCCTACAGGTCACAGTCCCGACCGGAGCTCTGGCTTCTTTCGCCAGCTTGTGAACTCCTTCAATGAGATGTTATACGGTGCCAGGAGCATGCATCGAAGCTCACGCTTTGAAACAGAGGCTGCTTGACCACCAGGTGTCGCTCATAAGCGCCCCGAGAAGGGCGCCCGCCAAGAAGCACGCGAGACGGCTGGAGCTGACCCATGTAGGCGTCGGCTCCGTGAGACGCCTCAGAAGGGAAGTACCCGGGAGCGTAAGGCGGTCCCCCACGAACAGGTGAAGAGTACTTCACAGGCAACCAGGTCGCCGGGGTCCGCACTCCCTTATGACGAGCAGTCTGGTACTACGACTGCTGCCCATCAAGATCGTTGGAAATCGCTCGGTCGACTTCGCCCTCTTTCTCTCGTCGGAAGAAGCGCTGAAGAGACCCTTGTTCGTGAACGTGAGGGTCCCATACCCTTCACGGATTGGAGACCTGGAAGCAGCCCGCCGCTTACGGCTGACATCCGAGGCTGCTGCAGCCTTCGCAGCATTGACGCGGGCAGTTGCCTCAGCGAGCGTCAAGTTCTTGACCGGTGAACGAGGTTTCTCTTCGTCCTCCTTGGGTGAGCACGGGCTCCCCTGGCGCTCGGACGGCTTCGGCGCGTCGCCATCGTCGCCGTTATGGCTAGACAACGGGGTACGGGACCCAAGCGAGTCCGACTGACTCGGGTCGCCGTCAGACCCATTGACGAGCGGGATTTCGTTATCGCCTCAGGACATGGGAGACTTGTCCGAATCCTCCTCATAGTCCACGAAATGCTCAGGGTCCTCCTCAGTTGGTTCAGGCGCCGTGGGGGGCCCCTTGGATGCCACCTTGGTGGATCTCTTAGTGGCAGAGCCTTTGTCGGACGGTTTAGAGCTCTTAGCCTGCTGCTTGGAAGCAACAGGCTTAGCAGGCGCTTTCGCACCGCTGCCAGACCGAGTCTTGGTCATGCTTGAGGCTGACATGGAAGCCGAAGAAGAAGAAGAGCACGCGGAAGTGCTCGGCGCAAAAGGAAATGAGCCGGCTGCGGAAACCAACCGCAGCGAAATCGATAATCCGACTTGGAGAGTGAAAGGCGGCGACTTCCTTTCACTCGCCCTGGATGGTCGGTAAACCGAACCTAAGTGGGGAGGATGTAACGGGGTTACATGAAGAGTGCCAAGTCACTCTTTAGAACAGGTGTACTAAAGTACACTAAGTGATGTAATCGACATCACTATGATGTCACGGTAATGACGTCACGGATAGGCACCAGCATTTGGTACAAATACCTCAGAACTACCCAATAGGATAACATCTAGGGTACTTTACAGGTGACTAACAGTTAGTATGTAGACGCATTAGGGGGTGTCAGAATTGCGAAAAGTCGTTTCAAAATCGCATGCGATTTAGACCCGAAATGACATGCGATTCTTGAGCAAATGACATGTCATTTATTTTGAAGTTTCCTCCACAGATATCAGAACTTGATCGCCCGTCAGGTGGGGAAGTTCCCGGCGCTCTGTAGTGGCGTACACGTAGTCGGCCATGTCTTCGAAGGCCGAACTCTTGGTCTGCTTGGGCGGTCCTCCAACCTTCGGCTTCTTGTCCGCTTCGTAAATGGCCTTAAAGTTTGCTTCAACTTCGATCCAATCCCCAGAACTTTGGCGTCTTCCGCAGACAAGTGAACTTTCGAGCTTTCGTACAAGGCGCTTTTTCTGCTCGTGTCTGTATGCATAAAGAAAGTGTTACCACGCGAACAACAGTAGCTTGAAAGATACAAAGTAAACGTACTGGTTGTGGACCGTTTTAGAGAGCGAGTGAGCCTAACGAGGAAGCGCGCTTCAGCTGTGAGTGGTGGTGTCTCGATCGCGTTGCGGGTAACGTAGTCACAGCCAGGTAGCGATAGTATCAGCCTGGCAGCGACGGAGGCGTCAGGGAAGCTTGGAAGCTGCTTCGCCTCGAAGGTTGAACGTTACCGTTTGCCGTATGGGATATTGGTGGCAAATAGCAAATGCTATTTCGCGAATCGCCCACCTCTGGAGGTGGGTGATTTCGAAATGAAATGGCATTTGTACGAAAATCACATGCCATTTCAGGGCGAAACCGCATGCGATTTTGTCGGGACTTTTGTCAATTCTGATACCCCATTAAAACGGGTCACCTACAAATATATTCAGTCTTAGATCTACCTAATGTTGCACACAGGCCAGGGACTAGCGAACTGCCGTTCACTGAGAGTTTGTATACTCTACGGAAGTCACACATCCTGCGCGCAAGGTGTTGTGTGCCCCGTCACACCTTCTATCACACGCATGCTGCTGTGAAATGGCATTTGTACGAAAATCACATGCCATTTCAGGGCGAAACCGCATGCGATTTTGTCGGGACTTTTGTCAATTCTGATACCCCATTAAAACGGGTCACCTACAAATATATTCAGTCTTAGATCTACCTAATGTTGCACACAGGCCAGGGACTAGCGAACTGCCGTTCACTGAGAGTTTGTATACTCTACGGAAGTCACACATCCTGCGCGCAAGGTGTTGTGTGCCCCGTCACACCTTCTATCACACGCATGCTGCTGTGACGTCACAGGACTGACCCGACCAGAGATCTGGTGAGCTGTGCATTTCCACCTTGTCTAGCTGTGCATCTCACTGATTTACCTGTGCATTTCCTCTTACGTCTATCCGAACAGATACTTTATTGGATTGAATTAGGGGCAGTAGGCTGGAAGCAAGATGGGAACACACCAACGCTCAAGCGATAGTGACTAATTTCGGGGTGTCTGTGGTTCGCTGTCCCACACTGAATTTCCGCCAGGATACTGACAGACGTTCTGCCGGGATGAGTGCACGAAGTCCTGGCAACGTTTCTTGAACTGCAGCCGATCAAAGGTGTCGTCACTGCTGAGGTAACCAACGATACCATTAAAGCCGATGAATACCTAAATGACAACTTTTTGCCTCGAATATTTTACCCTCACTTGAGAATCATACCTCGATTATCGAAGAAGACTTCGTCCAGAAACACAAGTTTCGGCGGATCCAGTCTATTTGCCTGGACTCCTCAACGTATCCCAACACGTCTTGCTCCTTTATGTATATTGCCTGCCGATTTAGGAACCTTTCAGGTTAGCCAAACGCCTGAATAATTCGCCACACTGACGTCTTTAAGTTTGCCAAGCGGTGAGCGTGTCGGAACGTTTCCTGCGCTTTATCCAGGTACCCGAGCAGATGGCCTGATAGCAACGAAGCATTCACTTGTGCTGTCCTGCTGAAAAGATTCTCTCCGAGGGGACTCTGCTACGTTGGAAGATTCCGGACTGCCTCGTAAGCCCTGATCCATTGCCTATCTATCGGACCGACTAGTTAAATATGTGCGCGATGTGTTGTTTCGTGTAGCTGAGCTTGTAGTACACAAGCAGGCAGTGGTAGATTGCGTTAGGATGCGTGTATTGCCTGGTCACCGCTTGCTTCATCGCATACTTCAAGATGCGCACGTCAGATATCATTTGCTTAAATTTGTTAATTATGATTTTGTTGCGGCTATATGTCTTTGTCAATTAGCAATGAATTGATGGACCATCACCACTACAATGTGTCTGTCACCTGCACAGTAAAATGAAATTCCCATATTAAGAACGGTGTTTCTTACAAAAAAAATCTAGTTTATATATGTCCAATTGCGAAACACGAGCGATTCGAGCCTTGAAATCCCGATCTAGGATCCAAACCGTTTAAAATGTTGGATAATCCGTTCTGAGTCCCTTTGAGTGGCTGATTGCGACTACTATGTGATGGTTCTTTCAACACGCCTGTGAAAAAGTTGCGTCCATATTTGTTGTCTCGCAGCATGGACTACAACTCGGATTGCCGGACCGTCGTTCGAGTAGTGCTGAACTATTGTCTTCCAGTATCAAGAGACTAGCTTGCGCATGTTGTGTGTTGCATTGACGAATATTTGACTGGTTTCCTGTGCCACAAGGTCTTCACCAATGCTTGCGAGGGAGGACAAACCCTCGACTTCCTACTTCAGCGGACCTAGCCAGTCTGGGAAGAAGCGATTAGCGAAGCAGTACGAGGTGGGTATTTGCACGTGCTGCGTTGGATGACCGAGCGTCAAGACGGCCGCGGTCCTTGGAGAGCAGCTTCGACCATGTGTTAAAAATCGCTGCTGCACATGGTCATCTCAATACCGTCAAGTGGTTACATGAAGGGGGAATGGACTGGCACA
This sequence comes from Phytophthora sp. 'mugwort', assembly GCA_033558025.1. Lineage (NCBI taxonomy): Eukaryota > Oomycota > Peronosporomycetes > Peronosporales > Peronosporaceae > Phytophthora > Phytophthora sp. 'mugwort'. Next base: position 1,288,311 of record JAUCEF010000004.1, on the reverse strand, counting down.
CGTTGTGGAACATGGCCAAGTCCACCCCCGGTTACATCCCGAAGACTTGGCTGAATCGATATTGCTTGTCAGAGGCACTGGAATCGGCAGCGACACACGGGCATTTAGAAGTGGTGCAGTGGATATATTCCGCAAACACGGACGATTGCATTAAGTACAGTAAGCCCATGGACTAAGCTGTTGTAAATGGGCATGACGCTGTAGCTCAGTGGCTGCATAAAGCTAGTGCTGCAGGCTGCTCTACTGGGGCCGTGGACGAAGCAGTTACGAATGGGCACTTTAAGATGCTGCAGTGGTCGCTATCAAAATGTCTTCTTAGCTTTTCTCATCGGGCGGTGGATGGAGCAGCTGAAAACGGGCACCTTGATGTTGTCAAATGGCTGCATCAAATACAACATGCATCCTACACCTCAAGGGGATGGCAATTCGCCGCCAATAATGGTCACCTAGAAGTGGTAAGTGGTATTATGAGACTTCAGGCATTGCTCTCTTCTGAGCCAGTGGATGGACCCTTTCCGGAAATGGGGAAAAAAATTACAAGTGCTACGATGGTTTCACAAGCATTTTCCTGTATTAGATTTTGAGCGCCGGATTGCAAGCTATGGTTAAAAATGGGCACTTTGACACTGTATTATGGCTCCATGAACACCGCTACATAGACAGTGCAGACGACATCTGGTGGCCATTTGCAAATACTTCAGTTTCTCCATATGCACTACCAAACTGGATTTGTCCCGCAAGTGATGGAGGTAGCAGCACAAATGGGTCATCTACATATTGTCAAATAGTTACATGAAAATCGGCGTGAAGGTTGTACAACATTCGCGATGGATTTTACTGCCAGCTGTGGGTCACCTTAACGTGGTTTTGTACCTACTGGAGCACAGAAGTGAAAGGCTTTTCGAGCGATGTAATGACTACTGCACAAGATATCGAAGTTCACTGCTCATTCAGTGCTGGCAAGAGTCAAAATGGAGACCGTTACCATGCAAATAGGAATCAAGTGGAAATGCTACAGTCAGTTTTTGATAAGCGACCTGCTTTCGTCCAGGGCTGTTTAAGATGTCTCGCTATCTCGCTGAGATTGCAGCTAATGAAGGCAATATCGAGATACTGAACTGGGCGAAACAGTTTGGGCTTGAACTGCGTTCAAATGCTCCCATTCGGGATGCTATCACTCAAGGCAACTTGAAGGTGTTGCAGTGGTTTCACTACAATGAGTATGAGATGTATGATCCTGATCTCCTCGAGTTGGCAGTTGATTAAGGTCAGCTAGATGCTACTCATTGGCTATCGCTATCGCAACACGGACATGAGATAAATTCACTAGGTTTTGGCATACTCGGCTGGAAGATGCCACGATGTGCCGCTGCGACATGGACCACCGCTTAATCTTGCAGTAGCGACTGCGATAGCCATAGAGTTTCGTCACGAAGAGATAGCGTGGTGGGTTTCTGAATCGAATCTGATCTTGTGCTAGAAGCATTAACTAAGGACTGCCGAAAGTTAATGTGGTGGATTCTGGCACGGACGCGCTTCGAAGATGAAGGCTCACAACGTATCATTCGGGACGGCATCATGTGCGCTCCTAGCATAACTTTGTCCTGGCTTCAGGAAATCTCGCGAATGTTGAAGAATACGAGTGGTGGTTTACGTCAGACAGAACGACCAAAGCAGATCCCAGGGATACAAAAAATTTCGAAGACGTCGTCAGGAAAGACCAGGATTAAGTACTTGAAATATTCGGACAGCGGTGGATGAAGGCTAGAAGACTCAGGAATGGAGACAGTTTACTAAGGACGAACTTGCATTGGATGGACACGTCAATGATCGTTTGCTTTCTACTCACGCGTGTCAGTTTTATCTCAATTAAAGCTATTGCAAGTCGTATTCACATTTGACCCTGCTTCATTGCAGATTATGCCAGGTTCTGAGGTTTTCTGTAGCACATTCATTGCTTTCCATCAGCCAACTCGCAACATATGCGGCGGATCTTGTTACTCTTGATGATTATAATATATTATCATGTCAGTGATTTTTCATGAATTTGAGATACCAAGGTACCATCATGTTGAGAAAATATAACGCCGATCTTACTCGTGCATACGGCGACCAACGCTGCTGCTGGTTGAGTCGAATTCTAGATATGCTAGGAATGTGGCGCAGCACGTTACATGTATATATGGCGTTAGCCGCAGCTTCGTCAACGCAATCAAAGGTTCGGGAACTTGGGCGAGGCCGTGACCGAAGTCATCCTGACCCCCCCCCCCCTTCTCCGCGCAAGTCGGGACCCCTATGAAATACCCACCTTGTACTGCTTCGCCCACCACCCCTTTCCAGACAGACGAATCCGCTGAAGTACGTCGAGGGGTTGTCACGATGCTCCTCCCTCGAATTATTCGTGTAGACCTCGTGTCACAGGAAAATAGTCACATATTCGTCGGTGTAGCACACACACATGCGGAAGCGAGTCTCTTTCGTCGACGGTTTCGGTTGCGAAACGAGCAAAATGGACACTTTTCTCACAGCACGTGTTGAAACAAAACCACATAGTGCTAGTAGTAAAAAGAAGCGAGTCTGATAAAAAGAATCTGTAGGCCATCGCATTAGTTAGCAAGCCTAACCTCGCTGTACTCATGCCATCTTTTCTGAGCTGATCGGGGTCTTGGACGATAGCTTTTTATTGCACAACTGGCTGATGGCGAGGGCGGCTGCGTGAGGGTTCAACACGGATGCCGTGCACTTGGTCATCGTCGACAGCGATAACACTTGCCGTCACAACTGCGAAGAAAACGATAATCTTGACGATATTACTGAAGACCATTGTTGACGATGTCTTAGGTGTCTTTGGGGTGGCTGGGTAAATTTCAAAATGCAGATACTGTAGCAGCTCGCGCTCACCCCACGGATACACGTAGGATCGGATCAAACACCTGGTTGAGAAATGATGACGATCAAAGACAATGGGCGTGGCCGTGGCGTTCTTTGACGTGGCCGGGTGCTGTATGAATATTCGTTAACCAGCTTTTCTTTCAGATTTATCTCTCCCATCTACGGCTGTGTTAATGATACGCTCCATATTCCATCTTTGACCCACATGGTTGCATACTGCATTCACGTGTACTCGCACGATGACTCGATGCTGTGCGTTGCCGACCTGGTGGGGAGCGTACAACCTGGGCCTAACAGTCCGCCTGAGCATTCAGCAATACGTTGACTGGAACGGACCAGGGTAACTTCACGAGCTTGATCTCCATCGCCGTGGTCCTCGTGTTCATTGCGCTGTGGGTGCACGTCGAGAAGCCCGTTACTCGGAATCTGCACTTGGTATCTAGGTTCAGCCGGCCGTATAATAGCGGCGTCATCTTTCCATTAGTTTGCTATTTTATGCCATATCCGGAAGCCTGCAATATCTACAAAGCTAAGTGTCAATACCGGTAAAGTAGCGCTGACTCGTCTTCCGTGCACAAAACGTTCCGAAGTGACAGGCATACAACTTGCTTATTTACGATCTGCAACCATATCATAAAAAAAACAAGTGTTAACTTGTGATTTCTTTCTGAAACAGCAAACAGGGTGGAAAGTTGAAGATGTTTAAGTTTTGGGGCAATAGATATGCAAATCATGAAGTATGTAGCCAGCTCGAAAAGGCAACTTGCGCTCGCAGTGCAAAAATGATGATCGTAGAAGCCTCTGGACAGTTCTAGTCCGGGTAGGTGAACTTGAGCTAGCTCTAACGATTAATGACATCACTTTCCATTTGGCACCGCAAGAGAGAACAGCAAGACATCGTTTTACGGCATCGTCATAACGATATCGTTATTCACAGCATCGAGTCACCGTAACGAGTACAGTGAGTGTAGTATGCAACCATGTGGACCGAAGATTGAGCGTGGCGCACCATTGACACATCCATAGATGGGGCGGAGAAATTTTGAAAGAAAAGCTGGTCAACAATTACACAGCACTCGGCCATGCATCAAGCAATCATGGACCGACGATGGCCACTCGGTCATCGTCTTTGATCGTCATCATTTCTCAACCAGGTGTTTGATCCGATCCTACGTGTATCCGTGGGGTGAGCGCGAGCTGCTACAGTATCTGCATTTTGAAATTTACCCAGCCACCCCAAAGACACCTAAGACATCGTCAACAATGGTCCTCAGTAATATCGTCAAGATTATCGTTTTCTTCGCAGTTGTGACGGCAAGTATTATCGCTGTCGACCATGACCAAGTGCACGGCATCCGTGTTCAACCGTCGCGCAGCCGCCCTCGCCATCAGCCAGTTGTGCAATAAGGAGCTATTGACCAAGACCTCGATCAGCTCAGCACGATGGCATGAGTACAGCGAGGTTAGGCTTGCTAACTACCAGTAATGCAGTGGCCTACAGTTTCTTTATCAGACTCGCTTATTTATTTTCCGACTAGCACTCAGCACGTGCTGTGAGAAAGGTGTCCATTTTACTCGTTTCGCAACTCGCACGGCCGAAACCGTTGTACTGATTTATTGTCTTCCAGCAACAAGTGACTCGCTTCCGTTGTTGTGTGTTTCATCGAATATTGACTATTTCTTCCACGAGGTCTTCATCAATATTTGCGAGGGAGGAGCGTCAGAATAATCCCTCGACTCTCGACGTTTTACTTTAGCGAACATCGCCAGTCTAAAATGCGGCGGTGCGCGAAGCAGTACAAGCTGGGCATTTACAAGGGCGGGCTGAACACGGTGGTGTTTTGCTACCATGCGGTCTGGCCATCCAGGGCGCAATATCTTCAAGCGACGTAGTAGTTACATCAAACACCGTTCGAGCATAGCTTCCTCCAAGTTCTCGAACCTTTTTCTCCCGTTGGGGAATCTGTAACCACGCGATGTATACATGTAGCGTGCTATCTAGAAAAACTCGACGCGACCAGCAACGTTGGTCATCACGTGCACCCTCAGCTACGAGCAAGATATGCATTTCATTTTTCTGCTTCACAGCACGATGGTATTGATACTTAGCTTTGTAAGTTTTGCAGTACATATAATTCGCGAGTGCATTATGGATTAACCCTTCACTTCGGCTACTGCTGAAAGAATCCTAAAATAGGAGTAATGCTCTAAATTCGTATCCAGCACTGAAATTGATGAACGGGTATAGAGAAAAATTTCGACCCGTCCCTACACTCCGTGCTAATTTCTCGACTAAAGCACTGTCAGGCTCTGCCAGAAACCAGGCGTTGGTCGCCTCTCACCCCGGCATTAAGGAGCAGGAGTCCGCCACGACCACGGCCACACCTTAGCCCGGAGCAGAGCACAATCCGGATCCCATCTGCGAGGCAGAATGGGATCGTGAAGATCCTGTGCCGCGTGGCCACTCCGGTGGCCCTCGTGGCCGACAGGAGCTCGTAGACAGATAGCTAGCGCAGTCTCACTTCTAATTCATTCTACATTTTACTCTCAACTACTCCAGTCTACAACCTCGCCAAGCAAGCCACCACAAGCTCTCTAGTCTTATACACCGGGGTCCTCACACGTGGTAGTACTTGTTGGTCAGCGTTGACGCTGGCAACCGATCCGGAGTGAAGGACCCAAGGTATCAAGAGTGAAGTAGGAGCGTGCCAGAGTGCCCTACCTGCTGAACGAGGAGCCTACAAGCCCCAGCAAGTAGCATGGAGCACGTCCCAACAGAAGACATGTGATGACAGTGGTAAGGCTGCTCGCAGAGCAGCAGGCGATGATGGAGAGGCTCACGAAAAGACCAGAGATGGAGAAGAGGGTGGAGGGTATTACCATGCCACACTATGCGGGGCACTTGAACGAGTCGTTGGAGCGGTTCCCAGACCAACCGCGACTATTTTTTTTAGGCCAAGAATATCGACTACGAGAACCCCATCAACCAAAAACGCGTTCTAGCGATGATGGTTTCAAACCTGCGAGGTCAGGCGACCGCATGTTTTACGACTCAGCAGAAGACAATCGGCAGTATTGCGGAGCTGGCTACGGTACTGAGGAAAGAGTTCATTCCTGTGGATCTACAAGAGAAGCTGCGGGATAAGCTGTATGCACTGAAACAGCGGGAGGGCGCGGATCTGGCCGAGTACATCACCAAGTATCGTCAGTTGATAAGCCAAGTCACTCAGATGAGCGAGTTGGACCAGATCACGCCGTTTGTAGGAGGGCTGGTGGCCCGAAAAAGAGAAGAGGTGCAGTATCGACGCTGCAGTAGAGTGTCGGAAGATGTGTCCGTGGCGATGGAGTATGAGCGCACACATGCGTCGTTCCCGGCGCATCAAGGGAGGACCAGACACCAGGAGAGACGACAGTATCGTGAGCGTTCGTTAGATCGTCACGGTCCAGAGCCCATGGAGATCGGCAACACGCGCTTTTGGGACCGGTCAGAGTGTATCCGCCGAAATCTCTGCTTCCAATGCAAGAGACCAGGCCACCGCATGCGGGATTGCCGGAGCCGCGGGTCGACTTCTTCTCAAGATCATCCGGCAAGACGTCATCAGGGCTACAGGACCGATAGCTATAGCTGGACAGCGTGCCTAGAATCCAGCAGAGCAACTTTGAGGAGAAGCCATGTGCGAACCCCGCACAGCAAGCAGGCCTCGCGGACTCAGGCGATGACACGGATATCCTGTTCGACCACTTGACCGTCCATGCGGCGTCGGTCGAGCCCACAATGGGTTCGGGAGGTAGTCTGGTGCGCAAGGAAGGCACCGTGGCTTTGTTCGGGACGCCAGTGACAATCCTGTTGAATAGCGCTGCGGATCATAACGTGATTCGTCCTGGCCTGTCAGAAGTGGTGGTGCGTCGCAAGCGCGTCTTTATTGAGCGATTGGATGGCCAAACGACCTAGGATGTGGTGAACGAGGTGGAAGCAGACATTTGTATGGGGCAGTATGGTTTTCACCGACTGCTATTCACGGAGTACACACTCCCTCACAGCCACGACGTGATTCTCGGCGCTGCCTGGTTCAACCGATACAACCCTGAAATTGACTGGGTCACGGTGAGGTGCACGTGGCAGAGCCCGATGCAGACTATGACGAGTTGGAGGCTTTTATTGACGAGATGACCAGTGAGGATCTGGGCGTTCCGGTGATTCAGCTAGAGAACGTCTTTTAGGGTCAACTGTCGAGACCGCTGCGGGTGCAAAGGTGGCTGACAAGCGACCTGCTACACCAACCATGTCACCGGGGATCGATGAAATTCTTGCGGAGTTTGAGGATTGCGCTCCTGCTGTGCTGCCAAATGAGCTGCCTCCTCACTGTGAGGTGAAGTTTGAATTGACTATGAAACCCGATGCCGTTCCCAGTTCGCGTGCGCCATTTCGGTTCTCAAGGACGGAGTAGGAGGCGTTAGACGGATTCATTCAGGACATGCTGGAGCGTAAATGGATCGAGGTGTCCGACTCGCCCTGGGTGTCGTCGATCTTTGCGGTTCCTAAGAAAGATCCGGCTTCTGGTAAGCAGCCAGGTCGTTCCGAGTGGATTAAGAGCAGTGACGCTCAGTTCCCTGTACTTTGGGTCATGGACTACCGCTATGCCAACTCCTAGACCGAGATCCCCAAGATTCCGCTGCCTAGAATCGAGGAAATCTTTGATCGGATGTCTGATTGCACCATATTTTCAACTTTGGATCTTGCCCAAGGCTATCATCAGATGCTGGTCGTGCCAGGCAGTAAGAAGTTTACGGCGTTTCGAACGGATAAGGATGTCTACCAGTGGCGCGTGGCACCGATGGGGTTAAGTGGAATGCCGGGAGTCTGGTCGCGTTTTGATGCGCGTTCTCTTTGGTCAGTTTGCTTTCGTGGTCGTCTACCTCGACGATTTGTGCGGTTTTTCACGCAGTGAAGACGAGCACTGCGTTCATCTGTGGGTTGTGTTTGAGGTGCTTCGACGCGAGGGTTGTATATTCGAATGGATAAGTATGCATTTGGATGCATTTCGGTCAACTTCCTGGGTCATACCGTCGCTGCGGATGGGTTACACGTGGATCGTTTGAAGACGGTAGCGATTGAGCAGTGCCGGTTCCCACATCGGCCAAGGAACTACAGAGCTTCCTCGGACTAGCGGGCTAGTATCGGAATTTTATTTGTGATTTCGCCGAGCTTGTCTTGCCACTCAACAACTTGGTGCGTAAGCAAGTGCCGTGGATTTGGGAGACCGAGCAGCAGCATGCCTTCTACAGCTGAAGACGGCTCTACAACGACGCCCGTCCTCCGTCTACCAGATTTCTCGAGGCGCTTCATTTTGACAGCTGATGCGTCGGGCTCGTGTTGCGGTGGAGTCCTCTCTCAGGTCTATGAAGGGAACGGCCATCCGTTTGCCTTCTTCTCCAAAAATCCGTCCGCAACGGAACGGAATTGGCCGGCGCACGAAAAAGAGCTGTATGCGATCAAGTTTGGTCTGGCCAAGTGGCGCACTACTTGTACGGTGTGGAGTTTGATATCTACACCGACAATATCGCTTGCAATTTGTTTCGCCATCATCCCAACGTGTCCCCCAAAATGGCGAGGTGGCTCGATTTCTTTGGGCAATACAACTTTGTTCTCCACCACATCAAAGGAAGCACCAATGTTGTGGCTGATGCCCTGTCAAGGCCACCTTCTGGACCACCGGATGACGAGGATGCGGATCTCGCTGTGGAACCAATGACGATTGCAGCCTTCTCTTCCTCGATAATCTCCTTTCACCCTTGTGATGACGCTTGCCGACATCGAAGCGTCTCGCCACGCAGGCACCATCGCGTCGGGTCCGCTCTGCAGACGTTGAGTTCTCATGATATGGATTTGGTGCTAAATATACGCCGGTCCCAGCAGCCATTGCACCGCATGGAGTGGGCGTGACGCAGCGCCGACTCTCTCGGCAGGTGAATGCGGTGCAGGTCAAGGCCCAAATTGTGCGGGTCTATCGTGATATCCTCTCTATCGCTCCCTGGTGAACTATCGGCGACAACGATCGGCAACTTTGGCGATGGGAGAGGTAGTGCGACACAAGAAGCTGTTATATTTGAAAGCGCCTGGCTCAACCCTTCGGCTCTGAGTTCCTGACGAACAACAACTTCGGGCTCAGTTGATCAGCGAATACCACGACAGCACGACTAGTGCTCATCCGGGTTCACGTCGCACTCAGTTACGACTGGTGCAGTGGTTCTTTTGGCCTACGATGCTGGCCGACTTTCACACTTTCGTGCAAAGCTGCAAAACCTGCCAGCAATACAAATCTTCGAGTTTGAGGAAGAATGGATCGATGATGCCTCCTCAGATTACTTCGAAATCGTTGAAGTCGGTCTCCATCGACTTCATTACGGGTCTCCCTGTTTCGAACGGGTATCATGCTATCATGAATTACGTTTGTCGACTATCGAAAAGAGCCAAGTACACGCCTACCCACAGTACTGCAACGGCAGCCGAAACAGCGAAACTGTTCTTCGACACTGTGGTTCGCCATTACGACTCCCCGCGGAGATAATCAGCGATCGTGACAGTAAGTTCACCTCGCATTTTTGGCAAGAACTGATGAAGTTGCTGGACACCAAGCTACCGCACACAGAGCGCAAGGAGATGGCTAAGTTGCAGCGTCAGAATCGAGTTCTTGAAGACGCCCTGCGCTGCATGACATCTTACCACGGATGTGATTGGGTTGAGCGCCTAGGAACTATCGAGTATGGGCATGCTACACTGGTCAACGCTTCAACCAAGATGTCACCCTTCCGGATCGACACAGGTCGTATTCCGCGTCAAGTGCGGGTTGCGACGCCAGACATCGACACACGCAATGACTTCGTACGAAACTTCGTCGAGCGAAACGACAGCAGATTGTGAAGCAGGCGCGAGCGAACCTGCGTGATGCTCAGCTACGGCAGAAACAGTACTACGACAAGAAGCGGAGTTCGGTCACCTTTTCCGTGGTGATATGGTGCTGCTTTCAACAAATAACCTGCCTCTGGCTCACACAGTGCGCGGAACGGAACTGGACAAGGCCAAGTTGGCTCCTCGTTTTGTCGTGCCTTACAAGATTACACGGATGGTGAACGATAACGTGGCCCGGTTCGCATTGCCATTGTAATATGTCAACGTTGCATAACTCCTTCAATGTCGATCTGCTGAAGCCATTCAAGCAGTCGGAGGCGCGCTTTGTTGATCGGCCAGTTTCTAAGACGACACCGGTGTTCGTTGCGGAGGATGACGAGCGAATGTACGTGATCGAGACGCTGGTCAAGCGGCGCACGTTCAACCGAAAGCCGGAGTACGTTGTCAAATGGGTCGGCTTACCCGAACACGAGGACTCTTGGGAGCGCGAACGAGACATTCATCACGTGGCCCATTGGCGACAGCTTCTGCAACGACTTCGAGACGACCACCAAAGAATAAGACCGGAAGGATGTCAGGCTCTGCCAGAAACCAGGCGTTGGTCGCCTCTCACCCCGGCTCCAAGGAGCAGGAGTCCACCACGGCCACACGCTAGCCCGGAGCTGAGCTCAACCCGGATTCCATCTGCGAGGCAGATTGGGATCGTGAAGATCCTGTGCCGCGTGGCCACTCCGGTGGCCCTCATGGCCGACAGATGCTCGTAGACAGATAGCTAGCGCAGTCTCACTTCTAATCCATTCTACATTTTACTCTCAACTACTCCAGTCTACAGCCTCGCCAAGCAAGCCACCACAAGCTCTCTACGTCTTATACACCGGGGTCCTCACAAGCACTACGGGTTTCGTACCTGTGTGATATGGGCTCAAATTTTAGGTGTGTTGGCAGCTCAATTGCCCAACAAAAAAGAAGAGCCGTATGAAGTACATGAACACCGCACGACCATCGCGGCGAAGTCTGTGTCTCCGTGTCCCGACGTGTACAACAGCGATTCATTAACCGTTTCGGATCGATGTACATGTACTACAGCACGTCGTTCGTGTTCATAGCATCCCGCAGCTTCAAGCATGCAGGCTTCCCGACATGGCATTAATAGCAAATTAATGTAAAGATGACGCCGAGTGGCTTTGGCGTTATTAGAAAGCCGGTTGAACCTAGATACCAAGCATAGCTTCCGAGCACATGCTTCTCGACGTGCACCGACAGCGGAATGGACACGAGGACGTCGGCGATAGGGATCAAGCCCATGCTGTTACTCTCCAGTCAATGCATTCCTATGCGCATGCTCGGTACCGGATTGTACGCGATGTAAATATCCATCAATGCACAGTATGAGTCACCGTAACGAGTACAGTGAGTGTAGTATGCAACCATGTGGACCGAAGATTGAGCGTGGCGCACCATTGACACATCCATAGATGGGGCGGAGAAATTTTGAAAGAAAAGCTGGTCAACAATTACACAGCACTCGGCCATGCATCAAGCAATCATGGACCGACGATGGCCACTCGGTCATCGTCTTTGATCGTCATCATTTCTCAACCAGGTGTTTGATCCGATCCTACGTGTATCCGTGGGGTGAGCGCGAGCTGCTACAGTATCTGCATTTTGAAATTTACCCAGCCACCCCAAAGACACCTAAGACATCGTCAACAATGGTCCTCAGTAATATCGTCAAGATTATCGTTTTCTTCGCAGTTGTGACGGCAAGTATTATCGCTGTCGACCATGACCAAGTGCACGGCATCCGTGTTGAACCCTCACGCAGCCGCCCTCGCCATCAGCCAGTTGTGCAATAAAAAGCTATCGTCCAAGACCCCGATCAGCTCAGAAAAGATGGCATGAGTACAGCGAGGTTAGGCTTGCTAACTAATGCGATGGCCTACAGATTCTTTTTATCAGACTCGCTTCTTTTTACTACTAGCACTATGTGGTTTTGTTTCAACACGTGCTGTGAGAAAAGTGTCCATTTTGCTCGTTTCGCACCTTGAACTCCAATTCGCACGGCCGAAACCGTCGCTCGCGTTTGTACTGAATTATTGTCTTCCAGCAACAAGAGACTCGCTTCCGCATGTTGTGTGTTGCACTGACGAATATGGACTATTTTCCAGAACCGCGTGTTTCATTTATAGCGAGCCACTCGTTAGCAATAAATGAAACTCTCTTTTCCGCGTGGATTCAAGTACCTGTTGCACACGCCATCGGGGTGCTGTAGCATTACGTAGACGTACGGTACTTTAACGTCAGCAGCGTTGTTGCCGTAGACACGTCAAGTGTGCGTCCGTGGTTCCATGCGGCGCCGCCGCATAAACGCCACATTCATTTACTCCGCAGCTAGGGGTTTTAGAACTTTGGTTACTCGAGCGTCAGACGCTCGAATAACCGTTTTTAATGCACTTCACGCATCCCAACTTCATCATAGGTGTATAAAACTTGTGGATTCTGGTGCCAAGTCTAATTATTTGTTTTGTCACACCTTTCACTATCCCTTATTCAAAACGTTCGCAATACCGGGAAAAGATCATAAAAACTGTCATTTCATGCCGTTACATTCTCAACAGCTGCAAATTTTATCAGGTACAACTCCAGGGAGTACGACTTGTCAAATGCCAGGTCTTCAGTCGAAATATGGGGGAAGCAGCCCCCCAACCTCGAAGAGCTCATGATGATCGATGATTTTTCGGGTAGGATATCCCCAAGATTTACGCTAGCAGGCAGCACCATTAATGCTTGAGTAACCTTTTCTGATCCTTGCTCAACACCGAGCAATTCGGGAAGGTCTTCCACGTTTCTTCCAGCGAGATCAATTAACTGAAACGCAGGCGTGGCAGTCATCCCGGTAAGAAGAAAGCGAGGAGGCATGTATGTCTTCGCAAAAACCAATGGCACTGCGCCAATCATCGCCAGCGAAACTTTGTCTGCTCCGTCAAAGTTGCAAAACGGTGCCAGCCAAGTTACTGAGGCCTTGGCCACCGAGTTTTCCACTGAATTCGACGCCATCGAGGACAGTGACAAGAGCATTGGCACGATACCTCCTTGGTGCGAAATGCCGAAAAAAAGCGTTAATGCGACGTTAAATACGATCCATAACAGCTTTCCCAGTTTGTGCTTTGTCAGGAAGCGAATAATTCCTATTCTGCCATTCAATGCGGTGAATAGGTGCAGGGGCACGATGGCCGGCAGCAGAAACCTTGGCTCCTGGTGCGGAGCGAGAGACAAACAAGCTAGTGGGAAGAATACACACGCGCTGCCAAAGAACGAGCGATCTGGATACCGTAGAAAGCGCCCAAAGAAGACGAGAAACACTGGTCCAAAAAGCATTGGCATGTTGACGGTCAAGTGGGTGAATCGCGGGTGCACTCCGTGCAGCTCCAAGTTGTCGTATTGCATGTTGTACAACAAATTGTTCACCGGCGCGATCACGGCATTTCGAGCAATCTTTTCCAGCAGAAAACCGTTTAATTCACCTTTAAACACTTCCGGCCGAAAATAAAATGTATCCACGACAATAAAAACAATTGCCCAAAGCAAAAAGGCCACGAATCCTTGCAGTGCCACACCTATAGCTGCAGTTAGACGGCGCAGAATAGACGGCATCGTGGTGGCTTCCTTCTTCCGCGCTGCAACAACCAGCAACGCGTCTTGCTGTCGCACCAGCTCCACTCCGAGAGGGAAGAAAAACACGGGAAACGTGAACCTCGTGAAGAATCCTACTGCCAACAAACTCCCGAGAAGAAACGTTTGCACATGCATTATCTTGCACAAAACACGGTGATGCTGGCAACCAGAAAAAAAATAGTCAGCCAACCGATCATCAACTCGAAATTAAAAATAATAAAATAATAATAAATGTGTTGTGTGCACCTACCGGATTGACGAGATACAGCACACCGAAACACAAAGCGAGCACCAGCGTTTCAAAAGTATTGGAAAACGGTCGGCACAGAAACACCAGCGTCGGCCACGAACTGGCAAACAGCAGCAATGCCTTTTCCTGTTTCTCCCGTTGAATTTCCGGTTTCTGGTGTCGACTCAATTTTCCCACCACGTGGTACAGCACGGCATCGCAATTAAAAGACAACAGGCACAACAATAGTCGGGGCGTCACCAGCATGAGCCACCCCGTCAGCTTGACTCCCAGCAGCTCCAGGGCTTTGTAAGGCAGCCCTGCCACCAGCGCACTGTTAAAGAAAAATTATGATAACAGCATACATAAAATAACATTAAACGAAAATTATCTAAAAAATGTAGATAGCGTGCGCCCTACGGGAAGAGGACAGAGCGGTTGGGTGTGGACAGCTGGAACTCCCAGGGCACGAAGAGTTCACGGCGTAGAGCCGAGTCCTCGGCCATGAAATGTTGTGCCATGACCTCCTGGCTCTGAAAGAACTCGTCCGGGTGCACTATGCCCAGCAGCAGCACGCTGCCCGCGACTCGGAACGCCGCCAGCACAGCGTATAGCCGCATGCTTCCTCGCATCGTCGAATCTTTTACTTAAACAATATAGTATCTCCCAGGTGGTTGAAGCGTCGTAACTATCATTTCTCACAGGTTATGACCCGAAAATTAGTCACTTGTGTTCACTATAAGTTAGTTTCGTATTTTCAAATCCACAACCCGAAACTAACAAGCGCCAGTTTTTTCGCGCCTAAATACAATATTTCCCGCTCTTCAGTTCGAAAAGTCCCGCGCCACCAGGAGCTCCGATAGTACACTACAAACCCCTAATAGTCTGGGACGTGACACAATCTCACCCCCCTTTAGCCACTCAGCCATGGCGGACGACGCGTATTACCGTCAAGTACTGACGCAGATGCAGAGCGAGTTCAGACGCGCCGTGGCGGCGCTGGAGAAGCAGGTGGCGGCCCTGACGCGCCACAATGAGCTACTGACGGGCGAGTTGGCGCAGACCAAACAGCAGCAGAGCGAGTGGGCGCAGGAGGCCACGCAGACCGTCACGCAACTGCAGCGCCAGCTCGAGACGCAGGTCGCGGACGCCGCTGAGGCCCAGCGAGAAGCGGCGGACAGGGAACAGGCGCTCGCGTTTGAAATTTCGGCGCTTAAGAACTTACTGCAGCAGGAACAGGACTACTGGACGAGATATGACCAGGCAGGCAAGGAGGACAGGGACAGATTGACCAAACAACTGGCAGAGACGAAAGCTGAGGCCATGCAGCATCACGAGCAGAACAGGACGCTGAGGAGGGAGATCAAGGCTTTGCAGGACAGAGTGGAGACGGCTGTGGCCACGAGCAATAGCTTCGAACAGCGGTTGATGGTAGTTGTACGGGAGAAGCAGCAGAGCATACAAGAGGCGGAGAATCAGCTAGCACGCTATAAGAAGAAGGTTCATGAGAAGAGGGCGCAGAACAAGTATTTGACGGAGGCTTTGGTGAGGCTACAGGAGCAGAGACAGAGTGCGGACAGCAGTAGCAGCCAGGGAAGTCCCACGACGACTGGGAGTTCCAGGAGTACGAGAATGACAAGGATTACAGAGACACCATCGCTGCGTATGGAGACGGTGACCAAGCCTGTGGACGTGCCGGCGCAGTCTATACAGCGACGTGTGAGAAAAAGAGAGTTGACATTGCCAGAGGAGATTAAGGCTGCTGCCACCAACGTGACGACGTCGAGTAGAATGTACAAGAGCAAGAGACTGGGGTCGTCTCGAGCGGGAACGTCGCCGACGTCGTCGTCACCAGAGATTTCTCCGCGTTCCGCCCGTTCCGCGCCATATAAACGAGCCCCTTCAGTGGCTACGACGACGCCGACTGCGTCTGATGGAAACAGCTTTAACAGCAACAGCAGCACGGGAAGTGCTCGAAGTATGCGCAGTCTGCATAATGTGACAGGGCGTCGGATAAGTAGTAGAAGCAGCAGTGACATCGACAATATTGACGTCAGTGCCAGGACAAATGTAGGAAATCATCGAGGAACAAGCCCCACTGGACGACTAGAACGAGAACTTAGCGGCCTTCGACGAAAACTGGACTCGTGCATAGCGGATACCGGTGCGCGGTGGTAAAGGATCAAATTTGTCGGAAGAGGCAATGGAATGTTTGACGCAGTGAATTATACGACGAGATGCACTCATTTCTGCATCTTGTCACGGACTGCTAAGCTTTTCGATGTGGAATTTACGCCTTGGGACCCATTTCTCCCGTTAGGCAGTGAGTGACACAACTGGAAAATTCACGGCAGAGTGGCAAGTGGTGAAAGGGAAGGAGACTCATTACTCTCCTTTTCTTTATTTCGATTGGGCCACGACTTCAGAGACTCATTACTCCCTGAGACGCTATTTTCTATGGAGTATTGTTGGCTAAGGATTTCTGGGTGTAGTGTTGCCGAAGCCAAAACAGACCGAACCTAAGTCATTTCAGCAAGCTCAGTTGATACGGGGCTCATTACCCTCGTTGAAGCTGTAGATCCTGAAGTGCTTTGAGTGAGGTTGCGGGTGTGGTGTGTATTCTTAGTAGTCAACGAGGACTCATAACTCCTTGTCGATCGCTGCGTTTGCCACCTGCTCGTTTCTGTTATTTGCCACGGTACCTGCAGTTAGAAGTCTGAGTCTTGCAATACGCATGAGTTTGGCCCACACTACTCGATCTTCGTTCTCGCTGACACATTCAAGATTTCCACACACTAACGATGGAAGGAGGTTAAGCAACGGGTTTTTCGATGACCTTATCATACAACCTGGTAACAAGTTAGCGCTCACGCGATGAAGTATGTGTAGATAACGTATCGCGGCGAACACAATAAGGGTATTTATTGAAACCAGCAATGATTAAGCGTTTTCTCTCTATATGTTGATCCACATCTTGATACAGGAATGAAAATCGGGTACAACAAGCGAAGTGTGTCAGGTTCATTGATGCTTGTCAGTTTTCTCGTTCGTAGCTAGCGTTTCTTTTTACTTCCACTCGACACCTGAGCCTTCTCCATCATCATCAGCGCGGGGGTGGTCCTCATCCTCAAGATATTCCATGAGTTCACTGGTGCCAAACTTGTCCATGTATTCGTCCTCATTCATGTCGCCATAGACGCTGTGCTTGTCGTCCACCATATTCTCCCAATGGTCCTCAAGCGCCAAGATCCGGCGCGTGTCCGCACGCATCAAATGCACCACAATGTTGTTGCAGTCGGCGATCATCCAGTCGTCACACTCTCGCCCTTCCACTCCATAGTCAAAGTCATCGACAATCTCTCTCGCCTTCATGGATTTAATCATCAGATCAGCCATACGTCGCATGTGGGCCTGAGATCGACCCGTGGCAAATACCATAAAATCGGCCAAACTGCTCTTGCCGGCCAGGTCCACCGTGTACACATCAATGGCTTTTTCGCGTTCTAGAGCCTCCTTGACCTCGTCAATGGTCAAATAAGTCTGCGGAATGGGCGGAATAAGGTCCGCATTACGGTTACCGACATCAGGAGCCAGCCACTCCATCTCATCGCTGGTATTTTCATTATTTTCCATGGCGTCGCCCTCGGGAAAGTTACGAGGTGCATCCAAGTCGCAATAAAGCGTCACCAGTTCGTCGTACGCTTTGGCGGCGTCGACCGCCGTCCAGTAGTCGCCACCACTGATAACATGGTTCTCGATCTCGAGTTCGGCGCTGTATTTCTTCACCTTTGTGGCGTCGTATACTACGCCCAAGTACTCGGTGTTCTCCGTCTCGGCAGCGTGCGTATCGGCGTCATCATGAGACTGGGAGAAGTAGCGGATGGACACACTTTGAAGAGGACGCAGGAAAGGCGTGATGGGCCTAGTAAGCTGCAGACGAGCGCGAGACGCGGCAATGCGCGGCGCGGAGGACGCCGCAGTGCGAAGAGCTCGGCGGACAAGGTGCGACCGCATGTTCGAGTGGCAATGGCAAATTTGCGTGGTGAGGACGCATGGGAGAGTCACTTGAAGAATGTATGCAGATAGCGAAAATTACATATCTAACCATGTGTGATTTTGTACTACATGTACAAAACGGAGCTCAAAATTCTACAGGTTTTGATTCGGAACGACAACATACGGCCAAGCAGTCGTCGACATTATCCGCCAAGGAGAACGCGGCTTCATTTCAGTCCGTTGCGTTAAGTTCCGCTGGTTCGTAGTCTTAAACTTGCAATCTCGTCCTATTGCCTGCCCTCGATGGTAATCCGGTGGCTGCAGTCGCCATGGTGCCACTCTATTTGCCGCATGAATTCCAAACTTTTCAAAATTTAGACTAAATTCTGTGTGGAAATTGTACTGTACCATGAACACCAACATATCGATGAAATATTATGCATTTTCTCCATCGGCTTAGCTTTCCATTGTAAACAGCATGGAGTTTGTAGGTTTCAACCTCCGTGAGGGAAGTATCCTTGGATGTTTTTGAGAATCTTTGCTAATCCAAGTTGCAATGACCTGCACAATAATGGATTTTCACCCAACGAGTTCGCTTGGACTGGAATATGTGTAAACTTATAGCACTACCAGTTAAACACATGTGTGTTTTTGAAAGATGAACGTGACTCTATTGAAATTAACAAGCTATGCATATCGTAAGGCGGACCTCCTTCATTGGGAGACTCCGTCCTCACTAGAGTCGTCCGTATCTTTTCACATGCACAAAAGGTGTTGTGGTTTGCTTACAGCTTAATTGATCGAGTGAGTGGCGTCACAGGCTGGCTGTAGTACCCGCTGGGGGACAGATCACCGTCGTTGCGGCGCTGACGGATCTTGTAGGCAGTGAAACCCGCAAGAGCAACGACAGCACAGACGGCGATGACGATACCAGCAACGGCAGCAGCACCGACACCTCCCGTTGCGGCAGTCGAAGCCTCATCAGTGGCCGTGGTCGTGGCGGCGTAGGACGTGGTAAACGTCTTGGTAGACGATGAGGAGGCAGTCTGCTGCGACTCCTGCTGATTTTGCTGCTGCCACGTGTAGTCGTCGTCATGGTTCGAAGACGTGGTCGTCTCGGTCTTCGTCTGAGTTCCAGTTTTGGTGCCAGCCTTGGTAGAAGCCTCAGTCTGTGACGGGGTTCCAGTCTTCGTCGGGGTCTCGGTAGCAGGCACCTCTGTGGTCGGGCAAGGCGTCACAGCCTCAGTCGTAGGCACCTCCGTCGTCAGGTACGGCGTCACAGCCTCAGTCGAGGGCAATTCAGTCGTAGGACACGGCGTCGGAGACTCAACCGATGGCACTGCGGTGGTCGGGCATGGCGTAGGAGCCGCGGACGACGGAACGCCAGTGGACGGCACTTCAGTCGTCGGCAAAGGTGTAGGAGCCTCGTTTGAGGGAACCTCAGTCGTAGGACACGGCGTCATAGTTTCGGTCGAGGGTATTTCAGTCGTAGGCGTGGGAGACTCCATAGACGGCACGTCAGTGGTAGGGCACGGCGTGGGAGCCGCCGTCGACGGACCAGCAGTGGTCGGGGCAGGCGTCGACGTCTTAGTAGCTTCAAGCGTCTTCTCCGGGCATGGCGTAGTAGGCGCCGGGGTCGACTCCGTCAAAGGAGTCGTGGGGGATGCAGTTTTCTTTGTCTCAGTCAACGTCGGGGAGGGTGTGGGCTTCTCCGTCTCCGAAGTCGTCGGGGTTGGCGTCGACTTGTCGGTGGTCGTCTTGGTCGGCGCTGGGATAGGGACCTTAGTCTCAAGACTTTCGATCGTGGTCGGAGCCGGAGTTGCCATCTTTTGCGGAGAGTCGAAGATACAGCCCCAGGCACCAGTCTTGATCTTCACGCATACGGCGTCCTTAGGAGCCACGCAAGTGCTCGAGTTCGTGTAGCTGGAGAGCGTCTCGTGGCAGTCCTGCACGGCGATGTCGCCCTGCATGGGACACAGGGAGCCGGCCGGCGAGTCACCCGAACCGCTGCAGATCGGTCCCTCAATGCAGTAGGTCGCATCACCTTCCACAGACACATCGATGCACGTCTCCGTCTGCTTCGTCGTAGCGGCAGGCGTAGCACTAGGTGTTGTAGCAGCAGGGGTAGCACTAGGCTTCGTAGCGGCGGGAGTAGCGCTGGGCTTCGTAGGGGCGGGAGTAGCGCTCGGCTTCGTAGGGGCGGGAGTAGCGCTCGGCTTCGTAGCAGCGGGAGTAGCGCTAGGCTTCGTGGCGGCGGGAGTAGTGCTAGGCTTCGTGGCGGCGGGAGTAGCGCTGGGATTGGTAGCCGCGGGCGTGGTGCTGGGCTTGGTAGCAGCAGGAGTGGCGCTGGGCTTGGTAGCAGCAGGAGTGGCGCCAGGCGTAGTCGCAGCAGGGGTGGCGCCTGGAGTCGTGGTCCCGGTCGAGGTAGAAGAGCCCGACGAACCCGAAGTGGTCTGAGTCGTCGAGTGTGATCCAGTCGTTGATGCGGTGCCCGTGGTAGTCGTCGAAGCGCCAGATCCAGTCGTCACGGTTGTAGTACTAGCTCCTGAACCGGTCGTGGTTGTCTTAATCGACCCACCGGATCCCGTGGTCGTCGTCTGAATGGCGCCACCCGAGCCAGTGGTGGTGGTTGTGGTCGATTCGCCGTTCGAACCGGTCGTCGTGGTGATCGTCTCACCTTTCGAGCCCGCGGTAGTCGTCGTTTGACCCGTGGTCGTTGTCGTGCTTCCGCCAGACGTCGTCGACGTACCTGAGTTTGTAGAGGTCGTGGTAGAGTTACTAGAGCCAGTCGTCGTCTTGGTAGTCGATGTCGTAGAAGCTCCCGATCCAGTGGTGACAGTCGTCGTCGTAGCACCCGAACCAGTCGTGGTGGTCTTAATGCTACCGCCCGAACCCGTAGTCGTCGTCTTTATGGTATCGCCCGATCCGGTGGTCGTCGTGGTAATTGTCTCGCCGTTCGAACCGGTCGCAGTCACAGTCGAGCCCTCTCCCGACGAGATGCTTCCCGTCTCAGAACTCTGTGATGAACCCGTCGTCGAGCTCGATCCAGAGACTTCCACCTCCGCTGATCCAGACGCGGCCTCCGATATCGTTTCCGAGACATTGGCAGCGGTCGTCGTGGTCGTTGTCGTGCTGCTCGTGGTCGTGACAGCCGACGCGTTCTTGGCGCTCTGTACCGTGGTGCTTGTCGTGTTCGACGCCACATACCCCGTATCCACAACCGTAGTGGACGTCTCATCGTTGCCCGAGCCGCTCGTCGACGTGACAGTGATGTTACCCAGTGCCTCCTGCGTCGAGCCAAGGTCCGACTGCACCTTCTGGGTGTACGACTTGCGGATGTACGTGACCTTACGGGTAGTCACGCGCTTGTACGACGTGCGGATGGTCTTGATCACCGTCGAGCTAGCGAACTTCAAGCTCGAGGCCGAGTACGACGTCGAGCGCACGGCCATCTGTAGCAGCCCCGAACGCACCAGATCCAGTCGCTGGCCACATTCGACACGGTTCGTGATCAAGTTCTTGTCCGTCACAAAGGTGGACGTGAAGTTGGACAGCCCGTAGACGCTGTCGAACGTGTAGCATTCCAGCAGCTTCATGTGTGTCGCCACCAGGTCCAAATTGCCCTCGAAGCGAGTGTACAGACCGTTGTACGCGGTCTGCAGCCACGCCCAGTAACTGCCCGACGTGGCCACAGACGCCGTAATATTGCGAGCTACCAATCTCGTACCCACCGTTACGTTCATGACGAGGTTAGACGTGTTGGAATAGGTCGCGTCCATACGTGCCGACGTGCTGGACGTGGTCGAGCTGGAGCGCGACGAGTAGTTGGCGTTCACGATACCATTGTGCTTGGTCGTGATCTCGCCGTTGGTGTAATACGGTGTGTAACCCGTGTAACCGTTCGTCAGTAGAGTACCCTCACTGTAATCCACGTTGTCCGTACTGAAGTTACCCAGGTATGTGTACCCGTAGCTGCTCTTGAGCTGGCCACTGGTCACCGTAGACTTGGCCGAGGACGACGAGGTACTGTTCGATTTGGTCACTACCTTGGTCACCTTGGTGGTCGTCACCTTCTTGCCGTTCACGATCTTGGTGGTCTTGGTCGTCGTCGTCTTGGTCGTCGTTTTAGTCGTTGTCGTACCCTTGACAGCAGCGGCGTTCAGCGACGTGTACGAAGCCGCGAAGGCGCGGTTGAAGCCCGTGCACACGTCATTGTTGCTTAGGATCTGCTGACGCAGCATCTCTGGCAACTGGTACGTGTACGAGTAGTCTCCGAGCTGCTGGATGTCAGCGTAGTTCCAGTTATCACTACCCACGTAGCCAAAGTACTGGCCGAGCGTCGGGTGCTGCGAAGCGTCCACGACTTCTCCGTCAACGGTAATCCTCATGATGATGGCGGACTCGGCATCAACACCATCCACACCGCCGCAGGTCTGTGTGGCGTTGGTGTACGCCTCAAGCGACTCAACGATCTGGTCGTACGTGAGCGGCGCGCCGATACGGCACAGGTGATACACGTGCAAGTACATATCAACGGCCGAGTACCACGAATAGTACAGCACGTCATGAGCCGCGGCAGCCGTGGAAAAGGCACCGCCGATGGCATCCAGCACCTCGTTGTGCACGCCGTACTGGATCCCATCCAGGAACGACGCGTAGTCGCCCGAGGTGGCCACGACGCTTTGGAAGGTACCGAAGCTTGCGGCGCTGGGCACGGGCTTGCTGGTCAAGTCGTCGCGTACGATAAAGCCGCAATTGTCATCATCGTCGCACGACTCTTCGAAAGGAGCACCGCTCACGGCGTAGCCGGTGGCGTCCACGCCATGAAGCGTCATCGTCGTTTCGTCCGTCGAGTTGGGCGCGCCACCGATGGCCTCAAAGATGCCACTGCACTCGAACATGTTGGCACACTCGCCGTTAACGGCCTGGACGTAGGCCGTGTGCACGTCATAGTAGGGCAGGGTGAGACAGGCGAAGCGTTCGTCCAGGTCACGCAGATAAGACTCGTAGGCTAATAATAGCCGGCGATGCCAGCTGAAGAAGGCGCAAGAATATTCACCCTGGGCCTGACCCAGTGAGTCAGCCGCAATGGCCGCAAAGTCGGCCACGCCGCCGTCGGCGATAGCCATTGATGTGGCTTCGAGGTACAGCGCCTGCTCGTCGGACGTGAGCGCACCCCAGGGTTTACGTACGCGCGCTGAGCCACAGAACTCATTACCTCCCGGTAGACCCGTCACGTTGCCTGCTGCGCTCAGGATGGTCGGGTAGTACACGTCTGTGGTGGTAGTCGTCGTCTGCGCGGCCGAGGGCGCGACCAGCGCCGCTCCCAGTGCCGCCAGTGTGACCGAGAGTCTCATGGCGAGGAGAAGTCGATGATAGAAGTGTGAGAAAGCGCACTTACTCACTCCTCGATGTCGATCGTCCTCTGTGGTGAGAGGCCAGTTACGGAATGAGCCGACTGGCCCATGCATACGGATATGCGGCCGTCGTCTTTTGGTGGATATACTGGGGCAAATCAGTTGGTCCTAGGTTGCGATCGACGGGCGACGGCGAGACTTGTGCTTTGTATGTCGCCGCAGTCTCTTTGGCATGGCTTCCATTGGCGCAAAAATTGATAAGTGGCACACTTGGACACCAGAAGCGCCTCGTCTGCCGGCGAGGAAGGATCGCCGAAGTGGCGTGCGAACGTCTCCAACTCGGAGATCAACTTGTCCCGTTGCCTAGGTACATACAGTATACAATGTACATGTAAGCATTACTCCATTGCTTGCTGCCGCTGTGGCAAGATATAATACTCCTCCATTACCGAGCTGTGGCTGCGTCGCCGCAGTCTAATGAACTAGCGCGTTGAAGCGAGTCCATCTGTCTGACTGAACTGCGAGTGGATGTTCGGCAAACGGGCCGGACAAGGCTGTCCCAGCACGCACGCCTCGGCGCCTATATTAAACGATCAGGCGAACGCCGTGGCTCCGAATTTCGATGCGATCCTAGAGAGCTGCGGTCCTACTCTAAGAGCTGAGGGCTTCAGAGAAGCGAAAAGGTCGGCAAAGTGCCGCCGACGTTCTGAGTGAGTCGTAGCTCATGGAACGTGGCCGGTCCCTTGACAAGTTATCGGCGCAGTTGGATCTCCAGGCCGGTCCGCTGCAAGCCAGCCTGGGTACGAGATTAACTTGAGTCAAGTGGCGGGCAAGTTGTCGCTGCTGCTGGCCTGCTCTATCCTGGAAATCGCTTTTTCTGTTGACGGCTCTGTATTTTTTCTAGCTTACAAAATTTAAGAAAAAACGAAGCAGGTGGCTTCAACATCTTTTTTTTTTTGATGTACATCAGCATCCGCAATGCTCGTGATCGTCACATATTTCCATGCCAACTTGGCATGAGGCCACCCTAAAAGACAACGCGATACATGTATAGAATTATGCGTAAGGAAAACTCCATGGAGCTACATTGCTATCGTTGGCCCTGGGACAGTCAGCCGCTGCTTCGAGGCATGCAGCAGCTGGACTTCCCTTACCGGTACTGCCGCCGCCGTCTTTGTCGTCGCCACGTCGCGCGTGGTCCCAGCGATTTGCACGGTGACTCGGCCGAGGAGATCCACTCGCTCACTTCAACGTCACGGATCGCAGAAATCGGCTGCGGCGCCTGGCCTCATTTGTCCACAAACGGGGTATCGGTGTCGGCGGCATTGAGCGGAAGCCTGGATCAATGCTCCATAGATAGATATGGATACAACCCGTGACGAGAGAGACTGTGCTAGACAGCTCGCGGATGGAAGGACGCCCGTGTTGCCCGCTCGCGGTGAGCTCTATGCGGCACTATACCAGACGGCAAAAACATCCGAGTGCATCCTAACGTGGGGCGCTCTTCAGCAGCCGAGCGTGACAGCTCCTGTCAGTGCATAGCCCGCCTCATACGCTGCATCCCTACACGACGTGGCAATTAGCAAAAGGGGCGAGGCATCCTATGGATTCACACGCATAACCTTCACTATAATCCAGTTCGCAGTTAAGGTCGGGAAACCGCGAAGTATCCGATGCCACACAAGATTCTGCGCCAGTGTTCCGCTCAGCCGACTACCGGTATAAAATACCGGTACTGAACAAGTACACAGCATAATATTCACAATACATAGCTGAATAACTTAAGGTTGGCTTATTCCTAATAAATAGCACATTTCTGCTTTGCATTCTCCAAGAAAGCATAAGACGACTGTTAATAAATTAATATATTTGTCCTTTCGTCTCTCAGAGCATCCGGATAGCCTTTGTTTCGGATCAATAAAAGTACTTAAGCAATCATCGAGTGAGTATGTACTTCATTATGGCCCAGACGCACAGGCTCGTCCAACTGCGTACTTTTGGTCTTAGGAAAGGGAGGAAGGGCCCAAGACTGGCTACAGCAAAAGGATTGGCCATATCCTGAAGCGGCACCCCGACTTCGTAGCGACAATGATGGCCAGCGGTACCAACACTGGATCCTCGTCGGCTACTATTGAACAAAACGCTCATACTTTCTTCTACGTGCTTGAGTGGAATAATACATGCACCTTAACCTCGTTGTTGTGCGAGGGCTTCATTGGGCGAAGTACACCAACTTAGAGCGCATATCGACGGAGCTCTACTCAATATGCCGGATTTGTAGTTCGACAGGTCTATCCAATTTAAATTCCTGGGGCATTTCAGTCGGAACACCGTCCCGCATTTTCGAAGTTCCGAGCACATGGGCGCGCTCACGTTGTTCCTCGCTTGGGGAAGGGGAAAATAGTAGTAGTTAATTTGGCCTTCTATTTGAGTTGTTTATACAAGCCTAAACTAGCAAATCAAAGAGATCTGCTCGTCTTCCTCAAAGCTTTTACCCCGTTCTTTCCTTCGGCCCTGCATGTGGTGGATGTGTCATATCCGATACAGTGGATCCTCTCTGAGGTTATGTTCGGTCTATCTGGGCCTTCATGCCAAGGCGAGTATGTATCTGGAATATTGTGTTCACTCCGGGGAGGGGAAGCATGCGCACAGAATCCCAACTCCTCTGCACGTTGGTGGTTTAATGGGAACGCGAGGGGCACACCAGGCCTGATGCCCCTTGGTGTACTTTAGTAAATTGAACACGTGGAGGGTCACCAGGCCTTTCGTGCTTGGTGCTTGTACTTCTCGAGGGGGAGGGACCCACCGTGTCCGCGCGTCTTGGTACTTGGTTCTTCGTGAGCGCTCCGAGAAGTATCGTGTCCTCGGGCGTCTTAGCGATGCTTTTTTCTTGATGCGAGGGGTCCGCCGGCTCCGTCACAACGTGGTTGAGCTTGGATACACGCGAGGGTCACCAGGCTCCGCATGCGGCAGCGCAGTAGAAACGTTTTAGTGACAATCGCCTAGCACAGTGCTGCTTGCGGCCATAATTGGCGTACAGGAACACCTCATCTCTATTTCTAGACCCCACTTGGGGGCACTTCGCATCTGAAAAGAGAGATCTTTCAAAGAGGAGCTGAAGGTATGAGAGCGGCTAGCTGCAGAGCAATTATAAAGGCCATGGAAGTAAGATCTGAACCCTTCTCATCTCAATTTTCCGTGCGGATATGCATTACACACATATTGTACTCAGACCATCATTCTAGTCGGTGATTCGGTGGTTAGGACCCCCCTTCCCAGTCGCAATAAAAACAAAGGGCCCAGGAAGCAGGAAGCAGGGGATCAGCGCAGCAGCGGCTGTTGTCTCGTGTGCCCGTGCTACAAAGAAACAGGATTGCCAGGACCGCTACAATGCCTCCAACGCGCGCACGCTTGCGCTCGCGAAAAACTTGAGCGCAAGCGAGTTCAGCGCTCATAGTAACAGCGACGCACACTCACAGAGCCCGCCACAAACAGTAAGGCAGTCAGCCAAAACACGAGCAGGAAGGGGCGTAGGGTGTCTCGTCAATCTGCGAGACGTGGGCGTGAGCAGACTAGCGGCGAAAGCAAACTTACCGCCGACGCTCCCCTCGCCTAAATCGTAGGCATCGACATCGCGATGTGGTATCCTTGGAGGGATCTCAGTTTGACGACGAATCAAGCAGCTCAGAAGACTCCATTACGATGGAAGCCCCCCCCCGCGCGCTCGTCGACTGGCGTGGGCGACGTCAATGATGGCGATACCGGGGCTATCGTTGCTCTGGATGACGATTTGCGTTCCTGGGCATGACGTGAGGATTTTCCCGAATTGGGACACCCTCGAAGCCTTTTTGAAGACGTACAGCCGACGCACATTCCAGGTATGGTAACACAGTTTGAAACTGTGCACCACGGAGGGGTTGGACTGCAGAACTGATGGTTGGTATCTTCTTTAGAGCATTACTTTTCTACAGATCTACTCCGTGCGCACAACTACTCCCGTGCACAGGCGGAATGCACGGATACATGCAAACCGATCTTCGTGTAAGAGGATTCTAGAGGATCTCAAGTTC
This sequence comes from Phytophthora sp. 'mugwort', assembly GCA_033558025.1. NCBI lineage: Eukaryota > Oomycota > Peronosporomycetes > Peronosporales > Peronosporaceae > Phytophthora > Phytophthora sp. 'mugwort'. The sequence goes on along the minus strand of JAUCEF010000004.1, from coordinate 1,261,182 downwards.
TACAAAAGGACGTACATTTGCACGTACGCTGTTGTTCCTCGTGAAAGTACAAGTCGAGAGTCGCGGCCAAATCAATGCTCGATAAGAATAGGCTGCGAATCACAGATATGCTCTATTTGGTTAGTTGGCTAGCGTGGCTAATGTCGTTTATCTTCGTCTATCTAGATAAATGCATTTGTTCAGGAAAACGGCGACTGGGAAGTTGTGGTAACGATACAGAGCACGCTGACACTCACAACCATGACGTCGGCGCACATGTGTACATGTCATACCATGAAGCACGACAGGTATCCGCTGATGAGGGTTTAGCGTCCGTTCAGACTCTTCATCAGGCTGGAGCAAAACGAAAGCGGATTTTGGAGTATATCACCGAGTCCACAATTTTGAACCGATCATGAAGGGTGTCCACAACATTCTGGACAGGCGGAAGGGGGAAAGTTACGCTTTCCTACCATTGAGGAGAGAATTCGAGCGATTCTCGAGGACTTCGCTTCGCAGAAAGGAAACCTGGCACGCGTCCGCAAATGAACATGTACGTGAATATCAGATCCCTTTTGAATCACTATGGATTAATTGTTTACGTTCTTCTTGTGTAGAATGTTGTCCAGTGCATCTCTATTCAGTCAGCACATATGATGAGTATGTTTGAGCATTTCTCCGAGGTGCTTCTTATCGACGACACCGACGATACGGACTCCTCCCATTACTAGCTTCATGATTCACGATACGATGGGAAAAGGGCAGAACGCACAGGTTCATAATTGATCGATTAGCTGGATTGAGTATCAGTCTTAGACTGTGTGGCTTTGATCCTAACGTTGGAACTGGTTGACCTCTGTCCTGATCTCTGTCTGTGGCATTGCCTAGTCGAGAACGAGCGGAAGGAGACGCTACGGTTCGGCAATTTAAGGAAGGAGGCCAAAGCTATGACTCCGTCGCTGTAATTATGATTGATAATGACTTTAATTGCTGGAGGAGTTTCCAAGCGCGCGCATACTGGTTTGCCACTTCCATGTGGTTAAATATTTGCATGAGGAGTTGTCGAAGGAAAAGCACAACATGGATGCATGAAGTGGCTGGCGCAGATTAGTGAGTGCGCCAACAGAGGCTGCAAATAAACACGTTCGATGCCTAGAAGGCTGTTCTACAAGTGGAGGAAAATAAGCGTATGTGGTTTGCGTACTTTGACGCAAACTGGACTATGTGCAAGGACAGGTGGAGCTCAGTATATCGCGGCAACGTTCCGCATATGGGAAACCAGCCAAACAATAGGTGGGTACGAATCAAGAGGTCCTTGTTGTCGGTTTAACTCATGGTTGTGTTCATTTATTTTATTAGACTTGAATTGAGCTGGCAAAAAAACTAAAATCGCTTGTGTCGATCCACGACGCTTGATGACTGCGTTGTCTCTATTTTGTTTTGGCAGACCGTAAACGAAAAGCTATGTGCTTGACGTGTGAATCGCATTAATGTATACTCGAAAGCCGAGTATGACAACGAGATGAACCAACTTCGAATACTGTGTCACGCAATGCTGTGGAGCTCGCGAAGCAGCAGTATTATTTTGCGCTGCTTTCGACGACAAAGTATCGCCAGCATCCGTTTGTCCCTACGTGATGATGCAGTACACGACGGCGAAAGAAGATGATTTAACGGAGGAGTACATGGCGAACCCGGCAGACTGGACGTGTTCCTGTATCTATCGAGTGACACGACTATTGCCGTGTCGGCACATCGTATATTACAGGAAATAAACCGGGTGTAACCAAAAACAAAAGTTGGTTCCTGAGGGCATTCTCCACCCGCGTTGGCTTGTCAGGAACTACCGACAATTGAAACACGTGACGATTGATGTGAGCGATGACGTTCTACCGTACGAAGACCGACCCTTCCACGTCTATCTCAAGGAATCAGACGGAGAAGTTCAAATAATTATTTTCTGTGGGAAGACAGATCGCTGACGTTGGTAGTCGGTGAGGTACGGCGACTCACTCTAAACTGAACGATACGTTGACACAGTTCCTGAACGTGGATAAGGAAGGCAGCCGCCCTACTTTAATGATTCCTAACTCCATGCGGAGAGCCCTACCGAGACTCTTACCGATACAGTGCGGCAGACCGAAACAATGACAGAGTCAGAAATTGTGGTCGAGACGGAAACATTGGCAGAGTCGGAAATTGTGGTGGGGGCGGAAACATTGGCAGATCCGGAAACTGTGGTCGAGACGGAAACTCTGGTCGGGACGGAAACTGTGGTCGGGAAGGAAACTGTGATCGAGTCGGAAACTATGGTTGATCTGAAACTGTGATTGATTCGGAAACTATGGCGGGCGACGATTCAGCTAGAGACGTGCTACCAGAGCGTGCTCGTCCAATTTGGACGGTCTCGAGGACGACGAAGAAGCCAGGGCTGGTTAAAGTTACAAAAGCAGCCTGTAAAAAGGCGGCAAATTCAGGCATGGAGAAAACTAATCGGCTCGTAAATGCTGTGGCGTCTGGGATTGTGCCGTCTCTGGCTCTTGTACTGAAGCTACCGAGCGCTGGCGTAGCCTATCAGTATACTGACGCGCTGAGGGCACTGGCAATTCTCCAGAAGTCGAAGCGAGCCAAAATCACTGCGTGTGAGCGGCGAAACAACCCCCCGACCGATGCAGCGACAGTTATGAAGGTGTTACCAGTGCATAGGATTGAAGCGTGCCAAACCCAGCTCGCCTTATTCCAGAACAGGTGGTTCAGCGGTTACGAGCGCTCAATAGTGCAAGCTGACGTTACGCTGATCACAGGACGAATTACTTCGATAAAGCGATGCTGAAAGCAATGAGATCGTGGCATACCGTTATCGCCCACTTTGATGGCATTGGCGCTGCCATAACATGGGTCAAGAACAAAGAAGAACGTCGTTGGAAGCCAAACGAGCCCACATTTAGTGCTGTAGCTATGAATGAGGCCACGATGGAATATCGTTTAGAAGCTGTTAGTGCTAGGAGATTTTTACTAGGCCACGTCGCTGTGCGGGAGAATTATGCTTGAAGGGCCATGCATGGACCTAGCTGTACGCGCAATAGCTGACCGGTTTAGAGAAAAAGCCCCAGTATTTACGCTCCACTCAGATATCCTGCGCTATCCTGTGATCGACAAGGACATGATTAAGAACTAAGACGAATGGGAAAAGCTGAAAAGCGCTGCAATTAAGATGAACTTGGCGGAAGTGGAGGTGGAAAACGGTTCAGGTCAAGCAACATGCCAGATCAAGTCCACTGAAACCCCCGAAGCGACGAAAGGGCTGCTATTTTTTTTTCAGTTATCAATTGCAGGTTGAACCATTGGTGTGTAATGGCGGTGGACTTCAACAAAACTTTAGTCACTATCTACGATCCGCAGGAAACTGGCAACAGGTTTGACTCTCTGAAGGCTTACCGTAAGGCGAAGCTGATCCCACTACTACCGAAACCGATCTCGTCCAAGCGACTCTGGATGAGGCGCATGAAATGGCTACCACAGCTTGACAACTACAATTGTGGTGTGTTCGTGATTCTATTCTTTGAGCGTGCTCTATGCGAAGTGGAGCCCACTGACCTCGGGGTAATGCGAAGTAGTTCTTTCAGTATCGATACCTTAGCATCATTTAACTTTAATCTGATATGTCATTTTCTTTCCTGCCTTACTACATAATTGTAAGAAAACTACGTTTCAGCGTTCACAGGAGAATGCGATTGATGAACTCATTTTGCTGCCTCCATCGTTTCGTCCCAAATCATATTAGCGCAAATCTCTTAAGCAAGAATCTCGTTAGGTTAGCGCTTTCGGCGCTCGATTCACATAACGTCTTTCGTATGGCTTCAAACCTTTGCGCAATATGTAGGTGAAATATACCAGTCATATGGTGCTGTGCATTTACGTTTAGTATAAACGGAGCCGCTTGACGACCTCAAGGCGCTAGAACTCTTTGCCGTAAGAACACAACGCAAAAGTACTTATCAAAATTGGCATCTCCCGATGGCCCAGAGCCGGCATTCACTCTGTGATTCGGACATTCTTTTCAAGAAAGTGTCTCGTCTTTAGGGGGAACTGGTCAGCTTATGGAAGAATACTTACTGCTTATAATATAGGCTATCCAAACTAATGTACTTTTTATCGCACAAATACTGTGCGAGACCGTGTCGGACTGGGCGTGAAGGCGCTATTGTGCAGCGTAGACTGTGCAGGTGGCCTCTGTCCTGAAGGTATCCCGGAAACCACGTATGCCAAACGACGCGAAATAAAAGCGGGGAAGGGAAGGGGGAAGTGTTGTGCTCGGAATGGCAGCAATTTTCTTTGGCAAGTCATTTACGTGATATCGCAGATGGACGGGGACACGCCAAGTGGAAATATCGGAAATATGAGCCGGGTGAGATCGTAAGCAACAGGAAAACGGGGTCCTCTAAGGAACGCCCCTCCAGGTAGTGAGCTGCATGGACGAGAACAGGGCGGCAAAGATCGTCAAACCTCATGCACCTCCAGTTGTGTTTGCGGTGCTGTGGTCGTCATTACTCAGTCTCTGTTCATCAAGGGGTCGGACCCTCGCTACCCAATCTCCGGGAAAATGAGACATAATAGGTGCGGGATCTTCTGACTCGCAAAGAGAGGACCGGAGAAACAGGCAGCCAGCCCCGAAGGGAAAGACCCCAGTCTGACAATCACAGCAAACCGAGTCAGATAGCGATGAAGCCATGGTATCACCCTGGGATCCAGAGGACTAGATGGCGACGTGGCGGGTCGGTGGAGCATTTAGACGGTTTTACTATTCATCATGAGTATAGAAAGAATTGATATTCAAATTACGCGACGCAAATCCAGAGACGTACCCATCTCATTTATCGTACACTACGGGGAGAATCATGCGTTGAAGGATCACCAGGAACTGGTCGGTGGAGTCTCAAAACAGATGACACGGAGGAGAAGATCAGGCTCCTACTGCAAGAACACTAGATACCTGTGGTGGTATTACAACAATGGCGGCGACTGGTCCGGGAGAAGAATATGAAGGATGTACAGCGGAACGAGCCCCAACAAGGAAACGGGGGGGGGGGGGGCAACCAAGATTTGCAGGACCCAGGAAGCGATAGCAGCTATTAGTCCACGTGTTCACAGGCGCTAGAGGTCTTAACGACGATTAAAAGCACCCCCTATCAAGCCCAAGACATCCGAGGAGACTCAGGAGAAGCGGTCACACGTGGCAACACCCGACGAGCGCAAGTAGGAAGGTGTCGTACTGCTCAACGTTAACAATCTGACGGTCCAAAGAAAGGAAAGGGAATTAAAGGATGACTGCACTGAGATTACCACGCTCCTCCGTTTTCAGGAAGAGCAACCGCATCAAGGGGGTGGGGGGGCTGCCGACAGAAATAAAAAATGAAATCAGTTAAGAGCGAGTTGGTCGCCAATAGCGCGATGCAAAGTCCGCAAGCAGGTAGTGCGACTGCGGAATGGACAACAGCTGCACAGTTTGAACCCACAGTCTTGCTGCAACACGTTCAAACGTTTCGATATCCAGGGGAACTGCTATCGTCCTTAGACGATAAAATTATAGTTCGCTGGACAATTCAGTGGGTGGCATACTGTATCGTCGCGGGGTTGCGAGAATTGGAAAGAACCCGCTCGTCAGCCACAAAACCATGGTTTGATAACTGGATAAGGTCAACGCAACGCGGGCTCGCACAGTCCAGTCTAGCGTCATTGATCGACAACGCAGATGACTGGAAGCGTATTTGGGGGGAAGAAAAAGTACGCCACAAATGATATCCTGAAACTATGCGACCCGCGTAGACGAGTGAAAATGAACAATCATATCGTACAGAAGACAGAGCAAGGTACTACACGCAGGACATTAAATTCCAAATGGGCACGGAGGCGAGGCGGATGTCTACGGTATCATATACAAGACCTTGCAACTTCTGCAGTAATTAAGAAAAGTACAAACTAAGTGGATGGGGGTTTAACACGCAATATGTACGGGAATTTCGTGAGATCAAACAAAGCACCTGGCTCGCAAACTGGCGGAGAACACCTCTCCGCGGTAGACCACAGGTGTGGTGCATCCAAGAAACCCAGGTGGCGACAACAGAGAAAGATAATGAGTTAGAGTGGAAGTGGAGAAGGTTTGGAGACAACAACACAACCCGGACCAGAAACAAATGTCGTATTAGAGTATCTGGTCAGGCCACGCAGGGGGCATGGCGTGCTTACTGTCCGCGGACGGAGATCAATGGGCACAGGAATGGAGGATAATACCGGCAACGACAGGCAAATCGTGTTACAATTGAGGGCGAACGTGAATCTGGTAAGCATTTTTGCTCCGAGCAACAGACAGGAAAGGGAGTAGTTTTATGCGGAACTACACTTGGGATGGGGGCCACAAACCGACGATACGCGCAGGAGACTATAATAGTGCTCAGAATCCGCGCGTGGATCGACTTGGAGTACAGGCATCAAGGAGACCGGAGAGTCCAGCGCTAGCGAGTATACTACATACCCTGGAAATGGAGGACGCGTTAGAGTTAGTGGAGCCGGATGACGAAAGTTCGACGAATAGAACAATCATTCCACGAATTGGGCTGTGTGTTGCGGCAGAAAGCCGACTTCCGTTTTCACGTACCATCCACATGGTGTAACATCTACAATGGGGTGGAAAAAACATTACCGCCACCATCAGGAGGTGACCATACACGTACGGAAACGTGGCGGCAAATCTACGCAGGTGATCACCGAACGAACGCGGTTCCCGATAAAATCAACGGGTTTTGGAGGAGCTGATCACAGACCTACAGGACCATCAAATAGGTAAATTGACGACGACACAATCATTGTGATGTAGAGGTGCGAGAAAGCATTCGCTGTATACGACGAATCAGTCGAAAAGTGAAGCAGAGGCGAATTCAATACGCTCAGAAAATTAGAAGTAGATATCGCTGTAACCTACACGAGCGCAATGGCTTCATACACATCGAGAAGGTAGCATAATACGCAGAATTGGCAACCATCTAGAACGCACAACGGAAGCGCTTCGATGGAATTTCAAGCGATTCTCGGTTTAGAAACGATACCACAGGTAACGAAGACAAAAGCCAGGCATGGGCAACCATTCCCCAGGAATGCGGCTATAGCGGGTAACTTCGCGAGCACGTGGCGACCAATCCTTAGGGCCAGTTTCCGGATATCCTCAAGCGGCAAACTGAGAGCGGTGTTGGATGCATTTGTGGGCATACCGGACGGCAGAAAGGTGCCAAATGCCGAAAGCTGTGGTGATGATGATTTGGCCCCGTTTTTATCAGCGTCCAAGAAAAAGGACTTGCAGCAGATCTCAGCCGCCTCATACTGTCGCTGGACTTCAAAAAGGCGTATAATACAGCTGATAGGAAGCGCTAAGATATTTCGGGTTTGCGGATCGCGGGCTTGGTGCCAGATTACACGCTGGTCCCACGGCGGAGTTCGTCGTCAAAGGTATGCTGTCGAAGGCTATGCATATTAAATCCGGCATTCGTCAGGGATGCCTACTAGCGCCACTGTTGGTTTTAGTGGTGATAGAAAAATTGGGATTGGCAATGATGCAATGGCGTAACTACACGGTTTTGATGTGCCGAGCAAACCGAATATCAAGCACAGATTCTCGGCATTCGTAAACGGCTCCGCGCTTTCTTTGCGGCACGCACACCAAATGCATCTGGTGCTGCAGCTCCTCAAGGCATTCGGAGGACGCTCCGGCATCCAGCCAGCCAACAGCCAGATTATTTCTCTAAATCCTGTTGTGGACCTCAAGCGTACGCAGGCAACAAAGTGGCGGGGTAGCGGACACGACGAAGTGTCTAAGGATGATCGTGAAATGCAGTGGCTTATCAGACGGTCAGAGAAGTACGCCGAGACGTGGATGACGTGGGCGAAACAGTGGGTATACCGGGACCACAAGATAGGTATTTTTTAACACTACGAGGACAGGGATCGAGGCAACAGCTACGATCACACAGGACGCCAGAGCAACTCTGGCAGACGACAGTGTCGGTCAGATCGTCAAGCGTCTCCTTGGGGAGCTCGTCCGAAATGACGTACCCAATTCCTTGTGGAGTGGGTGGGAGAGGAGTAGCCAATAGGGAACCAATGGAGAATGCTCGCAAATTCCTGTCCTCATTGCAGACTTCGAGGCAACCCGGAGGAAGAAGCGGCGAAGAAGATGAGCAGTACTAAACGGGGGCTCAAAGGCCACCGAATTACAACCCCTACTATTGCTGCTGCTTCTTCAAAGTCTTTGACTTGGGTTTCTCACGGCGACACTGGTACCCCGGCTGCAGCTCGACGCAGCAGATCCACTTTACGTGCTTGATTCACTCTTGATAGCGGAGAGGCATGACGACCATCGGATGGTCATGCTTGGTGTCGTAGTCATCGAGCGAGATGAGTCGTTTTATCGGACCATGCGAGATCACGACGAAACAGTGTCCGAGGCCCTCTTCACCAGCATGATACTGCGTTGTTCTAGAACCACATTCTATTGGCTACCTTTCAAGCCAATCCGCATACACTCACCCCCTCCCTCTGGCAATCGCATCCCTTCAGTTTGCATTCCCGAAAACAAAACTTGCTCTGAGTCGTGTCGTCGCTGCATCGATTATCCGACCCTCTCGCCTCTCGCTGCCTCTCGATGGCTTGCTTCTTGGAGGCTTGGATAGGTCTTGTGATGGTGATGGTGCGTCCACTGCGTCAGCTCTTGAAGGGATGGCTTCTCTTCCAAGTAACGGCGCGGAGGCTCCAACGATCCCCCAACCGCTGGGCGCTCCTGATTTGCCACTCCTTGCGTCCCGCGTGGGTACAAGCACGCCTGCAGTCTCCTCCAGCTCGTCGGAGTCGGATGACTCGTCCGTTAGCTTGCTTGGGAGCCCCATTATCCCTGCGAAATCGCTCGAGAAGCAGATCTACGAGTTCCTCGTAGAGAATTCAGATGTAAAATCAGACGCAGAACCAACCGCCGCATCAGGTATGGTTACACTAGCCGGTTGGTACGGGTCTTACCGACGACAGTGATGACGAAAATATTCCGGCTCATCCGCAGCGCACTCGCTTGCTTCGCGGTTGTGAGACTTCGCACTGGCACCCGCCGTTGCCTGCGCCACCAGCTCGTCACCATCGACAAAACGCGCGAACCACTACGATCCAACGGCTCCGTGTGATTACGGTACTAAAGCTGGTATTGTGCGCTTGCTGGACGTCCATAGTGAGTCGCCACATCGGTGCTACATTGACCATTGGAAGGGTACTTCCTTGCAGATGAGCTGGGTTTGGGAAGTGCAGCTGGACAACACGACGAATCGGCTCATGATGTAACGCGTGCACGCTTGGAAGGCTGCCGACACCTCGGAGCCCATTACCAAGTGGGGCAAGGAGCATGATGTTGCGTCAAGCTGTGACTTCATTCATGGACGTTCTCCGGTCGGCGCTGTATTACCTTGGTCAGCCGAACCTGGTTACGATGGACATGTGGGACGCATTCGAACCGCGACTTCCTGAGATCGAGTACGGCGTGACGCGCTACAATGTCACGGAGTTCTTCAAGTTGATGCAGCGTCAAAGCGTGCCGTTGAACTACAATAGCTCGATGGTCTATTTTCTCTCGAGATCCAGTGCCAAGATCGATACGCTCCATGATTTCCGCAAGACGCTTGATGCTGGTGCCTACAGATCTAATATAAAGCAGACGTACGGCGGTTATGGAGGCCATGTGGCCTCCATCCGCCCGGACCGCGGGGGACGTCTCACTAGTTCTAACCGCCCTCCCCCAAACGCATATTGTTTAAGATATAGTTGCCTATCGGGTCCTAAATTTTGGCTCAACTGACCGCCAGGGGATCGCTATAGAATCTAGAAGGAGAACTAGCAGCGGAGGCAGCCCGCTTTGGTGCTGCAAGCCACCAGTAGTGGTCACTGCGGGCTTTTGGATATTGGGATATTGGAATTTGGGGGGTACCCTCCCACCCAGATAAAAGTAAGTCTTTTTGAGCAACTGTGAATTAAGGCAAGAAATGAAGCATGTGAGTAGACTACTTGTCGCCTAGTCGGTCACTCGAGCTGGCGGCGTACCAAGTGACGTGCTAAGCAAGCAAAAGAGAATTAGATACCACAACAACAGTAGAAGCCTAACAAGGCGTACCTCGAAGCCGTTTACTCGTGCGCGTGGGTGGTCTCGAGGGGGCACACGATGTCGCCCACGCGCCCTCTGGTAGCCCCAGATAGATACTTCGTACTGCAGCTCGACGTCGTGCATAATCTGGGCGCGAATTTGCTGAGCAGGCTCCCAAGTATGCTCCTCGAAACCGAGCCACCGGGCAAAGTAGAGCGTCACACCGTCAATACGGCCCTTGGTCCAAATTTGTTTAAGGTCGTATTCGTCGTCCTCCAGTCTAGCTCCCTCAGACGCGGCCGCCCTAAAGTGCTCACCACAGGAAATGATGTTGACGTCGTCATCATCATTGCGCTGCCATCTTGCAAGTGAACGGGACTCGGGGAAGCGACAATGGCAGCGCCGCCAACATGGCTGGACTGCTCACGAAGACGCTGGAAGCTGATGCGCGGCGACGAGGGGGGTGAGAGGCACCATGGCACATTGGTAGCTCGGCAACTGTGAGGAAAATGCGTGAATGAGAGCACGCGAGCGGCCTGTCGGTGGCATAAGCACATTAAATGGAATAGCCTCTATGATATAATAAAAACCGTAAGTATTTGTTACTACTCCGTCCAATAAATAAATAATAACCTGTATAAACGCATAAAAACGTTACCGGAACCGCTCACATCTTGGTTGTTGACTTGTTATAAACAAGGATAAAAAATCATTATCGGCGAAATCAGGGAGGGTAATTACATTTTTACGGCTGGACTGATAAAAACTTTGGGGTAATCCAAACCTTTGATCATTGGCTCACAGCGTGCGATGGACATTGTTAAAAGCTACCCACCGCAGTCCACCGCGACACACGTCGTTATCTTGGGGACAAAATGGGCTCATTTCGGTTTTTACAGCCTCAACACCAAAAAGTGTGCATGGCGGGCGAAGATAAGCGCTACGCCATAGTAGACGCTAATCTTCGACCGCCATGCACACTTTTCGCTCTCCGGTTTCTTCACCAGCACATACCGTCCGTCTTGTCGGCGATTCCGAAGCGTAGCCACCTGTTCGATGTGGTGGGCGTCCTCAAGACCCCATCTGGGATCAAGTCCTCCTTGTCGACGGCATCGTGTCGTGTTTTGAAGTGTGAAATGATCATTCACACTTCAGGTAAGACGCATGTCGAGCGCGTGCGCTGCCAGAAGTGCTCCAAGCGGCTTAAGACTCCGCTTATCACGCCCGTGTTTCGAGCTGCCTTGTCGCCGGCCAAGATTCGCGAATTCCAGCTGCTCTTCGCTCTCTGGTTCTATTCCTCCGGCATGCCCTTCCAGAAGGCAGAGCATCATACGCTTGTGGATGCCTTGCGAATTCTGACGCCGTCTGCCATCATCCCAACCGCCACCAACTGGCTACGGCGCTGCTCTACTGGAGCTACGACGCGTCTCGCTCGCGGATGATGCTTTTTCTGAAGGGAAAGAAGGTCGCCCGCACGACGGGTGGGTACACCGACATCAACGGGAAAGCCGTAATCACGTAGATGCTTCTCTTCGAGGACAAGGCTTTCTTCCTAAAGTTCGTCTACACCCGGATCCGACACGCACGACGCGCCATTCCTCACTGGCGAAATGTGCGCATCATGAGCAAGTTCGACTTCGTCACTGTAGCGGCTGTTGTTACGGACAACACGGCCACAAACCAATTGATTTGGTCGGCGTTGCAGCAGACGCAACCCAAGATATTTTCCATGGCTGTATTTCCCATGCCCTCCACCTGACAGGAAAGATCTGGTCGACAGACTGCCAGCAGCTGGTTCCTTTCCAGAAGAAGAGCCAATAACTTGGTTTTGAGTCGAATCGCCTGCAACACATGGAAGGTAAGCCAAATTTGGTGCTGCTTGCAGATACGCGCTAGGGTACTATCCAGAAGTGTTTTTCGACGGTGCTTGCTTTCGAGACGATTTTCCACGCGTTCGTTACCGCGCGAGGGTTTCTTCGTGGGCGGATTACGGATCAAAAAGCCAAGGTCGCCACGCGTATGACACGATTGTGGCAAAAAAAACTTCGTGAAGCAGCTGGAAAAGGCGACCAAGCTCCTTGAGGTTCTGTCGAAGTACCAGAAGGCTTTCGAGAAGAACTCGAACCCGCCGTCGGACGTCTACCACATGTTCATAACGCTCCCGGAAGAGCACAGGAAGATGGAAATGCCAATTTCGGAGTTGGGGAAGATCCAACAGGTTCTGGTCAAGAGCTTCAACTTCATCTACGATGATGTCCACAGTGTCGTCTACCTGATGGGTCCTCATTACTTAGGGAAGGGGACGGATGAAGGCACTCGGGAGAATGTACAGGACTTCATTGCGCAGTGGCACGGCGGCGACAGTGAAGATGTGACGGTCGTGGAGCTGGTCAAGTATCCGGCGGACCCGTGACACCTCTCTCGAAGCCAAGCTCATTCGCCGGAAGAAACCAACCGTTCTCCAGCATTGGCGCGGTCTTTCGCAGTTCCCGCTGCTACAGGATATCGGGCGAACTGTGTTTGCTTCCAGCTGTTCAAGTGCTGCGGCTGAGCACAACTTTTCAACGCACAAGTTCGTCCACTCCCAAGTTGTAACCGTCTCAAGGATACGTCCATCGAGAAACTGGTGTTTCTCTTATTCAACTCAAAGAAGTACGACACCGAAGATCTTGCGCTCTACGATCTGTTCGAGGACTTGACGAACGACAGCAGCGAGGGGGGAAAGACAATAATGACAGCGAATTCGAATATTACTGAGAGTAGGTCGGGACAATAGCAAGTGTATTCCTGTAATACAACTGGTCTCACCCCCACCTACAGTAACAAGACGCGTCACATTGTGATTCGTTGGCACTACGTGAGTGAACAAATGAAACGTGGCCTGATGGAGATCTACAAGGTGAAAGGATTTAAGAACCTTTCAGCAGACATGTTCACCAAACCGCTGCCAAAAAGCAACCTTAACCAATATTGACCAGCAGATCGGCACGACCAGTGAATTTACCGCCCGCTAGCAAATAGGTGTCGGCGCGAGCGTCGGAGAGGGCGTGTTGCGATGCAGCTCCTGTAGTCACCGTTAAGACAAGTTGAGCGACAGCGTTCTGTCCAAGACGAGGGACGAGGCCAAGCAAAGTTTTAAGAAGAAGACGCCAGGAGTCAACCGTGACCGCGTCGATCTCAGTGAGTTTGCATTGTACAGACTCAATATCGAATACGGCACGGGAGCAGCCTCAAGAGAAGGGAGGGCTGAGCAAGCAGGAAGCTATTTTTTTTTACATTTCACAGCTTCTCGTCACTAGCTCTGCTGCCTCTGTATTCATACAAAAAAACATCAGATGGCTCACCATCCGATATATTGTCTGACGATCCGGCATCCGGTGCTTCAGGATATACATGGCTCGGCCGAACGATATGCCGGATTCGCATACTAACGCCGGGGCGGGCAGCGCAACCATGAGTACATGCCGCGATAAAATGGCAACACATTGAGCGCTTTCAGTTGTACACAACTTGTTCCTCGTGCCAACACCCAACCTCCAACAGGCTGACTTTTGGTCTTCTTGCGCCTTGCATTGATCGAGCATATAAAGTAAGCCACCAAGTGTTTCTCCGCAGCTGTAAGGTGTAGCGGCGATTGCTTGACACGATACAAATCAGCCGGAATAGATCCAACCGGACGGATGGGACGCACTGAAAAACACCCGCGACGGTACATTAATCGATAGAATCCAGGCAGGCGATCCGATGCAGCAGCCTCTATTTTGAATTCAGTATCGCTGCTCAAACAGCGATCCGGGCCCCATTAAAAATTCTCATCAGCTCGGTGAGGGCAGCCTCGCCTTCTGGACGCTGTATCTTGACTTTTCGGTGATACTACTCGAGAGGGTTGTTCGTGGTAGCGTAGCCACCGGGCGTACGAAATGCCCGCCAGCGAGAAAACCGGTACGAGTTATCCACATTTTAGTTATATGGTCCGTCAACTGACGAGCAGGAGAGCCCCGTGCTAAGTTGCTCCATTTGGCGAGAACAAGCGTCTTAATCATAGGGAATTTTCTGTTCGTAGCGTAATGCATGTCGTGAAGATCAGCAAATACAGTTATGGTATCATATCACTTACACGCGTGCCATGTGAATGCTTCCATACGTTTTGCGTAATGTGAAACCAACACATCAACACCATTGCGTGTGGCAATGCAATGACACATGCATTGAATTGCGCTTTGTCATAAACAAAATATTGTTGATGGCCATGCTGTCTATACTGTCGATATGAAGGATTGTCGTGCAATCCGCGCGATTCTGCACCGTCATGTGATTATTGATGAGACGGAGACATGCCATCCCAACCCACAAAGGATAGGATTTGCAGTCGTCACTGAGATAGGATACGCTTCCCGTTTCCTCTGTACCTGCGGCTGGCTGGGGATCACGTAAAGCATCATGTCCGTGCCCGGTAGTGTATGCAGGTTCTGCTGGCCATATAGGCGGACGTCAGCAGAGTGCTATCAACGGCACCATCGAATCCTTTGGGTTCCTGCCTCCAATTTTGAACGAAGTCTGCAGCTTGTGTTTCTTGGCGCAGGTCCATCCATCACCTTTTCATCCGCGAGAACGCACAGCAGCGTGACAATCGTGCAACCGTAGTTTTCTCTCCAGATTGAAGACTTTCAACAATGTAATCTTTGATTTTTTGTGTCAAATTTGCGTTGTACGATGTCGGAGGGTCGTTTATGGTCATCACTTGTTCACCTTGGCAAGATATCTCGCATACATTTGGCGAGAGACAATGCTTAAACTTGTACCGGCATGGACGGCGCTCTGGCGGTCCGGTGTCACCATACTTTCACATTGCAGCTGCACTTCGCAGCGCTTTAAACGGCATGAAACCAGCTGGGTTCGCATGATACGATCGCAGCGATGGAGGAGTAGTCATGGTCTAACAAATGGTGTCGATAGTGCAGTTAATTTGGTTGCTTTTATCGACAGCATTTGATGGAGGACTTCTACGATAAACACCCAAAGTGTCGAGTACGGTTGAGCGCCAAACACGGGCCCATGGCAGTCTTAGCTGTATTTTTCTTAGTCCCTCTTGCTCTGATCAATTAACTCTGCAATGCTCTTAGAGACTGTCTGAACTACCGCTTGCATATGCGCTCGGTCTGCTTCACGCTGCTCCATCATGTGCTTTCGAGCTTCCTTTCCATCCTGCAACTCCTTATCTTTTAGCTCCAGTAGCATTTTCTTCAACAGCACCTCCTTCCTCGACCTCTTGTTTTGCGGGGGCTTCATGCTCCTCTCTCAACGTCTCCATGGCGAGGCGACGAGCAGTCGCAGATGCCTCTTCTTCACGCTGGCGTTTGGTAGTGTCGGCGGCCTTGGTGGCGTTCACCGACTCGACATGATCATCGATAAGCTCGATTAGCTCGTCAAGCAGCAAAGCTCACTCGTTTCGTCCTCCGAGACGCCTGAGGCGGCCAGGCTCTACTCATTTTCCAGTCTTCTCGCTGAGATGAGCTTGTCAAAGCGATACTGAGCATTTTTCCCGCTCAACCTGAGCCGAGGGGGAAAGGATTCGCCTGCCAATAGCTTAGCGGCGACAGCACCCCACGCGGCACTGATCTTACCTCGCTGTGCCTGAAAAGGGCGCTCGCTGAGAACCTGACCTAGCAGCATAACGTCCTCTTCTTCAGACTAGTTCCAGCGCGTTTCGTCTGCCATGCTTGGGGTCTTCACTTGGAAAGACTAAGAGGTAATATAGTAGCCAGTCGTCTGTGGCAAGTCTCCCACAGATGTCGGTTTTCCGCAGGAAATGTTCCACAGAGCGGTGTTAAGTGGAGGGTTTTGGTAGTCGAGGAGATCAACATACGGGAATGGATATGGGAAACTATGCTGCGAAACCTCTCTTTAAAGGCCCCTTACAGCTCGAGGAATGGGATTTCGATGCGGGGAAGTGTTTTATGGGGTTAGGTAGTCTACTAAGGAAGTTGGGTCTACTCCAAAGTACTCACTAATCTGGTTACCACCATAATAGCAGCAGTGACAGTTTAAGAGAAACATGCTAACTAATACGTACTTGCCTACTGGTGATAGTCGTATCTTGAGTGACTTCTGGTAGTCTACAAATGCAAATTGGGTCCTGAGGTCGCCAAACTTCCATTCCTTTTTCCACCGCTTTTCGTACTGAGCTAATCAGCATGTGAACTTCTTTTCCTTATCAGTCACGCAAGTCCCCTTGAATCCGGACACTAGGAATGGCTGGATCCCATAAGCGGGATCTCCATACAGAACGTAGCCATCGACGATGTCGTTGTTGCCACCAACGTAATCTGCGCTCTTGCTCTTACGTAGCATTGTAATGTCGTGTCGCCGCCCTTCCATGGGCCCCCAGCAATGAATTGAGAGACCATCAGGTACGACTGCTGCCTGAAAGTTCATGCAATGGACGCGCTTATGACCGGAGTATACTTGCTTCTACAGGTTTTCATTCCTTCCAGGATGAGAGCTCGGCCGACAGACCGTGATCTGGGTTCATAGCCGTATACGTCTTCATCGGGGAGCCGCAAGCATAAACGGCATCACAATACATTTGTATGCGCTCACCACAAACTCGCTTGTGAAAATATATGAGTTCATTGTATCTAGCATAGCGATACAGCACTGCAAGCAGCATACTAGATGTTAAAAGCAGCACTAGTCAAAATGAAAGCAAGCATATGCGAACCCATGTAGCTGAGTAGTCGTGATAGCGCGCTCGTCGAGCGCCCAAATTACCGCATCATGTCGTAGCTGCGGTCCGAATAACTGAGCGGGTCAACAGGATGCATCCAGCTTCGTTTTATGGGCCTTGTCGCGAGCGGAGGTGATGACACACTCGGTGAGTCCGACCAGATGAGCCAGCTCGAAGATGCCAGGAATATCAAAACGAAATTCTTTTTCCGCGTTTGCGTCGGCCGTCGACGGAAGATCGAAGCGAACATTAGACGATTGGACGCTAGGGGTGATCCCTGAGAGTCAAGAGCGCGAGAAGTCCCTCCTCCTCGAAGTCCAGTAGGAAGGGGAGTAGCTCGTCCACCGCTCAAATTGTTGGACTGTGTGCGCCGCAGCGCTATCTGATGTGATCGACTTAGGGAGGGTCTGGCTGTAGGGTAAGACAACTGCGAAATCTCCGCAGCACTTCATCTTTCCGGCTACTATTCCCATGTGATGTGTGTGGGAGTCGGAGAAGGAATGTGAATTCGAGACCTCTCTAATATCATCATTTGTTATAGTGTTCGTTTCTTTCCGCGGCACGGACAGCAAGGATAGTAAATTTGTTGTCTGAAAATCAAAATTGGCTCATGCTTATAAATGGAATGTGCAGCAAGTTGAAGCTAAGGTTCAATCTTGGTGCTAGCTTGTTTTAAATCGGCGGCGGGACACTTCAAGGTTGGCGACGTTGCCTTTTTCTTTTGTGCGTGCTTGCCATGTTTTTTGGTGGAGGTACACTTTTGTGGGACACAGCACCATCGAACTTTTGGTGTCAGTAGCCCTCACTCTCGCTAAAGTCGTTCGGTACATAAGACAACAGAAGATGACCATGCATCAGCAGCCCTTAACTGATCATTTCCCTTAACAGACTATTGGAGGTCGCCACGATTCCCATTTCGCGCGTGTTGGCCCTGTCATCAGGCCGTGCGTTGAAATTAAGGGTTCTATGGCTTGATGGAGGGGGTAGAAGCTCCGAGATGGCATGCGATATGGGTCATTTCGATGTTGTAGTCGGAAAATAGCATCACTGCGCACCAGCGTAGATCTTTAGAAAATGCCATGCTGTACGGCGTAGACGGAAATTTCACTACTAAGAAGCTCAAAAGCAAATGGTTCTTGTATTCTTGGATACAAACGACCGACCAGAAAAGACTTATGTGTTGGATCGGACTAGGAATTGCAACTATTCGTATTTGAAAACAACGTATAATTCGTACTTCTCCGGTCTTGAAAAGAGCTAACAGTTCTCAAAACCAGCGGTAGATTTGCCCTACTTGTATGATAGTGGTGCAGCGCACCTCAAAACAAACCCTTCTATGTAGAAGCAAATGATTTTTTTAAATCCATGATTTCGCCCTTTTAGATTGAAGTCTAGGCCGTTTATAGTGCCCTTTTGAGAAAGACAATTTGTATCTTTCCCGAGTTATGGTCAATCTGACCTCAAAAGGTAGGTTCTTCGCAAGTGCGTGTAGAGTTAAAGGTGTGATATGTCAAACCCTGGTACAGAATTAAGTGCATTTGTCTTTTTTCGTCCAATGACAAATGGGGAAGAAAGTCCTATCCGTCCGGATATATTTCGGACCAGGACATATTTCAGACCACCAGGCTCACATTCAAATTCAAGTCAATAAGCAAAAGGTGTCGCCCTTTTGAGGGGCGTGTAACTTCATCAAAATTTTAGGCACTGGAACTTGCGCAAGCAGACAGAGGGAGGATCCAGCTGTAGAACAAACCCCCAGTCGCCCCACAAAGATAAATTCCGCAAACCTCAACAACTCGCAGAAGCCCCTCCATGCCCAAGGTCCAATGGAGACGTGGGAGACTGCTATCGCCGCTGTTGCTCCGGCTTGAGTGAGCGCAAGGTTGCCAAGGCTTTCGCCGTCTCTCTTGGGCCTCTACGGCGGCGCATCAACGGGCTTGTGCCGCTCGAACTCGTCGTAGACCACAGCTGGTCTATATTACTGAAGGCGCTGACGAAGGCGCCGTCGAGATGATCCACTACCGCGCTCTACATGGGATATGTGTGGGAATTGAGAGCTGGGGGTCAGCTGCTTAGCTACGAGATGATGCTTGCTGCTGCTGCAAAACCAGCAGCAATAGCTCAAAAGAAAGCGAACAAGGCGCCCGCTCCGCAGGGAAAATGTGCCTGATATGCGATGAACTTGCACGACGAAGTTGGCTACCAAACAGACAGATCGAAGAAAACGCTCGCAAAATGGGAGCGTGCTGTCGTGAGACGGGAGGCGCAAACCAGAACGCACTGCAGCACAATACGCGAAGGCTCAGGGAGTCAATGCCGAGGGCGCACGGTGACTGAATCAGCAGGAGACGGTGGAGCAAGCGACTGACGGCTGCACGCTCCGGGTAGTTGTGTAACCAAACGAATGAAATCCATAGAAAAGCGGGGTGGGCCGAAATGTGTCGGGATGTACCGACAGGTATACAAAATCTAGTATAATCGATAGGTGGTCCGACATATGTCCGGCACGGATACAGATGGGCTCGAATTTGGACGAAGGACCACCTTTTAACGAATTTAGGACCGAAGGGCCACAATTCATCGGCTATTTGGACGTCCGAAAGAGCTACCAGCGGATCAGGTATGAAATGGCATATGTGTCAGACGAGGGTAGGGCTAAATCTAGACGTAGGTATTTAGTCAGTTAGGAGGGCTTTCGCAAGACGCCTCTTCCTACGTAGGACCCTAAAACGGAGGTCGTTTTGGCAGAAAGGCACACTTGTTTTTCCAGTAAATACAGAATAAATATTCCCGGAGAAAGAGAATTGATTTTCCCTGCTAATCACTACAATCACAAAATAATGCATCCAGGTCATAATACGTTTTACCAATCAAAATCTCATTAATGGAAGCTTTGAGCAATCATATTGATTTGCTCAAGAAAAATCTAACTGTTAATTATTTTCCGGACCAGAAAAAGTTTGCAAAGCACACTAAGTATTGTGGTTTGCATCCAAGAAAGTGTCCGCTTTCGTAGTGAGAGTAGATCGATTTAAAATAAAATGAGCACATTTAATGCAGATAGCAGCATTGCTTCAAAGGCTCACATCTCTGATCAGCTGCTACAACAACATCGATTTAACGCTCCAAAATGACCGAACTGCCGTTTTAGATCGGCATTTCCACATAACCTATAGTAAATCGTCGCCATTTGCTGTACGGTGGTAACTTTGTTTATGAACGGATGGGAGGTGCCCTGGACAAAGGCCTAGATTTATTAGTCATGCATTGTTTTTATTACCAGTTTTATTTGTCGCGGAAGCCGAGATGACAGTTCAGGCAAAATCTGTGCAAGGCACAATATGTGGAAACAACATGATGCCGAAATCAACAAATCCTATACGATATAGTTATACAGTACTGTACGATTTAGTTAATGAAACCCCTCAAGGATATTATCATGCCTAGCATCGACGAAAGTGGTGACTTCGAGTATACCAGGGGTGGCAATCTGAGGGCGCCTCAAGACGAGGTAGTCCGCAGCTGGCTAACTCGGGCGTGGAAAACCGTGTCAAGCGAGACGATCGTGACGACAATTCGACACGTTTTAGATCGCCAATAATAATGATAATAGTGCCCCACCTGCAATAGTGCCCCATGTAAGGCGTGGGGCACTACGTTAGTGCCCCACGGGGCACAATCTCAGGTTTTATAGTACTTCTAGCTCGCGAAAAGAGTTAATATCCATTGCGCCCGTCGAACGAGAGCTTGTAAGGTAGTCCGTAGCGACCGTGAAAAGTATACACTTATCACGTCATTACACTGTGTCAATGGGTATTCGTGCTATCAAGCAGGGGCAAAACCAAAATACAACAACAGACAGGTCTTGGGATTAATATCGACAAGCTGCTTTATTAACTTCCAGCGCTTTGTTATGGTGTTTGGCGAACTACTTTGACTACTTAGGGGCTCTTCAAAACTCCTCCTCTCTCCCCTGCGTCCTTGTCCCTCGCGACGAGTATGCGTTTGGTGGCTGCAAGCTGGATCTGGCATCCAACGGAGTCGTGGTCTCATGAGACTGTGCTAGGGCCTCCAAGAACCTCGACCTCATCTTGCTAATCGATTGCGCCTCTGTGTTGCGCGAGTACAGTCGGCAGAAAGACTCGTGTGTAGCACTTGGGTATGATGTCGGCAGGAAATCGGACTCCCGTGACGTGTTCGCAAACTGGTCCAATACAGGAATCGTCTGGCGCTGCTTCTCATTCTCAACGTACGGGACAGCGTCGATGGGGTATCCGAAGCCGTTAGGTTCGAAGCCGGAGAACTCATCATTGACGACGTTGCGTCCAGTCTTGTGGAACTGCAAGAGCATACCAAGCGCCGAAACCGCGACAATTCCTCCGAGGTAGCCCCACCAGGCAGCAGGAGTATTGTACACCAAGTCGCCGTTAACGCTCTGCGTCGCGTACTTTTCGAGGTGGTTCGGGTACGGGAAATCGCCAACGAAAAAGCCGACGCCCCACACGAGAATCGCAGCGCTAAAGATGCTGATCCCGACTATTTCTGCCGGCTTACCGTATTTCAGATCGATAGCAGCAAATACGACCGCAAAGACCACGCACAGAATGGTAAACACTTGTTGAGTGTGGCGAGGGAAGATATAGTAAGACACCGAGTTGGTCAAGAGCACCGCAAGGGTGATACCTCCTGCCACGCCGGCGATAAAGTTGCTCTTCGGGTGGATCCACATGGCCATGCCACCGCAGAGGGCGCCGCCGACGATGAATGCCACCCAGGAGCCTATGGACCAGAACGATTTGTCGACCAGCATACGTTCCACAGTCACAGCAATGGCCACGCCTCCTAACGCGAACCCAATCGCGAAGACGGTCTCGTACCTGAACCGGTACCCGAACACCAACATCCCGCCACCGACTAGAATAGACACCACTGCAAGGATGCACCCACCCAAGTTGATCCTGTTTGTCGAGTCGAAGATCGAGTCTTCCGCACCCGATACTGTGCTGTTTGTTGCGCCCTGCACACAGAACGCAACAAGAGCTACTTGGTTCAGCAAAAGCGCGAAAAGCGTCGACGCACGCGTCATTTTTTTCGAGAGAAGCCACCGAGCAGTGAGAATTGGGGAATGCGAACATGCCACACTGGGCTGTGTGCCGCTTTTCAGTGCATGACCTGGTTCTAGGCACCATGCGGCTCGAGTTCAGCTACTATTTTCCCACATGACATTAGGCCCTCCTATGGACCATGAGTGCTGCAAGTTGTGGCTCCTGGGCACAACGACAACACACACCTGATAGCCCCTAGAACAGCTGGGAGTCCTTAATGACTGGCACAGTGTCAGAGGCGATGCACACAGAAGAGATTCCATACTTGCGCTAAGCTAACGGTGGACTTTGCAATGCTAAAGGATAACGCAGCTGGCACTACGGTAGCTCTGCAGAAAGATGTCCAGTTCTCGCCATGGATGCTGCGATCCATGTAATGAGGCTGCGCGGGATCGCCGGGTCATCTATGGGTTCTACGTTATGATGCGGGTGTCTGACACCGTGTCACCCGTGATTTCGGCCACGAGTGCAAGCAGTCGATATTGCGGTGGGGAAACGAGTTTCAATAATGTTCACGTAATGGACCATAGAGATTCTCGGCGCGATCTTGTTATTACATGTAGGTGTCAAAGTTTTGGTAGCCACTGCGACAGTCCGAGACAATTTTGTATTGTATATCGAAGCGGCAACAACATGAAGCAATACGGTAATGCAAGGCAAATAACTCATGTCGGGAATGAAGTGTACCGGAACCGGTAGTGCAATTTTCTCCTGGTTTTGTGTATATATTGTCGGTCAAAAAATGGCGCTATCCGGATAGTATACATCCTACTTAGTTGCTCTTCGAGCACAGACTTTAAACGTGGTTCACCGGATTGCCATAGCGCACGTTCTGCTCCTGCGGGGTGCCTGCCTCCACGTACTGCACGGTCTCCGTACGGCGGCCCATGGCGTGTGACTTGTGGTACACGCCGTCGCGTCCGGTCTTACGGAACTGGATAAACAGGCCGAGCAAGAAGAGCACGAGGATGCCGGCGAGGTAGCCCCACCACGCGTCCGGCATCGAGTAGACCCAGTCGCCGTTCACGTCCTTTGACGCATACTCCTTGAGGTCACTGGAGGACGGGAAGTCACCGGCAAAGTAGCCAACTCCCCACACCAGGATGGCGGCACCGAAGAGGCTCGTGGCCGTGATCAGCACGGGCTTCTCGAGCTTGAGCGTCAGCACGCCGCCCAGGATGGCAAGCACAATGCACAGTACGATGAGCACGGCCTGCGGGTGGCTCGGGTAGATCTCGTAGCCGACTGAGTTGTTGATCATCATGGCGAGAACGACGCCAGCGGCGGCTCCAGCGATGAAGATGCCCAGCGAATAGAGCGATACGACGATGCTGCCGCAGATGAGGCCGCCAACCACGAAAGCGATCCAGGACGCCGTGACCACCCACGACTTGTCATCGAAGACGTGCTCAACGACTATGGCGACTGCGACACCGCCGGCCACGAACCCGACAGCGAAGAGTGTGGCCCGGAAGAGACGATAGCCCATGACCACCATCACGGCGCCGACTGCCATCGCAGCGATCGCCAGGATGCTGCCACCGACCTTGATACCCTTGGCGGAGTCGAAGAGGGACTCAACCGTGTCGCTGGCCGAGTCCGCGGCAGTTACCAACATGGACAGCTGGCTCAGCATGAGCAGGAAGAACATTGGCATGGCAGGCGGAGAGCGAGTCATGCTTGTGGTAATTTGTGGTTGGTAGTATATTGAGCTTATTCACGAGAGAGTGAATTGAGGAATGAGAGTCGAGTAGGAGGTGGCGGTACGTTACGGGACACGTTTCACTAGCTGTGTCGGTGGGTAATTTTTGCTGTTGGACACTACGCATCTAACTGACACATCTAAGTAGAATGGATTTTCAGCTCGCCCCGTAAGTCGCTTTTGCGGTACGGACACACCTGTGGGTGGATACCGGTACTGTAGTGGTGCCGGGGAGTCTGTTGCCCTTCCATCAATCCACCGCACGCTGATCTAGTGTGTAGGACACAACATCTTTCTAGGTGTTCGTGGCCAAAAGTGAGCGAGCTGGCGGTGGATTTGTGCATGGCCGCTGCGGTCACTATGCGATACGAACTTGCATCAGGAACGTTCGAGATTTAGGCATGCTGCCGGACCAGGTTTATTGGCGTTTTGGCTTCTCGAACCACAAAGTCCCTTATCTCGTTAGCATGTCTGTTGAGCATCTACTTGGGTTGAGACCAACCTCGGAGAGCTGCTGATGCGAAATAATACACCCGAGGAGGCGACGGCTTGGCACAGCACAGTTAAAGTTGCAAGCTGAGCAGGCTGCTTCGTTGTTATGCAAACGTCATGTGTGTTGTACAATTCGTACCTACTGTTAAGTTACATGTACATTTCCTCTCTCTTTCCGCAATGTCTAAGGTTGCAGGCCAGCGCTGCAGGCGGTAGACTTACCAAGGGAGTAGCACCCTTCCTATGTACGTTTTGTAAGTCGGCAGTAAGAAGTGTTACAATTTTCACCCTGATACTGTAGTGTTCTACATCTGACAACTTTACGTACCGCAAGCGTGGGCGGGAGTTGTGCATGATTGCAGTGGTTGAGCCGGCGGCATCTTCGGATCATCAGCGACTGCGATTGCACTACCATGAATAATATGTGGAGCGGGCTCAGAACAAACGTATGCGAGGAGTGAGATACCCAATTCGAACATCACAGCCAGAGAGGGTAAAAGCGGAATTGTTGGATGAGCTAACGGAAGCTGATGTGGGTAAGCAAGTCACCTCGCAGTCATGGGACGAAACGGTAACGCTGTGTGTAGACTGCATAGCACGTATCGAAAAACGAGAAAAGATACGGAGAAATGCAATAATTCATCAGCTGAATGCGCAGAACAGGGCGCATTTGTTCACCAGGAAGGAAAGGAGGCAACAGCAGGGTATATGCGGGAGGAGCATCTTGTTCGACTGGGGCAGCGTCTGGAGCGTACCACAGAGCAGCTCAGGTGGAATTTCGATGTGGGAGAAGGATCAGTCGATATTTGAGATCCGACAGATCAATGGAGCACCATTCACGCGGGAAATGACTATAGCAGATTGTTTTACCTCTGAGTGGAAACCGGTCCTTGGTGTAATTCACAACGCCATCTCGGATGCGGAGCTGGAAAGTGAATTTAACAAAATTTGTGCAGATACCCGATGACAGACGCCTCGCACCGGAGCAACATCGCGGCCTCAAGAAGGAAATAACGAAGGAGGACGTCATACAAGCAATAGATGCTCTGAATAGACATAAGGCAGCGGGGGCAGATGGACTTAACAATGATTTCTTCAAGGACAATCAAGCCTTGTTAGTACCGGCAATGATGGCGATTGGAAACGAACTGATCCAAGGAGGAGAACCGCCGGCATTCCTTTTGGAAGGATTGATCCTGCCACCTAAGAAGAAAGGAGATTCGGACACTCCTCCAGACAGGCTACAAAATATTCGCAAAGATTCTTACCAGTCGAGTTCAGAAAGTAATAGGAAAATCTATCGGGAATTCGCAGCAAGGATTTGTTCACGGGCGTCAGATGATGAAGACAGCTATGATGCTGTTGGCGACGCTGACAACGGCAAGGGGAGACCAGATCTAGCAGCCGAGTTCAGTCAAGTCATTCTGCTATTAGACTTCAGAAAGGCATACGATACCGTTGCGCGCGAATTCCTATTCTTAGCACTAGCAAAGTTCGGTTTCTCGCGAGAGTTTGTGGAGTTGATTCGGCGGCTTCATGAAGGGACGACGGTGAGGTTCATGGTGAATGGGGAACTCTCAGGAGCACAGGAGGTGATTTCCGGGATCAGGCAGGCTGCCCATTGGCGCCGTTGCTGTTCATCTTGGAGGTATTGGAGTTGGCAATCAGCCAGGATGCGCAGATTGTAGAGATCAAAATTCCACGGGGCACAGGAGAGCAGCACAAGTTTTCGTCGTTTTTGGACGATTCCACAGCTTTCCTCGAGGAGGGGAGGCAGTTGCCAAGGGTGATGAGATTGGTGGGGCATTTTGGACGGCTATCCGGGCTAATGGTGCAACCAACAAAGAATCATGTGATCTTCCTCAACACGGCAGTGATAGAATCCGACTACATGGGAATCCCCGTTCTCCAGCATGGAGATATCGTGTGCTATTTAGGAGATGCGGTGGGGACAGGAGAGCTGACAGATGTGAATTGGGCGGCGAGGATACGCGACGTAAAAGAGGCGATTGGCAACAGCATCGCAACTAGCAACCAGCGTTGAAAAATCGAGTAACGATACTTTATGTCATTATGCTGCCGTCGGTACTGTTCACGGGGCTGTTTTGGACTTGCCAAGCTGGGCGGCGGCCCAGCTTCGAAACCTACTAAAGCAGTTTTTGTGGCACCATTCCACAAGTACTGACGTGAGCAGACACAAGATCAACCCGGGGCTATTTTTTTTTCACGCCTAAGGAAGCCGGTGGTGTGGGATTAGCGTCAGTGTTGGTAGCGTGTAAGACTCAAAACGTCAAACAAACAATGCACTGGTTGATGTAGAAGCGAGATGGCTACTATGATGCATGGAGAACATGGGCGTGTTGAGGAGCGACAACAGAGTGGACGGACGGAGGGACACCTTAACAGAAAGGAAGGGGTCGTGAGGGGGTGAGCACCCATACGCCAGGTATTAAACTGCAGCAATGGATAGGCGCTTGGATTGCGCCGACAAAGGCAAAAGCGAGTCAGTACGACCTTGCAGGTTTAGCGAGTGAAGCGGTTAGCTGGTCCACGGACGAGGAGTGGGTTATCGAACTGCCACCGGACAGGAGCAGTGAGTGGCCGCAGCGAACGGCGGAGGAGTTGGAATTTTGGCCGACTTACTACTGGGACAACAATCCGGGGATCCGGGACCAAACTGGAAGCATGCTAAAGAGCAGCAAATATGGTAGAATCAGGTCATGTACGCTGGCAAAACTCAAACTGCAGCGGGTAGGAGTGGATACATATTCCATGATCATACCATCGGTAGATGGAAAGCAACTCAGGCAAGACAAGTTACGGCGGTGGGGACTATCGGTTATCACCAAGCTCACCCGAGATAGCGATCGGTACCAACTTACAAGTGCATCAGCAACTAAAGATGCGACACCAAACCAACCTGCAAGGAGTGTATGACTGGGGGTACACTACAGCAGGGCAGGCAACAGGAACAAGGAGAGTAACTGAGGGGAGGAGTAGCGGGAGTATTGACCTGGAGCAGTCTCAGTATGGAAATCACTGGCGAGTCGTACAAGCTGATAGAGGTGACGCAACAATAAGGAACGACCGGCACAAGCTGCAACGCTTCAAGGAGGAAGGAAGCATTGTGTTTTATGCACATCCTCTCATTCACAGGTCCCTTGGAGGGTGCCTGATGCGATCGCGAACAAGCATGTCTGGAAAGCGCTCAAGAAGCAACCGTTCCGGAAGTACAAGAGAGAAGGAATAAAAATGAGCGGGATCTTGGAGAAACTGGCAAGGGTAGCCAAAAGTTAGTAGATGACAGGCAGCTGCACTACAGCAGACCCAGAAGTAAGTCTGGCAGCACAATAATGCGCTCATTGAGTATCAAGTCTGGGTCGGGTATCGAGTAGCCACCAGGCAACTGAACCTGTAATATGAGGGCAGGGTACGGAAAAACAGTTATAGGAAGTTGGCGTGCTACTGCGGGACCAAGGAAACGATGGAACATGTATTCTTGGAATGTCCAAGTGCGCAAGCATGCTGTCAAAAGCTCATTTGCCACTGGACGGGCGAAAGATGGGAATTAGGAAACTTGGAGCGATTCATCAGCAATTGCGCCAACCGGGACAGCGCCAGAACTGTTGTCGTCAACAACAAAAACAAAGGCAAGATTGAAAGCAGACTACCCAGACACAGAGGAGCACTTTGCAGGGGGGAATGGAAGCGATTGTGGCATATCATGAGCAGTATGTATCACGGGATTATGGATACAAAGGAACAGGGTGGTCTTTCAGCTGGAAACGGGCACAATTGAGGAGAGCGTGCAGGATTTCTGGTCGACAGGATTGCGGCAATACAGGCACTAGGCAAGAGCGAACGCAGAAGACCTGAAACAATAATACAGGGGACGAGAATACTGCTGTGCTCAGCAGCGCTAGCAGAACCACACAGAGAGCAGTCACCGAAAGGGATAAGCCCCGTACAACCACCGGACTCGCACGAAGAACCGGCGTTGCTAACCAGGCTAAGAATATTCCAGACATCTAGTAGTTAATATGACCAAATAGAATTGTCTGCCTCTCTCTCTTTGTACTACATCTAACACCATCAATCAGAGTATCCCGTCAGTCCGTCACACTCGGCGTAACGATATATTTGTCCTGCCATTGGTCGAAATACTACCGCCGAGCGCAGCGAAGGCGGCCTCCCATTGGCTGAAACGGCCTTTTTGCTGCCGAGCGAAGCGAAGACGGCACCTTTTCGTGTATACCGAGCCGCCCGCCCTTCCTACCGAAGCCGAAGGCGTAGGTATGTATAACTTAATATAGAACACGGCGAGTAGCGCAGTGAGCCTCTGCGAGCGGAGCGAAGGCGCTACTACCTATGCAGCGTAGTTAGCTTTTCTCAGTAGCGGAGCGAGCTCTTGAGCGCGCGGAACGGGTCGGGACCCAACAAAAACACACCGCCCGCAAAGCGGGCGGCGCTCGGCTAGTGTACATGTAGTATACTGTCTCGAAAAAGAGTGAACAAACGCAATGGTGGTAAACGTGATCAAATAGATTTACGAAGAGGATTGTACGCTATGGCGCAAGAAGGTTCTCGGGTTTATACGGATCCCTCGAACTTGCCTTCTTCCTCGCCTTCATGTTCATTCTTCTTATCCGACGCATCATCCTTCACTAGCGCGCCGATCTCCATCGTCTCGTCCTCCGAGGCATCCTCGTCAGCGCTGGTTTCAGCCGCCATGGCTACAGCAGCTTCATCCTCGTTCAAGACCGAGCCACCAGCGGAACGACTTCGGATCTTACGGACAGCTACGGCAAACGCCACAGCGACGATACCGACAAAGGCACCGACACCGGCACCAATCTCAATGAACTGGGTGGACTTCTCAGAACTGGTATCTTCGGCGTTCTCGCTAGCAAGAGCCACGCTCTCATCGTTCAGCTGCTGCTGGTCCACAGTGTCCACAGTCACTGTGTCGTCGAGCGAGCCCGAGGCTGATTCCGTGCCACTTATTTCAAAGTCCACCACGTTATCAACTGCATCCTGCGTGGCGCTCTTGGCGCTGTCGTACGCATCCTCGGTAGCGTTTTTGGCGTGCTCATAAGCATCCTCCGTCGCGTTCTTAACGTGCTCGTACGCATCCTTCGTGCCGTTCTTGACGTGGTCAACGGCATCATCTACAGCACTCGAAACGGAGTCAACAGCATCGTCAATCCATCCCTTCTCCTTTGCCTTCTTCTTGTCGGTGACTACCTCGTCGTCGTACGAATCGTAGGACTCATCATCCTCGTCCAGGTCATTCACATCCACCCACTCAGCGCTCGAGCCAGAGGCCGAGGTCGAGTCCGAGCCGTTCAGGAAGTCCTTGACATCAGTGTATGCATCCTTCGTGCCGTTCTTCACGTGTTCATAGACGTCCTTCGTGCCGTTTTTCACGTGTTCGTAGGCATCGTCGGTAGCGTTGGCCACGGTGTCGATAGCGTCACTGATCCATCCCTTGTGGTGCTTCTTGTGCTTGTGCTTGATGTCCTCCTCCTCGCTCTCGCTACCCTCGTCGGAGTAGCTCTCGCTGCCTTCGTCCTCTTCACTTTCGCTACCGTCATCGGAGTAACTTCCGCTTTCTTCCTCCTCGTCTTCTTCCTCTTGCTCCTCTTCGTCTTCCTCCTCTTCACTGCCTACAAAATCCACCGAGCCGAAAGAGCCCGAGGCTGACGCCTCAACGATAATAACCTCCACGTCATCGTACGACCCCGAGGCGGACGCCCCGACGTCCAAGACTTCCACGTCATCGAACGATCCCGAGGGGGATGCCACGACGTCCACGATCTCCACCGTCTCGTCCGCGGTCTGTTTCTTGTGCTTACTGCTCTTCTTCACCTTCTCCGCGATTTCCTCTTCCTGCTCTTCTTCTGCCGACTCGGACTCGTCACTCTCCGACTCGTTGCTCTCACCCTCGCCGCTCTCAGACTCGTCCATCTCAGAGCCGTCTTCAGCCTCCTCGCTGTCATCGCTGCCGCTCCAGCTCGACTCCTCTCCCACGACCTGCACATCCATAAAACTGCCACTACCTCTGCCAACCTCGGGCACCCATACGTCCTGGCTGCCGGACGAGGACGGCGGCGGAGGGGGAAGCTCCTCGGTCACGTCTTTCTTATGATGCCGTCCGCGGTGGTGTCCAGTCTGCTCGCCTGAAGCTACGGCGGCTGCCGCCAGCGCGGCCACGAGCAGGAAGAAAGTTCGACGGAACGCCATGAATTTGTCTGAGACTTCGGACTTTAAGAGGAAATCGACGAATGATGTGAAAAGCTGAAGACGGGCTCCAGACGTTTAACCGGCTAGTGGCAATACCCGAAACCACTAAAACATGACATATGTGTTATTGCAGGATAGCGACATAGTGAGATGAAAGCATAGGTGGGAAACGGTCACTAGTACCGTATCAGATATGGATAGGCAGAGGTCGCGCCGGTCATGGGTTGAAAAATCTATACAAAATCCTGCCAAAACCCCGAGACACTTGCACGAAAGCAGTTGCGGTTGAATATTAATGAAGGGAACGCTGTCGGCGATACATAGTACGATAAAGACCAAGAAGGTACGCTCTGTCGTTGCAGGCCCGCAACTTGCAGCCGTGGCGACGAGTCATATTTTTGAGAAACCGCCCGCGGCAGCAACCAACCAACGGTTCGTTTACTAGGACGTCAACACAGCTTCAGTCGCGCTCGAAACGAGATTACACCACCAAGCGGCAATGCGGGCGGTTTTTGATTTCCAATGGATATTGATATTGGCAAGCTTTTGCCCTGGCTGACGACGGCCTGTCCGGGAAGATCGCCGGTACTTCCGAACGCCCAGCTGCAGCCATCCACCTAAGTTAACCCATGGCAATCACGTAACTGCACAAGATGCATTGTCGCGGCGGTGGCAGCTTGCATCGCCGAAGGAAGAGGAAGTCAATAGACTGGCGGTGATCACTTCTGGTGATCAAACTGACTGATCTGATACTGAAGTAGGCTTTTGGCTCCCTTTTGTATCACTAATGTATTTGGTGTAATCGTGGTGTAGTGCGCGTAGAAACGCGAATTCATCACCTTCGGTAGATACCGGTATCACCGACCTAAGGGTTTTTCTCATCTTTACATTTGGCAAGAGGTTTTATCTGCTAGCCGCTCGTCCCCCGCGTTGAGAGCACCACCAGAAGCACAAGCGGAAGCGACAGGAACAGGAACAGCCCTAGCAGCTCAGACTAATATGCCGCCCAGCGTGAACCTCATCAAGTTCTGGTCCAAGTTCAGCCCTGAGTTCGGCCGCATCACCCGCCACCTGTCGCCGTACGAGGTGCACCCGATACGCAGCCTCATCACGACGATGCCGAACAAGACGATCCGCAAGATCAAGGAGAACGGTCTGGTGCTCATCCCGTCCGCGGTCCTGCTTGTGGGCACCTACAAGTGGGGCGTCGCGGCCAACGACGCCGAACACCGCACGCACTGGAGCTAAGTGGCGGACAGTAAATCAGAGCTCCCATGCAGCGCCGCTCTCCTCGCTATGAATCAATCGGACGGGCTGACTGCGGATACGGGTCTGAAAGAAAGGATAGCTGCTGGGAATAGGCCTACCTCTCAGTGAATGAAGGCGCGGTCGTTTCACCAGGTAGTCAGGCAGGTACAACAGCAAGAGGGCGTCGTGCAGCCGTGCGACTTTGTGGATTCAGGACGTCTGATGTGGTGTGAGGCTGAGTTTGCGCGGTTGCAGGCAGGGTGGCCGTTAAGTACACAAATAAACAACAACAAAAACACGCAAAAAGGTGGAGGAGGCATTTGTGTCAGCAGGTCGACCTTACCAAGCGTAGATCTCCTTTAGTGATCATCACCGTACCCGCCCACCATGGGTCAGTGTGTTATGAAAGATTCAAGGCGGCGTTCTATGCTGTAGTCTGTGATCAATTCGGTCGACGATAAACGATGACAGAACTAAGCAAACCAACGCCAGGGGAAATAAATGACAAAACACGGCATGTACGTCATCATACTGCATGTAACATGTAGTACAAGATCCAGCTCACCAGTGTAACCTGAGAGCTCCTACAACCTGAGGTCGCTGCAGAAGCACGGGTCGGACGAACCTTTTCGCTGCCTAACCAAGCCGCGCTCATTGGCTAAAAGCTTTTAGAAATCCGTCGGCTGTCTATTTCCATCGCTCTATGCTCAGAAAAAGAGCGAGAGTTTATTGAACACGAAAGGCTGCCGGCATTCATCGCAGTTACTCGAGCGGACATCGCAACTCCGAGACCTCCCTCGCCCTGGCCATGATGATGAACTCCACGTACGCCGCGCCTACGAGTCAAGGAATTCCGCCGTCCAAAAATGGCTCCGCGGCGTCTTCCTTCAGCAGCGCCGCGTCGCAGCGGCCTCCGCACCCCATGCGCAAGCCGTCCACCAAGGCTCTGATCTTGCAGCAGAAGCAGGAGCGAGAGGAACAACAACGAGTGACGTTCGCCAGGGCCGACACCGCTGACGACGTGCTGCTGAATCGGGAGGCGTCGGAAGCTGCGCCGCGTTTAACACCGGAAGAGGCGGCAGCGGCTCTTCGGGAGCGCTCCAACTCGCTGGCAGTCATGCAGTCCATGCGCTCGCACCTGCCGGGCAACGGCCACACCATGAGCGTGAAGGCCACGGCCAAGCTGAAGAAAGAGATGGACAATGCGGCCCGAGTGGTCGAGACGTTCCTGTCCCCGAAGCTGCTTAAAGACCAGTCGATTCCTCATGAGCTACTGGCGGAAGCATATGGTCTAGTGTTTGTGACCATGTACAAGTTGGGCTTTCTGTTTTCGGGCAAGATCGGAACAGGCTTCATCATCTCACGCACGACAGGAGGGTGGTCAGCACCAAGCTTCTTGACGTCGGGAGGTTTTGGTTTCGGTATGATGGCGGGCGGCGAAGTTGTCAACTATATGATCATCTTGAACTCCAGAAGTGCAGTCAAAGTCTTCACACGTAATGGTCAAGTACAGTTGGGGTCGGAGCTCGACATTGCCGTCGGACCCATTGGCCGAGCTGCTAGCGCTTCACTCAATGTCGGTGCAGGTGGGATTGCGCCAAACTACTCGTACAGCCACAGCAAGGGACTTTACGGCGGCATTGGACTAACTGGCGGTGTCATTTGCACACGCAAGTCTCTAAACGCGAAGTGTTACGGCCCGAATGTTACTACTCGGCAGCTTTTGAGTGGAGAGGTGGCTTGCCCGTTGGCTGAGCCGCTCTGGAGGGCGTTGGATAAGGCACTGGGCATGCAGCGTGAGTACGTGAACGGCTTTCCGGTGCTGGCGCCCACATACACCGGTATGGTGTGCGACGCGTGTGGTCACGTCCACACCTCCGAAAACAACCCGAACGTGTGCGCCAACTGCGGGAACCTGCTGGTCTATAGCGTGAGCGTCCATTCCGGGCGACGCAACACTAGTCAGCTCATTGCTTCGGCATCAACGAACCCGGCAGCGTAGGGAAGGCTGCGCTCTTGGAACCTTAATCTTCTGCATGTGCTAGTGCAGCGCTGGCATGCTCTTTTTGTTGCGGTGCACACTTTATTTTATATTGAGAGGGAAGTTTATTAAATGAAGTGCTTCTTGCCTTGCTCTTAAACTGTTAGCGCATATAAGCTTCGATGTGCGACGAGGCAGTGAGTGATCTGTGTTATGACTGCTCAAAACAATTCTATATTGGAGGAAAGCAAAATCTTCAACCAACAAATGTATGCTTCTTCAAAATTAAAAAGTGAGTAAGTACTGCACCCAACTGAAAAAGGAGGGGGCGAATGTCACATAAAACGACCAACGGAGGAGAGCGGTTGTGAGCGCGCGTAGCCACCACACCCACGCGCGGTATTTGCAGAGGCGGGCCCAGCGCCGAGCTTTCCAGCGAGCCGAGCACTGTAGCGGGCCGAACGTAGAATCTTTTTATCGCAGGAGCCCAGCGACTGCCTTTGCGAAGCAAAGCCCAAGACCGCGATGCCATCGGTCCCCGAGAGGTTAGGGTTAACTGTGATGTGAGGCATTCAATACAAAACGTAAACTTAAGCTAAAAATGTGACGCGGCGAGTTGGGCGCAGCAACGTGTGCCAATTCTAAAAGTGAGTCACTTTTGTGGTCATGGAGTTCGGCGGCGTAGGGCAGTTCCCGACGCTGACGCCACGCATCACCGAGCTATACGGGGCCAGTGGTGGCGCATTCCGAGTCGGCGAAGCGGACGCGTATGCTCAAGACCTGGACGAGCTCGAGTGCGAGGAATTAGCGCTGGAAAACGTGGTGCAGGAGCTGGTGAACAGCCAAGCGGCAGTACCAATCGGCGTCAAGTTCCACCGCGATAGCGTCGGCAACGTGGCGCAGCAGGCGATAGCCACAGGCGCCGACAGTCTCAGAAGCGATGAGGCTCCGTCAGGATCGGATATTCCGTTCATGCGCTCGAGTTCGTCCGAGGGTGAGGACGACGACGAGGAAGAAGAGGAAGATATGGATGAGGACGAAATGATGATGGAAGAGGAAGAAGAGGAAGAAGAGGAGACCACGAGTAGAGCGACCATTGTACGGGGAGAAGGACACCACAGAGGAGAGGACTCGTTTGCACGGGATAATGAGTCCGGAGACGACTCGATGGAGATGGAAGAGGAACTACCACCTCCGAGCGACTGGCATTGACAGGTGTGATGTATCTATAACATGTGGGTGGTAGCATGACTAGATAGAAGCTGGAATAGCTTTGCCTTTTGCTAGGATGTTGTTGCAATACACTAAAACAGTGATCAGCTCTGCCGTGTCAAGTGTCGATTCGGCTTGGCCTAGATCCCGCGAGCAAGAGGTGGAAGAAAAACATTTCGCTGGGTGAAAATGGCGTTCCTGCAACGTTATGTCATACTTTAACAGTTCTATAAAATTGGTTGTCGATCGTAGTGCAGCGTACAGTACCTTAACGTAAATCCTAAAAGCAAAAAAATATATATAGTCATGTGTTTCGCACCGTCTTACCTGCGTAGCTGTTTTATTTGAATATTCGAGTTTCAAAAATCAAAGACATATTCGATTGAACTAATCAGCACAAGTTCAATACCAGACAAAAATTCTAGAAGCATTGTACTGTACTAGAATTTGTGCCCAGGCGAAGTATGTGGGGTAAGACATTAGTAGTAAGAAGGACATCCGCATCATCAATAGCGTGTAGTATTCCTTTAATTATGACTTGTGCGTTAGCTTGCGAACCTTCTCTTTGTACACGACACAGCCTCGAGTTTTAGGTCTCCGATGTCCAAATCGGCAAAAAAAAATCACGTCACAAGCTTGCCGCCACCATTCTACCGTGCGCTCAAAGTGCTGGCGTCGTGTTCCTGCAATACGGAACTCGTCATCTCATCGAATTCACCCTCATCCTCCTTGATCGGGATATCGCCGCGACAAACTTCCGCAAAGTTATGAGCGCAACCGCGATCGAACGGGTTGTAAAACTCATCCAAAGGTGTCTTCAAATAAGGATACTTGTCCTTATTAAACACTTCGTTCGTTGTTAAATTGCGGCTCACATTGCGCAGTTGGATGAGCAGCAACGTCGCCGTCGGTAAGCCAAAGACAGTCGCACAGAGCAGCAGGACGGCGTGGATACCGTGAAGCAGCAATGTTGATGACTCCGAGTGTGAGTGAACTCCTCCAGCTAGCGCCCACTCAGGCGGTTGCAACCATCGCCACGGCCACAGTGCAGTATTCCCCAGGTCACTAGGAGTAGGTGGGTGTAGAGGAATACGGCCGAGCAAACTGCAGAGCGATATTGTGCCGATCGTGAAGCAGAAACTTGCCAGTGTCATTAGGAAAATCAGGAAGCTGCGGTGGTTGCCAATCCCCACACAATTGTTAATCCATGGACAATGGTGATCAAAGCGGTACACGCAGCGTCTGCAGGCAGAGCAGTGCTTCGAGCGCTGTGGCTTGTGTGTCACACACGTCGGACACGGTACAGCATTCTCTTCCGTCGCCAACAGGTCGTACGCGGGGCGTGTAGAGCGTGGAATGTATCCCGGATCCTTCATGCAAACGTACACGTACATAATGCACGTAACAATCAAAAATGCCAGCCCCAGTGTCTGGTACCGCACAGTTTGCCTTGGAGTTTGGGGAGGCAGACACGGTACTGCAAAAACCAGCGACAAAGTCGCTGTGGAAAGCACCATTCCAAAAAAAAAGAGCACAGAGGCGCCTTTGCGCGACGCCCAAGCAACCAAACGATCCGATGCACCAGCTTTTAAAGCGCTTGCTGTGTCAAAGTGTGCGCCTTGTCGCGCAATATCCATCGCTCTTCTACCGTGTTTATCCTTAGCGTTCAAAGGTGCTCCTTCGACGACAAGTTGTTTAGCCAGGAAGGCGTCTCCAAGAGCGCTAGCGATCATGAGCGGCGTCTGCTTCTCGGAATCACAAATCTTCTGGTCCGCTTTGTACCCGACAAGCAGCATCGCAGTGTATTGGAACCCCTCGAATACAGCCCAGTGCAAGGCCGTCGCTCCGCGATTGTCGGTTTGGTTCACGTCCGCTCCACGGTACACCAACAGACTCACAAAAGCAGCGTTACCTGTGCTGGCCGCGTAGTGCATTGCCGTCATTCCCGACGAGTTCCTGGCATCCAGTGAAGCTCCAGAGTCAATCAGCGTCATTGCGCATGCTACGGACGTGCACAGCATCAAAGCTGTCGCGCGGTGCTTCGATTCTCCACAACGACTGTCTAGGAAATCCTGTAGTGTGCCACACGAGCGTTCCTCTTGCTCCTGTTCCTGTGTCTCGGTGCTCGCATTGCTGTTGGTCTCTTCGTCTATCAATTCCAATTCGTCTTTATCTGATGCACACTCCGGGTTCCCGTGTCCATTCGTCTGTCGTCCACGCAAATGAATGTGCCGTTGCTTGTCTCCGCTCTTCATCTTCATCAGCGCGTCTCTATCTCTTGGGAAATACTTCTTGGCTACAGACACCAGGTACGCCACAACCGTCGGATGTTCATACAGCACAGCGAGATGCAGCGCGTTCATTTGGTGTCGTGCTTCATGCACCGTCAATAGACGGAACACATTCTCGGCTACTCGTCGCCTCGTGGCTTCAGTGATAGCTCTCTCCGCGTGCTTTTCCTCCTGTATCTGCTCCTGTCTCTCAGCAGCTTGAACCGCCTTGCTAATGGCCATCTCCACGGCGCTTTGGGCTTGGAAATAGTCTCCTTTGACACAAGCCGAGCCAAGCACCTTGGCTGGGGACGCAAAGTACGCGTACTGGCTCTCAGAAGCCTCGTCTTCCTCGCTCTGGGGCTCGTCGTCTTCATGCTGCGGCAGCAACACCGACAGGTTGGATGAGCGAGGCGGAGACGCCGCCTTGCGGTCCTCCTCGGGCTCCTCACTGGGTCTGCTGATGGCAAACGGCGAGAAAGCCGAGGACGACGGGGACGACGCCGCGTAGCTTGGAGAAAGCAGTGGCGCGCCCGAGCCTGAGTTGGAGCGCGAACCGGAGCCCGAGCCGGACGTGGGCCCACCGATCAGCGGCGTCAACTCGGTGGCCGCGTCAGCCTTGGGAGCTGCTCGCATTGCTTCGTCTCTCTCTCTCTCTCTCTTTCTCTCTCTCTTGGTTGATGGGTTGAGATTACTAGTAAACGGAGAAGGACTGTTATCGACGAGGCGGCATCCGCGTGCTGCCAGTGAGAGAGAACTGGAGTGTGGGAAGATCCCGCGCGGCCTTGAAGGATCCACTGATGCGCGACTTGCAGGGTGGAACAGAGCAGACTGTCGGTAGAAAACTCAGCTAGTCACTATCCGACGTCATTCGATCGGGGGAGCTGCTGGTTTTCCCTATGCATGTCCATTCACCGTCACGTCGAGAGATCCGATGGCGTCTTCTTCTTCCTCCGCTTCCGCTGCCGTGTGGGACGCAGCCACGCAGACGTTCCATGGCGGCCAGGACTGGAAGTTCCTGGCCAACTTTGCCGAGGACTTTAGCGTGACCACGAACGCGCTGGGAACGCCTAAGCAGGCGCTGGAGGCCGCCACGAAGGCCATGAGCACTGTGCACCACTACCCGCCCGCTGACTTCCAGCCGGCCATCAGCCACTTGGCCGAGTTCCTATGGCCTGAGAGTTGGCAGCAGAACCTGCCGTTGCTGCTCATGGGCAACGGTGCCAGCGAGCTCATCGACCTGGTGATCCGCAGCGTGCAGCGCGGTGGCTGGCGCCCAGGAGGCACCGTCACGCAGTACAAGGAGTACGAGCGCTCCAGCAAGGCTGACGGCCGCGAGACGCTGGCTTGGAACGACCGCAAGGCAGCACTGACCTGTCTGGTGAACCCCACGAACCCCACGGGCGACTACATGAAGGTGGAGGAGATGAAGGGCTACATTGAGACCAACTGCCCCGACAACCACACCATCATCATCGACGAGAGCATGCAGCCGTGGGTGGGTCCCAAGTGGCGCGATGACTCGCTCATCCATCAGCGTGAGTGGGTCAAGAAGCTCAGCGAGACCCGCCGCATCAACGTCTGGGTCATGACGAGCTGGACCAAGATTTGGTCCTGCACGGGTCTGCGCATCGGCAGCGTCGTGGCCCCCACGCCTGAGCACGCCGCGGAGATCAAGCGCAAGCAGGTGCCGTGGTCTGTCAACTCCATGGCGCTGGCCTTCGTGTCTGCTGTTGTCAAGGACGACGCGTATCTGCAGGAGACGTGGGATGTTACACCCAAGTGGCGCGCTAACGCTGTGGAGCAACTGACCAAGCGCTTCCCCACGTGGGAATTCTTCGGCAAGCCTTTCCTGTCATGGGTCTGGCTCGACACCAAGTCTGTCGCCACATGCGAAGAGGCCTGCAAGCTGGCCAAGGAACACGGCGTACCTGTGCGCAGTGGCAAACCCGGCTACAACCTCCCCACCTTCGTGCGTATTGCTGTCCGCAGCCCGGAGCAGACAGCCGTGCTGCTCAAGGCCTGGGAGCCGCTTCAGTAAGCTTTTTGTAGGCGTGTGCTTGCAGCTAGACCGACACGACATCAAAAAGTAGCTGGTTTTCATGTTCTTTCTCCTCTTTGGTCTCACTTCTTTCTCTACTCTCTGTCCGGGGACATCCGGTGGTCTAGCCTCTTAAATTTGCCCTCCCAACCACGCATCACCTCCGTGTACTTCTCGATCAGGTCGTTCTTCTCTGCCAGCTCCGCCTCGAGGTTAAGGATCTCCAGCTCTAGCTCGCTCCGCTGCTGGCGACCGGACGCAATTTCAGCGTCCACATCCGCGGAGTTGGACGTCTCGAGGCTCATGGACGACAATTTGTCCGCCGTATCGTTCAGGAACAGCTGCTCCAACTGCTTGGCGTGCAGGAAAAACTCCTCCATACGCGCCTCGATCTCCGCCGTGTCGGCCGCGTCGCGTACTGGATTAAAGCGGCTGTGTGGAGGGTACTGTATAGGCGGGCATACGAGCGACAGGCAGCCGGCGAACGCCGCGTTCATCTCCGATAAAGCTGTCGCGCCCGCGCCATTATCCTCTTGTCCCGCTTCGACTTTCATGACGCAAAAACAAAATATTTTGCTCACAAACCTGACAATTTTGCCATTCTTTTTTTTGTTACTTCAGACAGCTTCACACACTTTTTCATACCTTTAAAAAAATTAAAATTTACTCTTATTTACCCGATACATGTTGGGTCGTAGTTTACTTGCTCCCTGGTGGCTTGCTGACAGAGGTGTAGCCTTTGGCGGCTTGGACGATCTCGCGAGCAATCTTCTTCTCCTCCTTGAGCTGCAGCAGCTTGTCTCGCTGGCGGGCGTTATGCAGCGCGTCGTGGCGCTTGATTTGGACGCGACGACGCAGTTCTTCCTCCTCGCGCTGCTTCTTTCTCTCGGCCTCCTCGGCCAGTTTGAACTCCTGATCGATAATAAACAGCTTCGACTTCTGCTTGTCTAGATCCACGATGCGGCCTCGCTGGTCCACAAGTCCGAGCTCGTTCAGATGGTGTTGAAGTGGACGACTCTCGAAATGGTGGCGCAAGTTCCGATCCAGTAGCGCGTTGTACTGCGGTAGACGCTCCTGGTGCACGCCCGACAAGTTGAAGCCCGTCTCGCGCTGACGGAGATACTCGTCGCTTTTCTTTTTCAACATCGTGTCCCCAACCATCCTCTGTACTCTCCCAGTCTTGTCGCTTGCAAGCTTTTGTTAGTGAATGATGCGCGCACGTCGTTCAACTCTTCATAAGACCGAGCACTGGGCACGTCCCGTTTCGAGAATATTTTTTTCATGCGCTATTTCAAGACAATATACCAGTGGACGGAGAAAGAGCGATCACTTGGCTGGTGCGACAGTCACCGCTATCCAATATGATGCATGTAGACCCTCCCATGGCTTCCAGCTATTCATCAGACGCTCGTTTGTCGATTGTCGAACTTCAAATCGGAAGGTATAGTCGGTATTTTGCTCTTTGATTTTGTCCAGCAGTTCTGTGACGTTATGGACAAAGGCAGCGTTGGTCGCCGTAGCTTCATCCTCTCTGTGGTAATGCGTCGTCGCACCGGTCTCTTGAAGCAAGTCACGCATCGACAGCAGTACTTGTTTTGTAAGATACACCGTCCGGAACGTCGTATCATCAGCCCCCACGTTCACACACGCTAACGCTACCATGTCACGAGGGAACATGAAGCTGTTAGCTCCAAGCAATGGCAGGATCTTGACAACATTCGCCACCCAACGCAAATGATTCTGAGTATTAGACGATTTGTCGTCGCCTTGCTCCATCGTAGTGTTGTCGCCTCCTTCTTCGTGAGCCTGCAGGTCTTGAGTGAGTCGTTCTTGTTCTATCACCTCCGCATGCTCGTTACTTTCCTGGGATGGAACAAAATCCATCTGTAAGATATCTCGTTCCACGTATTTCTTGAGCTGTTTGAGTTCGTTTGCAAAGTTGTTAGAGACCTGCGCTGCAGATCCACGTGTCGTAGAGATGCTTCCTTCGCGGTGGAAAAGCTGAAAATGGTTCCAGAATGCAGATTTCTTCGAGGGAAACGATACAATCTGCGTACTTTCGACCAAAATGCAGTCTAAAACACGTAATTGCTCGTCGTAGTGCGACACCTCCAGACCACTCAAGCACAGAATCGCACCTTCTTTCCAAATATTTTTGCTGCCTCGGCGGAAGACGAATGAAGAAGACGCAGTCTGCTTCAATGGACTGTTACTTTTCTTCTTTGGCATACTGACTTCCATGCCAGATACACGAATACTCATCAAGTGGCAGCTTTGGTCAGTGACGAAGATGTGCTCAACATACCGAGATTCCTTTGGCTTCATCTCAGGATCAAGCAACGATACGTCTGGCTGTCTTCTCGAGGAGCTTGAGTTCTCCTGCGTTTCTCGAGCTGCAACCAGCACGACGTAGACACAAACATCGATTGTTGGTCTTCGCTCGTTTCTGCGGCCATTTGATCCATCTTCATAATTGGCTCGGTAGTCCATTGTAGCTTGCTGGACGTCCACACACACTCGTTGACTCCCAGTTTGCTGCGCCATCTCCTTGATTTCGTCATCCCGCGCGGTTATTTCCTCGTGAACTTCCTCAAACCCGCTGTGCTTTGTCGAGCTGAGTCTCAGATATGCATCCTGGCCGCGTCTGCCGCCGAGCTTCCAATTCACGGTCAAGCTGCTGACAAAGTACTCGACTCCTTCTCTGATCCCACCGGAAAGTAATTCCTCGGAAGGCCGCCAGATCGTTAAAACACCGCAGCCCACTCCTTGCTCTTCATTACCGGAGGGATGTGTGCATTCCACGTCCACTTTGACAAATGGGGTTGGTGGCGGTACATCAATCTGCTCGTCATCCAGCCAATCGCCCGCTCTGGTACCCACGCCATCTTGTTGATGTTTCTTCCTCATGACTACCTGTGCGTACTCGGATCGAAGCTGGAAGTACAGTGGTAGCTGTTCCTCACAAAGAATTCGCGGTCCTAGCGTCCATTCCTTCGCTTGAAGATGAAGGATAGGAGAAATGCGGGTCACCCGAACTCGTACCGATCGGACCATTCCGCCGCCGACCTCTAAGCTTTTCAGAGGCACGCTCTTCAACAATGAAAACGTGAGCTGTGGCTGTTGTTTTCGGTGCCGCGAGTTAGTGGGGGTCATGTAGTGCAGCTTTTCCACTCCCAAGCGCATGTCGAATCTTACACGACGTGTACTGTTGTAGCGTAACTGCAAGTACGGCCATTGCAATAAATCCTCTTTAGACAGCAAAGGGTTTTTCCACTGCGCTTCACGAACGATTGCACACTCGAGCGGGTCGACTCCCTCTGTTGAGTTCTGCAGCGATGCATTCCACGTCGCTACTTTCGACCCGATAAGGCTCGACTTCGCATGAAGTTTCCACAACACGGCTGCTAAAGGTGCATCAGGGACGGCGTACACAGAATACCATCCATCTGTGAGAACTAGAGCCATGTTCCAACAAGCTGGGAGCTCCAGGTCGACGGAGTTGCTCTTGTCAGCAGGAAACGGCAACACGGCAGCAACGCAGAGAACCATACAGCTTAACGAGCTTGCATCTCGTTGAAGAACTCTCTTCAAAATGGAGCGCTGAGCATCATTTAAGTCTCGCTGGTATCGATGCGTTATCTGCTTCAAAACTTGGTTCTTGGTCAAATATTTTGCTAGCAAGAGGCGAGGAAAGGACCGCTCCATGGCAGCCAATTTCCAAATGATCCACCGATAATGATTCAGAAACCACCTGAACGTCGCTCCCATTGCCTTCAGAATATGATTTCCCGCTCTAAGTTGGCGGTAGAGTTCATGTGGACCAGCGAAGAGAGCCGTGTCGTAGGATTCGTCGGAGGAGCAGCTCAAGCTGCCATCGCGTGCAAAACGAACCTTGAGGGCATTT
This sequence comes from Phytophthora sp. 'mugwort', assembly GCA_033558025.1. NCBI lineage: Eukaryota > Oomycota > Peronosporomycetes > Peronosporales > Peronosporaceae > Phytophthora > Phytophthora sp. 'mugwort'. Next base: position 1,218,113 of record JAUCEF010000004.1, on the reverse strand, counting down.
TCTGCTGTGATATAGTTTAACACTTGAAGCCGAGGCACGTCATAGTCTTCATCGCCGAGTCTACGATCGTCGTGAAGCCCCATTAGCGCTGTCAGCGAAATCTTCATAGATTCCTGGTAAATGAAAGGCAGGGGCCTCGTATCAACCACTTTCTTCTTTTTGCTCTTTAGCGCTGTGATGTGGCCAATGTCGTGAAAGTTTTTCGCGTTGCTCTCGCACAATCTTTTGCTGGCAACTGGCGGGCGGAATCTTCTTTTCCCGATCATTTTTGAGCGAGGTTCAATGGATGATTTTAAAGATCGTTTCGCCATTTTTTGCCGCGCAACTTGATGTGCAGGAAGCTGGACGACTCGTCTTGAATTCAACTGCTTCGAACTAAGTGAGGATCGCCATGATTTTGAAGCTTCAAGCGCAGTAGTTTTCTGAATCAGCACATTTTCAGGATGAAAGTTTTCCTTATCACCACATTCAAGTCCTCGCCCATGACGACGATGGATTTCAGCTAGAGGGTATGCAACCTGTAAAGAGCGATGAGTCGGGACGGTTGCACCTCGGTCGCTACTTAAGAGAGAGCGCGTTGAAATACCAATAGTAGTTTGGCGCTTCATCTTATCTCCAGTGCCGCTCAGCGAATTTGGCACCATCTTCAACTCCAAACCCGTTTTACCCCGATTTAGTGCAGAGGTTTGTTCATCACCACTATAAACAACAATCGCAACAGTGCCACCATGTATGCTGTTTCTGCTATAGCCAACAGATTGGGGAATCGATTCCGAACACTCCTCGCGCTGCATCTTCTCTTCGTAGGCCCGCATCCGAGATTTAGACACTAATACACTCTTACCGGACCCAGTCGTGAATAAACTAGGAACCGTCGACTCCGCCGTGCTAGTGGCTGTGCCGCCGTCGACACCCTCCACCTCGCGCTGCATCTTCTCTTCGTAGGCCCGTATCCGAGATTTAGACACCAACACACTCTTACCGGACCCAGTCGTGAATAAACTAGGAACCGTCGACTCCGCCGACGTGCTGGTGGCTGTGCCGCCGTCGACATCCTCCACCTCGCGCTGCATCTTCTCTTCGTAGGCCCGCATCCGAGATTTAGACACCAACACACTCTTACCGGACCCAGTCGTGAATAAACTAGGAACCGTCGACTCCGCCGACGTGCTGGTGGCTGTGCCGCCGTCGACATCCTCCACCTCGCGCTGCATCTTCTCTTCGTAGGCCCGTATCCGAGATTTAGACACCAACACACTCTTACCGGACCCAGTCGTGAATAAACTAGGAACCGTCGACTCCGCCGACGTGCTGGTGGCTGTGCCGCCGTCGACACCCTCCACCTCGCGCTGCATCTTCTCTTCGTAGGCCCGTATCCGAGATTTAGACACCAACACACTCTTACCGGACCCAGTCGTGAATAAACTAGGAACCGTCGACTCCGCCGACGTGCTGGTGGCTGTGCCGCCGTCGACACCCTCCACCTCGCGCTGCATCTTCTCTTCGTAGGCCCGTATCCGAGATTTAGACACCAACACACTCTTACCGGACCCAGTCGTGAATAAACTAGGAACCGTCGACTCCGCCGACGTGCTGGTGGCTGTGCCGCCATCGACATCCTCCACCTCGCGCTGCATCTTCTCTTCGTAGGCCCGCATCCGAGATTTAGACACCAACACACTCTTACCGGACCCAGTCGTGAATAAACTAGGAACCGTCGACTCCGCCGACGTGCTGGTGGCTGTGCCGCCGTCGACACCCTCCACCTCGCGCTGCATCTTCTCTTCGTAGGCCCGTATCCGAGATTTAGACACCAACACACTCTTACCGGACCCAGTCGTGAATAAACTAGGAACCGTCGACTCCGCCGACGTGCTGGTGGCTGTGCCGCCGTCGACACCCTCCACCTCGCGCTGCATCTTCTCTTCGTAGGCCCGTATCCGAGATTTAGACACCAACACACTCTTACCGGACCCAGTCGTGAATAAACTAGGAACCGTCGACTCCGCCGACGCGCTGCTGATTATGGCCACATACCTTACCTCCGTCTCCTTTTGATACTTCTGCTCGTTCGCCTGATGACTCTCGTTTGGCACCAGACCCGCGCTCTGGAGCAGCATTGCATTCGTCTCATGCGCTACATCTTCTTCTGCAATAATCATACTCGCGTCAGGTAATTGAGTTGGCAGCATACTAGAGCAGGGATCTTGCATCTGTGTATCCGCTTCACTGTCGAACGCCGCACTGGGCGACTGGCTCCAGAACACGCTAGACTGCGTGTAGCCGCTCAGAGGAGGTGTCGGAGGTTCTGCTCGATCTGCTTGGGTCACTTCTGTCCGCCTGCGCTTCCTGTTGGGGATACGCGCGCCGCTTCTGCAAGTCTTCACGCGTCTCGTTCGCAGGTTTCTCGTCTCCTGCCGATCTTCGAGCGCCATTCGCGCCACCTTCTCGTCCTGGAACATGAGGATCTGCATGGCCGTGTCGAATTCCTGCTCGAATACCAGCAGCTCGTCGAACACCTCGCGCCAAGCGACGGCGGCGGTAGCATCTCTGTCATCCTGCATGCTCTCGAGTGCGCGGAAGGCAACTTTTGGCGCGCACTGTGGCCCACACCATATTTACCATCACTCCCATTTTCCAAGTGCAATTACATCTTGAAGGGGCGCAAGACGACTGCAAGGCGGAAGACAAGACGGAAGATGCCGCAGCCGGTGCTGAACCTGGGACTGCTGAACGCGGCGAGCAAGGACGTGAAGCCCAAGAGAGGCGAGGAGAGCAAGTTCGACCACGTGATGGCGCTGCAAGAAGAGCCCATACACGTGAGCAGTGCAATGTGTCGGGCTTTCACCGGCGGTGGCGTAACGGAATCGTGCCTTGTTGTTTGCCTAGATCACATTCCTCCTTCCTGACGACTCGAGTGTGTCGAGAGAGGTACATACCAGAGTCGCCATTGTGGTGCGATAATGCTGATGCTGTGTGTTACCGATTTCAGTTTAAAAAGGGCCACACCATTGCCGTGTTGAAAGCCTTCCTCGAAGATGAGTACGAATTCAAGCAAGAGGAAACGGTGAGGGTGTTGGCTGTTATAGCTTTTTGTGATACTAACACAGGTTCTATGCAGCAACTTTGTATGGACGGGGCAGTACTGCTGGATCCGTTCTCCTTGACGGACTTCCCGTGCGTCTTGGAGGCTTCAGCAATCGACATCCAAGTGCGACGCATTAGCTCGGAGGACGTCAGGAGTAGGAAGTGATAGGCAACAACTGGGCAGCAGCATCGAGCACCCGCTTGACGCGTGCGATGCAAGTCTCACGATACCCTTGCTTTCATTTACTGTACAGTTAGTTGCAACCTATTAGAGCTACAGCATAGCCCACACGCGAAGTTTCTTTTCACTCATCATGTTTCTCGTTTACTTTTGCTCGCTAAAGAGCTCTAGATGGAATCGTTGCACTGCAATATCGCCGCAACATCACGATCTAGTCACCTTCCAATACTAACTTACACCTTAGGGCCGAACTTGGAGTAATCCGTGACGCCGGGCGACACGTACTTCTTAAAGTTCTTCTGGAACATACCGGCCAGCTTCTTGGCCGTGGCGTCGTAGGCGGCCTTGTCGCTCCAAGCCTCACGTGGGTTTAGCACGTCTTCGGGGATGGCACCGAGCTTCTTAGGCACCTGGAAGCCAAAGTTGGGGTCCTCGGAGAACTCGGAGTTCTTGATGGAGCCGTCCAAGATGGCGTCAATACAGGCACGTGTGTCCTTAATGCTCATGCGCTTGCCCACGCCGTAGCCGCCGCTAGTCCAGCCCGTGTTGACGAGGTAGACCGAGGTGTTGTGCTGCTGCAGCTTATTCTGCAACAGGTCGGCGTACTTGGTCGGGTGTAGCGGCAGGAAGGCAGCGCCAAAGCAGGCGCTGAAGGTAGCCGTGGGCTCCGTCACGCCACGCTCCGTGCCGGCAACCTTGGCCGTGTAACCGGACAGAAAGTGGTACATGGCCTGGCCGTCGCTCAGCTTGGACACGGGCGGCAGCACGCCGTAGGCGTCGCACGTGAGGAACACAATGTTGGACGGGTGGCCGCCGCTCGAGGTCGGCTCGTGGTTCGGGATGTGGTAAATCGGGTACGACACTCGGCCGTTCTCCGTCTTTGAAGTGTTGTAGAAGTCAGGCTCCTTGGTCTCAGCGTCCACAAACGTGTTCTCCAGGAGAGCATCGCGCTTGATGGCGTTATAGATGTCTGGCTCGTTCTCGGCGCTCAGATTGATGGTCTTCGCATAGCAGCCACCTTCGAAGTTGAAGATGCCATCGTCGTCCCAGCCGTGCTCGTCGTCACCGATGAGGTAACGGTGCGGGTCGGCCGACAGGGTCGTCTTGCCCGTGCCCGACAGGCCGAAGAAGAGGGCCGTGTCGCCGTTTTTGCCCTTGTTGGCCGAGCAGTGCATGGCCATGATGCCGTCGAGCGGCAGCCAGTAGTTCATCATGGAAAAGATGCCCTTCTTCATCTCACCACCGTACCACGTGCCGCCAATGACGGCCACGTCCTTCTCAATGTTGAAGGCAACGAACACCTCCGAGTTAAGGCCGTGCTTCTTGTAGTTCTTGTTGGTGACCTTGCAAGCGTTCACGATTGTGAAGTCCGGCTTGAAGTTGGCGATCTCATTCTTGGTCTGCGGGCGCAGGAACATGTTGGTCACAAAGTGGTGCTGCCACGCGAGCTCCGTGATGAAGCGCACTTTCTTGCGCGACGATGGATTGGCGCCAGCATACCCGTCGAACACGTATACCTTCTCGGCCGAGCCGTAGTGCTTAGTCACGGTCTCGTAGAGCTCCTCGAACACCTCGGGGCTCACGGGCTGGTTAATATCGCCCCACCAAATGTTCTTATTGGACGGGGCCTGGTCCACGATGTACTTGTCCTTGGGAGAACGGCCCGTGAACTTGCCCGTGTCGATCGTGTACGTGCCGTTCTTGACGAACTGACCCTCGCCGTTCTTCTCCTCATGGGCGGCGATCTCGTCGTAGCTCAGGTTATGGTGCACCTTAGTCTTGTCGTTCGTGATGCCGAACTTCTCGATGCCGAGGGACGCGGCGCTAGCGTTGGCGAACGTGCGCAAGGCAAAGGACGACGAGAAGGCGGGCGACGACTGTGCCAGCTTCATGGCTCCGAGGCGCTGCACGCGCAGATTCGCGCGCAGGGCAGACGTGAACATCGTGCGGGTCTCGAGGGGCTTCTTGGGCGGAGACTTGCTGCTCAAGGTGCAAATTGAGATGTGAGCGGGGAAAGATATAAAGACCGTCCGCGAGCTCGGTGCTGACGTTCTAGGATCATGAATGTCGGATGGAGATTGGTGAATAAAGGTTACGTCTTTGGACCAATCCTAGCCTGATTCGAAGTTTTCACCCCTAGCCGCAAGTTTGCTTTCAACCAATAATAGCTTCTGATGTGCAGAAACACGCGCGATGCTGGGATTCGATTGGTCAAACGCCCCACCAGGGATCCGCTGACGCGAAACGGTCAACTTCAACCGGCTTTACGTGCGTGACCGGGCAGAGCCCTGCTGCTGACCACCGATGCCGTCGTGTTCAGCAGCGCGAAACATCGGCGCGTCACGCGGCGGCGTCTTGCATTGCAGTACAGGCATCCCGCCGCCAGCAAAACGTATAATCCGGAAACAACCAGCAGCGGCCCCGACCGGCGCGATCGGGCGGAGCGTTGGCGGAGCGGTGAGCAATGCAATGCGGCCCGCTTGCTTGTCAGCGCATCGCCACCGTCGGCACGCCACGCATGACGCACTTCTATCACGAGGACATAGTAATCGAGAGCACAGGACGGATTTGAAGGGGCCCTCGGCCGCAGGAGCTGTCGTGCTGTCTCGTCCGATACATTTTGCTGTATCTACGAGTTTCGTCACATGCAAAAGCCCGAGGTATCGACACGCTAAGTCCATCCGCTGCCGAGCGCGCCGTTTCAAGTTGGCTTGGCCGGCGAGGTGAGCCGGCAACCCCCCCCCCCCCCCCTCGCCCTCCGCCTGACCGCTTGTTAAAGTGAGGACACACGTGGGGCATCACATCACCACATGCATCCAAACCAAGCACCAATGGCTGCGGCCGCAAAGATACGCTGACGAGCCGCACACCAAGCACCAAGAGATTGTTCCTGCGCGCAATGAACTGACGTGGTTGAGCACAAAGCATTACTGTAATCAGATTGATAATTGTGCGCCCATGCCACAAGAGTCTGCCGCGTATTAAGCGCTCACGACGTGGATAAGCTGCATTGCAGGATTTTCCCAGTTCCAGGCACCAGAATCTAGTCCACCGTCGGCAATTCATTTTGCCTCGGACTCCAGGTCCTAGGATCTAGTCTAGGGAGATCGCATAATGCGCTGCGGTGGTGTAGATGCTGGTTGTCGGGTGCTGTGGCGTCATGAACAATTGTCAAGACCAACAAAGGATGCAGGTAGGACCTCACTGACATGTTGAGTGCGCATATGGAGCGCGGCGTATCTGGGCGAGGTGTTGGAATGTCCCAGCGGGACCGTCGGACTGAACAAATGGCTTGCTTTCGTGAAAAATGAAGTCAACAAATTGCGGATGACAACAATCTTAATCCCGACGAGTGGCAGCGAGCAGCGATATGATGATGCACGCATGAAGTTGATGCTGACAAGTAACACCGCGACCGAAGATTTGTCGCCGCTAATGCATTTCGGGTCGCTAGGAATCGCAAGTATGAGGGGTGCGGTATTCAATACTTTGCCGTTCTTTCGAGCAGCTACTCGAGCAGTCAGGGATTACTGTGCAGTACATACTGTGCAAACATCTCACGACACCGTCGAGTTCGAGAGCACGGGATACATTGCACAATGAACGCTTAGCGCACGTACGATCAAGTTGCGCTCAACAGCTCGCGCCTTGCCTTCGCTTGTGTTTTTCACTGGCAGTTTCATTGGTGTGTAACATCAAATAGCATTTATCCACCAATCGAAACCAGGCTATTTTAGACGAATCGGATAGTTATTGACATGTGAAACTCCTCTGCGATGTTGAAGCGGCGGGTGCCAGGGGTCACAACCGTCCAGGGTGTCCACGACCTTCTTCACTCGCTGCTGCATTCCTGACGTGCTGCTGTGTCGACGGCGTGCTCTATCCTCTGCCTGCGCAGCATGTTCAAGAACACCTTCCAGTCGGGCTTCTTGTCCATCCTCTACAGCATCGGGTGCGTCCGTGTCTGCGCCCTGTTAAGTCTCTCCTCCGGTATTTCAACTAATGTTACTCTGTGTGTTTGCAAATTCACGGCAGGAGCAAGCCGCTGCAGATCTGGGACAAGCAAGTGCGCAATGGTCACATCAAACGCATCACGGACCAGGACATCCAGTCGTCGGTGCTGGAGATCATGGGCACGAATGTCAGCACCAACTTCATCACGTGCCCGGCGCAACCGGCCAAGACACTTGGTATAAAGCTGCCGTTTCTCGTTATGATCATTAAGAATCTCAAAAAGTACTTCACCTTCGAGGTGCAGGTGCTGGACGACAAGAACGTACGTCGTCGCTTCCGAGCGAGCAACTACCAGAGTTCTACGAGGGTGAAACCTTTCATCTGTACGATGCCTATGCGTCTAGATGAAGGCTGGAACCAGATCCAGTTCAATCTCTCCGATTTCACGCGGCGTGCGTACGGTACCAACTATATCGAGACTCTGCGCGTGCAAATTCATGCCAACTGCCGCATCCGCCGGATCTACTTCTCTGACCGCCTTTACTCCGAGGAGGAGCTGCCGCCTGAGTTCAAGTTGTTCTTGCCTGTGCCGAAGGCCAACAATGCCACGTCCACTGAGCAGCACAAGACCTCTATCGTGCCAGCGGAGCAGTCTATGTAAGCATTTAGGCATTTAGTAACTTAGGTGGGTCCCTCGTTCACTTCGACTATGACTTCACTAAGGTTCCGCTTCATCAGTTTTACGCCTTGGGTTGGCTTAATCTATTAGGTTAGTATAGGAATACTTTTGAGGTAACGAAAAAAGCTTGAAATGCAATACATTGGTTGCCAAGAGCTTAAACTAATCAGCACAATAATTGTAGCTGGTATTGTGCTGAGCAATATTGCACCGCCTTACTTTCTGGATTTACCCTTGGCGAACTGATCGGCAAGCCACTCGATACCTTCTTCCACGCCGCGACCGGTGACGGCATTGCTTGCACTGAACAACATGGAAAATTGCTAGTTAATTGATGAATGTTGGGTAAATAGCACATAATTGCATTCACGTACGTAATGTGCCAGGATTTGCTTCCGAGGTTGTCGAGTTCGAGAAGTTGCATGCATTCGACGGGTGTGAGCGCATTCGGTAGGTCCATCTTATTGGCGAAAAAAAGAATCGGCACTTTCTTGGACGACAACTCCTTGTGCTCCACTAGCTGCTCCAATTCGTCCTTGGCCACGCACAGACGAATGTTGTCTGTCGAGTCTAGCACGTAGATAATAGCCTGGACGTCGCTGTAGTAGTTTTCCCATAAACTTCGGTAGCGGCTTTGCCCAGACATGTCGAAGACGGTAAAGTTCAGATTGGACTTAGTGAACTCCTCTACCTGGAAGCCGATGGTGGGGACGACCTCGCGAGCTTGGCTCTTCTTGGGTTTCAGATGGTTCACGAGCGTCGTCTTGCCACTATTGTCCAGTCCTACCACAAGAATGCGAACCTGCGTCTTTTTGATGCCCAAAGCACTCGCCAACAGCTTGAATAGCCCCATTGCGTCGAATTTGCGGGTTCTGTCCGGCCTTGGCCCCCAGCAATGGAGCGTCCTGGGAACGTCAAAGATGTCTGTAAATGGCTAAAGCCAGCGCAAACACGTTGAAACTCCACAACCAGGAAACGACACCAACGTCCGCTAATTTAGGGAATTGCGAGCATGTAACTTCATATTGAGATACCAAATATTTGTGAAAGACTAAAAAAAAAAAATTAAATCCGGGTTAGCATTGCTGGAACACTTCGCTAAGCTGATAGCGGTTGTTGGGGTCTTGGGGTCAGTTGCAGTGGTAGCCCGCCGTTCATGAACAGTCCCGTTTTCAGCAAGTAGCCCCGTTCGAGTTTCTCGCCCGGCGCAATTGCAACATGAAAACGGCGAAGCGTTGTGGCGAGGAAGAGCTTGGCCTCCAGCACAGCCATGTTCATGCCCAGACAAATACGTGGTCCCGCTTGGAAATTTGGGAACTCGTACGCGCTGGGGCGCTTGGACATCTCCAACCAGCGCTCGGGACGGAATTCCAGTGGGTCATCACCCCAAATCTCGCCATTGCGGCCCATGAACCACGGACAGTAGACGACATCAACACCTGCAGGCACGAAGGTGCCATCAGGTAAATAGTCGTCGCGTACAGCATTTTTGAGGTTATATGGCACTGGAGGATACAATCGCAAGGCTTCGTAAACGACGGCCTCAACGTATGAGAGATTTTTCACTTGTTCGAACGTGAATGGCGTAGAATTGGAGCCGGTTTTTGGTTCCGTGGCCTCCAGCTCCTTATAAATTCGCTTTTGAACTTGTGGGTGTCTAGCGACGGCGTAGAAACAGTAAGTGAGGCAGGCGCCTGTGGTGTCTCGACCACCAACGATGAACGTCAAGATGATGGAACGGAGCGTCTCAGGTCCCAGCAAGGAAGCCACGTCCAGATCGTTCTCCTGATTGCTGCCAGCAAGTTCTCGAGCCTTGCAAATAAATAGCGACAGGAGATCCGAGCGTGCGTTAATCTTGTCTTCCGGCTCTTCTAGACGGCGAAGCAGGACAGCGTCAGCTACAGTGTGAATCTCGCGAATGTACTGCCGTAGCACACGTTCACTAGGCATGACCCAACGGAACAGCTTATAGTACTGCTTGACAAACAATCGCTGCGCGCAATGCTCGTTCATAAAGTCCATCTGCTTGGTGAAATCGTCTGCGCCCTCGATCTCGCCTAGCGGTAGACCGAACGCGACGTCAAAGATAGACTGCATCGTGTACCTTGTACTGATTTCCTGCATCTCGCAGCAGAAGCTTCCATCACTAGATTGACTTCCTGTAGCCTGGATCGCTTCGGCTTGTGCAGTCGTGAGTGTCTCTTCTGCGTGTCGGGCAAAAACCTGCTCGGTAAACACTCGGAAGTTGGCGGTAGTGAACACCTTGGCGGCCACTTTGCGTTGCAGACGCCAGCCAGCACCTCCATCAGCCGCTTGAGGGTGGTGATTCATGCCTAAGAACGACTTGCCGAATACTTCCTGTAATGCGTCCAGGAATCCTTGTGGCTTGACATAATTATTGAAGTTTGTCGACAGAATATGCTGCACGTCCTTCGGGTCTGTGATCTACGCTCAACAATAGTGAAATACCACTAATTTATCAGTACGTACTCACCTTTGGCTAGTGACTCTTTGCTTACGTAGATGGCACCATCGAAGAAAAGGTGCCACGGCATCTTCATCCGTCCTCCGTGTTGCTTCAGCTGGTCTTCCTACAAGGAAAATGATTGTTCTGTTGTATGTTCTTAACCAATATTAAAGGTGGGTTACCTACCAAGAAATGATAGATATGGTCAACATTCTTGACGAATGCTGGCATGCAGCCCAGTAGAAAGACGCCCGGTGGTCCGGTGAGTGGGGCCAGGCCACGTGCAATACGCAGCTTACGATGCAACGCCGTCGATATGCTGGCTAGTGCCCACGCGACAGCGCACGAGCTCAAGATAAGCAGAGGCGACTGCATCTTGCGTGGTCAGGGAAAGGGAGCTTGATGGTTTCTGTTGAAATCTGGAAGTAAGTTTGCAGCAGTTGCCGTACCCAACAGCAACCCAAGCAAGAGGAAAGAGCATCAAAATTTGTGATATATCTCATTATCCGCCCTAAAAAGACCCATCCGAGCAGTTCTAAGAAATTCATCGGATGCAAGATTTGGGTCGAGTGGGAGCAGACAAAGGTAATCTGGTGCTCTTTGGCACGAACGTGCCAAAGAGTTTGTCTGCCTATGCTTACGACACTACAACGTGGCCTCGAAGAAAGAACAAACGAGCAACTCTACAGTACATGTACGGCTACGAACGAGAACAAATCTATCGTGCACGTAAAAAAAAAAAAATGAAACGTTAGTCATTTAATGCTCGTTGTGCATGTAGCTCACATATGCCTAATCTCGTAGTCGAATTATCCAACCTTGTAGTACCCTCTGCAGTGGTCAGGTTGCTTGCGAAACGACTTTTAGCATAGACGTCTACAGTACAGATTCAATCATGATGCCCATGCTAGGTAGTCTTGGATCCCCACGAACATAATGCGATGTTGACATCAACAGAGCGACTCCACAATCACTTTTCCAATAAAAAAAGGTATACAAGGTATGCTCTACATTTATCTTGCAATTCACGACTGCTCTGTTGCCTCCTTCTCCTTAACTGTTTCTGTAATGGTGTCAATCATCGTCCGTCGACGCCGTGGAGCGCTTTATTTGCTCGCCAATCTGGCTCATGCCAAGCGCACGCTCCAGAATACCTGCAGACTTCCGCTCACGTCGCTTTGGTGGCTTCGGATTATCATGAATGCTCTCGATGTGGTGGTTCAAAACCTTCTTGTACCCGAAGCGGGCTGTGCAGCCCTCACGCGGACACGCAAAACGCTGCGACTTGCGCTTATCGTGCACGGCATTGTAATGTGTCATCAGGTTCGATTTACGCGTGTACGCTTTGTCGCAACCGTCCATCGGACAAGTGTACTGCTTGCGATCGTCCAGCGACTCGAAATGCGTGCGCAAATGGGCGCGCAGGTACTGCTTTCGAGCGAAAGTCTGGTCGCACACGAGGCACACATGTGCAGGCGTCTCTTTCTTCACTTCAGCAGCACCATCCACAATGTCTTCTACCTGTCCGCTGCTGTGTTCGGTTTGCTTGTGGCTATTGAGTTCTTCTTCGTCGAAACATATCTCACCGCAATCACATACATACACTTGTGTATCTGCCTCTTTGTTCACTTCGTGCGTTCGACAATGACGGTTCAACAAGAACCTTTTGAGAAAACGCTCGCCACAGTCCTCGCACTCGAAAGGCAGCAGACCGGTATGAACGTACGTATGAGCTTGAAGATCACTCTTCTTCTTGAACCCCTTCAGACACACGCTACATTCGAATGGTAGGTTCACGTTCCGATGCGAGCGCTTCATATGTCTCGTCAACCCATGATTGTATGTGAACCTGGCCTGGCAAAGCTCACACTTGAATGGTTTGCGCTCCTCAACCGATTGCGTCGATCTACGGACGTGGGCCGTCTCGACGTGACGCGTTAGGTGTTCTTGCTTCGAGTAGCGCTTATCGCAGCCGTCATGTTGACAAGCAAACGGCTGGTGTCGCGTCTTTTGACTATGGGCGACCAGCTCCGTCGCAAACTGGAAGCGTTCGCCACATTCAGCACATTTGGCACCGCGGCATCGTGAACCGGTTTTCTTAATACAATTCTCCTCGTTCTCCTCGTTCTCGTCGTCGATGTCGCTCTCGTCGTCTTCGCGTGTCATTGTCTCGTTAGCGGAAGCAGCGTTTTCACGTGGAGGTTTTGCCGCTTTGAGCACTACGTCTGTATTTCTGCTAAGACGTCGACGCTTGATAGATCTTGACGCAGAAGCTGAAGGCGCAGGCTCCGACGGGAGCATCACACGCACCGCAGATGCCATGCCGGCAATTGGCTCGCTACAGGTGCCGACCAATTGATTGATTATCGGTAGTGGAACCGGTACATGATGTGAACCACATGTTAAAATGTGAGTGTCACATTTACAATATAACATTACACACCGTACATCCGGATTGGCCAGTATGCCTGAAAATAATCGTACCGTTAATAACATACTAAGTCGTCTTTTGTAGCCACAAACGGCCAGACCAATTGAAGTCACGTGCCATTTTTCCGACGGCGTATCCGACAGTCCTTCACTCGCCGACGGCGGCAGTCTGCGACTGTGCCATGTTGCGCTTCCCGAGGGAGCGCTTCCTCATTTGCGTTTGCGCTGTGTATGCGGTGGCCTTCGCGTCCATCAGAACACAAGTGCGCGGCCTGTACGGAGAGTACGTGACCCTGCGATATCTTCTCGTCTCGTAGCTCCTTTCCCTTCCGCTCGGTGGTAGCTGCATCGACTGCCAGTTGAAACGACAAGGCAAACATCAGCACTAGAAGTCTCGACAGTGGAGCTGTTTTACAGCGGACATTATACGTGCTTACTCACTCTGACCAACCCTGTGCTTCATGTGTCTTTCGTTCACAGGAATGGCATCGAGCCGGTGGACGTCTTCCTGCGCAACGTAAAGCTCCGTCACGCATCAGAATCATACAACGCATCGACATTCCAGTGGATCGTAGACAAGTTCCCGACGCTAGTGTGGCTACACGAGCCGCTGCAATGGACCCCAAGCTTCTGCATGGAGGTGATCTGCCTCATTGGAGTCACCATGGCTCTGCTGGGCATGATACAGCCAGCATGGCGCACTGCTGGACCGCTGGCTCTCCAGTGGATATGCTACTTGTCCATTGTAAAGTGCGGCCAGACGTTCATGCAATTCCAATGGGACTCGTTCCTACTGGAAGTCGGGGTTTTGGCGGTCCTGCTGGCCCCTTGGTGGCGCCGCAGTAGAGCAGATGAGACCTTTGAGACGCCCACCGCCGCGGTCTGGACGCTGCGCTTCTTGTTCTTTAAGTTCATGCTCATGTCCGGTGCGGTCAAGATCCAATCGCGCTGCCCTACATGGCTTGGATTATCTGCTCTGGACTTCCATTTCGCGTCCCAGCCGCTGCCGTTGCCACTCAGTTGGTACGCGTCGCAGGCTCCGGTGAGTAACTGTGGCATGAACTTACTGAGTTCTTGTGAGCACACGTATCTGACATGAGGTTGTGGGTATACGTTCTAGCCAATCATCAACCGTCTCGCTGTAGCAGTCACGCTACTGATCGAAGGTCCCTGGACGTTCTTCTTGCTCGCCCCCCACCCCACGCTACGAAGAATTGGAGCTATTCAGCAAATCGCGTTACAAATCTCCATCCTACTCACGGGAAACTACAACTTTTTCAACTTGCTGACCGTCGTTTTGGCAGCAGTGCTGCTTGACATCAATAGCGAGGCAAAATACTGCGAGAAAACATCAAGTCAACAGACGCCTTGGATACCTCGCGTGGAGTCGGCATGGCACACGTTTCAGACACACCCACTAGCTACGAAAGTTATGCTGATAAATGGCCTCTGCTTCTGTGTCTACACATGGCTGGAAGTGTTTGAAATGAAGATCCAGGATGATCCATTTGCTGCTGAACAGAGGAATACCTTTTTGGGACTACTGCTAGCTACGCGGATCCGGTTACTACCAACCGTGGAAGATATCCAGGCATGGCTTACGCTGATTCTTCCTCGTTGCACGGCATTTGCTGTTGTTTTGATAGTGTGCTCAAGTTGCTGGCAAATTGTGCGTTCTATCCCTCACCCCGAGCACAGTTCCACATGGACATCTCGCTTCAGCAAACGACTCACATTACGGCTCATTTATCTGCTGACAACCACGCTGGCAAGCATGTGGGTCTTCACGAGTAGTCTTGTCACTCTTTCGGTGTTGGACCCGATTTTCCAGCAGTCGTTGCCTTCGTTTGTCATCTCAATGTATTACTCGACCGAGAAGTACCGCATCACTAGCGCCTATGGCTTGTTTCGCACAATGACTGGTGTGGGCACGGTGCAGCTGAACAATGGACAGCGTGTTTCCGTCGTTGCCCGACCGGAAATCATTTTGGAGGGCACGAAAGATGGCGGACTGACGTGGGAAGAGTATCATTTCCAATACAAGCCTGGCGACATGGATTCCGCCCCGCGTTTGGTAGCTCCTTCCCATCCGCGACTGGATTGGCAAATGTGGTTTGCCGCTCTAGGCGACTACCACAGCGCTCCGTGGCTCGTGCATCTCGTGGCCAGACTTCTGGAAGACTCTACAGATGTGAAGGAACTACTCGACACGACTCGGAACCCGTTTTCTGATTCTCCGCCGGACGCCATCCGTGCGCAGCTCTACTATTACGACTTCACACGACTGAACACGTCGTGGAACCAGGCGCTACCCAAGGTTAAGATCCTGGACAACAGCAGCAACTCGCAGTGGTGGACGAGAACTTTTGTGCGCGAATACTTGCCGCCTCTGGAGCGTGGAAACCCGTCGCTCGCCGCGTTCGTGCAGCAGCACTGGCCTCCGCCTTCTGTCTCCAAACTCTCACGGGAGATCAAGACCCCCGCCTCTGCGCTACGCCAGTCGAGCGACCAAGTGCTACGATGGCTGTACAGCGCCCCGTGGTCACCTGTGGGACTCGCGGCGGGCTTCGTACTGGCCCAGTCCGGTGTTGCAGCGCTGTTCCGCTGGTTGTTCCGTCGTCGCGGCACAACGTCGACCAAGTTGAAGCTTGAGTGATCCGGTGCTGGATTGGTTGGAAAAGCTGTCGAGATTGTGGCCAATGGGACGCGAAACGACCGTCGATTGGGGGATAATGTGATGGACATCGGGGAGGGATGATCCACCAGGCACCGGAGTGCCGAGCTGGTGCCACCCTGCCTGGTTGTTTCATGTGATTGGCGTTAGGACTGCGGAGCTCGTGCATTCGCGCACATCAAGCGTTGCCGTCGGTTAGTGATTGCGCGATTTGTTTCTCGTACTTGGCCTAGTCGAGCTATCCGGCACGGAACCTCAGTGTAAGCTCCAAAAGAGTAACGATGTTCGGGGTGACTGAGCCCCAGTATGGGCACTCCGGGTCAAAGAAACGGCATCGGCGGGGATACAAGATGTCGCCCCGCCCGGTGCGTCCTTTGGAGCTTGAGGTTTTACTCAAATAAAACCTCGGGTGCCCAGCGACCAATCTCTCGGCGGACGCGTGGGGGCCTCGCCTTGGCCGGACGCTCTTCGCGTGTCATTTCTGCGGAAGAATCGAAGACAAGAGGTGAGTTTGGAGGCGCGTGGTGGGGACATGAGGGCGGCGAGCAGGCTGTGGCGGTTGAGCCGGCCTTGAAATGGCCGGATACCTGCTTCTGCTGGCTTGCAGTCGCTCTTGGTGCTATGCTGGACATGTGTCTGACGCGCGACGGCGTATCTTTTCTTATGTTCCGTTTTGGATCTGTCTTTACAGAGACAAGCATGGAGACTACAGCAGCTGACCAGCGCAAGTGCCACAACTGCGGCCAGGCGGGCCACATCCGCCGCGACTGCCCTGAGCCCCCGTCGCAGGAGGGCGGCTTTGGCGGCGGATTCAACAGCGGCGCCGCGTGCTTCGGCTGCGGCAAGGTGGGCCACCTCAAGCGTGACTGCCCCACGAGCGCCGGTGGCCGCGCCTGCCACAACTGCGGCCAGGTGGGCCACATCCGTCGCGACTGCCCGGAGGAGGTGCAGCCACCCAAGTGCCACAACTGCGGCGAGACTGGCCACCTGCGCCGTGACTGCCCACAGGAGCTACACGAGTCGCGCAAGTGCCACCACTGCGGACAGTCCGGCCACCTTCGTCGCGACTGTCCCGACGACAGCGGCCCGACCGAGGACAAGTGCTATCAGTGCGGTGAGACTGGCCACTGGGCCCGGAACTGCCCCGGCGCCAAGGCCTAAGCACCCCGTCGCCGTGAAGGATCCAACTGCGAGAGAGAAGGGAGGGAGTGAGCGAGAAAGGAGAGGGTATAGATGTGTGACGACGCGCGGAACTGCCCGCTTTGTACTAGTATTTTCCCGATGAGATCTTCGGCCTTTCGTGGTGGCGAGACACGTAGTGAAGGTGCGAGAGAGAGAAGGAGTTCCTGTGCGGCCCGGGCCATGTCTCCAGCTAGTGGAGTCGCCGCTTGAGCCGTGGCAGTACTCGGATTTCTTATTAACTAAACTAACATGTCGACAAAACAAAACGACTGTACTACGGCGACGCTACTGCATCATGTAGCCCAGGCTGGTTTCATTCGCCAGGAGCCCGCTAAAGGAAGCCGTGCGATCTTTCAGTTAGTTTATCCTAGGCAGTCTGCATTTCAGTCTCGACAGCTGGACCTGCAGCAGGAACTGTCGCCGGCGCAGGCGGATGCCGAGGAGGGAAAGAAAGGAGCTGAAAACGGCCTTTGAGACCTTGACATATGCGTCAACGGCGTCGCGAAGATGGTTGTTCACATCTTGAATTCAGTACCTACCACCAAAACCGGAACACCCATGTTGAACGCGGGTATATAACCAGATACATCCGAACTCATCGAGCGTGCGTGCTGCCTCTTGTTAACCTTTTTATTCTTCCTGCTTCTCTCCTTCATGTAGCTCCTCACGCCTCACTCAACGGAGACGTTCTGCTATTGTTTCGCATTGATCGTCGCCGCCCTGGCAGCCAATTTCCGGTCGCGCTCATCCATCATGCGGTCCCAGTCCGTCAACAGCTCCAGCTTGCTCTGTTGTCAAGTAAGGACCGAGTGATTGTGAGATATACACCCACAGTCGAGCGTGGGGTGGGTGTGGAATGGAGAGGTCGTACCTGCATGTTGTTGCGGGCTTGCCACTTGTTGACGGCGCCGTAGCCCACGCCCATGAGCGAGAAGGCGACGGAGATGACCACGAGGCCGGGCAGCACTTGGTACGGCATCTTACTGTCTCGCGTAATGAGCGGCCTTCCGTCGTTCGCTTCGCGCGACCTTCGGGCGACCACTTTGATCCGACACAAATCTGAGGATTTTTTGTACCATACAAGTACATTTATATACCTGATGGCACTTCGACCGTCACAAATAGACGAGCTCAGTATAAGATGATCTTGATCCAGTAATGGGATCAGATAAATACTCCTATGCTGATACATGTATTAGATATGAAGTCTTCTGTCGTTGCCGACGACTACGTTTCCTTCAGTAGTGTCATGAGTCGCGATACCATGCTCTAACTGAAGATCGTGTTCAGCGCGTTCGAGAGCAGAAGGATCCGCTTAAATGGGTCTCTAAAAATATCTGCCGCGGAGACATCAATGAGATCGAAGCGCTGCTGCTATAAACTTAATGCGATGATCTAGCAGCAGCGCTTCGATCTCATTGATGTCTCCTAGGCAACGCCTTTTTTTTCGCTCGTCTGCCTCCGAGCGAAAATCACTTACGTTCTTCGACATATGTTATCCAGTGAGTTCATTTATCATTGGATCAGGTCGCCCCAACACTATGGGCCGTTCTAAGTTGAAGGCGCCTGCGTTCACCAAAGTTTTGTTGTTGTAAAAGGTCTACATACCCTTACCTCAGTTTTCTCGGTACGGCCTGCATTTCAAAACTTGACTTTCGAAAAATTGGAAGCTAGTGATCCACTGTTTCCCTCTAGCGAGCCATAGACTCACCCCCACAGCTTCATCCCCCACAACTTCACCCCCCCCCCTCCCCTCTGGTGAAGAACGGACTGCAGAGGTACGGTCCGAAGTGGAGCGTCTAGAAGCAGGCGGAAGGCGGCGTATGACTCCGAGGCGAGGGAGACAAGGATGCGCGATCGGTCAAGATGAGCAGCGTCTACGTCGACAGGTGGAGTTGCGAGCGGTCCTGGCGAGACGGAAGAGTCAACAAGGGCGTTAACTTCCGCAGGCCGTGAGATATTACATGAGGGGCTCATGGGAGAGGGCTGGGAAGACGAAGAGGAAGACGAGTTCAAGGACGACGAGGAAGAAGTTCCGGCAGATGACGAGCTCGCCATCGAGGAGGAGCCATAGGTGAAGAGAGAGGTTGGACGGGATAAGGAATCCACCGGGATTTTGGGGCGATCCGTCGTGGGCTGGACAATCGAGAAGGGAACGGTTCCTGTCGGATGATTTCGGGTACGGAGCGACCGGACAGTTGCTCGACCCGGCGTATGAAAGCGGGTATGGAGATATGTACGGTATGTAATATACGGCGGAAGAAGACCGCCCGTCGAGGGACCCGAGTGGGTCCACCACGCTGTCCACGGGGTCGGAGAGACGTCGGACGGACCGACCTGCTTTTAGTAGGAGATTGGGAGCTCGACAGGAATCCGGTAGGCATAGTGGATACTGCTACCCACCTCGACGGTACGGTACTACGAAGCCCATAGACTTCCTGTCGCGACCCTCGAAGTGTCGAGCCCGGGGCTCACTGTCGCCCAAAATGGGGTTAGCCCGCGGAAATCGGTGTCGGCGATTCAAACCGTTCCTCGATCGTTGCCGAGTGCGAGTCAAGCGTCGTATACGGAACGAGCCAAGCGAAGGGATATCAGCCGAGTCATGTTCCCCGCGGAACTCGGGAGTGAGAAGTGGAGCGGCTAGGAACACTGGTCCCCATTCGTCCAGGCGTGTTACGACTGCCTTTCGGCATGTGCGCATACTTACCGAGCGCTTATGGCTTGTCGAACCTGGTGTCAAACGCAGTCAAGGTGTTACTCGGACATAGCCACTGTGGAGAAAGTTGTGCCTTTTGGGAGATGTTTGAAGCCCATATGGAGGGACTACTAGATGGGTCATGCTTGTTGGTGTTCCATCAGAAGCTCAAAGGACGAGAAGCTGAGCGGTGGTGGAGAACTCTAGCATACGGACGTTTGTACACTGAGGATACAGTTTCACAACCAGTTCCTCAGCCGGACAGCCGATGAACTTTGGGAGCGGTTGCAGACCACCCAGCGTGAGAAGAGCGAGTCTGTGGAAGAATGGGAGATCGAGCCTTAGAACTGTGCGACTCTCTCAACTATTCTAATTCACATATGCGATACCTGTTGTTCCGTGTAGGATTGAGGAACAATCGGATGCTGGCCATGTTCGGCGCGAATCTGGCATGTGATATACCGGAAGCCTGCGAGTGGCTCATGCTCAAGGATATGTAAGATGGTCGAGGAAGATGATGACTTCTCTGACGATGCCCCTGCGAAGCAGAAGGAGATGCCGCGTAAACGTGCGCCCATGATGTCTGCGGCGACGAATGTTGCGCGTCACCAAGGAATACTCTCGGACAGCAAGGGACGGTCGATTCTTCCGAGGCATTCGGATGGAAGCCGATGCTCGCACACAGGAAGAAATCCCGGTGTATGACCGATGCAGCTACACAGGTCATGGTCGAGCGACATGCAAGCGCCAAACGATGGAGTGCAGGAGGTGCAGTCAGCTAGGACACGTTCTGTTTTAAGTGCGAGGGGTCCATCGCTAATAAGAACGGAAGGGCTCCGAACGGACCTGTCGTCCGTCAGCCTCCCAATTTTTCTTTTGTCACGAAACTGGGTACATGATTGTGGACTGCCCGGCGATGCTAGCGTTGGGAAAGTTGGTGCCGCAGGTGGCAGGAGCAACTCAGGAAAGGGCTCCGCCACCGTATCCACATCGATGAAGGGATCGCGAGCGAGGGGATGAGAGGGTCATTCCTTTCTCGAGACCCAGAGGACGACCGTGCTGTTCGCGTTAGGAATAAAAGCGGCATGGCGGTTAGAGAAGGAGTGACATAGGAAGCAGCGTTCAATGAAGGAGAGGAAGAGAGCACGATGCGGAAGTAGAAGAGGTATAAGAAATAGGGGGGGGGTAAAGTAGAAGAAGTGCACGAAGATGAAGTCGCAGGTGTGCAATAAGAGGAGCTCGAGGAATGATACGAGGACGAGCCCGAGAAGGAGTACGGCGATGAAATCACGAGCGTGTACGAGGACTAAAGCGACGAAGCAGGTGAGGATGAGGTGGTCCTCGAAGCGATCGAGGCGAGAAGTACTGAGAGGGGCCAAATGGAGACGGTCGTGATTGGGTAGATACGGTTTGTGCTAGCAGAGAACGGAACTGCTGACGCCGCCAGGACTACCGTCGGCGAGGCGGTCGGAGAAGATGGTGAGATTGCTGATGGTCCGATTTCCAGCGAGCGGGTCGCCGAGACGCGGGAAGTCGATGAAGCTGTAGTGGATGACGTGGCTATGGAGTGTGTGATGTTTGATGGAGAATGGGAAGAATAAGTCGACGTCGGAGATACAGTGTTCTTGGACTGGGAAGGGGATACGTTACTGACGGTTGAACATATCGGAGATAGACGCATTGAAGTGCGAGAGCGTACGCGGCAATTTCGAAGGGCCCGTGAGTGAGTCTACGCGGGCCGAGGATGGAGTTAGCCCGGCAGTGGATGAGCGAGACACGGATGGCAATTCGCGTTACTCGCGGATGTCGAATTGGAGGCCACTGGCTCCCGGTCAGAGGCGAATGTAGTGGCGGGCGAGGTCATCGCAACCGAATAATAATGATAATATGACAATGATTGGAGGATCGGTGGTATCCGCTAGACGAGGTGGAGCTCCGGAGACGTATAAAACAAATGCCGAAACTTTGAAGGAACCGGCGTTAGAAGATATGTCTTGATACTTGGGTCTCGCTGTCGATGTGCTGGAACGGACTAGAGCAGCGTCTCGTGAAGGCGAGGCTTCGCCGGAGTATTGTCAGAAGTGGTTTCGCGAGACTCTAGAAAGCTCTGAAAACGCTAAGAAGGCTAACCATGAGTTCAGTAAGCCAGTATCATGCGTGATTGTAGTGGCGAATGTCGCCGTCGAAGCTGACGAAGTACTAGTCACGACCTCTGGGGTGACGGACGGCGCCCGACCGGAAGCACCCGTGCTTGAGGCTGGAGCTAGTGCACTTACGAGCGGCTTGGCTCTCAAGAAGGCTGTTGATGAAAATATCGTATATAAGGTCAAAGCGGAGAAGGGAATTGTCGCGTCGCTGAATGGAAGAGCGGCGAGTCTGTGGTCGTTCTGCTCTGCGGAGAACCACGCCGAGATGATGAGGACCGTAGCTCAGCAAGCCGTGTATCTGATGCTGAAAGAGGGCCCTGCGGGAGAAGACCGTCGAAGTTCTTCCGTTGCGGGACAAGGTACACGAACTGGATTGAATGCATTTCCCGTGGTATGTAGACAGTAATTAGAAGAAAGGGGCCAGCGAGAATGTTTTTGAGAACGACCCATGGATTTGATAAGGGACTACTACGCCAGGAATACAGTTAAGATTTGGAGTAAGTTGAGCGATCGGGTCGGACGGCAGAGATCGTCAAGTGCAATAAGTCGCCGTCGACAGACCCGCAAAAGAGTCTGCTTTGAACGCCCTTCGCTGTACCAAGATTTTGCTGAAGTATTAGGCGTTATGAGTCCCGACCGGAATGCGAAGATGATTCTTCACATTATGTTCTCTCCGTTCGTCCGGTACGGTTTAGCACGCAAGGAGCGGAGCGACCTGGACTAGCCGAGGTAGCCATATCGATTTGCCTAACGGTTGTGGAATGTGCGGGGAAGACGATGACGTGGAGGTACCGCGCTTTGAGGAAGGCGGTAGAAGAGTGGTCCTTGATGTAGCGAACTATGAGGCTCTATATAAACTGTCTTCCGTCGCAAATGCTAGCCGACATGGGTGCTACGCTGATCCTCGTTGGTCGACAAGTCTTGAAGCGTCTGGGACGGTCGACTGAGCCTTTAGAACTGTACAAAGGTTGAGTGAGGAGCTCGTGGGGTCTTCGGTTACTCATTCGAGGTTGGATCCGTCTTCCTATACGGCTGGGAACATTGGAAGGATCGATGCATTTACTGGTGGCGGATCGCTTATACGTTGACGCTATACTTGGTATTATTGCGCTAGGCGCTTTTGTAGCTATCATTGATGTGGCTGAACGGAAGATGACGCTCAAGAGTACAGGTGACGTTTTACCGCTCGGAGCCACGGTCGTACAAGAGACGTTCATGGTATTGATGGCGAATTCCGTGCGTCTTCATCCGCGATAGTTGGCTTTGGTGGTGACCAACGTGACCGGCGAAGGCCCGGTTGAGTCCTCCGCTCTAGTGGAAGAATTGCTGGAGCTGCCGCCTACTTTGTGCGCGGGCCGTTCATTAAGTAAAGTGACGGAAGGTAAAGCTCTGGTCAAACTGTGCAATGCTTCGACTGAGGAATGTTGGACACGGAAGGGGATGGTTGTAGATTCTAGGATTGTGATTCCCGATTCGTTTTCAAACATTCGCTGAAGGGCGAGTGGTCACTCAAGAGTGGAGGTCTTGGCGAAGTTGTTACGCCGGAGAGCGCGATGTCGATAGCCGAGTGCGCAGCAAAGGAGCTGGAAACGTGTCAAGGTGTCCAAGCCCGACATTGCGCCCGATAAGGAGGACCGGTCGAAAGCTGATTTCCGAGCTTTAAGATGTCACCGGAACAAAAGGAGTTGTTCCAGAAGGAAATTTTATCATTTTAAGGAGATGTTTGTGGAATTGTCGCAGAGACCCGGACGGACGGAGTTGCTGCATTTCGAGGTCGATAGTGGAGACAGTCCGCCGATCAAGCAACAAACGTACCGCGTCTATCTCGCGGAAGGCGAAGCGACTGAGGCCGAGATCGAACAATACCTAGATAATCCGTCCGTAGAAAAGTCCGTGGGCTAGTTTAGTGCTGATGATTCGAAAGCCCGACGGAGGGATACGGTTCTGTAGTGATTACCGAAAACAGAACGCCGTGACGGTGAGGGACTGCTATCCTATGCCCCGGTTGATGATATTCTGGGCGTCCTGCCTAGGGAACGCCAGTTGTCTTGGTCATGGACGTAGCGTCCGGATACTGGAATGTACCAATGCATGAGGGAATTGTGGGCAAAACGGCGTTCACTTCCAAGTATATTGTATTACTTGTTTATATTGGTTGTATGAATGGTTAATGATGCCGTTCAGACTTTGTAATCCGTGCCGGCGTTCGAGCGTCTGATGAAAAACGGCACTGGTGGATCTCGACGACTGCGTCGTCTTGAGTAAGGACTTCCCGTCCCACTTGGTGCGTGTGCGACAAGTGCTGGCATGGTTACAGCAAGCCGGATCCAAGTTGAAGATGAAGTAGTGTCATTGGGGGCGTAGTCAAGTTGCTTTCTTGGGGCTCTTAGGGACATCCTCGAGGATCCTACTCATTCAAGAGAAGGTAAAGGCCGTGATGAATGTGCAAGACCTCGAGACGTGCACGGGATGCGATCATTCTTGGTCCCTAGTTATTTCAAGCGATATATTCCGGGTACGTTTTGTTATCGGCTCCATTGGAACGGTTGAAAGTGAAGGACGCTTTGTTTGTGTGGACATAGGGCTGCGAGGCTGCGTTTCGCCATCTCAAGCGAGTTTTTGTGAAACCTCCAACCTTGGTTTATCGAACAGCAAGATACGACTCAAACTGGGCGTCGATTTCTCTCGCTACGCGCTCCGACGACGACTCAAACTGGGCGTCTGTGCCTTATGCAGGAAGTAGACGGTCGCATTCGAGTGGTGGTCTACGCCATCAAATTGCTGACAGGTTCGCAGAAGAGTTGGATCAGCAAGCAAGACGGTATTTCTGAGATCGAGTGCTGGGGGGGGGGGGAGGTCGTTCGGGCCACGAGGATGTTCCGGAGCTACCCAGACAAGCGTGAATTCGACGTGTATATTGATCACAAGACTTTGATTTGGTTTTCAGTCCTGGGAACCGTACGCCTAACGCTAAGCTGGCTCGGGGGTCGATGGAACTTTCGCATTTACAGTTTAGAGTTCATCATAAGCCGGGGACAAGTATGGGGCGCGTCGGCGTTGTGCCACGATTGCCGGCGACAGAGTGGACGCACTGACTATGACCAAGCTGCTTAATCTGGAAAGTACCGATGGTGACGTGGATCCCTCTTCAGTTGGAGAGCAGCCTCAGCCCGGCGAAGGCGCTCGCGAATCCGTGTATGGGTGCGAAGATTTAGGCGAGGGAGGTGTTGGTCATGTAGACCACCCCGAGGCGTAGTCTACGCAGAGGGATACCGTGGAGGAGATGCCTACGGATGTACCGCTGTCCCCGGTGGACCAGTATGATTTTGGCCTCACACTTTTTGTGGACGAACAGCTGAGGGCCGTTCCGAACCAGGATCGCGATCCGAAGGGTTCGGACGTGGTCACGTAGTGGCTTCCAACTACGATCCACGCCGTTTCGAACCAGATCGGATCCTATACCCACATCAGTAGATTTTAACAAGTACAAATCTTTAAAGGAGCGCCAAGGCAGCAGGTGCACCACAACAAGGACAGCGGGAACATCCCCGCCGAAGTTACAAGAGCACCATCTACTTGCCGCAGGAGGGCAGAGATCGGCTGGAGTACCACCAAGCCTTGCAGGTGCTTGCCGACGAAATATACAGGGGCGCCGCCACCAAGCGTAGCAGGAGGGACGAGCTCAGCACGAGCACTACCAACTCCTGCAGGTGCTCAACTGGTACTAGTGCAGCAGGAATGAGAGCAGCAGAGAGCCGTCTCCAGGCTCAGTAGGATCCTGTTCAGCAGGAGCGCCGCCAAGTGCTTCAATGCCCGCCGTCTTGTAAGCCGCGCTCCACGGCCAACAGCTCCAGTAGCTCCGCTACCGAGTGCTACAAGGGCATGACACCGTCAGCCGCTTCACCATCTCCACCACCAAGATCGTCGACTACGGCGCTGCCGCTACCATGAGCAGCAGTAACTCCACCACTAACAGCAGCAGCAGCGCGCCGCTACTGACAGCTGCAGGAGCACCGCCGCCAAGAGTTGCATCGACATCGCCATCAATTTCTGAATCAGCACCGCCGCAGTCAAGTGCAGCAGCACCGCCATCAGGCAATGCGACACCTATCAGCACCTCGGCATTTGCCTCTGCCGTGGAAGAAGCTGTCGCGTCGATACCGTAGTGGTATGTACAAGCGGCGTTAGACTCGCGCAAGCGCCCAATCCGCCCAATCCGCCCAACCACGTCGAACGACTACAACGAATGGAGCTGAAGCTGGAATGCACGGCTTGAATTCTCCTTCCAACAAAAGGGTCTATCTCGCGGGTTCCAATCCAACCGGTGACGGAAAATGCTCCCTCTAGGCCCAACTGAAGTTTCGGCAGCGAGTGCGCAAAGCACATCCATCAGTAGGACACGGCGGCGGGCCCTAGCCTGGCTCGCGTCCACCATCCACCTTAGCAGGATAGCATATTGGTTTTAAAGTGAAACACCCTGTGCGATCCGGCGATCCCGTCCGGGTCGCGATCCGAGAGTGGGGTCGTTGAGGGCACGCCAGGGTTACAGATTCGGAATTAGCCGGATGAAGGCTGACTAATCACAGGCCAAGTTTGAGATCGCGATCCCAACGATCCCGGTTCGGAACGGCCCTGACGGCGACGTGGGTTAATGCACTAGTAGCGCTCCTACAAGACGGCGCCGTGCTGTAGGACCCGTCCTTAAGAGCGCGAGTCGTGAGGATGGGCTCGAACTACGAAGTGAGTAATGGTTTGCTGATGAGGCGTGTCGATTTGCCCGGTAGAGTTGGCCCGGCGAGGATGCTAGCTGTCCCAGTGGTGCATCTAGTGTATGTTGAGACTCTACTCCACTTTTGCCATGCGGATCTGCTCTTGCCACTTGGATCTCACCACGACATTGGAGAAGGTGAGACACCATGCGTTCTGGACAGGGTGGAGAAAAGATGTCGCCGAATACCTGCGGAGTGAACGTGTGTGGCAGTGGGAAAAGCCCGTGACCGTGGAGAATCGGTCAAATGCAGAGAATGCCCGTGACCGACCTTAACGGGGCCCTTTAGCTATTGGATGTCGATGCTATCGAACCGTTACAGGAAACCAATTGGGGGAGCAAGTAGACTCTCGTATTTGCTGATTATTTTACTTGGTGGGCTGAGACATTTACGATCTAACGGTTGGATTCCGTGACGTCCGTCGAATGATTGTTGATGGTGTCGTCGCCAGACGCGGTGTACCCTCACGACTATTAATCGATAATGGCTCGAACTTTACGTCCGAGGTTGCCAAGTCGTTCTACCAGACGTTTAGCATCATAAGCTGTACGGTGCCGCCTACCATCCGCAGACACAGGGACTAGTGGAGCGGTTCAATGATATTCTAATTGGAATGCTGAAGATTCATGTGGGCGAAGCTTAGACGGACTGGACTTGTACCTGCCCAGAGTGCTCTTTGCTTACTGGACGGCTTATTATGATGCTTTCGGGGACACACTGTTCTTCACGTTCTACGGTCGTAATCCTGTGCTCCCGATGGACGTGGCCTTTCTTAATCGGGCAAAAAGGGGAAGAGCAACGAGGTTGCGCAGTACCTTCGGACTCTGTACCGTTCGTTAAGGGATTCTCGTCATCTAATGGAGCGCCAGTTGATTAAAGCTCAAGATCATCACGAGCGATGGTTGCAGGGGCAAGTACGCATGGAGTACAAAGTCGACTCCCGTGTGGGTGTTTTGAGGGTCAAGAGGCCGGAGGGGCGAGGCGAGGACGAAGCTCGCGTTTGCCTGGCACATGCAGTACCGTATCGTAGACAAAATCGGATCGAACTCGTACCGGATCGACATCCCTTTGCGCCCTGCCAACTCTGGTAACGGTCAGCGTGAATAGGATCAAGGTGCTCAGGGGTAAGTGAACTAGACCGTACCTGGATGATTGGAAGGAAATGTTGGACCTTGGAATAGTCGGACTTGCTCGCGCCCAGTTACACGGAACGCTTGACGCTCGGTAGAGAAGACACGGCCGTTCCAGCCTGGAGGCGCCTTTGTTGGAAATAGCGTCGAAAAGTATCGTCGCCGTACCGTTGAGCATTTGGCGCTAGCCGCGAACTATGAGATTTTCTGGCTGCCCAGGGCCGAATTAATGCTGGAGGATGCCGCGCTGGCTACGGCTTTCGAGCAAGCAAAACGGTAGAAGCGTCGTTTACCGGAACAACGAAGAAGTGCGGGGTTAGCAGATGCCAACGCTCGCGTGGAGGATGACGACTTACTGATGCCATGATGACGGCCGTTGCGAGCTGAGTTCAAGGGAACGGTGTTACGAGTTTGGAAGGGGACTCAAGGAGAGAACAGTGGTGAGGTGTGGATGTTTGTGTTTGTGTTACGTATATATTAAAAGTGGAGGAACACTGAAACGAAAAGGAACAAAGAAGAAAAGGAAAATCGTTCACAGAACGCTTTCCCTTTTCTATCTCGTTATGACCGAGATTGTCGCTTCAACTTGTATAAAAAGGAGAGTGGATCCGACGCTGTCAGTGTGGCGACGAAGCTGGACAACTTTGAACGATCGTTACTAGGCGGCGGCGTCCTAATCGTTAGCCTCGTTGGAACCTTCATCGTCGCCCTGATCGCCGTCCTCGTCTTCCTGGGCTTCATCGGCATTGTCCAGTTGTCGTCGCCGTCTTGCCCTTCATCCGAGTCGTCGTCCGAGTCAGTAAGGCCGGTATATGGAACTGGGCCGGATTTTCTTTCCCTTGGATGTCGACCCTTGGTTGGGCTGGACGGTTGCTGTGGTATGACGGTGTATTCACCGTCCTTTTCGAAGTCAGAATCATCGTCCTCTTTTCGGAAGCCTTGGACGGTTCTTGAAGTCGATGGTGATGTCTTTGTCGGCAAGGTATAGCTTGGCCACCTCGACTTGCGTGGTCCGGAGTGCCTTGTCGGCGAGCAGCAGTTTCCACGGGTCCGTGTTCTTGTTGCCGACCCAAGATGACCGGGGTGGCTTCCCTCGCACAACGTTAAGAGTGACGCGGGCGAGTGCTCGAGTACAGAGTCGAAGATGGGGATTCCGTGTGGAGCCCAGAGCGTGAGTTTGTTCCAGAAGCTCGGAGATGGAAGTATAACCGTCCGAATCTACCTGGAACGGATGGAGAGAACGTGCAATAACGCGTTCGTAGCGGAGCTCGTCTCGACGAAAAGCGACAAGGTCTTCCTGTGGCTGCCCTGACAACTCCTTGTTCTTACCGCCGGTGGAGTGTGGTCACCTCGCCCCATGTGCGCTCGTAAACCTCGTTCTCGAACCGGTCGATGAACCCGTAGTACTGGAACACCTCGGCGTTTCAGTTGAGGAACTTGAGGCGGGCCTGAATCGCGTCTGACTTCTGCTTTTGCCGGGACCCCGCGTCTTTGCTGGGAGCGTAGAGTACGCATTCGAAGAAGACGCGCTGGTACCGCATCATGACGCGCAGATGTAGATTCTGATGCATGGCCGGATTGTACCAAGCTCGCTAACCTTTTCAAGGGTAAGCGAGGCGGAACGGAGGCTTGCGACCTTCTCCAGGCGAGCGAGGTCACACTTGATCTCCGCGGGTGTGTCGTCAGGAGGATTGAATCCGAAAGTTTGGAGGGGCGAGCCTCGTCTCGAAATTCGTTGCTTCTTAGCGGGTGGCGACTTCGCAGGGTTGGCCGCGCGGGCGTGATTCCGCCAACACAACCGTGTCGGAGTAGCGTCCGTAGAGAGAGATCGTGTTCTGGCGTTTGTCCGGTCTGCGTGAGCGCTTTGCGAGGCAGCAGCAACAACGTTCGTTCGAGTTCCGTGGGAATGGAAGCGTCTTCTCCGGACATTGCGGCATGCGCGAGGTTGTCAAGGGCTTGAGGCCCACAGAGGCTTCGGTCACAGCGAGGAAGGTCGCATGCGACCCCAGAAGGTGACTTATGCGCGAATCCGCGCGACTTCGTCGTCGTCCCCGTTATCGTCCTCGAGACGTGCGCAAAGACGGTCGACGATGGTGGTGGGCTTGGTCGCTTAAGACGTCTTAGACTTGGCCATCTGAGCAGGCGTGTGTGCTTGGCGAGTGGCGGGCGAACAGCGAAATGAACCTGGAAAGGGAAGGCGATTTTAGCACGGTGACCGTTTGTGATGAGGTCACTCTTACTCTTCCGCCGAGATTACTGATGTGGTGGACCCGAACGTTACTCGTCTGAGATAGTGTGGACTGAGATTTCGATATTACGGATGGATGCGAGGGAAAGTTCAAGAAGCCACGGTTATGGATGGGACGGCACGGAGACGCACTAACGGCGCGATTTACGCAAGAGAAGCTAGGATCGCGGGCGATGACCTGTGGGGTCGTCCGCCTAGAGCGTAGCTGACCATGGCGGTAGGTTGACCATTCCGTGTTCTGAACCATACGAAGATATGAAGTTGGTGCTTGAACTGCGCTGTATGGCCGTGTATTCGCTTGCTAGACCGCTGAAGTTAGTTGGCTGAGCATTGCGACGTATTGGAAATCATTTTGTGGGTCTTAGGTGGGCAATCCTTTGGGTAAGCACTCAACCACTCTTAAGCGTTATCTTACGGTTATTTACGTCGCTGCTTTGTTGGATTTAGAAATGGTGGGGCTTCCGGGGTTTCCGTACGTCGCTACCGTCGTTTTATCTAAGGTCTCGTGGTACTAGATCTCCCTCCTGGAGACGGGTGGTGGAAGACGTACGAAGCCTTAAGCCTTTATATGGTTGAGTTGGAAGCGAGATGAGAGCATCGGAACGGTGATTTGGGACGTCTCCTACTCAAATGGATTGACGTTTTCAACTCATATTGATGTGTGTCACCGTTGAGCACGGTCGGCGCCTGACCGTGTTGTATTGCTGAGGACATAAGTTTGATGCTCATAGAACGATCCGCAGAGCATGCGTCGTTGTCCGTGCGGTGTGGACAATGCTGTCGTTGATTGCGTACCGAATGATGTATGCTGCGCTGTATGCATATGGAGTGACTGAGTGGGTCTGTCGAGGACGGATTGGTGCAGCACCGTTCGTGGTGGCTATCCATTATTTTTTCTTGGGTACTGATGGATTGGAAATCTACGAGGTGCAAGTACAAGCCATATTTGCGAGCAGTGCGGTGGTCGCTCTGGGCTTCATCAGTCGCTGTGGGCGTTGGTATGAAGCGACGGCAAAAGGCAGAACACCATGGACGATGGTGAAGACGTTTATGTTATCTGGCTCCGTGATATGGAAGAGCGTGAGCAGACCGACGGTCTTTGGGAAGCTTTTCGGCCCATCGACGGAGGTGACTACGCTACGGCAAGAGTGCCTCTGATGCGTTTGAGTAGACTGCTGGCGCAGAGCCGTGCTCTGCACAAGAGATGCAAGCCGACCGCGCCGCAGAAACTTGGCGGGGACGCCGAGTTTAGTCGGGGAGGATGTCCCGAGTGGAAACGGTGGACGCCATATTGGGCTCGGGCAAACCGTTCCTCGGAAAGTGCAACGAGCGAGCGACTCCTGGAGGCACAACATATATGGGAGTGAACTTGGCGCCGGTCGCAAGTTTTGCACTTTAACGACCCGATTTTTTTGCAGGTTTTCTAGGACACTACGCAGGATTATTCGGGTGGCCGAAGAGCCGTTGTCATTCTCGGATCTGGCGGAGCCGAATCCAGCAAGATGCGGCAGGATCTAGAGGCATCGACAGGACGGGTGGCATGACAAGCTGGAGCATGGGGACCTAGGTACGGGAGAGCCGGTGTCAGGGGGGGGGGGGGGGGGTCGCGCGGGGGTCTGGTCGAAACATTGGTAGTACGAACGCGTGCGTGCATGCTCGGTAGGGTATGCAAAGATGACGTGAGGAGGAAGAACGGCGGCGGGGCAGCTCCTGCCGCCCAGGTTTGTTTATCAGTCGTGAAATTGCCCCGATTACAACAAGTTAAATCATTGTTGCGTTTAACTTGGTCTTGTCGTTATTCCTCCGCGCGCTCTCCTACTCAGGCCGTTCCGATACTGCACCATCCGGGGCGACTCGCGACATTCTTCTTTTTGAGGCTTTAAACAGCCAGTGCTACCACGAGTGCGAACATCGTGCTGCCACCACCGGCGGAGCTCATAGAGCCAGGTCAGGAATGGAGCTCTTTCCCATTTTTCGAAATAGTAGGTAGACGATGTTCCAAATTCTGTGACGCCACCCGAAAATAAGATTTATTCTTTCAATACCTCTGCGGGAATCACTCCACTACAGTAGATAACAACGGGATTATTCGTAACGGTCAGATTAAGTGCTAACGGCTTATTTAGTACGTCGGATAAATTGGTAACGGCCGGATAAATTTTTAACGGTCGAGTTATTTGGTAACGGTCATATTATTTGATTTACAGTGGATGGGCATGGTCTCCCTTCTCGACAGCCACCACATGAGGTGCGTCTCTTTTAGGGCCTGCTGGCATGCCGACAAGCTAATTCTAACCCTATGTTGGTCAGCTCTGTCGGAGCTCGAATCGGAGGTTGGGCGACATCTAAGCCCTCCTACACAAGTAGTATAACTAGTATCCTAAACCACTCACTTTGCCACGGCGTTAGCGCCTTTTGTCGGGCCGAGGCAGAACCTACCGCTTCTCCTGTTTCTAGCGGTGGCAGTGGATGACGTCGGGACGGCAGACAGCAGCCGTTCGTGCGTACACACTTGGTGTGAGCGTTAGGACATACTAGCAGATTCACGAGCTAACATGCAGGTGACATACAAAATATATGTGTGCCACAAAATAAGATACAGGGACGTGGCAGAGCCAGCGGGTGGACGAGGACCATCCATCCCGCGGTTCCAGCACGGCCCGCTCACATCTCATTCGGTAAAATACACCGACAAGCAGACAAGCGACACCACTGCGTCGTCCCTCGGCCGCGGTGGTCTACAGGGCGGCGCTGGCGGCGGACTCGATGTACTCTGGAGGCGGACTCGGTTGCTCGGTGGACACTAGCGCGGCGAGCCTAGGCCGCGACACGGCCGGCAAGGCGTCGCTTCGACGGGTTCATCGAACCTGGCGCCGGTGTGCGTAACCAACCGGTAATCCCGGCCTATGCGGAGCAAGTTGAAGGGGATCGTACCCTGTACTGCTCTAGCTGAAGGCAGACTGAGCCGCGCGAACTACCAGGCCTACAAGCCCATGAGACGGCGCCCAGTAGCCCCCAAGGCCACCAGTCCAGTCACAAGACCAGATATCCCAACCTTCGCGGCCAAACCCCAACCATCGTCCGAAAGGTCTGGTCGGCCCGGGGATTGAACCCTGGCCGCTTCCGTCCGACACTGGATGCTTAACCAGCTGAGCTATCTGAGCTCACTAGAAGTAGGTGGCTCACCACCACCTCGTTCATCGGGTTATACTTGGTTTTTGTATAGACCCCATCGGAAAGGTCCTGCAAATGTCCAACTCGGCCCAGAGACGTCTCGGGACGTCCACCAGTTTCCTCCTGGACACTAAAATGGGTCTTTCAGGGTACCGACTTTCGAGAAAATGGACCTTTTCTGGACACCATTTGGATACTTCGTACCCAATTTTTGGGTCCACATGACCCAAATCGATTCCAAATAGCAAGTAGGGTAGCGAAGTAGGTTGCTTACTAGCCTTAAAGTTTAATGTATTTTTGTTGTTCTAGCTGAAGGCAGAGATTTTATGTCGCGTGAATTCCGCACCGGTTGTTGCGGCACGGTTGACATTATGTAGTGCGTAGAAATAGCGTAGTGACATATTATAAATGAAAATTCGAACTTTGCGTTAGTTTTACTTTTCTTCCTTTGCCTCCGCCTCGATGTTAGCGTGTTCAACCTGACGACGCTTACGTTGTCTGTACTTCTTGATCACCCTGTGGCAGGCTTCCGCGGTCTCTAGCGTAGGCTTCCAGGAGCTAAGGAAAATTGTCTTGTCATTGACGCGCACATCATCCAGGATCATGCGCATCTGGTAGCTAAGGTCGACATCTGCCGGCACCGCCCACTCTGCCTCGCCAGCGCCGTTGCCCTGAATCGCCGCCTCGATGAGACGAGCCTTGGTGATGCGCGCTTGAGGCACCGCGTTGAGCAGCCGCTTGACTGAGCGCACGGTATCTTAGGACGG
The DNA here is from genome assembly GCA_033558025.1 of Phytophthora sp. 'mugwort'. Classification (NCBI taxonomy): domain Eukaryota; phylum Oomycota; class Peronosporomycetes; order Peronosporales; family Peronosporaceae; genus Phytophthora; species Phytophthora sp. 'mugwort'. The sequence goes on along the minus strand of JAUCEF010000004.1, from coordinate 1,184,529 downwards.
GTTCTCTGAAGTGACTCCCCAAGTCCTCATATAATTGACCGTAGCCTCATCCAACATCCCCCCCACGCTGTTGAAGGTGCTGCTTGCACTAGTCGAAATGCCTTGAAAGTGGTGGGAGGAGCTTGCCCCCGAGCTTGAATTCGCCATAAGGAGTAGATGAAGTAAAATAAGTCTACAAATGAGCATGCTGAAACGAAAGCAGAGCAGAGTTGGTTTCATTTTGTAGTATTTCAGAAAAAAGAATTCGAATATGCAACAATCGGTATATTTATTACCCCACGGTCTCACTAACCTCATTCAGTGCTTAGGGCGTGACCGTTCTTACGCGAACGACCAACAGCACACGGTGCTTGCCTTGCGCGTCTGACGTCGCTTCCTTGGTGCGGAACGGTTGACGAGGGTACGCTTACCGTCCAAACCTGTGTAGTACTTGACCTGTAGAGCAAAGAGGACGTGTATGCAGTTGCATCTGGAATTAAGCTTGCTCACATTCACATGCCAGCCACCCTCTTGTTGGCCTTCAAGATTCATTTGGGCATAGTTAGCTCCCATGTGAGCCGAGACAGGAGCTACCTCTCGACTGCGACCCAGATCAGGCAAATACACCCGTTATAACCACGTGACAGTACACGAACTCCGTCCGGGATTGTGGATATCAACAAAACCTCGATGCTTAATCGGTTTGGGGACAGGTGCCGAAGAAGACCGAGGCGTCGAAAGTTGGTCACCCGTGCCTCTAACTACTGTGTAGCCTGCGGCACCGCCTTGAACGGTCTCGGCATCACCGACTCGTGTTCACGCAGTCAGCTAGGAGCCGGATAAGCGTTTCAATCTTGCGCTTGGTACGAAAAGTGTAATTGTTCTTGATCAAGCGGTTAAATTGCCCCACGGGTGTTCGAGGTCGTGAAACCACCTGGCGTGTGAAAATACTGCCAATGATGAAACTCGCTCGTCGTCCACACGTTCGTAAAGTAGCTCACGAAATGCCACCAGCTGAACACTTCACCAGAACAGTTACAATCAGTTCGGCATACGCTTGTTTGCAAGCGGCAAAATGCAGATTATAAATATCTCCCACTACCTGTTCGACAAGGAACTTGGTAGACCCTTGAGTATCTCGTGAACCTTGGCCGTCTCATGATAAAAAGACATCATGTACTAAAAGTCGGAATCCACTCCAAAACCTTAATTGACAGCATTCAGTTGAGCGGGTTAAGCATCTGCTATCACGTACTTGAGCAGCAACTGCTGCCTGATCACACTGTAAGTCTTTCGGTGCGCAACAAGAGGCGCCTTCACGTAAAGCACCACAAGCCGCTGAGACATAATAAACATTACCACCAAGAGGAACGACACGCCTGATTCGAAACACCGCAGACAACGACAGAATACGCCAGTTAATTCAACTTGAAGGTACCATCCACGTGAAAAACCAAAGAGGTGGGGTAACGAGCGACGTTCCGCAACAAACATTTGGTTGTTAGACCAACGAGAAAATGGTTTCCGACAGAGCCGTTTCCAACACCTGGCCGGCTCCATTTGAGAACGACTGCGTCTCCGAAACTACAGGCCCGATCCCTACCTGGTTGATCTGGTCCAAACGTTTGTCGTAGTTGTCTTGCGGTGCGGTCGATTCTTGGCGAAGTTGCTGAGGAACCACTGCACCTGGCGCAAGGCTGTCATATTGGTCTCCGTCAGAACAAATCGCTAAGCCATTCCGCGGTGGATGCGCGCTGGCATCGACCCGTGTGACGCCACTTCGCGCGTCCGTTGTCCTTGAGTCGGCGGGCAGGGGGGGGGGGGGGGCTTCGGTTTCCTGGGATCGAAAACGGGGATTTCATGGGCACCAGACTTTATGATAAATGCTCGGTTCAATTCTTGTCAGGTAAGCAAGCACCTTACCGACCCAGGAGCATTCCAGCAACTGGTAGTGCAACTTATGCGGTCTTGACAGCGTACAAACAGAGCATGGAACCAGCTGACTCTTCACGATGATGGAGAGTTTCATGTCTTCCATGAGCAGCTGGGCATCCCCGCGAGCAACGTCGTTGCAAGCCGTTTTGCACTGCTACTTCAGGGGCATCTTGGGTGCGGCGGAGGCTTCCAGGGGTTGCGCTGGGTGCTTGCATTTCCGAGAACGAAGGGTAGCGAACAACAGCAATGTAGTATCTGTAGGCTATCTTACAGTAGTTCTGTTTGGTGATTGGTAGGCATGAGGCAGTAAACGTATGTGGTTCGTTAGTTTTGAGTGATGTGAAAATGCCGGAATTTGTTGTGATGTATCCAATCGCATGCTTTGGTAGTGTGGTGCGACGTATATTTGATGCGAACCACGCACGTACATTGTGCTCTAATATACTATGTGTGCTGAACCGTTTAACTGTGTGTTTTGCAGGCTCTGTTGGGCGTTAGAGCGAGATATACCGTTTCGCGAGGCAACCAGCAGCGGTACGGCGAAGTCATCCTCCAAAGGCCAGGCATCATGTCTTGCATCGAGGCTTTTCCTAATCGCAGTGATTTGTTTTACCAATGAAGTGCCGTACAGCTGTCTGCAGGCAGAACGCGCCTGAGCTGCGTTGACACGTGCAGGAGTGGGGCAGCCGCAGACTGACGCCTTCTGTTGTCTGTAGCTGTGCGAGAAGACCATGATCGTGGCTTGATCGTAGTCGTACATAGCCTTCATCATATGATGATCGTGCGTCTTAGCTCCTTTGTGTACGACACCCCGACTTGAACCGTGTGGCTCGGCTACGTATTGCACGTAATGGCCGCGTTTGGGATACTCTTCTTAATCAATCAATGAGTTTACTACTTCTTTGGTGCACCTTAGTATGGCGCCTGAGGTTTTATGTTGACCACAAAGGACCATTATAACAATCAGAAAAAATGCACCATTTGGCTATAACTGTCATTTATTCAGCGTAACGCATAAAAAAAATCGTTTCCAAACAGACAGAGTGCGACTTGTTTTAACCGTTTAGCGTCGTCAAGATTCTGCGTACGACTTATATGTAGCTATACAGAGTGTATAAAAAGTTTACGCCCACCTATATTATGCAAAAGACCCCCGGTTTAGTGCTTGCCGTAACCTCCTCCACTACGACCAACAGCCTCTAGCCTTTTAGGCATTGATAAGGATCACTTTCTAACTACACATTGTCATTGATACTAGTCAAATGCGCAAAAGCTTAACTTTGAGGTCGCACAGATTTTCAATCGGGTTCAGGTCCGGGCTTTGGGGAGGATGTCCCAATGAGATCAGTTTCAGGTCGCGCAGGCAAATCGCAGTTTGTTTTGCATTATGAGCAGGGGCATTGTCCTGTACGAACAGAGTTTCTCCTGAAAGTCCGAGAGACAACTTTGTGAAGGGCATTTTCTTTACGGAGCAAAAAGTGGTAGTATACTCCAGTCACCGGATGGTCACAAAAATGCATCGAACCAACACCATGAGATGTAACTGAACTCCACATCATACCATAAAATATCCGACCGACGGACCTCTCCGACCTGTACCAAACATATGGTACACCACGGGTTAGATTACGCATTACATGTTGTGGACCACACTAAACACGAACACTCTTAAACTCTTTCATTAACAGAAAGGCGGCAGCAGCGGCGAGGACGGCGGCATGCTGCATGATCCGCGGCACGCCGGACAGCGACAGGGGGTGGTCGAATTGGGCGGACAGCAGGAGATCGGGTGGGCTAATGGTAGGACGGACGGCGACGTGGACGGGTATCTTGGACGGACAGGCCGCGTCAGCAGGACGGGTGGCAGGACGGACAACGACAGGAGATCGGCGAGGGCGGGTGGTTTGGGTGAGCGGGCGGGAGGAGGGGGGGTGGAGGGGGGATTAGCCACCGCCCCGACAGCAGGGATTAATTAGTCACTGAGAAACCTTAACGCGTTTAAATTAAAATGGTACTAATTGTCTACTGCTGTCATGCATTGTCGTTGAGGAAAAGCTTCTTGAACTGCATCCGCACCATATTGAAGTTGAACTTTATCTTTTTTGACACGCTGCAAATGTTGCCAATGTTGGGGAGAAGCAATATATTTGGGTCGCGTAGGAGCGCTCGGTTCATCACGCGCATGAAGAACAGCACGAAGATACCGCAATCAAATCTGTTGCGTTATGGCGGGTTGATCTGTCCGCGCTTGGTCGCATATGTAACTCGCTTGTTGTCATACATCTCCATCGCCTCTGCCTTTAAATACTCTCCAAGAATTGTCGACCTCCTGGGTTGAGTGGTACTTCTTCGAGTCTACGTGCAGCATATAAGTTCTTACTCCTTTTATGGCGAGCACTGGGCTTTGCACACCACAAAATCCCAACGACCGTTCATGCATATTGGGATAAGTGACGATTAAAACTTTTTCGTACGGAAATCGTGCCGTTATGCCACATACTGCCTTGTACGTCACCACCATGCTGCTCTTGTTTTTTGTTGTTGTACCCGCTTGGTATAATTCCAAATAGCTGGCAGTCTAAATTGAAGGTTGCATCGTTGACCGTGATGTGCTCTCGGGTGAAATATGACATCGCGGTGTCATCTAACCAACTTTGAGGCTCGAACGTATCCAGCTTTTCCGTGTGACCTGGAGGTGGTACGACTCATCGTCTGGCCTAAAGCAAACAACCGTAGTTTTACAAACCAATGGGCTATCCGTTGTATTGGTGGTGACAGACATTATAACCGTGTCGTCGCCTTCATCAATCTCCATGGGATAGTCCTTGTGTCCGATATCCTTCTTCACGCTTAGTCGTCAAGTACACTCGACCGGGCTAGCGTTACGGATATACTCGACACAGCCTGGGAAGTCGTTTTATAAAGTGCCACACAATCAGCAAGGTTATTGCGCTTGATGAACCGGGTAAGCCACGAGCTCTGAGCTCCGCCGGCTTTCTCCGCCAACCCTGGATTTGTTTTTGACGCACTCCGCAATAATATCACTACGTGGCACCTTCAACCCCTCGATAGCCTTTTGTCTGACGAGACTAACCAATTCGGCTCGAACTCTTCGGTTGGAGTAGGAAGCCAGGACGTATCGCACGTTTTGGAGACGGGTCGGCCGTCGTGGAAAACAGATCCTCTTCCGCGGCCAAAAAACCGAGTAGCGTCGTGCGCGGAGTATTAGTTCATGTGAGACGTCTCGGATGGTCCTTCCTTGCTCCTTCACCACAAGGGCGATCTCGATCTTCTCAGCGATCGCGTGTTGTGTCGTGTCTGTCATGTTGCTTCTTGATGTCGTTTCGGACACAGGCACTCGAAGCTTTTTTCGACCACGCCAGACGAGTTTTTTCGAACATACTCGACAAGATTTTTAATATTTCGACAAGGTTTTACTTCTATACTCGACAAGGTTTTCCGGGTAGTATCGACAATGACTCGGTATTACCAAGGTTTTACTTATATTCTCGACAAGGTTTTTCGGATATTATCGACACTGCTGAGCTTGCCAGACACGTGGCAGACGAAAAAAAGCCTTCCAGTCTAGATTTCCCCAGCTTTGGGCGCTTTGTGTACAGGATCGAGTACATCCGCGCGATCTGGATCATGGATTAAGGCGGCCCGACGCAGCTCCAGGTGCTGAATAATGTTAGCGTTGAGGTCACTACTCAAGTGAAGGTCATGAAGATGCTTCTGAATGGCGGTAGGAGCCTCGTGACCGGACGTTGTGGCTGCTGAGGGAGGCCAGCACTGCCGTTTCAGCTTGTTTCCGAAACCTGTGGACTTGGTCGCGGTATCGCTCGCACTTGGGTCAAGCATGAAAGCTGTCGGTCAAGAAGACTTTCATGAAGCTGACACTTTGCTTCGCGTTTGTTCGCCGCTGCTCCGGCGCGTTTCAGACATCCAGAATGGTTCCTGCGTGTACCACCCAAAACACGTGGCGTGAAGGTGAGTCACTGACGATCGTATCCGCTTGCGCTTGTCTGGGTCTTAACTGGGGGCCTGCTGATGTTTCTGCTTCTTGTCTTTTGCTGTATCTCCATCCACCCTAGCTTCTAGATTATCCAAGTGCTCGTCTTGGCGCTTGATGTGCATCATTAACCGGCCAATGACAATGCGTTGATGGTCAATAATTTTGCTCCATGTCCCTTGGTTCCGTATGCGTTGCGGCGGTTTCTCCTTCGCTTAATTTTCGTTTGCCTTTCCACAGATATTTGCGATTCTACAGGCGGCAAGATGCAACGACCATGCAGGCATCTCAGTAATCTTCGCTCCAGCATTCACAACAGCCGCCTCCAAGCGTCTGACGGCCAAAGCATCCACTTAGAGCTTCTTCATCATGGGGTATTGCAAGATGAGAAAACCGTGAAGATATCAGCCACTTGCTGACTGATATTGTACCTGGAGCTTCCCATCTCGAAGCAGGCCGTGAACGCCAATCGCTGTACCGCGGCGATCTTATCTTATGTCTCAACGCCAAAGGGATTCAAGTTCAGTGCCCTTACTGTGGCCTTCGTCTCGTAACCACTGAGTGACTTACTAACCATGTGATTTTCCCTGCTTGTGTTAAAGATATAGTTGCACCCCTAGTTGCACCCCTTGTTCGTTCTGCTCATGATCCAGACACCACGGTCGAAGATCCAGCGATGGGTGAGCCCATCGCAGCCGTTCACATTCTGAGCTCCTCCACGGCGAAACGAGTGCGACGACAATGAGACCATTACTCCAGCAGCAACACGATCGAGCATGCGGTTGACGTGGGAGTATATCGTCGGGACGGCGTCGACGGGGGCGGGAACAGCGGGACCGGGCGTAGCAGTGGATACATGCTCAGAAAACTCGGAAGGGTGGTTCAGGACCTCCAGTAGCGGCACCGCCGGAGACAAGTCGACAGCGGCTCCGACAGGTATCTCAGGCATGTTGACGATCAAGGTGACGGACGGACAGCTTGTGTGATCAGAGCCACAGCGATCGCATGGAGAGGGCGGGTGACGAAGTCGGCGTCCGGTAACAGCGAGAGGCTCTGCTCTTCGGACATCTTCATGCGGATGGAGGGCACGAAGAAGACGCCCGCGTCGACGGAGATGTTCTGTTTTCTGACGAGCGACAAATCTATCGCCCGCCCAAACAGTTACCACAGCAGACATAGCAACGCAGCGTCTTCGTAGTCACTAGATGAACTTGCGTTCTTATATAAATACAACATCATCTTTTTCAAATCGCCTTATGAGCACGGTGGTGCTTTGTTGACTACCTTTCCATCTCGCTCATACAGAAGCTGTCGAGTATCTTCCCCATGCTAAGCAACGTTGCTTCGACAATGTGTCGTTGCACGGGAAGAGCTCAAACAACCACATCTTACTCTGTCTATAATATTGCATTGCGGTATTTCGAGCGAGTGCCTAGCTCTTCTTACCCTCGTTAAAAGCAAGTTACTTACCAAACATGTCCAATACAGCTACAAAACACTTGCCTGAATCGTCCTGTTCAATGCATTCTTAACATAGTCAAACTCAACATTCTCGCTCTTTACGAAGGCATTGAACGCCTTGATGGCTGTTGCTTGGCCAGCTTCGTGCTACCAGGCTTTAGCTCGTCTAGACCCTTCCTGGTCTGATATGATGCAAATATCCAAGTGATACGATCTTCACTAGGATTATGAATAGAGGTACACATATATTTCGTTTCCCTCCGACCCAATACGTCGGAATGACTAGAGTAGAGGACCTACCTACCCATAACTTAAACGATTGGCCAAAATGCTTTGACACACATTATCGAAATTGGCTATTTATCGTGTAAATTTAGTGATTGGGCGAATGCCTTCATACAAAAGTTAAGTATGGTCGGATAAGTGATAATATTCATCCATAAGAGACTTTCGACTCGACTTAGGTCGGGATCAAAAACCGAGGGTTGAAAGCTTCATTTGGTCGCCGCCAAACTGAAACGGGTTCAGATGTTCCATGTAGCTTGACAAATGCTTCGTCGCTGAAGAGAATCGTCTCCAAAAGCACGAATATATCCTCTGAAACTTCTTAGCGTAAGCGAGTCTCAGGCGGCGATGCCGGAGGGGTGAGATACGTTCTTACGTGCAGATCTTCCTTGGAGACCAGGCACACGAATTCTATCGCGCACAGGGTGAGGGGAGATGGGCACACCCGTATCTCCGAGACTTGTGCAGCGACGGTGTCAGCAATAACAAAACGATTTTTTCGACGGCTCTCACCAGGCGTCTGTCATGTCGGGCATTAGTATTGCGAGGCCGCTCGGATCGCGGTAGCATCTTGAAGTGTCCATACGTTTTGAAGCTGGTGATGATTGTACGAACGCTCCAACGGGGCATGCAGAGATGCTTGCGGATCTGCCTCGTGCTTGCCCGGTCTTGCCATTTAGAAACAACGCGTTCTCGCAAGTCGTCAGAGTATTCTTGTCTTCTTGTACGCCCCATGGCGCAAAACAGAGTGGGCTAATTGGATTGGTTGACATAAGCAAAAAAAAGGTGACAATAGCTCGTCAGTAAATTGGCTCAGTTGATTGGTAGAATTGCCTCTTTTAACGCCTCTGATTGACGGAGTCTAGCATGATATCGCCAATCACATTGCACCGACCCACAACAGGAATCGCGATGAATGACTGTCGAGGCAGCAGCGTTGGTTGGTCTTCGCTTGGGTGTTCTTGTTGAAGTGACTGTACAGAATATGGATTGGCCGGCGTAAGCTTTTTCTACCCGCTGAAGGTTGGTTGTATTTATAGAAAAAAGACATATTAAAACCTTCTTAAAGGTATTTTATTGAGCCTGCGATTCTTTTTAACAATTCACTGGTTTCTGAGGTGTGGACCGAACACAATTTTTGTTGCAAAATTATGCTCTTCGATGAGTGATCTAGCGGTGTACATGTACCGACAGGCCCTTAGGGACGAGCCGTCACGTAAGTCATTTTACATTACAGTTTAATTGTTGATTGTGACAGGCTGTTGTCACACAGGCCAATCGGAACCACTATAGGTTTAATGGCTGGGACGGTCTCGAGCGTCGAGACCGTCTCGACATTCAATCTCAAAATCAAATTTTCTATCAACCTCCACGCGCAAGTGTACGCTTAGTGACGGTGCCTTCGAGCCCGCTACATCGAGAGGACTGCTCCCTGTCACCCAGTTTAGTCACTGTTCTGTTTTTCTTTCTTTCTGCTGCAATCACGTTTGACGCGGTGGTATCCGTCTGGGGCATATTTCCGGTAAGTGCATATTTCCGGTCGAGCCAACGCTACATTAAGGACCGACTTTAATTTCACTGCATGGACCCAGTTTTGCTTCGATTTTCATGAAATTTTCGGAGCAATACGATACGCGTTACACTTGCTTAAGGGGTGCCCCGCACGCGAGAATTCCAGCGGATTGGGGTCCATTCCAGCGGATTTCCTCTTCCAGCGGATCACTCAAAAATCGGCCCGTTTCGCACGCCGATTCCAGCTGAATTGGAGGCCCGATCCGCTATCCGCCCGAATTTGAGCGGGTAGCGGATTGATCTAGCGGATGGACTCGAAGGGCCTGCAATAGTACATTTTTAAGACACGATGGATCCAGGCATGCCATGAAATGAATGCATTTGTAGGCAATTGATGCCTTACCCTTTGACCGCGGGGCATTGCTTCACTTACTGAGTCTGAGCGGGCGGTCAGCAAGACTTGGTGCTGATCGTATCAAACGACAACTTCGCCGTACCTGTCGGCAAGAAGAACCTGGCAATCCCGCCACATCGATGAAGCAATTTCATCGCGCAGCTCCTTCATCGTGGTGTCATCATGGAAGTGTTGCTATTCTATATCGTCTGCTTCATCGATTTCTTGCTCCTCCGCAACTGTGTCCCTGTCAGCGAACTCATCATGATTGACTCGAATAAAGTTGTATATAGCGAAGGATGCTCGTGTGAGACCAACTTGCTCCGTGATTGAGTACGATGTCATCGAACGAAGAATTGGAAATTTGTGCTTCACCGCCCCGTAGGTCCGTTCAATGACGTTCCTAAGTGATGAGCGCCGAAGGTTGTATAATTCTTGCATGTTTTGCGGTTTCTGCTGCCCGCCACCAAATTCTTTCAGGTGGTATCGTGTGCCTCGATATGGTGTCATAGTGAAGTCGTTCAGTGCATACCCAGCGTCGCCAAGATAGAATTTTCCTACGTATAAACACTATAAACTGGAATGCCAGGTAAACAGACTTTACGGATCTTTTGGCATGTGAAAGTCACGGGCAACAGCATCCGTCAGAACTCTACCGTCGTGCGCGGATCCTTCCCAACCCGGCAATACGTAGACGAACTCCATAGCAAAATTGCAGGCTGTAAGGACATTCGAGGAGCAGAACCCCTTCCTGTTTCTAAACCGAGGAGCGATTGAGGACGGCGGAACAACGGGTATATTCGTCCCCTCAAACGCACCGATACAGTCTTTGAAGTCCGGGTAGAACTTGGCCGACTCGAGAATCTTCAGTGGAGTCTCCAACCCCGAGAGTGATACCAATGCGTTCCACCGAGCCCCAATTACGGCGATACCTTGTAGAACGACTCGTGAAATCGTTCCTGGTCCATGCTGCCATCTTTCCTGAGCGGAACGATGGCTCTTCCCGATAGAACGTATAAAAGATGAGCCGCCTTTCTCCGCTGCAAACATGCTCGTTTGATGGTAGTTCATTAGTCGATTCTAAGTCTGCTAACAGCAAGTTGAAAGTGCATAGACTCATCCTCGCGACACGATAAAATCCCACTGGCTTCGGCTGTGAATTAGTTCGTGGTAGTACATGGCTCTCGTCGACACCAATGTATGACACGGTTCTTTAGCATAGTGTGTTTGTTGGTACTGTCCGAACACTGACATCGATCCAGCAATTAAAACCAACTGCTAGCTTTCATAGTCACTACTGTCCCGATCGTCTTCGCTCATCCGATCTGCCTAGATATCGAAGAGTGGAGATTTAGCAGGATGAGCTTCAACATTTTATTGCGATCTCATGATCAATCTCATGTTCGATCGCATACTCAATTTCATGCACGACAAGCTTTCCTTTATTTATTATTAGTTCAATGTGCGAATCGCTTACGATATTAATATTGGTTTTCTACACAAGGCTTTTTGAGTCTGCCCTTGTATATTCAGGGGAGCTTCACGAGGAATGCTGAGCTAGAACTGTTGTGCAAACGGGTATTATCGCAACATTCAACTCTCGGCGGCAAAGGGTTTACCTCAAGTCATTCCCCACTCTGAACGATTACATACGTTTGGACTCCCGCATGCACTGCACGATTCATCAACACCGTACTCGACAAGGTTATCCGGCTTGGAGCTTCCTATGAAGGTAACTTCAAGAAGGCAGTTTGGAACAGGAATGTTGCAGCGTTTAATAATGGTTTGACAGAATCTGTCACTAGAGACCGCAAACAGATGCAGAGCAAGATGGCCGACATGAAGAAGAAATACAAGGCCTACTCAGCAATGAAGAACAACAGCGGATTCGGCTGGGATTCAACTACGGGCATGCCGACGGCCCTTGAAACAGTTTGGAGTGGCATCATTGTAGTACACCCTCAAGCGCGAGAATTCAAGGCCAAACCTCTCTCCATGTATAAAGAACTGGATCGAATTTTGTCGCGAACGTCAGCAACTGGGTCCGACGCATTTTACGCAGATCAAGGTACTGCTACCCTACAGCACGGTCTGCACCTTCCTCATTGAGTGAACTAAGTAGTGAGAGGTTGGACAGGAGACCTCTTCTACGACTACGGTCACTACAACCACAACAACTACAACACCAACACCACAGCGAGAGCGACAGCGTATCAGGCGTGCTTTTGCAGGCAGCGATGCAAATTCGGAAGACGACGAACTGGACCGTAATGCATCCCGCCGTCAAAATCACAACAACGGTTCGGGCATTAGCACCCATACAAGAGACAAAAGCAACAGGGGAGACGATGAGCGACTTACTCAAACTAACGGCGAAGACAATCGCATCGTCAATGGAGGGGCGCCGCAACCGAAGTCGTGGACTTACATGCGCTGACGAGACGATTGAAGCGTTTCGGGAGATCTTTACCTGCAAAGTGTCTGTATCGGAGCGCGTTCAGTTTATTGAACGTTTAGCCTCGGACCCTTAAGCTGCAACGATGTTCCGTGGAATGGACGATGAGAGCCGCCACTACATGGTCGAGCGATTTCTCCACAGAGAGGATGAGGACGGATCGGACGACTCCGCCTAAGGCGACCCGGACGGCAGGAAGTACGTGGGCGACATGAAGTACGTGGGCGACATGAAGTACGTGGGCGACATGAAGTACGTGGACGGCAAGAAGTACGTGTACAGCATGAAGTACATGGGCGACATGAAGTACGTGGACGACCCGGAGGACATGGACGACATGAAGTACTCCGCACTTTTATTGCCTTGACATTTAATACACGCCCTTTAACGTATATACGAAAGATACAAACTACGAGAGTGACATATAGCGGATAGATAAGTGCACATTTTGGTGTTCCGCAAACCGTCCAGCGGATCGCTTAAAACAGCGGATGGGCCCAATCCAGTGGAATGACGAATCCGCTGGATGCCAAACCGCGAATATGCGGAACAGAGCCTAAATATATTTAATCTGTTCTGCATACCCCAAAATGCAGCCGTCATCCTATTTTATTTATTGAACGAATTGGGATAGAACCGTCACAGAAAGCTTCGGAATCGCCCATAAAAAGTGCGAAATGGGCACGATGCTTGGTCGCTCTCGGGAGCTTACATAATCAACGATCGCATTTTATCTTGAATATTGTAGGCCAAGCTTGGTTTATGTATCCTTCACTAGTGACCGGACATATGCACCACGATTGTTAAACACCCCCTCCTCTTCTTGACATTTGTATGTGTCTTAAATGAACGGAAATATGCCCCAGACGGATACCAAGAAGTGATCTGAAAAATTTTCACAGCGAAGTTATTGTACGTATATTGGGTTATCGAGTTCAGAGCTAAATACCTAAATGAGACAATGGCAAACAAAAGTTACTAACGCGCCATTGAGAGCTATCGAGATAATCGGCTTTAAGTTGTCCCATATAAATTCGTACGTAAGCGAAGTTTGGAAAATCCGGCCTTTTGGTAAATTCAAAAAATTAAACGGGGTGTATAGACGCTTTCAACTACCGGTAGATCGAGAATTACTACAATGCAGAGCCACCAGTCGCGCGACGCCCCCTCCATCTCCCGACCCACCTGCTGCTGCAGCGCCTTCCACCCGACCTGAAGGAGGCGAGGACCTGGCCGCAGCGGAGGTGATTCACGTGTCACGAAAGTATCGAGGGCTGGGCGGGTGCGGAGGGTGAGGCCAGTTCGACTGAAGAGTATGACGACAGTGGCGATGAAGACTTCTCGGCTCAGTCGGGTGAGGACAGCGATGAAGAGGCTTTGACCGCGGAGAGTGAGGCAAGCGCTGCTGAGTCGGAGGAGGACTTAAGCAACGTTTTGTTTGACGTTGATCTCACGGTTCAAGTGACTGGGATTATCAACTCGGACTCGTGCGAAAACTGCTGTGTGCGCGGTAAGACGAAGGAGTTGTCTTCTCTTTTGCGTTCGTTGTCGCAGATGACAAAGAAGGAGAAGAATACGAGTTTGTACACTCTGCTAGCTGTGCTCGTGCAAGTGCCGGTCGACCGCAAGCGGGGGAGTGGTGATCGAGAGAGATTTAACTATTATCTCCAGTTCGTTGGCCAAGTGTATCGTCCAATCTTCGCTCGCTGCTACGGAGTTGTACCGATGACCTGTAGAGGTACAAGACCCGCATTCGTGATGGCAACACGGTAGTCAAGGATCACGGAAACAAGCTCAACAAGAATGCGTCGCAAGCAGACGTCGTTTGGCTAGTGCAGTGGTTTACAAATTTTGCGGAGGAGGGTTGGGGAGGTTGTCTCAGTGCGCGTTCGGATGCAGAAGAAGATCGATGGAACTCTCCAGAAATACAAAGCTGTGATGAGTACACACTGCTGCCAGCCCACTTCAGTTGGGACACCACTTGAGATGAGATGCACGCCGTTGTGGAGTCTGGCCTGAGCGTGCGTCAGCTGCGCGAGCCACGATGCGGAAGCTCCTTACGTTGCACCGTCCTACGATAAGGATTCGGTCTCCGTGCAGCAACGTATGTAACGTTTGCACTATTTACCACGCCGGGTGGTGTCACGACGGAGAAGACAGAAGCATTCGGCCGTCATACCGAATCAGCTAGCACATGCGGTAAGTTTTGTGGGGGACGTAATGAACATTTTGTTATCCTCGGTATAATCTGATGTGGATCTTGATAACTTTTTGAATTACTTACGGGCGAGAATACAAGAAAGAAAAGACGTCGTGCTCCAGCGAGCATGCTGTCATTGTCATGGACTACTCCCAGAACCTGACTATCCCTAGCGTTGCCAATACGCCGTCACAATGGTATTTTTGCTCGCTGGTGTCAGTGAGCTGCTTCGGTATTTATTACGAGACCGTCAACGCTCAGACGAACTACATCTACGACGAAAACACCAGTGGCTAAGGCAGCGTTAAGTCAACTCCATGCTGGCTCACTTTGTCGAGACAGAGCTTGTGCCGTCTGGCAAACCCAAGTCAACTTCATGCTAGCTTTGTCGAGACAAAGCTTGTGCCGACAAAACCAGGCTTACTGGGTATGCGGACAACTGCTCGGGTCAAAACAAGAACAACTACGTGATCAAGGTTTTGCTGACACTCGTCGACATGGACATTTTTGAGCACGTCGATTTCAATTTCTTCGTAAAGGGTCATTCAAAGAACTCGTGCGACCGCGGCGTTGGGCATATTCGCAAGCACATGGGTACCGCCGAGTGCTGGACAATGGGCCACGTCATAGAAGCAGTCAATGCGGCTGCATCAAACTCTGTCGTGATTCATGTGCCGCGGGGCAGTGGAGTTATTAAGTCGTACAAGCCGAATTTGACTGATCTCTATAAACAACTTCATGGCGTGCAACAGTTCCAGTTTTTTTTATGGATAACTTTAAGCCTTGGGTTGTGACGTGCAAGAAGGACCCACAGTCCGCCGCGGAGGGTAAGGATTTACGGCGGAAGATCGACGGTGTTATGACGTCGAGAGAGAAGGTGGTGCGAATCATGACCGACCACATCGAAGTCCTGCCTCCCCCGCCTATAAACGCCAAAAAGAAAATGCAGATGAACAAGTCGATACGGCCGTACGTCCTGCAAGCATTCCAGAACGACCCTTTGTACGCAAAGCCGAGTGAGGAATGAGGGAGATGCCGCGAAGACGACTAAGCAAGCACGCTTAGCGCACCCTGCCGCAAAGGCGGTGGTAGCAAAGAAGAATCAAGACCAACGTGGAATGGCTTACGAGTCCTCAGACGCGGAACCTTCGAATAATAAGGAGAGGGCGCCGCAAAAGAAGAGAGCAGCTGCAAGCAATATGGGTACTGCAAACAGCAAGAAGCGCAAGGCTCCGGCGCCTGGGAACGACGTGACCTAGGCTACGAAGGGAAGTACCACATTTTGTTACTATGTTCACTGGCTAATCAAAATGTTCTCTAGTGACTGCATTTAAGTTTTTGAAAATATTTAAAAATATACCCCCTGAGATTTGAAGTGACCTGGTAATATATATATATATTTCGACGTGTTACAGCTCGTTTTAGTGAATTCTGAGACCATGAGCGGATTCCTCACGCGCTGTTACCCCTAAAACATTGATAAAATAGTTTTGGGTTCTCGAGCCCAAAATGGAGATATTTATGCGGACCTCGCACTGACTTCTTTCTGCACATAGTTAACTCTGGATGGGCTCAAACGAAAGCTAAGATAGCCCTCTTTCGTATAGTGTACCTAAATTGCGATTCGTACCTTGGTTGATAAGTTATTTGTGGTTTGCCGTTGTCTCACATGAAGCCGTCGCTTCTTGTCGGCAACGCAACGTGAGGCGGGGACAGAATGTATCGCAGCGAGATCGGACACCCATCATAAGGACAGCTTATTAATAAATCCATTTAGGACCAAAACGACCAACATAACCAACCAATTTGTTATAAACTAAATTTTTTGAAGGATTTCTGTTTTTATAACAAATTGGTTGGTTATGTTGGTTGTTTTGGTCCTTAAAAAAAAAGACCATTCTATATATTTAACTACCCCAGCAAAAATGGCTAAATAGGTGAGGAAATGATGATAAAAAAATACTTGCAAAAAAAAAAATACCAAACATCAGTTATATTCTTCAACGCTCAATATAAGTTGGCTCAGAACTATCGTTTGGCTGCGTTAGAACAACTGCGTTCATTTTGGTGTGCATTTTGTATAAAACCGTTGACAAATAATGAATTTATTGCCGTTTAAATGTATTAATATTGTACCTTTCTGTTTTTTGGCTATTCAGCCCAGAAAAAAGTATGTTTTTGTATGTCGGACTTTATAGGGACACGTGGTTTTATGGGGTGATTTTAGGATACTCACCCAAGACCTGTACCAGAATACCAGTATAATTCATATTCGTGAAATGACTGGCGAAGCGTTTGTTTTCAGCAAGAAAGCCCGATTGCCGTTGTCATGGATGGCATTCGGGTTTTTCGTGTCAAAAGGATAGTATTTAAGCCCTTGGCTATTAAAAATGACTTTTTCCTTAGATATGAAGTGGCGCGGCATCGTGCGCATGTACGCATACAATGTTCAGGTGAGTTTGGTGTTGACTGTCCTAGGAGTTTCCGAAAGGAGCCTTACGAGATGGTATCATAGGTTCATCAAGACTGGCAATGTTGACAAAAATAACAGCAACGAAAAGACCTCGAAGTGGTCCCAGCATGTGTGTGGTATTTGTTCCGGATTATGTGAAACATCACCCTTGCTTTTATTTTGAAGGGTTACGTACTGAGCTAGTTCAGCGCTTTGACATGAGTAATAGTGTTTCCGATGATACCATTTGTCGTGCGCTAAAGTTTGATCTAGGGCTTACACGCAAGGTTCTAACAAAACGCGCGGTAGAGTGTTTGCCTCGCGAGAGGTAAGGGTTTGTCCAGCGACTTACTCCCTACTATAGCGGTCCAGATCAACTTGTATTTGTTGACGAGACGTCCAAAGCCGGAAGGTGCGATCGTATTTGGTGGCTATGTTCATAATGTCTTCTAATAGTTCTTACTTTACTAGATCAATGCTATGAAAAAACGGGTGATCAGCTTGTAACACGCCGGCAAGGGTGCAGGTCCCGTTTGCGCGTGGAAACCGCGTGACTGTCCTCGCCGCCATGGACACGTCAGGTTATTTGTCGTGGGGCTTTGTTGATGACACATTCGCCCGGTCCAACTTTTACGCCGTTTTCAAGTCAAAAATCGCTCCGTACCTGAACACCTGAATACCTGGCCACTACCACACTCCATCGTTATCCTCGACAATTCCAAAATCCACATGTACCAAGAATTGCAGACACTGGTGCACGCGACGGGGGTCCTACTCTTCTTCCTGCCACCGTACTCACCCGACCTGAATCCGATTAAAGTCGGGTTCTCTCTATTGAAGCGCTGGATCCAGCGGCATGGGAGCATGGCTTTTCGCGAAGCTCCGCTAGACGTTCGTAAGGTAGTGATGCACTACTGCACGAAAAAGAGTGACCTAGTTGGCACAAACCTCTCCGGTCATTGTGGGTATTACTCGAACCAAATACACATTCCGTCTCTGTAGAATCATTGTCAACTGGGATCCTACACGCGTTCTGCGTGGTCCACGTCTTCCATGTCTACCGTCGGGTTCGGCGTGTCAAGCTGTTGCGGGGCACGATAAAGTGGTCGCAAGCTGTAGGGAGGGAGGGCGAGTGCGTCACGAAGGTCACTGACGTTGAGGAACATAGGCACCACCACACCGTGTACTCGGGCCCCCACCATGCGATAAGCCTCGTCGCAATTCTCGTGCTGGTCAGATTGTTCTTGCTGTATTGCGCGCTCTTGCTGGTCAATGAATTGTAGCTGGCGGATTGTAGTGTTGTCCAGTAATTGTATGGGTGCATCTTCCGGTAATCGAGTTTGGCTGACAGCGGCTTAGCGCTGTGTTGCCGCACCACCTTCAATCCCTCGTTCGGTCATGTAGGCTGCGACCCGTGGCAGTTGCTCTTGAATGCGGTTGTCGGTTACGCGCCGAAGCGATGTCAGTCGCTGGACTCGTGGTCGTGGCACATACACGAACAGCAAGTGCACGGACGGAGCGTGGTCATGCTTCCTAAGTCGCGCCTTGTGCCACACTGTTGCGA
The DNA here is from genome assembly GCA_033558025.1 of Phytophthora sp. 'mugwort'. Taxonomy (NCBI): domain Eukaryota; phylum Oomycota; class Peronosporomycetes; order Peronosporales; family Peronosporaceae; genus Phytophthora; species Phytophthora sp. 'mugwort'. The sequence continues at coordinate 1,166,280 of JAUCEF010000004.1, read as the reverse complement.
AGAAAGCTTCCATATCGCTCGAGTTGGACGGAACCAACACGTAGTTTTTCTGTGGTGCGTGATTGGTAGGCTTCAGGTACACCGCGACGGGTTCTTGCCATGCGAGACTTGCTGTATTGTCAAACACACGCTTGATGTGCCCTAGCAAAATGTCGAGGCCATCGGTAACCAGAAAAACGAAGTCATGCCGGGTACCTTGTCTAGGCATGGTGTCATATATTCTCCCGACTTCACACTCAGGTGGCAATTCAATTGCGGCGGAAGAGCAACGTTATTTTCGATTTCGCTAGGCTAAAATCCTGGTACAAGCCAAACAACATAATTATTAGCTGCTCCCTATACAGTTTGGCTTTTACGATGGGCTTACCTCTTTATACAAGCTGTTTGAACAACCTCCTCGTCTTCTGGCTGCTTCCCTGTCCTGTTCACCTCCTACAGTGCCATCAAACACAATCGTTAGCTCGTAATTCACGAACACGTGTCATAACCTCAATGAAAATGGCAGCATGCCGCCACTTTCTAGCTTGCTCACCACAAAAGCAATTCTTCATTCCAGCCTCGCGCGGCGGCGTGATGACCTGCTGCAGCGAGCCCTCGTTCCGATGCACCAGCTGCACCGTCATCAAACGTAGTTGTTAGCTCATTTACCTGGGCATCTGTGCGATGAAGCACCTGCGTACCTGCGGAGGGAGAATGGCCTGTTGTGTGCGGCCGTGTTTTGTGCTGCCTCGCGCGACGGCGTGTTGTCATGCTGCAGCGTGCCTCGTTCTAGTGCACCAACTGCACCGTCATCACACACCGCCGTTAGCATTTAATACACGGGTGTCTCTGTGATGAAGTGTGTGCACCTGCCGATGGAGAATGACTCGTTGTGTTCGGTCGTGTTTTGTGAAGTGATCCACACCAATCCGAGCCCTAACTGATTTTTGCGGTCTGGGCTTGCTTTGAATATGACCTCTTGATAGGACTTCGAAGTCCGATTAAGAAGCCCAATTATGAAGACAAAACAGCAGAAAGACACAATAAATGAAAACCCTTTTACTGTCAAGCCGTCGTAAATTAGCAACGCAGTGCTAATACATGTACAGTTTCCCTCGCCAATTTAGTAGCGGTGCAACCTAATAATTCATCAGACCTAATACGTTGAGTCATCCACCGACTTCGTTCCCTACGACTGTTTGTATGTTCAGTTTCCGCCCTGATAGCTAATAAGTTGTTGTACATAATACGAATAGTTCCACAGAAGGATAGCGAGGGAAATTTGTACATGAAACAGAAAGATCCCCTTTTTGGGATCTGGCATCCTATTGTACAAGGAAGTGAATAGAGACACCAACGAGATTGCATAGAAGGGGGTTGGTAATAAAAGGTTGCGCTGGTAAAATTACCGCTTGTGAAATTTACTCAAATCTCTATTTTTCTGTTTTTCAGAAAAACAGGCGAGGATTTGCGCGCGGCCTGCGGGCCTTCCATTTCAAAACCCCGAATCGAGCTAGCCCGAGACATGCGACTGACCTGGCGTGAGACCTTGACCGTCCTGCGCTCCTGCATGCAGAGCACCCACCACAATGACAGCTATTAGTGACACAACGGGCTCTGAGGCTTCGAGCGGTTGTCAAGCACACGTCGGATGCGAAGCTACGGCGCGTTCTGACGGTGGCAGAACGCATATTCGTGCGGTTGACTCGTCCGACAGAAGCCCAGAGGACGTCCGCGTTACTGTTCCCCGGTGAAGTCATGGTACGACGCTTGGGAGGTTTTTGCGCATGTTTGGAGCAGTACCAAGCTCGAACCTTCCAGACATACAGCATTCGCATGACTGTAAAGGCTACGGCCCGCAACCACGTGATCCGGGCGAAGAAAAGTAGAGGGATACTGAGCTTATATCCGAAATGTTTGTCGACTACGACAAGAAGTTGATCTGCACACATGGGTGGTACAAGAGCGAAAGAGGATCAGGACGACGAACGGGGCACCAGGTCGGGGTACAGAATGCGGAGTCACTCTCGCTGCGACTGTGTGCCGTTGTCCGGAAACGGGTACCTTTCGTATCCACGTTTTGAAGCACCTGCGCGCCAACAATGACGCACTCAAGAAGACCGTCTTTGTAAACATAAGAGTCACTGATCCTGACTTCCTGAATTTTGTCGATGAACTGGTCAAGGTTGCCGGCAAGCCTATAAAGATTATCACCTGAGTCGAGTCGAGTACGCCTCAGAGAGCTTCAGCGATGGTAGGCACACCACTGCTGTGGACGTATGGTCAGTTGGGCGGTTGATCCAAACTTGCGGAGATGTAGTGTACGGGAGTTAGAACAGCCTCCAGCCGGTCTTCGACCGTACCAGGTCCGCGACGCCTTTGTTTCAAGCGCTGCGCCAGGTTGTGAACATCCCGTAAGATAGTATTTTTGCCTGTCACAAACAACACTCAGTTAGATCGAGTTTTACATCCCATAAACATAGTAACGTCACCTGTTGTTTCTTGTAGGTACTTACGCAGATTTTGCGCTTCCAGAGGAAACATGGTCACGTGTTTGGGGATAATTCGGCAACTACGCAGACTATCACGCTTCCGACGCAGCAAACGCGTCGCTTTTTGGAGGCCTTCCCCGAAGTGATAATGCTTGCCTCGACGCATGGAACGAACGCTTCCAAGTACAAGCTGTTTAGCTTCATAATTGACGACGTCTTCGGTCATGTAAGTGCACAACCAGCTGGTGATCACTTGGTGACCGACTGGATCGCCGTGGGGTCGTACATTTCTAATCATGGGTATCACAAGTATAGGCTGGAGTCCGCGTTGGGCGATTTAAAGAACGATTTGATATCCGAGATGGAGCTGGATGAATGTGTTGAACTCTGTATTCATTGGAGTCCACCGCGGAACTGAAGTTTGCCTCAAAATTCAACCTTGTAGGGTCCCGCCATTATTCTGGCGCTGACATGCTCCTTCGGCTTGCCATGCTGGTGAGTCTGCACGCTTTCGAGCTCGTGCGGAAAGAATACGAGCTGTTCAAGGACGATACAATTTCTTACGATGGCCGCTGGTTGCAAGATGGAATAATCGCTCCGCTACAATCATCCGAATATACGTCGTAAACGTTTCGGTGCGTGCAACCTTGATAGCGTTGCTGTCTTTGAAATCTAATTGTTTGCGAGGTGCCGTGTTGATGTAGAAAAAAACTACACCTGCTCGTGTTTCGCTCAAAGATGAATAAGAAGGAGGTTATTCCTATCCACTACATTCAACAAAGTTGGCTGCTTCAGTGTGAGGCACACCGTCCGGAGGAGGATCAATCCGACGATGATATCTCGTGCTCGTCTTTCCGCATTCAAGAATCGCACATGCGTTCCGCTCAACATGCTATTCTGACTGGAGCAACAAAATGGAAAACGGTTATGGATATAGCCGGCGTGTGGTCGAGGCGATGAGTGCTCAAGGAACACGTACGTTTCTCGATATGGCGGAAGCGCTGCGAGAGTTTGGTGAACATGCAAGGCTAGTTTCTGTGGGGTACCGATAATTGGAGATGATTCAAACAAGCACCTGAGTGACGTCGACTCTAAGTGAGCCAAGAAAACACCGCTTCGATGGCATCCAAAACATCAAGCTTCAACGTCCAGTTTATTTGTGAATTAGACGCCCCTCTTACTGCGACGAGACGGCAGTTGGTGGGAGAGAGCGAATCTTCGTCTCGCGATCAACACAGCTACTTGCATTTATGACAATGGACTGGAGGATAGCGATAGTGAATGTGAAACTGGTGGTATAGTCGAGAATGGCGCGAAGAAAGCATGTAGTGTGAGCGATGCAAGCAGCGAGGGTGAGAAAGAGAGACCCTACCTTCAGAACGATACAAGCAGCGGTGCCGATAAACTAGAACACTCCGAGTCTGAGGAGGATATATCGCACTCTGCCGATGATAGACGCGACGCTCGTACCAGACAGTAGTCGTCTGATAGCTGCGACCGACCAAATCGTCCGTCGGAGTCGTGAAATGGTACCCTCAGAAAGCGAAAGTGATCAGCCGCAATGCCACAACGCCAACATGTATCGAAGAAGGAGAATCGCGCAGTGAAAATAGCGAAACAAAGCAAGTCGATGATCCTTGCGGTGAAGGCAGCCATTAAGACCAAGAAGTCAAGTCTATTTGGGGTGGAGACTAACCAGTTGGGGGCGGAGACCAATCAGTTGGGGGCAGAGACCAACCAGTTGGAAGCTTCTCAGGGCCGGCTAGCGATTCGAAAACGAGCTGCAGCACGCGACAAAAAAAAAAACGACCTCATCTGAACAGAGGCTAGCTTCTGTTCAGATGAGGTCGTTTTTTTTTTCCAACGGTTCGAGGTCGCTTCGAACGTGACAAATAAGGGTCGACCAAAGATCAGAAATAAGCAAATGCGCGAACCGAAAAGGATCCGTATGGAGAAGTCAAATGCTGAAGCAAAGGCAAAGGCACAAGGAACTTTAGTTCCCGTGAAAGACCTGGTCCTGGTTCGGAATACTCTAGTGTCCAGTATGAATGTCACGAACGCATATCCAGGTCTCGACAGCCTCCATCGAGTCGAGGCTCCATCGTGGATGAAGACATCTATATTCTTCTTGTTTGGAAGAAGACGCTTCAAGGGCAAGTCACGATCGCTTTCCCCGAGAATTACGTGAAGAAATGTATCACAGGGAAACGCGCATACCGAAATCTCTTCCTAAAGAACATGACGCTGGCAAAATGGGAGTCACGATCGCAAAGGTGGGCACGTTCGCAGAGAAAATTTGCTTACAATGTGGGACTGGCATCATGAGTTCGAGAAGTTGGAAGCTGTAGAAGACCTATCCGACTGGATACCTCATGGACCTGGACAAGGACAATGAAGGACGTAGCAGCATAGGTGCTGTGAACCCTCTGTACGCAAGATTGGCCCAAGACGACGAAAAGCGCCAGGTAACTGAGCTGAGTCCAGCCTTTCAAACCAGAAAAAGGATTGTCCTGATTTCTATCTATCTGGAGGCACATTGGTCAGGCGTGATTTTCGACTACGCTAACAAGAACGCGATCATTTTCGAACCCATATAGACGACAAAATACTACAAGGAAGTGTGCAGCGTCATTGACACATTTTCCGGCGAGTACGCACCTGATCTCGAACCAGTCAAACAAAGAGCCCCTTGGCAAGAAGACACGAACAGCTGCGGCCCACTAGTTTTGCTTTTCTTTGACTGCATGGTTCGAGGTGTTCCGGTGCCAAGTGTATCCACGACCATGTAGCATACCTTCGCTTCAGGTACATGTTTGCGAGCAGCAAACCGATCTTCTACCACGACACCGAAGTAGACCTGACTTGAACATAAGCAGACAAAATACAGAAATTTGTTTACGTTCTAGCTAAAAGAAGCATGCCATATGGAATATTCGTAGACGAACCGGGGCTGTTCTCCGCAACACGGTATAGCTGCAGATGGTAAGTACTTCAGTGGGACTACTTGCCGTCACCAAAGCCAAGAACTGGACCTCCCAGGCTGGTCACTGCATGCCCACTTGAACCATAGAGCAAGCTTCCTACTCCTCAGACTATATACATACGACGTTTTAGCGTCGACAACCCATGAGCGCGAAGAGAGATGCATTTTACAACGCTAGAGAGAGACCCTTGATGACAAAGGCAAGTTGCCATGTGCGATTTTGTCCAAGTCGCTGTTAAAGTCGAGTAACATTCCTGCGGCTTGCCTCAGAATCTCTACAAACTGGCGCAGATGTAGGTCTTACCTAACATAACCTTGTCGTACTTAATCCGATTTCTGACGTACTTAGTGTGGTATATATTACGCCGTTGGTGGACCATTTATGAAAATCAACGAGATACCAATCAATTGGTGATCCAGGTTGGTGATGTGCGTCCGTTTTATGTAATCTCATTGGTGACGCTAGCACATTCCATGGTACAAATGTACTTCTAAGATTCTGCTATTAGTGTAAATAAACACTTTGAGTCCTTTTATGAATTGAATCGTACTTAACGTTGTGTCATATGAAGTAGTGAACATGCGTGAATCGATGAATCGCGCATGAAAACTTTGAGTAGAAAGCTCAATAATAGCTCCCTGTTTGCAATTCCACTAAGCTGACGACGCGTGCTGGGCTCTTGGGGTCATCTGCAGCGGTAGACCGTTCTCCATGAAAAGCCCCGACTTCAACACGTAGCCGCGTTCATGCATTTCACCCGGTGCAATCTCAACGTGAAAGCGGCGGAGCGTCATAGCGAGGAAGAGCTTGGCCTCGAGCACGGCCATGTTCATACCCAGACATATTCGTGGACCAGCTTGAAAGGCAGGGAACTCGTAGGCACTGGGACGTTTGGACATCTCCAACCAGCGCTCGGGACGGAATTCCAGTGGGTCATCACCCCAAAGCTCGCCATTGCGGCCCATGTACCACGGACTGTAGACGACATCGACACCTGCAGGCACGAAGGTGCCATCCGGCAAATAGTCGTCTTTGACTGCGTTTTTGACGTTATAGGGCAGTGCTGGGTACAATCGCACAGTCTCGTAAACAACGGCTTCTAGATATTTCATCCTTTTCACGTCTTCAAACGTGATTGGCGTGGTGTTCGGCTTCATCGATTCCAGCTCCTCGACAATTCGCTTCTGGGCTCCCGGGTTCCTAGCAATGACGTAGAAGCTGTAGGTGAGGCACTCGGCTGTCGTGTCTCGGCCAGCGAATACGAACGTTAAGATGATGGAACGGAGCGTCTTAGGCCCTAGCAAGGAAGACACATCGGGCCCGTCATAGTCTTCGTCTTGCATTTTGGCAGTAGCAAGCTCTCGAGACTTGCAAATAAACAGCGACAGCAGATCCGAGCGAGCATTAAGTTCTTCTTCGGACTCTTCCAGACGCCGGAGCAAAACTGCATCAGCGACGGCTCGAATCTCGCGAGTACATCGTCGCAGTACGCGCTCGCTGGGCATGACCCAACGGAGCAACTTGTAGTACTGCTTGACAAACAATCGTTGCGCACAGTGTTCGTTGACAAAGCCCATGTGTTCGGCAAAATCGTCGGCAACAGCGACCTCATTTAACGGTAGACCGAACGCGACGTCGAAGATAGACTGCAGCGTGTACCTCGCACTGATCTCCTGCATATCGCAGCAGAAACTTCCATCACTGGATTGGCTTCCTTTGATCTGTCTTGACTCCTCTTGCGCAGTCACAAGTGTCTCCTCTGCGTGTCGGGCAAAGACTTGCTCGGTAAACACTCGGAAGTTAGCGGTAGTGAACACTTTGGCGGCTACCTTGCGCTGTAACCGCCAGCCAGCACCTCCGTCGGGTGCTTGAGGGTGGTGATTCATAGCGAAGAATGAGTTCTCGAAGACTTCCTGAAACGCATCCAGGAACCCCTGCGGCTTGACGTAATTGCTCAAGTTAGTCGACAGAATGTGCTGGACATCCTTTGGGTCCGTGATCTACCACTCAAAAGCACCATCGATAAAATCAATTCGTCTTCAATTGAGTTTCCAATAGGTGGATGCTTGCTTACATAGATAGCACCATCGAAGAAAAGGTGCCACGGCATCTTCATCCGTCCTCCGTGTTGCTTCAACGCGTCCTCCTATAAAAGACAGACCAGTGAGTTCGATAAACCTTGCCAACTGGAGACGATCAGACTCATGCAGACCAATAAATGGTATATCCGGTTACGATTCTTGATGTACGACGGCATGTTGCCGAGTAACCACACGCCCCGCGGTCCGGTTAATGGTGCCAGACCACGAGCGATCCGCAGCTTGCGGCGCAGCGCTGTCGATATCTTCGCCAGCAGCAACGCGGCGGTGATTGTTAGCAGGATCTTCATCACCGTCTGAGCTCGTGCAAATTCTAATGTGCGCCATGACTCGGCAGAAGCAAAGACGACGGCATTTTCCGTGGTTTCTAGGGAATTCTGGAAATGCACTTAAATTGACGTATGGTCGTTGAAATGAATGTATTCACTGTTTCGATAAACGAACAAGAGAATTTGAGATTATTTGTGGACTCACGGCATAACAAACGCTGTATATTGGCCCCCGTGAACAATAAAACTCTCAAAAGGAAACGTTTGCAGTGTTCTTTCACCAAAACAGACGATAATGCGTAAGCGTAAAATTGAGTCTGATCGACAATCCCTGCATGTGCTTATTGGTAGATCATATGTCGTGCCATTAGCGTCTATCCACGCCGTTGGACAGAAACAGTTTGTCGTGATTGATCGAAAAACAACAGCATAGCTCTCGTTTTAGCTTGTAACCTGACGTTACGCTTCCATTTGCTTCACTTCTTGCAATCCGAGTGGCACTCTGGATAGACTTGCTTGAAACCATCTTTTTAGTCTAATACAGTATTACGCGTCGCCACTTGCTTGTTTTTGCTTATTGAAAACGTTAAACGTTTTATACCGAATAATACACCGCGTACTAATAGGTATTATACACGTAGCGGTTGAGGTTGAATTAGGGCGTTATATTCGATCAAGCGCTGTATTCGGAGGCGTTCTACTTGCTACGGGAACACTCTTCGCTACATTGGTGTTAGTACTTTATGGTAAAGGGTTCTAAGATTGGGTTCCCTTTACGCACTTACAAAAATGTCATATGAGGGACCTTTTTTTTAAAAAATATCGTTGCGGTAAAACCTCAGAGCCAAGCGATCTATATTACGTTGTAGTAGGCTCCTTTGGCTACATTTTGACTCTTTCAGCACCCCAACAAGTCAAGTACCAAAACGTTATAGGCGCCGGCGCGAGATGCCTCTTGCGCTCTAAAAACGCTGCGCTTTCGAATGGTATTCTCGGCAACTTTGAAACATTGTCAAAAGTCGAACGCAAATTGGCTACTGCAAATATTCCGAGATCTGTCGTCATTTGGAATTTCAACTAGGTATCTGCTCGATTCTTCCATAGTATTTTTAAGTTAGTGATGCCTCGTTAGACTGCACCGATCTTACATGCGTCGTCCGCGGCAGCATTCACTGCGATTCGTGTTTGCGCGCTCTCGGCGCTTCTTCTTGATATCGGTAGTATTCGCTACCGTCACCGCTGTCGGGGCTGTGTAGAGGTCGCTGATAATGAATTTCTTAAGCACGTAAGAATTAGTCTTGGCGTTTATGCCGACCATATTTTGCGTATTGGGCTCTCTATCCGTCGCACTTGGGATGGTCCCCCATGAATTCCTTCGGCGCATGAAGCGGCGCGCTTGAGACGGCAATCCTGGTAGGTTTGCTAGTGGGGCGGCGACGAAACTAAACGACACCGAGGTTGTAACGGGGTTAGAGTCCGTTACCGACGTACACTCGCGCTGGGAAGATGAAAGTAAAAATTTGACTCTGCTTATGAAGTGGCGAGGCGGCCTCGGCACCCAAGACCGCCACAGCTAATGAGCTACAGAGGGGTGTGATTGGTCACCGTTCAGCCAGTAGAACGGTGACGTGTGACAATAGTACAAATGGTCTGTCACAGAGGTTCTCATGCGTCGTCTGAAAGAGCTGGTACTTCTGGCGCCGAAGTACAAAAGCGATAAACGGTACCCACCATGAAGTTCTTGAAGAGCTTCAACGGCTTGTCTTCTATCTTCAGGTCCATCGTGCTAAACGTGTTGGCTGCGTCGACGGCGTCTGCGAGGGCGGCATGTTCCAAGCCGAGACGCGCCAGATAAACTGCTTCATGCGGCCGAAGCTGCAGTCGCTGCGACGCGACCAGTTGCGTTATATGCTCGCCTTTCCATCTGACACAGCTTGCTGTAGCCCGTCAAGCCCTCGAGCCGCTGCACCTCACTCGCGAGAGGAACCTCCGTCCCCACCAGCTCAGCTAAATGCGCCCAGATGCGGAGTCGCAGCTGACGTTGCCGTCGTCGCCCGAGTCGTGCGGTCCTACCGTGCTGCCTCTCGCATCAAGGGCGGCTGCAGCCTGACCTGCTGCGCCCACGCCGGTGTCACTGTCGTTGGTGGCGGCGTATTCACCCACCACCCAGTCCTGATCGTTATAGCTCGCTATTCCCCGGTGTCCTTTTTGGAAAGGACTGTCTTCTTCTGCCGTTTTTTCGGAAGCGCTAAAACCACCCGATTTCACCCCACCCAGCTTCAAAGGCCTCTATCGAAAAAAAATAAAAAGGCGTAATGATACATTGAGAAAGGTCCCTCATATACATGTTGTTATTCGTACTGGGAATGTTAGATAATGCATGAAAAGGTTTCGGTTACAGTCCAATAATGTTTTTGTACTGAGCTATTTTTGTCTTTTCACTGTTCTAATTGCTCAATTTATAAAAGCAAAGTAAAATCATTTCTTACCATATACTTCGAAGTATATGATCCACTCCGCTACAGGTTACATCGTTGTATACTCAGTCAATTTTTTTATATCGCTAGAATCTGCTGTTTAAATATGTTGTTCGTGATATTGTCCAGAACTGGCTCTATATGCTAACGAGCATGATTTCGAGGAACACGGGAAGCCCCTATAAAAACTTGCGGTTTTGGCACCGCGGCAGATTAGATCGGCCACCTCACCAATATTAGTGTAAGTATAATGTAACGTAACGGCCGACGGAACGGTGATTACCGTTCCCAAGATCTATGTGGATCTAGCTGTAAGTTCGAGGACTTCGACATCATGGAGCAGTTTACTGTCCTAGAGATGGACAAGTATGACTTGATCCTGGGTATGCCCTGGCTCGAGAAACATGAGCCATGGATCGATTGGCGGAGCGAAGCCATCGAGGCGAACCGGCCCGTAGTTACTTGTAGAGCATTGGTGAGCCCTGTTCCCGCCTCTGCCAGGAACTGGGGCGTCCGAAAGGGGCGCCGAGATGAAGGAGCATTCAGTGAATTTTTGGGAGCCGCCGACGTATTGAGCGACTCCATAGAACTGGTGGCAGCAGGAGCTGTACCTGGTCGAGTGCGGCAGTCCTTGCCGGATAGCCCTCCACCCCCGCCGTAATCTAGACCGGCGGTCAAGGCTTCAAGAGTGGCGGTGCAGGGGGCACCGACCAGGTGGGTAACCAAGGTCCACCTCCAGGTCACCAGACCGAAACTGGCGAGGAAGACGCACGAGGCGTTTCCTGTATGTGTAACCATGTCCCACACCAGGTCAACCAGATCGAAACTGGCGAGGAAGACGCACGAGGCGCTTCTTGTGCGGATAACCATGTTCCATACCAGGCCACAAAAATCGAAACTGTCGAAGAAGGCGCAAAATGGGCTTTCTGTGTGGGTAACGATGTCCGACAGCAGGTCACCTAGACCTTACCTGAAGAAGAAGCGGCGTGACGCGCTTCTTGTGTAGGTAACCAATTTCTACACGAAGCCCTTGAGGCTTCGGACGTCGTCAATAAGACGTCCACAGCTGTGGATTACGAACTACCACGTCGCGGTCAACGTCGCCGACATAGTCGACACTGCAAGTCGAGTCTGAAGTCACCTCATGCTGAAGTCGCCTCAGGAGCTAGAGCCGCTGGCCGAGGTGTCAGAGCTCCTGAACCTCGACGAGTTGACACCGACAGATTTCCTGGCCAACCTGAAGGCTGGGAGATCGCGGAGGTGGTACTTTGGAAGCAAGAGTCTACTCCAGAGGAATTAAATGCCTCCTCGGTTATGGGCGAGGACGTCCTGGAGGCATTCTCCTCCCAGCCTGTTTCGCGCTTGGGTTCTGAGGTTCATAAGAATCGGAAGGAACCGGTGTATCCTTTGATGAAGCGTCGAGGACGTGTCCATCCACCGCCCCAACTCCCACCAGATCATGAGATCAGACCGAGATCGATCTTGTGCCGGGACCAAAGTACTGTGTCGCCAGACAATGGCCACTGCATCGCGGCAGTGCGAGGTTAATGATGCCTTCTTCACGCTAAGGCCAAAGCAGGCATGGTGCGGAAATCGAAAAAACCCGCACTCGACGCCAACCTTCTGCTTTCGCCCACACCGACCGGGAAGTGGAGTCTGGTGGTTCGTGCTTTCAATAAGCTCAACGGCGCGACGATGCCGACCCAGACGCACATCTCACGGAAAGATGTGTTGTTGAACAACATTTCCGGGTTCAAATTGTACAGCGCCCTGGATCTGGTGGACAGATACTTCCATATCCTGATGCGCGAGAGCGACATCCTGCTCACCGCAGTGAGCACTCGGAGCGGTATGCTCGGGGAGTGGCTTCTGATGCCACAGAGCCTGTCTAATGCCCCGGCGATGTTCGATTGCCTGGTCACGCAGTTGTTTAGACCGCTGCGTGCGTACGCGCAGGCGTACTTTGACGACATCTTCGTCCATACCCTTGCCGAAGGACACAAGACGGCTATTGAGGTGCATTTGGAGCACCTCCGTCGAATACTAAATGTCATGAGAGCGAACAAGTTCTATGCAACATCGACAAGTGCGTCTTCGCGGCGCATGAGATCAAGTTTTCGGTTGCTTCGTCAGCAGCCCCGGCGTTCGAGCCGACCCGGAGAAGGTTAAGGCAATTCGGGTTGGCCAACGACTAGGTCCCAGAAGGACTTGATGAAGTGGCTGGGCTTGGCCAACGACTAGGTCCCAGAAGGACTTGATGAAGTGGCTGGGCTTGGCCAACTACCTCCACAAGTACAGCGAAGGGTACGCGGGTCTGGCTAGACCTTGTCGGAACTTCTGAAGAAGGATACTGACTGGCATTGGGTGCGCGAGCACTAAGAAATTTGACAATGCAAGGCAAGCCTTCAAAAGGCGCCTGTCCTGGCCTGTCGGACGAGACGAAGCCGATCAGCGTCGTCTGTGATGCATCCTATTATGCAATCGGATGTGCGTTGCTGCAACGATACTGCAGGACGTGAACGAGTGATATCGTTTCAGTCCAGGCAGCTTAAGGCTGCCGAAAGGAACTATCCCCTTCATGACAAGGAGCTGCTTGCCGTGAAGTATTCCCTTGTCAAGTTCCGTGTGCACCTTCTGGGATCCGAGAATTTATACTGATCACGTATCCTTGGGGATGGCGACGAATTCGCCCAATTTGTCCCAAAGGATGGCGAAGTGGCTGTCCTTCTTCGCGGAATACAACTTCCGCGACGAGTACAGGTCTGGTAAGCTCAACGTGCTTGCCGATGCGTTGTCGCGCAGTCCGGACTACGAGCTGGCGCACATCAGTCGTGCCACGACCGATTTATACGATCAGATACGCATGCGTATCGGGGCGACGAATCCCTGGCACCTCTGATACGGTTCCTGGCTGCCGTCAAGGAAGACAAGGTCGGGTGGCTCACGCCACGTCCGAGAGCCCGCCTCCATCGATATGAGTGGCACGATGGCCGGCTCTACTACCGAGTAGAGCCCAATGAACCCTCACGGGCAGTCGTACCAAACGAGGAGGATCTCAAGGTTGATCCTTCAGGAGGCGCGCGACGCGCCATCCAGCGGTCACTTGGGCCACGAGAAGACCTTCAAATCGGCCTCTCAGTATTGTTTTTGGTGGACCACATGTACAAGTGGGTCGCACACTACGTGACGACATGTGAAACATGTCAACGGTGAAACCTGCGGGACATGCGTCGGCTCCTTTTGCAGAACCTGCCCGTTCCAGCGAACGGCTGGAAGTCGATGAGTCTGGACTTTATCTTTGGACTTCCAGCGGACGGCCACGGAAAAGCCAGCATCTTGGTGTCCGTTTGCCATCTGGGCAAAATGGTGCGTCTTGCGCCGGTTAAAGAGACAGAGACCAAGGAACATGCTGCGAGGCTGTTCCTGGATGGCGTTTTCCGCCATCTAATCTGCCGGAAACATTCGTCTCGGATCGTGACCCCGCGGTTTACCTCTGCGTTCTGGCGAGTGCTGCCCCAACTACTCGGAACGAGGCTGCACATGTCCACTGTCGAGCATCCTCAAACGGATGGACAGACGGAGCTCCTCAACGGAATGCTTGAGGACACTCTACGCAGTATCTGTGCGGGGTCTCCTCACATGGTCAGAATGCCTGCCAGTAGTTGACTTTGCACTCAAGTGCGGTGCACGCACAGACCGAAGGTGACGACATAAAGGAAGATCTGCTTGAGAATCTGGATGAGTTTACTTTGAGTTCTCTGTCTGACTGGTGTTGGTAGAATACCTACACCAATTTGTATACCGTGTTTGCTTTTGAAAGTTTAATATCATACAGTATGCGGTATGCTATTTTTTTTTTTGCCGTATCATGACGACTCCGACCGTCGCCGCATTTCCGACTAGCATCCGACCATATCGCAGAATTTTCAATCGCACCAACTTGTGGAGGCTTTCGTAAAATAACTACGGCCCATAAAAAATCCCCTCGCAAATGATTGGCTCATTGATAGGTGGCAGGCGTAATTATATCTTGCGAATGAGCGGCACACGTGCAATTTTGACTGCGCCATTTTGCCCAGCGACCTCAGTGATAGATTGACCACCTGGCCTGGTGAATTGAGGGGTTGTGCTCATGGCACTTCTAAGAGGGTTGTCGCTTCCACAAAGTACCGTGATCGTTAATTCCCCGTCGATATTGTACCTGAGTCTCTCCCTGCGATGTTGTTGTCTTGGTCGTTTTGCTTGCTCACCGCGGTGTGCTGATGTGCTCTCTCCAGTATTGATGCTTGTAGCTTCTAGCAAGTTGACTCGAGCCTCGAGGCGACTGTTGACCTGATTAACCTACTTTCTATCGATGCAGTCTGATAATCGAACGCAACTTTGGCTTTCATGTTTCCTTCCGTCAGGTCGTCCGCGGTGGTGTGAGCGGAAGTAGCAGACCTCGAGAGTTGCTGTGACCAAGCAAGCAGATTCGACGTGGTCACACCAGAGGCCTCGGCGCAGCGCTGGATCGTCGTCATCGCTGGCCCCTGCGCGTTGGTCTTCATCAGCGACGGGTAGTGGAGGATGATGGTTGCTGTCAGCATGTCTCTCACAGCAGCGCAAACGTTGAAGGGCTTGTTACCCAGCGCATGCCTCACGTTGAAGAGCTTGTGGCTAACTTCCTAACCTTCCTAATCGTTCTTGTGTTGCCGAGTCGAAGACTTCCAGCGACAGAAGAACATAGGCTTGCTTTGGCGCCATTCCGCTCAGTACCTTTGCGACTTGATGGTCTTCTTTCGGAGTATTGAAGACGTAAGAGAAGGCTTTGTTTGTCGTGATCAAGTTCCAATCTCCGCGATCAAAGATCCACTGGGCCGTCAGCTTCGAGCACGCGTTAGCATGCTGGGCACCGCCGCGTCGAAACGATGAGAGGTTAGCGGCTCTTCGACTCCAGCGGGTCCAGCGACACGATCGAGCAAGCGGTTGACAAGAGCGTGGATACCAACCGTCGGCGTCGTGTGGGCTGTGCTGTTTCTCGCCGACGCCTGAGAAGAACCCAGGGTGCCGGTATCCTCAAGCAGGTCCAGCAACGGGATGGAGTCGGTCAGCTCAACGGGGACCTCTTTCGACGGCACTGGCAAGTGGTTGAGGAGCGCTGCGCATGGCGCCTCCTGGGTGATCAAAGCCAGCGCAAGCGCCAGCAGCGGACAAGTCGCGAAGTCAGCATCGGGGAAGAGCGACAGTGCTCGTCGGACGTCTTCATGCGGATGAAGCGGATGAAGAACACGCCGCCAGCACCTATGGAAAGCTGCTGCTTCCGAACGAAGTTCAGGTCCGAAGCGCGGCCAAAGAGGTACCACAAGATGCATAACAGAGCTATATCTTGGTAGTCCGAAGCGCAGCTAGCCGTTGAATACAGATACCTTGTCATCTGCTTGAGATCCTCCTTCGTGCATGCAACCACCTTCTTGACAATCTACCACTTTTGCGCCTGATGCAGTGCTGCTCAAGCCAGCGCCCCATGCTCAGCAGCTGCCGTGCTAAAGTGCCGCCTTGGACAGGATCCTCGTCCAGGAGCCAGCACTTCATCTGGCGAAAGTATTGAGCGACGGAGTGGCGCGACAGGTGCTGCCCCCGTGCTTCTGCGCGAAATGCCAGGTACACGCCAAACTGTCCATCAGCGTCAGTAGAATACCGCCTGCGCGACTTGGGTCCGCGACGACTGAAGCCCTAACATGCTCCATGCTCGTGCTCTCAGCGGAGAGGAAGGGCTCGAACGCCTTCATGGCCGTCGCTCGCGTGCGCTTGGAGTTGGCGGGCTTTAAGTCGTTCAGGCTCATCGTGATGGGTCGGAGAGGCGGCAAATATGCGAGTGATACGTGGCACACCACACGTTTGTAGCACGATAACACATATCTGGGCATCAGCTCCGACCAGATACGTCGGAATCGCTCTGCTTCCGACTGCAGCCTCTATTCGCGTTTTTATTGGATGAAACTGAACAAAATGAGGTGATTTGACTCGCCAAAACTTTGAAACTGTTTTTCATTGGCTAAAACGAATCGGAGAAGAATCGGATTGGCTAATATGCACCATACTATGATCAAGTTTGGTCGGAGAGACAATGTTATTCATCCATATCCGTTACGCCCTGACTGTCAAAAACCACTGGTTTTCCTGCTCCTGGCAAAATCGATAAGCTCGGAGGCCCACAGTAAAACCACAAGTCTCTCAGTCACCGCAATGACCCCCCCCCCTCCCCCGCAGGAAGCAGGTGCCACCAAACGCAGGCGTGATCGCCCTCGGAAGCAGGACACAGAAGTTGTGGCGGCTTCGTGGGACGATGCAGACGTACGTCTGCTGTTCGAGCGCCGCTACTCTACCATGGCGGAGCGCTTTAAAGGAGCCAAGACATTAAAGCAGGTTAACGAGACATGGTCACGGTTGGCTAGTCAGTTGTCCGTCAGTAGGGCAAAAGTGCTAACAACCACTCAGTGCCGAGCCAAGGTATGCAGACTGGAATTGTGCTTCTAATGCTTCGGAATTCGTACTAACACAGCATGATCATGTATATTCTAGATGCGGAACATGAAGCAGCGCTGGACAGCTGCTCGTAGGGCTGCCACCGAGTGCGCCGCGAACCCAAAGCACATGGATGTAATGACTGAGTACTGGGGTGATTCAGAGGGTATGGGAAATGTGTCGCTACTTAGCACGTTGGAGACCGATGCGACGGACTTGAACGAGCAGTCAAGTGACGTTGACCGCTCGCTCAAGTCCGCTGCAGCGCCATCGACATTGCAACTAGGGCAGTAGACAGCTGGTGCCACTACCAGCTATGCTGAAATCAATGGCTCCGCAAGTGCATACTCTGGCAAATCTATCAAGAGGGCTTTATTTTCGGTGCGTGTAGCCAACATCAGGCGCAACAAGCCGACCCAAGGCAAACACATTGAACGCGGGCTAGTGGTGGTGGGTGAAGGCTTACGCACGATGGTGAGCGCATGGGGCAAACACTGCCACGTCAGACAAGTCTGACGAGATTTTGGCTGCTATTCGCAAGCAAAATAACAGCATTGAGGCACTGCTTCATTACTTGAAGAACAAAAGTGATTAGCTCTAGAGTAGATTACGGGCGATGTCATCACGCTTGTTAACGGTGATCTGTCTAATGACTTGAGAGAGACCTTCATCTAGATTTTCGTCATCACTATCTTCGCCCACGTCAACAGGCAGGTCAAAACTGATTTCGTCGTCACCTACTGCCACCGGTATATAGTGCAAAACTAAAGCTGTAACAATGATGTCGACAGCTTTACTGGCATCTTCCGCATTGATGCAGGACTTTAAAACGCGAAAACGCTCTTTCGCCATCCCAAAAACTCGCTCATCCACCATTCTAGTACTGGAATGGATAAAGTTGAATCGTCGAGCCTTGTTGTCTCGATATGCACCGTCAAATGTCTCTGGATAGGGGGTGATCAACCAGGGCCGAATAGAATATCCCGCGCCTGCAATCATGTGTGTGCCTGGCGGAATCAATTTGCTCAACCTCTTTCCTAGCCGACTGACATTCCAAATGTTTTGATCGGACCACGATCCAGGCCGAATATCGATGCTCATGAAGATGCATCTGTAGTCAACCACCGCTTGCATGTTGAGCGCTGGGTAGAATTTTTTACAGTATAACCCTTCGTAGTTGCAGGCCTGTTGATCGCAAACAGGATCCGTCCACTGCCCCAACGACACCAGGAAGCCCTCGCTTTGTCGAGAACCTGCTTCAACTTCGCTCCACTGAGCAGCAGTGCGAGGAAGTCGTATGAATTGCTGACTCGACTTGCGAACCTGCTTGGACAAAGGCCGATCACTTCACTTGCCCATGACCCCGACACTCCCAACGCAAGACCCGTTCCTCTGTAGCCTTTTTCAGACGCCAAGAAGTAGAGCAGTATTGCCACCTTCTTCTCAAATCCGTGCAACTTGTTGAAAGCATCCAAGTTGTAGTCGTGCAGGACGCTGTGAAGGATGGGGCATATAGCCCGAAAAGATGCATGACTGCAGCGGAGATGACAGCGAAACGAAGGATCATACTCGTCTAGAGAGAGCATCTCATCAAAGTCGATATTGTGAAGGGTGATAATATTTTCAGGAGTAGCCCGCTCAGCAATTGCAGCAGCTTCGGTGGCGGCGGTGGCACCGGTGACAATTGCAACTGCGAGCTGGCGAGTTTCCATTCCAACGAGATTGCTGGTTGTGGGAATGCTAGCCGCTAGTCTGGCCAAAACCGGTGGCCTTTAAATTAAAACACCCTCCATAGGATGTTTTAATTTCTCGAAAAAAAAACTGGGGCGATGGGCTCTCGTCCAATCACATCGCTTCATCTTAACATAAAATCACTGAATTCAAACCGTCCCCCGAACAGGGCCTTAGTATTTTGAGTTCCAACTTCTTAAGCATTCATTTTAACAAGCGTGAAGATATACAACTGGCTACCGGTATTATATCGGTAAATCACTTCAACCTGATGTCCCGCCTAAATAGATCCCGTAACTCGGGGTTTCATTGATTTTTACTTTACGCACGTTTCTTTCAATTTTAACTTAAAATATGTTATTAAAAACTAACTACATTTTTCGCTCGTACGTGTGACACGCCATATTTGGGTTGCATCGTCGTCACTTTATCAGACGTTCGAGGCGTAAGCATTAGCGTGGCATTCCT
Source organism: Phytophthora sp. 'mugwort' (assembly GCA_033558025.1). NCBI lineage: Eukaryota > Oomycota > Peronosporomycetes > Peronosporales > Peronosporaceae > Phytophthora > Phytophthora sp. 'mugwort'. Next base: position 1,147,277 of record JAUCEF010000004.1, on the reverse strand, counting down.
TGCGTCTGCGCGCGCCCGCCTGCATCCTCTAGCTCGCGGCCATCCTGTGGCCTTGTCCCCCTCCGCCATCCGACCCCGGCCAGCCTTCTCTCACAGTCTAACTCCCGGTATACACGCCGCAAAATGTCCTCCAATCCGAGCACCCGCCTGAACGGCATCTTCCAGGACGCCTCGGCCTCCGGCGGCGGCAACGACGCGCTGCGCTACACAGCGCCTCGAGAACCGTCGCACAAGCAACAACAGCAGACGACGGCCCCCACGGCCTCCTCTGCGCCAGCCTCCTCTGTCGTATACTCCACAATGGTCTCGCTGTATCAATTCGACGCCGCGGCCCGTAAGTACGTGCAGCTCGGGGGTTCCACAGTCGGCACCAAGGCGGCCGTGGGCTGTGTCATCGTTGGGGCCGAAACATCCTACAATCTGCTCTTCTACAACGCTGCCAAGCAGCATTTGTGTGCGGTGGCCATCAAGTTTGGGACGTTTAAACCCACACTTCAAGCCAAGAGTTATGTCAACTTTTACGACGAACAAGGCATCAATTGGTCAGTGAAATTCCCTAGTGACGCGCAGGTGGCCGAGTTCATGCGACACGTGTTCCTGGCCAAGATCCACGTCGAGATCTGGGGCCGTGACAAGACCGTGACCAAGACGAGTCCGAATGCGTTAATTCAGGACGATCTGGTGTTTGTCAAGCCTGAGACGCCACACGTGAGCAATGGAGACACCGTTGCTGTTGCTTTTAGTGCGTGGCGAGTCGTGGGCAATGCTAGTTCGGCCCCGGCCGATGTCGTGACCAAATATTCACCTTTTGAGAAAGCAAGCGAGGGCGATTTACGCAAAATTCGACTTGGAGACAGCAGCGAGCGGATTAAAGCGTTGGAAGAAGGTATTCTAGGCATGAAGAAATGTGCCAAGCGTATCGTGCTGGCCCCACCTGGAAAAACGAATGGCCAGGACTGGTATTTGCTGGAGATTGAATTAGTGAAGACCAAGACGGGGCATAATACGACGCAACGGAAGTCTATGCCAGCTGTGGATACATCGGCAGCGATAGAGGAAGCACCCAAGGCTTCATCGGAGAAGAAGACGTCGCGACGGCGTTCGAGCCCCAGCTCTGCGAGTAACAAGACGACGGCCACGACATCTCGATCAAACAGCACGCGCGACGTCAGTGATCAAAACGGAGACCTGGTGCCGTATGAAGAAGACGTACACATTACTGCAGCGAAGAATGAGATGGAACTTAAGGAGCTGCGATTGCTACAACGTGAGCAACAATTGGAGCTTCAGGCGCGTGTGCTGGAGCGTGAACGGATGGGAAGTGCCGGTGGTTTTGGGTCGATGGGTTTTGGTTTGAATGGTGGCTTTACCAGCAGCTTTCCGAGCTCTTCGGCGTTGTTTAACACGAACGGAGGACGTCCAATGGACGCGATGCTTACCGAGTTGAATGCCAAGGTGGATTATCTGATCCGAATGGCACCCGGCACGTCCTCGAACTCTGGAGCTGGTGTCGGTGCTGGCCCCAGCGATGTGGCCGCGGTGATTCGAGGTGTGGAGAGACTCGCAGGCGAGAATGACCGACTGTTGACCCAGATTAACTCACAGCACCAGCAGCAATCAGCGTATGAAAAACGGTGTGAGGAGCTGTTGGTACAAAACCAGCGACTACAAGACGAGAAACGTACGCTTCAAGAACGGTATCAGTCGGCTGCGAGCTCTCAATTGAATGCAACGTCTGAGTTAAGTGCGCTTGCGAGTGCACGAGATGCGGCTGTGACGCAGACGAACCGTTTGCATGCTGAATACCAGCAGCTTTTGACAGCTTATTACCAGCTGCAGCAACATGGAGCTAGTAACGAAGCCGAGGAACACAAACAAGCTCTGGATTTCGAACGAGACGCCCGTTCTCGAGCTGAAAAGCAGCTTGTCAAGGAAACACAAGCGCGTTCTTTGGCGGAGCAGGAGTTGGTACTCACGAAGAAGCAGCACGATGTGGCGTTACAAGTGAAGACGTCAGAATTGTCTACTGCCACTGCTCAATTAGAGCAACAAGTGCGTTCGCTTCAGACGCAATTACAGAAGGTAAATGATGATCGAATGCGGCTTCAGGTCCATGTAGAGGAGCAGACGAACGTGTTGGCAGCTCAGAATGAGACAAAGGAGCGAGATGCCAAGCAGCAGCTGGAAATGGCAGCGCAACAGGTTGCTCAACTGCAGCGAGAGAAACAGGAGTTGACCGGCCAACTGGACGTGTCCTCGACACGCGTTCGTGAGCTCGAGACGACGCTAGCAGCCAAGTCGGAGAGCAATACAGAGGCCGAGAGTGCACTCGCAGCGGAAGAGAAGCGTCTTTTCGTCGAACAACTTGAGCGGCTGCAGCAACAGGTTAAAGAGCTGGAACAAGAGAAGTTTGAGCAAGTACAGGCGTCTCATCGTCTGAATCCACGAGGAGAGATGAAGGCTGGCGAGGAGGAGTGCGAGAACTGTGTTGCTGTTAAGGAGCGTGAGCAAGCAGCTGAACGTACCTTGGCTGCTGCTGAGGCGATCAAACGGGAAGCAGAGGACATGTTTGCTGTAGCTGCTCACACTGGAGGAGGCTTGGAGGAGCGTGAAAGATTGGTGACTCTCTTCAAAGAGGCGGTGAACGAAATGTTCTTTCGTTTCCAGGATTTGTTCGAAGAGGAGACGGCAGTGGATGGCAAGCAAGTGCTTAATGCGATTCGAAAGGTCTTGAAGTCGAGTACGAAGAGTATTATCCAACAACTGCAGGAGCCTTCACCCATTGAGACTGAAGTGGAGAGTGATGGTAATGTGAGTGATGGTCCTCCAGCTCCACCACTGCAAGAGACTGAAGCCGCAGCTGTTGCTGAAGCTGTTGCTGCTGCTGTGGAGAAAGCGATTGGTTCTGACGAGGTTGAACATGATGCTGGAGAAAAGTCGCCACTTGATGCTGCTGAGGCTCCTGTCGTTGCCAAGGAAGAAGAAACAGACGCTTCTGTCGCTGAGGTTAAGGTGGAAGGTGAAGCTGTCCCCAGTGTCACGCCAGCAGAAGCGGCTGTCACTACCCCGAGTCTTCATGTAGCGCAGTATCCGTCCAGTGACGAGAGCGACAGCGAGTCAGAGTTCAAGGGGTAGACCTAACATGAAGTAGAGGGAGGCAAGGCGCACGGAGCAGCAGGACGATCGAAGGCTTGACCTTCGTCGCTTTTCGCGTTTTTTACTTTAAAATACGAAGAAACGAATGAAATTTTTTTTAACATATCGGATACTTTAAATGTAAGTGTCGATTGAGCATTGTCAATTTTACGATTGGACCTCCAATTTGATCAGACCAACGGAACGGACGATGCCCGCTGGTAGTTCGACCCCCAAGAAGACGCCCGTGCGTATGGGCAAACTCTTCTCTCATATGCTGACCGAGTGTCCGCTTGACGTACGTTACGCTAAAATAATTGCCGAGATTTTCGCTCTTGGCCGCAGTATGATTTTAATACTGTCGTTCTCATTGATGCCGCTAGATTCAAGTGTACGGCAAGTGCGTGGCTGACGTGCACGGCGGCATGAACCGCCAAGTCTGTGAGAAGGAGTTCCAGAAGCTGCGGGCCTGCTTCGAGCGCGTCGCGCACCAGCGTCGCGCATAGAGAGACAAGTCGAGCCAGGATAATGTTGTCAGAAAATTGTTCACTTTTTGATCTCATTTTTCTTATCGAAAACGCTTAAGCTTCACTTTTACACCATATGATTGGTGCACAAAAGAGAACTTTGACGTTCGCGCCACAATACAACAATAGTAGTCGTCATTTAGGAATTTTACAAGTGGGTCGCATTGAGGCGATGGATGTGGCGGCTGCATTGGCGTCCTGCGCCTCCCAGGGCGCTTCAACGCCTGCTAATAGGGTCATTGACTTCGTAATGAACTCGTCTAATAGCAGTGAAAGTGGCAGTAACACAGACGCGACGGCTCGTTCAGAATCTGACAAAAGCGACGACAATTTCGGCGAGGACGCGCTGCCAAGAGATCGCGAGAGTCTGGAGCACGAACTGGCACGACTTAACGAACTGGAGCGGCGGCTACAACTTGAGACGGCAGCGGACTTTGTTATGGGTTGTGAGTCGCTGCTGGCCACGCGCCAGGAGCGGGTGGCCAAGGCCCACGCGGCTCTGGAGAGACGGCAGACGGCAGCACTTCGAGTCTGCGAGTACGCGGGCGACAAGGCCCGAGAAAAGTACGCCAGCTGCTGCGCTGAACTCCAGAGAGAAATGAACGCCGACATGGAGCGGGAGCTACGCAGGCTACAGACAGCCAAGGACGGCGTGAGCGTGACCAGTCGTCGCCGTCGAACTGTGCGGGACGAGACGCGCAGAGGTTTCTCTACGCCGGCCAAGAACCCCAGCAACGGGATGAGGAGACGACGTGCCATGTATAACAGTGACGGAGACGAAGACGGCCCGGAAGATGTGTTCTTGGCCTCAGCATCGCCCGAGGAGAGAGCACAGAGAATGCAGTTCCAGGAGAAGAAGAGACTGGAGCGGCTGTTGAGCCGTGCCTCCGTCTTTAAACCGGCGGTGAAGCAGGTGACACCCCAGGAAATTGCTGAGGACTTGGAGGCTATTCGAAGCGCTGTCCCATGTTACGCCGAGCACTTGGAGAGTAAAACTGACAAGAAATACAAGACGACCAAGACACATGAGCTCAAGAAGAAGCAGAAGAAGAAGAAGAAGAAGAAACGACAAAGACCCATGATTATCACTCCTAGGAGGATACCACATGCATCTGGACCGCACTTACCTGCATCTGCGACATTATCATACAGGATGAAACCAGTAGTGAAGAACCCACGGCTCCGACTGGTCTACAACCCACGTATGCTACAAGAGGGACAGGAGGTGGAAGTATTCAAACGCCAGGGAACAGAAGCCGTGGCCGATACTAACGGTGGAAATCAAGACGAATGCGTCCTGTCCGGCATTATCACTGCCACCACCGCGACGCAGGTATACGTGCTGACAAGTAGCGGTCGTTTCGACTCGTTCGATGTCCGGGACTGCGTCCTCGGCTCGCTCTATGTGCGGGCACTAGAGAGCAACAACAGCCCTTCAAATAGCGTCAGACACGACAGGAACATCAACGCATTGCAATAAATAAACATAATAACATCAAACCTGCGACGATGAGCGGCAGACACATCAAGACTTCTATTGGCTGAGGACTGGTCTGTCTCGCTATGGTTTTTTTGCCTTACTCAGAGCGACGAATGACCTCTTGGCCACCCATATACGGTCTGAGCACCTCAGGGATAAGGATGGAGCCATCTTCCTGTTGATACGTCTCCCACAGACTGATAAGCAGACGAGGGACAGCGCAAGCAGTGCCGTTCAATGTATGCACGAAGGACGTTCCAGCCTCCTCATCTTTCGGGTCCTTGTGGCGAATATTAAGACGTCGGGCCTGATAGTCTGTGCACATGGACATACTCGAGACCTCGCCATACTCATCGCGGCCAGGCATCCAAGCAAGCAGATCAAACTTTCGGTAAGCAGGCGCCCCCAGATCCCCAGTGGCCATATCCATGAGCTCATAGTGCAGTCCCAACTCCGCGTACATGCTCGTCTGGATTTCTACCATCTCGTCGAAGAACTGTTGGGCTTGGGTCTCATTTGCGCAAAAGGCGAACATCTCGACCTTGCTGAACTGGTGAATGCGATAGATTCCACGGGTCTGACGGCCACCGTGTCCAATCTCGGTACGGAAGCAGTGGCTGAAGCCAGCGTACTTGAGTGGCAGAGTCGGCGTCGACAAGATCTCGTTGCTCTTCATGGCCGCCAGCGTGATCTCCGACGTCGCAGTTAAACACATGTCCGAGTTGGCAATAGAGTAGATCTGCGTGGCCTCTCCACGTGGCTGAAAGCCGCAGCCTTCCACAAGTTTGTAGTGGGCCACATCGGGCGGGAACATGATCTTGAAGCCACGCGCACGCAGCTTACTCAACGTCCAGTGCACGAGTGCGAGCTCCATCATCGCCCCTTCGTTACATAAGTACGTAAACTTGGACCCAGCGACTTTCGCTGCCGTCTGCGTATCCAGCAGCTCCAAGCCCGTGGCCAGGTCGTAATGATCCTTGGGCTTGAAATTGAATACGGGTTTTTCTCCATGTTTCCTCACTATGCGTGAGTCCTCTTCACCGCCCACGGGGACATCTGGATGCGTATCATTGGGGATCTTGAGCGCTTCGAGCTCCAGCTCGGCCGACACTTGGGTCAGCTCGGCCTCAACGTCCACGATCTCGCGCTTGATCTGTTGGCCACGGAGTCGTAGCGTCTCGAAGGCCTGCTCAGCTTCCTGGCCCTGCTTCTTCTTGGCCGCGGCCGCCTGGCCAAGCTGTTTGGCGTGTGTGTTGCGCTCGGCGCGCAGGAGGTTGGCAGTGTGGCGCAGCTTGGCCTGGCGCTGATACAGGTCGGCCACGAGCTGCGGGTCGCCCTCGCTGAAGCGCTTCTTGCCGTTCTCGACGGCCCCACGCACGTTATCTATGAGCTTCTTGTAGTCGAGTCGGGCTTTGACGTGGCCGTGCAGGTTCGAGGAGCTCTCGTCGTCTGAGCCCAGGGCGGCCGTGGTGGTGATGGAGCCGGAGGCCGACGAGGAGAAGAAGGACGCTGGGGCCAAACCAGAGGCGGTGATGGCCCGGGGCGCGCAAGAGCGACAGACGCGAGCGAGCGCCAGCGCTCTACAAGTCGGCAGCATCGGCAGCATAGAAGATTGATGTGCGACGTGTGGCTGAAAACTGCGACGTGTATAATACACAAACTAAATGTACATACGTGAACTGAAGTTGCAGTTATACCTAATGATTTTTTTTTGTCATTTGTGGCTGAATCTCCGTTGCTCTATCAAATCAAAATCACAACCGAATGCTGGGTGGCCACTTTGGTCACATCTAGCTGTGGTTCTCACTATCTACAATACAGTCATTCCCTAAATGCATCTCACTCGATGATAGGAGGTTATTCGTTTTTTCCTTTGGCCTTACCACCCTTCAGTGAAGCGGCCAAAGTTGTTGCGGTTCGAGGAGCGGCCCTTGGAGAACGACGAGTCATAGTCGCCACTGTTGCGGCGGAAGCCTCCATCGCGGTCGTTGCGCTTCCAGTTATTGCCGCCTTCGCGCTTGTTGCCTCCAAAGCGGTTGTTGCCACCCTCGCGCTTATTGCCGCCAAAGCGGTTGTTGGAGAAGCCGCGCGAGTTGCGGCCACCACGTGAACCAAAGCGGCCGCCATTGTTGTTGCTGCGTGCTGATTTGTCAATCAGCATGCGCGGGAACTCGACAGCAGCAGTCACCGTCACTTCTTCATCGGGTGACGCAGCCGTCAGGTGCTCCTGCAGCGCTTTTACCTTGCCCTGCGGGACGTCAAACACAAGTTTGCCACCTTCCACAGGGTAAATATCCACACGGTCTTCCATAAAGGACGACAGCATGCGGTTAAGTTCACGCGCATTCTCCACGCCCTCCACCTCGACTGTCTGCATGCGGTAGCGGCCCGTCAGCATGGAAAGCGTCGTCATCTTCTTCGAGTCAAAACCGCACAGAAGTGCAAGCGCAGCGCTCAGCACGCCCGGTCCGTGCTCATCAATCATCGATTGAGCAGTTTCATCAAAAAGCTGCGCGTTCGCCTTGGGCAGCGACGTGAGTTGCTTGTTGACATCCTCCAGTGCACCAGTCATCATCAGCTCGGGGCGAGGCGACGCCGCATGCACAAACTTAAACTTGTAGCGACGTTCGAAGTCGAGCACGTCGCCTGCGTCATTGCGGTCGAAGAACACGATGTTAGTGCCCGAGCGGCCAGCGCGTCCCGTACGGCCAGCACGGTGTACAAAGCTCTCCTTGTCGTTTGGAAGGCGGTATTGGACCACGAGTTCAACGTTGGCAATGTCAAGACCACGCGCAGCAATGTCCGTGCACACCAACGTCTTGACGTGGCCACTACGGAAGCCGTTCATGGTGGACGTACGCATACCCTGCGAGAGATCACCGTGCAGCGCACGAGCGTCCTGGCCTGGCAGCGAGTTGGCAATCTCGTCTGCTTCCTGCTTCGTCTCGGTAAATACCAGCGTCTGTCCGTCATGCGCATGCAGACGCAGCACGTTCTCAAGCACTTGGATACGGTCGCGCATCGGCGCGTTAATGGCCTTGTGCGAGACAGTGGCCGGCACCTGGTTGTCGTTTTCTCCCACAAGATCAATATTCACGGGGTCCTTGAGGAACTTGCGGGCCATGGTACTGACCCACTTGGGGAGAGTGGCCGACCACATGACGGTCTGGCCATCATCGGGCACCCAGCCCAGAATGGTCTCCACTGCCTCTTGGAAGCCGAACTTGAGCATCATGTCGGCCTCGTCCAGCACAGACACTTGCACGTCCTCGAGTGAGAGTGACTCCTTGTCCACCAGGTCCATAATGCGGCCAGGCGTGCCGACAAGAATGTCCACGCCACGACGCAATTGGTTCTCTTGTACCGTGTAGGACACGCCGCCCACGACATTGACTGTGCGAAGCTGTGGGGCCACGCGCTGTACCTCGTCGTGCACTTGCTGCGCGAGCTCGCGCGTGGGCAGCAGTATAAGCGCCTGCGGGTGGCGCGTGTTCTTGCGGTTGGCCATGATAGTCTCGATGATGGGAAGCGCAAAGGCCAGCGTCTTGCCCGAGCCGGTCTTGGAGCGGCCCATGATATCAGTGCCCTTCATCATGACGTCGAACGACTGCGTCTGCACTGGGAACAGGTGCGTCACACCGACACGGTGCAGGTTTGTTTGCGTCTCTTGCGATAGTGCGAAGTCTTCAATAGGTTTCTGGTCCACGAAGCCCTGCAGTGGCTCCAGCACCACGTCCTCGACCTCTTCCAGCTCCTCGATGACGGCTCCGTCTGTGGCGAAGTCCAGCGGCGCCGACGAGTACCAGGCCACGGACGCGTGGCCCGCGAATACACGCGGAGAGGGGGACGAACGGGACGCCGTGGGCGCGGCGCGACGTAGGGCCATTGCGGCCGAGCGGCCGGCCAGACGGCGGAGGGAGACAGCAAGCGGCAGCATCTTGGACGTCAGGGTCGACGATGAAGAATGAGGACGAGGGGCTGGGAGCGCCCGATCGGTGCAGAAACTAGGGTCGCCGACGGGTGGCTGTCGTTTCACTTGGCTTCACTATGGTCGCTGTTTATGGCACTCGTGCCATATCCTGTCCCGTTCCGTTCCGTATTAGCTGGTGTCAACTTGACAGACCAGAAGTGCCTATGCGATCGGATCGAGTGAACCACTGACAGTAAATACCAAAGTATCCTTAGCGTTATCTATCTAGGCCATACCGCAAAAGTAATAAAGATGCAGCATGATTTACTATTTGAAAATGTATGGGTGCTGCATCATTTCAGCGTATCCTGTACGATTGTATGCACTTCAAAACAAGGTAGATTATCGCCAAAAGTCACGTTAGCCGGTGCCCAATTGAGTGGACGCTCGACGGTCATCACTCTCACACTTCCAGCGCTGGACTCCTCCCTCCCATGAAATGTCCAAGGAACCAATCCCGTTAGCCTACACAAATGCATTCAAGCTACGCTTGGTGCTAGACTACCTCGATGCTGCCCAAGAAGGCGTGACGCGCGCCGAATTCTGCAAGGTGCGGGACATCAAGCGCTTAACGCTGCAGACTTGGCAGCGCAAGCTGCAGAAGCTCAATGACGCAGCATCTCGCGAGAACAGCATCCCCTCGCGCGCATCAAAGTTGACACTAGGGGGCAGTGGACGTGTTTCTTTGACGACTGTTATTGAGGACGCATTGGTGACATTTATTAAGGACGCTAGGCTGGAGGAGCAGATCGTCACGCGCGAGATGATCGTCCGCAAGGCTGTGAACTTGGACCCTGACTCCATGGAAGAGAGGAGGTACGACGCCAAGATGTCGTGGTGTACGAGGTTTATGAGCAGGAGAGGCCTGACGATTCGAAGGATTAGCCACTCTGGAAAGAAAACACACAGTGAGCTCGACCGGTACCGTGTAGAGTTCGTCACCACTGTCCACGAGGTGGTCATGAAGCACTGCTTCGACCCCCACCTTGGCCTCGCCCCCAAACGCACCATCTTCAGCATGGATCAGACTTCGATCTACTACAACATGACCCCCGCACTACGGTAGACTTTGTGGGCGACCTGCGTTCCCGCAGCAACGGAAGGCGCTGAGAGATATCGCTGCACGATGGCCCTTACCATGGCCGCGGACGCCCGCAAGTTCCCGCCCCACTTCGTGTTCATGGGGCAGCCGGGCGGGGACGTAGAGAAGGAGTTCAGGGGCTACTGCGACGCCTTAATGGTCACGTTCTCTGTCCAGGCGAAAGCGTGGTTCGACCTGCAGGTCATGCTTGGCTGGATCGAGAACATGTGGAAGTGCATTGTGACGGAGCCTTCTGTCCTGATCCTAGACAGCCTAAAGGTCCACAAGATGGTGTCTGTGCTCGACGCGTTGGCCTGCACGGGCACGGCGGTCATGTTCGTCCCCGGCGGGTGCACGGGGGTGCCACAGCCGCTGGATGTGGGCATCATGGGCCTTTGAAACAGCACATTTGCAACCCATCCTTGCCTCCGCGTTTGGGGCGCCCTACGAAGCTGACATCAGCTCAGCGTCGCCGTAACATGTTCGATCGCGCGATGGCGGCGCTGGACAATATCTTGGAGAAGACGGTGCGCAGTGCATTCCACGCAGCGGGCGTGTTCGTGCCGTACGGGCCCCCACTCCGGGGATAAACGCACTTTGTAGAGAACTACAGGTACTTCCTCAATACAAAGTTCAATGAAAATCGTTTTGTCACTTTTGCAACTCACGAATTCTTGGATGGGGCAGGTACTCATGCGTCGTTCTGATTGGCCCAGAGTTCTCATCCAGATAAATGGCAAGTGCTGTATTTTTTCGACTGCTGCATCTTTATGACTTTTGCAATAGGTACCTTCCGCGAACTACACAAAGAAGAATCCAAGGCATCCGTTTTGTGTCTGGCGCGCTCTCAAATTCACATTCGATAGCGTGGTTGAATTCGTCGTATTGACTTTGTATTACCTTATAGTAAAATACTTTTGACCTAAACGAGTACCGTGGCCATCAGGCAAAAACCATATTCTGCCTGTATTTCTTAACGTCTTGAGTTTGTATACCCCCAACTTCAGAAAGGCAGGCTTCTCTTCACTTGCAAATTGTCGGTTTGCGCAGATGAAGCAGCTTGTTTTCAGCGACGGCAGTGGCGTCGAAGCGCTGCATATATGGATGACAACCCTGACGCTATCTCTCCTACTGGTTGCAGCCACGAGCACATTCCACACAAAGAGTCGAACGTCGGGAGTAGAGCCTAACTCTACAAATGGTACGCGTTTAAATACCGCCGACTACTGGGCCGAAGACCAGCCGTACAAGTACCTTCCGCATTGGACGCGCCTTCCGGACGGGAAAGTTGTGGCAAACGACGACTCGTCCATCAACAGCTTTGTCGAGTCTCGCGGTACAGTTGACGCCAAGACGCCGTGGATCTCCCAGTGGGTGTTATCTACTGAGGGCCGCCACACTCTAAAGAAGGATGTACCACGGATGCTAATGTACAACCTCGTGTCTCCTATGGACTATGGGAATTCTGTGCGGTCTGGCAATGTGCGTCGCCGCCGCAACAAAGCGATCCGAATGTTTCTCACAGATAATTTGGCACTTCCACTTTTGAAATCTCTCGGTCATGTCGCCTGGAACCTCATTCAGACTCATTATGTTGGCTATTTCGAAGACGAGATGTTTGCAAAACGTTTGGAGATGATGAACGCCAGCGAGATGATACAGGAATTTAATCTAACACTGCCGCTAGATGTGATTGAAGCCGCCAAAGATGACGAGTCATTGCCAAACATGACGTTGCCGTACGTGTATAATGGAGAGAAGAAACGAAATGTGCTGTATACACGCTATACGGCCTCATTTGCTCCGTACGAAGGCTACTCGAACCAGTATTACACCCGAGACGACAGTTTGCCACCATCAACTTTTCCAGCAGACAGTTATCCATGGCTTTGGTCTCCACGTCTCAGCGAGACGAGAACGATAGCATATCAGCTCCTTAAAGCACTCGAGGCTGGTGATAAAGAGGTATATGCGACCAACGCCAGCTCAAGCGTTCCGAGTAGCGAAAAAAAGCTTGATTCTTGTTTGTCCAATTGTATTGAACCCGAGAGCAGAAAACTCGTTAGTCTCGCCAATAGATCGTCCTGCAGCTCCAGTAATACGTCGATCAAAAGTATTGCTACTGGAGACATCCAAGCCCTTGAGCAGATCCAAGCACAGCTCCAGGAATTTTACTTCGACTCGGGCGTTCCTCGGATCTTTATGCGCTCAAATGACCCACACTCGGTCTTTCCATCACGGACAGAGTTTCTCCAGACGTCTCTGATGAGTGATAAAGATGCTAACCTCTCCACTGTATTCGAAAACAGAGGTGCAGGGAGCTCCAACAGCTCAAATGGAGTTAAAATATTTAAATCTGTGTCCTTACAGAATTTCACCGACGATGAAGTGGATATTGTAAAGAGCACGACAGATTTTTCTACACGAAGTGGAGTTTACACTGCACTTGCCCACTTTTATGCCTACCCTTCGGTAGACAAGTGGATGAATTGCACAGCAGAGCGACCGTGTCTGGTTCGATCTGGAGTGACCGTGTATACGCCGTCATTGTGTACTCTGCCACTGTTCCAAGCATTTGCTGATTCAATTGTAAATTCAACGATGAAGCGAACAGCACGTTTAAAGGCGTTGCAGGATATGGTGCGAATTGCCTTTGAGGCCGAACAGAGAGCACTTCATCACGGCCTACAAGGCCCTTCCACCGTTTGGTACTCGAACCACGATCTTGACGTGGATGAGTTTGCTGATGCGGTGTTAGGTACTGTCAATATCTCAATCACTGGAGACACCGGCGACTCAACCCCGTTACATATGTTCGAAAAGCACATGAATGAGCGGGTATCCATACTGGACGAAGTGGTCTCGTACTATGCCGATACAATTCACGACATCAAAGTCTCCAAGCGTATTTCCATGCTAGATGCATTCGAAGAAAGCGAGCTGGTCGAGCTAATTAGCTTGGTGGAGGCCCAAATGAAGCACTTAGATCGAGCAATTGTCTCCTACGTGGAGACTCGAGCGGCAAACCCCTTGTACCAAGAGGCTGTGAACGTCAGCAATCGAGGAGATTTGTACAACGGAAGTGAGTACACATTGGTGGGGTTTGGCTTCGTCATACCCGCTACCAACGACAAGAATGTGCTGTATCGTGACATGAAGCTCCCGGTTCCTTTCCACCTCGTGCTCCGTCTTCTTGTGCGTTTCCAAGAGACTCATTTGCTTCGAGCAGAAGAATCCCGTCAGCTTGTGGTCTGTCTGGCGATGGCAGTATTCAATCTTCCATTCTACCGCTGCCGTCCTACTGCTACAGACTCAAGTGACGAATGATAGGCAGCTAGAGCGGAGAGATCGCATTGAATTATGATGTTAGTTCCCAGTGGTTACAGACATACCTCCAGCCACCGAAGCACCTATTCCAAGTAAAAGAAATTCCCAAATTTCCGGTTTTAGTTGCTCATGAACTTCTTGTTCTCCGCGAATCCTTCGATCGACGCCTTGCCCAGTGGGGACGTGAGACAGTACTCCTGTAGCCTCTTCATCATGGACGTGTCAAGTCTCTCGGGCACGGGGCTCTTACCGGAGATATAGTTGAAGATGTCGATGGTCTCCTCGTTCAGAATGTCTTCGTACTGCTGCAGCTCGTCGCTCGAGAGCTGCATGACGTTCTGACTGGCCCAGCGGCCAAGCAGCAGATCCACCTCCAGCCAGCCGCGCTGCTTGCTGCGGTAGATAACGCGCTTGCGGTTGGCCTCGTCCGAGTCCACCTGGTGGTCGCCCTGGCTGCTCAGCGGGAAATCGCCCTTGGCCGCGATGTGGTCGGCGCGGATGGCGGCGCTGCGCTCCAGCGCCCGCTTGGCCTGATCCTTGGAAATGCTCTTCACGAAGGCGTTGTCATCCACGTCCGGGTTCGTCGACATGGCACGCAGTGGCTGTAGCCTCGAGCTCTGTCGCGCGACGCCGGCAAGCACCCGCGTCGCTTTCTTGATGCGCAGCATTAGGTCCGTCTAAGTGATAAATGGAGACTTGGAGGTTGCGCAACAAAACTATCGGATTGGCTGATATTCAAATGAATTGCTTAAGTACGAGATTAAGTAAAGATCTCCTCGAAGGTCTTCAAAGGCCCCAAAATCCGAAGAAAGAGCGAGCGTCTAGTGTATCGCCTTGTGTGTGTAGTGTGTCGAGTAACTCCTAAGAGAAACACGAGCCGAAGATGAACGCGTCCGACGCTGACCGACAGATCAAACAGATGGTCAACTTCATCCTGCAGGAAGCGCAGGAGAAGGCCAACGAGATCCGCATCAAGGTAAACGGAAAGGAATCTTTTTCGTCTTTATGTCGTGGCTGGCATTGCATAGTGGCTGCAGTACGTGGAGAAGGGAGGGAACGAACGCTGCTGACCTAGCGATGCGTGTGTGTGGCACCTGTCCGCTGTATTGCCTCAGACGGAGCACGACTTCAACTTGGAGAAGCAGATGCTGGTGCACAACGCCAAAATCAAGATCCAGGACGAATACACGCGCAAGGAGAAGGAGCGTGAGGTCAACAAGCGCATGTGAGCGTTGTAAGCGTTTTTTGGGGTTGGAGAAGGTTTATTGACGATATTATGGCTATTTGGCAGTGCTCGCTCGGCTGAGATCGGCGCCTCGCGACGACAGAAGATGATTGCGCGTGATGAGCTCCTGAAGACGCTCATTGTGGAGGGCCAGGCCCAGCTGAAAAACTACACCACCGCGGACGAGAAGAACAAGGTGCTACTCCGCGACCTCATCGTGCAGGGCTTGGTCAAGCTGTTCGAGACAGATGTGGTCGTCGCGGTGCGCGCCAAGGACGTGCGTCTCGCCGAGATGGTGCTGAAGGAAGCCACGGACAAGTACGTTGCTACCATGAAGAAGGAGGCCAACCTGGACGTGAGCAAGGTCAAGGTAACGCTCAACAAGGTTGCGGACGGCATGCTCCCGGACGCCAAGGCCGGCGGCATCGTGCTGTACGCCAAGCAGGGCAAGATCGTATGCGACAACACGCTGGACACGCGTCTAGACCAGGTCTACTACGATCTCAAGCCCACGGTGCGCAAGATGTTGTTCCCGAACCCGTAAAGCAGTGCTCCGCTTTCGCTATTGCTAAGCGGCAGCGATGCATCGTATCAGACATCTTTCTGACATAGCCAAGGTCTAAAAGTGGGGTTTTGCATCTATCACTTTAAATTTTACATACAAGTACAAGGTGCTGGCGTAAGACACCATTTTTTACCTTTTGAGCCAATCGTCGCGTAGCATTTGCATTTTGCATGGCGACACCTCCCTTGACGCGCTGCCTGCGCTTCGTAGACGTCGCCGCGTGGGACCCTTCCTCGTCAGAGTGGAGTCGGTTGCTTTTCCAGCTCCCAGCTCACGAGCGGAAGCAGGTGACGCGCTTCATGTTCGCAAAGGATCAGAAGTTGGCGCTGGCTAGCCGCTTGATGCAGCGGCAACTCATCCACGAGCTCTTCGGGGTAAGCTATGACGCTATCGATATTGCACGTACGCCCGAGGTGCGTTGAGAACTATCAACACAGACTAATATTGTACATTTGGTATGCAAAGTACGACTGACATTCCTACTGCTGCTAGAATAAACCATACTGGAGACGACCAACTCTAAACGCTGCTCCTTCGTCGTGGAATTACAACGTGTCGCATCACGGCACCGTCGTGGCAATTGCCAGTGACTTCCGTGCTTTAGTCGGCGTGGACGTCGTCCGACTAACAGATCGATCTCATCATAAGACCGCGATCGATGAGTTTTTTCGAGCTTTCGCTGGCCACTTTAACCCGGGAGAATGGGGATATATTCGCTCTACAAAGGATGAAGATGGTCAATACGTCCGCTTCTATCGACTATGGTCGCTCAAGGAAGCGTATATTAAGGCAGTGGGAATTGGACTGGGTTTTTCGCTTCTTCGAGCCGAGTTCATCCGCATGAATTCGAGCAGGGAAGACCAATGGGAACTCCTTTTGGATGGAGAGCGGGCTAGCGACTGGCATTTTACGTGCACTCAGGTCGATGCTGCGCATTTAGTGAGCATTGCGTACGGACCTTTCTCGACGATGTGGAAGCCCGAGACGAGCTCCTTATTTGGTCGTATTACCGCCATCCCGTCGCCTGTTAGTAAAACCGAGGAGACCGAAGAAATTATCTCATGGCAAGAATGGAGGTTACAGGATTTGCTTCAATAGCGCCGCAGAATAAATATTAAATCCAATTCGAGGTTTACAAAACAAAATATGCCGCTTCACGTGCAACTCAAGAATGTTCAATCTAAGTCTTTCATTGGTCTCATCAGTCGAGAACTGCCACGCACGCCATCTTAGTCCATCAAGTCCGTCACTCCCGAGAGTCCCACACCAAGCAAACGTGGCATCGTGCGTTATCGATATTTTACCGCGTCAGTTGCTTGACCACACTTAAACACGCAGACTGGCAAAGCGTTGCCGACCTATACTAACGCCCAGGGTATTTATCGACGCCTAAGGCTACATCACACACACTAGTTTTAAACGAGTCGAGTCGCACCGCGTCGACAAATGAAAAAGATAGCTGCGGGTCGTTGTTGGGGGCTATGGATACTGTACCAGTGGGGAGTGCCTTCAAAACGAAAAAATTCAGCTCAGCCGACGGCGCAGCCGCGACCAGCCAAATGGCTCTCCCTCCGAGTCTCTGGCAAGCGCGCCGCCCGTATCAGCTGAGTTTACAAGTTAGCGCTTGTCCAGCCCCGGGCGGCAACTGCTGCCAGTCTTTGCGGCGAGAATGTAAGGTGGGCGGTATTTGCATCCGAGAGGATATGCTTATCATCTCGCTTCTCGGCTCGCTTGTCCGTTCTGCTTTGTGGGCGTCGTGACACGGCGCTGTATCAAGGAATCTCCATCCAAGACGACTCGTATATACGTGTACATGTAGCAAGCTGCGAGCCGCTGCCGAGACGATGGCAGGGCGGCTCGCCCACAACCTTGCGTTCCGCCCGGCCGGCTAAGGAGGCCGTCGCGGTGGACAGGCCATTTGGCCAAAGCCACTTCAATTTGCGCCATCTGTTCTAAACTTCAATGCGAAGATTAGTTAGTCGCGGGATGGCAAAGTTTGCGGCAAACAAGATGCGGGGCCGTTGTATTACATTTTGATGCTGCCGCACAAGCCGCTCGGGTTTCTTTGCTCCGGAGCTTCCGCCGTACGAGCGCTCGGTACAGCGTGTTTGCCGTTCTCGCTGGAGCCCGAGATGCATACGTCGGAACACCGGGGAAGCTGGGCTGGCCGGGGCCCGGTCGGTCCAGAGGCGCGGTGCAGGTTGGCCAGTCCGTCCGTCGGACCGGCAGATGATGCAGCCCACGGTGGTCCGAGGTCAGACATTCTGCCGTGGTTACAGTGCAAGTGTTGAACCATTTGATAAGTGGCGAAAATTTTGTGCTGTAAAAGTTGTCGTCTCCTAGATTTTATCTACATGTAGAGCGGGCCGCAGCGCTGTTCCTGCCCCGCCCTATTCCATCCCGAGCATCGAAGACCCTTTGCGACAAGATCTGCGTGCCTCACATCGCGGCATACCCCCGGATCTCGTCGCGCTCACTTCGAGAAGGCGGAGATCAGTTCGACAAGAAAAACGCCGAGCACTGTCGGCCCGTTATCCATCACGGCCACGAGGCAAGTAGGTAAGCGTTCTCGCGGTCGAGACAAGTAGCCATGACGCTGCTGACCGTTTTATAGGAGCCCATCGCAGCCGCTCCGAGGAGGAGGGCATCTCCTGGCTCGTGGAACGCAAAGGAGGAGCGCCCGGCATTTGCAGCCTCTGCCGCGCCGCGCGTCCTGCCAAATTTTGTATTCTGCTGACATTCCGCCCTCGGGATCCGTTTTGCCAATGAAGGGGTCGCTTTCTTAGCCAATCGCGCGCGTCCATCCTCCGCGTTTTCGTGAAAATTCGAATAGAAATTCGTCAAGGGCCAGTGGTTCCTATTTGGTATGCTCTCTTCATACATGTATGTCGACGCACAGCAGAATGAGCTGGAGGACACGGCGGGCTCTGCTGTGACCCGACGTCATGTTGCCTCTCCGCTATTTATAAAAATGTTGCTGTTTGGCGACGATTAAGTTACACTGTAACGCCCAGGGCTTTTCAGGTTTTGTCTTTGCTAGCTTTGCTTTCACGACGCTGCTGAGCGAGCTCCGGAGGCTCGTCTGGAGCTCCGAGCACTTCAACGCTGTTGTCGATTCTGATAGCCTGTGAAGATGGGCAACGTATTAATCCTGGCAACGTGGCGCGAAGGTGGTAGTTCCTTTGGTCTAAACATGTTTCTTGCGCCGGGCCAGCTAGCTTTGCCAAGACCTTTGAGGAGGTTATCGCATGCAGCTGCACAAATGTTTTCGTTGACAACGCGGGAGAGGGGCAACCAGTCACTGGCCCTTTACACTCACTCTTTCCGTTGCAGCGCGCCTACAAAGGACATCGCTTGCTGGTCAAGTTGACCGCCAACGCGGTTTTCTCGGTACCGTACACATAGTGAGAAAGTGGCAAAAAGTTTGTGGATGGTCAAGCGGAACTGCCGAAATTATACCGCCTTGAAGTTTTTGCGCGCGCCTCTTCTCGCTCTCGAGGAGTGACTTGTTGCATTTTCTCCGTCAGCGCACAGCCGCTCGAAATGCACATGGCTCATCGGAACTGTCAGCATGGGCATTCTCGTTGTAGCGGAAAAAAAAGTATTTTGCCATGCGCTCTTTGGTTCATTTCCAATTCGGACGGAAACAGTGCACCACACATCCTCATTTCGCAGAGTCTACGGTGTTGACAACATCGCCATGAAGGTCTTGCTACAAGTGGCCGCAGCGCTATCAGCATTGTCGCTGACGGTGGCGGCACCCAGCCCCGTCGAGCACGTGTTGGATACGACACTCGGCGGGAGCAATGACACCCGCCTACCAGTAGTCAAGGACGCCAGGTGGTACTGGGAGAACGACCACGTCTTCACGACGGAAAACCTCGATTTTTTCGACAACTTCAAGCCCAACGACGAGAACCAAACATGCTCCAGCGACCGACACGCCACTCCGTTCAACAAGCAGGTGCGCGGCGCCAATCTCGGCGGTTGGCTCGTGTTGGAGCCGTGGATCACCCCCACGCTTTTCTACCAGTTCTTGAACACACAAGAGCGCTTCGGTGACAAGGCCCCCGAGAAGACGGCCATGGACATGTACACGTTCTGCACGGCACTGGGCAAGGAAGAAGCCAACCGCCAACTTCGCATTCACTGGGCTACGTGGGTGACAGAGGCCGACCTCAAAGAGATGGCCGAAGCCGGCGTGAACTCACTCCGTGTGCCTGTAGGCGACTGGATGTTTAACCCGTACGAGCCCTATATTGGCTGCACGGACGGCGCCGTCAAGGAGCTGGACCGTATTGCCAAGCTCGCCTTTAAGTACAATATTGACTTGCTGTTAGACATCCACGGCCTCATTGGCTCGCAGAATGGCTTTGATAACAGTGGCATGTCCTCGTCTGTCAAATGGACATCAATTGCCAGCACGCGTCCAATTGGTACCACCACGTTCGAACACTGGCCGGTACGTTCGGCCGGATGGGCTGGTGAGTTTGATCCTGCCACGAATACGTACAAGTCCATCAACTACGAACATCTGAATCACTCGCTCGCTACAGTGGCGGCCATTGTCGACCGTTACGCCAACCATCCCGCCATTATCGGTCTAGAGCCCGTCAACGAACCGTGGGAACTCACGCCCATCGACCTTCTCAAAGATTACTACTGGAAGTCATACAAACGCGTCAAGGCTCGTGCCCCGCACTGGAAGTTCGTACTGCATGACTCGTTCCGCTTTGGCGTGCAGTACTGGTCGCAATTCATGCGCGGTTGCCCCGACATTGCTCTGGACACACACATCTACCAGGCTTGGAACGCCCCCGGCACGCGCTCGGACTATTTCGCCAACGCCTGTCAACAGAAGTATATGATCGCCGAGATGGAGAACGCAATGATGCCTGTGATCGTCGGCGAGTGGTCACTGGGCACGGACAACTGCGCCATGTGGTTGAACGGCTTCAACGACAACCTGCCTGGCTTCCCCAACATCCAGTGCCGCCTGACAAATTGTCCGGTGCACAGCACATATCTGGGCGAAGGCTTTCCCGGCACGCCATTGGACATCACCAAGCCGATTCAGGGCCCGTACGGCACGGGCCAATCGGGTCCGTCGTTCGGCAAGTGTCCGATCACCAGCAACACGTCGGTTGGCCAGCAGGACGACTACGACGAGCGTGAATTCACGCGCAATCTCAACATGAAGAAGCTGAACGCGTTCGCAGTGGGCCACGGCTGGTACTTTTGGAATTTCAAGACGGAGTTTGGCTCGCGCTGGAACTTCCTAGACCTGGTACGCAAGGGCGCATTCCCGAAGAACGTGTCAAACTACCGCACGGAAGAAGAAGTGTTTACGGCGTGCTTGGCAGAGGACAAGGGCGCCTTTATCTGTGCGGCCAAGCGTGGCGTACATCACTCTGACCTCGAGCGCGGCCTGGATTTCGCCTGTGGTGGCAACGACGGCAAGGTGGACTGCATTGACATTGACACGCGCTTTAATTCGATCGAGGAGCGCTGTGATTGGGCATTCAACGAGTACTGGCACGCACACCGCGAGGAAGGCGCCACGTGCGACTTCGGCGGTGCAGCACATTTGCTGGCCATCCCGAGTCCGTCCAGCGTGGAGCGTCAGGAGTTCCTGGCCACCTCCGTCAGCAAAGAGATTCTCATTTGGACACTCGTTGGTGTTGTCATGGGTTTTACTGGATTGGCTGTCGTCATGGCCGTCATGCGCCACAGGAGGCGGGAAGAATATTCACCCTTGATCGGCCACGTTGTCAATGTGAACGTCTAAACACGAAAGCATGGCATGAATGTACACATGAGTAGAAATACTACTAAACCAAGGTAATACAATTCACAATTTTCTAACTACGACGGCAGGTGTACTTCCAACACAGGTTTTGTGACAAAAAATGTCGTTTGCATGTTAGGCGACCTCCTCAACAGGGAAATATCGGTCGCCGCGCTTGCCACCATGGTCATTTCTATCCAGAGTGTCAAATTTTGGGATGCCAGCGCAGAAATCCGTTGACAGCTTCGGGTGTTACCGCTACCTGGGAATTCTCGGAATAAAAGGAGACCATAGACGCCATTCCTGGGTTACCTGTGGGGACTTAAGCCCGCGGCACTACCTCGACGCATGAGGTAAGAAAATGGCAACATCACTGATCGGAGAACCGCGTTGTGAGGGCTTTCGGATAGATAGAGACTTGTAATGAAGATGTCTAGGCGATGCCAGTGCCGATTGCTGCGCCAGGTTGGTGGACCCGCCACCGAAGTCGCCGAATCTGTCTCAAGAAACAGATTCCGGCCCGGGCAGTTGACGCAACCACCCTGATCCATTTCCGACCCGTTTGCCTTGATGAATACAGCGCACGCCAGCCTCCACTCACCATATATGATTCATTATACATGTAGTCCACGGTCCGTCAGGCAGGTTGGTCTAAGCAGGCAAACGCGACTTCTTTCGTGCCAATCAGTGGCCTCGGGCACTAAGGCCCCCATTTTGGTTGGCAGCCATTACGCGCCAGAACGGCTTCAATACCGAAGATCGAAGATCGCACTACGGCTATGCCGTAATTTGACGCATCCATATCTCATTTTTCGCGTGGCACGTATGTTTTTCTACATACAAATGCCAATCGAAAGCCCGACTACTTTTGCAATTCATACGTCGTATCTTCGCAAAGGGACGCGGTGAAAAGATCCCTCATTTCCGCATCTGCTCCGTCGCGCACAAAGAGACTTCCGTGTTTGAATATACAGGCAGAATGTTGGTCGGGACCCGTTTGAAGACGGCGGCGGCGCTGTGCGCGCTGTTGGCCGTGGCACTGCAGCCGAGCGTCGTGTCCAGCGAGGCCGTCGTGGCCGCAGAGCCTGAACTGCTCCAGCCCAGCGACGTCATCTCGATAGACGCGCCGCCCGAGGGCGAGGACGACTCGCACGAGGAGCCCGCGGATGCCACGCCGGCACCGGAGGCTCCCGATGCCCCCACGGACGCCCCCACCCCCGTGCCAACGCCTGATCCGGGTCCGCACGACACGCCTGACGAACCCGACTACGAGTGGTACTGGAAGCACGGCGAGGCGTCCATGTTCTCGCAGGACAGCGGCGTGTTCAAGACCTTTAAGCCCAACGACACGGACCGGACGTGCTCCCAGGATACGCACGCCACGCCCTTTAACCGACAGGTGCGCGGCGTCAACCTGGGCGGCTGGCTCGTGCTGGAGCCGTGGATCACACCCACGCTCTTCTACCAGTTCCTCAACACCCAGCAGAAGTATGGTGACAAGGCCCCCGAGAAGACGGCCATGGACATGTACACGTTCTGCACAGCTCTCGGCAAGGAGGAAGCCAACCGCCAGCTGCGTATCCACTACGACAACTGGGTCTCGGAGAAAGACATCGTCGAGCTCGCAGCGGCAGGTATCAACTCGATGCGTGTGCCCGTGGGCGACTGGATGTTCAACCCGTACGAGCCTTTCGCTGGCTGCACGGACGGTGCTGTGGAGGCGCTGGACCGCGTGGCGAACCTGGCTCTAAAGTACGATATTGAGATTCTTCTGGATATTCACGGCTTGATCGGATCGCAGAACGGCTTCGACAACAGTGGCAAGTCGTCATCCGTCAAGTGGACGTCCATTGCCAGCACGCAACCTGTGGGTACCACCACATTCGAGCACTGGCCAATTCGTCAAGCAGAGTGGGCTGGTACCTTCGATGTGCAGAACCACAACTACTCGAACATTAACTATTCCAATCTCAACCACTCCATTGTGGCTGTGGAAGCCATCATCAACCGCTACAAGGGCCACAAGGCTATCATTGGTCTTGAACCTGTGAATGAACCGTGGGAGCTCACACCTATTGAGGTGCTAAAGGAGTACTATTGGAAGTCGTACAAGAGAGTGAAAGCTCTTGCGCCGACGTGGAAGTTCATCATTCACGACTCATTCCGCTTCGGTCTGTCTTTCTGGGCCGACTTCCTCAAGGGTTGTCCCGATATCGCTCTGGACACGCACATCTACCAGGCGTGGAACCCTCCTGGAACGATTGCAGACTTCTTCTCGAACGCTTGCCAACAAAAATATGTCATTACAGACATGGAAAACGCTATGATGCCTGTCATTGTCGGCGAATGGTCGATTGGTACGGATAACTGCGCCATGTGGTTGAACGGCTTCAATGACAACCTGCCAGGCTTCCCGAAGGTGCAGTGCCGCTGGGTGGACTGTCCAGTTAACAGCACGTACCTCGGAAAGGGTTTCCCGGGCACTCCTTTGGACAAGACCAAGCCGATCCAGGGCCCGTACGGCACGGGCATGTCTGGCCCATCCTTCGGCAAGTGCCCCGTTACCAGTGACAATTCTTTTAACCAAGAGGATGACGCTGCGTTGACCAAGTCACTGACTTTGAAAAAGTTGAATGCTTTCGCTGTGGGTCACGGCTGGTACTTCTGGAACTTTAAGACGGAGTTTGCTTCGAAGTGGAGCTTCTTGGACTTGGTGCGACAGGGCATGTTCCCCAAAAACGTATCGGACTACCACGAGAGCGAAGGTGTGGGGGCTTCCTGCATGAAGGAAGACCGAGGCGACTTTGTCTGTCGTGCTAAGCGCGGCGTCCAGGAGTTTGAGCTTAAGAACGGCCTCGCGTTTGCTTGCAACTTCCAGGAAATCGACTGTTCGGACATTAAGAAGCGTTTCCTCACCCTGGAAGAGCAATGTGACTGGGCATTCAACCAATACTGGCACCTTAACCGCGAAAAGGGCGCGACTTGCGATTTCGGTGGCGCTGGCCATCTCCTGACTGTCCCGGGCGCTGCTCCTACGAAGCTTCCTCTTGCGGTGCCGGCTCCAACTCCGGAGAAGAAGGAAGAGCAGCCAGGCCATTTGCTCGTGTCGGTGGCCAAATGGAGCATTGCGGCCGTCTTGGGCTGCGCTGCTATCGCTCTGGTGGCCGTTGGCGCTGCGATCTTCGCCGTCGTGCGCTGGCGTCAGAACCGTATGCGCCGCCAATACTCCCCCATTGGCAGTCGCGTTTAAGTCGAACAACTCGCAGACTCATCCACAACGCGTATCCGGCTCATCGAAGTGAAATCTAGTTTTTGGAATGCCAATAGCTTGAAGGATTGTTAGGCGGTAGTGTTGGAGTGTAGCAGAAGTGTAGCGTGTGAAGTCTTTCGCGTCGCTCTAAAATACTACTACACCTAAAAGCTGAAAAGCTATTAGATTCGCTTTCATGTTCCGGGTGGAGCAATAATTTACTATTTTGAAGTACGTAGTACTACGTCCTACAGTAATACTTGAAAGGTGTACGAAGTATTACATACTTACTACTTTCGTTCGGAAAACTAGCTGGGAATATGAATGGCGTTCCTGCAACGTTAATATCGTTCAAATTTTCAACGTTACAACACTTTTCGGCAACGTTATCAAGTCAATGCAACGTTAATTGCTAAATGGGTACAAGGCAGGACACGGCTGGCCTCGAAATATATGTGATAAATTACGGTGTGCACCACACCGGTAATTTACTACCTCGTTAAATGAGGTGCAATCTAAGTTATTTGAGTACTATCCTCCCTGAGGAATGCACCTGACTTGAATATTTTTGAAAGAGCCAGTAAAACTTGCAATATTATCGAGTGCCTGGTACTACAAACCACACATAGATTTCTTCACTACATTTGCTTCATGTTGGTACATTAAGCTGGAGGTCTCAGCATTCTTTATCTTAGAACTTATGTGACTTGGCGAGAGCTACGGTAACTTCTAACACGGATGCATGATTTTACGTTCATTTCGTACCTGCGCCCGTGGTATTTTAACGTTGCATCAACCTACAACGTTGTTCCTCTGGCAGCACTGCTCAACGAAGAACCCGCTCGTACGAAATAGGCTTTTTTCGTTTATTCCGTGACCCTTGGGTAACGTTCGTCATCCACTGCTTGTAGAATGGCCGACTCGCCCTCACCCCTAAGAACCAGCCCCAAGCGATTTGATCGCGTGCCTAGTTTTTGCACATTGATCTGTCGTGATCGTCTTCATCCCTATCCTACTCATCAGCGAGATGATCAAGAGTGACCAAGGACAACGAGAGACCTCCTCATGCTGAAATAGCTCGACAGAATTAACGTTGCGTAATACATAACGTTGCAGCGCAAGTTAACGTTTTGATAAAATGATCAACATTGCTCTAAAAATTGTTTGTTGCTTCGCACGAACGTTCATGCCCGCATTTTGTTTTTACAATAGATATCTGTTCTTGTTTGAAACTTGAATACGGTCGCCAATTCCTTGTCTGTGACACGGGCGGCCTCCTTAACTTCCTCATCTGTTGCATAGATCAACGATCCGCACATCACAAGCCATAAGAAGTGCAGGCGCAGCACTTGGACATAATCTGCCGTCACAGTGTCAAGTTCAAACCATCGGGTAGCGACGCGTACATAGGTATGAACCATGGCCAGCAACCATCATTCCACAACTTCCACCATCGGGTTGTGTCGGTCGCGACATCCAGTGTTTAAGCACATGTGCAGGAAACTCGTGCGTCTCAACCCCGTACCACCGCGTATATTCACCCCATGTCCGTAGAAACGGTAGTAGCTTGCTTTCCTACAATCGTGTCAACTCTTTACTGTGCGAAGGCGAATCCAGTGGGTCGTATAGATGGACACCAACACATCCATTATCTACGTAAACCATAACAACCGTCCAGTACATGCCATGACTGATGACAGGTACTACGACTAGTTTGTACGAAAAAATGTTCCGGTCGTTGGAGAAATGCCCCTCCAGATCGTGCGATGATAGCACCAGACAGTCGTCCCGCCCATCACAAATTGCGGTCACTCCATAATTCACAGCTGCCCTGTCAACCACTCGCGCGCTACTGCCCCCATGGCTTCACGAAAACGTATAAATGCCCTCTTAGTTCGAAGTGAATACTTGGAGGCCAGGGAAGCAATTTGATACTTCACCGTACTCTCCGTCGCCATTTGGTCGTATCGAAAGTTGCGGTCGTTGGCGTTTGAGTTGGCCGTACGGGTCTCTCTTGCCAAAAATTCTACAGGTCCGGCTTGTATATCAAACCAATTTTGTCCCAGCCAGGACACGTCTCGAGCCCATGCTGTCGCGAGCTTTGTTGTGTCGTAGAATGACTTCATTGCTAATACGCACCGACTATGTAAACACAGGTAATTGTCAGCAACGTTACTGAGCAACGTTAATGGGCAACGTTATCAGCGAGCAACGTTGTATGATAGCGTACCGAAAAGAATATCAGGTTTGTCCTGAACTTCACCATGGCGTTGGTCTCTCTCGGTATCGGGATTAACGAGGTCTACTTCTTCGGACCTTGGTCCATCTTTGCACGACGGACAGCTTTGGCTTCATAGTAGGTTCCAATGGAAGCTTGCATCGAGGTCACCAGAGCTTTAGGAACAACAAATGTCCATGCAAACTTTTCTGCTGCTGCTGCTGAGGTCTCGAACACGGTCGGAGTGGACGCAGCAAGAACTATGTCTTGCATAATGACTGGATATTTGTCAAGCACTTCCTTGACACGTTCCAAATGTCGTGTGTGGGCAGCCCAGTGCGTTAACTGGATAACGTTGACGGTTAATCCTTTCGGATATGTCACCGTGACGTATCTTCGCATAGAACCGTATGAGGCCAGTGTCTAAGTTTTTGTTGTCGAGGCTTTCCCTCCGTGTGAGGTGGCATATTCATTTCGTCAACCACTTGCAGTTCCGAATTTGCCTGTAGTTTTACCAATGATATCTGCTTGTCCAGCGACGTAGACGTGTTCAGTGACTGATGTTCAACGCTTCTTTCGTCCGCACATGTAAGATGAGATATCGCTGCATCGGGCGTATTCATTGTACTATCGCTGCGCCGACTTGGGCTTGAACTATGTAGAACCGGAGGCGGGGAGTTATTGATAATTGTCTGCGACAGTTCCGACACATCCAACGAAAATTGAGAGGCGGAGGGACACGAATCGATGTCCGCTAAATTCCACTCGGGGCCTTGTAGAGATTGTGGTGGACTGTGTGTCGGTCCATTTCCCTCTGGCTATGTTACAGACGGCGACGACACTAAAGGTAGCGTTGCGGGAGGTTGTAACGTTGAGCTAGTTAACGTTGCAGGTTGGGCTCTTTGTGTTGCACTAACATATCCTTCGCGTAGCCACATCTCTTCATCCATCTCTAGCACACCTGCAAATCAAGCATATTGACATCGGAATCAATCATGTCTTCCGGCTCCAGATCTGCGTCCGAGTCCTCATTCTCCGAGGAGCATTCGATTTGAATGAAGTTGTCATGTTCTGGGGGAGAACAAACTTGCGCTCTATCCGTTGCTTTAGTAACCATCTCCTCCCAAATCTGGATTTGCTTGAAAAAAACTAGCGCTTGAGAGACTAGTAAGCCGATCAATCACGGGGTCGAGTATAGATCTGGCTATGTTGTATTTCTTCGCATGTGTAAGAACCGTATGGTCACTTTGTTCACTTCGGGCCAAGCGAATAAGTGCAACCTCGCTTGTCTTTGAAGAATATGCGTCGATCCGGAGTTAACGTTGCAGGAAGCATTAACGTTGCGGGACTTCTTCAGTTTAACCGTGTCCAAGACAGGTGCAATGTCTGACACTCCCTTCTCGATCTGTTCCGTGAATGACCCAGCGATATTCATGTTCTAGCGACTGTCTAGCGCAATGGGTGGAAGAATATCTTCGAATCATGACCTTCACGGCCACGAACATGAGATGCTGACAGGGAAGATGCTGCGACGTGTAGAATGCACAAGTACATGTCCACGCAATATCATCACACGTAAAGGACCGTGAATTGGAAAATACCTCCCACTTGCAGTCCTGTTTTTCACATGTCGTATCTGTCTTGTATACCACAAAACGCTCCCACTGGCGACGCACTCGCAACAGCACCTATTTACTCATAAGCGCTGAAATTCGTATTAGAAAATCAGGGATTACGGCAGGCGATCGTGACCGAAGACCATGTCTCTGAATGTCATGCAGAACTCGACCGATAACGCTTCCCTGGTGCGTAAGAAGCGACGCCGCCATCTTGTCTATAGCCGTCCTCTTTCCCAACAACCGTTTCAGTAAATTCCAATCCGACTCGATTCGGTTTGTCGTCATATTGCCGGCGGAAAAGTTCACACTGCGGGTGTAGTTTGCCCACATACTGCGACACTCTTTCCAATTGGCGTTGAAATATGCAAGGACAGCGGCGTGACCAGCCTTTGCAAACGAGGCAAGCTCTTCGTACCAGCGCATGTATGTTTTCTCTGTAGGGCTGTAAGCCAATAAATGTGCGCGGGTACCTTATTAGTACTCCCATATGTAAAGATGGCAGTCGCACATTACCTGTATAACATGTTTGCGAAGCAAAGCTGGACAATAGCTCGCTCTGCTGGCTTCAGGCCGAACTTTTTACCCAGTATTCTCTTCCACTACGTCAACGCGTGAAATTGACAAAGCTATACCTTCGTGTGTGAAAAACAAAACCTGCCACTCGACAAAATGTTTGTCACTTACAAACGTTTGAACCTTCTACCAGGTCCGAGGGTTCTTCTTCTTGAAAAACTCAAAAATCGCAGTTATTGTGTCGGCCTTCTTGTTTAACGCCAAAAAGTACAACACTGGTAGACCACGCCTAGTCGATCCAGTAGCCACAAACTCCCTGCAGAAAAAACCCCATGAAATCATTAGATTGACTTGTATAACATTGCTAGACTCGTACGAAATACACATATCGATAACGTTGCGTAATAACGTTGCTGGAAATGTTTTCCAACAGTTATAGGCAAGTGCTTTCTCACCTAAATGATACCCAAGATTTTTCGTTCCGTGTGTGAAGTCAAGCGCGATATTCTCTCCCCAACGCTCAAATACAAAGTTTTGTACGCGCGTCTGAATAACCACGCCGGCAGTGTTGTCAAGGTCATCTTGAATCAACAGAACTTCAGAACCATCAATTTGCTTCAATGCATGCAGCAGCGTCTTAAGACGCTCTTTAGCACTGGAAATCGCTTGGAGCTTTCGCAGGACGTTTCGGACAACCTGCGAAGAAACGCGGCAGCTTTTTCAAAATAATTCATTAGTGCTATTTCGTAGAATGTAATCAACCTCCCGAAATTAAGCATCTGCCTACTGACCAAGCTCCGCCGTAGCAAATGAAGCAATTCGCTGCGATCCCACTCCTACATCAGCCAATACGGTTATGTCCTCGGCGACATTACCTTCTGACGGCACGTCGTTGATCCCACGAACTCGCGTATCCGCGTTCTTGCGGTGGTTGTGCAAACGCCATTCATTTTTCAGAATGATGCACCAGAACTCCCCTTCAACTTTGGTCGGCACCTTCGTCACGACAGCATCAAAGCGAGCCTTACAATCGGTAAAGTTAATACCGGTATCCCGATGCCCTCCACCACGACTGGCTTGCATTACGCCATGAATGCACCGGTAATTTTTAAAGCCGAACTTGAACCCTTCGGGGATCTCAGCACCGTCAGCACTATACCCAATCACACGAACAACTTAAAACGACATAGCAATTTCAATTACACAGTCTAACGTACAATTTGCACTTGGCAACGGCCTTGCTCGATCGAATCCGAAATCGAAAACCCTTCGGTAATTGCGTACGACTCGAGCGCGTATAGTCCCACGATCGGTACCTTTTCGAGGCATTAAGTCCCCATGGTTAGGGACATCCACATGAGCCGCAGCAATTCGGTCTCGTGTGCCTGAAGTTCCGCTCTTACGTTTGTGTGGCTTCTTTTCCGCTGTAAACAGCAACGCTGCAGGTAAGCCGAAGGGAGCTTGCTCGGGCGGCAAACTCTCGAACGAGTCGGTCACTTGTGTCGCAACCTCACCGTCATCGTCGCTTCCATTGTTCGACGAACTATCACTGAACAAGTAGGCACATGAGGTGATAAGATACGTCTCGGTGCTCTAACCGTGTTAATAGACTTTTTCGTGGGCGGGGGCCTGCTGCTGCTCTTTTTCGTGGGTGGGGACGTGCCGCCGTTCTTCTTTGTGGGTGGGGACGTGCCGCCGTTCTTCTTTGTGGGCGGGGACGTGTTCTTCTTCGTGGTGGTGGGGGGGGGGACGTGCTGCTGAACCTCTCCGTGGGTGGGGACGTACATATAGACTTCTTCGTGGGCGGGCATTTGCTGGTTAAGCCACAACCCCCCCCCCCAAAAAAAAAAAATAAACGGGACTCGATGCGGCCAGCTGCACAATATCTCTTTTTTTCTTGGCCGAAGGTGCATTTCTCGTCTGCTTGGCAGCTGAATAGAAAATAGAAATGAGCAACATAAGTTGTGTAACGTAAAATCAACGTAAGGTAGGAAGCAAAAGACCACACTATGTCGCCTGTACCTTGCTTCGTTCGTCTGGTGGACCCTCCTTCGCCATTCTTATTAGCCCTTGCTTTCGCGCTTGGTTTGCCTGCAGTATGCTTGGTCATCTCAAACAACCGTGAAATGACAGCATGAATGATAGCAAGTCATCTTACGCTCCGCTTGCGTTCGGGTCTTCTTTCGTGGTGGTTCATCGTCCGAGCTGTCCTCCCTGTCCGGCGTGACAGTAGCCATCTCGAAATCCTCGTCACTCGAGTGGTCGCGCCCCATTTCGCGGTAGGCTGGGGCTGTCTTTGAGACGCGGCTGCGTAGTTTCCGTCCTGTACGAGAGCATCCACAGCGTAAGTGATATACGCATCATCGTATCGTAGACAGAGCGCAGTCACTGGCGTCATGGCGGTATGGCGTCGCGCGCAGCCACGTTGCGTTCTTTCAAAACGGAAGGCTGAAACTCCTCCCCCTTCTTGCACTACAGAAACATTTCGTTTAAATACGAAGTTTCACGAAAATGGGGGCTTTAACAGAATGATTTTTTTCTTGAAGTGAAAGAGGTATAATACTGAAGGATTTGTACCTTGGGTAAATTATGCGCCATTTTTTATGACGCAACGTTATCTTCTTTATTGCAACGTTAGTATATTGAGGTTAGGTTTGTTTAACGTTGCAGGACCCACTTCCGGGAATATCAACAACTTATTGCACGCATTTAACGGGTGAATCACCCACACAGTCTGAAGACTTGGACGTTGGCTGATGCCGTAGAGGTGGGTCAGTGAACAAAAGAGTAAACTTGTTGAAACAGGGCCGACAACCGTGCTGTTAGCGAGGCCGCCAGTAGCCATCGTTTCCAATGTCTATACGCCATTTCGTGGGATCTGGATTTGGTTGCAATAGCTTTAACATACTAGTTTTGAAGGCAGGAGACAATGGTAGGCAGCGTAGAAGACGCTCTTGATCCCAGTTCGGCAGTCTGCACGGGTGCCAGTACGTTTGCAGCTGCAAATTTGTTGCTGCAACATATTCTGAATGTGGTATGAATGTTGACTGAGGTTACGTTCACACCCGCAGTACCGTGGAATTAATCCGTTGAGGCTGTCCACCCCCTCATTCTTCGGGTATTCCCGGTATAACGCCGTTATGAAGTTGAACCTGTGTCCAAAGATAACGTATACCCCTTCAGAACAGATACCGATGCAATCCATTTAAATTTCCGCCCATATCTTCAGCCAAAGATCAAGCACGCAATGCAGAGATTCCATCATTTCCCAAGTGCTCTTCCACTCATGACGAAGTAGATAAACGACGGTCTTGCCCAAGCGCTATGAGAGCACGGGGGTTAGCCCCCCCCCACGGTGATATCGTAGCGATAGCACGCAAGTCTGGTCTTGGTTCGAAGGTCGTGTTTGGCATCTGGAATAAAAGGAACTCGCTCGATGAGTACCTGCGTTGCAGCAGCCGTGAAGGACGAATCGACCTGCCGTGGACGGAAGAAAGTTGATCGCGCAGCGCTGTGTGAGCGCGTGCCTCATGTCTCTGCCGCCGAGCGCGAGACCAAACGAAGGCTGCAGCTGGCACGAGCACGGCCGACTGCCTGATCAATCAGCTCACTAAGGAGGGCTACTTGTGACGAGCTCTGAGGCGAACCCGCACCCTACTGTCCGCAACCCATAAGATGGAGCGCATGAAGGATTGCATTGAGGCTTTGGAATTCGACCGTGATCGATCAGGTGTGCGAGCGGGCTGCCGAGAGCGATGAAGTAGCAACAGTTGAACGAGAAGGTCAGTTCGGTGTAGTTAGTTTGAAGTTCAAATAAGGAGTGAATGTTGTGAATGGGCCACAGTCATGGGGATACTGGAGACCAAAGAGATTGGGGACATGACGTCGCCCTGAAGCACAAGGTAGTATCCCTTCTACTTGCAATAGCCTGTAGTGACTGTTAGGGCCAATAGAGGTTTTCACTGGGAGTGTTCCCCTCAAGACTAACACGACACCACTAACAAAGCAATGAAATACCTTCACTTGCCTTGTCACATCTCAAGCAAGTACTTTTCCCTGTCTACCAAGCTTCGCTTCTTGGAGTCAAGGGCTACGCAAGCAGGGTCAGTGCATTTACTAAAAATTCGAACTCATAGGTTCTGAGCCCAAAACATCGCTAAGCTTCACCGTCGAAAGGAAACGCGTGAAGATGAAACTTGCTTGCTGAAGAGTTGGGTGGATATGACTACTGAGACCCAGCAGGAGGGAATAGCGATGGAATACCTGGCGGAGGTAATTCCGGTGACAATTCGGGGGGAGTTACATGCAAGCCGGTGGCGGACAGCAAATTGCGAATGAGCAAGTGACTACGGCGACCAGCAGGATGCAGCAGCTCATAAGATGCTGCGCGCAGTGCCTGAAAAATATACTAGAATAAAAAGCATAGTTATTTTCTACTTCATTTAATATTATTGCTCGTCGCTAGCACTGGATATTAATACTACTTTGTGAAATTTAGTTTATTCAAGTCAAGTCCTCATTTTGACGAAAAACGCCAACGACTTATTTTTTTGTATGTAATACTGTGCTCAACTATCTCCATTTGGGCTCTTGCCATCCAGTGATGTCTGCAGGTCTGTCAACATATCCCTGCCTGCAACGCAAGGGCTAGATCTTAAGACACTTCATTCCGCATTTGGACTTCTACCTCCTCCACTCCGCTCCTATTCTCTTCGCCATGGCCAAGAACGCCGACACCTGCCGTGTCCTCTTCGCAGCCCTCCCGAATCACTGATTCCAGTACAAGTACTGCGGCACGGTACGACGGCAGCTGCCCTCCAGTGGCTACGGCAACCACGTAAGCCACCTCCTCGACAAGCACGCTGAGTACAAGGTCGACTACATCGCGCGTGCCAGCGCTACGACCGGCAATATGCACTCGTTCGGCTTCGTGATCGCCAAGATGGCTAACATCTACAGCCTGGATGGAGTGGGTCATTGATCGCAACATGCCACTTTCTGAGGTGGACCACTCGATGACCCGCTCTATGTCGCGTCTGAAACCCATACCCTCCAAGACGCTAAAGAAGTACATCGCTACGACGACCGAAGCTGTCCTACGGGAGCTTTCTGCCGTGATCCCACCTCATTTTGGAATCATGTTCGACGACTGGTCGTGCTTTTCAGACCACTATGTGTCTCTGTACGCCGTGTTCTGGCGCGAGGGGCAGGTGGGGTACTTACTTTTGGCACTGGCTCCACTTGACGAGGAGGACATGACCGCTGAGTCCTGCTATGCTTATATCCGGAGGATTCTAGCTATGTTTGGCCAATGTTTCTCGTCGGTGACAATTGCGCGACTAACCAGACAAACCCACATTGCTCGGGGTGCCGTTGGTGGGATGCGCGTCACCCGCTTCAACCTGACCGCCAAGAATTACCTGTGCGAGCGCGAGGAACTTGTCGAGGCAGTTAGCGCCCTCATGACGGCTTTGCGGACCATGAAGAACCGCGCCGAGCACCGCTGCCACACGAGCCTCACGCCGTTGTGTGCGAATGTGGCACAGTGGAGCATGATGCTGGAGCATTACGTGCATATTCGCGGCGCCATCAAGCGCGTCGATGGCGTCTTGACCTGGTTCCCAAGCCGGCAGTCCACCGTCGAATCGTCGCTCTGGTGGAGAACCCGAACATTTTCAACAGTGTTTGCAAGAAGCTGCAGGAAACCACGCTCACGATGGGTTCTGTGCGCATACTTTTGGATAAGATTGTGAAAATGTTTCCTATTATGCCGAAGTACCTGCATGCCGACGCACGCATCGTGCATTCTCCAGCATTCGAGCGAGCTGTGGTGGAGGTGGGTTATGTTGCTTACTATGTTGCCCTGAAGTTCTTTTAACAGCCTTATGTTGCGCTTTTGTTTTTCTTAGGTCGAGTTGAATCGCGAAGCAGAGCTAACACTGGAGTAGCTGGTGCCGTTCTACATGGACGACGAGACCGCGCTACCCACGAAGCGCCAGTCACCCGGCTGCGAACGCGCGCTCGCAAGAACAACGAAGACTTTGCGACAGCGCTTTTGCGCTCAGCGAATATCAGCGAGCCGTCTACACCGTGCTACAACCCTATCCTGAGTGTGATCCCACCCACGAGTAACCACTGCGATAGATTGCTCTCGCAGTGCAAGTTTATCATGACACTCAACGACCGTCACTGCTCCCGCTCAACCTTGAGATGTTGGTTTTCTTACGCGTCAAGCGCAAGTACTGGGATTCTCTCTTTCTCATGAACATTAGCATTGCTGACGTCGAAGACAGCTCAGAAAGGTTGGTGCACGAACTGTAAGTGCAATACATTACATATTGCCGCATACTTTATTATTATTCCGTATGCCAGGCAACTATTTTCTTATGTTGCAGGCCCGTACATTAGTTTATGGTTATGTCCGAGCCCTGGCTGCGCGGGACGAATAAACGCGGTTCACAGAAGATGGAGGATTTGACCCATACAAGGCACAACTGCACTCTTTCTGACGCGACGATATTGCTGGGGTATTATCACCGATCAAATTCGAACAGCTCCTGGTGATGCGAGTCGACATCAGATCTATGAGGAGAAGAACACGTTCGTGCGTGATGTACTAATGCGAGGTCTCTGGTAGAAAGACTCACGAAAGGTTTGCAAGTATGAACGGGGGTACGACATGCGGCAGGCCTTTGAAATGGAGAAGCCAAAGGGGGATTACCCGAACGTGATTCGTGTACGGCGAAAGTTGCACACGCGCACATTTCCTGTTGGAGGAGACATGGAGAAGTGGTTGGATGATGTAGAGGGCATCTGGCGCCAGTTAAGAACATGAACGAAGTGATTTCCGACAATGAGATGGTGAAGATATTTCTACAGGCGTCTAGGAGGATCAGCGAAACGTGGTGAGAATCTTCAACCAGTCGCAATCAAATGGTCAACCAGTTGCCTTGGAAGTAGTCGTGAACACACTGAAAGGATAAGCGGGGATCGACAAGATGCATGAAGAAGACAGTGATACATCTGTTGCTGCAAGTGCAACGAAGGTGATGCCGGCTCAGCAGCAACCTTCGAAGCAACAGAAGTCGGGTCAAAAATGGAAGCGATGAAATGATGGCCAGCCTGGTGGGGGCAAGAAGAGGGGAAAATTTAGCAACAAAAGGTGCTGGTTTTGCAAGAAGAAAGGTCATCTTCGCCACGAATGCTTCGCCTACCTGGCACAACAGAGGAAGAATGCGGGAGAGACTGCTAAGGCGAATACTGTGAGAAATGGCGGTGCAATGAAGTTGGTACGTGAGGTACATGACCGTGGAGCACATTGGAATGGTGAAGGAGACCAATTGTCCCGCAAACACGGCGGTAGTGGCGATGCCGTTTAGACCATGGATACTGGACTCCGGAGCTGCAGCCCATGTGTGCAACAACAAGCATGCGTTCAAGTCGCTCGGTTCGGATAACACTTATGTCCCAGACTGGGAAGGCAGGATCAGTACGGGGAAACCCCTTGGGAAGTTAGTGATTCGCGCCAAGGACGAAAACAACCCCAACGAGTGGTTGAGCTCGAGCAGGATCGATTTGTAGCAAAGTGGACCACAAATATTTTGTGCCACTACAAGATGGAGAAAGCTGGATGGCAGCCTTCATATACTAGTGAACTGAACAGGATGATGTCTGTTTGGTTCTGGTGCGTCCTGGAGCTCATTTTCTGGCTCGCGGCTCAAACGCTGGATGCAATTGAAGCGCGGCTATGCATGATGATGCCTATAACAAAGGCGGGGGAGATCCTATGGTGGCACATGCGGTTTTCTCACCTGAACGGGCCGCGCTGAAGAAGATGCTGGAACTGAACGTGGTGGAAGGGCTATACTTGGTTACGGCAAGTGACTTCAACAAGCCGATATATTGTCATGCCTGTCCTTTAGCCAAGCAAAAGTGCATGGCGTACAAGCGTCAGCAAGGAAACGGATGCAGGATGTCGGAGCCAGACGAATGTCTGATGTTTGATCTATGAAGCCGCCCACGCCGGGAGGCAACAGATATTTCCAGCTGATCCATGACAAAAAGCCTCGCGCTTTCCAAAGGCCTTACTGTTCAACATAAGAACCAATCCGCACTCACGTGATGGAGGTGATCCAGATGGTGGAGGAGCCAGTGCGAAAGTTCTCAAGTGGAGGTGGAGAATTCATCAACGATGCTTTACTGGAGCCCTACGAGTCCGGGTTGGATGAGTTGGTGCAACAAACTCATACCACCTGAGGAAAACTGTCTCGTCGAGAAGATGAATGGCAAGTTGGTAGCAAAGGTGAAAACGATACATATCACAAGTGGACTGTCTGTGGGGTGTAGTCCTACTGTATGTGGTAGCTGTGGACAACATAAGCGCGGTCAATGCATTGAAAGACAAGACTCCGTACGAGATGTACGAGGGCAAGAAGCCGGACGTGAAGACGCTATTTGTTTGTGGCTGTGTAGGCTACTGCTTTGTACCTGCTGCGAAACGCCACAAAAAACTGGAGCATCGCTCGCGTCCTGTCTTGATGCTTAGATTCTCGCTCTACACTAAAGGGTATCGAATGCTGGACCTTGCCACAGGCAACATGGTGGTGAGTCGAAACGTTAAGCCTCAGGAGAATATGGCGGTAGACACTGACTACGTGCACGAGTTTTTTGACAAGCGATACTCTCGCAAGAGCGTTGAATTGCCGAAGGAAGTAAAGTCCTTTACGTGCCGCTGCCCCGCGACACTGCGATTGAAGGAAGAGACTTGGAGGAGAAGCGCACTGCGCCTGAACTTGAAGCAACTCAGGCGGTGACGCGGACGCTAGTGACAGTGGCAGCGAGTACTCCGATGAAGAAGATGACGTGGAAATAGACGAAGCTGATCTTAGTGGGGGACCAGATGTTGGAGTTGCTGGAAATGGTGGGAGATCTAGTGCTGCGCAAGGTGCTGGAGGTGCTGAAGAAGATGCCTCCGATGATGAGCAACACGCTGGCACGGCGAATACGGCAACGACAGCCTCTCCAGAGACTACGCCAACACCAAGCAGCTAGACTGCAATTTCGAGCGACACCTGCTCCAACGAGACGTTCAACACGGCATCCTCGGGCGAACCCGCGATACAGCACGCAACATTTTATGTGGCTGCAGCGCTGATGCAATGCATGCTTATCGGCGTGGTCTTTGAGATATTGAACCCGACGAGTGTGCGAGAAGCAATGGTTTCACCGCAAGCTGCGGATTTGAAGAAGGCCATGGATAAAGAGTACGAGTCGCCGATGAAGAACGAGACTTGGAGACTTGTACCGATGGCGCAGCTGTCGAAAGGCAACCCCATCAACATGCTGAAGTCATTGTGAGTATTGACGGTCAAAAGGAATGAGAAAGGATTGGTGGATCGACTGAAGGCTAGGCTGGCAATCAAGGGTTTCATGCAGAAATTTGGGATTAATTACTTGACGACCTATTCATCTGTCGTGTCGATCGAGTCCGTGAGGTTAGTGACGAACCTGACAATACTGTTTTACTTTAGATCTACTACACATTGACTTCGTGACAGCCTTCTTGAACGGAGTACTGACGGGAGTGACGATATACATGGAACAACCAGAGGAATATGACAATGGAACTGGCCGTGTTTGTTTGCTTCGCAAAGGGTTGTACGGGCTCAAGCAGACCTCTAAAATCCGGAGTGACACACTCAAGCAGTTTTTGATCGAGCTGAGGTACACGCAGTGCACTTTTGATGTCGGCTTCTTTTGGAGAGTAAGCGTAAAGGGCGTAGTCTTCTTGACGATCTACGTTAATGACATTGTCATCGCTGCGAATCGCCACGACTGCAATATTGTAATAGAAAATCTTGCAGCGAAGTTCGAGGTTAGAGATCTTGGTCGTGTGAAACATCTGCTAGACCTGGAAATATATCATATGAGCCTGGTTTGATGGTAACATTGGTGCAGACAGCTTATATCGAGCCGTATGGCGAACCGTTTCGATCTCGTGGAGACCCGTCCTGCACCAGCACCGTAGATGAACCACGACCCGGATGTACTAATCGAAAAGAACATGGCGAAGATCAATGACCCGAAGTTACACTATCGGGAAATAGTGGAATCATTGCAATACTTTGTTGCGTACGCATGCCCAGATTTGGCAAACGCTGTTTGAAGGCTGTTCAAACGCTTGGTCGCTATGCTAACGCGTATACGCGTGAGAATTACCTTGCGACACAACGTGTCGTGCGCTATGCGTTGACGACCAAACATCTTGGACCAGTGTATTGGGCCCAGGAGGCACCCTTTAAGCTGGAGGCGTACGCTGATGCCGATCACGCACGCTGCCCGAAAACCAGCAAGGTAGGGACTGGCTTCGTGCTGAAGCTGAACGGGTCACTGGAGAAGCAAGATAACGTCGGGCACGGGTGCTGACATGAAGAATGTGTCATAACAAGACAACGGTGACCAGCATGATGCTGTGGAAAGAGTTCATATTCCATGATGCATTGAAGTGCTACGACACGAAGTGAAGTGGGAGTACGAGGTTCTGTCATTGAGACTCTATAATTTGGCCGTGATCAACCTGGTGTGTGGGCGGGCTGCCGAGAGCGGCGAGGTAGCAACGGTTGAACGAGAAGGTCACATCGGTGTAGCTAATGAAGCGCAAATACGAGAAAGAGTAAAGGTTGTGAATGAAGGTCACAGTCATGGGGATACTGGAGACCAGTGAGATTGGGGACACGAGGTCGCCCTGAAGCTCACAGTCGTGGCCCTGCTACTGGAAGCTACTTGTAGCCTGCAGTAACTGTTAGGGTCAAGAGAGGTAGTGTTTCCCTCAGTGTTCTAACACAACGCCACTAACAAAGCAATGTCCCTTGCCTTTTCACATCTCAAGCACAAGTCTCTCCCTGTCTATCAAGCTTTACTTCTTGGAGTCTAGAGCTATGCAAGCAGGGTCACTGCGTTTAATAAAGAGTCAGAAAATGCAAAAAAGTTTTAAAAACGGGTTCTAATAAATTGCCGGTTAAAACAAAATTTATTTATAAATAATTAGGCTTATAACTCATAGTATTGCGTGGACCGCGTGCAGCGTGCCGTAGATGGCAGTCATTATTTCGACCCGATGTATGACGTCATACATCTAGACGAAAAAAATGGGTTTACGTCAAGAAGGTGGGCAAGAGCGTGTACGAACTGACAGGCAAGGACGAAGTGCCGGCTGAAAAACCGCCCGTTCAGTTTGTGCAGAGCAAACACCACAGTAAGAAGGTCATGATCCTCTGTCTGTCGCGCGCCCCGTGGATATTGGGATGGAAAAGTTGGCATTTGGCCGGTGATCGAGACGTATGTGACACAGCGTCGGAGTCGCAACCGACCTGCAGGTATCGAAGAGATTCGACCTGTCTCTTTGACGCGTGGATCTACCGCGCCGTGCTTGTAAACGACGTGAGTCCCTGCTATCAAGGCGAAGTGGTCCCAAGACCATAAGCATACACTGATCTGATTGCAACAAGACAATGCGAAGCCCCAAGTTATTAAGACTGATGGCAAGGTGATCGCGGCCAGATATTGCGATGGCTGGACCGTGTATTCAATAAATCAACCCACCCAAAGCCCAGACTTCAAATACATCAATCTGGGATTTTTTGCAAGCGTTCCGTCGCTGCAGTCGCAAACACGCCCAGGACCACTAATGCTTCATCAAGGAGGTGGAGCTGGCCTTGAGGACACCATGGCGGATACGTTCAATAAAACCTCCCTGACGCTACAGGCAATGATGGGGCAGATCATGAATCGCAGGCAGTAACACTGCCAATCACTCTGGTGTATGACGTTCAAGTATACTTGAACTCTCGTGCTGTTCTCACGCAGCCTGCACTTTCCGGCGGCCAGGATACTTTGTTGGCGCTGTATTAGATCTCGATGTCTTTCTGTATTACCTTAGTGAAAGACGCACGGGAAGAGTTCTAGACTCCGCATTTGCCTCACTACATTGTCATTTCGGCTCAACTCAACACTAAGAGGGAATCCCTTGTAGTACTAATATTCGGTATTTAACGAGGCGGGGCTATGCACAATTTTTTTCAAAACGGCGTTATTTTCCGAGGAGGTCGTATCAGTTTGTTTGGTTGTACTGTAGTAGGCCTCCAACTAAACTGGGAAAAGATCCAGTTACCTGACCGTATTTTACCTATATTTCCGTATTTTACCATAAGGATGTACCCAAGAGCTGTCCTCTAAAATGTGCCCAAAACATAATCGTCGTTGATCTATTCCGGTTGCTCACAGGATGATATCACCTCCGAGCCGTGGATAGTATCACTTTTGCGGAAGTACTCTATACAGAGCACGATGGTTATGGATCAGGGAGCATAGCCAACCGGCACCGACCACTAAAGCTTCACTTGCAAAGAAAAAAAAAGTCAAGACCGACCTTTTTAGCGAAGTGCACGAAGGCGTGGCCGAAGGTTGAAAGTGCATTGCACTATCTTTTCCATGGTTCGCTGTCGCAGCAGACCGCGGGCTAGGATGCAAAAAAAATGGTGATATAGTCTGTTTGCACATTTCTTGGAATTAAATGCACCTAGGTAGGCTCTTAGCTCGATCTTCTACAGTAATATTACAATAGTGCCGCCGCAAGGTAGTATTGACCATACCAGTATGACTTTTCAAGTTTTATGTGGCGAAGGGCTTAGTCAAATGCCCTACACGTATAATATAGCATATTATAGAATTTAAAAAGGACGAAGTATTGGCAAAACTCCGTGATGAAAATTACGTAGCGTCCTCGCCTATTTTTACCGACGTCCAGCTACGTGGTTTTCGGTCCGAAATCCCGTGCAAGTGCGGCCTCTCACCGAGAATCTCAAACGGAAATCTCCGTACGGCAACCAACATGGCCAAATTCAGAGGCCCGTGCGCCTTCGATCGCTGCGAGGATCTGGAGGATGAAGTGCTCGTTGCGGAGCCATGTACGGTGTGCAAGAAGCTTGTCCACCACATCTGCTCGAACCTGCTGCTCGATGGCGACCTGGACTCGCGTGCTTGCTCCGCGGGCTGCCGCGGTCGTTTCCCCAAGAATGTTGCAGCTGCCGGCGGCGATCGCGATGCTCCAGCCAACCCCAATGCCCGGACAACGGCACGGAAATAAGCGTACAGCTCGCGCCAAATCTATCGGAGGTGCTTAGCCTGGTCAAAAGAGCGTGGAAGGTTTCCTCGAGTGCGGCGGCATCCTGGCCAAGCTGTGCTACAGTCGCTACTGCTGCTGCAGGAGTGAGCCGGGCTCGCAGCCGCAGCGAGTCCATCTCTAAGTCGACACCTGCAAGGAAGTCAACCGACAGCTGCAGGCTCAAGTAGTGCGTCC
The DNA here is from genome assembly GCA_033558025.1 of Phytophthora sp. 'mugwort'. Lineage (NCBI taxonomy): Eukaryota > Oomycota > Peronosporomycetes > Peronosporales > Peronosporaceae > Phytophthora > Phytophthora sp. 'mugwort'. The sequence continues at coordinate 1,105,222 of JAUCEF010000004.1, read as the reverse complement.
TCGGAGGCTCGCGGCGCGGGAGATACGCAACAAACCAGCTCCGTTGCAGCCAGAGCCAGCGGTGACAAGACATGGGGATATGAGCGCACGTGACACATCAGGGAACAGGATGGAGAGCTATTGCAACAAGTTTTAGATGCTCTGGCAGTGCCGTGGAGAGTCTGCAACTAAACAATAGTTTTGATGTAGGTGTGCAAAGCATGCAAATTGGCGATGTAAGTGATCGTGGTAGTGAAGATGAAGATGCCTATCGCCACGGTTCTATGGTCCACCTCCGGCTTGGGGGAACCAAAATGAGAAGGGTTCTCGCTCAAGAGGTGGGGTAAAGACAGAGAAAGGCAAGTTCTTCTTCATGCAAGACGTTGATCTCGCATTGTTGAAGGAGAGCTCGAGCATTTAAAGGTGAAGTTGTGCGAACGAACCGTGAAAGAGCGCCTGATGTTGCTGCTTGCTGAGTTCAAAAAATGACGATCAATCGTACCGCAAGAAGTCGGGCGTCTCGGAAGTGTACACCTAGCGCAAGCGACTTCAAGACCCAGCTTGACAACAGAAGCAAGGGAGAGCGAAGACGATCCGGAAGACCAGCCAGAAGAAGTTGTGAGTATCAGCGGCGCAAAGCCTCACAGACAGCGACCTCGTCTAGATCATTGATCAACTCAGCTGGAATATGGGAGCCTTTGTGGATCTTCAAACCCAAAACACGATGAGAACCGAAAGTTTCAGGCCCAACAGCTCCAATTGCTCAGCGAGAAAGCGGATGCGGAAACTGCGAGTTTACCTTAAAGAGGAGCAACAAACGATTGACCTAAATCGTTGGATCGACGAATGCCGTCTCCGCCGAGAGGAGATGCAGCTTCGGCGCGATGACATGCAGCTGCTACGCGGCCAGTTCGAATCCCAACGGCGCAACCTTTGATCCTGCTTGTGTGGCGTGCCGTCTTGAGCGATAGCAATACCTCTATCGCCACTTGAGTGATTGTTTACATGAGTTGAAGTCCAAACACGGTTTTAATGCTTAGTGTTCATATCCATGTGCGTGCTAGGAGATCGTTAGCTATGTTGTTGTGTGAAAATACTCATCGAACGTCGGAGGGCGGCGGTTGAAGTACTTCGAGTTGTTGTTGTTGCCTCTGGCGATGGTGATGCAGTTAGTGGAGAGAATCCGGATCTTGTAGAGAGTTGCAGCAGGGGTCGTGGCTGCTGAAGTCGAGGTAAGAAAAGTATCTAGTTATCTCCCCGTATGATCACTCCACTGACACTCTGACCTTGTTCATGGCCTTGTTCACCTCGTGCTGCGGGACATCAACTCGACACGCTTAAACGGGCTACAGAGGAAATTTGTACAGCTGTAAACGGGGTCTCCCTAGATGAGCTTGTTGTGGAAGGCTGCGTTCCCTTCCAAGAGAGCCATCAAACCACTTTCCCTCAGCATGTATATATCGCGGTGACTACCATCAACCGGACCATAGGCATCGCAAATTATGCCATCGGGGGCCACCACCGTTTTAAATTTGAAGGCATGAGCACGCTTATGACCGTTATAGATAGCTTTTTGTCCAAGTCAGGGCGACAAATGGGACGCACGCTCCATCAATGAACCCCAGACGCCTTCGCTGTAGTCGGGGCTCTTCGCAGCAATTGCGGCGCAGTAGCGATCCAGATTCTTGGTAATTCGGTCAGTATCAAAGTACAACAGGTCAGTGAACGTCGTGGGCAGGTGCTCTACGATGAAATAGAAGATGTCACAGAGTGTTGAAGGTGCTCATCCAAATATTCCCGCCATGTCAATCCAACGCTGCGGGAACACCATGCGGCGTAGACAGACAGACACGCAAGGCTTCCAACGGAGTTGCCCGAACGTCTTTCTTGGTAACAACGGGGTCTGGGATCTTCAGGTACACCACTAGGCGCTGCAAGTCGCTTGTGATGAAACGAAACTGGTCTTTGGCTTCCTGGTCGAACATCGCGAGGATGACGAGGCGAAAGTCGGGGACCAAGAGCCGATCACGGTACGATAACGGGGCGTTACGACAAGTCGAGCAGCAATAGCATCGCGATCTCCTCCTCTTCCACTGCGTTGGGCTCGATGAGCTCATTCATGTTGTTCATACCTTTTTAAGTAAATTTTTCAAAACTTTTCAAATAGTTTTTTATTTTTATAAACCTAATTTCATTTTCACTCGTCATTATAGCCGAAATTCTCAGAAGCTAGCGCGGATTGATCTAATAGAGGGGAAGGGCTGAATTTGGAAGCACGCGGAAGTTGCACTACGTGCTTTTGCTACGTGTTTCTATTCGTCGTTACTTCTGAACAGCCCTCCACGACGGGAAACACGTAGTCATTCTGCGCTATCCGGCTTACATGCTTGTTGTTACGTGCTTTGAAAATGCGGCGCTTCTGAAAGCCTTTACTATATTATTATGCTCCCCCTTTACTACGTGTTCAATACAATGGCGGAGGTAAAATCAGATTTCGGTTAATGCACTTGGTTTTTGAGTGGCTTAAAATCAAGGCTGTAATTAGTAGATACTATAGGTACGGTATTATAATTTCCTGTTAGGCCCCCTTGCACGTTTTGAAGATCAACACTACTTCATGTATACTGATTTCCTTATTCACCTACCGGTACTAACATCCTGCTCCTTATGCGAGCCAACCATGGGCACGTACCACGTGCCTACAAGGCCACCCTTCTTCGACTTGATAGTTCTTATCGCCGAATACATTTTTGGACGTCAGTCCGTGAGTGACGAGCTGCCGGCAACATGTTGTAAGTATTGAACTACGCTATGCAGCATCATGCGAGCGCTGGGGACCGGATATATTTGTCGCTTAAGGCTGCACCGACGCAAAACCACAATCTTTTAAACTTTTACGGCAACCACCTCTACCCGGTATACGAAGATAGAATTACAAAAAGCACCGTAACGATACAAAAAATCTAGATGGTTTCTATTCGCACAGAAACCACCAGGCCGGTCCTCTTTTCCCTTACCGAACGTCCTCCTTGTCCTCCTCCATCGCGTCCATGAGCTGTCGTAGCTCCTTCCATAAGTTCTCACGAGCCTCTCCCTCCACGGTGCCGTCCAACTTTGCGCTGCGCTCCTCGTCGTCCTTAGCGAACCACACCTTGGTGATGTGCGTGTCTCCCTCAGGAACAGGCAGCGCATGTTTGTCTTCAAGCCAGATGGGAGGTCCCTTGGCCACCAGGCGACGCAGCTCCGCCTTGCAGTCCGCTTCCTGCACCTTCTTCATGTACGTGTGGAACTGCGTGGCCAGCAGCTGTTCCACCACGTCCGCACAGAAGAGCGCGGGGTGCCACAAGCCACTGGGCACCGTCTGGAACTCGCAATAGTTGCCCTCCTCCTCCGTGATATCATCCATCGTCGCCATGCACTCCAGGCCCTCGGCGGGCTTGCCGTGGCTCGTCGCCATTCTCACCCAAAGTTTAAGCTACTAAAACAAAATTTGTTTTTAACGTATAACAGACATAAAACCAATTCCTTGAATAGAAGTCACGTTGGTAGTTTTACAGATCCCCCAAGTAGCCCCTCGCACCAACGCCGTTCTCAATAAATAAGCACCTCGTTGGGCTCCATGTACTTGTGCGCAAACTGCAGCCCGTTTTGTGTCGGCTGCGCGAAGGCAACAAAGTTTTTGGCCACATACATGCCGTAAATTGACTTCTCGCGCACGACGTCCACCATTCGCGTCGCGATGTTTTTCCTACGGAACGAAGGGTGCACCCAGAGCTGGCAAATGCCGACAACCGCAGGCTTTGAATCGGCAGATGCTGTCACAGCACCATCCGCAGCGACAGAGCTCTCCTCTTCCGAGTATGTCTGCACAACCAGGTTCGAGGCCTTGTCCAACGTAAAAGCTTCCGTGACGCGCTCTGTATTGACACATCCGACGACTTGATGGTCTTGGATATAGACAAAATGGCTGCGCTGCAGGAATACCTCGTCTTGGACGAAGCCCAATGCGTCGTCAAGCACAAGCTTGATCTCCAGCAGCTTCTTCACGTGTGAGCTCGGGTCGTCCCCTCGGATTTCCAGAATCTTCGCTTGACTGTCCTCGTAGCTCTTAAGCACTCTCTCCGTCTTCCACTTGGAGAAGGTGACGCCTCGATTCATTATCCTGCAGAACTTGTGGTGTTCCTTCTCGTCCTCCTCTTCTCCAGCAGTGTACAGCAGCCCGCACTTGGAACAGGTGACGTGTTTGCCAAAACTGCGTTGACCCACGTCAATGTACGACTGCGTTGCAGGGCGGATTTTTCTCCGAGACATTAATTCCTTTAAAGAAGCTGCAGCTTTCGGCTCTGGCGTGATGGTCGGCGTGGCGGTTTTACCTTGAGCAGCGGGCGAGAACCACGACGACCTTGCGGAGCTCCTCGCCTTCTTGCCGGCGTCATTGTCCTCACTGGAAACTTTGCTGCCGCGCTTGCGTTTAGCGGTAGGGGTGGAACCACTGCCGCTGAGCTTCCCACGCCGCATTAAGACGTCGTTGATGTTTGCCATCGCCCCTTGGATGGGCGAATTGCGAGCCGCCGCAACGACGAGATTTGCGCGGGAATTTCTGGTTCACAGAACTGTTAGGTTGCCATCTGGTAAGAGCTGTCACACCTGATTCACCGTATACTCTTAATATATCGCGCAAATGTAGTTTTACGGCCATTCTTATACAGAAACTGCAACAATTTGATTATATTATAAATAGTAAAATGTTAGAAACAATTATTATCAGTATAAACAGAACTTATTATAATGCCTATCGCGATAATTGACACACAATCTCTAACGGGTGGTCTAGCGCTCTCCTCCCTCGACGGCATCTAAATCCCTCCCTCCAATTTCGATCACTTTGGAATTCGCGTCCAGAAGCCCAAGCCCACCTTCTCTCTCCGCTCTCTTCTCACCAACAATGGCTTCACTCGGAGACTACCGTGTCGCGGACATTTCGCTCGCTGACTTCGGCCGCAAGGAGATCGAAATGGCGCAAATCGAGATGCCTGGCCTTATGCAGAGCCGCAAGGAGTTTGGCCCGTCGCAGTCCCTCAAGGGCGCTCGCGTGGCCGGCTCGCTGCACATGACCATCCAGACGGCTGTGCTCATCGAGACCCTTAAGGCTCTCGGCGGCGACATCCGGTGGTGCTCGTGCAACATTTTCTCCACGCAGGACCACGCCGCTGCCGCTATCGCCCGTGACGGCGCCGCCGCGGTCTTTGCATGGAAGGGCGAGACCCTCGAGGAGTACTGGGAGTGCACTCTCAACGCCATCACGTGGCCCTCGGACGACGGCAAGGGCGACGGCCCGGACATCATCGTGGACGACGGTGGGGACATGACGCTGCTTATCCACGAGGGCTTCAAGGCCGAGAAGGCCTTCGCCGAGAACGGCGCCGTGCCCGACCCGAACTCGACCGACAACGCCGAGATGAAGTGCGTGCTTAACATCATCGCGCGTACGCTCAAGACGAACCCTAAGAAATGGACCCAGATCGCCCAGCGCTGCAAGGGTGTCTCCGAGGAGACGACCACGGGCGTGCACCGTCTGTATCAGATGGAGAAGAACGGGACACTGCTTTTCCCCGCTATTAATGTCAACGACTCGGTCACCAAGTCCAAGTTTGACAACCTGTACGGCTGCCGCCACTCGCTGCCAGACGGTATCATGCGCGCTACTGACGTTATGCTTGCCGGCAAGCGCGTCGTGATTTGCGGCTTTGGTGATGTTGGCAAGGGTTGCGCCCAGGCCATGAAGGCCGCCGGCTCGGTGGTCTACGTCACGGAAGTGGACCCTATCTGTGCTCTCCAGGCGTGCATGGAAGGCTTCCAGGTGGTGCGTCTCGAGAGTGTCGTTTCTCAGGCCGATATCTTCATCACCACGACGGGCAACAAGGACATTATCATGGCTGCCGACATGTTAAAGATGAAGAACAATGCCATTGTCGGTAATATTGGCCACTTCGACAACGAGATCGACATGGCTGGCGTCACCAAAATCGCTAAACGCCAGAACATTAAGCCTCAAGTGGACCGCTTCATCTTCGAGGACGGCCACGCTGTCATTATCCTGGCCGAAGGTCGTCTGCTTAACTTGGGCTGTGCTACGGGTCACCCGTCGTTCGTTATGTCGAACTCGTTCACGAACCAGACTTTGGCGCAGATTGAGCTGTGGAAGGAGCGTGACACTGGCAAGTACGCTACCGGTAAGGTGTATGTGCTGCCCAAGGAGCTGGACGAGAAGGTCGCTCGTCTGCACTTGGACAACCTGGGCGCTCAGCTGACTGTGCTGTCGGACGAGCAGGCCGAGTACATTGGCGTCAAGCCCACGGGCCCTTACAAGCCGGAGACCTACCGCTACTAAGCGTCTGTTTCGACTAGATTTGCTGCTTCTTCCTCTGTGATGAGGCTGTTTGGGTCCCGACAGAGATAGAGCTCCTGATACGAGTTCTTTCATTGTGCTGAAAAGCGTCTTTTAGATGCTTTTTCCACCACATTGCTCTGTTTAACCCACGCTAGCCAACGTAGAAGACAATTCAGAAACTAATGTTAACCAATTTTCAACCATTTCGGTGGCAATCTTTCAGTTTTGGTTAGTAAAGCGGTTAAATGAAAATGACGATGAGCAGTGCTGCAGACAGCATCGCGATGATCACGTAGTAGCAGCCGAGCGTGCGGTGAGCGCTTACAACTTTACGCGCTGCCTTCGTCTGCTGCTGCACGGCGGCTTCCGTGTCGCTGATCTGCACGCTCACGTGGTCCAGCATCGTGTTTTGCGAAATCACTTCTTCGTTTGCGGCTTTTGCCGCATTGTGGAGTCGCTTGACGCCCGAATAAATGGCATCCAATTGCCGTTCCTGTATGTTTTTCGACACATTTGTTAGTGCTGCCCATTGTTCTACTTAACCGGGAGACTGCAACAAACCTGGTCCTGCGTAGCCGTGTCCATCCGCTCCTGGAGCTTCGGCGTCGACACCTCCTCGAAATCGCCCGTAGGCTGAGCCTCTCTTAGCACTCCTTCCTCCATCATCGTAGACAATTTATCAGGGTCTGCGCTTCCACTCGTTCTTTCGCCTCGTCCCAAGGACGGAAATACAGCGAAACTCAAAAAAAAGTATAAATACTTTTCAATTTTACTTGGTAAAAATTCAATGTCTATTTGTTCCCTGCTCATGGCTACGCTGTTTTGAAATGGCTACACTTGTGTTGTTACTACATTAGTTGTCGTTGGTGGCGTTCATATATTTCTTGAGCGGGGCGACAGGAAGCGACGTGGCCAACGTGTTGTCCAGGTCCTCGCTCTCCACGTTGAACGGCGTCTTGGCTTGACGGAAAAGGTGTCGCGGTCGAGGAAGCAGCACCAGGGCTGTCACCTTGCCCTTGAACAGCTTGATGTTACGTAGGGATTGGCGGCTCAGACTGTCCCACACGTGCACGGCACCGCTCTCGTCTCCAGACACCAAAAAGGCGCCGCTCGCGTGAATCTGCAAGGTGATCACACTGCTTTCGTGACCCTCGAACGATTCCGGCAGCAAAGCCTCAGGCCCCCACGGCGAAACGCTGGCAGACGAAGAACCTGTCGAAGCAGAAGCATTAGCAACACGAGCCATCGCCGCCGTGACGGAGGTGGCAGCAGCGTTTAAGTCTAGCGCGTAGATCCGACCATTGCCACAGCCCATGAAGAGCCGTTGCTCCATCGGGTCAGCAACACAGACGTTAGCGTACGACGGGCAAGACACACTGTACAGACACTGCGACGAGTTAAGAGACCAGATCTTGCACGTGCGGTCCAGCGATGACGTGTAAATACGCGCGTTCACGCCACCTAGACCAACATGAAGCGACGTCACAGGCAGCACGTGGTCCGTGAAGCTAACGACAGGCGTGACACCCTGCTGGAAGCTCGACGCGGCGTCTGGTTCGTCCAGCAAGTCAACGACTCTCCAGACATGTACCAGGGCGTCTTCACCGGCTGTTACCAGGTGCGAATCATCCGACGTAAGCGCCAGTGCCGACACGCGCTTATAGTGCGCATCAAACACCGTCACGAGCTCGCCGGTCTTGACGTCCCAGACGTAAACTTTGCCCGACTCGGCGCCGGCGAAGAGAAAGTTGCCGCAGCTCGAGGACGTGATAGGTCCCATTTTCTCGGCTACGTGGCACTTCCACACGGGCATATCCTTGCCCCAGTTCCAGAGGTTGAGCGCCAGCTTGCCCTCTTGCACGGCCACCACGTGGTCCGTGCGAGGCACCGCGTGCACACCGTTGAGCGCCGAGCGGCAGTTCTTGAAGCAGTACAATTGTCCGCCGGTTGACGCGTCGGCCACCAGCAGCTCGTTCTCCTGGCTCGAGCCCAGCAGCAGCACGTGGTCCGCCAGTGCAGTCGTTGCCATGCTGATCGGAGCTCTTGGATGTATGTAGGAATGACGTCGAGCCGTTGACAACCAATACCTTCCGCAACGTCGATTGGTCAAAACTACGTCGAATAGAAATTTACATCGGTATCATTGGATGAAAATGGATGTCAAGTGCAACTTGGAGTCATTTTCCGACTGGGTGGTAGAAGACCATGGGGCGCGACGGTGGCGGCGAGAAGCGCAAGAAGCAATGGATGGGAGGCCGCGACGGCAACCAGAAGCGCCACAAGGGGGCACTGGGCGCTGCAGCGAACGCTAAAGGCCATGGCGCAGTGTTGGTGACCTGTGACAAGATTAAGGAGCGACAGAGCGTCAGCGATGCGCTTAACATTCTGAACGAGGCGGCCGACCGCTTCTTCCCGGCGGCTGAGGAGGAGAACAAGAACACGGAAGAGGTGGCAGGTGAAGAGGGGGAAGATTCATTACAGAAGAAGCTACAAGAAGAGATCGTGGCATTGCAGACGCAGGCGAAGAAGCGGCAGACGGGCAGGTTCACACCCCTCGATACGGGCGTCAAGGGTGCCGTGCTGATCCAGATCAAGGACGACAGCGTGTCCCCCACGGCGCTTTTGAACAAGATCTTTGAGGAGGTGGAGAGCTCCAAGGACTTTGCGTCCAGGTTCATCCAGAGAATGATCCCGTTGGAGAAGGTGGGCTACTCGAGTGTAGAGGCCATCAAGGAGCTCGCAGCTCCGATGATCAAGGCCCATTTAGAGGCGTTTCAGGAAGAGCAAAAGGCTGCTGGCAAGGACGAAGATTTCGAGTTCGCGGTCGAGTTCAAGCGTCGTAACTGTACCAGCCTCAATAGCATGGACGTCATCAATGCGCTCGCGGAGCTGGTGGGAGATGACAAGACCAAGGTGAACCTCACCACACCCCATTCTGTCCTCATGGTTGAGGTCTTCCGTAACACGTGTGGCTTCAGCATCTTGACGGACTTCCACCGGTACAAGAAGTATAATGTCCGTTCGGTCATTGACCCGCCTGTGTCTGGCCAGCAGACAGCCAAGAGAGGTGACAATGATGGCAAGACCGAGAAGAAGGACGATGCTGCCAAGACCGAAGACTCGACGAACAAGAAAGAAGAGAAGGGCGCCGAGACTAACGAAGAAGAGTCCGCTGAGAAGCCGAAAAATGAATAAGAGATCGAAGCAATAGATAACTTTTCATTGATCGCTAAATTGTTTGTTTAATTACAAGAAGATCTTTGGATGACGAATCAGGCATAATTGTCTCTTCATAAAGCAGATTAAAGCTACTTCAGAAAATGTAGATAAGAATTGGAAATCATCATCTTCGTCATCCAAGTCAAATATACAAACTAAACGCCAGAAACACTATGACTCACCATACATCTCTACACTGCGACGAAGGAAGAGTGTACTGAGCTCCATTTGAGAACGGATCCGTGTGTTGTTTTTTCCATGCTCAGGCTTTGATCGGAGAATGTAGATAGATCGTCATCTCCGTTCTCTCAATTTGCCCAGTACACACTTCACGACTTCGTTGCGGAACATCCACTATGTTCCATCTACCGTTCGTCGTCCAGCGCCCCTGCCAGCATAAATAACAGCGCCATGTCCAAATCCAGCGAGCATTCGATGCAAAACGAAAGAAAGAGAGGAACAGCCATCCCTCCCTGATCTTCACTGCATTTTCGGTTTTCCAAGCAAAGGCACGACGCATCGAGACACGTCATCGCAGTGACCTGTTCCCCCGTGCCTGTCTGCGCCGCGCCCAAATCAATCACGACCGACCCTAACTTGCCGCTCCTCCACCGCTTAATGAAGAAGGAAAAAGAAGGAAAAGTGCTCCATTTTCTTCCAACCTCGGCCTACACGGAGCTCTGACGATCACAGGAAGAGCAACACGCTGAAGAGAAAGTAGATTCCCGTCGACTGGAGTCCATGACGCTTAACTTATTCCTCCTGTATCAATCGACAAACAAGCAGTGAGCGACCTGGCCATAGCATCTATAGACTCAGCACGAGCACGAACCTTGTCCTTGTTCTTGCGGTTGCGGTGTTTCTTGTCGAACTTCTTGGCCCAGTGCTGGTTACGCAGGAACTTGGGGTCCAGCTGTACAAGGGGAGAAAAGACCAGTCAGTCAGTGTCTGTTTGTCTCCTGGATTAGTAACAAGGAGATGGTAAAGGACGTACGCCGCGCGTGGAGTGGAAGCGGTGGTTCTTCGGCTTCTTGATACCGTTACGGTGAGCCTTCACCGTGTTGTTACGGGCGGTGTGGTTTTTCTGCTTGACCATTTTGGCGTCGGATTGGCTTGGTTTTCCTACTGTGGCGGCGTTTTCGACTCGCTTGGGGGACTCGAGGCAGGGCTACAAACGCTAGCCACCAGTCGATTCGACGGAATGTGCGCCACGCAACATGATGTGACGTACACAGGTTATTCGCTTAATTTCGACTCGCAAAGGATGACGTGGTACACCTCCAAAGTATAAAACACCTCAAATTGAAGCAGATAAAACCTCGCTTGATCTGTGGTGTACGCGCACGTATTTCGCACTTGGTTTTTGTATAGGCGCTGTTTTGTCGTTTCAACGCAGGAAAGGGGGGAGCCCAAAGCCAAAATCATAGAAGGTGACCGAACGGCCGCATTCCGCACGCCCCCAGCGACTAGAGCAGACAGACCGAGATCGTTATGTCAGACCCGTTTGGAGACAGCACCCCCATGGAAGGTGAAGTGCACCAGGATCTCTCGGACTTTGCGCCGCCCACTGAGAACAACGGAGAGTACGTTGGATCCAGTCCGAATAAAATAAAACAAATATCTGGATTCATTTGTACTAATTTATTTTTATTATTGTTGGCAGCTTTTATGAGGTGGAGCCGACCGAGGCCACGACAAACGGGGGGTACGAAGACCACATGGAGCAGAACTACGAGCAGCACACCGAAGAGAGCTACCAGCCCATGGAGTTCGCTCCAGCTCCTATAGACGACACGCCCGCCACCGACTTCCTGGACGAGAACCCGTCCGCTTCCATGGAGAACGCCCAGTTCCTCGCCGTGGAGGAGGACAATGAGCTCACGTACGTTCACTACGGGATGTAGATACAGAAGATCAGCAGTAGGGACTGATGGTGTTTTATGTTGTAGCAAGTTTATGCGCGAGTACGAAGAGAAGATCGCACTGAAGGCGCAGGAACAGGAGAAGGTTGCGGTCGAGTGCAAGGCCAAGGCCGAGGACAATATGACGCAGTTCCTGGCCGAGCGCCAGCGCATCAAGGAGTCCAAGATGCAGGCCAACCGCGTGTTTGAACAGGCCACACTGGAAAAAATGGTGGCCGACCTGCAGAACGACAACCCGTGGGAGCGTGTGGTGACGCTTGTGGACCTGGAGACAAGCCGCAAGAAGAAGTTGGAGGCACTCCACAACAAGAAGGACGCGAAAAAGCAGGACCCCAAGCCCGTTGCCGTGCCCGCCAAGAAGACGCCCGAGGACGAGGAGGACGTCTCTAGAATGCGACAGTTGTTCGTGCAACTCAAGGCTGCGCCGCTCGAGCAGACGCGCGCTGACGCCGTGGCTGCCAATTAGATGGATCCACCAAGCGCCAGCCAGACAAGAGATCAATTTATCGTTCCAGCATCCTACGGTGGTATGAGGACAGGAAGGAAGCGAACCGCACTAGGATCGCTCCGAAATGGGTGTAGCTACACCACGCATGGTGGTGCCGTGCACGTTTGATTTCTTAAGATACATTTGTTTCAAATTGATGATACTTCTTGCCGTGTATTGTCACTCCGAACTGTAGCCATTTTCATTTGATGGATTAAGAAACTTGCCATAAACTTTGGTCTTCAGAATTTGGGCAAGTCATCTCGCACCGAAAAAAAGTCGAGCTCTAACGGGGAGACCTAGCCGTCTTCTGTGAGATATGCCAGCTTTTAGCTACGTACAACTTCTTTCTACTACTATTAAATGCATTTGTGGAGATGTGAGCTCGCAATTGTTGCACACCGGCCACGGAGGAGTAAGGCGCAGCGTGAAAGCAGGCGAGCCAAGTTGGCTTTCGCACCAGAAAAAGAACAGCTCAGACGGAGAACTAAGTGAACTTCTGTGAGGTGCAGCGTCGAGAGCCGCTAGCAAAGAGGAAACGCACCAAAGATATAACCCTCACAGCGCTCGAAGAAGAAGAAATGAGCAGAGCTTTTCGACTGCCGCGCGTCGGCCAGTCAGACGGCCACTCAATATTAGCTTGTCTTCAGTATCACATACAAACATCATGGTAAGTGTGTTTCGAGGTGGCCCACGTCAAATGAAAAAATCTGCGACATATGAAATGTCGTTGCACACTTCCTGTAGTACAGAGCTAAGTGTAGCATCCTGTCGACGCTGTTGTTGCCGCAGCAGCTACTAGGGCGCTGTAGTCGTCATGCAAGCACGGTCCGTATTCTGCGGTAGGACTAATCTGAGAACCGTGGTGGGTGCTGGTGATTAGTGGCGGCTCGGTTCACTGCACTGACGCAAAAGGGGGTCTACACAGAGTTCTCAGATCCCTTTTGTCTCTTCCTCCGCTGTAGTCGCACGTCCTGTCCGGTGTTCTTTGCGAGAGGTACGAGCTCTGTCTTCACCGCAGAAACGCCACCTATAAGACGCCACCTATATCGACCCCCTGCCACCCAGAGCGCGTAGTATGGACGTGAGGATTTCGGTCCTTCCAACATGGTCCGGTAATTGAGCCATTCAAAGCAGCAACGTCCGCGACGGTACAGAAATGAGGGACCACGTCAGCCCTCTACGCACTTCGCGTGTGCCAAGATTAACCACCTACGTCAGCCCAATCTGAGTATATTGGCGTTCCAATCTTCGACCACCCCAGGGCAGCTCTTGTCACGGCTTGTCCGTCTTCCTCATGCTCATTATTCAATTTGCAAGCTCCAGTGCGTGCACTTTTTAGTTCAACAAACCCGCACAAACCAATTCCCAGGGATGAAGCCCTCGACTTCTGCTCTCACACTCGTGGCCGCAGCTTTGGCGCTGTCATCGTCCCTCATTACGGCTCAACAGGCTGGAACAAGCACCAAGGAAGTGCATCCTTCTTTGGCGTCCAAGCAATGCTCCAAGTCTAGTGGCTGTGTAACCGAGTCCACGTCCGTCGTGCTGGATGCCAACTGGCGCTGGGTGCATCAAGTCGGTGACTACAAGAATTGCTACTCAGGCAACCAATGGGACTCGACGCTGTGTTCAACGCCCGAATCTTGTGCCAAGAACTGCGCGCTCGAAGGTGCCGACTACCAAGGCACGTACGGTATCACCACGTCCGCTGACGAGCTGCAACTTAAGCTGGTCACACAGACTCAGTACGGTACCAATGTAGGCTCTCGCGTCTACCTCTTGGACGCAGAAGGCTCCAAGTACAAGCAGTTTAAGCTGCTGAATCAAGAGTTTACGCTCGATGTGGACGTCTCAAAACTTCCTTGTGGACTCAATGGCGCTCTCTACTTTGTGCAAATGGATGCCGATGGAGGCACCAGTCGCTTCCCGACCAATAAGGCTGGAGCAAGCTACGGAACGGGCTACTGTGACGCGCAGTGTCCGCACGACATCAAGTTCATCAATGGCGAGGCCAACACGTTGGATTGGGGTGCCACAAGCCAGAACTCTGGCGGTGGCAAGTATGGTGCCTGCTGCGCAGAGCTCGACATCTGGGAGGCCAACAGCATGAGCAACGCCTTCACGACGCACCCGTGCACTTCAGAGGGGCAGACGCGCTGCTCGAGTCCGGACGAGTGTGGCTCGGGTGAGGGCAACCGCTACAAGGGCGTGTGTGACAAGGACGGCTGCGACTTCAACCCGTTCCGCATGGGCAACCAGACGTTCTACGGCCCCGGCGCACAGTTTTCCATCGATACGACGCGCAAGTTCACGATCGTTACACAGTTCTTGACGAACGATAATACTGCGACCGGTAAACTCGTGGAGATCCGACGCTTGTTCAAGCAAGACGACCATGTTGTGGCTATGCCCAAGAGTGTGTGGCCTGGCTTGAATGGGGTCAACTCGATCACCGACTCCATGTGCGACACGTCCAAGAAGGTGTTTGGTGACCAGAATGATCATGCTGCCAAGGGGGGGCTTGCACGCATGGGCGAGCAAATGGCGAACGGCATGACGCTCGCTATGAGTCTCTGGTCGGACCACGCTGCTTACTGTCTCTGGCTTGACAGCAGCTACCCCGCTGAAGCGGACTCGTCGAAACCGGGAGTGAAGCGCGGGTCGTGCCCGACGTCGGGAGGTCGTCCTGCTGAGGTGGAAGCGCAACATCCGGATGCCACCGTTAAGTTCATGAACATTCGAGTGGGAGACATCGGATCCACCTACTAATTAGCTGGGATAAGAACGTAGTGGAGGTAGTTTGGTAGAAGAAAAATACCGAACTGATACTGGTACAGTCTTCGTCTCTCGTCTTACCTTTGTTTATGCAGTGGTTTTTGTTGACCAATGTGCGGGTACGGGACCCTGTTATTCATGACAGACACTATACTGTCGTTGGTCTTCCACAATTTGGATCAAAGCTCCTGCCTGAAGCTCCGCCCGCGTCGCCATCGTGGAATGTTGTCCGCTGCTGATCGCAGGATCCAGTTTCATTTTATCTTGATAGCACAGTTTAACGAATATTTTTTATACCAAAAGCCGCAATTTACGTGGTAATTGACACATTTGACACACCACCACCGGGTAAACATCCTCCATCATATGGAGCATGGACTGGGGAACCCCGGTTCAGTTTTGCTTCTTCACGAATTCCTGCACTGTAGAACCCACCCGACTCAGACCAACTTACCAAGAGAAATCTCCACAACCTCATGAGCGAACCTCTCGACAAGCAACACTCGTCTTCGCCCTCGACCGGAGACCATCGTCGCTATAGTACAAATTCCCAAGCATTAAGGAAGGTCCCGCGACTCCAGCTTCTCATGAGCCCCGCTGGAGTGACGACGCACCTTTCCGGATTTCCGGTGATGCGTCGCGTGTCTTCGTCTCCCGGGGACTACAAACGCGCGGTGCTGCTTGGTACTGTTTAACATATTGCAGCTTCAACGTGACTTCAATGCCCGCATCCACTCAAGCTGTTGGAGCCTCAGACGTCCGCTTGACATCGGCCGCAGCTCGCCGCATCCGCAGAGCCCATCGCCACACGTACCATCCGAACGCCTCGATCGCGTGAGTGCTTCGTGGTGGCGTCACAGACCGTCGAGCGGCCACGACAGCGACGACAGCAGAGCTCCGTCCGCCCGAGGCGCCACGCAGGCGGCAGGGACCCGATGATGACATGCCCGTGAATCTGAAAATAGAACGTCAATGCGGTCAGCTTTCGTCCAATCCTACGACGTATCGGCATTATGACGCTCTCCTATTGGTCCATCATTTTGTAGAGCTGTCCGGGTTGGTCGTTCACCTTTGCCAGTTGGCTGGCCTTCAGCGCCGCACCACCAAGCAACCGTACACATGCGCGGCTGTCCTCACCACGACGGCCACAGTGAGGACAATGTTGACAACGATGTATCCATCCGTCGGCTCTCTTGCCCTCACTATGGTCCTCCTGACATCATCGAGTTTTGCAGCGAAACGTCACAGGTATACCCCCAACCCTATCCATATCCTCACCATACAATTATCAAGTGAATATTTCGGCGATGCCCCGATGACATCAACGCAAAAGTCCGTCAGCTACCACACTGATACCCTGCGCTTCAGAGCTCCTCGCTCTGGCTGGCATCCATCGGTCATTCCGAGAATTCCAGTCGACTGCGCACGTGAATCCCAAGGACGTTTCCCACCCGGGTCGACAGTCATGATGTCGCTGTCGCAGTTTAAGAAGGAGGCCAACTGGTTCATGGTCTACTACTTGTCGGTCGTGCATCTGGGCGCGATCGAGGGTGTCCGTCGCCTGTTCCAATGCAAGTGGGAGACGTACCCGCTCTTCTTCATCATCTACTACTTCACGGGCATTGGCATCACTATGGGCGCGCATCGGCTGTGGTCGCACCGCAGCTACAAGGCGCACGGCAGTGTGCGTTTTTTCCTTATGCTGTGCAATTGTTTGGCGAACCAGGGCACCATCTTCCATTGGAGCCGTGACCACCGCGTGCACCACAAGTACTCGGATACTGTGGCAGATCCGCACAACTCGGGCCGTGGCTTCTTCTTCGCGCATATGGGCTGGCTACTGGTCAAGAAGGACCCGCGTGTGCTCGAGGCCGGCACGAAGCTCAACTTTGACGACCTCTGGGCCGACTGGACCGTCGTCATGCAGGAGAAACTCAACCCGTGGGGTCAACTATTTATGTGCTTTGTTTTCCCCACGATCGTCGGCGTGCAGCTCGTGGGTGAAGACTGGAAGAACGCGCTCTTCGTCCTCGGCTTCCTGCGGTACACGATCGTGCTGCACGCGACGTGGCTCGTCAACAGCGCCGCGCACTTCTACGGCTACCAGACGTACGACAACATTCCACCACGTGAGAACTGGTTCGTGTCTATTGGAGCTATCGGCGAGGGCTGGCACAACTGGCACCATAAGTTTCCGTATGACTACGCCACGAGCGAATTCGGCGCCACGGTTCAGTTCAACCCCACGAAGCTCTCTATCGACTTATTGGCCATGCTCGGTCTCGTGACGGACCGCAAGCGCGGGACGGAGATCTGGGCAAAGATTAAAGAGTCCAAGAAAAAAGGTGCCCAGTTCCAGGACCCCAATGCCGATGACCCATCCACGGCCTTCTCTGAGCTTAAGGCCAAGGCCAATTAAAAAGAATAGCATTCAGTGTTTCTGCGCTACGTGATACTAGTATTGAATTTGAACGAAGATATTGGCTTGCGTTGTATTGATCATCGTAGTGGTACAGTTTTAATTTGTCCCCTACTTAGCATAATTGTACTTCGAAGAACGCGCTATTAATAGATAATTTTAGTTTGTCTTAAGGCTTAGACGAGGACGTAGATGCCGCCGCCACTGTGGCTTGACTTGGATCACCAGTCATGACTGAGGCGCTAGCAGTGGATGAGGCTGCAGCATCGGAGCTCGAACGTGTCCTGGACGACCATGATGACCCGCGCGTGGCTATCTCTAACCCCATGGGCAAGCTGAACGCGTTCGCACTGCAACTCCTGGAGGAATTCCTCACACAGCACAAGCTGGAAGACACGTTGACGGCATTGCAGGCTGAGCTCGAGCACAAGGGAATTCCCCGTCCTGATGCCCAGCTCTGGTTTGAAATGCATCACAGTTGCCGCGTCGCGCTGGCACAAGGAGGTTCGAGTGGCAACAGTACGCTTGAAAGGCTTTTAGCCTTTTGTGTGTGTCCCAAGGCAACTAAATCCCTCGCTCTGGACGTCCTCGCCCCGCCCGTCACCTTGTGCCTGTCATCTCCGCAGCCCAGCAGCATCTCCAAGCTTAAGCAGACGTCATTCTCGTTGAAACAGGCCTACAGCCAACTCCTCTCGCCTGTCGTGCGGCCAAGTCAGCGGCATAAAGAGATTCCGTCTTCAACACCCACTGCAGGACGTCGTCTTAAGACAGACGCGTCGATATCTGAGACCAAAGACGAGCTCTCCACTATGGCCCAATCAAGACCGTCGTCGTCTTTGCTGGCTGCACCGCTAGGACCTGTTGAAACCAAGTCGTCGTCCTGCAAAAGGCACAAACTCAAGAAGAAGCGCAACCACGGAGTCTCTAACAGTGTTAGCAACAACAGGACTCTGTCCCAGTTACACGCACACCCGGCGCGGACTCAAAGCTCCATGGTGATGGTCTACGACGAGCACAAGAAGCGAGACTTGTCCTGTGGACGCAGCCTGGCTCGAGAGCTTCGTATTCTCCGCGCAGAACGTGTACAGTGTGACGCTCTTCGCCGCGAAACGGCGTCGCTAGAAGCCGCGCTAGCACGACACGATCCTTACGCCAACGAGCTCGTCCGCGAACGCTATGGCTTCATCCATCGAGTCGAGTGCGCGTTGTGCACCTTCCCATTTCTCCCCGTTAATGTGCCGCACCGCGTGTCCTTTAAGTGTATCATGGACTTGCATGAGCTCTGGGGCTATCGGCCACCCCAGCGCGAACTTGCGGCTCGTTATCGCCCGCCTCTTTGCTACGACGCCGTCAGTGTCTGCCGGATGTGTGGCCCCATTCTCTTTGAGCACACGACAGCAACCCCAAGTACATACAATGAGCAGCTCAGTCCGACCATGGCACGGGCGAGTTCCCTCAGCGCGCTCCCAGTCGCCAGCCAGTTGAAAACTCACTCACCAATGGTCAATGCATCTGAGCACAGTGAGCGACGGCCGTTCTGCTCCGATCCGTATGCGTTACCACCTTTAGTAGTCGACGATGTACTGGACGACGGCGACAGCTACGGAGGTGAAGAAGTGCTCTACGAAATCCGAGGCACGGGCGTTGGCGTTCTACAGGAGTTCCCAGCCAAGGCGATTATCTATTCGCAGCAACAAACCGACACAGTGGCGTTCATGAGCTCCAAAGAATGGGAAATCATCAACCCACAGCGTAGTAACATTCGCCAAGTCATGGAAAACACCATAAAATGATAAAAACGTTTTGATGGATGGAAACCAAAGCATTGCATTGACTATTCGGGTTTTTCTAATGCAAAAACGGCTGCATAAGAGACCAATCAACAGCAAGCAAAGCCTATAGGAGACTTGCCATGGAGCCAGAAGACGCCTAAGCGCTGTCCTCACCCTGGAACTGGTACGTTACGTGGCACTTGCCGCAGTAGTGACGGTCAAAGTGAGTGGCCATGAACACACCGGCACCGCACTGTGGCGACGGGCACTCCTTCTTGAGGCGCTGGATCTTTCCGTTGTCGTCCACCTTGTAGTACTTGAGCACGGCGAGTTTGACCTTGCGGTGCTTGTGTTTGATCTTCTTAGGCTTCGTGTACTGTTTTTTCTTGCGCTTCTTGCCACCACCACGCAGACGCAGCACCAGGTGAAGGGTCGACTCCTTCTGGATGTTGTAGTCCGAAAGAGTGCGGCCGTCCTCCAGCTGCTTGCCAGCAAAGATCAGACGCTGCTGGTCAGGGGGGATTCCTGTAGTCAGACGAGGCACACAAGCTCATCAGTCTCTCGGTTATATAACAGGTCAGTGCACATGTGGAAATGTTAACCAACCTTCCTTGTCCTGGATTTTCTGCTTGACATTGTCAATGCTGTCCGACGGCTCCACGTCGAGCGTGATGGTCTTGCCCGTGAGGGTCTTGACGAAAATCTGCATTTTCTGTCGGGTCAAAAACGTCGCGCGTTAGTCCCCACAAAGGTCTGGAGTGTACCCTACCACGTCGGTTTTCTTCGGCTACTTGGTAGAGGAGGAGTTGAAGAAGATTGAATAGAAGAGGAAGATGCTCCTTGTCCAAGAAGAAGACCCACGTCTTGAGGAGAACAAAGCATTATGACGTCTTGTCGTCTCCATCAATGCCCCGTCATAGTTCTCGTCCTCAGTAGCTGAAGCTTATCAAGCTGATCTTCTTCTCGGTCTTCCTCCTCCTCTTCTCCTCCTCCTCTTGAACTCAAATAGCTTCCGAGTACCCGACGCGGCGTCTTGGGCAAGCAACCATGCATCATACATATACCTACGGATCAGGCATCAGCGAGAGGCCACTGAGAGGCCCCGCACCGACGCCCAATCCGATCCTTGATACACGCAGGACGCTGATGATTTCTTGCAAGCGACGGCTGCTCCGAAGGCGACACCCACCCAGAGGCTTGGCAACGTCCGGCAGAAGCAGCGCGTCGCTTGGGCCGAAAGCGCTGGCGTCTGGAGCGAGAGGAGCATCGAGGATCGGGATCCGCAGGTCTGGCTTGGTCACGGACCTCCAAGGAGGCCCCAGCATGGAGTCGAAGCGGGCAACATACCGTCAGGAGGTTTCCAAATCCAAACTGTCGAGCGGTCAATGCCTCGGACGAAAGGAGCTGCTGGCAACCATTCGATTGGTTTTCAAACAGTTACGGTTAGCGTTAAGAACCGACAACGTGGTTGGCTGGAAAAGGGATCTAATTGACGGTGATGATTGGCTGGAAAGAAAGCACTAGCGGAAAATGGATATACTGTAGTAACTTCTATTGTATGGACTGTTGATACCTTTGCTAATTAATAGACAGGGGATGCTGTATTAAAATAGTGGCATTATAGTATACATATGTATACATGACTTCAGACAAGCCGCATAATGTTTGCATCATGCCCGACTATCCTAGACGCTTTGGTGCAGCTGAGATAATGCACCCGGTCGACACTAAAGCTGGTGTGCTGGTGTGCCAGGCTTGACACGCGACCAGATATCAAATGTTACCAGTGCACTCCGCATGGTGGGAGCTCCGATCGCTGCTTTGCATTGGCGACATCCACTCAACGAGGCAGCGAAGAATCGCTCATGTTGCCGCTCGTTAGCAGTGTTGAGGTTCAGCTTTGAGCGTGGGAGGAACTTCAACTTGTGCCATACCAAAATGCAGATAAAAATAAACTGTGAAATAAAGTCTAGTGTTTCAGTGTACTTTACCTGCGCCTATGAGGCAGCGCTGTGGTGGTGCAGAGGGAAAGCGGGAAGTGTGGGCTCCATGAAAGCCACAGATCGACGAGATCCGCGCCAAGCAGGCCGCGCTCGAGGAGTCAAAGTATGCCGAACGCGCCATGGAGGCGTGCATGATCGCGCTCAAGGGGCAGCTCCGGCGCAAGCGCTTCCTGCGCATTTTTAGACTCAACAGGGAGATAGCAAGGATGATTGTTTAGCTCTTTCGCTTGGGGTTGAAACATGACCAGCAGGGTACCACCAGCATGACAGAACACTGGCCCACAGCAATACATAAGCTTGAGTTTGCCCAACGCCGCGTGGGGGGTCCACATGAGAACAGAATGTCGTTAATTCGTACTTCGTATCGAGTATTTTTGGTTAGCGTCGGTCTAATGTTAGTACTGCGCCAGGGTTGGCCAGCGATGTTGAAGTGGAGCTAGGCGTAACGCCATACTTGGATTCGAAACGTTCTTTTAAACGAACACACGTGACAACCGAGCTGCCGTCCTATCGGTTAGCATGGGCATTAGCTGGGCTTGTCATCATCGTACCTAGACTCCCAGTGGTGCCACCCGTTACAGTATTAATACATGTACATGTATACCCGCGGCTGGTCAACCGTCCACGCAGGCAAATCAGCTCAAATCAGCCTACGCACGCTTAGGCTACGCTAGTAGCAAACGGCCGGCGGTTGCTAGTATACTAGTAGCAACTGCCGGCCGTTTTTGCGGTACACTCTGCCGCGGCGGTCTACGTGAGGC
The DNA here is from genome assembly GCA_033558025.1 of Phytophthora sp. 'mugwort'. Lineage (NCBI taxonomy): Eukaryota > Oomycota > Peronosporomycetes > Peronosporales > Peronosporaceae > Phytophthora > Phytophthora sp. 'mugwort'. The sequence continues at coordinate 1,083,494 of JAUCEF010000004.1, read as the reverse complement.
TCCAATAATATTGGCAATACAGTAACGTGATGCTGAACTGCCTCGTCCGTTCAGCTCCGGCAGAGGCGATGGCTACCAAGACGTGATGGCACCCAGGCGCGACTGCTGCAACTGCAGCGACCACGTAGCAGAAACCCAATGGCTGCAGTTTTTTCTTCTCTACGGTATTTCTCCATCGTTCAGGTGGTGGTAAATTGCCACTGGCAATGAGGCAGAGGCTCAGCGAGTCCGACGATGAGAGATCACGACGACAAGATGCTGGCAGATGAGCCGCGGCGCTGAGAAATGGATGATCACCGTAAGATGCTGGGGCTTTTGATACACAAAGCTCCGTCGAGTGTTGCGATGGAGGTAAACGAAGCGTTGAGCGATGCCACGTGTCTGCAAACAGTGAGGACGGTACAGAAGTGTACAGTACCATGTATTAATACCGGTAGCGTTATGGTCCCAGCAAAAATTAAGCAACAACGCTTTTGTCAAACGAGCTCTGGGCGAATCTTTGCGCCGGAAGAGCCGGGGCGTCTGCATGGTCCTTGTTGGGCACAGCAGCTTGGACTCGGACCCGGCTATCATGCTCGTTTTCGCGCTGTCCCCGGGACAGTCCCGTCAACTGCTTCGCTTCTCTCTCACTGGGGGAATCCAGTAGATTGGCTAATCCAATATGGGTACGGTACCTCCCGCACCAAAAATTGACAGCAAAGAAGAACAGTACACCAAGCATTTTAATGCTAAAACATCCCATCGATGGTACGTTGTGCCACAATGGTACTGGAAGAGCGATCTTTGTGTCGCCACGCAGTGAATAAGAAGGCCGATACATGTACACAAAGATTCTCTCTCTCTTCCGCTTCCAAAGGTAAAATGTAAACGAGCTTTTTTGGCTCACTTTGGTAAGATAGATACAGCTTGCTGCGATACGTGTTTTAAAACCATGGTCTCCATAAATACGTTAATAGTGAAACCAAGTTAAGCCGGTCTTCGAATTTCGGCTGTCGACGAGACCCACATAACCGAATCTGCGTCTTGCAGAACAGTCCCGAGGTATGGCGGACGTTGCTCCTCCGCCCGTGAGCAACGGGCTCGTTTCCGCCTTCACGCTCGAAATGGACGACGAGGCCTCTGTCTCAGACGTGCGGCTGGCGGCGTCGCGGCGGGATCAGTTACGCCACTCGCTCAGCGACGTGACCGCCGCAAGGCTGCGGCGCTACCACCAGCAGTGCAACAAGCGGCTGGACGCCACGCTGCAGCTCTTCAGGGAGCGCCAAGAGCGTGAGCGCCGCTCTCGTCTACGGCTTAGTCGCTCGCCACTGAGTGTGTCGAGCCACGAGCTGCCAAGAGCTAGCCCTCCGGGTCGTCTCGCAGCCGTACAGACCCGGCAATGGAAATTGCTCCGCGAGAGCAGCGACATCCGCGTTTACCGCCTCAAGACGCAGCGGAAACGGACGTCCACCGTGCAGGCAATTGGTACTGTGCACGGCGCTCTCGAAGACGTCATGAACGGGCTGTACGCGGACTCGACGAGGACCGCGCGAGTCCTGCAGATGCTGTTAAGTCCGCGCTCGCTGGACGCGCGGGTGCTACAGGTAGACAAGAGCAGCACAGAAGCCAAGCCGTTCCAGTTCTCGGGTATTGTCTGGATGGCGCTTAAACTGCCTGGGCTCGGGTTCTGTCGACACCGGGACTTCCTGTGCTTCAAGAAAATGGATTTACTAAAGGATGAACTGGGAGAAGACATGGGTTACATGGTGCTCCAGTCGATCGATCCATTGGCAGACGAGATTGCAGTTTCGAGCTTTGACGCGCATGAACCGACCGGGGCCACGTGGCCTCCGTTAAGCCAAGGCCACACTCGAAACCGTAGTGCGAGTTCAGCTGGATTCGGATCAGGTCACTTTGTGCGCGGATTTCTTTCCTTAGCGATCGTATTCAAGCGTGTGGGGGACGACCGTGTCGCCATGTTCGCTCACGGCCAGTTTAATCCAAGTGGCCGTTTGCCGCCACTGCTGGGTGACAACTGCATCGCGAGGTGGCTGACGTCCATGGCCAACACGGTACAGAGTGGTCAAGCTAAGAACCTGTCGCTGCTGCTTGTGGGTCAAAAGCAAGCAATTCAGGACCATTCGAACACTCGACAACGATGCGGGGTATGTGCCCGAGCGCTGTTCTTCTGGGATGCGCCGCGGAGCTGCCGTGGCTGCTGGAAGCCGTGCTGTCGTACCTGTCGCGTGATTAAACCGATCTTCTGCGCTCATTACCACACGAATGGAGGAACTGCCGCTGCCGGAGTAACGTCGGGGCCATGCACAGAGACCTTCTGTCTTGAGTGTGTGTGCGCTGTGATCCCGGCGGGAGCTACGATTAACGCTCGATTACTCAAGCGGCTCGCCAAGAAGCGTAAACGTGCACCAGCAAGTTTCCGTCCGACGATTACAGCATCGACAATTACTGATGGCTCAATTGCGCAGCAGCAGCAGCTTCCGTCGATTACACCTGAGGCTTCAGAGCGTGCTGAACGACTCCTTGCAGCTGCAGAAATGTCTTCCATCTCTGTACTGTCGTCACGCGAGTCGGAAAAGCACCAGCAGCACCGATTAAGCCTAAATGCCCGTCCCAAGAAGCGAGCGTACGTGCAGCCGGAACTTACGGACCAGGAAGCTGACGAAGCTGACGAAGACACGTCTAGCACCATGCTGGAAGTGCTAGAGCATTACCAAATTCGCCGTGGTGGCGCTGCGTCCGTCGTCTCGGGAATGTCGTCGTCCAACGCAGGAACGTCGCTCCGATCGTTCACGTCCGCGGATTTGGCGTCGAGCTCGACCAATCAATTTGGGTCACTTCAACTCGGACGCTACCCTTCGGGACACAGCCTGCTGACCCATAACCAAAGTTTTACTCAACGAATTAACGTCCCGATTACGACGCGACAGCGCCAAGTGTCGATGGAACGCCGTGGATCGAAGACGTTTCAAGCCCAGAGCAGCTTCTGGCTCCCTCGCCAGTCTGCGCTAGTGAAGAAACCCAACGAGTCGACGCTGTTAGACGATGACTATTACCAGCATCTACTGCAAAACTACTTGCTCCATACCAATAGTAGTCGCAGTTTAGCGAGTGCGCTGTCGATCAGCAGCTACGGTGGCAAGTCGGTGACGCTGGTACCGCAGCCACCAGTCTCGCAGGAATCTAATGTGGTGTCCGAGCCGCAGTCGGAGCCTCCCAGTGACGCCCGAGCTGCGTCTTGCTGCTCGTCCCCCGGTCGTTCCTCGCCGGATATGGTCATTTACCGCCGGTTCAAATGAGCAAAAAATAGCTCTGTGGATAAAATTGTACACACCAATTGTTTAAACGCACTGAAGAAATGCCAATTAACCATTAAAATTCAGGTCAAATAAATATATGTTTGCCATACTCTAAAGTTCTGTTTCTTCTTCTGTGTTTACTTCATCGTGTTGCCCGGACATTCGGTTTCGTACTCTTGAGCCATGGTGGAGTCTTCCATTAGCGACGCCGTAAGCTTCGAGTCCCGGAATCCCGATCGTACTATTGATTCGTAACTCTTCCATTTCACTTGCACTTAAGACGTGGTTGGTGGAGCGCGTACGCTGGAGTCTTGACGTCGAGAGGCCTTTGCGAAGGCTCGAAAGCGTAATGGGAATAACTTTGGCATTGGCGTCGTGAGACTCAGCGAAGCGGTGGAGTTCCGCCTGCGTGGCCGTGATTTGGCCTCGCTGGATATGAGCCGACAGATCGACGCTGCCGTCATTGTCCACAAGACTCTTGATACGCGAGTCGTCTCCCTCAGAGCTTTGAGTCCGCAACCACGTGCTTAGAGTCTGCGAAATGTCAGCAAAAGAAGGTCGTTGCTCGGGGTCTGCGTCCCAACATTGGTGCATGAGCTGCTCGAGGCCCAGCGGTGCTGGCCTCGAGAACGTGGCTGGACGGAGCCCGTCGTTCGCTACCTGGAACGGCACTTGAAACGCGTTGAGGTTCTCGTACGGGTCCTTACGTTCCACGAGCTCCCAAAGAACAATTCCGTATGAATAAACGTCCGCTTTTTCGTCATACGGTTCGTGTCGAATGACCTCTGGAGCGGCCCAGAATGGCGTGCCGACCCACGTGTACGCCCCATATTGACGACTTCGGAAGCGAGAGAGACCAAAATCGGACACTTTGACGACGAGATTCTCGGAAAGCAAGCAGTTTTTCGACTTGAGGTCACGCTGCAAGACGTCACAGGCGTGGATATGTGCCATCCCCGAGGCAATGTCAAAGGCGCTCGTGACGATGAGCTGATGTGGGAAAAAGTTGGCAGCGTCTCGCAAATAGTCGTACAACGATCCGTTGGGCATGTATTCCATGACAAGGACGTAGCAGCTCTGTGTGAGACTTGCACCAAGCAACTTGACAATATTTGGGTGCTTAAGTGCGTGCATGACCCAAATTTCGCGTCGAAAGTTTTTCACGGCTTCTTCTAAGTTGTCCACGACACCTTCCCGTGGCATGAGCAACTTAACGCCAACTTTCGTGTCACGCCAGATTGCGGCGTAAACTTCACTCAATGGACCGGACGCTAACCGCTTGACCAGATTCACCTCACGAAGCTTGACTTCATACACAGAAGCCTGGTCACCGCCCACGTCAAACTGCACGCGTGAGCTGGCGCCGACGCTCACGCGTCGCTTGTCTCGTAGCCGCAAACTCGCTCTACGTTCGTTCTCCACACGGTCTTCAGGTGAGAGCTCGGCCATGCCATTTTTTGTCTCGTACGACGGTTCATTGAACAGAGCCTGCGAGTGGGCTCGAGTCGGACCTCGCTTCTTGAAGAGCACAAAGCGTCTCCGGAACGAATTGGAGCGTGTGGGTGCAGAGGACGTCGAGTCCGTCGAGTCTGTACGTCCTCCACTTCCCTTCTTGATCCCCTTTAGAGTGGAAACTCCAGTAGCTGCTAGAAACCCACGCGAGCTGCGTGCAACGGAGATTGAGACGGCCCGCACTTTGTCACTCATCTTCGTCTTTGGTGGGTTCATTGCGCTCTTGGAGCGTTGTCTGGCCATTTCGGAGAGCATTTGCTTGCTCGAATCTATCTTTTTCACGACTACGGAGCCAGCACGGACTAGGGCAGGCGGGTGAGCTTCATCAGAAGCGTCGTTTTCGGGAAATACAAGCGGCGGTAATGGCGACGAAGTGTTCTCGTTGCCCTCAGTCAATGGCGGCTGTGACGCTAAGTCCAGGTGGTACATACGCTGCGTCTGCAAGATGAAGGCTGCGCCCTGCTGCTGCGAGTTCTTGTGGCCTTGAATCCGCGCTTTGGTGGCATCTCGCTTGATGACCGCCATAGGAAGAGGCGACGTCTGTCCAGCGACCCGAATGCCACATTGACGTAGTAGGCGGCGCACACGCCACGCAACTCCGCGGCTCGCTCGATGTACTAAGGAATTATTCCGTGCGTCAGCCTCACTGCCGGTTCGTCCACGTCCACACAACCAGCAACAGCGCGAAGCGACCAGTAAGCCGCCTACTACCACCAATGTGCAGAAGCAGAGGACGAGCTCTAGCCAAGCGTCCACCAGCACGCACGAATTCCTGCCCGCGCAATAAGCGCGCGAGAACACCTCGAGCGTGCCCATGATGCTCGTCCGTCCGACTGGAGGGATATATTAAAAACACAGGAATTCTCGCAGATTGCTACATGTAGCTAAAAATGGTCTTGAAACCCTCATTTGGGTTCATGGCAGTCACTTGTTGTGGTAGAAGGCGATACAGTACAAGCTCAAGCCCTTGAACACGTCCGGTCGGTTCCAGGTACCCATTTGGCTGGCAGCAGGCTACGGTTACACTGTCAACCGTTTTGACTTCGTTTTTAGTATGAAGCAAGTTGAAGTTGCAAAGACGAGGCGGCTCAACATCACGGTATTGGAGCTTCGGGCAAAATAAAAAAGCTGCCACTAGCGTAGCTAAGAGTGTGGAGTGGAGGGGCGGCACGGCGGCCAAGCCGGCATCAATGGGAGCAGGGCTGTCGATTATTGCATTGTTACCGATTGTCAAGCACGATGTGGAATATATTATAGATGCATTGACTAACAGAGAATGAATTATCTAACTGTGGCGTACATAAAAATAAAGCATTTGTTCCTTCAGTTGCATTGCAAGCTACCTACCGCTTACGCAACGCTGTCCACGGTGCGCAAGTCCCAGTACTCGATGTTCTGGCGTAAAAAAAAACCTTAACATCTCCAGCGTGTACGACTTGAGAGAATGGCGCAGCTGGCCGAACGTCGTTTGAGCACATTAAAGAATCGCTCAACGACATTCGACAATGGCGGGAATATCGACAGCAAGCAGCAGCCGCTCCTCAAAGCGTCGACGCTTTTGGGAGGCTCAACGAATAATTGGTGGAGAGCGCTCTAACGAGGCCTCCGCTGCACGGGTCAATCGCTTGGATTGACCGCGCACAATCAAATTATTGGTTGAGCTATCTGTCGCCAGATAAATAATCAATATTAACATGGCTAGCGACAAAATAATTTATTGTTGCGTTACTATTGCAATAACTATTACATCGATGTATTTTTCGAGAGCCCTGAATGGGGGCCATTGCAAACCCAACGAATGCCCGTGCTCACACAGCCCGGTTGTCAAGTGTCAACTTAGGAATGTTTCGATGTCAAGTATGGCGCACTTGGTGCTCGGATACCAACTACACTTCAACATCGCTGGCCAACCGTTGCGCAATATGCTGAACCAAATGCCTCGAAGCGCGTTAACGCCCTTCATTTAAACAACCACACTTGTTATCTCCATATTGAGTCTAAAAGATCCACAGGAAACGCTTGCGCGGGAGCTGCTCCTTGAGCGTGATCTTGCGTTCCTCCAGGGCCGCGATCTCCTCGTCCGCTTCGTCGATGTCGCGTCCGGCGTACTTGGACTCCTCGAGCGCAGCCTGCTGGGCGCGGATCTCGTCGATCTGTAGCTGGAGCTCCTTCTTGGAGCCTGCAGGCTTCTTACTCTTCTTCTGCGCTGCCGCAGCGCTGCCCCACGTCACACGAGGAGCGGGAGGCCAAGCCTCCTGCGCAGTAGGTGCCGCCTGGTTGCTGTCGTCCTCCTCGTCTTCCCCTTCCTCCGTGAAGGTTACGGCCACCACACGGTCGTTCTCAGGCTGCGCTGACTGCTTAAGCGCGAGCGCCTCGATCTCGTCCTGACTGGCCGAGCCCGACATCTCAAGCCGCACCTTCTCGCCCGACCGCAACTCCGCTATCACCGTCACATCTACAATAGATAAAAAAAACATTGATAAATCGATCAATAATTATCCCTAAGAAAAAAAAAACTTTTTTTTGCAATGTACTCTCGTTGATCAGGTCTTCCGTGGACCCGATGGGCCCAATGTCCTCGCGCTTGGCAAGCTCCAACAGCGTCTCGTTCAGCGGGACGTACTCGTTAATGGCCTCGATGAGGTCCGGATACCGGTCGTTGAAGTAGCTGTAAAACTCGTCGTCTGTCTGCAGGTTGTACACGAACACGCCGCCGATGACACCGGGAACGCCCAGCATGATGGCCGTCGTGTACCAGAAGTAGCGCGCAAAGGGCGGACCCTTGGGCTTAGCAGCAGCAGCAGCAGTGGACGCAGCTGCAGACGAGAAGAGGCGAGGGGAGCCTCGCTGTAGCGAGCGCAGCAGTGACCGGACCAGTACCATCGTTGACGCAAAAAAATCCTCAATGACCACAGGGTTTTATTTAACATGATAAAAGTAATACTTAGGTATTGATTAAATATAATTATTTGATTGGTTGATAGGTTATTACTAATTTAGCCAATCCTGTGACTCAATCAAAGATGGACGAGCTAGAGGTGTCGGTGTCGTACGCCTCGGGCGCGTACGTGGCCGGATTCCTCATCCTGCTGGTGGGCGTGGTGTTGCCGATGATATACATGGTGTTGCAAAACAAGAAGGCTTTCAAGGCGGTACGACGAGACTGAAAAGCGCTGGTCAAGACGATGCAAGACGTCAAGAACGTGCATTTCTTGAGAAGATCGGCACCTTTTGGCACGGAAACAGTTCCTTCGGAGTGGATACGGCTTGCAATTACAAGAGAAAGAGGAAAAAAGCTGCAGCAAGTGCGGCGGTATTTGGATCAGCAAAGGGAGTGAACGGGATATGTTTCTTAAGGATACATTAACTGTATTTTTTTGCTGAGCCCGTGACCAGGATGGAAGACAAGATTTTTACCTCATTACGCCTCCTGGCCGCTGTGTAAACTTCTCGTGCCGGATTCGCTCTAAGTTCTGCTGTTGCTGCAACTCTGCCTTGACGTTCTGATACCGCTGTAAGAGTCTGAAGAGACAAATGTGTCAGTACATTTATATTGGAGCAAAGAGGTTAGGAACGCACCGTTCAAGGTCGACCTGGCGCTGCTTCTTCTGTTCCTCTCGACCGGATTGAATGCGTTTCTGAAGTGCGTCTAGGTCCTGCTTCTGTCGCTGCTTGAAGGTCACTTCGCGCTGAAACATTTCCTGCTGCTTGAGGTTGCGCCACTTGTCGAGCTCCCAAGCCTCAAGTGCGTCCGACTTGAGCTTGATCTTGTGAGCCTCGCCATAGCTGCGTACACAAGATTATGAGGACACAACTCTGGAGTAGAAGGAGATGGAGGGGGTGACATGTACTCTTTCTGCCGAGCAAGATGCTCTTCGATGCGCCGGAGATTGAGCAGGTCCTTGGAGAATTTTGGCTTGTGATGTTTCTCCAGCATTTTCTGCTGGAACTCGAGCAGCTCGGCCTTGTGTTTCTCGCGCATGTTGACCACAAGCTCCTCGACGTTGCGTTCGTACTCGTCCATCTTTCTGTCCCAGACCTGGTTAAACTGCTGGAACTCGAGCATATGGGCCTCTTCGACTCCCAGTCGCTCGGCGATCTGCCGTGACCGCATCGCCTCTCTCCGTCGGTTCTCTTCGTGCACTTTGAGCTCCTCGAGCCGGTTCTTGGCGATTTCCGCTTCAACATACTTGCCCTGCCGCTCGCAGTTCTTGCGGTGCTCCTCAAGGATCAGCAAGAAATCGTTCACCGCCGAGTCTTCCACATCTGTCATCTCTGTTGCTATCTGACTGCTCACTAATCTATCGCAAATACACGCACACCTCGCGCTTCGCTGCAAGTGCCTGTGTCTCTCGATTATAAATACAAGCCCTGAGCCGAAAATGGGCACAGGCACCACGCTAAGAATACCCATTTCCGCACTGCAGCAACTTACCGGTATTCGTTTCATTTCCTGATTTCTACAGGGATAATGGGAAGCTACTTACTAAATTCTCTTTTCATGATGGTAGCATTGTTTTCTATTACATTTTGTGTAGTGTTGTCGTTAGGTAGGACTCAATGTCGACTCTCTGCAACTGCAATGTCGAGACGAATTCATTGTCTAAGGCAGTTTCTTCTCCATGATGGCGTTACCCTCGGCGTCCTTGCCGTGGATCTCGATGTGCTGCACCTTGGGCATGCCCCACGACGTGGTGGAGTAGACGAAGACGCGTTCGAGTGAGCACCCGTCCTGGCCGTTAATGCAGCCGACGCCCACGGGCTTACCGTCCACGATGGTCAGGTAGATGACGCGGTCTTTGAGCGACGTGAGCGTCACCTCGTACTCGCCGGGGTGGCCTTCGCGCGGCTTGACGGTGGCGCCGTACGCCGTATTGCGCTCGATCATGTTGAGCTCCTCGCGCGGGGTGCCATCCTGCTCGAACATGATCCAGTACACGTCCAGCGGGTTCTCCGGGTCCAGCGTGCCGTCTTCGCGGACGTTGGCGGCGTACACGACAACATTCTTGTTCTTGTTGCGGTACACCACAAAGGCCACGTTCTTGTTGAACTTCTCAGCGATGAGCGGCACCGGGTTGTTCTCCACCTTGGAAAAGTCAAGCGACATAGTTACAATTGTGAAGAGGGAAGAAGAGAAGGTTCTTGTTGCGGCTTGCGAGGAAGACGGAGAATGAGCTGCGAGCACGTGGAAGGAGATTTCCTCCCGAGCTATGAACAGCCGTTACGTCAGTGTAAACATAGATCTCTTGGGTTTTGTATGCCCTCCATCTTCGTCTGATCGTCACTGACGTAACCCAGGCAACCTCATACCGGTATATGGATTGGTATCATTTCCCGACACCGGTTTTCACCACACATCTTACACACTATTTTACCAAACTTAAGCCGCACTTAACCTACTAAAAATGGCGGGATGCCGTCATTGTGCCATCTTTCGCGATGCTGTGGCCGCGCGAGGAGTTCCACGCTGCGTACGGGCAGATTAAGCACGACGCGCTGCAGTCAGGTGGAAGCTGCAGCGTGCTGATCCTCGTGGCACTCGATGTGGACGCGCTGTGCGCCGCTGAGATCCTCACGCGCCTGCTACGCGCCGACATGCTGAGCTACTCGCTGCTGGCCGTGCGCGGCTACGAGGACGTGCTCCAAGCGCGTGAGACGCGCATCCGCGGCGCTGACGGGGAGCTGCGCGGCGGAGGCGAGCTGCGCTCCGTCATTATGCTGAATTGCGGCGCCATTGTGGACGTGGCCAAGCTACTGGCGCTGCCATCTCATGTCAAATGTTACGTGCTGGACAGCCACCGGCCGATCCACCTGGCGAATATTTACGACGAGCACCAGCAAATTGTGATGTTTGACGATGGGGCGCTGACATTGGATGAATATCCGGCGTTTGGTCCGGATCTGGAGGTGGAAGACTTCGCAGAAGAAGAAGAAGAAGAAGAAGAAGAAGAGGAAGAAGAAGAAGAAGAGAGTGATGAAGAAGCTGAAGTGGAGTTTGATACGGAGGGTACTACTCAAGATACAGAGAACGATGAGAAGGAGGCAGAGAAGAGGAAGAGACAGGACGAGAAACATGCAGAGGACGATGAGAAAGACATGAAACAGAGTCACAAGAGGAGGAAAGAAGACAGAGATGACGGACAAGACAAGAAGCAGGAGGTTGTCGAGGATACAGACGAGCCCGTGGAGGAGACTGCCGTCATGACGAAGCGACGACGACGTGAAGAGATCTTGAAATACTACAGAGGCTCGTTTCATGGCGCCCCCGCCGCTACTGTAGCGTTTGAGATGGCTCAACAGGTGAACAATTCGCAGCGTGACTTGTTATGGTTTGCCATTATTGGACTCACGAAGCAGTTTATACTGGAAGAGATTGATGCGGATAATTACAACCTTATGGTCACAAGGTTTCAGGATGAAGTGCTGGCTATCGACGCGCCGACGCCATCAAGCGGACCAGGAGCTAATGGGGATGAAGATCGACACCCTGGCTATGATGATGGGAAGATCAGCTTTGAGGAGGAATACCGCTTCATGTGCTACCGCCACTGGTCGCTGTATGAGTCCATGTATTATTCGGACTACGTGGCTTCAAAGCTTGGCCTGTATCACGACCAAGCGCGACGTGTTGGTGCACGGAACGCTTCGAGTAACGAAGGTAATGGCGCTGGAGACACAGCGCTGCACGTGTTTCTAGCACGTATGGGCTTTTCACTACGGCAAAGTCAACAGAAGTTTTCGTACATGCCATTGGAGATGAAGCAGATGTTACGTGAGAAGACTCAAGAGATGGCACCGGAATTTGGTCTAGATGAGCTCTTTTACGGCTCTTTTAAGCGTACATTTGCCTTCCAGTACCAGTTGTGCGCAGCGGACGCGGTATTCGGCCTCCAAGCGCTTCTGGAGGCTCCTGAGAGTTACGTGGCCGTCGTTTTCGAGGCTGAGACGCAGCATCAACAGCAAAACGCCTTGACGAGCCTCTTTGCGTTGGATACGATCTTGTCTTCCCGTACCATTGAGAACAACGCTACGGACCAAAACAACAAGGAAAAAGATACCGAGGAAGCTTCTCCAGACGATTTCCGACAGCAGAATTTCATGTTGGCACACACTGCGCTGGCTTGTCAGTCGGTGGCGTCAAGCAAGCTCATGGAGAGTGGCATTAAGGTCGCTATGTCACTCAAGCAAGCGATTGTCCGCGTCGGTTTGTCCATTATGGAGCGCAAGCTGCTTATTCGTGTCAAACATTTCCGCTACGTGTGTTTGAATGTGCCTGAGCGGGAGCAGGAGCTCTTTGCGAGCGCTAATGTGCTCACCCAATTAGCTCTTTTCTTGCTTAATGTGCACCGTGCTAGCGGGAAATGGGGTGGCCATAACGCCGCAAAGAGGAAAATTGACGGCGATGATGGAGATACAGAGGAAGAGACACTTACGACAAACAAATCCATTGTGCCTCTGGTGCTTATCACGCGCAATCCAGCACAGAATTGTTTTCTAGTCGTTGGCCTAACGTGCCCGTCTACACCTGGCGAGATACACCGGAAGTACGTGAAGGTTTTGTTTTTAGATCTGGATTTTGTTTGTATTGACTCTTTTGTGTTGCTTTTATTGTTTTGTAGCACGTTGGGAACGGCATTTAAACTGGCGGCAAGTGAGACTGGTGCGAACTTCCGACAGGATGGTTTTACGAGTGCTGTGATGGAGATTCAAATGGATGAGATCCAGTACTTCGTCGAGCAGCTACACAACGTGCTGGATGCATAAGATTCTGCGAGCCCACGAAGAGAGACAATAGAATGATCGTTGTTTGCATTGATGTGGTATGTTTTTTTTTTTACTTTATTTCTAGTTCTAGATGGTGTTTTATCGGATATTTACTTTATTTCTAGCTCGTTTTGGTGGTTTTACCGAATAGCGCGGAAAGAGTGCGTGCTGTGCAGTATTTTCGGTCTGGAGATGTCTTTTGTGTCTCCTGCAATGCCGACTCCACGCCGCTGCTTGTGGATCTCTCCGCGAATAAGTGGCACGAAACATACTGACTGGAGTTTGCGGTGAGTGAAGCTGGAACCACAACGAGTGACACTGACGAGAGCTTGTCCTCCACACGGGTCATCCACAGGAATCACAAGTTGTCCACCATCGGCTAACTGGTCCAGCAACGTCTGTGGCGGAGACGAGACGGCTGCACCAACGAAGATAAAGTGGAACGGAGCTTCGACTGGTAGTCCGTGCCAGCCATTGTAGCAGTGCAATGAGAGCACGCCAGTGTTTACGAGGTCGGGGACGGCGTTGAACACGTTTTTTCGAGCAGATTGAGCTAATACCGGGAGCAATTCCAGCCCAAACACGCGACCTCCAGCTTCTTTTACGAGACAGGCAAGCGCTGCAGTCAAATAGCCCGACCCGGCCCCCACATCGAGTACACGCGGCTTGAATTTCCCCGCTAAAGTTGCTCGAGCCAGCTCTAGTATTTGAGCGTGCTGTACAGTGGAAGACATATTTGTTATCAATGATGTGTTTCGAAAAATGAAGAGAATACTAGACAAGGCAGCATACCGTATGTGGGGCCGAGATGGTCTGGTTAAAACCGATGGGACACGGTGAGTCCTGATATGCTTCTTCTTGAAGAGGTTGAGGGACGAACAGAACGCGGTCGGTGCGCTTCATGGCATCGAATACGGCAGCGGAGCGTACGATACCAGCTTTGTGCAGGTTCTTTACTAATCCTTCGTTACTGGACGAGCTGCACGGCCAGAGCGGCAGTATGGGCATCATTACTCCTCTTACTCTCTGGTGATGAGTGTACCAGGAGTTTCACAGCTTTACTGTTGTGGGAGGAAGCGCGCAGCTTTGGCTCGTTGTGTGTTCAAGAATGGGCTTGCGACTACAGTATTCCAAGATAAAAAAAACTCGTTCGACATGCGACGAAGTTTTGGCTTCGAATCTGGCCGGTCTCTCTCTCCTCCTCCTATAAATACGAGGACGATTAAAATATAACTAGATGTCCACCAAACTTGTTGGAAAGGGGCTGTCCATAATGTGCAGAGCGCATCAAGAACTCGCCCCCATCCCATATGAAGAGCGTCTAGGGTGTCTAGCGGCACGGGCCTTCTAGAGTACCAGAATGCGAGTGTGATGAATCCGAAGAGCCATGCTCTCACGATCCATTAACCAGAGTTGCCAGCGACGGAGCTTCTCAATCTGTAAACCTGGTGATCAAGGAGTACAGTACAACATTTAGTACTCGAACATTTACAACATGAATGAGACTGCTCTGTTCATTGTTCACAATCGTAACACGAGAATCGAATTCCGTGTGGCCAAGGACGTCAACGTGAAGTCGTTCGTCTTCGCGAAGGGGTCAAGATTCAATACCACATCTCTTTAATAGTGCCCCACGGGGCAGTATCGCATGTTTTACAGTATAATATTACGTTATATATATATTCATACATGTCCTTATAATCACCATCCTTACGACCTTACCCCAGCCTAGCCCCACGAATAATGGCGAATCCTCCAGCGTACAGCCTTGCTAACCCTATATACTTCTTATCTCAGATGGAGGGGTATCTAATGACGTTTTGAGCTAAGAACGCTCATAGTAGAAACCAAGTGCGAAGCAAAACCTTATCTGTAAATATCTTTAAAGTCATACCCACCCGTGACATCACGGCCGATCGCAGGTCCCAGGTCCTCTCATTAGCGACTCGTCCTAACCTCTGTCCAGCTTTGAGAAACGAAATCAAGGCAAAGATTGGTGTTCGCAAAGAAAAGCGAGGGACGCCAAAAACTCGTCTACCGAACTCACAGTAATGGGGCTTCGCCCAACTGTGTAGAAGTGCGTTTTTCTCCTAAGAAATGGGCTCAAGAGAAGCTTATGGGAGGATAAACCCGCTGATGTCCAAGAACAAGACGTATAGTTGACGCGTTTAAATTGAAGTTGTGGTCGATTTCTTTTGTGATCTTAGGTAAGCTCATACAGCAAAGCAATTCAAACAAAGGTAAAGACTTTCTGGTACTACGGTACTACCAACAACTTCAACGTAGACTCTCAGCTCAATTTGCGTTCACGTTCCCGGACAAGTGGCACGTAGCAGACGCCAAACAGACGACGCTGAGCGTACGTGTTGCCATGTCTCGTAATTTCCACAAACACTTGACCACCTCGAGCTTCGTCCAGTGGCAACACGAGGCGACCGCCATCCGCTAATTGATCCATCAGAGCTTGAGGTGGTACTTCGGCTGCTGCACCCACGTGAATGTAGTGGAACGGAGCTTCGTTTGGTAGTCCGTCCCACCCATTATGACAACGTACCGACACGATCCCTCGCTCCACCAAGTCGCCGTCAGCCATCTGGATGTTCTTCTTGGCAAATTGTACCAGTCCAGGCACAATCTCGAGGCCAAACACGCGGCCATCTCGATCTTCGACCATCCGACCCAGACACGCCGTCAGATATCCTGAGCCTGAGCCTACGTCAAGAATCCGCGGGTTACGCACATCCTTGATCGCTGCGTAACCCAGTTCCATCGCATGGCCATGCATATGTGGAGCTGAGATGGTCTGGTGGTAACCAATGGGATGGGGTACGTCTTGATACGCCTGTAACTCTCCTACGTGTCCTCCATCCGGAGTCTCAATCTGTGCCAGATAGTTGGCACGATCTGTCTTCATCATGGCGTTGAATACAGCGTCGGTACTGATGACGCCGGTACGTTTCAAGTTCTTGACTAACCCTTCATTACTCGATGAATTACACGGCCAAAACGACATCTCGGGCGACAGTGTACGGGATGATAGACGGCGTGCAATTGATTGCGTGTTGAGGCGCGACGTCCTGGCAAACGTGGTGCAATGTCTTCAAAGAAGCTTCTCGGGGGGTCCCAGGCGAAAACGTAAATGAAACAAAACACACCACGAAGGCTCTATCCGGCAGTTGGACAGTAAATTTCTCAGCCATCATCGCCCGTCCCAAGCGGGGACATGACCTTGGACTCAGCTGCAGTTTGGCGAATACAGCCGAAAGCTTACGAGATCATGAGGCTGGGATATCAACGGACTTGCAGCTGCATAGAGAGACACCAAACACAAGCGTTCAGTCCCAATGATATCCAAGAGCTGGTCGCACTTACAGTGGCTGACTATGTCGCGTTGATCTCATCCAGGAAAAACTGAAACAGATTTACAAGCTGTTTGGCGGTTGGTCGTCGTTTCGGGTCGCTTTGCAGACAGTCTTCAATGGCTTCAGAGAGTTTATCGACGATAGCACTTGATGATGATAACGAAAGGGTTAATGAAGCAGCAGATGACGTCGGAGTGGTGCCAAAACTGCTCTCATCTGCTTCTCCGTCCGTACTGCCAACGTTCGCGAGCATACGTAGCTTACTCATAAAATGATGCATCGCAGCATTGTGCTCCTTGTTCTTCTGAACAGCACTCGCAGTTCTAGGCAGAACTCCTGTTTCTTTACCGGGTGTCGAGATCTTGGCTTCGTCGTCATGACTGTCGATAGTAAGACGTAGTTTTTTCGTTCGATTCCTCGCCTCAGACTCGTCAGTAGGTCTGTCGTTCTGGAAGAAAATGTATGAGTGAAACCAAAGCTCTAGAAGGAGGATCCCCACGCTGTAAATATCGGCGTGAAGGTGTCTCGAGTTGTGATGTAGCACTTCTGGAGCTAGTAATGGCAGCACTGGACCTGCTTCTCGTTGAGAGTTTCTTCTCTCCGGCTGAAGGAAACGAACGCCTTCCATGTTCACTCCGTCTTCTGAATCCGAGTCCGAGTTCTGCGTTGCGATACTTTCAACAAGCAAGACACGCGTTGCATGGTGCGTGTCATCGCGGCTGTGATGACGAGCGTCTCCAAGTTTGCACCGAAACATGTCCGTCACCATGACATTTCGACTTCGCAGATCGCTGTGGGATACGCCCTTCTGATGCATGTAGACGAGTGCTTTACAAATATCCAGAGCCATTTGAAATCGTGTGACAAGTGAAGTCTTCGACATGCCATACGCTACAGCTTGTGACGAATTGATGGCGCTGTCTTCGACGGATCCTGATAAATTCACTACTGGTGCTGTAGATGACGTCGACAGGCGGGAGATTGATGAATTGTTTCTGTTCCGGCGGTCTAGACCGTCAATTTCGAGCACTGCTGCTAAATCACCGCCTTTCACGTATTCAGAAATGACACACAAGTGTTCAGGATCTGACCACATCGTCCCGAGACACGTCACGATGTTAACGTGATGCAGCGAGCTCAGCAGCTCCACATCTTTGATCGTGTCAGCAAGTTCTTTGACTTCAAATCGCAGTGTCATCATCCGCTTCACGACCACTTGCGTGCCGCAATAATCTCCAAGAAAGACCTCACCGTGATAACTGCGACTGAGAATACGGTGCATGTGGAATGTTTCCCACTCGACGTCATTCCACTCACGTGTCGCCTCTTGTTCATGTGGAGGAAGCGCTTGCCAACGCTTGTCTTTCCGTATTTGGAAATAATCCCGCAGAGTGCTCAGAACCAGGTCTTTGGTCTCTTCTGGGAGGTCATAAATCCGGAAAGGCATTTCACCGCGTCCAGAAGCTTCATCTTCATCAATCTCATCGTCAAGCAGCGAGTCACTTGGACTAGTAGGCTCAGCCAGTTGATGCATCATGAGTCCCATGCGCCAGTCATTCATAGCTTCTTGTTCCTTGATGTCCATTTTCCGTGTCCGCTGGGAGCTCTTTGTGATCATATAGAGGAACAATTTGCTGCTGAAAATGATCCCTGGAATCGCGACACCCATCGACAGTGTAAGCCAGCACAGAATATTGCACTCAAAGTCTTTGCACATGGTGCGATCGGGTTCCAAATCGGACGAGTACGGACAGTACAGACAGACTGTGGCTCCATCTTCTTCTGAATACGCACGAGATGACACTTCACGACACGCGACACAGCTTCCTGTTGAATTGTCGTGGAAAGTGCCTGCAACGCACTGAATACAACCGTGGAGATTTACACGGTCAGCAGAGCTTGAACCTGAAGAGAGAGAGAGTTCTTCAAAGACACTGCCATTTGGACAGTCACTGCGCAGATCCACGTCGGAAGACCACCCAATCCCGGGATTGTTTAGTAAAGTGCTGTAGAAATAACGAAAAGTTAGCATTTAGAATACAACGACCACGCAAAAAAATACTGTATAAATCATCTTCGTACACGTTATTGAGCAGCTTTTTCACCAATGCGATGAAATTCGTACTAGGAATTGAAGTGATGAGGTTGGAGTCAAAATTCCTATCAAGTTTACGTGCGTCAGTATCGATTAGCCAACAATTTTGCGACAGTGCCGTACATGAATTCAATAGTTGACATGATCGGGTCAAAAGCAGCGGCACTGAAGTTAACGACGCGGTTATTACTTAAGTCCCTGCACAAATATTAGATTAGTTAGCCTCATCCCGTAAATAATCTGTAACAAAACAAAAAAACACCCAAGTAAACTTACAACGTCACGAGTCCGGTGTATGGAGCGAGCGCATCATTCGTTGAGATCGACCACAAGTAATTACGACTTAGATTCCTATAACATGTGTACAGTGGCATCATTAGTACAAGTAAAGAGCAAGAGCACCGCTTAATGACAATAGTACGTACAGATAGACTAGACGAGATGCCTTAAGGTCATCAGGGAAGTCGGGCATGAGGTCCATCAGATTACACTGGAGCTCTAAGCGTTCCAGATTCGACGGGACAGACGATAATGTTAGCCGGTGAATGTTATTGTCATCCAGCCTGAGTTTTTCGAGTCCGTCTACATCTGCAAAAGCATCTGGATCAATTACTGAGATGACGTTGTCACTCAAATTCCTGATCAAAAGAAGAGTTTTGAAATATTTCGTCAGACTCGTCATGTTTTAAATCCATGTCTGTGTTAGGAAGGCACCAACATTTAATGCAGTTTCACGTACAATGTTCTCAGCGCCGACATCCCCGCAAACGCTTTGGAATTGAGAGTGAAAATGGCGTTGGATGCTAGACGCAGCTCATGGATCTCAGTGGCATCAGCAAAGGCACGTTCATCGATCTCTACCAATGCATTGTAGTCGAAGGAGCTGCACACACACACGTTTAAAACAAACACGTAAGAAACATGCAAAAATGCTACCCACAGCACACCTTGCAGTCTTCCTACATGTAGCCTTCGGCGACAGCGGTCCGAATGCCAGGCGGTACTTCCAAAATACCGTTATGTGAGAAATCCAGAGCTTTCCAGGACGAAGATGCTGTGAAGAGTGCACTTGGAACGACCTGCAGCTCGTTGTAGCTCAAATCTAGCGTGTGCAACGCCGTTAAGCTTGTCAGCGCTTGCGGCTCGACTATACGAAGAGCGCTGTGGTTGAACGACATGGTGTATAGCAGTGGACAGTTGCTCGCAAGGCCGTTTGGCAGTACAGTGACGTTTGTGTTCGTGCATCTGCAATGATGACAACCGTACAGATAAGAAATTACCCACACATCACCGCAACAACTACAAAACACTAAATAATAATGTACACAATGCTCTGGAGATGTGGCATATCAACGAAGGACTCGGCTTCTAACTGTGTCAACGGGTTGTTCGAGACATCTCTGCATATAGCGGCAACGTTAACGTGAGCCAGGCTCCATGTGGTACAGTGTAATGACTCTCAAAGCAGCATTTTACGCACATGATAATGACGTTTGTAGCCGCTCGGAAGAATGAGGCGGGGATGCTCGGCAGCGAGTTGTTTTGCAGCAACAGAGTCGGCTCTTGAGCTAGAGTAGAGGCTGACACTGTCGTGACGAGAGTATCACCACTGTAAAATGCGAAGCTGCTGCCACTCGCCGTGATGTTCGTTAACTTCTGGGCAGAGAGCTCCAAGCTGCGTTAAAATAGATATTGCAGCGGCATTACGAAGCCAAATGCGGTGAATTAGGTAGCTGTAGAGAGCTGAGATAGCGTAGAATAGGATGTAATTAATTCGCGTACCATTCGAGGCTCTGCATCGCCGCAGCGAGCGCCAGAAGCTGGAGCGCGCGCTCATAAAGACGCCTCATAGTCAAGTCGGCGTTAGTTTTTTTCGAACTGAGCATCAAGCGCATAAATGTAAATAGTTCTTCATTAATAATAAAACTAGACTTGAAGTTGAATTGTTCTGGTGTACACCACACCATTCATATGATGAGCTTGCGTCGACCACCCTGATACCTCTACGGCACTCGCCATGTTCCTTCAGCCGCGGCAGACGCAGACCGAGCTCCACGGCTACTCGGTACGACCAATGCGACGTCTACATAACATGCAATTGGTGTGCTTAAACCGACGCTAAATTCCGACTTAAATCGCTGCTAATTAGGTGGAGTTTAGCCCGTTCGTGGACAACTTAGTGGCTGTCGGCACGGCGCAATACTTCGGCATCGTGGGCAACGGCCGTCAGCATGTGTACGAGATGCTCCCAGCGGGAGGTTTAGCTCCGGTGAGTGACGGGGAGGGTTATGGTTAAACATGAGGGAGATATGCTAACGTTTGGTGGTTGAATCTGACCAGATCCGAGCTTTTGACACGCCCCAAGGCGTATACGACTGCGCGTGGAGCGAGAACCATGGACAGCAGCTTGTGAGCTCATGCGCCGACGGGTCCGTGAAGCTCTGGCACCTGCAGACACGCGACCAGTTCCCGATCCAGAACTATCATGAGCACAAGCAGGAGGTCTCGGGGGTGAACTGGAATTTGGTGGCGAAAGACTCGTTTGCATCGGCGTCGTGGGACGGCACTGTCAAGATCTGGAAGCCCGAGGTGCCACACTCGGTTCTGACACTTGCAGAGCACTCAAGCGCTGTGTATAACGCTGTGTGGAACACGCAGAACAACTCACTGGTCGCGTCGTGCTCGGGCGATGGTACGGTGAAGATCTGGGACCTCAACAGTGCACGGTCTGTTACGACCATCACTGCACATGGCAATGAAGTGCTTGCATTAGACTGGAACAAGTACAATCAGTTTGAAGTCGTGTCCGGATCGGCCGATTGTACCATCAAAATCTGGGTACGTTTTCTTTGGGTCTTTGCACTCCACTCAGAGCTAACATTGTAGGAATTGTATTGCTGCAGGATATCCGAAACCCGGTACACGAAGTGCGGATGCTTGTGGGCCACAGCTACGCCGTCAAGAGGATCAAGTGTTCGCCACACGATCCTGACGTGATCGCGTCGACGTCGTACGACATGTCGGTCGGCGTTTGGAACACGAAATCGCCCTATCCGCGACTTCAGAACGCACAGCACCACAGCGAATTCGTGTTTGGCTTCGACTTCAGTCTCTTTGTGGATGGTTTCGTGGTCTCGTGCTCCTGGGACCGACAGGTGGCCGTGTGGAACTATTTCGGCGGGCCGCCGCCATCGCCGCCGCGTTAAGTTCGTAGCCTGCCAGTCGTTAAGTTCGCATAATCTTTGAGCACTTTTACTTACTATCAGACTCGTACTGAAGAGATGGAAGCGCCCAAGAAGACGGGCTTCTGGACACAACACGTGGACCCAAAGAGCGGGGTGAGCCCTTGTATTGCCTTTAAAGACGTCTAACGACGCGCTAGTCGTGGTAATTCTGCTATCGCGTGCTAATTCAACGCGTAATCCTTCCTCAAACCTCGATTATGAATGACAGCGGACGTACTTTTTTAATATGGCGCTGGGACGGAGCTACTGGGAGCTACCGTCGGAGTTGCAGGCTCAGGTGATGAAGCCGACGCTCGATGCGTTACGGGAGTGGGACCCAGAGGCAGCGGAGCGCAGATACGGTGCTGCGAACCAACAAACGAGTGGAGAAGACGACGAGATCCGTCGGAAGCGCGAGGAGGCACTGGCCAAGTCCCGAACCGAAGCTGCAGAAGCTCCAGCTGCGTCGACGAAACTCTCTTTAGAGGAGAGGATGGCTCTTGCGGCACAAAAGAGGAAGGCGGCGGGGCTGCAGAGCAGTGCTGGCGGGAATCGACTGCCGAATTCCTCTACTTCCAACGAGTACTTGGAGCTTGTGCGTCAACTACAGCAGAACGATGATAGCGAGGAAGGGCCAAGTGGCAAGTGGCTCGTGAGGTAGGAAGAGCTAAGACCGAAAAAAAAAAAAACATAAGCAAATGAAACCAATACTTTATTCGTGAGCGATCGTCATGATGCTTAGCCGCTCGCATCTCTTTCCAGTTCTTGACCCAAGTCAGGAAATCCTCATCGCCTGCCGCTTCTACAATGCAAACACACGTGCAACGTATTAGCTTCGGATGCCATGATCATAGAAGGTATTACAACTCAAGAAGCATCACCGCACCCGCTTGTAGGCTTGGTATCGGTCCTGGAACGAGATGGATTTTTCGTCGTGTGCCGGCGGCTTGTTGGGCTTCAAGTCGAAGAGCTCCTGGATGAACGGCATCTTGGCCAGCACGCACTTCCACACCACAAGCCAGCTGATGGTCAGCGTGAACAGCACGATGCACACCGCCCCGGACACGTACGCGCCCGTCACCACCAGCTCCTCCAGCCCCATGACACTTCCAAGTCGGCGAGTTTCAATACTAAAGTACTAACTAGGACTTCTTCGCCAAATGCGAACTTAATTCCACTAAGTTCGCATTTAAGTGACAAATTGACGAGCGTCGTAATAATGTTCTCACCCCCCTGTGCTTCGTCAACATGAGCGTAGAGTAACATGCGAACGCTGTAAGTATTAAAATGATGTCTTTCTATTTATTGTAAGGGCGGCTTAACTTGGTCCCCGAACAAAAAAGCCAAAAATTGAAGATGGAAAAGTGAAGATGGAGCTGCTCTGACTGCTGAAGTCCCAGCAGAACCTTCGTTCATAGAGTGATCGAGCAGTGGTCGCCCCTCTCGCCCGTGTTCTCAGTCTTGTAGACACTGCACTTCACGAAATGAGCTGTCTATGAGATCATTGCGTGTGCTTGACTTGATGCCTAGCTTGGCATAACGACTTCAAAACAGTAAGCGACGTCGGGATTGTGCGCGCAGGCCTCCCGACCTTGTTCTAGAATACTGCGCCGTCCTTCGACATCCCCGCTGAAGCATGCGTGCGCATGTGGGCCGTGTACGTTCCATCTTGATATTTCCTCGAGGTTCCTCCTTCTCTTCCATGTGGCGCTTCTTGCTCTGCATCCCTTGGAGCTGCCCGTGCGCTAGTGCGTGCTGTTGCTCCCGCTCCAGCTCCCGCTTAGTCTTTCTGAACACGAGTGGCTTGGCCAATGGTTTGGTTATTGGCGCAGCGTGTGGAGCCCCTTGGATCTCAATCGGTCGTCGTCTTGGGTTTCGCACACGCGGCATCTCGGCGATGAGCCGAGCGACGTTGTCCTGGTGTTCCATCGTCATCAGTGTGCTGTGCAGCGCCCGGCTGTGCAACAGCAATCCCATCATGGAGTTCCACGACCTCCGCGGCGCCACCTTCGACTGCAACCGCGCTGTCATATCCACTGTCAGCGGCGAACAAGTTAGCGCAGTCAACGAGGTGTCAATGGCATTGCCAAGTTACGGTACCTGTTCTATGTTGCTTTAATATATCTAGCTGCGAGTGGACTGGTGTACACAGGCAGCAGGCGACAGCGGAGAGGACTCGTGACTCCTAGAGGGAAGTTTACACTCTGCAGGGTGTCAAGTTGACACACCATTGATCTTTTCGATGTTGTTCGGATGTTTGAATTCAAATTGAACCGCAAACTTCAGAATATGTGTTTTGTACACAACTTTACGAACTTAACGCGTATTTAGGGCCGCCCGCCCTTCATTACATCCACGATACTGAACGCGAGATAGTATTTTACTAAGGGACTAGCGACAACGATGGAGGCTTTACAGGACAAGAAGGTGGAGTTCTTCTCCATGGAGAACATGAAGAATAACGAGAAGGCCGTCGAATACGTGCACACGTCCATGTGCGTCATCGCCGGCTGCATCGCGGGCATCACGGGCATGACGGGTCTGCAGGGCTTCGCTTTTCTGGCGGCCGCCTACGTGTTCACGGCGATCGCCATCTGGGTCGTCAAGCTCGGCATGGACGTCAAAGTCTACTTCAACACGAGCGTCCTCAGCTTCATCTTTGCTGGAGTCATGTCCCAGGCCCTGTCCTTCATCCTTTTCTGGACGCTCTCCTACGGACTCGTGCATATTTATTGACCGACCCCAAAGCAGACAATCACGGCAAGATAGCCAAGCTACATACACACAGGATCATTGCAGATTGAAGTGCGAGAACTCAGGAAAGTAAGGAGCAAGCGAAGGGCAAGGGTCGAGGCAGATGTTGTGGCACAGTCTCCTGCTGACAGGATGTACTAGAAAACCGAGCTGATAATTTCATCCTACACGTCGCGCTTTGAGTGCAATAAATTGCTGGTGTGGTGACCTGTTATAAGGCTTGTGTGGTGTCGACAAAGAAAAAGTGGACAGACTCTGCTGGTTCCGGGCTATATTGAATACTGCAGCTGGTCGCTGAAGCTTCTACTTGTGCTGGGCCTCCTGCATCTTTTGCTGCATGATCATGAGCACGGCCTCAAGCATGTTACGCTTGCCCTCGATTACAGTCTTGAGCTGCTCCGTGTTACTCTGCAGGAACTCAACCTTCCGGTCCATAAACTGCTCGGCCTTGTCCACCGACTGCTCCACGAAGTAGCCGGTGCCCACATCCACTAGCACTTCCTCCTTACTAGCTAACTTGCCGGGCACGAACATGGACGCCGTGAGGGGCACCAGCACATCCTTGTTCAGGTCAGCAGCCGCCATGCTCTTGAGCGCCTCCTTGGACTCAGTGAACCGCGACTGGGCCTCGCGGAGGCCGCCGAACGACGCCGTGAGCTGCTGCAACTCCTTCTCTAGCTGGCCCTTGAGCGCGTTCAGCTGCTCCAGCGACAGGTCCACGAGGTTCACCTCGCTCTGCGCATCTGCCATGGTCGACTTGATCTCGAAATGCGTCGCCCACCAACGACCGAGTATCCTGAAACGCCGTTTCTACCAATCATCACGTGTTATATCAAAGCACTTGCAGTATTTTGACCAATTAAACAGCTAGTTCGACTCGCTGCCGTCCTCGTCAGCGCCTAAGAAGCTCCAGAGCTTCATGGCCACCTCGGCTGCTCGTTCACGTCGCTGTTCATCCGTGAGGGACTGGCCTTGGTCTCGAACGTCCCGCACTTCCGAGATCAACGCGCTGAATTGAGCCATATCGACGTCGTCGTCCTCACCAGCTTCACCACCTGTATCTGCACAAACCGTCGCGTCACCTGCGATCTCCAGCGCCTGTAGCAATGCCTGAAGCCTAGAATCATCCGCGTTTCCGTCTTCTGTAGTATCTTTCTCCTTCTCTTCCACTTGGTTGTCCGTCTTCTCTGTCGACTTCTTCAAAGTCTCCTGTTTAAGCGGATTCATCTCGATGGACCTCCACATGTTGCAGTGTAGCGCTTCCAGCACCCGCTCAACACCATGCTTCTCGTCAATGACAGTATCATCGCTAGGAACGTTCTGCCTCGCGTCTAAATCCACGAACTCGAAGCCGTTGTCCTGGCACCAGCCTTCCATCTTCTCGACGCTCTCGCTTGTGGCTGACGACGTGCTCGCCACCAACAGACACACGTCGTATGGCAGCGTGTCCACGATGCGTTTGGCAAAGCGGTTCACGTGCAGGAAGCTCTCGCGCTGGCCAGCGTCCACCACACACATGAGTGCCTCGTACTCGTGCAGCTCATGCTGCAGCGCAGGCTCCGGCGCGTTGTCCAGCACCTGATGCAAGTGCACCTCCACGGGCGCTCGGTAGTATTTGGTCCGCATGTTCAGCACCGTCACATCCGACTCGGTGGTATTGGCATCTGAGTCGCCGCAGAGATCTCGAAGCTTGGAGATCACAGCCAACTTGCTGTCCTGATCGGGGCCCAGCACTAACAGCCGAGAGATTTCCATCGCCATCGGGCCCAATACTTCGTGCCTTTTGGTTCAGATTTCAAAACGTGATTCAAAGTTCATGATACTCATGTTAAGTGCGGATTTAGTACTGTAACTGGTCAATCTAGTGCCACTTCAATGCATCGAGATATCCAGCAACGTGGTGATCCCCGCAAAGGGTGCAATAACATGAGCAGCTGGGTGTCGTACAAATGTCGTGCTCGCCCAGAACGAGGCGGAGGTGGGACAATATGGGCTGCGAGGTCTATCATACGTTGCCACCGCAGACACGCACATCAGCACTACGACACGATTTTTCGCATGGCAAAGGATCCTGCGTCGGAGATCCCACTCACGGACGAGGCGCGGGCGAACTGCCTGGCCTGCTCCCAGAGGAATCGGACAAAGAACAAGCAGTCGCGCAAGGACGCCGGAAGCAACTCGCCCCACGCTGTTATCGGAGGTGTCTGTTGCCCCGACCCGCAGGAGATTGGCACGGGAAAAGGTACATGCTCAACTTCGTAAACACAGTACCGCCTACTGCAGGGCGTTCTTGAAGAAGCCCAATTTTGAACGTCGCCGCTCAGAAGTTCAAAGTGGGTCTCCTTTGAACGACAGCTCAACTGCCGCATCCACGGGCTAAGGACGGCTGCGGGAAGTACCCAAACGCTGGACCTGTTCTGCAAGGAGACGGGAATTGCCTGACAGGTCAGCGAGTCGCACAAGCAAGCAAGCAAAAACTGGATGGAATGGATATATCGCACGATCAGGAACATGGTGCAAAGCATGATGTTTGTTTGCGGGTTACCACTGACGTGCTGGGGCGATGCGGCGGAGTATGCATCTTGAACAGGAGCTCGAGCAACGCGAACCCGAGAAGGAAGTCGCCGTTGCAGATGCTCACGAAGGGCACGCCCGACCTGAGCGACATCGTGGTCTTTGGTTCGACATGCATGGTGAGCAGCGCCGCGACGAACAAGTCTCTGGGACATGCATGATGAACAGCGACGCGACGAACAACGCTGGGCGAGTGAGGCAAGAAGGGCCTGATCTTCGGGAAGAGGGACGAAATGAAGGGATGTCCGGTGTATATCCGGAAGGACAAGATAGTAGTGGTCGCGCAGCACGCCTGTAATGTGGAGACTCTCACGAACGAGCAGAATGCGCAGTTACTCCGCGCGAATCTCGCCGATCCGGCCGAGCCGGGACAGAGACGTCGTAGGGCACAGGCATTCGGGAAGACTCGGCAATGGAACGGCTCCGAAGGTGAAGCGGAGAGTCGCGACCGTAGGAGCAACTTGACGAGAGAGAAGCGCCACACACGGCCGGGGTCATGCAAAACTGCTAGGCAGCGCGACAGAACAAGGATTAAGACGTTGTTGGTCAAGCCCGTGACGTGGTGAACAGCATGTGTGAGGCGGTGTCGGGGCGGCTACGCACTTGCAGCGCGGCGGAGGAAACAGGTAGGCTTGGACTCGTGGGGAGCGACGCACGTTTTGGAATGATTAAATTTGTTTGTTTTTATTTTGCTGGCTACGACGTGTAAACATGCGTTCCCGTATTGGGTAAGCTTCTTTTTTCTTTTTTGTATACTTAACCTAAATGTAAGCTACGTTTCTTTTTTCCTAAATTGTTCTGTACAGGTACACATCAGGTGCGTACCTTCGGCGGCTGGCTGCCATGCGCGTCCTGGCCGGCCAAGGCAGCTCGCACAGGGTGGCTTGCTACATTGGCCGCTGGCGTGCTCGGTCAGCACGCCCGTGAGGGTGATGACCTAGGCGTGCTGACCGGCACGCGGTGCTTGCCTTACAGGCGGTCACTAGGAACTACGGGCAGGCCATGCGGAGCGGGTTCAAAGACACTTGGGTCGTTGCGATGGCCGAGGAACTCGAGGCGCTCGATTAGAACGTAGTGTGGGTGGTCGTGGTACCGCTTCGTGACAGCCACATGTTGCACAGGAGTGGGTCTTAACACCAAGTCGGACGCCGTTGACAGCACCGAGCGATTTATGGTCCGGTTCGTGACGTGCGAGAACGAACAGTTGTTCGACATCGACTACGGACTCACGTATGGTGAGGTGATGGAAATGAGCACCGTAAAGGTGGCTCTTGTGTTCGCACGCCGCTAGGGCGTACCGGCGAGGTATGGGGACATCCCCACCGCGTACGTCAAGGCTGAGAAGATGGGCTTTCCTTCAGTCCATGGTTATGGAATGTTTGCGCGCGAGGCTATCTCGGCGGGTGATTTCGTGTACGAGACACTGGCGCCATGTTGTCGCAAGACGAAGCGGAGCGGCGCGGTCTGATTTACGACAAGATGGAATCAAGCTACTTATTCGAATTAAATGAAGATGCGGTGGTGAACGCGCTTCGCTCCGGCAACAAGAGCAATTCATCAATCACGAAGGTGAGACGCCGAATTGCACGGCGAAGGTGGTAAGCATATGTGGTGTACCACATCACACTCTGGGTGTTGCCCGATATCGCGGTCGACGACGAGAATCCTAAGACGGCGAGTAGTGCAGCGAGCCCCTGCGAGCGGAACGGAGGGGTTACTGCCAGAACGAAACGAAGGTAGCTTATACACTAATAACGGAGCGATCTCTTTGAGCGAGCGAAACGGGACCATCCAAAATTTCACAATTACCCGCGTATCGTCGGCGCATGGCTAGTCTTCATTCAAATCGAGCAAGCGGCTCAGTTCCATCTTGTCAGACCAGACCTCGGATCTCCTCCTCGTCTTGAGATAACATGGGCAGGGTTTCTCACACACGAAATCTCTCGCAGAGATAGCAACATCCCCTAGCCATGAACCGAAGAAACCCCATGCCCAACGGTTTGTGTTTGTTTCCTATCATGCAGGGTCTGTTGTCGCCGCGCCAAACCTACCGCCAAAACAACGATAGCCAGTGCTCTTATAGGCGACAATGGTCTCAACAAGCAATGACGGGGACTTGACAATCCGTTGTCAATTGGAGCGGTAGTCTAAGGACCTTGTTTTGAAAAGACGACTTTCAACCAATCATTCGGACGTGCGAACACCAAGCGTCATAACAGGAGGCGATGGAGGTGATCGTGCTAGACGACAGCTGCGACGCGTCGTCTGAGAGCGAGATGGCGACGGTGTCGGCGTCCACGACGCCACCGACGTCTCCTGCGCCTGTGCGGAGCCGTGCACAGTCCGTCGGCTATGCGGACGCGGTGGAGGCGGCGCTGGCGATGGCTGCGGCTCTCGAAACGAAAGAGACCGGCGCCAGTTGCAGCACAATGAAGAAGAAAAGGGCGCCCCTAGCACCGCCGCTGCTGCCTACGAAGGCCAAGAACCTACATACAACTCAACATAATTCTAAGCAGCTGCTCCAGGCCGCGAATGACCGAAGGAGCAGGCAGAAGACCGCATTTACACACAGAGATCGAGAGAGACAGCAACCAGCGTCTTCGCGGTCTCGAGCAAAATTGAGCAGCCTCAGTTCCAGCTCGGATTCCAACTCGAGCTCAAGCTCTGGATCTATTCGTCGCCATCGCTTCAGTAATTCTGACGTTGCAACTGGCGATCGACCACAGACACCACGGCGACCCAAGAGTAAGCAACCGAAGGAGGTCGTGTACCTCTTGTCTTCGTCCTCATCGAGCTCTTCCGAGTCATCTCTCAGTTGTCGGTCGGCTCTGTCCTCGCTGTCTTCACCGAATCCGACGCCTATGAAGACCGGGAAGAAGCGCTTAAAGTTGAATAATCGCGTGCTGGGGAGTAGCAAGTCTCGCACAGACGTCGTTTCGGGGCAACATTTAAAGAACGCTGAGGCCATAAAGCGCCCACAAAAATTCTCGACGCATGCCACGAAACAATCGACGAATAAAACATTGCTGGCAGTCCGTGCAGACAAACGTAAGCGAGTGCTGCCTCAGATGCGACTCGAGTCTCTCAAAAAGCGAAGTAGAGTCCCTGGGGATCAGGTGACGAAAGAGAAATCTAAGAAGAAACCGGAGATGAATGCTGTACGACCTCGAGATACCGTATCGAAGTCCTCGTCAGCGACACGGAAGGAAACGGTGTCTCTAGTGTCGTCGTCGTCCTCGTCAGCCCCGTCCTCGCCGGCCTCATCACCGAGAGCAATGCCAGCGCGGAAATCGGTGCCGTCGCCACCTACTGCGTTGCGATTGACGAGTCAAGCCGATGACGGAGAGACAGACGCGTTTGGCCGATACCATTGCCGCAAATCTGCTTCTGTCAGCATTGAAACGTCTTCGGGTAAAGTACGTTCCGTCTTGCCGTCCCCAGTGTCTTCAGTATCCGCGAGCTCGCAGTCTTCGCTGTCACCACAGTCACCGTCACCGAGGAAGAAGCGACGGATGCTCTCTTACTTTGATGTAGATCATGTGGCACTCGATGACCTGCAGGCCCAGGAGCGAGAGCTGGCGTGGATCCGATCGCAGCGTAAACAGACTCAAAATCGATCTCAAGGACCGAAACCTGCTGCACAGAAGCATAAGACGTGTCGCCAAGTGATTGACGTGGACGGCCACTCGGATGCGAACAGCGCGACTCGCGTGGAGGAAATAGAGCATAGCGATGCACAGCAGAAGCAAAACAAGGTCAAAGTGAAGCTTGGAGCTGCTACCAATCAAGTCTCTTCGCTGCATTCCAGTAGAAAGATGCTGCACTCGACATCCTATCGCGATGTCTTCTGTGACGAAGCCCCGCCAAACATTTTATCGTTCTGTGGCCAGACACCGTTCGAGTCGGAGTGTGACTACCCGCTCACGTTTTATGGTATGGCGTGCTACGGGTTGTCGCGGCGTCATTTCCATGGCATTCTATGGTGCATTGCGTGTTTTGCTTATTATTTTTGTTATTTGCCATTGATCACGTAGACGAAACAGAGACGTTGGCAAGTCATTGCTCTGTTCTGGAAAGCTTCGGCAAGCCAAGCCAGTGCCTTTCGTCCGTGTTTCCAAGTGAGATGGCAAAGCCCCAGAGCGACGTCACTCGGTTAGTGAGCTCCTTAGTGACATCACATCTCCCCCTTATTCGCCGTTGTCATCAAAGGAAAGTGCAAGCTATTCTGACAGAAGCTCGTCACAAGATTGTTGCATATCAAGCAGCACTGACGAAGCACAAGAGATTTCAACGCGGTCAGAACGGTATTGATGCACCTATACTCGCTTTCAGTAAGTTTTGGCTGGTTAAGATTGCTGTGTTTGTCTACGTGTAGTGATGTCGTCGCATCTGCTTCCGCGCTCCAGGGCGGAGAAGTACGCCGTAAAGCAAGTCAAAGCTGTGCACCACACATGCAGCCACGTCGGAAGCGTCTCGTTCCAGATCGGTCGAGGCGACGTCTTCGTGCGAGAGAGGACCGTGTCGTCTCTGATCCAGATCAATCACGTCGAAAGGATTCGACCGCTGCGGCAGTATACGACGAGCATCGGCTTGCGCGCCAACTACCGCGTTGAGGACGACCCGATCCTTCGCTACACAGCTAGCGCAAGGCTGACTGGAACTGATGGAAACGAAGGCGACGAGTTGGCGAAGAAGTACGGGCTACGGATCGGCAACGTGGCCGACGAAGAGGTGTCGGAGTTCGTGCTGCGACTGGTGGTTGGTCGGCTCGGAGACTCGGAACAGGTGTTCCATGCGCTGAAGAGCGAGCTCGACTTTTCCCAAGCGTACACAGCGTACAGCGAGTTGAAGAAACTGCACGACTCGAAGCTGCGGGCGAACGAAAGGCTGGACCGGGTGGAGAAGCTACGTCTCGATGGAGAAAATGCGTCGGATCGGGGCCTTTCTGCAATTCTCAACCTGATGGAACAGTCGTCGCTGTCGAAGGTCAGTCGCTCGAAAGCTTTGAGTAAGCGCTTACAAACGCCAATCCGGTACCTCGAGTCGAGTATTGTTGATAGTCTCGTGGATAACACGACGATCGACATGGCGTCGTTGGGATTGCGTGCCACTGATTCGTACAGCGAGTTGGTGGACGTCTATTGTGGCTCGTTTTGTCGGATGTGCTACAGGTACAATTGCCACGAGCACGGCGGCGACCATCCGCTACCAGCCAGACGAGTAGATCCCGTTTACCCTCGAGTTCGACAGATGGTGCACGTTGCTCCACCTTTTGATCGTAAAGCGGCTTTATCGGATAAGGACGTGGTTTGTGTAGACAGCGAGGGGAGAGATAGGACGAGTGTTCGTGACGACTCAGACTGGAAGAGACCTGCGTCCAGTCCGAACAAAGTACGGCAGATGAGCGAGGTGGATATGAACGAAAGTGGCAGTGAGACTCAGCAACGACGACAAAAGACGATGACTGACCCGTCCGAGTACGTGAATACATCGCACGTTTCGCTGGTGGCGACGAAGATGCGCTCGTTTCTCTCGACGGGTAGTGCATGTGGCAAGCTGTGCTGGAAGAGTGGCGATTCCATGGATGGAAGCGTTAAGCGGACCACCTTGTCAGCAGCAGAGCTGGGTGTGTTTCGGAAGCTTCGAGAGACGATGGGTGACAACTCGTGCTTGCTGGCGGCCATTGTCGACTCGGTCTCTTGTCTCCACTTGCACGAGTTAATCACAAAGGAACAAGCTCATGGAGACGTAACGGACGGCGTCTGGAGATCAGGTCGTCGTGTCCGCAAGTGGAAGTTTGGACGGAGGTCCGCCGGGAGTAACCACGAGTTGCTACAGCGGACACGCAACCAACGATTGCAGGATCGCGGCACCGAAAACCACGAGTATCAGCCATGTACACACGAGGGCATGTGCGACTCGACGGGCTGTTCGTGCATGAAGCGCGACCATATGTGCGAGAAGGCGTGCGCTTGCTCTCGCGATTGTCCGAATAGGTGCGTGGGACGAGGCGAGAGTTTGTTGACAGCTTTTATAATTGTGGTCGCACACTGGAAACGGTCCTGACTGTATTGGCCATTGTGGGGTGTATTTGATTGGTGCTTGCAGGTTTGAAGGTTGTTCATGTTCGTCTGAGCAATGCCGAACCAGTAAGTGTCCATGCTTTGCGGCGATGCGTGAGTGTAACCCGGACGTGTGTGTCTCATGTGGAGCGAGTGAGTTGGCCGTGTCAATTCTCGGCGGTACCGTCGCAACCACCAGTCAAAGGCAGTTGGCGTGCGGCAATGTGAACGTAATACGTAGCAAACACAAACGGTTGGGCATGAGCTTTTCTTCGGTCCATGGTTATGGAATGTTTGCGCGCGAGGCTATCTCGGCGAATGATTTCGTGTACGAGTACACTGGCGCCATGTTGTCGCAAGACGAAGCGGAGCGCCGCGGTCTGATTTACGACAAGATGGAAATGAGTTACTTGTTCGATTTGAATGAAGACGCGGTGCTGGACGCGCTCCGTTGTGGCAACAAGAGCAAGTTCATCAATCACGAGGGGGACACGCCGAATTGCACGGCAAAGGTGGTAAGCGTATGTGGTGTACACCACATCACAATCTGGGCGTTGCGCGATATCGCAATCGACGAGGAGTTGGTTTTCGACTACGGCTACAAGCGAAGTGTCGGTCCAGACTGGAGTCAGCGTCGAGCGGCTTCGAAGGATTCCATTTAAGGAATGCGGATATCCTGACCATACCTGCTTAAGACCGAGACCTGTTTACTGGTCATGCATATGGTACGTGAATACATGCTGCTGATTACGTGCATAGCATAGTACATCTCTTCTAGTGATACAGCTAACTGTTTGCTTCGTGGCCTAGGTATTCTGAAGCACCCATATACACTGTGACGGGGCGCACAACACCTTGCGCACAGGAAGTGTGACTTCCGGAGAGTATACAAACACTCAGTGAAATGCAGTTCACAAGTCCCTGGTCTGAGGGGATTGTTACCAAATACGTAGATAGAAGACTCATCAATATACTTATAAGTGACCCCTTTTAATGCGTCCACATACTAACTATAAATCACCTATAAAGATGTTTTCCTATTGGGTGGTTCGGAGGTCTTTGTACCATATGCGTAGTACCCATCCGTGACGTCATTACCGTGACGTCATAGTGGTTTTGGCTACATCACTTAGGGTACTTAGGTACACCATTCTTAAGAGTGACTTGGCATTCTTTATTTAACCCCGTTACATACACAACAAGATGCGTTCTTATACTTTAGGTATGTCGAGCCATGACTCTGCCACTTGAGCAGGTAGGGAAGAGAGGGAGGAACAAATGAAGGTGATTGGCGGAGAATCGAAAAGTTAGTGTATTGATGTAGAAGAGAAAAAAAGACAGCCTCCTGTGGCGCAGGAGGTGTGCTACGTGGGTACTTGAGCGCCACCAATCTAGTTTCAAATCTTAGGATCTAAATCTAGACTCGTACTTGCGTCGTGAAATTTTTTACGATTTTCACGTACAAGCTGTGTGTCGGTTCTCACATTACCCCCTCCCCCCCTGAATCAAAATGCCAGTTGTACGTGAGGTTCCGTCATTGGTAAATGCACGGTGCTTAATTTAAAAAAACGTTTAGAAGCTACAATCGTGGTTGCTGCTCAGTCCTTGCTACAGTTAAATTCTGTAAAGGGCTGACGACACGGTTGCTTTTTTTATTCCCAGAACTTAGAACTTGTATTTTTATTATGGCTGCTGATTCAGCAGCGCCTTCTGCGCTCAAACGCCAGCAAACTGTGCCGGCGCCGGGTGAGAGGATAGAGGAGCAGCACCACTATGAAAAGAGCGCGCATCACGAGCTGTCTCACAGCAGCGTCCTCTCATCCGGTGAGGATAAGAGTGGAGACGACTCGAGCAGTGATGACGACGTCTCCAAGATCTCCTGCAGTAATGACCTGCAGAGCGACGGGTCATCGGGTGAGGAGCCCGATGCCTATGCTAGTGACGACGGTGCGGAGGGCCTGACGCAACCCTTCTGCGAACATGACCCCCGGGGGACGCTGTCCGTTTGGCAGACCCCCCGACGATGTTCGTACCAACAGTGAGGGTACCAAGGAGGTCTGTGTGCTCTGGGACTGGAGGGTAACACCGAACAGCCGTCGCTATCGACACTGGGAGCCAGCTGCTTTCATGATGGAGACACACGCTGAGAAGTCAAGCTGACCGAGCGCTTTAAGGCAAGTGGCGAGCGCCATTTCGAGGCGTTTTGCAAGCGACGGCTATGACAAAAGGAGCAATGATGCTAGTGGCGGCTACAACTGCCTATGTAAGGGGTTGGAGATTGGGGCACGTGTTTTTGGTAGACCAGGTCTTACCCCTGACAACGTGATCAAGACGTTCTTGGTGGACGAGCTCGCGGAAGGTCGCGGCCTGCTCACGGGCTATACTTGGAAGCAGTTTGTCAATCTCGGCTGTAAATTATTCTGTTTCTGTCGTGCTGAGAAGGCGATAGCCGTTTTTGTTTTGTGGTAGACCAACAAACATGCACCTTTTAGCACGTGCCTCGTTATTGCGATGCAGTTCTGGTGCGAGAGCAAATGCCGCACAGCCGAACGTTTTGATGTACATGAGAGACGGCTTCTTGCCGTGCCAAAGCTAGTGGGGAGTGACTCCGTGTGGGCGCACACTTCTGGTAGTCACACGAATGAGATGAGTGACATACCCCCAAAGCTGGCGAGGTAAGTCGCCGTCGATGAGTAGAGCACGCACACGCTCGAGGATGGTGCGTATCCGACGTTCCGCAACCCCATTCTGTTGAGGCGTATACGCATAGGTGAACTGGGCATAAATGCCATAGCGATCAAAGATGCCTTGCCAAGCTTTTCGTACTCCTTTCCGTTGTCGCATTGAAGGCGCTGAACTTCAGGCCCATACTGATTGAGCTGAGCTTCTACGGTAGCAACCTCAGTGTGGAAGCGGTTCTTGGCTGCTTTACGGAACTTCCATAGCAGTCGTACAAGTCCGACTTTCGCGCAACCACACACAGATGCAGGAAGCGCGAGTAGTCATCAATGAAATAGTGAGCCCCACTCAGGCTGGGGTAAGGCTTAAGGCCATTGATACCAGAATGAACATTTTTAGGAGGGCGAGGAGCGATCAACATTGCTATTGAATGGAACACGATGGGCTTTAGAAAAAAATGCACAAAGGGCAGAAGTGTTTTGGGGATCGCAGATGCTTGAGAAAAAGCCAGTTCTGGAGCCGCTTGGGTCCTAGACATGTCTGCATCGTTCGGAAGTTAGGATGAACGAGACGTTTGTGCCATAGTAAGACAGTAGGGTCCATACCTGATTGAGACACAAGGGCGTTGGCGGGTTTATCTTCCGCAGGGGTCGAGGCCACAACCGCGCTGGATGCGGCTTGAGTGGCGACTTGGACGTGAGCTGGAACAGGTCCATGGTAACAGCGAGCTCAACGTGGAGCTTGTAATCCTTGCCCACAAAGAAGGTGCATCGCAAGCGACTGAAACAAGGCGAACACCCATCGTCAGGACTTGGGCGATGGATAGAAGGTTGAGCTTCATGTCAGAACATAGAGCACGTCGCGAAATTCAAGCAGGCGCTTTGTGCCAGTGGTGTCGAATACCTCGAGAACGACATCACCGATGCCGCGAATGGGCAGCTCCTTCTTGCCGCCAACCATGATGGCGCCGGAGTACGGCCTGATCTCCTTGAGCCAGGATTCCTGGTAGGCAGCATGGCGCGTACAGCCGGATTTAACCGTCCACGTGGGGTCGTGAGGATCAGCGCCCGTGGCTGATAGACCAATATTGGGCATGATGACAGTCGCATAGGCAATGAGGCCGGTTTCCCGACCACGCGAGCTGAACTGGCGCTGGAGGTTGTTGAAGTTGACCGCGGGTTGCCGAAGCGATCGAATATGCCCCGGGTGGTGTACCCGTCGTTGTTACGTTGACCCTGCAGCGGACGATCATTCGAGCGTTGGGTGCGCTGCTGCTTGGCCGGAAAAGGGATATGGACATCACGAGGCCCGCGGTCAATGACGCTAAAGTTGGCTGGGAGGACCGTGCGCTCCTTCACCGTTCCACCGGACAAGTGTTTCTGCATCCAACGACAGTCACGAATGACATGATTTGCGCATGCAGCTTAGACCAGATCGAGGGCGTATCGGGTCATCGCGACCATGAAGCGCATTGAAATCACTTGGGGTGCTGTCTCACTGGCCGTCACAGTCGACGCCGGACTGCCCTTTGCGATGATGTACTTGCGTTTGGCATAGTCTCCTCACCTTGCATTCGATGCTGGTCTTGCGGTCGATGTACGGGATGAACTTCTTGCTGCCCTTCTAAATGGCCAGATCATGGTTCCAGGAGCTGGGCATGCGTGGTACAGGTAGAGCGACTTTTGCTCATCGGTCATGACGATGCGAGTAACCTCTGCGGCCGCATTGAGCACAGGGTCAAACGTCAGTATGAACTCCATGAGGTCCGTGTCTTCCTCGTTCTTAGTCATCAATCAGGTAGTGGTTGATGCAGTACGGGTCACCATGCGCTGTCGAGCCTTCACAGCATTCGCGCAGGTTTTGGTAGATTGCTAAAGCCGACAGACACCCTTCGACGAGAAGGACATGTGCGTCGGCAATCATGGAGATCAGGAACGACCTCGTTTTGCGCCCCATGCGGCGTCTTTCGTGTGCACTCGGCTTTCGAGCAGCACGCTTCCTGGCCGCTCTGATCTGGGCTCGAGCTTTATTAGCCTGTGCCCGGAGCAATGCTCGGCGTCTTTCCTGGTCCTTCTTGGTTCTCGAGAAGGACCTCACCACCGGAGGGGCCTTGGAGGACGGCTTCGTCGGCTTAGCTTCCTCCGCCTCTAACGAGTTGCGGACATGAGTCGGAGGGATCCTCGGAGGAGGAGCCACCAGCCTTTGGTTGAGCAGCGGCGTCAGCTCAGTCGGCGTCACCGTCAGGATTGTCATCCGGCAGTTGCGTGCCCGTGTCGGAGAGCAAGGCGTCCGACGAGGAGGGCCAGGTGCGTGGGATGCCTTGAGCTTGGACAAGTCAGGGTCTTCTGCGTCGGAGTTTCCAGCCGAGGTATCGGGGTCGCCGTCGTCGTCTACTTGGTCGATGAATCCGAGGAGTCTTTAGTGGTCGTCGAGCGCAGCAAGAACGCGCGCGTTCTACACGGCGAAGTTGGAGCCGCTCAGACGATGGAAATCTTCACTGGTTCTCCCCAACTTTGGGCCTGTCGAGCGATGACTCGCCCACTTGTGCAAGCAGGGAAGAGAGGGAGGAACAGATGAAGGTAATTGGCGGAGAATCGAAAAGTTAGTGTATTTATGTAGGAAGAGAGAGAAAAAGACAGCCTCCTGTGGCGCAGGAGGTGAGCTACGTGGGTACTTGAGCGCCACCAATCTAGTTTCAAATCTTAGGATCCAGATTCGTATTTACGTCGTGCTAGGTTTTACGAATTTCATGTACAAGTTGTGTGATCGGTACAAAGATTGACAAGGTATTCATCGGGGAGGGTCCGGAACGTGTCGGCCATATATGCAATTACCGCACGGGCTTACGAGGCGCGTACAAATGAACGTACACGCGAATATGATACGATTTTGTAGTGCACAAATCACTTATTGTCTTATATCACTATTGCTGTGTTTCCGATAGTTATGTCAACAAGTTCAAGTGGTAACAAAGTCGAGGCTTAGTATCGTGAACCACGATATCTCGGTTTAAGCGTTTAGAACGACATGATATACACGGTCTGCAGTCGCTTTATCGTCACAGGAAGACATAGACTCAGAAAGGCTTAGGTGTGGCTATATACCCTAGGTGGGCAAGCCTATAAAGCATATTTCCCTTGGCTCGCCCAGAGAACGTGCAGAAAGCCAACTGCCGCGTCGTATGTGTCTTCCATTGAAGAAGGAATATTGTATATTGCAAGCTATGGAGAGCGTTCTCAGAGGCGCTTACATCGAAGAAAACGTTTCTGACCATGCAATGCTTTGTATCGGCTTCTCAGATCTATCTTCTTCATTGTATGGGGCGTTCTGCGGGTTTTATGAGCGGTCCAGTTCATCGTCTTGGAACTTTCGCGATGCTGTATATTGGGTAGAACGCTGGGGTGAAACGCGGGCTGCGGACCGGTTCGGTCGCTCCCTCAGGGTCGTCACGGCGAAGAATGGCACGGATGCTGCCAAGCATTGCAGGTAATATATTTTAACTTAATGGTCATTTTCACGGTTTTTACGCAAGCTGCAGGTTATGAACACAGCGCTTTATATCGTTGCGGCAAATGCAGCCCGCGCGCAGCAGAAGGCTAACACCGGCCGCGAAAGGCATTTGGCGAGAACGACGAAGTTAAGGAGGAGAAGTAGCCGAATAACACGTGGAGAAGTTGTTGGGCATTTTATGGGTCATCCCGAGCGGATGGAACGCCTGGAGGTGTCGCCGCAGCAACGGGGAAATAAGGTGCAGCTCAAGGGCCGCGAGGCCAGCGTGTTCGGCTCGTCGCTTGGGTAAGCAGGCGAAGGATGCCATGCCCTAGACGCGACGCCACCTCCGCCGAACTCTCCGGAGTGTCACCAGCCGCGACCGTCGGCCTAGGGCAGCGTGGGTACGCGAACGCGACCTCGAAAATAGCGATGACACAGGCGGTGCATCCGAAACACTTCTACACTCCAAGCGTACCGACCCCCCTGAGTTGCAGCATATGCAGCCATCCAAGTCGCAGTTCGCTCGCGTGCCTGACACGCGTCAAGATCGACGTCCTGGGCCATCACCTAACCGAAATGACCGAGCCGTACTACGACCGCCGTGTGGAAGGATGGTGGGAGGAGCAGCCACGTTAGAGCACGCAATACAGCAGCTGTTGCACACGTTCGCGGCCTAGATCACGCCGGCGCAGAGCATGAAAACGATAACCGCGCCGAAAAGCGCGAAGCAGAGCTGGACCGAGCACTATCTCTACTTATGACAGTCAGCGAGGCGTGCGGGGGTGCGGACAACCTGGTGCAGGTCACTTCGCGGACCCGGCTATGCGAGTGTCCATGATCTCAAGGCTGAACCTCGCGTGCATGGACTACCCGTGGCAGGCGGAGGAGTTGGCCTACCCCGCGCAGCCAAACGAGGCTATGCTCCGCGGAAAACGGATGGATAGGCACGTTGTGATCAACGTCCAGCACGACCGCCAAGCAGAAGTGGTTTAAGTGCGGGAAGGTTGGGACTTGAAAGCGGCGTGTCACAACAGTGGGAAGGAGTGGAGCCACGGGGTCGACGAGGACTTCGTGCTGGTCGTCGATGGCTCAAGCATCGAGTAAGGGCTCTGAACCCTCGACAGCGGGTGGAGTCGTCGCCTGGAGAACGATGCGACCCGCTGGAAGACCCCGAGGACTACGCGAGCAAGTGCATTGGCGCGGACGGGGTCATCTGGTGATAACTAAGTCCGGAAGCATGTTGATGATGGCGACGGTTATAGGGAAGACAAACAGGGTGTGACTACTGCCTTGCCGTACGCAGAGAATCATGATAGTAACGTCATTTCACACGGCCTGTTTGAGGGCAAGAGGTACGGGATATCGTACCAATGGTATTGTAGTGTGATCGGAGACATGGATTGTGGGTCGGCGAGCTTTGACCAGCAATGCGAACCTGCACGAGTACTGGGCATCTGCTCTATTACGTGCAGACCGTGCGAGTAGACTGGAGTAGCAGCCGACGGACATCCGGGCTATATCAAACTCGCCCTTGTGGATAGGAGAGGAGGATGCAGAGTCGTCTTGGGGCAGGAGGGGAGACAGCGAAGTGATGGTCTCCCAGACCAAGCTACCCGCTGCCAAACACGGAGCACATGCATTTATATATACCCTTTCTAATCCGATGCACCACTAAACCGGACCACTGGCCAATCTCTTACACTCACCCCATTTCTTGATAGTTGCCTTTCTCGCATCAAAATGATGGCACCCAACGACATCGTCAACGTTCTCGTAGTCTTATCGCCGTACTCGACATGGTCATCGATGCGATCTTGCGTTGGTGCTTTTCCTTCCACTACACACTTTCAGTTCTGCGTCTCGGTGCTCATGTTGTGTCCGTTAAAAACTGCTGTCGTAGTTGCCCCGATCTACAGCCAAGTGTCTCCAAGTCCCTTGGACCTTGGAGACACTTGGCTGTAGACCGGGGCCTTGGACCTTGGAGACACTTGGCTGTAGACCGGGGCAACTACGACAGCAGTGAAGTATATCGTCGGTCCGGTAAAAGTTAAGTACACAGCGCGTCGGGTTTTAATCCAGGATGCGTTCGGAGAATATGTCTCACTAGTCGACGATTTCATATCCAACGGTGGCCCCCAGACGTTCGCCGAATACGTCGCGACTCGTTCAGATTCCTTTGCTCTTGCGATTGGTGACTCGGTCGACAGGAGGTGCGGCTTCTACGCGCATCCGCTGGCTATTAGAGTCCTTAGTGTTCCGGATTGGTTTTCGGCGGAGGCCGTCGACGCTTTCTATCTGGAGCGCACTGCTGCTAGCCGGCCGATTTTCGCCACCGGGGTACTGTAGAAAATTTTGTTGCAATTTGTCCGGCGGCAAAATCGGGCTGCTGGCGTTGCCGGTAGCGCTATGCGAAGACGCGCTGGGCGTGAACCAACAATAGGCGAATATCAAGGAAAATGCTGCGTGTTGCTTGAACATCTCCTGCTCGCCCCCAGTATGTACGTCTGTGTGGGCTATTATCCGCCGCCCATTCTCCACTCTCACGCGTTCCTCTTGGAGGTGACTTTGGACGGGTGCTTCGCGTCCAGCGAGGATGTGGTTCCGCCAGCTGTCGTCGACTTCTGCTTCCCGTGACTGGATTGCATTCAACTCGTACGCCGCCGGATGTTCGCCGCCCATACCTTGCTTTTTCGATACAGTTGGCGGTCACTCGACACTTTTGCGCCACACCAAATACACACAATCTCGAGCATTGCACCCCTTAAACGTTTTGTCTTGGATTTTGTAACGTTATCTTGACCTATGTATGCATGCAACTGTTATCTTGATCTTCGTATATCAATCCTCGAGTGCCGGTTACTTTCGACGCCGTTTCCTTAGACGTTGCTTCTGCTCTGCTTCTACACACGGATCAGTCCTGCCACTTGATTCAGATTTCCCAAGTGGGCTTCCCCTCACCCCACCCACTTAGTGTGGTATTGTACGGCTCCGAGCCGCTTGTGCTTGCCGATGATCGCCTCGACAATCTGCCCAATGGCACCGTCGTGTAAGACAACTTCCTGAGGGCGCGAAAGCCGAGTCGAGGTGTCGTACGGCTTGAGCGAGCCGGTGTTGAACACTGGATCCAGCTTGAGGCAAATCGATCTCATACACATGTTTGTGGACTGTACGCACGATAGAGTACATTGGGTCCGAGCTTGCGCGAGTTGGGAAAGCCGGTGTGCGCTGTGTCCAAGTTCTTCGTTCTCAGATCGCCGACCTGAACACTTGTTCCGTTCTGCCGCGGTCGTGCACATCTGCCATGCGCGCTTGAGCATCGTCCCAGGCATCTTGGC
Organism: Phytophthora sp. 'mugwort'; assembly: GCA_033558025.1. Taxonomy (NCBI): domain Eukaryota; phylum Oomycota; class Peronosporomycetes; order Peronosporales; family Peronosporaceae; genus Phytophthora; species Phytophthora sp. 'mugwort'. The sequence continues at coordinate 1,041,345 of JAUCEF010000004.1, read as the reverse complement.
GGTGGTGTAGGAAGGCATCTTGGTGTTCCGTAAACTTGACACCTTGTCATCTACCGCCACGTAATCCACATCGGCGTGATGCCGCAACCGATGTGAGCGGGTTGCGTGGGATGTAGCTGATCCGCCTCGAAAGGAGACATCTTGATACTTGAGTTAACGACCGAATTGATCGCAAACTGTGCATTTGCAAGATGTACATTCCAGCCGTCCTGCCCTAGGGATGCGAAACAGCGAAGATATTCCTAGAGGGTACGGCTCGTCCGCTCCGGCTGGCCGTCACCTTGGGCGCGGTACGCCACCGTCGTCTTCGGCTTTGCCCCGGCGTCCGTGAATACTTGGCTCCAAAATCCCGAAACAAACTTGGTATCGTGGTCTGACACGATGCCCTTTGCAGCTTCCAGATGTTATCGATGAACAATGTCGCGACCTCTGGAGCTGAAACCTTCTTCGTTGTTGCGATGAAGTGTGCGCGCTTTGTCAGACGGTCAACAACAACCCAAATGGTAGGTCCGTGATGAAATCCATTGAAATAGATCGCCATCGTTCATCAGGAATCTGTAGCGGCTCCATCAGTCCAGGTGTCTTCGTTAGCCGCGGTTTGATGAATCGACAGTCCCCGCCACCGGCGATGTACTTCTTCATTGTACGCACCATGCGCGGCCAGTACCAGTAAGCGCGAAGCTTCGATCCGCACCAGGATGCCCACCGTAGTTGGAGTCGTGTACCTCATTGATGATAGGATGCTTGAGGGGTATGATGTTTGGAACCACAATTAGTGGATGTTCATCCGTGGAGCCTTGGTACTAAATCAGATCTCCTCCTCAAAGTACGGCCTGTACTGCTTGTCCGTTACACCTCGAGTCGTCAATGGTACCGCGCTTCTTGATCGAGCGCCGAATCGCACCGACAGTTTTGTCCTTTACGTAACAAGCTATGATACCCTTGATCAAATCATCGGTAGGCTTGATCTCTGCAATGCTTAACTGATAACTGGTTTCATGAAGCTGGGAACGAGCAAGTCGGGGAACTCCTTCGTCTCTAGCTTCAGATCAGGTCGTCGGCTCTGGGCGTTTGCGATGCCACGTTGAGCTCCAGGAAGATATGCGAAGACTGGTCGATATTCAGCGAGAATGGCATACCATCGGGCAAGACGTCGATTCTTCATCTTCTGCTGGAAGACACCTTCGAGAGACTTGTGGTCTGTCTCAATCATTAAGGCACGGCCAAACAATATATCCGGAACGCGGCCAACGCGTTGACGATCACCGCGTAACTCCTGTTGCTGGTGGGGTACATCAGCTCAGCTGGCTTCATCTCTCGACTCGTATACGCGATTGGGCGCCCAATTCCATCGACGACCTGAAATAGCACACCCCGACCCCAAACGGACTTGCGTCCGTCCGCAGGTGCATTTGCTGCGTGAAGTCCCGCAAGTGTAACACCGTCGTATCCGCCAGCCGACGCTTCAACTCCTTGAAGTTCTTCAGTTGCAGCATAATCTTGATTTGCGTTGGTTCTTCTACAGCGTAAACAGCGGTGAGGCCAGCTGTGCGTATTGCTCGGAGAATCGTTGCACGTAGCCAGTCAAACCGAGAAAACTGTGAAGCTGCTGTTGTGTCCGCGGGACAGGACAGTCCCGAATCGTTTGTACCTTGTCCGGGTCGATGCGAACGCCGTTGCGTCCGATGAAATCACCAAGACACGGAATTGCTTCAGCGCAGATGCTCGTTGATGTACTTTGACTTCGTGAACACATAGATATCATCCTATAACGATCATGTGTGTGTGAGAACCTTGGAAAGCGATGATGTTAGACGATGCATCGTAGCTGGTGCGTTGCTGACTCCCATCGGTAGCATTATATACCCGTACAGACCCCTTGGTGCCTGGAATGCAGTGTACTTGATGTGGTCCGTCTTCATCCTCACCTGGTAATACGCTGCCATCAGGTCCATGCACGAGAAAAAGTAGGCTCCAGCCATGCTGTCGAAGACATCCTCCTTGCGCGTCATCGGTACACTCTATCGGATTGTGTTGCTGTTGAGGTACCGATAGACGTGGACGAATACGCCATCCCGCAAGTTTGCGTATGCAGAATGCCGGAGCCGCATGCGGGCTGATGCTTGGACGAATGAGTCCCTTTGAAATTGCGTACCCACTTATCGATCTCAGTCATTTGTTCTGGCGAGAGATGCCACTGCTGTCTAACATAGCGGCGCTGGAGTCTTTCACGTTGATGCGGTGTTCAATATTCCGCTCCATCGGTAGCCCATCCGGTAATTCCGACTTGAATACGTTACCCTTGTACTCAAGAAGGACATGATACGCGGGGTTCGTTTGGAACGAATTCCCAATCCGTACTTACAAATCGTTTGGCCTTCTCAGATCCAGCATTACCCAGTTCATAGCTACAACTGGACCGTGGCGTTTGTCAACACAATCATGAAATCGTGTTCGGGGTGGTCCTTCGCCGGTAACCGTAGAAACTTCCGCAGCTTCTTCCTCGTGATGTACTTCGTTTGGACTCCTTCCGAGTCAACCACTCCAAAGTAAACATTACCTCTACTTTAACATTCTTCTCTCTCTCTTCGAGAGTTTCTCCACGTCTTCAACTTGTCTTTCCGCGGCATCAGCTCCACCCTCCAACAGCGTTTCTGACACGACAGCTCGACGGAAACCACGGCTTATAGTAGACGAGCTTTCGCTGGCCACAGCTCGGTGAAGCCCGGAACGTATACTCTGACTGTACTTCCCGATGAAAGTTGAAGTTTCGGCTCCTGCGGCTCCAACGGAGACGTTATTCTTAAAGCAACGACGTTTCAAGTCGATATCTGGTTGTACATCCACGAAGTACGGCATCCCGAACACAGTCAAACTCGTCAGGAATGTCGAATACAACGGAAACACACTGGTATTTTGGAGCACTGTCCAATCGAATGGTAATTTTCACCAATTCCAGAATGGCTTCGCCAGTTTTGTTGTCTCCCAGTTTCACCTTGATTGTTCAACCGTATACGCGTGCATCATGAGGCCATTCTTGTTAGCGAATTCACGCGATACGTACACTATCGTAGCAACGCAATCCAACAGGAAGTTGGCACTGAACTTGTTTTCATACTGCATCATGTCTCCATCCACAGAAAACCATGGCGCACCGTTGTAGAAGAGAGGGTCTCCACAAAGCAGATTCAACGTAGCCTCGTTTACGGTTAATCCGGCTTCGCTAGCATTCGCCTCGTCAGGTCCCGGTTCAACTAGCGTGGCTGGTCGTTTCCCTGCTTGCCTTCAGGTTCAGGGAGTCGCGCTTGAAGTGGCCAGGTTTCTCGCCGTGGTAGCACAGAGCCTTCCTTAGTCGGCTGCATAGTGACCAAGCTTGTACGAGTGTTTGCTGAACGGCATCTTGTCCCGAAAAAAACTCGATCCCTGGGTGGTCCACGGAAATGCTGCTCACGCTCTGGCTTCTCGCGACGAGGTTTTCTTTCACCACCGAAGTGGGGGATCTCGTACTTGGTAGCTTGGTCCATCGCCTCACTCAGTACCGCCGCGGTTCTGCAACTTAACGTAGGCTCGCGTAGCGCGCTTTCGACCATCACAGTAGTAGCTGACTTAGTCCACCTCGCTCATGTTCTCACACGAAAGATAAGTGACGAGTACTTCCCGTTGTACTCGTCGATGTCACCAACCTGGCGGAGTTGACGAAGCTTGTGGCGCAGCACCGCTCAGTGCTTGGAGGCTTCGAAGTGCGCGAGGGCGTCATGGGTAAACCGACCCCACGTCAGCCCCTCCGCGGGCGTCCTCGAGGCCCAGAACATGAACCATCCAGATGCAGGCTCCTCCATGGCGGTACTGGCGATCGCGGGCAATGTGTCGTTGTTGTCCGTGGCGTTGTGACCGTTGATGCGGCACAACGTCTCCACTTAAAATAGCCATAGCCGCACGTCTTCGTCGCGCTTCCCCTTAAACATGGACAAGCCGCTCAGGATGCGGGGCTTGGACTCTGACGGCGGGCGCGATGCTTGATTCTTAGCTCGGAGAGTCGTAATCTCGGCACATAGCTGTGCGAGCTGCGCTCCCAGCTCTGTTTGCCTTCATCCCTCCATGGCTAGCGCGTCCATGTCATTCTTGCGCGTCGCAGGGGCCGTGGCCGTCGAGGCTTGCCCAAGAAGCGCTAGCAGTATATCAAACTGGCCTTTCTGGATAGGAGAGGAGGAGGAGGAGAGTGTCTTGGGGCTGGCGGGGAGATTGCCTAGTACTGGTCTCCTCGACCAAGCTGCCTTCTGCCAAACACGTGGCTGAGACAGCCCTTGTCTTTATCTAAACCCTTTCTAATCCGATGTACCAATAAACCGGTACCACTACTAATCTCTTACACGGTCCACAAATGATGCAGTAATGGACCACGAATACGAGGGCAGTGGGAGCACCATCTGCCAGTGAACGAGTTGACCTTCGACTTCGGTGTCATCTAAGTATGAGCCACCGCCAAATCAATAACAACCCAAACGGGGCTCTACCACAGATAGCAATACCGTGTCAACTTAGGGTCACTCGGCGCTTCCACCTCAACGTGCTCGACATGGACACCGATGAGCTGGACATCACCTTTGTTGGCGTCTTTTTCCTCTGGAAATCCGAGCTTGGGGACGACGAGGCGGCCGATTGCCATTCGGTTCGTGGCGAAGAGCATTGCTTTCATGCTGGCAGGGACATCGCCCCCATTTACGAAGTGTTTCACGTCTTGAGCGCTCGTGTTCAGCCACATGCCATTTTGGCGCTTGACCACGTAAAGGAATATTCAAATACCGTTTTCTCACGTATTAAGGGTATTGTGCTCTCCATGAATAGGATACGGTTTTCAGTTGTCAAAGACGTCCGGCAGGTGATCGGTAAATTCAGTTCAGAACCGGTCAAAACCAATCAAGATCCGTTGCTTTTCGTGTATCCATTAGACAACGGGCTCAAAAAGTCCGCTTTGTCGTTTGGGGAAAATGTTTGCGGAAAAGGAGGAGTATTCCTAATCGAAGGCATATTCTAATAGAGAAGCACCGCTCAACTTGCAGATGCCAGTTTTTTTTCGCATTGAGCGCTTTTCTTTAACTGATTTGAATCACAAATATGAAATGCGCCAGAAACTGTCCCTGCGGTAACATCGGTATGCATCGCGCTCAACCGCTCCTAATTGTGCTCACAAACTAGAAGGCAGCGCTGTAAATCGGTTAAAAAAGCGAAGATGCGCTTTTTTATATGCCTTCAGTGCTCAAAACTAATAAATGAAATGATTTACATAAAATTGTGTTGAGCTTCGCAAAATGACGCAAAAACTGGCACGGTACCTTACCTGGCATTTTGCTAAAAGAGTTTTGCGTATATCAAATCACGCACCACCACCGCGGATCCATTACATCCACAGCAATCGTCCTCCTTGCTGCCATTCAATACTGCCAAGCTTTTTGCTGCAGGTAATCGTTTCTGTCAAGGCTGAGCAGACGTCGATGCCGCCAACGCCACCGCCGAGAGGTTCGTGTAGCACTTCAATGGCCCAGCATGCCTGGATTCACGACTCCCTTCAGTACCGATGACAATCAATCGCTCATCGCGTTGACGGCGTGGAACACAGGACTTTCGGAAACGCTTAGGATTCTTTGAACTGCTCAATAGAGCGTATACACCCTACGGCCCGTCTGGTTCTGTCATCCGTCGGGATAGTGACCATACCCGTGAACACCGACCCCTGCTAGATGCTACGCAGTGTCTGGCCCTCGCATTAGAGTGGACCGTACTCGCGGTGGTGGTGGAGATTCCCATTGTCCATCATCTTCGTGGCCACTGCAAATGTATGCTCGCTGTTCATTCGCGTTGGGCAAAGAATTCCCGTCCGCGTACATTCCAAGAATTCGCATGCTACCGTTTAAATGCGTGACTACGCTGTAATGCAACCTTAGCAGCGTGTAATTAATCGCCAGTATTCTCGACTGCACGGGATGTATTCGCTATTGCAGATGGTCCTAAACGGTACCTTAGCATAGTGGAAATTGCATCATTCATATATTTTTTAAAAATGGATGGAAGCACGACCACTATGTCGACAACGTGTTTGTGTTTGTACATGACGGAATCATTGTTGCTTGCGCATTGAACGCACCTGGATCGCTGCACGACTATCAAATATCTGAGTGGGGGGTCTACCAGAAACTACAAGTTACCCCTACGAATTATACGGTGCATGCTGTATGGCGGCCCACCGTTTGTTGTCCACTTCTCAAGTCAAGTTATGCCTACTTAGGTGCTGCAGCTACGGCTTCGGATGCGGAAGAGCTACGCCAAGCAACACCAGTGCGGCAGACAGTAGAGTGTAGAATGCGAGCCTTTCAGAGCTCTTTTTTTCGGCAGTATAAAATGCGAGGAGCGCGGAGAACGACGGCGAATTCTCGATTGATGCGTACTGCTGTTCGACCAGCGCCGGGGGGTTTCTCGCTGGGACGGCGCGCAACTGTCTGTCACTCGTCTCGCCCTATTGATTCAGGTTTCAAGCAAATCATGAAGGCTGTCGACTTCCATCTTGTAAAGCCGCTCCCTCTTGTTGCTCAAGGAAAAGGGGTGCCTACGTCGTGTTCGTCGATCGGTTCTGTCTATCTGCCTGACCATCGATTGCGGACGCTGTGGCTGGGGTTAGCGGTGATCCTACCGGAGCCGGCGCGGAAGGTGCTGCTGACGGAGCCGGTGCAGCCGCTGTTTGCAGGAATCGTCGGAGCAGTGGCTAGGGAACCAGATTGTGGACTGGTAAAGTTTCACAAGCAGGACTTGATAGATGGGGCGTCGTTACCAAGGGAGACGTGGTCAACTTCGTGAGAGGCATATCCAAGCTGTTCATCCTAACAGTTCGGGTATTGTGTCTGGATGGGTAACTTCACTCCTGACCGAGAAGCAATCAGCGCCGGTGAAGACGGTGTAAGCCGCATGAGTATTAACTGTAACCTGTTTGGAGACGAAAGCTACACTTGCTAGCTGGTTGTCTTGTTAGAGGCTATATACTTCTCCATAAAGTGGGTTTCATTGTTACGGTATAGCTTCGGTATTGAGCGTATGACGTGCAGCCAAACACTTTAATGTAATGAGCTGATGGTTTCTTTTTAACCACTTTTCATAGGAGGGGGGTTGTACATTACAGAACTCGGGGTCATGTTAAGGAGGCCAGCTACGTGCTTGCCGCTTTCACCCCAAATGTCCTGGGATCGTTCAAGGAGTGTGAGCATGCGCCTCTCTGCCACACCATTTTGTTGTGGTGTATATTCGTTGGTGAACTGCGCGTATGTATTATATTTCTCGAGGATAATTCTCCCGAGCTTTTCATATTCGCGAGCATTGTCGCTTTGGAGGTTCCGAATTTCATTATCATGCATATTAACTTGGTATGCTTTTGGACCCACATCAGCACGAAACATGTGTCGTGTTTCTTTCGAAAATCCTCGCAGCAGACGTACATGTCGGACTTGCGCTTGATAATGTGATAAATATATAGCGCGTAGTCATCAATATAGGTCAAGAAGTATAGTATAGAAATGAGATGTGTCAAAGGATGGCATATTTTTCTGTTGAAGGTAGAGCTGTTGGGAGGTGCGTCGCGGTAACTGCAGGGATCTCCAGGCACCTAGTACGGCAGGCAGTGGAGGAAGGCATGGTGACGTGCCGACGACTTTCATCAAGCCAGCGCTAACGAGCGAAAAAAAGCTGCAGCGTGTTGAGCATGCGAAGTCGTTTATCGACGACAGAAGCTTACGCTTCAAGTTGATGCACGACGTTGTGCAATCAGTCGGCAAATGGTTCTACGTAGACCGCAACAGGCGTTCCTACTTCAGTTTAATGCGAAGAGTTCCTGCTCAAGTCTGAAAGAGCAAGCGCTTTATCGGGTTGTTTGTTGCAGCGTATCCATTAGGTGCCCAGTAGGCTAAGTTATGCGATGTGAACTTGCGAGCAGGCGGTCCCTGGGGATCATCGAGAGGGTACACACGTCTTCACAGCAGGAAATAGGTCCTTTGTATAGCGTAGTGCATGCCGTACAACTCCGTATACGATACGAGTGTCGTCAATACTAACTCGCTTCACGTTTACGTGCTTCCAGATATTCTGCAAAACGTGGTACCATCACATTAAAACAGTCTAATGCGGCAATTCGAGATTACACGCCTAAAATAGTGCTTTGTCTGCGTCCATCATTACAAGGCGCGGTGCAAAATCAGCTCCACATGAGTCCATGCACACCAGTTTTTTTTTGCGGACGCAACATCCAACATCCACATCACGCTTTTGAGAATTACGAAAGTAGGCAAGCGGGAAGAAATGCCCGCGTTTATCTGAGTATCCGAACGCAATATCATGTAGCCGTTGATTACCATGTTGCATTTACTGTCAATGTGAACTCGAAACGCAGTCAACCCGACTATGCATAGAAACATACTCTCTCATTAGCCGCAGAGGGATTCGTTTCAGAGCCATCGCCTGAATGTTTCATGTTTTGTGAGGATCCCAGTTGGGGTGCAGGCTGCCTATCGCACAGAATCATCATTTATGTGTCTGGAAAAATGTGGTACGATCCAATTGCTTGTACAGATTCCCATCATTCCCATCACAAAGCTGCCATTGAGTTCTTGGGGCTACTCGGCGTATAAATCTTGACATAATCCACTACTTGCTGGTTTGTAGGGGCTGGCCCATTAACTGCTGGTCTTGAGCAATGACGCAGATAACTGTAAACAGTCTGGTAGCTGTAACTTTTTTCTTTGCCGGCAAGACTGACCGTAATGCAATTCTTCTTTTCCACCGCGAGCTGTCGTTCAGTCGGGGTAGAGGTTTATTTGGTATGAACACCAAGTCCTTGGTTTTACCGGCTAATAGATTCAACGTTGGCGGTGGAATGCGCTTTCCTTTGCCAGGTGACGGAGTCTCCGGGTGTGGTAGGAAATATCGTAGTGTTGTTGTCGTACTTTACTGCCAGCGTCATCGTAAATGCTTTACAGACAACGACTGAAAAGCGGCAATGACAAACTGGCGGTTGCCGATCCATGTTTGCAGCTCCCATAGTAAGATAGAATTCATGAATTAACCAATAGAATGCTGGAACACATAACCAATCAAACAACGAGATATGTAAAAAAAATGGTCCTGGTGAACCAAGGCTTACGAACAGTTGAACGACGCATTCTACAATATGCGCGAACGACGCAAGCGACGGACGTACCCAGTGAAGGAGAAGCAAGTCACAGTCCTACTCGTCCAAGATGTAGGTGTGGAGGAAGCCGCGAGGATTCTGGCGTACCCTCGCGCCAGCGTGTTCAGCTGGTCCAAGCAGGCGGAGAAACTGCTGTCCTTTCAGGGACTTAATACCTCCAAGACGCTTTAAGGCCAAGGTCGTAAGAAGCTGATCCCTAGTGTAGCGGCTATCATCACCTACATGAAGGATGCGGCGAGAAGAGACGGTAATAATTTGCCTTATATTTTGCTAATAAAATGTTCTAGCTGTACAAATGTTTGACGTGTAGTTGCTTTCGACGGATGTTATCATCGATAGGATGTGGGCGGAGGCCCGAAGTGGGTTGCAGCATACATATCCAGTCGGAAGTTTGAGTGTGCTGGCGCTGGAACGTGTATGCCAGCGTTTAACTAATCGGTCAAAATATTTTTTCACTGTTTGAAAATATATTTTATTGTTTTTTAACAGCTTGTTTTTGTTTTACTAGTCACGGATTCCGTCGCAGAAACCCCAAGGCGCCAAGAAAATACTTGAAGAGCTTAAAGTGGTTCACGCTGAGTTCGCTCTCATGTTTTGGGGGCTGTATGAGCAGTACCAAAGCGGTGGCATTCTTAATGTTGATGAGACGGGCATCAACTTGGAGATGCCACCGCACCGCGCATGGGCCTTAAAGGCCTCATGATCTTGCTCAAAAATATTGTTAGGCTCCAGAAGCACCCGGGGAGGCTGACAGTGATGCTAACGACTCGTGCGGACGGTACGTTTTAATGCATTTATGCTTATTGTTTGCATATATTACTTTTATGTACATTATTGTAATATTAAGGTGGAAACTGCCAATACTCTTCGGGACGGGCGGCCACCTTGAGAAGAAGAAAATACCGACATTCCCACCCATACACTTCTATACTATGCAAGAGAATGCGTGAATGGACGACGTAGGATGGAAGTATTACGTAGAGAGGCTGTTAAAATACGAAATTACCGAGCCTTCTGTCCTCCTGCTGAACAATTTTGAGTCCCATGCTTCGCAGGAGGGTCAGCATCTTGTTGGCGAGGTAGCCAATGCGACAACGGTCCCACTCCCTGCAAATAGTTCTGCGATGTGTTAACCGCTGGATGTGGGCGTAATGGGACCGCTGAAAGCGTCCATTCGTGGCGGCTGCAAAGGCATCAAGCAGTGCAACCTGAAAGCGAGGCGCCTGCGCTATTAAAGCCACGATTGCGGGGGGTGGGTAGATGAGGAGGTGGTAAAACGTAGCTTCGAGAAGGCTATTCCTCGATACCCTGAGGTAATGGTTTAACAAGTCGGTCCTTTCGTTGACTAACTGTACCTTTTATATACATTGTTTTTATTAAGATATCAAGATAAGTTGTCATGAAACCAGCAGGCGCCTCGAGCACAAAACAATGATTTCATTCCATGTGGGAGCCCTCACGAAATCCAGCAAGGCGCTCGGATGACCACGTGTCAAATATTCGCTCTGCAACTGAAACTGCTCGAAACGGGCGTCCACTTTACTTATCAACCACGAATAGCACTCCATACTGTTGGTACACACAATAACCATGTTCCACACATACCGCATAGCCATTAGCTGTCACTGTGAGAACTCGCCAACCCCTTTAATGGTTACTACCCAGCACTGCGTTTGCATCGGAGGGGGGGGGATACTGAGATTCATTTTGTTTCTCCAAAGATTGTCGCGCGCTCGGTTAGATCCAGTGTCATCTTTAACATTGATTCTGGTAGTCGATAGGGTACACATCTATTATACCGGCCACAAAAGAAAATACAACATTGTTCAGGAACCTCTACAGAACCTACTTTGTTTTAAGCGAAGCCAACCTGCTATCGGGTGCAAAATCCAATTCTAAGTCCATTTGTGGGACCAGAATTGCGTGATTCCCAATCGTATGGCCGCAAAATGCGTTATTGTAGCGAGCTTTGATTGCGGGAATATGTTCCGTGGACAATCCATACAATTCCGGCCCGTAAAAAAATGGTCTGATAAGGAAACATCTGCCGTTTTTTCGAGTGGTCATCGGAGAAGATATAACAAGCAATAACAGTTCAGCAAATGACACGAGTCGATTTATTAAATTTTAGAGATGTGCTAAAAAGAGTACTCAATGACTTCTTCTTCGTCATCACTGCTGTTGCAGACGTCATGGTCATCCTGTCGTTGCCGGGTCCGTCACCTTCTTGGTCGTTGCTGCCTCCGTCACATTCCTGATGATCACCGTCACTGACGAGGCAGCAGTCATCCAGCGCTTTGATGTACTTGTTCTAGAATTTCTGGACATGTCGATGATACTTTGTCCAGTTCTGGTCGAAGCCTTTGTCGAACTCTTCGGCCACCTTACTATCCAGTCTCTAGCGTTCGTAGCTGGGTTCGACGCTATTTGACTTTTCATCAACCCACATACCATTTCGATTGGCTTCAACTCCGGGTGGTACACCAAATGATCATATCCGGACGCAAGATGAGTTACGCTGCGTAGATGTGGGCAGGTCGGTGGGGCTGCATGCGGACAAGAAGGTGGGCGTTTGTCATGGATTTTGTGAGTCATTGACGAATGTCAGCCTTCAAACGTTTCTTGGTCGAGTTGGATTTGCGTGCCGCTTCACGGACCAATATCCTTTTTTGAGCGTCGCACACAAATTAGTGAACCATCTTTCAAACGTGTCGCCGTCAAAGTTACCGTGACAGTCGGAGGGTTCAGGAGTTCCTTTACGCTTTTTAGTCGCTGAATTCCAATGCTCAATCGACGTTTTGACGGACGCGCCATGTATTCATTCTGAGAGCGTGTTGAGCTTCTACTCTGTGTGTTGGCAGTGCAAGTTATTATACCCGCAGCAACCATAACAATTCTATGCAGTAAAACAACATTAGAAGATCAGTAAAACATGAACGATACAGCTCACATAGTATTTAAGCCCTTTTCCACTTTTGGGTTTTCGTACTTTGTCTTCTGTCAATCACGTTTTGTTGCGACGTGGTTGACATTGAACGACTTGTCTAGAAAGACCTCAGGTCAGATTGGATTGTTGTTCGCATCTCGATTGGCAAGCTTCTTTTGAAGATATGTCGCTTACAACGCTACGTTGTTCTCCCTCTCAGCCAGAAAATTACGGTGCTTGCCCCGAATGTGGAAAAAGGCCATACATCGAAGCAAGCGACGCATGCTTCGCACAGGGATTTGTTTCTTCTTTTCCATGAATTTTGTCACGTGGTTGGCAATAAGCTGAGCTATAAAACAAACAGGTATTGATACATAACTGCTAGCAACATACACATACCACTATAAATGAATGCTCCTCGGAACCTCGTCGAACTTGGTCCCAGGACTTTTGTTCCAGTACGCCATGACGCATCCGACGGTCGCCAGGCCTACTTCAAGGCATTTGCTATCCATTGACGGGTTTTCACGCCGTCAGATCTCCCCGCCTTTTCTTCTGTCGTGAAATTCTCATGGCCTTGGCAATCCTGCACTTTTCTTGATGCGTAAGCGGTTTGCCACGGGTATCCTTCAGCATAATGGAAGGAGAGAATAGACCGGGGTTGGCCCTGCCTCCTTTAAACTACTAAAATAAATTATGTGGCTTTTGCACTCCCTTCCGACCCAAAATAAAGACGCTACCTAAGTGTGGTCTAGTTTTGAAATAAATACAAATTGAGTTGTATCTTATCTCGTGTAAGGTACAATAGTCGGGGGAACCCGCTTCGCTACAGTCATCTTTACGTTCTGGTGGCCGAGGTAGCGTATCTCGAACTATTACAGTACGATGATAGCTCCAATTGTCGCAGCAAATCGCGCAAGGTTGCGAAACGCTTGTGCTCGCTATGGCACCACTAACAAGTAAGTACGATTAAATTAATTGCTAGTGCAAAGACCGGGCATGTCCAAAGAACTGAAAGATTGTGGTAATAGGGAGCTTAAAAGACGGTTCGCAGTCTGTAGTCTGCAGCGAACTTTGCAATCTGGTTAGACAAGGTCGCCTATCGACTTTGAAGGGGGCGGATCTAACTGCTCCAAATTGCACACTGACAACTGCATGGTGCGAAAGCCCCTTGAACATTGAAGAGAACTGTGAAGATTGCGCTTGGTGCGCACAAGGTGGGAAAAACCACGATGCAACTGAGGAGCTCAACTGTGGACAGCATAATCGTCGAAACGCGCAGCCCTCGGACTGCGATTGTCGCGGCACTCAACAGGAGAGAAGTAGCTCGCGTTCTTCGCGATGAAGATGCCGTGGTTCTCTTGCGCATGTGCGAGCATGGAGACGTCGGTCAAGCGGGTTTGCGGCTCTACAAACCCGTGGCGTGCGGCTCTACGTGCGGGATTCTTTCTTCACATGGACTTGCCGCTCCATCCAGGATTTGCGTTCGACATCTTCAACCATTTCATCGAGTTTATTTCGAACACGATTCTATACGAAGGTTAAGTCCATTGAAAATAACCAGAAACCGCACACCATACCTCTTCTTCCGAACCAGCATGTTCAAGGCCAGTTTCACCGTCAAGTCGGGCCTCGTGGATTTCATGTTTGTCCAGCATTTCGGTCACCCACTTTACCATGGTCCGTGGGTTCACTATAAAAGCCTATCGAGTCTGTAGATGCTGCACAGCTTGCCCGATCCGCTTGCCAGAAGTCCCGTAAGGGGCGATGTGGGCCTCGGCGAGTGCGTACGACTCGAGAACGACTTCTTGAGCCTCAAAATTGGTCGGCCAGTTCTTGATTTTGCGCGGCGCTAGCCCATTGTTCACGGCCTCTTGCGCGTTCATGCGCCGCGGCGAAGTAGGCTGCTGTTCGTCTGGCGTCTGGTATCCTGCATTGGGTACCTCTACGTCGGGCGGCGACGCCAGAGGGTGTGTATCGTCCCCTATAACGTTACCTTGGTTGATGTTCCCCGCCGCGTTGAAGTTTTCTTTGGTGGCGCAAACGGAAAATACTGAGGTAGTCATTTTGCATCCGGATTCGATACATACATTCTTGGAGTTTCCGCTGCAAAGTGAACTGTGCAGTTGCTTAAGTTCGCTCGCCATTTTATGTTCGCCTCGTTCCAACAAAGTGCCGAGTACAAACCGTTTCTTAAGTTCTTTATTATTGGGGCGATTCGCTCAATCGGTCAATTTTGGTAAATATAGACGGGAAGCACAATGTTGCTTAGTAATTGCATTCACCGTTTTCCCATCAAATATCATAATCCTATTCTACTTCAACACCGATTCTTCCCTCCCGTCATACCTGGGCGGTATGGCTTCGCCTGCGCCATCTCACGCCACTTCCAGTGCCGTCCCGTGCGTCTCCATGTCGTCTTCAAGACCTCCACAGGCCGACCTTCCGTCTGACACCAGCTACGAGCACCTGTTTCGCTCGCTGGCGCAGCACTCGCGGCTCTTTCCGCTGCGCAGCGCCGACGTCGCTCTCTTGGCCACTCCCACGGACTTCTACCAGCGCCTAATGCACCAGATTCGACACGCTGAGACCCGCGTGTCCATCTCGTCGCTGTATCTGGGCACAGGTCAATTAGAGCGTGACCTGGTGGACGCTCTGGTCACAAGACTGCGAGAAAGACCGGGACTCCAGGTGCAGATCGTGCTCGATTACTCGCGCGGCCAACGCGGCGGCCTCGCGGCCAGTTCCGTGACGGTGCTGGCCCCAGTATTAAAGCAGTTTCCAGAGAACGTAGAGCTGTATTTGTTCCGGGTCCCGCAGCTCTCGGGGCTTAAGGCCAAGCTTCCCCCGCCGTTCAACGAGACGCTAGGCGTGTCCCATGCTAAAGTGTATCTCGTGGACGAGACGCTCGTGCTCAGTGGTGCTAATTTGAGTCACGATTACTTCACGAATAGGCAGGACCGATACGTGCAGCTGACTGATTGTGGGGCATTAGCACAGTTCTACCATCAATTCGTAGAGCTAGTGACAGGTTTCTCGTACAAGGTGAAGCTGCAGTCATTGACAGGAGAGACAAATGACTACGAGTTATTGCCACCGATGCTGGCGCATGACTCGGAAGAAGCCAAAGTGGTGATGAAACAGGAGCTGGAGACGCTAGTGGAGCCATCCAAGCACGAGGACAAAAGTGACGAACTAACGGACGCCTGGGCGTTCCCAACGTTACAGTTCACGCCTATCTCAATGGACCATGATGAGCGCGTACTGAGTGCGTTTGTCAAGAACTTGCCACGAGGTTCACAGCTTCAGATCGCATCGGGTTACTTGAACTTCCCACCATTCTTAAGTGAGCTGCTGGAGTGCTGTGACGCTGCACTGGACGTGATTTCGGCAGCACCTCGTGCTAATGGGTTTTATGACGCACGCGGCGTCAAAGGTGCTCTACCTATGGCGTACTCGCTGATTGAGCAGGATTTCTTTGAACGCACTCTTGGTCGCGAGTTTCCAACGATAATGCGGGAATTCAACCGTCCAGGCTGGACTTTTCACGGCAAAGGCATGTGGTGGAGACCACCTCCTTCTCCAGTAACTAACGGCCACAAGTCCTTGCTAGGTCTTCCCCAGCTTACTGTCGTGGGGAGCTCCAACTTTGGACAACGGTCTTATGGCTGTGATCTTGAGTCGAATCTGGTTATGTTCACACGGAATCCGGAGCTTCAGCGCCGACTACAAGACGAGTACGAGGCTCTTACTCGTGACGCAGAGATAGTGACTGACCAGCTCTGGCGACGACCCGAACGCATGCTCCACGGCTTGTTCAGTTGGAAAGATGGCCACTGGATCCGACCCGTGTCCAAGTTTATTGCCGCGTATCTCTGACTAGAGAGGAAGTGAAGATTACAGTGCAAATTTTCATTAGAATAGACCTCAGTTTTCGTGTCATTCATGAACACTTTTTTGCATGCTTCGGATGCGTTTAAAGCAAGCGGCCAACGATGAGCTGCAAGAAAACACCCGAGAGCAGCGGTAGCGTCAGATTATCGTCCCATCCGCCGACGTCCAGTAGCTCCGCGGTCGCAGCGCCAATTCCTGCCGCTAGTGAGATGGTACCCGCCATCGCCACAGCTTCTTCGCCCTCCACGTCGGAATAAAAGTCCTGCTCTAGTATCAACGCCATGAATGTGGCAGCACCAGCGACGCAGAAGCATCCAATCGACCCTTCCAGCGACTTGTCCCCGCCCAGCTTCCCCACCAACGTCACGAGTTTGTGCCGTCCGTACAACGTCCCAACGAACGACGCTGCCGGGTCGCCCACCGCCAACTGCAGTCACCGTAACGTTAGCACATGGTTAACAACGCAATCATCAGTTCCTTCACCGCACATGAAGAACAGCGAGTCGTGCGATTCGAGGCGGGAAGAACGCGAGAGAGAAGCCTGATCCTAACAGAAAGTAGAAGGCACCGGGTAGTGCCGCTCGTGACACTTCGTGTTGCCGTAAGATCGTGCTAAAACACTTGATATACGCCGCATTCACAGCTTCACTACGTCCCCTCAACTCGTGTAGTCCATAGAACAACACAGCGAAGAACAACAGCACTGTAGCCCCCGCCAGCCTCCCGAAGAAGCTCGAGGCCGCGTAGATCATGGCCCCCGTACCTACATGCTGCAGTTTACGCTGCAAATGCACATCCCCGCGTCGCGCCGCACCCTGCTGAGCGGCATCCAGCAGCCGGGCCGAGACGAGGTACTGGAACAGTAAGATCGCAGCCACGCAGGCGGCACCCGCTCCTAAGGACAGGCCCCTTTCCTCGCCGCCGGAAGACATCCTAGGGATGTTTCCGTTTTGAAACGGATTCAAGAGGGTTATGTGCCGACGTACTTCAGCTTCGAGGTGTCGTCAATAGTTGCCAGTGTAATATCCACTGGACATTATTCACCGGTCGGTAAATCACAGCATTTGTGGCTCTATGGAACTTCTCTAGGTATGATACTGATTAGAGAATTCAATTCCTGGGTTCTTATTCATCTGCGACTTGTGACGAGGAGCTATTCTCGTGGCTACTTAGCATTCAAGGTGGAAGTTTCGACCACCTTGAAGCTTCCTGTGCATGGACCAAATTTACATTGTATTCCCTGCAAGAGGCTGGTGGGTGCAACGCGGCGGTGCAAGATCAGATTCCATCGACAACCACGCGTTCTGAGCACGTCTCTCTCCACTATCTATCGCTATGAGTTGCCAAGTAGCTGAGAACCACCGAGACACGTCGAGCTGCAGTCCGGACAAGCACACAGCCATGATTTATCCGGCCGTAAGGCCGATCAGTACGGAACTTTTCGGCATGGGCAGCGACAACAAGATCGAGAGCAGCGACCCAGAGTTGAATACGCTAGCGGCGGAGGACTTTGAGATCATCCGCGTGCTCGGCGTGGGTACTTATGGCGTCGTGAAGCTGGCCAAGCACAGACCGACCGGCACGAGCGTTGCACTCAAAGTCCTGTCCAAGGAGCACGTGGTCATGACCCGACAGGAAAAGCACATATTGCGGGAACGCGCGGTGCACCTGCAGCTGCAGCACCCGCTTGTCGCGAAATTGTACGGCACCTTCCAGGACGATGATTGTCTGTATTTGGTGCTCGAGTATCTGCCAGGCGGTGAGCTCTGGAGTCTCGTGTATTCGCACAAAGAAGACGACGAGAACGACGCAGAAGCCGTCAAGGCAACTCCACAATTGAAGATGCATGCCTCTTTGAAGGACGATAGCGACGAGCTCCGTCCAGCGACGCCAGTCACTGCAGCAAAGCCGAGCTCGTTCGAGTCTCTGAGGCCTATTCAGTCACGAATGCTCGAGGCAAGAGACCTCAGCATTCTACGCAGCCAGTTCGGAGGACTGAAGGAGGAGTACGCAGTCTTCTACCTCGGCTGCATCTTGAGCGCACTCGAGTACTTGCACGACCAGAATTTGCTATACCGCGACCTCAAGCTCGAGAATTTGGTGTTGGACAAGGAGGGCTACCTCAAGATCTTGGACTTTGGTTTCGCCAAGCCGGACGCTCAGCTGGCAGAGGACACGGATGATAGCAGTGAACAGACTCAGAACGCACGGAACCTTACACTATGTGGAAGTATGGACTACATGGCACCTGAAGTGCTTCTCCGTCAGTCTCACGACCAGCGTGTGGATATTTGGTCGTTCGGCGTCATCATGTACGAGCTACTACTCGGTAAGACGCCATTCTACCACGAAAACCCGCGCGAGCTTGGACGTAGAATCACCCATGATAATGTGGACTTCCCGAACGAATTTGAAGAGGAATGTCCTCTAGCTTGCGAGCTTATCAACCAGCTTCTTGTGAAAAATCCGGATAACCGACTATCATGTATGGAGAAGATTAAGCAGCACAGGTTTTTCTCCAGAGTTTTCACATGCCCCGAGGACTGGCAGCGATTGCTCCGTCGCGAGTGCGAAGCACCATTTATCCCCAAGCTCACTGGGCATTTCGACACGTCCTTCTTCCAGACTATCGATGAGGAATACCAAGAGGAATTGGAGGCTGATGTGGAGCCCTACTTCGAGGACGGTTCCAATATCTTCAGCGACTTCTAGCTCTGCCAAGCCATCTCTCTGTTTTCCAGTGTAACCTGACGAGCCAGCTACGAAACCAGCCCAATACTCGTCGTGGTGTCTTGACATACTACGAATTCTTCGTCTCCCCCACAACTAATTTATCTGGTAGCATGTCGATAAATAGACATTTTTAGATCTGATAATAAACCCAAGGAAAAACTACTCAGCAATAACACGTTAGCACAGTCGAATTTCACATTAATTCTTGGTCTGCTTAAAGCCTCCTTCACTGACTGGGTCGCAAATAAATACACTTGACTCTCTGTACTACATCCTCCTACTATTCGCGTTCTCGCGAGTCCACATAAATCTGCACGGGTCTGCAGCTGCGTGTCATTAGTACCCAAAGTCTGAGTCAGCATCACTGCCGTCGCCTAGCGCGTCTTCGCCTTGGACACGCACGAAGAGGCTGGTATCGAATGGACCGTCCAGTCTGGGGACAAACGGAGCTTCCACCTGTCGCGCCTCGAGTTGCTGCCAGCCATTGGTCGACGGGAAGTAGCTACGGAAGAAAGTCGTCTTCTTCACCTCTGAGAACGACGCGAGGCGCAGCGATGGGTCCTTCTCGAGTAGTTTGCGGACCAAAGAGCACACAGCGGCGTGCTCTTGCTCGTACTCGTCCGGGAACTGCACGGGCTCCGCGATGATGCGGCGGCCTTGCTCACGGTGGTTGGTATGGTAGAATGGCGTACTTCCAAACAGCATTTCATAGAGAAGAATGCCGAAAGACCACAGATCGACTCGATGGTCGTACGGTTTGTGCTGCAGAATCTCAGGCGCCATGTACTCTGGACTCCCGCACATGCTCAAGTTCTTCTCGGTCGTCTGCATCGCGTCGGGTTTGGACAGGCCAAAGTCGATTAGCTTCGGGTATCCATCAGCGTCTAGCACGAGGTTCTCCAGCTTCAAGTCGCGATACAGAACACGTCGTCTGTGCAGATATTCGAGTGCTAACACTAAACACGCCGCGTAGAATGCCACATAACGTTCATGCAGCCCTCCGT
Source organism: Phytophthora sp. 'mugwort' (assembly GCA_033558025.1). Taxonomy (NCBI): domain Eukaryota; phylum Oomycota; class Peronosporomycetes; order Peronosporales; family Peronosporaceae; genus Phytophthora; species Phytophthora sp. 'mugwort'. The sequence goes on along the minus strand of JAUCEF010000004.1, from coordinate 1,021,562 downwards.
GCGAGCTACGCATCTTCTGTTTAAGCAAGAAGTTCTCGAGCGTCAAGCTATTGCGACTCATGGCGCTGCTTGCTCCACGTCGTTGTCTGCTCTGCTCGTCGTCCGACTCGGACTCGGTCGTCACGGCATCGGAAGCTTCGGGCTCGTCTTGCTGCTGTCTACTGGAGCTCCTGCTCTCTTCATCGTCCGAGTCTTCGCCACAGTCCTCATTCTCCTCAAGATGTCCGTCGTCGTGGGTATATACCAAGCTGTAGATCTCTGCGCCGGGACAGAACTCCAGTACAAAGTACAGTGCGTTGTTGTCCTGGAATGTGGCGTACAGCTTGGCGATAAATGGATGCATCAGCCCCAAGTGGACGCTTTGCTCCCTCATAATGTTCTTCTCCTGCTGCATCTCGTGCACTAAATGTCTGGCCAGCACTTTAATTGCCACGGTAGCTCCAGTGTCCAAGTGTCGCGCCAAGTGCACCGAGCCGAAGGTGCCTCTTCCTAGCACGTCCAGTAGCTCGAACTCGTCGAGCTCCGTGGCCTTCTCGAGCTCCGAGACGAAGCTAAGCCGTGCGACAGACGATCTCCGCCGAGTCTTGACGCTCACGGCGGCGAGGTAACTGGTGGCGCTGCTGAAGCGCTTGGCCGCGTCCTGCGTCGAGTTCTTGCGCCAACTGGAGGCCGAGAACCGCTGCGGAGCATCCTTAGACGGCTTCTTGGTGACCGTAGCGCGGATCTCGCGCATCTTGCGCCACATGGGCGCCATGGACGGCGTCTCCATGGACGAGAAGACCCGCATGAGGAATGGCCTTGCACGTCTCTACAGTGTAGTGGCGACTGGGCCAAGCAAGTGTGATATTGTGTGCAGACGGGGCAGAATGTCAGCATCGTTCGCCGCATGTTCGGTTGCTTGACTTGAGGTTTGTATGCCATGTAACCGTGACTCTACCGAGAAAAAAACACTTGCTAATTGTCACCATAGGGTGTAGCCATCTACTAAACATGTTGTCTTTTATTATATTTCAAATGCAGCACTGCACCCCATAAAGGAACAGACTGGGATACCATCGCTGTCGTGCCTGCTGACCATGTACGGTGACGACAATGGGTACATTCAAATGGAAGCCACAGTCTTCAGTGCGAACCGGCTCCTCGCCGACGTTGAAGTGACCGGAACCAGTGATTCCGTGGCAGTATTGCCCCAAGCAGCACGTATCTGTCGCTCAGCGATTCATTTCCCTTCGCCTTAACATGATCACTGCATCATCGCCACGTCCTCGTACGCATACGCGTTGGCAATGCTTCGTAGTTGATAATGAAGCGCAACAGCCGACGGACGCTCGGTCGCATTGAACGATACGCACTGGAGAACGAGGTCACGGATCTCCGGCGGACAATCGTTCTCAATCGTCGGTTTGATAGCGTCCGTGCTCACAAGCAGTGCAATCTTCGCGTCTGTAAGTGCCTCAGCCTCGGATCGGTTGCTGTTGTACGGATGGCCACATGTATCCATCTCACTCAATACGATGCCAAACGAGAAGATATCGGCACTTTCCGAGTACCGTTCGCCCTGCAGCACCTCTGGCGCGATCCACGCCGTCGTCCCCATCCCACCAGTCATCGTAGCCTCGTCCGAGCTTTCTCGTGAGATGCCAAAGTCACTGAGTTTGGCTTCCCATTCGTGATTCAGTAGCACATTCCGAGACTTAATATCACGGTGAATGATGGTCGGATCGAACGAATGTAAGTACACGAGCGCCTCGACCATATCGAGCGCCAGGTGGATCTTACTACGAGGTTGAGACGTGTCATCAAGCCATGTGAAGGTCCGACGACTGGCTGATTGGCTGTGTTTCTGACGGAGTAACGTGGTCAAATCACCTCGAGGCATATACTCGATCACCAGCGACAAATCCAAGAGGTTCGTCCATGCGAGACCAATAAAGTGTACGATCTTGGGGTGATCCATGCGTGCGTATAGTCGGATTTCATCCATAAATCGACGTAGTAAGTCTTTCGACATGGCTTTAGGTAAAATCTGTTTGACCACAACCCGCTGTCCGTACAAATGTGCGAGATGGACGACGCCAAAGCCGCCACTTGCGAGCTCTTGGACGATCACAATGTCCTCAATAGGTAGTCGATATGGGATCAAATCGTCATCATTCCTCACGTCATTGCTGAGGTAGCCACTGCCTGAGGACGGCGGGAGTGATAACGTCTGTGACGCAGAGCCTGTGGTGCCGGTAGCAGCTCTGGATGGGTCTTTATCGGCCATTACGGGCAAGAAACCGTCCCCGTGCGAGTTGCGTCCGTGTCGTCGACGGTAGACGATGAAGCCTATGATCGCGAGGATCAGGACGATGGCTGCAGCGATACCGCCGATTAACCCGGCGTTCGAACCTGATTTCGCCTCTTTGTTGATGACAATAGTCGTTCCTGATCCATCCGTCGCTTGGTTTGTACTGTCAACGCTCGTACTGCTGTCTCTGGTGGTACTGGAGACGCTGCTATCTATACGTGTACTGGAACTCGCAGAAGCAGCATCACTGGTCGGGTACAGACTCGAGAATGATACGTCTACAATATAAAGAGATAAATCAAACTTGTTTTCAAGCGTACAGATGCAAGTCAGTCTCTTACCATCAAGAACACAGGCAGAAATGTCGCCTGAGAGTGTAGCGACTGTGCCGGAGACGCTGGAGCAGTCGTCGGAGTCCTGGCTTACGGTGACGCTCAGCTGTGCGCTCTGCAGCACGTCGACGTCGGACTTACGCACGATAAAGTTCGTGACAGTCGTGCCTCCCAACGTTCTAAATACCAAGCAAAAACGTTAGTGACGTTAGACCTTGCTGGTTATAATTCTCCAAGGTCGTACAGTGTCTTGAGGCTGGACGGGAAAGTCACGCCTGCGATCTCTGTAATGCGACAGTCGCTGCACTCGCTGTACAGACAACAAGAGCGGTTAGTGTACCAAAAACTCCCTCGAGTTTCGTGGGATTACAAGTCTTACAGATGCTGCAAGCTGTCGGGGAACACTGCGCCTTTCAGTGTCGTGAGCTGTTGGTTCCCGTTCAGATACAAAGATTGTAACGAGGACGAAAAGCGGAACGTGGCCAGCGAGTCGATCGCGTTCTTGCGTAGATACAACTTCTCTAAGTTTGTCGGAAAGTCTGACGCGCGTGTTGATGTCAGAGCGTTCAGATCCAGCGTCCTGTACGCGTGCACATACCACCGTGAGCAGAACTCGTTAGCAAGTACAGAAAGCTTTACACGACGTACAACATCTGCACACTGGCTGGGAACTCGAGACCATCCAGAGACGTCAACTGGTTACTCGTGAGATCTCTGCATTAAAATTCCAGTCAGTATAGTTGACAGGCCGTGGACTAAGTATCACGTACATTTCCGTCACGGACGTCCCCACGGCCTTGAACGTCTTGATCTGGTTATTCCACAGCCATCTGCCGTCCACGGCGTCAAACATACAAGACCTCAGTCTTAATTGATATAAATCTATGCCACGTCCGTCGTAACGTACAAGCTGGCGACGGCCGGGTAGCTCTCGACGACTGCGATGTTGACGTAGCTGGCGTTGATCCGGTATTCGCCCGGGTTCTCGGACGCCGTGACGGCGATCGTGACTTCATCACAGTCGGAATCCTTGACAAGGATAGCTACGTCGTCTGCTCCCGTCGCTGCCGCGGCCAACGTGACGTCGGACGGCGGTGCAATGCCCGACACTGGACACGTCGACGCCGCGCGCAGTCCTCGCGGCAGCGTCAACAGAGTGAAAGTGGCCATCCAGCTCCCCCATAGTCTCATGACGCGAACCTGTTAACCGGTGTACTAAAAAAAACGCTCGGAACGGCTGGGAATATCGGAGACTGCGTGAGCTCACGGCGCTGTCAACAGCCGTCAAACTTCCACCAGACGCTGACCACCAGTGCAGTCACGATTGGGGGAACGAAGTGACCAGATCCCACCCACCGGAGCGAAGGTCAGAAGCTCCATCGAAGTGTGCCACGTACTTCCCGTCGTCGACCGGCTAAACCATTTTCGGATAAGGTATCAGTTGACTCTATTTCTCACTTGTTACAATGCTCTGCGCTCTTGCGGCGCTCTTGACTGGACTCCATCGATCGAATAGCGATCACATATAATACTGCACGTGGTCCCGTCGTTCGTTCGAGAGCAGGGCAATGTCGTCGTCCTCGACCAGCACGACGCGCGGCTCAGACGTTTGTCGCCGTTCTTGCTTCGACGTCGGTCGACGCGTCGGTCTGCTCTTGTTCCGAGGCGCCGACATGGCTCGGCTGTCGTGTCGACCCGTGGTCGCGAGGTCGTCCAGTGCGAGCTCGAGGTTGCGCAGCTCAAAGTGAAGCTGCAACGCCGACGGCCGTTTCCTCGGGTCTGCGTCCAGACACTTGTCGACGAGATCCCGTACACTGTTCGGGCAGTCGGAGCTCAGCGCCGGTCGCAGCTTTCCTGCACTCACTAGCACTGCGATCCGAGCGTTCGTATGCTTGATATTCGCCCCTCCTTCGTTCGGGACGCCCTCGGAATACGGACGCCGACACGTGTCCAACTCGGTCATAATGACACCAAACGAGTACACGTCGGCCTTCTCCGAGTACCGTTCGCCACGCAAAACCTCGGGCGCAATCCACGAGATAGTGCCGATCTCCGCCGTCATTGTCTGGTCCTCAGTGAGTTCACGACTGACGCCAAAGTCTGTCAGCTTGGCCTCCCACTTCTCACTCATGAGGACGTTGTTCGGCTTGAGATCTCGATGGATCATGGGGCTTTCAAACGAGTGCAAGTACACGAGCGCCTCAGCGATGTCCAGAGCAACGAGAGACTTGCATTTGAGCCCGCCACGCTCCGACTTGGCGGAACGGAACCAGCGGTACGAGTCGCGGGCCGACAGGTCGCGCGTCTCGCGCTTGAGCTGCTTCTGAAGCAGAGTCGCGAGGTCGCCGTTCGGCATGTACTCAAACACGGCCGACAAGTCCATGAGGGAACTGAAGGTAAAGCCGATGAACATCACGATCTTGGGGTGATCGAGCGACGCGCACGTCCGAATCTCATCCATGAAATCGTTGAGCATGCGCGGGTCGCGGGTCCGCTCGGGCAGAAGCTGTTTCGTGACGACCGTCTTGTCCCGGAACGAGGCCTTGTAGACCGCGCCGTAGCCGCCCTTGGCGATCAGTTTGCCACGCACCACTTCTTCGTGCAGAAGATGGAAGTGCCGCATTTCCTGGTCCGTACGGATATCATTGTCGAGATGGCGCGACGAAAGCGGCAACGCCGACCGGGTGGAAGACGCCATGGTACTGTTCATGCCTCGACGTTTGGTACTGATGACCGTCTCGTCCAGTTCCGACTGCATCTCCGCCGCCATGTTCCCCGTGTTTAATGTCCGCTCGAAGAACGCGTGCGTGGTAGGATTGGTCACGGTACGGGCATCGGCCGGGGACCGGAAACCAGAGCTTCTGTCGGCTGTATAGTCCTTGAACTTTTCGTTCGAGCGACGGTGCCGGAACACGAGATAGCCGACAGCACCGCCAATCAGAACGAGAAGAAGCGCGGCACCTGAAATCATCGCCACTAGCATCCAGCCGGACGACGTGTTGGGCACGGAGGAGACACCAGCATCAACGGGGTGCGAGTCATTCGACGGCAGTCCAGATGCGCCACTTGAGTCGCTTATACTTGGCGAGATGACGTACTTGTTGTTGTAGATGGCGTCGGGCAGAACGCACACCGTTACGGACTGCATGTCTTGCTTTGTAGCGCTCGCATCGCTGCAGCTCGTACTGGAGACGGTTAGTTTGAGCCAGTCCAGACCTGCTAGAAGAGGTAAGCTCGAGTTGGCGACCTCGAACGCATCCACAGTGCTGCCCTCTAGATCCAGAGACGTGAGCGAGCCCGAGGCTGGTAACGTCAAGCCCGAAACTTTCTCGACGTCGCAGTCGCTGCACGAATACAAAGCAAGTTGTGCCGGCATTTGCCACTTGGACAAATCATGGATCGTGTTTTCGCTCGTATCGAGAGCTAAGAGGGTGTCACTGAAGGCGAAACTGGTCAGGACGGCAATACCATTGTTCTTGAGCGACAACGCCGTGACCGTATCGGGGATCTCGCCGCTGTCGAGGCCCTTCAGAGAGTTATTGTCCAAAATCCTGTAATAAACTATCTTAGCAAGTGTATCACGTTCAAGTTCTACGCTCTACAAACACACGTACAGCCTCGTGACGCTGCTTGGGATAGATAAGGCATCTAAAGCGCTGAGACCATTCCCAGACAAGTCCCTGTATTGAACCACCAAAAAGCAGTAAGAAACTGTCCACGACCTGCAACAACAAGAAACTGGTAGACTGGGGGGGGGGGTATACTACGTACAGCGTCTTAACGATAGCGTCGGAGTCTTCATAAATGGTGGTGACCTGGTTTCCTGATAATACGACAGTGCTCACGTCCGGGAAGCTCGAGACGGCGGCGATCTCCAAGCTGCCGGCGTCGATCGTCGTCGTGCCGTTGCTGGAAGTGGAGCTGATTTTCACCACCGTGCAGTTCGGATACACGACCTCTGCGTTCGAAGTCGCGTCCTCGCTCCGACGCAACGTTGCTAGCGTCGGAGCCGGTTTCTCGCATGCATTCGTCTGGAAGACCCGGGCGACGGTCGGACGGGCCGCCAGCATTGCCGGTAACACGACAAGCGCCGCGAGTCCGCAGTGCCGCTGCCGTGACCGTCTCATCAGTACGTCCGTCCCGCCGCGACGGTCAAGACTTCTAACAGAATCACGTCCGGATAGTAAACTGAGCGATTGACCGTGCGCGGTTTTTGATGCACGACACGAGGCACAGTCCAGTCCCCATCCGAGAGCGCTTTCCTGGGGCAGAGAGTCGTCGGACGATTTGCGTCAGTGTAGCATCGGACCAGCAGGTTTCGACACCTTAACTCTGTTCACGACACCAGACGGAGCCATGCAACGCTCGGGGGTTCCAGCCGCCTCACAGCGTTTGTTCCTGTCGTTTATACAGCATCCGCTTCGCCGTTTGCTCACGAAATGTGAAGAACAGATGCAACAATGTGCCGCGCCGGGCGGGCCGGATTAACGACGTCTAGCCCGGTCGTTCGGAGGTGAACGTGTCCACCAGCTTTAGACATGAAATGGTAGACAAACTCAAAGCTGCGAACAGGACAAACCCCGTTGATTAAATAACTGTAAAAGACACACGTCGAGAGCTCCTGTTTCTTCTCTTTCTCAGTCTGGCAAGAGCTCTTAAGCGCGGGGTTTCACGATGACGGACGGAACGGGCGGTGACCAGACTGACTTGCCCCCCCTGCTGTTCGCCTTGGACTGTGTCCACGTCATGCGTCCCGCCGATGCCAGCAACTCGTGGTCGCCGAGCTCCAAGTTGCGTAGTTCGTAGTGAAGCTGCAGAGCCGACGGCCGGTCCGCCGGGTCGAACGCCAAGCACTTGTCCACCAGGTCGCGTACACTGCGTGGACAGTCGGCGTGTACTTCGGGTCTTAGAGTCCCCGCACTAACCAGCACTGCAATCCGCGTATTCGACGTCTTGTTGTTGCTGCCGCGGTTGCTCTCGCCGGCGATGCCCTGTGCGTATGGCCGGCGACACGTATCCAGCTCTGTCATAATGACGCCGAACGAGTACACGTCCGCCTTCTCCGAGTAGTGTTCGCCACGCAAAACCTCGGGCGCGATCCACGAAACGGTGCCGATCTCCGCCGTCATGGTCTGGTCTTCATCCAGTTCACGGCTGATGCCAAAGTCCGTGAGTTTAGCTTCCCACGTCTCGCTCAGTAGCACGTTCTTGGGCTTAAGATCCCGATGAATGATAGGACTCTCGAAGGAGTGCAAGTAGACTAACGCTTCGGCAACGTCGAGCGCGATGAGGGACTTGCACTTGAGGTTATCGTCCTGCCCGACTGAGTGGAACCAACTGTAACCATCCCGTGCATACGCGTCGTGCTGTTCACGCTGCAATTGCTGCTGCAACATGGTGCTCAGATCTCCGTGTGGCATGTACTCCATCACCATGCTGATGTCGAGTAACGAGCTCCAGGTGACGCCTATAAAGTGCACAATCTTGGGGTGATCCAACGTCGCACAGAGACGGATCTCGTCCAGGAAGCTGCTGAGCCAGCGCTTGTCCCGCGCACGTTCCGGCAGCAATTGCTTTGTCACGACCGTCTCGTGCTGGAATGTGGCCAGGTACACGGCGCCGTAGCCTCCTTTGGCGATCAGTTTGCCGCGCACGACTTCTTCCTGTAACAACCGGCACTGCATCATGTCGTCGTCCGTGCGGATGTCATTCATGACAAAGTGGGCCGTCGACTCGCTCAGCATCGCTTCAGGTACCGAGTCTGTCCGACCCGTTCGGGACATGCCAGTCAAATGGCTCGGCATGTACTTGGTCGCTTTCGACGACGACGACGCATCCGGCTCACACTCGAGGTTCTCGGCTTCCCTAAGCTCTTCGTCCCGAGCTTTTTGTCGACGTCGATAAATGACAAAGACTGCGCCACCGAGGATACAGGCCATCATTGCTCCTAGACAGATCATTGCCAGCATCATCCAGTTACTGAGACCGCCGCCTCCTCCTTCAGAGTTGCTAGAACTCGCAGCGTTTGACGAGTCCGAGCCGCTTAGAAGGTACTTTGCGTCGAAATAATCGTCCGACAGCACGCACAGACTCATGGAGCGAGCAATTAGAGACGTGGTCTGACTGTCACTACAGGTAGTTCCGACGGTCGTGACCACGAGGTCGTCGACCGTCTCAAGGACCGCGACGCTCGAGTTGGCAACCTCGAACGTCTCCACGTTGCTGCCCGTCAGGTCCAACGTCGAGAGGGGCACGGCAGTGGGGAAGACGACGCCCGCAATGATCTTAATCCCGCAGTCCTGACACCGGAAAGACTGCAAATTGACCGGCATTTTCCAGCTCGCGAGTTTCGTCATCGCGTTGTCGCTCAGATCAATGTACGCGGCCTGGTCGCTCACCACGAAGCTCTGCAAGGACGTGATGCTGTTGTTTCGAATCGAGAGCGCCGTCACCGTGTCTGGGATATCGCCTTCCGACAAAGTTGACACCTGGTTATCGTCAATATTCCTGCGTACGTACAAGAACGGCGTTAGACTTAACCGTACAGTTAATAGACAACACATAGAACGACGATAGACGTACAAGACAGTGACGCTGCTTGGGATCGAGACGTCGAGCATGTCCTTAATGCCGTTGGCCGAGATGTCCCTGCACAGTACGCCATAGAAACGGTCAGCTTTCTAGCACCCTGGAGATAGCGCAATACGTCTGCGTACAGTGTCGAGACGGTCGTGCCGCCTGCGTCTTCAATGACGGCGATGTGGTTGCCTGATAGATCCCTGTTTCATACAGCACAAAGTCGTGAATCATCCGGACGTCCGTGACTGAGCCTTGAGATTTACTTACAACGAATCGACCTCGGGGAAGCTCTTGACGAGCTCAATTCTCTGACCGGACGCGTCCATGGACGTGGTGCCGTCGCTCTGCATGTCCGCACGGATGGTCAAGATAGCGCAGTCCTTGTAGATGACATAAGCTGCGCTTGCTGACGATGCGCTCTGTATGAACGTGACCTGCGTCGGCGGAGACGCGAGACATTCCTGACGCTGCGTCTTGAGCGCCGTTAAACTACCCGAGCCGCTGCTGCTACCGTCCGAAGAACTCGACGATACCGTGGCCACCGACGCTACCGACGTCGTCTGTGTCGCTATTAAAGCTGCGAGTACGCGCTGCCGCCATCTGCTGCGCGTCATGTCCGAAGGGATCCGATAAGAACCTGTTTGTCCAGCTTACAACCTGAAATTTAAGCAGCTTTCTGGACCAATTCAGCAGGTTCTCACTGAAGCGAGAGCGGTTCTGCTGCTGGTGTCGAGAGAGAGAGAGAGAGACTGGAGCAGGAAACTTGGAAGTATACGGGGATAGTCGTGTCCAGCATAGCAGCTGGGATCGTTCAAAGCACTACAAAGACCAAGCTCCCCATCTGAGTCGTCCTCCTGCTCAACATTTATGCAACAGTTTCTCGCTATGTCTGTCTCTGCGGGAACTCCGACCTGGCCATTGGTGCTGTCGATGGAGTGGTGCTCGTCACCAAAGGACGATGGCGGCTCGACTACAGTATGCTTTGATTCTACGAGACCGACAGTAATCCCCAGTAGGTTCCTGGCTGGCTGCAGAATGCGCATGCATCCCGCTACTACCTTAAACAGAAAGATACTCGCGGTTCCAGCTGCCGTAAGTGTCTCCAGCTGCCTGTGAGTTGGGTACCGCTGTAATGGAGTGAGAAAAAATTTGGGCTGTGGCTGCTTTGGCGCGCGAAATAACTCGCATGGAGGCACCGTGGAGGTGCAGTAGCGATCGCACTTGCAGTGAGCTGCAGACTTTGCAGCTTGGATGAACATCGTCGTCCTGCCACGTTCCGACGAACAAGTTATTACTACCTAGAATACGATACGGTAGAGGACGGGGCTTCGTCGTGAGCATGTTCATGAAAGATTGGATAAAGCACAAAATATGGATCGCAGCCAATGGCGCCATAACAACACGTCTGGATGGTCTTATCGGCAAACAGCTCTGCTGGCAGCGAGGTCTAAGGTCGACGACGTCAATTTGGAGTCGTCCGTGAAAACACGACCTAAGGTTGTGTTTTATGTATATATCCTCTCGTTAGTCATACATACCAATCAGCAGGGTCGTGCGGATGCTTGCCTTTGGAACACCCTGCCGCTGTGATCTTCACAGGCAGCGGGGCTTCATGCAGGCAAAAATGGCCTAGGATATGACGGAATGAACCGTGTGCGGTAGGCTCACTGCGATAAACGCTTCAACTGCTGAACAACGTGAACGACAGTTCCCATGCAGAATAATTCCTAATTAATTGTTACATGAGCAACTTATAGTTGTACATGTGGAGGTACCACACCTTTAACTGGAATAAGCTATCATACCAAAACCGTTTTGTGGCAATCATTTCATTCCATACAAACGCCTCCATACACCTCGGCGCCGACCAGTCGGGGAGCCGTTAGCACTCGCTTCAACCGCTGCTTTCCTCCTGTTCGCTCACCCTCGTCGTCTCCACTTAACCACAGAGCTCGTTGTGCCCTTTACACCGTGACTTCGCCGCTGTGGGGGTCATGCCAAGCGCTTCCCTGTCCAAGATCGTGCTGTGCGTGCGTCGGCCGTCCGACAACAACGAACAGGCCCAAGAGCACGAGTCGGAGCTTCTGTCCCCGACTGCAGCCCATGGAATCGTGCTGGGCACGGGCTGGCAAGCCAAAATCAAGCTCCAGAACGACCCGGAGGTGGATGCAGCCCACGGGACACTGGAACGCACGTCCGGACGCGGCGTGTGGGTCTACAGCGACCACAGCACGCAAGGTTCAATACTTAATGGAGAGCTTAAGGTTCACAACAATGCAGTAGTGATACACCATGGTGACAAGTTGAAATTAGGTCGAACGGAGATTGAATTGTGTCTTAAAACAGTGGAAAAGGCCTCAGTTCCAGAAGAGGAAGATGATATGACAGAAGAGAAGGAATCTGTTAGTACGAACCAAGATGGGGAATTGAGTGCACGAAGTGCTGCGAGACTGGCGCGACGTCGAGCTTCAACCCCATGGGGGACAGCGGTATCTAAGGCACAACAGGCAAAGCAGCGACTGCCACGGATTGAGACGTCGGGACTTGGATTCGAGTCTGGGACGCTGGTGCAGCCGATGGCAACTCCTCCGGAATATACCGCGTCACCAGTAAGTGGAATGAGGTGGGGTAGGAAGAGGAATTCCATTGCTACGACGACGCTGATGGCGAGGAGATCACCATCGCCACCTTTGGAACAACATGGACATCCGCACTCGTCCCACCGACCTCGCGCGCGGTTGATCCAGGGACCAGATGGGCCATTAATGCCGCTACGCCATGAACCACAGATAGAGAACACAGAGAAGACTGCACGTCCACCACCACTGGAATATTCAAGCTCTCCAAGTGTGTCACCGTCTTCAGTAGCGGCACGACAACGGCACAATCTTTTCCAGCAACCGCCAAATAGTCTGCCAATTCCTGCGTCTGGGGTGATAACTGGAGTACCTCCACCGCCATTCAGTGCGGGTGCTCGTCCTACTTCGCGGCGTGATGATCTGCGCATACAAGTATCCAAGAAAATGGCTGCAGCTGCACCGGCGAGTGCTGGGACAGATGTGCCGCGTGTGATGCCAACTGTGTTAAACTATCCGACGCCTTCATCGCCCGTGGCTCAGAGAGATATTTTGAAGCAACAGGAATCACTACAGACCATCTTACAGCATAAATTCGAGGAGGAGCAGCTTCTCAAGCAACAACAGGAGGAATGGATGAGGACAAATGTGCTGCCAGTCTCCTCCATTGACACAGCGCCGCCGTTATCTCCTATCAAGAGTGAGAAGAAAGCGAACATGGATCCGGGCGAGCTAGCGTTCTTCCCTGTTCAAACTCCGGTGCTTTTGCGTACGCTCTCTCTCGGTATCACCGAGCAGCATACGTTAAGACCGAGTCCACGTCTTACAGCCGCCATTCGAGCCTCTCGATCGCGCCTTAACAGCTTTGACGAGAAGCACAGTGAACCGAAGCATTGTGATTTAAATGGCCGTCGAAAGACCACAGCGCTGGTGTTGAGTCCAGATATGCAAAACCAAGATGACCGCGCAATGATCAGTCCTATGAAGGAATGTGAACTACGCACGTCAGAGGACAGCGTCGCTTCCACCGCGACTACGGTGATTACTTGCCATCGTCGGGTCACAAGCAGCTCGGTATGTTCTTGTTATATTCTAAGGGATGTTTTAACCTGTTTTCTTAACTTCTTCATCCTGCTATTTCATACAGCTTTCTTCTGGTTCTGCTAGCTCAGTTGATCTTGGTGACTTTGTGGGATATGAGGAAGAGGAAGATAACGAAGATACGGTCATATCTTACACCACGCCTGATTTGTATGGCTCAGCCGAGTTGCTCCGTCGCTCGCGCGAAGATATGACAATGTTGTTCGACGCCAACTTCAGCAGCAGTGACAGTGCGAACTCCGTGTACGGAACATTGTCTCCACCATTATCCAGCACCTTATCCAGTAGTTCGCCTTCGAACGCCGCTGCTGATACACGACTCGGCTCACCACGTCGCGGTACGGATACTCCGGACGCGTTTATCTCGAGCAGTAACCAGCTTCGAAACGACCGTAACCTCGACAGAACCAGCCCACTAGGATCGCGTATGCGGGGTCCCAGAAGAGGCCCCTTTGATCCGCAGTCTCCGTACAAGTCTAGCGCAGTTTTTTTCAAGAACCAGCAAGCACAAAACCTTCGTCGACCAGCTCCCGAGCTTGAGGATGTTGAAGGTGGATGGAATTTACCGCGGCAGCCAAAGCCTCAATCATCTCGAAGACGTGCCTCTTTTCGTCGCCACTCCCTCACGCCGCTGACAGGCATGAACAAGCCTAGCTGACGCTGGTATCGAAGGTATACACAAAACCAGTATGTTTCCGTGAAACTTATCCAGAACAAGAGAAGTAACACATGTTGAATCAACGTAGTACAAAAATTCTTGTGTATCAGTGGAAAAGGCAAATGAGAAGAAACGTTAAAAGCTTCATATGGTTGCTCATCTAGATATCTATCATATGAAGATCTCTAGATGCCAATCTCAAGCTATCTGGATGTAAAACTTATTGCTCCAGAAGCTCGACTGGAGCTTCCATCACGTAGCTATCTGCTTTTTAAGGAGTTCACCCTCGGTGTCGGTTTTGTCGATGAAGATGGCGGTGAGTAACCCGCATCTAGCTACAGTAGCGGCTGTGGACTGGGGGCTTTTCTGCGTCACTGTCCAAATTCTGCCTCGGTCGATCTTGAAGAAGATCGTCAGCCACCTGCTGAATATCCGCCTCGAAGGGATCCATGTATACGATAGCATGCGGAATGGTCAGCGAGGCAATTGGACACAGATCCAATCTTCAACGATATGACGCGAAAATGAAAAAAATCCATGCAGGGACGAATGACGCTATGAATATGATTTTTTTTCATTTCCGCGTCATATCGTCAAAGGTCGCAGATTTAATCTAGCAACACATGGGTTTGGACGGATTTGAAGCAATCGTCTACGGATACTGCCAACTCAACGCGAAAACGTCCGAATAGAGGCCGGTGGTTCCGTGAAGAGCCGGACTGCATTGTAGAAAAAATTTGCCACTCTGCATCCTTCGTTTATAAATGTGTTTTTTGTATGCTAGCCATCCAACGCACGGTTACCAGTGCTGGCACTCAGCGAGCGACCGCATTAGTTGCGCTGGCAAGCCCGGCTTCAATCACGACAACACGCAGCGCTAGTCCTGCACCCAGCAAATGGCTGGTTGCTCAACTTTATGTCGAAGGCTGCATATTGTGTTCTCAAGAGCAGCAGCATTACATTACACTGATCCAGACGGCCCACACATGTAGTACACTCATCATCCGGTGGTGACCGACGTGGTTCGCGGTGTGGTATCGCTAGCACCTAGCAGGTTAAGTATACGGAACGGAAGCGCAAGACGCAAGACTTGAACGACAGCGTTTCTCGCGGTGTTGCGCCATGGACAAGCACGCGGCTGCTTCGATAATTCCTGCAGCTCGTGTATGATACAATGATACAGAAGGTCCCTGGTATCTCATGGGGGTTGCAGTATCTCCTCGCTCGCTTGAACGACTCCAAGCAAGTCGTCTAAGCTGCGATTGTTCACCGCAAACACCAAGCTCTCTGTTTCCGTACAATAAATCAATGGTGCTTTATTACGCTAACAACTTTAGTAAGACGTCTTCGCTGCCGCCTTCGCCTAGGCGAAGTTGCGTGGCATGGACTCGTCGCCATGCGCGGCTACCAACTGGTCGTAGGCCTTGGCGGCGTCCATGGGCGTCCAGAAGTCACCGCCCACGACCATGCGGCCGCCCACCTCGAGTTCGGCGCTATACTTCTTGATCTTGGTGGCATTGAAGCGCACTCCGAGGAACTCGTTAGCCGCCTCGTTCTCTGTCTCGGCCACGTGCACGTCCTCCACGTTGCAGCTCTTGGTAATGGCGCGTAGTGCCGATGTCTGCAGCTGGCGCACCATACAAGCCAGCGGCACCTGGTTCTGTAGTCGGAAGGCGCGACGCACGAGCTGTGAGTTCATATTGTAGTTGTGTGTGGTGGGTGGCGCTGAAGAGTGTCTTCGTCTGACAGGGTATTCTATGCTTGTGCTATAGTTCTGGTCGCTGGTTGTGTGCTAGGGGTCCAGTTGCGTAATGCGCAGCAAATGGCTGTGACGAAAATGTCGGCGGGTAGCATTGGCGTGGGTGGCGCCGTGCGGTTTTCTCTAATCGAGATGCTGACGCCTGCATCCTATCTCCGAGTTGACGCTGGGAGCAGAAATGTGCGAGCTGTGACGCGCTTCAAGTATGGCGGAAATTAGCCAATGGGAGGGTGCGGCATGCCCCACGCGCTGATTGGTGCCGCAGAAGGCTTAACACCGGTACCTAGCGTCGACACGATTTTTCTTCTGGTACTGTATGGAAGAACGTGCTAAAAAAAATTGTTTCTGCTATTCCTACTTCTGTCATATGACGTATTTTTGGTCTCTTACGGCAGAATAAACCCTTTCTTCAGACCAAATAGGCAGCATACATTATCCGTTTATCCGTCTTCTGCCGACCAAATAGGCTCCTTTGAAGGTAGATTAGTCAAATAACTTTACAGATAGATAAGTATCACTTTTTTCACCATGGTCTCATTGAAAATCCATACTAAAATCATTTCCTCGCTGAGGACTGCATACTTGTTTCTCAACGAAATCACCTTCTGGTAGACGGAAACCCACAGCTCTGACTTCACATCATAGCTGTGGGTTTCTTTCTTGTATTGCCACGCTCAAATGCTCGAAATTTGTGTCCGTGCACACCAGCATACATTACTAGCAAACCAAACAACGAACTGAATGTAGAGCACGGACCCTGCCAGACCTGTCAGATCAGCTAAAACGACTCAGATGTGGCTTGTTACCCCAAAGAGCGCGACAGCCTTCTTCAATGTGCGATATCGAAGAAAGCGATAAGAGCCCTGAAATCACATAATCCATTACTTGCTGGGCGAAGCCGCATTACTGCGAGCTCGTTTGAGGAGTATTCGTCGTCCCTCGTTTTACTGCTAATATGTGAACAACTCCCGGTCTTTGCCTTGATTGCTTTTCTTAAAGCTTAGCGCGGGTTAGGACGAGTCGCTAACAGAGGACCTGGGACCTGCGATCGGCCATTGTGTCCCGGGTGGGTATGACTTTAAAGACATTTACAGATAAGATTTGCTTCGCACTTGGTTTCTACTATGAGCGTTCTTATCTCAAAAAGTCATTACCCCCCCCCCTCCATCTGGGATAAGAAGTATATATAGGGTTAGCAAGGCTGTACGCTGAGGGATTCGCCATTATTCGTGGAGCTAGGCTGGGGTAAGGTCGTAAGGATGGTGATTATAAGGACATGTATGAATATATATATCGTAAGATTGTACTGTAAAACCTACGATACTGCCCCGTGGGGCACTACGTTAGCCTACATGAAGCACTATTATCGGTGGGGCACTATTTAAAGGGATGGGGCATTGAATCTTGACGCCTTCGCGAAGACGAACGACTTCCCGTTGACGCCCTCGGCCCACGGAATTCGATACTCGTGATTAAGGAACACAGCAGTCTCATTCATGTTGTAAATGATCGAGTATTAAATGTTGTACTGTACTCGTTGATCACATGTTGTACGGGCTCGACGTCTTCCTGTCGAGATTATGCTTCTTCGTAACCGGAGCTCGAAGCCTCCAGTTCTTGGACTACAGACAGCTTCTTTTCCACCATGAACTTGGAATTTGACAATGAAGGTGAAAAGCTGCTCCTGAGCTCGACCGGCGTCGCCACTTGATGTTGACACGGTAGCAACTCGCCAATGGCAATTAATTTATGCTGGCTCCGATCTGACTATATGAAAATTCTGATAATTAAAAATCAGGCTAAAACAGTGGGACTGTCAAAAATCGCACATCTCAAGAAATGTGGGAGACACAAATCTAACGCATTTCATGGCACAACCCGACACAAATCCGCGGAGACGAAAAAATCGTCTTCGCAAAAAGCGTCAGCCTGTCTTTGGCCAGCCACACAACTCAACGGCACACGCACGTGATAGCCACCCATTTGGGGTAGTTCTAGCGGCCTGTTGATTGACGCCGCGCGGTTAGCAAAGCGCTCATATTCGATTCAGTCGAGACTCCTCAAGACAGGTATGTTCATGCTGCTGCGGCGACTTTAAACGAAGGCGGACTAACGATCGACTTGTGTGCTGTACAGGAAGCCAAGCATGCGCCGTAACGCTGGCCATGGAAGAGGTTTTACACCCACTCAAATCAATCGTACGTAATACGTGCTTGGTTGCTGCTCTACAGATCAGTGGGCTTCATATGATCTTTGCTCTACTGCTCTAGGACTGCTCGACCTTGTCCAAGATATGCTGCCTCTTGGTGCAGCGCAATGGCACGACGTGCAGTTGGCCTTCAACCGCAATCGCCCTGCAGATTGGCCTGCGCGACTCAGAGTCTGTGTCGTAAGTTCATGGGCTTGAAGAATACTCGCAAACCTACTGGTACTGTACTGACACTACATCGCTACGCCATACTGTATGATTGAGCTAACATATATTATATGCTAGGTGACCCAAACTGCCCGCCCGAGGTGGTGTGCGCCAAGGCCGTGTACCGAGAGATTGAGGCGTCTACTTTTGTCGCGTCGCTTGAAGACGATGCTGATGACGCCACCGTGCTGGCCGATTTTTCATCTCCTACCACGAAGAGGAGCAGAATTGCAACGCCGCATCCTCGACAGCACCCTGTGATGAAGACGACGAGGCGCAGCTAATCATCAGCAGTGGCGACAGTGAGCTGTTGTGCGGTGAGGTGGACAATTCATCAAGCTGTGCTGCAGCGGCAGAAAGTGTAGCAGACGCCACTATTGATGCGTGCTCCGACAACACTCTCCAGACGCCTGGAAAGAAACGATCTACTGGTATGTAGTATACACAAATTGCATTGATCATTTTGCAATACCGACTGTATTAATATGAAACTGACAACGATACTCACGAAGTATTGTATTGTAGCTGGGATACTGAAAGCATCACCTCGCACTGGAAAGACCCCGTCGGACTTCGCGGTGCTGAGCGAGCAGCTAAAGGCAACGCGTCAACTTCAGCCAGCGTACAGTCACAGACAGCAAAAAAACGAGGCAAAATCGACAATATCCTTAACCAGCTCAGCGAACCTGATACCACCGTACCGCGGCTTTCTGCGTGGATCGAGAAGCGCAACATACGAGAGAGCTGCAGTATCGGGCGGAGAAGGACGCCCGTGAGGAGCAGCGCCGCGGCGAGCGTGCGGAAGCTGAGTGTCGCGCACAGGAGCGCGCGGATAGAGAGTCACAGCGCCACGAGATGCTCATGGCCATGATGGCAAGGCTCATCGAAAAAAAAAGTAGAAGCAGTGATGGAACACCGAAGTAATATTTAGCGCTTACCGAAAACCGATCGAATTTGACCAATACCAGTGCGGCGAACTCGATAGTTATAGATACGGTAGATGTTTTCCAAACGAATTTGGCGCTTGTGTGGGTCAAACGGCAGTGGGAGCATGAGCTGGCGGTAGCATTTAGGCGCCGAGCCCATTTCCCACTCCACTGCTTGCCTAAGCGCGACGATCGCAGTGTGAGAGCAAGAAGTGCAGGACGGCATTCCGGAGACGCCCGCTCTAAGTCCCCGACCTTTAACGGGGTTACGATCTTGCCGCTGCCACATGGAAGGCAGAGTCAGTAGCAACGCTTGTTCTAGGCTCTGTGACCGAGGCTCGGCGAGCTTGTCTTGGAGCAAGCGGCTTGTCTCGCCGTCATTCCAGGATCCTGGGCAGTTGTGGCGTCCCCACACGAGGGTGACGTCGACGCCGTAGCAGAGCGTACCCGTCACTAGTGTAGAGTGAAGCCAACCTGGATACAGTAGAAAATAACAGTTAGTATATACTACTGCGAGTTGTAGAGATAATCATACCGTTGTAGTGTGCGTTCTGTAAATCAGCACGGGTGGATTTAGATTTAGTCCACACCATTTTTGTCCGAATTTTGGAGCTTCGAGAGGACACACTTACGACACAAATGCATGGAATTTGATGACACAAATGCCAGGCAAATCAGTTTGTGTCATGAACTGTGCTGTTGTTGGTATAGTCCCAGTGGGGCACTACATTTATCGCACGGCGGGTGGGGCACTATTAGACGGATAGGGCACAATCGCAGGTTTTACAGTAGATTGAAAAGTTCCGTCACTGGCAACTCTGGTTAATGGATCGTGAGAGCATGGGGTCTTCGGGTTATGAATCCTAAAGAAGAACTGTGCCGCTAGGCGCCCTAGATGCTATTCGCATGGGCGGGGGGGGGTGAGTTCTTGATGCACTCTGCACATTATGGACAGCCTCTTTACAACAACGTTTGATGGACATCTAGTATTGCAAATAGCGTAAAAAGCGGATAAATCGCGTATGCTACCTATTTGGTCTGAAGAAAGGGTTTATTCTGCCGTAAGAGACCAAAAATACGTCATATGACAGAAGTAGGAATAGCAGAAACAATTTTTTTTAGCACGTTCTTCCATACAGTACCAGAAGAAAAATCGTGTCGACGCTAGGTACCGGTGTTAAGCCTTCTGCGGCACCAATCAGCGCGTGGGGCATGCCGCACCCTCCCATTGGCTAATTTCCGCCATACTTGAAGCGCGTCACAGCTCGCACATTTCTGCTCCCAGCGTCAACTCGGAGATAGGATGCAGGCGTCAGCATCTCGATTAGAGAAAACCGCACGGCGCCACCCACGCCAATGCTACCCGCCGACATTTTCGTCACAGCCATTTGCTGCGCATTACGCAACTGGACCCCTAGCACACAACCAGCGACCAGAACTATAGCACAAGCATAGAATACCCTGTCAGACGAAGACACTCTTCAGCGCCACCCACCACACACAACTACAATATGAACTCACAGCTCGTGCGTCGCGCCTTCCGACTACAGAACCAGGTGCCGCTGGCTTGTATGGTGCGCCAGCTGCAGACATCGGCACTACGCGCCATTACCAAGAGCTGCAACGTGGAGGACGTGCACGTGGCCGAGACAGAGAACGAGGCGGCTAACGAGTTCCTCGGAGTGCGCTTCAATGCCACCAAGATCAAGAAGTATAGCGCCGAACTCGAGGTGGGCGGCCGCATGGTCGTGGGCGGTGACTTCTGGACGCCCATGGACGCCGCCAAGGCCTACGACCAGTTGGTAGCCGCGCATGGCGACGAGTCCATGCCACGCAACTTCGCCTAGGCGAAGGCGGCAGCGAAGGCGTCTTCCTAACGTTGTTAGAGTAGTAAAACACCATTGATTTATTGTAAGGAAACAGAGTGAGCTTGGCGTTTCGCGGCGAACAATCGCAGCTCAGTGGGTAGTTGAAGCGAGCGAGGAGATCCTGGTGGTAAACGCACTTCTTGTCGACTTGCTGTAACTCCACGAAGCTGCCTCAATTCAGCCTCAAAGGCAAACCCGAACGTCTTAGCAGGTTACATCCATGGGCGAATGACCCCGACGGCTCCTTTCGACGTTGCCGTGGATACTGGCCTCTTGACCGTCTTTGCTCGTGCTGTTGTTGATGTTTTCCTTCGCGTAAACGAAGGACGACTGCCGCATCCAGGCGGACACTCGCCGAGCGTTGCTGGATTATGCCGTGACGATGGTAGCGACTGCTGCTGGGCAGATTTTTTCCTTCGCGCGCTTGTTGTCGTTGGCGTGGGCACTCGTTCGTATCGCTGCGCTAGACTCGGAGACGGCACCAATCGAATCCGCTCAAGTCGCTGCTGCTTTGATTGCACCTTTCGTTTCCCCCGACTCCGGTCGGCCTCAAGCTTTTGTGCCACCGCCGAGTCTGTGGAGGTCTTGTGCTCATACACTCCATCACGACCAACCTGGACAAATACCTTGGGGGTACGCACCGGGTACGCATCGTCCTCTATTTCGTCATATCCAATGTCATTGTCTTCCTGATTGTCTGAGTAGTCATTATTGACAAAACTGTCCTCTCCATCTCCGTCTCTATCATTGTAGGACGCCGATGTGTTCGTTCCTCGGCTCGACATCATTTTCAGCTTAATACTGCGCCGAAGCTCGTCTTGATCATCATTTTGAACCAGGTCTTGGTTATTAACGACCTCGTTTGGTTTGGAGCCACTATTCTTGCGAATAATCAGGTTGCCGCGTAAGCGATGCTCGTTTATAAAGTTCTGCAGGTCTGCCTCACGAACGCATTGTCGGGCACAGAGCTCCTTTAGTTCCACGTACTTGACATGAGTCTGCCGGAGCTCGTCCTCACGCTGACGTAACCTCTTTTTCAAAAACTGAACAGCATCGGCTTGCTCATCTACACTGGGCGTTGACTGCTGTTGTTGTTCACAGGTAGGACTCGAAGTCTCCTTTTCGGGTCTTGTAGATACTCCCAGAAACTGCGGGAAATCCAGCCACAAGCGCTCGAGTAAAGCAGGTAGATTGACCTTGTCGTCACAATGTTGCATCTCGTTTTTGCTCTTGTCTTTCCAGCGCTTCACCTTTGCCAAAACCTCGTGGAGACGCTGAGTCATGTTATCCAGCTCGGTTCTCAGCTCTGTCGCTTCCTTGCTGTCCAACCGATGGTCAGAAGAAAGATTACTTCCCGTTTTCTTTAGTTGCTTTAAGGCTGCCTTGAGCTGGTCTTTGTCGTGCTTCAGTCGACCGATCTTGGCCTCTAGAAGTCGAACTTGCTCCTCCAGTGCATTAATGCGATCAGCTTGCTCCTTCTCAGTTGCCTGCGTCTGCTTCTCGTGTTCACGTGCCGCGTCGTGGATCTTCCTGCTCGTCTCGCTGTCTTTTGCAGCGAGCTGCGCCTCCAACGCTTCGATTTGATCACGAAGCTGCTGATTTTTCCCCTGTTCGTCTAGCAGCTGGGTCATCTTCTCTAGCACTCGCTTCTTCTCCTTCTGTAACTCCGTTTCCAACCGCTCAATCGTTTTCTCGTACCTCCTGGCAATGGGTGTGGCTCTTCCCTTCGGTTTCGGGGTTGGTTTGTCCGAAACCAAATGACTAACTTCCATTTTCGGGGACTGCTTGGTTCGACGACTGGGGACGTCATTTGTGTTCTCCAACGTCGTCTCTTTGGATACTTGCTCCAGAGGTGCAGGCCGTTGCCTAGCTGTATGAGGAGTGGCTTCACTTAATGGAGTCTTCTCTTCACGAATAGCTACTGAGCGCTGAGTCGGGTGTCTTTTATCCGTACAACAGTCCAACATTTCATCCTCGTTGTCGGTGTCTAGGTGGTCCAATTTCAACGAGAGGGTTGGCGTCCTTCTTGAATTATTTCTCGCCGTCTTTGCCACAGAGCGTTCGTGAGCACTGGCACGACTTCCAGCGTTACGTGTAGCGTGCCGCCTGCTCTGCGCTTGGAATGCAACTCGTTCTTCCTTTAATTGCTTTCCACTCTCTTCTGAAACCTTGGACGCAACCGAGTTACTATCATCCGACGAAACATCCGCATCCTCTGACACTGACGACTCTGATCGACTCGAAGTAGACGATAAAGACGTTGCAAACCACTCGTTTTTCTGTCGAAATACGGGCTGTCGTCGGACTTGCTGCCTTGGCACCTTCATTATCGTGCTACTGTGACTCGGATACTTCCTATCCTCTTCTTCCTCACTCTCTTCACCTGAATATTCTTCAATATCATACCCCAATTGCCGGTTCATCTTTGCACCCTGCTCCTGCTGCAGCTTTGGCAAGCCTAAGCCTGGTGGACAGTCTTCCCTGGCTCTGATCTCGCCCGAAGACAGGAAGACGAACTCCATGGGCCTGTTATACTCTTGCTTCCTGAACGGCATCAACACGTGGCTGTTCTCGACCTCATAGTGGGTGGGACTCCCGCTCTCGCGCTGCAGAACGCGCTTGCGCATGCGATAGGGATGTTGCGGGTGCAGCTGCTCGTCCTCCTCGCCCTCCGTCTGGCCGTTGAGCTGCTGGTGGTGCGAGAATCGTCGGTTGGAGGAGTGAAGGATCACGTCCTCGCAGCTCTCGAATACGCGCGCGTCCTCCACTCGGCTCAGCATGGTGGTGTTGCAACCGAGAAACGGACTTCGAGCGCGGGTTGCCCGCGGTTTTTCAAACGTTATGAATGGTGTGGTGCACCCAGTCTGGTGGAAATATTGTGTATTCACAGCGGGTCGTCACCATTCCTGGACGTGACCAGGTGATGCCCTTGATCACGCTTACATGTTTCTGCCATCCATTGTAGGATCCTACCTACTGGCGTCCTCCGCTCTTTACTGACACTCATGTTTGGTTACAATAATTGTGTAAAAAAGGTGAAATCTGCCACGCATTGTGAATCACGAGAAAGTGCATTTATTACGATAAAGTGAATTTATTACTCAAGCAGTTCATCGCAGAGCGAGCTGCTCTCCATGGCATCGTGCTCATCGGCTACAGCTCCAATTATACCATCTACCAGGCTCAGGCTAGCTACTTCAGCGATCATCTCATTAGCGATCATCTAACTAGCTACTTCTAGGGCCTGTAAGTGAAGCATCATAGCAGAATAGGTACGCCCTCCCCCTCAATTCATCAATCCATACATGTACAACTAGCTCCTGCTCAGCTTCGAGGGGAAGGGTCGTACCTGTGCCGCTCGCCCGAGCCTTTGTTTTGGCACGCCCGCGAGCCGTCTTGCAAGCCAGCCCAAAGCTCTTATGCTTCTGTCACCACTGATAGATAAGCTTGCGCTGCTGTTCATGCGCAAGCTCATCTAGTCCACTGTAGAAGGCGTTAATAACCGCAGTGATGTTGCCGCACTGTGCCCAGGCATCGAGCACTTCGAGCTTCTCTGCTGCCGTGATGGCGGTGCATCTGCGCTCGAGTAGCATCTCGTGGATTTGGAAATGACTGGCGCCTTGCCTAATTTTGTGCTATCAGTAACAAGTAGAGGATGAAATAACGTAATTTGATTGGCTCTAATCGGTTGTCAGTAATAGCGAGCGTCAGTAAAAACGGAGGATGCCGGATCGTATTTCACACGTAGACCGATGCGAGATACACCCTACCTACAGCAAATCATTAGCGCGAACGGAGATCCCAGGAAATCGCATTTCAGCCCCTTAGTTCTCGTATGTTCGAGAGTCCAACACGAGAAGTGTATACCGTACCGTTTCCCTTATGTGATTGACGTCGCTCAGTCATTAGCGACAAATCCTTCAGCCAATCATAGTGTTTTAATTATCGTGTCGTCGCGCTTTATGTGCTGGGCGACAGATCGACCACGCACAGTCATTGCATTTCATTTGGCAATCTGGTTCGGCGTAATGCCGCAGCACGAAGGGCGCCCGCGTACCAATGGAACGGGGCGTAAGGATCTCAAGCACAGCAGCAGCAGAAGCAGCTTCACGAACCGACCCAAGCTCAAGGTCGCCAAGCACCTTCTCGACGGGGGAGGGGGGGGGCTTCCTGACTCGATCTGGCGGTCGGCGGACAAGAACAATCAAAAATTTCATCCATGCGCCACAGTGGTTAAAATACGGTACCTTATGTCGGATATATCCAACATAAGATGAGTCGAGTAAGATAAGATGAGTCGAGTGAGATATTGGTCAACGTATGACTTCGACGTTTTGCATATGGTTTAGACGCAACATAGTTTGGACCCAGACCCTACGTATGCAGACCTCTACGAAGGTCCATAGGAACCAAGCGACAGCGTGCTTAGTGTGGCGAACGCCCACTAGCACTGCTATTCTACTTCATGCCGCCCAAGCTATCGTCCCAGATTGCTGTGGAGAGCTATGCGTATTACACCCAGCCCATCCCTGGCCGGGCTCGAGCAATTCGGTCGCAGCAGCACCGTAAGTCGTAGAAGATATTGGTGAAATTCGGCGGCGTCTAGCGAGTGTGCCCGACATGGCGGTTCTACCTGTCGTTGCGCTGCTGATCGCGCGAATATTGGTGCCCATACGCAAAGTAATTGCCGAGCATTGATCCATGAAGGTGGGGGCTTGTCTGGTAATCCGTTTGGCCTGTTCATGGCAAAGCATAGGTTCTTTCACATTATGAGGTACCTACACTTTTCGAACAACAAGTCGACGCATGCTCGGCTCGACCGATTTTGGAAGATACGACCCGTTGTGAATGTGTTGCAGCGGACGTTTGCCCGACGCTACAGAGCGCCACCAGTCATCAGCTTCGATGAAGCCACGCTACCCTCGCTCTGGGTTCAACCCTAGGCGTCAATTCAACACCCATAAATGGGAGACAAAGGTTTTCGTTGCTGCCTGCCCGAGAACGGCATACTGCATGCGCTGAGTGCGTCGTGGCAGGCTTCGGGTTGTCACGACATTTTTGGCCTAAGTGCTAATGCTTAAAGAAGCAACTTGCTTAAATGAAAGCCCAGATTATTCATGCCATGCGCCCAGTCGAGGGTGATGTTCTCTCCCCATTTTACGAACCCAAACCTTCTGTAGTGCTGTCTGCACAGCGATTCCGCACGTCACGCCAAGCTGATCCTACATGAGCGACACATCGTTCCCGCTCTCTTGAACGGTTGCATGAAACAAGTCTCTCAACCGGTATTGAGCAGAGTCACCGTTCAGCATTCGATCGCCGAATAAGGTTACGAGCTTGTTGTGTTGTAACGTCACGACCTTGTCAATACAATTAACGTTGTCGTACGAGAATATACTAAGCAAGTACAAACAAATATATTTGCATCACCAAAAGCACGTACCAATCTTGCCGGACATATATCCGGCGATATCCCTCGCACTGGCGTTGTGATCGCGAAGCAGCGCAACATTTTCCATGACGGGCCTACTGGAAGGAATATCAGCTACTCCCTGGTAGCTTCGGGACATCGCAGTGGTAGGGGGATGATTGTGGGTGCGCCATCCATTGCAAAACACGAGACGCCAGAGCGCCTTTGTTCATTTCAGTGAGAGGGTCATAAGAAGCACATCGAATCGATATCACAGCCCGTGTATCGAACGGGTTTGCTCCTCTCGCCTGCACTACGCGACAGCAGGTAGACTCCATGCGTGCGGCGGAATCTCCTGAACGTACAATCAAAACGCTCGGGCACCTGAGCGTTAAGCGTGTTCCGAGTGCCAAACTTGCAATTGTCACAGGTAGAAAAAAAAAGCGTAAATACTTCCTCAGTCCATTCACATAAACTCGGAGCACACCCAATACTAACGTGTTTCCTGTGCGCTTGCGAAAATAAAGATTGTGTTTTTTCACGTACAACTTCACAGCAACATCGACATGTGCCCACGATCTGTAACCCTTTCGGAAAATTGAAGGAACTGGTTGCTGACAACGTGATGTGACGTGGTCATTTTTATACGAACCTCCGTCATCTGCTGCGTCGCGTAAGATGCGCCTACTCTTCACAGTATGTCGTCATCCGGACCTCGTGACTGACCTCCCCACCAGCATCCACTTACTGACGCACCACCCACCACCTTTTGCGTAACCACCTACTGTCACCACCACTTACTGAGTCAGCACTAACTATAAATAAAAATAAGCCAGGGCAACAAATTAATATCACTAGTATGCCATGTTTTTCACGTACACGATGGATGGTTGGCAGGAACTATAGCGGGCGCAACAGGTATGGATGAATATGATCACTTATCCGACCGTACTTTTGTGCGAGCATTACAAACCTAGCTAAAGTCAATGCAATTATCCGATCGCATATCAAGTATAGCCAAAGCAAGTATAATGCAATATTCAAGCATTATGATTGGTCGGAACCTGGGGACGAAGGTCACCCGCCCGAGCGAAGCGATCATGCCTGGCGTTTGTAGACCGTGGGCGAAATTCACGGGTGCAACCCAGGACCAACCACTGTTCTACCGTCAAGCGAAGGCGCAGCCGTAGTGGCTGATGGTTCTGCCACCAGCGAGCCCTGTGAGCCGCCAGGGTTATGACAGAACCCGAAAAACACACAAATTACGGAATACCACATATCGCATACGTGGTGCACATCAAGAGAACATAGCGACACACTAACGAAACGCATGGCACTCTGCGATTCGCAGCACCACACAAAATCCGGGTGTCTGCATAAGAGTCAATATAACCAAATCATGTTCGAGATGATACTACCATTTCTACCAATCGATTTGAAGGAAATAGGCTGTCACCGTCTTGGAACCTTTGGTTACTGTCATAAATCTCCCTTCATGCTCGAAACAGCAGCACTCTCCGCAAGTCCAAGTTTTCTTCTTCTCGCCTCAAGATGCCCCTTCCGTACAAGTGGACAACCACCTGGCTCGTGAGGACTCCCAGCTGCTCACGGAGGACATGAAGTTTTTCATTATCGTGAAGAGCCTCCTGGTTTCATGCGTCGTTTGTACGTTGACGAGGCCGCACAAGATGCGATACCAGCTGCTGAAGTGCTCGCCGGAAACATGCAAGGCTGCGACACCATACGACGCATGTCCGTGGATGGGCAAAGTTCTTACGTGTCAAGAGTTGAACGAGTGACGATCGTGGGGCGTGGAGTCCACGAAACGCTCGTTCGTGACCCCCGGAAGCCCCAACTCACCCCTCGGTTGAATGATTACGGGAGAGAAATGGCGACGCAAGGCTTGAAGCCCGCTCGAATCCGAATGAGCATGAGTCGCCGATTCGGGCTAGCGGAGGAAGAGATACCGACGTTGCGCTTGGTGTAGTGGTTCTTCGGCAACTTCATGAAGAAAAATCTCCGCCCACCGACGACTACGACGACGTACTGGATCAGATCGACCACTTGGCGGCCTGCCACATTGGGCATGCAGCCGTTTTCGTTCGTATGGAAACGTGGCAGCGAGGGCAAACCAGATGTGGGGAACGGCTCTGACGGATACCCTTTCCTCGTGGGTTTGACGACCAAGGATCTGTTGAAGAACGCAGTTCAGGACCCTACCTCGTTCGTGTTCCACATGGACTGCACTTTTAAGTTGAGTCAAGTGGGGTATCGTGTCATCGTGTGTGGCATATCGGATCGGGGTCGATCGTTTCACCGGGTTTGGCTCTCTTCATCACTTCTCAACGATTAGAAGGGCTTTACGTAAAGGCGCTCTCAGCGCTCCGCAAAAGCTTTTTACTGTGGTTACCGGTGAGCAGTTGCTCCTGAAATATGCGATGGCCGATGATGAGGCTGGACAGCTCAATGCCGCCACTCAGGTGTTCGGGGTGGATTCTGACCTCACATACCTAATGTGCTTCTTTCACGTGACGACCAAGGTTCATCAAATACTTAAGGGCGTACCGGGCACGTTGCACGGACAGGTGGTCGCGGATATTTAAAAAAAACGAACTTCATTTTCGTCAAGCCAAGGTGCCTATGACGAACTGGTTGTGACGGTGCTGAATAGGTGGTCTAGTTAACAGCAGTTGTGGACGTTTCGGAGCTACTTTGAGAACGTGTGGGTGACAAGCGCGTTCAACCGCCGGCAGTGCTTCCATACACCGGATGGTTATGCGACGACCAACAACCCAGTTGAGCAGCTCAATAACTGATCAAGCGGGACTACACGCTCCGAACGAAGTACATGATCGGGATCCTCATCCGCCTACTTGCGGACTGCTGCGGACACCAGTCGGTGACCCCAAGACTCTTTAGGGACGTGCCTCACGCAACACAACAGCTGAAAGCTCGGGTGAAAGACTTCGCCTGCGTGACCTACTCCAAGATATCACTCCAAGCCGAGCTAGCATTATTTCTTGCTCGTGACCCCTAACCCGAACGTCGTTCGCGTGTTTTTACGTGGTTGTAGTCGCGTGTATCTGCCTGAGCTGGGTAGGCGTCGTGAGGTAGCCCCTGTTTCGGCGCAGATGGGTGGGAACTGTGCGCGAATGGAGCTCGAAGAACAACCTGATGGTTGCTGGCATATGGATGCGAGCAAGCTCAACTGTGATTGCAAGTACAACCTCAAGTTCGCAATTTTGTATCACCGTCGTTTTCGCGCTACAAGTTAAGTACTACACCGGATTGGACGGCAGGCGGACTCTTGACAACAGTTCTGTTTCGCGAAAGCGGGCATCAAAAAAAAAAAAATGTGGTTCCCGCTGGCCGCCCTCGTACCAACGGACATGCTCTGAGCACTGAGTGATGTTAGCGACAGCGAGGTCTTAACCGGAAATACACAGTCTTTGCACTTCCCTTTTTTTTTGCTATGAAACTACTACAAATGAAACCTACGTGCTTCGGGCTAACTATGCCTTGCTCATTTACAAACATTCAACACTTCAACTACTCAGGTTGACGTCTCCAAATACGGACCAAGCGCTTCCTACCGCCTTCAAGTTTTTTTCGACTGGTGCAAGCCGCACCTTGATCAGCGCGGATGGGGGAAATTGGATGAGGCCGCCGCCGAGAACTTGTTGCCTTACTTCTAGCAATCCGTCCTCCGATACCGGGAGCGCAATCAAGCGGCTGCTTGACGCGGTACCACATGCGCGCATCACCAATGCTCATCTCTTCGAGGCGGCACTTCAGGGAGCCGACGCCGGGGAGCCTGAGTGGGTCCTACCAAGTGGCGCTGGCCTGAGCGGCCGTCCAACCTACCAGATTCGCACTATCCTGGACGATGTGCGCGTCAACGAAAAAACTCTGCTCCTGACCGCCTGGGAGTCCACGCTGGAGCCTGCGGAAAACCTGCTGTCAGGCGAGGTCAGTTGTTATAGACGCCGCAAGCGCCGCAGGGTTGAACGCGCCTAATAGAGGCTGAAGCAGCGGAAGAGTAGGAATCAACAACGCACAGGAATAGCAAATGCATTTATTACACGATAATTCCTAATACAAAGTTACACTTGTAACTAAGCAGCACAAAAAAGCGGCACGCAGAACCGCACAATGGCGCCTAACACGATGCGACATCAGCTATCAGCAGGACAGTACAGGGTCTAGCCCATAACATTTTCTAGGTCCACACCGCACCACGACCACGTGTCGAGTCGTCCGTGGGGTCGAGTCCGTCCGTGGTGTGGGGTCGCCACCATGCAGCCTCGCGTGGCCCTGGCACGCCGCGCCCCATGCGATGAGTCTGTCCGTGGCTTGACGTTCGTGATAAAATACGGGAATGAGCATTTTAGCCGCTTGTGATCGAGCCGCGGGATGGAAGGTCCTCGTCCTCCCGCTGGCTCGGCCACGTCTACCTTTCTTATCTGTGTGGCACAACACATTTCGGTATGCCCACCGCAGATAAGCGTGTGATCTTCCAATTTTGTCCAGGGTTTATTACGACTGCGCGGAGCGCATGGCTAGGTGACATTATAGTGACACCCCCTGTTTCTCCGTTTGATGCGTGGTCGGAGGGTCGAATAATAATATTTTATGGTATGTAGCCAACATATCATTCGCACGTGATTTGTCTTCTAGATCTTCACCGACGAATTCGTTCGAGCCTGGCATATCCTGCGGACATTGGTATGTCAGAGCACCAATACGTGAGACTGCCAATAAGAAACCACACAAAATAAACATACGTTAATACGCTTAAGTACGTTGCTTGTCCTCCGCATATTTAACCTCGGCGGCATCGGCGTATGGCGCGCCATCCTCTTTTTCACATCACGGGCGCCTGTAGAAACATAAAATGCGAGCAGTAATATCGTTAGCCGTCGGACCACAACGAAGTTAACGTACCAGATCGGCCGACGTGTGACTCGGATCAAGTCTTCGTCACTTTCGTCTCTCTCCTCGGTATCTTCTTCTTCTGCTTACGTGTCTTCTTTTGCGTCTGCTTTCTTTCCCCCTTTGTTCTCGAATCTGTGTAAAAACAATGGATGCGAGACATACTTATAGCCAATATAAACAGCTAACACTCCAACTGAGCTCAACCTCAAATTCAGAAGCGACGTCTTCATCTTGAGCATTTTCATAGCAATCGTCGCTTTCTTTATCGGCGCCCATATCATCACGGGTGTATGTCACCACAGGAACAGAGCCCGTATCGGTTCGATGACCCCGCTTTAAGTTTACACGCACACAGTGCACGTTAGAATCTACAGGACCCACCCGCACAGCTAGTGAGAACACTTGATTGAGTTTACCGCTCATTCGGATGGCCTGCCGATCATCGCAGCGGGCATCGCAGCGTGGCTTCCTCCGACGAGGCAAAATTGGGCGGTTGGACGGCAGACAATGATATGCCCCCCCCCCCCCCCGTTGAGACACGCAGTAAATACCGTTTTAATTTTTTGAAGAGACACAGCGATTTTGCTGCACCGTTGGAGGGACAAAGGTCGCCAATAACTGTTTAAAGCAGGCCAACTTATAGTTGCAGGACACACTATGGCCGCTGCGGAGCTTCGTCGCTGAAAAAAAAGGATTTGATGCGAACAAACAAATTGCCGTTTAACGTGGCACGTCCGACATAAAAGGGAAAGATGGCGTGGATATCACTAAGATATGATTCGATAAGTTAACTCGCATCAAGCTTCCTCAGCTTCAGCACGCGAGTGTATTGATTGCAGTTTTGTCAAGTGTAGAATATTCCTCACCGGCGGTTGCTGACCATTGACGAATTTCGTCGCGAAATACATAACATGGCCACCTCCTTAATTTATGTAAATTTATACGCTCTTCAGTAATTGATCCGCCAATTTTGGAGAGCGCACAACTCTACTTTAACCTAGAGCAGCAAAAGTTAATCTCAAGGGTGACGGCTAACGCCCTATTCGAGGAGCCTAGTGAGATAAGTCTGGCTTGAAGCATTTATTTTCTTCTTAAAGTTAACAGCCTATTTTGCGGTAGCAATGGTTTGCTTTGAATATGCCTTCGACGATGCGAAGGTAGTAAATCCAAAATAATGACTCGTGTTTTAACCGCTTTACTTTACATTAACTCTCGGACACCACATGTCATATTCCAGCGCAACACTCGGATGCGAATGTCAGTGGCTACTTTCGCGGCCTTCAACGCTCCTTTCCCGTTGCGCTTGCCCGGATAAAACGCAGATTGTACGTCTTCCCTGTGGAATGTCTCTTCATCGGGGACAATGAAGCGCGTATCACATCACCTAGAATCACAAAGCACACCTCTACCGCCTGTAACCAAATCAGCTGTAGCCTCGTCTCGCGATTCGTGAAGCGAGACAATAAACCCATGTAATATTTAACATGGAGTGAATGCGTCTCGGATCGCGTCACCTGGACAATGCGAACAAAACCCTTCATGTAAAGCCCGCGTCTCTGGCGTTGCCATCCGTCTCGTTCAAATTCTCGGCCGAACAAAACGGCATCGTAACCGGCCTGTTTTCACTTGATGGGTTTAAGCCACGGCTGGGATAAATTCAAATGTATCTCTCGATCTGGATCAAAACGTCCGCCACTCTCGATGGCCATTGTTCATCGCGAAGATCCTCATTCCGAATAATAGCGCCACCGTTGGTAAGCGAAGAGAAGAAGAATATCTCAAATTGCCAGCCAGACATTGCAGTATTGCTCGCAATACATTTTGTGAGAGTTTGTAGTTTGACCGGGCCAGTGCGTAAACCCATTTCTAATGCCACATACGTACTTATGATGGAAGGCCTTACTCGATTTGCCATCGTATCCGGATACCACAAAAACAAGCGGCTTACCACATTACTGGAACGACAGCCTACTGCTCGTTCACGGTACATAATTTGGAGCCGAATACATCTACGACGCCCCAGAGGAAAAATCCACCAACGAAGCGAAGCAAACACGTCCAAAGGCCGCATCAGACAAGAATAAAAATGGAAGCGGATGCCGCAATCAAATATACCGTATCGTCTTAGTGCTTGGCGTCACCAGCTAAGCACATTCGGCAAATATTGGCATGGGCATATGAATGCAAATCATATTTTAACAAGTCAACTTCAAGGTTTTATTATGCGTTATCACAACCCGGTGTGACTTCGTCGCAAGATCCGATACCGTCATCCGAATCGACACCCCACAAGAAAGTGCGTAATTCTCCAGTTCCGCAACAAAGTCACTCTCATTTTCCTGAAAGTCCGTCATCTCTTCTTCTGCTGCCCGCGTTGTCATTCAATATATCAACCTTCGTGAAGCCGCTAACGATCGTTGTCTTCGACAAATCTGTTCAACATCTTGACAGCCAGCGTGTTATGTCGGTATGACTAGGTTTGCTTTAACTTGAATGGCTCTTCTGCATGACTCTCGCGAAGTCTTGCCACCTCGACGTCAGCATCCGCTTGAAGTAGTTCCTTTCGTGCCCTGAATATTGCGTTCTGCAGCTTGGTACGCTTTTGCTCCAGGCTATTCTTCCCAGCGCGGTACTCGATAAGCTGGTCCCGTAACCGATCAATAAAAAAGGGTGCGAAGTCTTGATTTCAGTGGTTTGTTCCATAAAACGTCCGCCGGCTGGCAGACGTATGTGTAGCGAGGCAATATCTTCAGAAGCATTATATTAATAGCCTTCGCATATGAACGACTTCATCCGTCCAGTGACCACTAAAGCCATCCCATAAGAGCAGGACATTCTCATCACGGGTGACGCGATCTACGAAGTGGAACTCGAGAAACTATAGCACCAGCTGATCGTTCCACCATTTAGACTTATTACCGTAAATATCACAATCCGATTGAACGTGCAAGGCTCTAAATTCTCGTTTCCATACGGTTTCACCAAAGCCATGGCGCAACCCTTCGTCCTCTTTTGCTTCTCTTTTGTTTTTACGGGCGTGCTTTTAAAGAGAATAAAGATTGGGGACTTATTACCCTCCCAATCGGCCAGAAGCATGGCGATCGCTCGTGCCTTCTCTTTATCCGCACAGTAACCCACACAGTTTTCAACCACGCTCCGAAATGGTCTGTTTAGGAAATAACTAAAACAAAACCACAGCTACGCGGCTAGTAGATGTAATATCTGATAATAAAAGGAAATCAGTAGTGTACCTGTCTGACCAGCATTGTATACTTGAACACACTGTTTTCCGCTATTGTTTGTCGAACCAGCGTTTTGAACTCTTGCGCTGATACATGGGCATCTTGTTGCGTCGTTTGACCCTGCCTAGTCCTGCTCGAAGTGACATGTGATGTCTGCGGAGAGACAGCTTGATCCACGTTGGCGCCGCTCCAAACGTTTCGCCTCCACCACACGGTGCAGCAACCTATGTTGCTTCAAGCTGGAGCATTAAACGGGACACAGGCGCCCCATCACGACGAAGAGAGTTCATCCACAGTGTCAGCTCCCCTTCGGCGGGTTTGGGAAGCACCGTAGCATCGCCGAGCCTTCCCAGGTTGCGGTGACGCTTTCGTCCGTTCTCGCAAGTTGCTTAATAGTGAGTTTCTGCTTGGCCCCTTGCAGGCTTGCTTCTTTTTTGCCCGCAGTTCGCTGCTACACAATGTACCGTAGAAGTGCGCGAGTGTCTCATCAAGACTGTAGCCTTCGTCCGAGTAGTTAAGGACATTTTGCTTGTGATTATAGTCTACTGTGATACACTGGAACATCTTGCGCTTCTTCCCTTATCCGCTGATTCGTGGACGCACCATGGCTGCGAGGGGGGTATTCGGGTGTAAATACAGTAAGAATTAGTGAAGCCAAGATAGTCAGCAAAAATAAAACTATGTATTCTGAATACGCGCCTATCATTGGCTACTTGATTGCTGACCTTAGCACTAAGCGACGGCTAGTATTAAGACGATACGGTACTCCAACAGAGCAAGTTGAGGGCGACACGAGAGAGCATAAAACGCCCATCCGAACACGAATATATTATTCCATGCAACACTAAAACTGAGTGATAATCAAGCCAGAGTGTATGTATGAAAGCTGGATGCGTGTGTACGAAGGTGAGTGATAGTAGCTAACAAAAACAATAATTCTGTCCCGCAAAAAAAGTGCCAGAGGTAGGAATCAGTTGGAAAACCCACCAAAATATGAGACCTCGTCAAATATCGTAATTCTGCTGCACCATTTAGAGTTATCGAGATATCGGCCTCTTAAGCAGGGTTTCCTAAAATACTGTCCATTGTACGGGAAGCACAGCATGAAATAGATAATGGCAACTCGAGCAAGGCAGAAGGAAATACATTATGGAATACCGCAAAGTCCTGAACTCCATAATGCATGACGCTTGCTTCAGATCTGCTTTCACGCCATACGCACCGTGGCCATATTCCAGAAGCGGCGATTCATTTTCAGGAAGAGGATGTCTCGAGCTGCACCGGCCCCATCGCTTGCCTTAGCGGAGACAACACAATTCCAGCTTGGCTGAAAAACCGCTCAGCATGGTTAGATGTTGGCGGGATATGATGCACCAGCTCGTACCTGAGCACACATAGAGCATTTAAGTTATGACGAGCCACTAAAGTGTAAATAGTGAAGGAAATGCTTACCTCGGCTGCTGTTGCATATCCACTCTACGGCTTTTGAGAGATCTCTCGGCGAAACTCAGCTTCTTGGACGCGTCCCTTGAGCAGTGCTGCAGGACCGCTGGCGGACTTTACCAAAAAGCGGGCTAGTGCGGCGAGACCGCACTTGAACATACGCTTTTTCAAAAGCTGCAAACTTGACTATAGGGGCTTGGGGCGCCAAGTAGCTGCCAGCGACGGCTCTTTCTCCATGAAACTGTCGAACAGGGTGCGGGCATCGGCCATAGCCAAGTCTGCCTCCTCTAGCAGGTTTTGCTTACCGATTCATAGTCCTTGAGATCTTCCAAAGCTGCACGAAGTTGCTTCTCTTTCAGTGGCGATGGCAAGTATGCGGCATGGTCATCGTCATTGAGCTTGAAGAACCTCTCCACCATAACGAACGTGGACGACGGCAAACGCGTTGCCTGACGGAGGACTGACCACAGTGATGTCTTCTGACTGTGTGGACCACACCAAACCTCAAGTTAGAAAAATAAAACTAACAATACAATGCTTACCGCAACTTTGCCGACTGATTGATGCCGCGGAGGAACTTCATAAGCTCGTTAATCTTGTCGAGGAGATCACTGCATGTCTCCAGGTACATGGCCATCGCGGGATTCAGGCGATGGCTGGTGCAGCCCACATCGGGACCTTAGCTTTTTTGCAATGCTAATGTTGACCGAGCAGTTATCTCCAACCAGGAAACGGACACACTCAACCTGCCGCTTCACTGGCTTCAGCGTGGCCTTCAGAAATGCGATGTAAGCATCGGCATCAGATGGGGGCCACTTGAGCCCCCCCCGCGCGCGCGTCCAGAAGAGGTGCCATAGCCAGCAGCACAGTCTCTTGCTTGCCGTCATGGCCAACGCGGCAAAGACAGCCTGATAGTGGTCGCTTTTGAACAACCACCCGTCCAAAACAATACCGAAATTGGCAGGCAGATAGTCAGTGATCACGCGCAGCACCTCCTTGTGCACCGCGGTCATGTACACCACCACTGTGTCGTCACAAACCGGCTCCAGATACGTGTAGCGCCGAGTTAACGCTTTCTCGCAAAAAGAGAGCGGGAGATTAGCCCAGACGAGCAATAAATCCAGCTAAATATGCTCACACTCTTCTTGTCGACGAACGACACGAGGGTACAGTTGTTTCCACCGTGGAAGCTGTCAATGGTGCCTTCGTAGTCGGGATGCTGGCTGTAGACGTGGCTGGTCAGGTTTGTGTAGCCACGCTTGGCATCTTGTTTGCGCTGAGCACCGCAACGACAGCGGTAGTAGCCCGTCACGACTTCGCTGTCGTCAAGAACTGGCTTGAAAAACATGTCACAAAAAAAAAATCTGCTTCTTGGAGTAGCGAGACGCTGAAGGGGCTGTTGGAGATAGAAAATCGTCCATGTTTTTCGATGAAAATGGAAAATGAAAGCTGTGTGTGCTCTCCGTTGTGCTCCCAAGTCGGGGTGTCCAAACGGTTGGTTCTGACGACAGGATCGAGGCTTTGTGGCCACAAGAGTTTGATTGAATAAAAACAACGTCGTGTAGGATTGGCGATTGGTAGGTATTTGACCTGAATAGGTCATTGCTCGGGGATCAAACACCTGAATAAATTATTGTCATGGCAATCTGAGGCGCTGAAATAAATTATTGTATGGGAAAATATGGCCATTATTTTTATTGCCCGTTTATTTTTAGGAAACCCTGCTCTCAAGCTGGTGGAGCAAAAGCCGAATTTAACAAATGCTTTTCAAGAGGGCCAAATCTCGCTCGGGTCACGTAAGTGTATCGACAGCAGACAAGAAGTGTTGGCAAAAATCAACCTTCCAGTGACGGCGCGGATAGGTAATTACTTTTTTACGGTGGGTTGGTAAAAAGGGGTGGGTATTCCATTATGCTCAACGAACACGACCACGAGTTTATAGCTAGCGATCTTAGCATCCGGGTGTGGCTACGAGGTTATCATTTCTGCTTTTGCATCTTCGACCGCTGTTTTCCACGATGACCCCTTCAAGCCCCGTCAAAGCTTCAATGCCTGCCCTCCATGGCTTGACTCCACGCCGGCTACACCTTCACCTGCTGCCTCGTCGCCTGCTGTTCTCAACTTTGCATGCTCGTCAGTGCGTGTTCGTCGGGGAGGACGTCTCCGAGATCCAGTCTGGAACGACGTTCTTGCCGTCGACGGTGCGGCGTCGTGCAAGTAGTGCGAGTAGATAATCTACACGTTAGGGAAAACCCGGGTGGGGCGTGTCCGCTATCATTTCTGTATGAAGTGCGTCAAGAGGGCTTACACACCAGCGATCACAACCTGCTTTCGCCCAGTGATTTCGCAGGCCAAGGTGGCCTCTTCCAGCGCCGATTCGCCTTTTGGGTTCTACAGCACCGTAATGGCGTTCAACAAGGCCGCTCACCCTAGTCTCGCAGCTGCGAATTTTTATTGGAGAACTGACGCCAACGTCTGTTGTGCAATCTCGAAAGCAGCTGGGGGCGACGCTTCTGGACAGCTACTACGAGAATGCCCGTTTCGCAATTATGCCCAGGCTCCGAGGCAAGAAATACACACCAGTTACCGACGCTTGGATGGACGTCAACGGGAAGTCGGTCATGAACTACGTGGCACCGAGTGAGGATATCGCGGTCTTTCTGGAGTCCGTGTACACGGATCTACGTCTTACAACGCGCCGTAACTCGCGGAGGATATTCGGCGCATTTTGGCCATATACATTTTTGTCCGTTTCGTAGCTGTCGTAACCGACAACCCCTCAACCAACCAGCTCGTCTGGGCGACTCTTCAAAAAGAACACCCGTTGGTGTTCTTCCATGGATATATATGTCAGGGAAGGATCACGCGAGGTCAAGCCTATTGAAGCCAGACGGCTTTCGGTACTAGAATACTGACAAGGTACCTTCCAGTTTCCGCTGCTGCAAGATATTGCTCTGACCGTCTTCCATGCGAGCTGCTCGAGCGCTGCTGCTGATATAAACTTCTCGGCGCAACAAGTTCGTCCATTCTCACGCTCGCAATCACCTACGCGACACCTGCGTTGAGAAGCTTGTCTTCCTTTTCTTTCAACTCGAAGAACTTTGACAGCGACGACGTCGCGTTCTACGAGCTTGTGGAAGACCTGGCGGAGGCTAGCAGTGAGGACGAAGCCAACAACCAAGACAGCGATTACGATTACTATTAGGTTTAGGCGTAAGTTCGGGCATTCTCGCAATACGTATGACCGACTGATTCGCTTAGAGCTTCTTTTGTGCATCACGTTACGTACTCCACAACTCATTAATATACTCATAAAATAGGCTAAACAAACCGATAGTTTGTTTGTCGGTACTATCTGGCAACATTCTATCGGAGCTGTTAATTCGAGCTTCGATTTGTAGCACTATTACGAATTATTCAAAAGTGTTGAAGTTGCCCTGTACCCTACTGCAAGCGGCAGCTGTAACTCACTGAAAAGCTGTTTCTGAACAACCATGTGATTTGGCTCGCTGCCGCAAATATAGCGTTTCAGATTCGCTTAATATAAATATAGCCTGCCAACAATAGAGAACTGCTTTCATCTCTTACAGTATTCATAACCAGGCAACAATAGAGATGTGAGTGATTCCGGTAACGCTTTGTTTTTATGCGTTATACAGGTTATTATTTATTTACTGGACAGAGTAGTATCGAATAAATACGGTTTATATTATATTATAGAGGCTATCCAATTTAAGTGTTTATGCCATCGACAGGCCGCTCGCGTGCTGTCATTCACCCATTGTCCTCACAGTTGCCAAGCTACCAACCGTCATGGTGCCTCTCAGCCCCCCCCCCCCATCAGCGCCACGCATCGAGCTTCCAGCGTCTTCGTGGGCAGTTCAGGCACGTTGGCGGCGCTGCCATTATCGCTTCCCAAAGTCCCGTCAACTTGCAAGATGACAGCTTCTGATGATGACGACGTCAACATCATAGCCCGTGGTGAGCGCTTTATTTCAGCCGCGTATGAAGAAGCTACGCTGGAGGACGACGAATACGACCTTAAAATTTTGGGCCAAGCGACGTATTAGTGGTGTAACGCTGTACTTGCCCAGTGGATCGGTTTCGAAGAGCTCACTTCGGAGCCCGCTCAGCATTTCACGTCACAGATTATGCACCACTTCGAGCTGCAGTATGAATTATCTATTTGGGACTACCTATGTACGCGTGGGTGATGTCGTGTGCTCCCTCGAACGCGACCCACGTGCACGAGCCAACGGTTTCGAGGTATGCCTAGTTAGGCTTCTACTGTTGTTGCTGTTGTTGTTGTTGCTAATTATCTTTTGCTTGCTTAGCTCGCAGCTCGGTACATCGCCAGCTCGAGTGACCGACTAGGCGGCGGGAAGTCTACTCGCATGCTTCATTTCTGGCCTCAGTTCACAGTTGCTCAAAACCCTTATTGTTTTACCTGAGTGGGAGGGTACCCCCAAAATTCCATTATCTTAATAACCAAGTCCGCAGTGACCACCGCTGGAGACAAGATAAGCGGGGGGGGATGGAAGAGCTGGTGCCCATGAATCTCTGCGTGGGGAGGGCGGCGAAGCTGCAGAGGGCAGCGACTCCGTGAGCAGTAGAGTATGGAGTAGGGAGAGCGACTCGGGAGGGGGTTCTCATGATGACGTAGTGGCTGTGTCGTCTTGCAAGGGAGATGGAGCCCCTAGCGATGCCGAGTCACTTGATGAGGACGCAAGCATTAATTCATTAAGCTTTGTCTTTAAGAGGAGACCCGGCCTCTTATAGCTGCGGTTCCTTTCGAGCCACGCTGCCTACGTGGAAAAGAGAAGCTATTGAGGGAACTTCATAACGCAAATGATCAATGCTGAACTGAAGCAGAACATCTTGACGGCACCGGCTGCGCAAGGCGGGCACGTCCGCCACAGAGGAATGGAGGAAGAGAAGCTTCTTCTTTTATCTGCTGCTAGGGCCGCATACGCAAGGAAGCTTCGTGTTCTTACTACAAGACGTCCACGAGTTCCGTAACCCGATACCATAAGCAGAACAGCAAAGGTCGAATATCCGTTAAACCTCACGGCAGCAAGTTGAATGTTTGACCAGTATCTGGAGCGGTTATAGCCTATCGCCTGTGAATGGAGATAAAGCAGGACAGTTATAACAAAATGAGACACTACGTCTCTGAGCAGTTTGGGAATGGCCCGGTTCACGATGCTCTCAACTGAGCAGGGGAAGTTGAAGCCAAAGCGGTGAATCGCGACTGCAGTACCCGTAGCAAAAGAGCAAAAGGCAAAAAGTCAAGCGGCACTAAAGAAATCTGCATCGCCGAACCTTCCGAAGCCGTAACCACGGAGTCTCCGATACAGAGCAGAACGGAGTGAGTGTATCCTGCGATGTTGTTGCCCAACCGAAGCAAGGTGAGTGCTCCAGAAAACGAATTCGATAGCTTCAAAGGGGACGAATCGAATCGGCACAAAACATTTTGATTCTTGCGTCCTCAATACGAATTTCATTCTGGTTTTCGATGTTATACTGCCAAAAAAAGGGAACCTTGCTCCCAAAATTAGAAAAGGAAGCTGCCCGATCTAGCGTAGGCACAATCGAATCTTTGGGCAAAGACGATTCGATAGACCCAAAAGTAGTTTTGTCGGTACGATGTTAGTTTAGGGACATATTTTGTCATGCGCTTGATTTGCAATGTTATGAGTGCTACAGCACGACGGAGCATCGCAAAATATACTTAGGTTCGGTAGTATCCGAGTGTTCGACGGGGTCTCATAGACACCTGGATTTGCTACAGGAGTACTGTAGCTGCGATTCAGCAGCGAAAACTACACAACGAATGTCAAACTTCATAGGTTTAGAAGTCGTTTCCTATAGACGAGGATACGAGACCTGTTCAGCACCATGACCAACCATACTGGACACGATTGCCAAATAAGAAAGTTGTTGTAGTCAACAGATCGATGGACAGCGAGCCAACCACTAGCAGCAGGCAGGACGTACCGGAGCAATGCAATTCTACCTCTGATCGTGCGCAGTCTTCCATCCAGGGCAGATGACAGTGACTATCGTCCTGACTGCTGTCCTGCGTTAAATATTCTTGTATGGATGCATGCCTGCGCGTGAAGCAAGAAGTGATGATCATGTTGTTGCCCGAGCCATACACTGCTTACTCGACCATGTGACGAGGCGACGACTTCACGCAGGCCCTACTCGCTTGCCCAGGGCAAAGCCAACTAACCTCGCACCATTTTTACCTGCTTGAAGCGATCATGCTTCCCGGACTACAGATATCTTTTCCTTACATGCAATTTCGCCTTAGTGACGCAGGCGACGAGCTCCCCGCTGGCCGCTCTTGAAGATGCAGACGTTTAGCGGTATTCGACCAATCAAACATCTCCATTTCATATCTTTTCAGAAAACTCATTTGACATTTATAACAACACCAAGGTCCTTCACTATAAAATACTGGACTAACACACAATGCATTACTTCATAGAGGAATCGGATCGTCGAAACAAGACAGCAAACAGTCATGCACAAATGCCTGGATCTGCACCACCCCAACCGCGTACCCTAAACTTTTATAGTTGCAAGCAATGGTTCGTGTTGTTTTCTCGACGTCGATTGCTTTGTATCGCGGATCTTGCGCGCGGCTGCTGCGCTCCAAGCAGAAAAAGCTTTCCTACAAGATGTGCGCTCGTTTACACGCTCTAGACGATGTAGCAGCTCCCCACATGTGACAATCTCGCATCTCGTCGCTACAAACGCTTTGCTTTGCGGCGTGTCCTTGCGTCTTCGTCCGGACCTGCCTCAGTTGTAGTGAGAAACGCGGTTCACCGCCGGCAACATCGTTTGACTTGCGTTCACTATAGTGTCGCGAAAGTATGTTCACCATCGCTCGTGTGCAAAATATCTTCAAATCTATCGGCGACGTCAGTGGTTGGTACAGAGTACCAGTCACTGGCCTGAGTATTCAAGCACAAAGTGCAAGATGGGGCGCGTCGACTCGGCCTCGGGCCGTTTCGGTTCACGACGAAGCACCAGAGCGAACCACCACAAACCGCAGATCCCGCTTCCCACTTCCAATCTCCCTCTCGCGAGCCGACGCCTTCTTCTTCTTTCCAAGACACAGCATCCTCCATCATGGCTGATGCTAGCACTCCGAAGGAGCAGCCGCAGCCTACTAACGTCAACGTCAACGCCGAGCAGCGCGCTAAGCTCGTGCGTCGCAACTCGCGCGTGACGGTGGACCAGCTGCTGCGCGAGGCCTTCGCGCGCGTGGATGTCGACATGGACGGCAAGGTAAACGCCATGGACATCCAGCGCGGTCTGCGCGTGGCCGGCGTCAAGCTGACGGCGGACGATGTGGCCAAGCTCATGAAGCGGCTGGATCCGAAGAACCAGGGCCAGCTCACCTATGATGACTTCCACGCATTGCATGAGGAGTTTATCCTGCAGACCTTCCGTTCGTTCGACAAGGAGAACAAGGGCTTCCTCGTGGACGAGGACCTGCAGAATGGTCTGCAGGCGCTGGGCGTCACTGTCACGCTGCAGGAGGCCACCAGCATGATCCAGCAGCTGCACCCGCGTGACGCACACTGCGTGCACGAGGCTGACTTCAAGTATCTTTATCTATTGCTGCGCTCCAAGATGGCGTCGCCCACGGCGCTCGAGCACTTCCTTTGGGATCCGGATGTCCGCCAGCTCTCCAAGAATTGGTGGAAGGCCAGCGTCGAGGTGGGCGAGGGCGGTCTGCGCGCCCCGCTGCCCGCCGACAAGGACGGCAAAGTCAAGAAGGTGTCGCCCACAGTCAAGTTTTTCGGTGGTGCGCTTTCCGGCGTCATCGAGTCCCTAATCCTTA
The DNA here is from genome assembly GCA_033558025.1 of Phytophthora sp. 'mugwort'. Lineage (NCBI taxonomy): Eukaryota > Oomycota > Peronosporomycetes > Peronosporales > Peronosporaceae > Phytophthora > Phytophthora sp. 'mugwort'. The sequence goes on along the minus strand of JAUCEF010000004.1, from coordinate 978,169 downwards.
CGCCGCTGGATGTGACCAAGACACGCATGCAACTCGACAAGACTGGCCAGTACCGCGGCATGGTCGACTGCGGCAAGAAACTGTTCGCTGCCGAGGGCCCTAAAGGCTTGTACAAAGGTTTTGCTCCATGGGTGACGCATGGTACGGTAGCCTTCTTGATGTTCTGTTAGGTTCTGGTGAAAATGGCTAACGATATTTTGTACTTTCCATTACAGTTGTGCTCAAGAACGGCACGCGTTTCTACTTCAACGCCATCTTCCGTCGCATGCTCTCCGACAAGAACGGCCAGGTCAGCGGCGCCAACGAATTCACTGCTGGCGCGCTTGCTGGTGCCACCGAAGCTGTGCTGATTGTGACGCCGTTCGAGGTCATTAAGACGCGTCTGCAAGGTCAGGACATCGTCAAGGGTGAGATCCCCAAGTATCGTGGTCCTGTGCACACTGCCGTCACGGTGGTCAAAAACGAAGGCCCGTTCGCCCTGTGGAAAGGTCTGGCGCCGACCATCGGCCGCCAGGGTCTCAACCAAGCTTGCAGCTTTTGGTCGAATAACTTCATTAAGAAACATGTGTGGAAGATCCAGGATGGCGACTCGTTGCCGGCGTGGAAGAGTGGACTGACTGGTATGATCGGTGCCATCCCCGGCCCATGCATTAACTGCCCCATGGATGTGGTCAAGACGCGTCTCATGGCGCAGGAGACTTCTGCCAGCGCCGGCGGCAAGTACAAAGGCATGGTAGACGCTATGGTCGTGATTGCCAAGGAGGAAGGCGTCACCGCGCTGTACAAGGGTCTCGTGCCGCGTCTTGCTCGTCTCTGCCCGTCGTACGGTATCCAGTGGCTTGTCATGGACCAGGTCACCGAGTACTTTTCCAAAAACTAAACATTATTTTACCTACCGTAGCTCCCCCGGTGGCAAAGCAGCTAAAATACACTCGATTAGCATCTTTGTTTGACGGATTAGGAATTGTCTTGACAACCACAAACACAGACTACGAACGACAGATACATGCCAGTCGGGGAGATGGTTTTGCTGTTTATTTCCGTCGACACCACGCTTGCTTTGCTCGTACTTTCCCTCGAGTTTAACCTCGCGCTCGCTGTCCCTCATCCTAGCTATACAGGGCAAGTTCATCTCTCGCGCGAGGATTTAATTCGTCCGTTTTGTTTTAAACCCGCTGCCAGTCACGATTCCGCACTGTCAGCCAGGCTCGTGAACGCACTTAACCGTCCAGAGAAGCGGCACCCGAGATAATTTCAATCAGCTCCGTGGTAATACGGGCTTGGCGAGCCTTGTTGTACACGAGCGTGAGCTTGCCGATGAGGTCTTCAGCGTTGGTGGTGGCGTTCTCCATGGCAGCCATACGCGACGACTCCTCGCTGGTCGAGTTCTCGATCATGCCCTGGAAGATGGCGGTCGCGATCTCGAACTCCTTGAGGTCGGCGAGCAGCTCGTCCTTGTTGTCGGGCTCGAGCTCGTACAGGTCGAAGGCGTCCGAGTCCGGCTGCACGGCGAGCGAGCGCACGGACGGCATGTACGTAATAGCCGACTTGAACTTGTTGTACACGATGTGCACCTTCTCCGACTCGGACGGGGCCGAGGCAACCACGGCCTCCGCGATGGCGCTGGCCACCGTGAAGTTAGGGGGCGACTGGAAGGTCTCCGTGACGTTGCCGCGGATGTTGTCGCCGAGGTCGCGACGCAGCTGGGCGCGGGCCTTGTCGCCGATCACAAAGATCTGCGAGTGGTCCTCGACGCCAGCGATCTGCTTGCGAGTGGTCTTCGCGATACCAGAGTTGATGCCGCCGCACAGACCGCGGTCCGACGAGACGACGACAAACAAGTTGTCGCCCTCGAGCTCCTCGGCAGGGGCCAAGCCGTCGGTCTCGATGGTGCGGTTCTTAGCACCTTTAACGTTGTCTAGCCACGCGGTGAAGGGCCGGCCGGCGGTCATGCGGTTCTCAGCGCCACGCATCTTGGCGGCAGACACCATCTTCATCGACTTGGTAATCTTGGCGATGTTGGACGTGGCCGTGATACGCTGCAGAATCTGCTTCTCCGTGGCCATGCCGCGGGCCTGCTGGCCGACGGTCCTGCGGGTGGCAAGAGATGGCAACAACGTTAGAGACTGATGGTCATTGTGGCTGTTGCACCCGCCGGCGTCGATCCTATGCGGCCTTTAACACCACGAGGGAAGTGCTGCTAGCGGCCGATAGAGAAGCAAGCGGAGGGTGCAAACGGCATGGATGATAGCCCTGTGTCTGGAAGACGCCGGGGGCACAAAGGGCTACGCACTTGAGCACGGGCGCCGACTTCTTGACGAGAATCATCATGACCATCCTGTCGTTCTTGCACTGCTGGGGGGCGTCGAATCTGGGTGTCTGTGGTTCAGAGCCGCTCGTTTTGGGGCTACCGTTTCGAGGGACGGTGGCGGGTGATGTACGATATGGAAATTAATTAACCTGGCTAATCCGATAGTTGGGTTCGGTGGTAGCAATGTTATTTGCGAGTCAGTGTTCACTTGACGAGTTTTGACCAGTGATATGTGACGTCAGCAATGATCTTGGCGTAAATTGGATTAAATTAGTGTGGACCACACCAAATACAACTTCGACTTCACCGAGCTAACTAAATGAGTAACATGTATTATGTTATGTTTATTACTGTTGCTTACTGTGCGCCCATGCTGCTACCGGGCCACATTGTCGCGAACACAGACTCGCGCCATGTCATCATCCGCTTGGGCTTCGGGCCGCTCAGCGAATTGTTCCCCGTCGTGTTCATGAGCGTGCTCATCAACGAGCGGGGCGCTGGGGAGGTTTTCTTGAGGCAAAAGGCTTGGCGCCTCTCCTTGGGACGTATGCTCTCTTCTTCTCCCTCCTCTAGGCTCGCGCCATCACTGCCTTCCGAGTCAGATTCGTCGCTGTTATCGCTGTCCTCTTCGTTAACAGAGCGCAAGAGGGTGGAGACACTGCAGCGCATGGCTCCGCGACGAGCTGTGGGGAGTAGCCGCGCGTAGAAGGCAATCGCTTGCTGGATCGATCGCTGTCTCCACGAGTTTCCGCAGTTTGCTGTGCGGTTGCACAGCGACTGTGCCGCTCGGAAGTGTGTCTGTGCTGACTCGAGGTCTTCTTGTTGTACATACTGTTCACCCATCTCGTACTCTGCTATCGCTTCAAGGTGCACGTCGCTAAGAGCTTTGCTTCGCTCCAGAAGCTGCACGAGCTCGGCGTGCGCGATCTCAGGCTCCTCTATTAGCCGAAGCGTTCTAGCTACATGCAGACGTGACCTTAGTTCGTACTCGTGGTCTCCGACATAAAGCGCAGCCTGCAAAGTTGCTCGGAAAGTCTTCAATGCACCGTCGTGGCCTGTAATGCGCTGCAACAATGCTGTAGCGTATGCCTCTGCACACTGCATCTCCAGTCGCGTCCACGCTGAAGGATCAGCGACATCCCTGCGGAAGTACTTCGCTAGGTCGTAGCCCATTTCGGCGTATGCCAAGCTGTGGGCCATTGCAGTGCATCGCCTCCAGCTTCCCGAAGCTTGCAGTAGACGTGACAACATCAACAAAACATCGCTGGACAAGCCGATAAGTGGCGACGTAGAGGCAGAGACTACTACGCGGTGCACTGCAGGAGCCCAGGTCTGCACAATCCATTTTCTGGCTGTCCGGTTCTGCACTAGCGTTTGTGGAGAAGACGAAGCAGCTTGAGCGAGTTTCTCCAGGGTTCTAGCCGCCGCGTCGTCCGTCATATCGAGGCCAAGTGTTAAGCACACGACACTACTCTGGAGCAGCAGAACTAGCGTGGCAAGTGCGGCCTGAAGTGCCGCATCTAGCTGACGTACCGCGGAAGGCAGCGCACAGCGGTGGTGGACGTTTTGGTGCAAGAGACGCTCGAGCTTCGCCAGCCAAGACGAAGAAGCTGCTTCTTCGAGTACTTGAAAGTGTGTGGCAACTTGACTCCAGAAGGAGCCTAGCTCTGCTGGGATTGCAGACCTCGGCGATGAAGCCGACGGAGCCACCTTTGTTGTCCTCTGTTCGGGTTGGTCGTTGTTGTCCTCCTCTTCTTCGTGCTGATTGACGATTGTTTGGTCAGCACTGGTTGCCACTAACATCGACAGTATTGCAGACGTCATTCGCAATTTGGGCAACAGGTCGGCGGTATCAGCATGAGCCTCTACATCTAGTTGTTCAGCCAAGCTTGTAATTGCAGTACTCCCCGGTAATGCCGCCGCTGCTAGAGATGTGAATGCACGCGCGTGGGGTAGCTCCCCCAGGCTCCGCGAGCAATACGCGGCTAGTAAGTGGGCTTCAGCGAGTGTAGCGTTGTTCAACGTAAGCGCAGCAGCAGCTTGGGAGTCTTGGAGCGCCTGTCGAACCGCTTCCAGCATCGGTGCTGATTGGTTTGCTTCGTCGTGACTGGTATTAGCCGACGGACCCGAGGCTAGAATGTCCAGGGGCACTGAAGTGCTGGCATCGTAGTCAACAAACGCCAGAAGAGCTGCAGCGCGGCGGCAGTACAAGGTAGCAAGGTTCTCCGTCTCACTATTCACTGCCATCGATGTTGCTGCATCTTCATTGTCATCGTCGTGATTATTGCTAGCTGTGCTCAGAGTTGCTGCCTGAAGCTGCTGGGTGAGGTGCTGAAGCAAGTGAAGGTCTGCGAGTAAGGTATGCTGTTTGACAGGTTGCAATAAGTGCTGTTCGGCTTCTTTGTCTTTGGTAGAACAAGGTCCATCGTCCTCCTGTGGATTATCGTGGGTACCTTTCTGCTTGAAGAGGATCTGGAAGATGGAGGTTGTAGCTGTTACGTCCGTGAACCTGTCTGCGTGAAGTATTGTCGAGGCCATTTTTGGTAGCGGCTCGTTCGAATTGAAGCGAAATGCAATATGGGCACTTGCAGAGACTGCTGATCTCGCGCCGCAACCTCAAGGGATTGTGCAAGGTGCCCGCGAAACCTCTACAACGGGGAGAATAAATAGCTTCGCATGTAGGTTTACGCGACGAAGCTGAATGCGTTGGATAGGCTATCCTCAGATGCAAGGGGCATGAGAAGCATCTAAAGAAACCTCCCAGTAGACTACTGGGGGGCGTAGTAGTATCGGCAAATGTCAAAAGGCGTGGTCATGCGTGGTCGTGAGTGACGAGAGTGATGGTAATCTCAGCGGCGTTGGGCACCACGTACAGTATGCTGTCACTACGCTCGACGACAGATTTGATCAGCCACCCACGTTGACCAACGTAACTCACTCGATTTTACGAGTTTGCCAACGCTGTAGGTATGCTAGAACCCTTATTAGGAGCAGGAAGGGGTTTGTTTTAACGCGCGCGACTTCGGTGTGGCTAGCATACAACGTGATGCTTTTACCACTGCGACAAATTAGATCAGCCAAGGGCATCCATACAAAAAACCAAGTAGATTTACAAACGCTAGAAACGCGTAGTGTGCTGCGAGCGGCTAATGCGGGACGCTCACTTCGTAAGATGCCAAGGACCAGAAAGCTGCCGCCCATCAAGAAGCAGCCGCCCGCGAAGAATCACCAGCCAAGAAGAAGCCCAGGATCACGGACCGCGAACGGGGAAGAACTAAAGGTCTACACCTAGCAGGAGTGAGCGCCCGACACATAGCGCGCGAGACGCGCGCTGCAGACATACCGTCAGCCGTGTCATTTTCCCCGTCCCTCGCACGACATCCAAGCGACCTGGCCCTTCCCCAGCCCTCACCGATCGAGAGACCAGGAGGCTCGTGCGTATGGCCGCCAAGGGGGACTTGACAGCCGGTAGGCTCAAGCCGAGCTGCAGCGCTCCGTCACGGTGCGCACCGCACCATCTAGCGCACCCTGGCGAGGGTGGATTGGCTGGTGTACACCAAGATGGAAAACACGTTGCCCCTCTCGTCCGAGGACATGAAGGTGCGCAAAGCGTGGGCAGGCGATATGCTGGTGAGGAAGGACGCTGGGTCCGTCTGGGACTTTCTATCGTATCCTCGAATGAGAAAAAGTGGAATCTTGACGGACCCGACGGCTTTCAGTACTACTGGCGAGACCTGCAAGCCGCCCAGACAGACCAAACGCAGGCAAGCAGGTGGCGGGTCCGTCATGGTATTGGCGGCTATCAGTTCACGTGGTAAGTCACCGCTCGTGCTGCTTACGGGGAGGCAGAACTCGGACAACTACGTGTACACGGTCTCCAAGAATCTCTCCCCCCCTTGCTCACCTTAATTACGGGGTAGATTTTATCTACCAGCAGGACAACGCTAGCATTCATTCCTCAAAGCGCACTAAGGAATTCTTCGCGGAGCAGGAACTCAAGGTACTCGACTGGCCGTCCAAGTCTCCGGATCTAAACTCTATAGAGAACATGTGGTCTATAATGAGTAGACGGGTTTACCCTAATGGAAAACAGTACAATAGCGTGCTTCCGTTAAAGGCAGCACTGCTTGAGGCTTGGGAATCTATCCCCATTGCATTGTTAGTCTCACTTACGGAGTCAATGTCTCGTAGATGTGTTAAAGTGCTTGATAAGAAAACAACAAGACAAACTACTGATTATATCATCATTTTTTATACTTGGGTTTGGTGTGGATGCTCTTGGCTGATCTAATTTGTCGCAGTGGCAAAGCATCACGTTGTACGCTAGCCGCCCCAACGACTGCGAAATCGCGCTCGTTAACACAAGTCCCTTCCTGCTCCTAATAAGGGCTCTAGCATACTTAAACAGCGTTCGCAATTTTGTGAAATCGAGTGTTACGTTGCTCAACGTGGATGGCTGATCGAATCTGTCGTCGAGTGTATAAGTACCACCATTTCGTTATTTAGGCCCTTGTACAGGTGGACACGTTCTATGCAAAAACAGAAAGACCATTCTGGTTGGTGAAAATTGAACTGGTACAGTGTACCATTTTGGCAAGTTCGCGTTCCGAACCACTTGTTCTGGGAACAGTTCCACGAGGTGTGCTAGCCAGAGAATAATTGTGCCATGGGCGACATATCTGCTGCCATTTTTGCAGGACGTATCCCTCTCCGTACGCGTCCTATTTTTTGAAGTGGAGCTTAAGTCCACAGTTGCGGCAAGGGTGCAGGAACCCAACGTCTATCATGTTCAGCAAATCTGTCGAGTTACCCGTAACCTCAATCTTAGCCACTACAGTTTCCTCACCATTCGGCTCGTCCTCGTCTTCGTCCTCCTAACGAGGGTGATGATTGCGCGGCATCACTTCGCGTTCTGGGTCGATGCTCTCCAGCCTCGGATGGCAAGCACTGGGTGATGGCAACCATGGGCTCCGTCGTAGCGGTCATCGCTGCTGTCGGCGCCAGTTTCTGTAGCTTTGTGTTTTGCTAAGGTGCGCGTCTGTGCTGAACATGTATGGAAATGTGAATTTTACATAGCAAATGTATGACAAAATTTCTTATCGAGCATTAAGTATGAAAAAACGGCTCTCGTAGACAGTGGATGGCTGCAGGCACATCGGTATCTTACCCTAACCATGACGTGTTTGCGCCAATGAGAACGCGTTCCCGACCTGAACAAGGGCCTTAACGCACTCCGTGCAACACAGTGATGGTACAAGGCGATGGCGGATCAGCTCTAACCCATTTATGCATACTGCTTGACCCGTGCGGGGCCTCCTGCTTCTTTTTATCTGTGAGGATGGAAAATACCCGGACAGCTCTCGTGGTCTTTTCTCCCGATTCACCACGTTATGAATATCGTCACACCTCCGACGATACTCGAGCTTATTATTAATATTATTGACCAATAGATTGGCTGCCATGACATTAGATATTGTTTTAGCGAATCAAAATGAACTACTCGATCAATTTTGACGAATTAGGTAGATCTCGGATTGGTAAAATCGCACAGCCATACCTCCGACATATTGGGTCGGAGGGAGCCCAAAAGTTATTGATATCCCTGTTCAAATTCCAAATCATCCGCATGTTTCTCGAATAATAGCCAAGCTCCGACATCCCCGACGCCACATGAGCCTGAACGACCTCGCACCGACCAGAACGAAGCTTGCTCGCGAGTGCTCAGCTTGCTCGTTTCTGAAGTTCCTCGAGGAGGAAGAGGTAACCTGGGAGTACCTAGAAGTGGCCATGCAGCGCGAGCGTGCCGCAATCGTCCTGGAAGCTGTGGTGGGCAAGTTCGGCATGCACCTCGCATTCAAGGAGGGCCGTAATGGCAAGATGTTAACCCGAAACTCGGTCATGCAGTACTACCGACAGGCTAAGAACTGGCTGCTGGACCAGTTCCCTCAGCATCGGGCAGCTATTTACAAGACATTGCTCAAGAAGGGCCAAGTTCTGGAGCGTTATCGCTTAAAGCGAGAATCGGGAGCTTTGTTAATAAAGCCCCTGCGTGCACGAAAAACGCGCTCAAGCAGATGATGGTGTATCTCTATTCGACTGCTGTTACTTCCGTCGACTACCAGGACGCTTTTCTGCTGTGCTTACTCTGATTCCTGTTCGGGCGTGCGTCGGACCTCACGCTTCTTCGCAAGGCTAACCTGTCCATTGGCGCGGGCGATATCTTCTTCGTGCGCTTCATGCGGATCAAGACTGCCGAAGAACAGGGTTTCTCGCTGTTTCCTGAAGACGACTTCACCACATGCCCATTGCTCGCGATTGCGCTTGCCCCTGTGGCCCAAACTTCTCCGACGACGTCGCTACTGAATCAGCTTCCAGCAGCTCATGACGTTTCCCAAGCAATTCTGACTCCTGCTACGCCTCGTATAGACTTGATCGACCAGCCAGGATCTGCGGTGCCGCTACAAGCGTCTCGCTCGGATGGAGGCAAGACAACGGACTCGTCGCCGGGGCATCCACAGCTACGTCAATCGTGTCCTGGAGAGAGTCGCTAAACCGGCCGGTGTGACCGAGCGTCTGACATCACCATCTTTTAGACGCGGTGGGGCACAGCATGCGAATGGAGCCGGTATGTGTGTGCAGTGGATTTTTGACTGAGGGGCGTGGAACATGACAGGACGAACAAGCCCTTCGCGTACGTCTTCAGCACACTTTCTGAAGACCACAAGGTTGCTCGCGTCCTTAGTGGTCGAGATCCCGATCTAGTCGTTTCGCTCTTAGTGCTAGATCCATTCGACTCCGATACCCGAACGAAGATTCGGACCGTCGCAGCAGCGCTATTCAACGCATCCTACGGGGTTAAGACAACGTGAACGGGAGGGTTATCGACACGCTCATGGCTTACCGGCTGCGCCATTATCCTTAGTACAACGTGAACGGGAGGGTTGTCGACACGCTCATGGCTTACCGGCTGCGCCATTATCCATCCCTGAAGCGTCTCAACGTAGATAGCCCTGCTGTCAAGCGACTTGAAGAATGCGCCAGCGAGAAGGCTACTCCATCAACCACCTTCTATCTTGGTCGTCGCACTTCACCTGTACCACGAGCGCAAGTCCCCAAACCGACACAGTCAAGCCCCAAGACAGCACGATCGATATCACCAAGCACCCAATGTTTCTTCACCGAGCCGCCTTGATTGAGCAGTTAATTCAGGTCAACCACAACCTCGACGTTCACGTTTCTACTATTAAAGCTAAAGTATATAACAAGGCGCAATTAGCACCAGCGATGCAAGGCACAAGTGAGAACACAACCAATGAGCCACCAGCAAAAAGCGCCGTACGGGTGCAACGACATACCTGAAAGATGTAAGGTTCTCCTGACGAACACCCAGGAGAACCATCTGGTGTTCGACCGACAGCTCCACCAAATATACGAGATCCGCCGGCAAGCTTGTCGCTGCGTTCTTGAAGCTGTTCCTCGCTGAAGGGTTCGTGCTTGACGGGAGGTCGCCGCAGTACCGAGGCGATATCTTGGAGCTTGGCGCACCGCTGAGAAGGAGCTGCTGTCGTTTCTATCCCAGCACGAGATCCCTGCCCGCGAGGCTCAGAACGTCCTCAAGTCCATGTGCAAGCTCCACAAGGCCGGACATCTAAAACCTCTCATCCAACACTACAAGCACGTCAAGCCGCCGATCGCATTGTTGCCCCTGCCACTGTGCATACTACAAATATTCTTGGGTTAATATCCGCTGCATAATTACGCATGTTTTACCTCTGTGTCGTCAGCGCCATCCAATGCTATGTGTACTTGCCTCGATGATTTTCTTGACGCTGGTCACTTTGCTATCGAAACTCCACGGTGCGCACCACTACCATCATGTCCGCTCAAGGCCTACAAAGAATGCAGTCAGCTCCGCGGAGGAGTTCAAGACCCTGTTCATCACTGCTAGCAAGATGCACAAGATTCATGTGAGTAATGTGGCCATCCGTCATCTGCGGCATACTATGATACGGCGGTCGCCTCCTCAAGCCTTCTCCCGAAGCGATCCACGTCATCATCGCCTCGTTCGCCGAAGGGAAGAAGCGCAGGGTCTGCCAAAAAGAGGTACTGGACTGGCTTGCACCTTCTGCCTACGGATGACGACGCCTCGGAGCAAACCACTGACAAAGACCGCGACGACAAACCGGTGCACTACGTTCGCAAGTTGCTGAACTGGAAGCGTGAGAAAAGGGTTACATACTACCTGGTCGACTGGCAGCCAACTTGGGAGCCGAAGACCACCTTGAACGAGAAGCTTGTCGCTGCCTTCGAGGAAGAGCGCCGCCTTCTTTTCCGCAAGACATTCTTTGAAGACGATGCCGTTGAGGACACTCGCTGAACGACACGGAAGAATAGGCAGCAATTGAGTAAGGAGAAAACGTCAGGTGTGTTACGAGCTTTAGTAGGTGAGTGGTAACCCCGTAGTGAACACTAAGCATAATCTCCGAATGGAACAGAAAAGTTAACCTCGTAACAGAGTATGCAAACATATAATTTGAGTGCAGCATCGAACACAAAGCTTAACCTCCTTGCGGAACAGCATGCTATCCTCGACGCAAGTTAGCACACCACGCATAAGCAGCAGAGGCGGCAGCGCACAAACATGCCTACATACAAATATACAGTAAGCCCGAACTATTGGGAAATGGGTGGGCGGGCGGCTTGTCCGTTGCAAAAATAAAAGAAGAGTGAGGATGCTCCTGCCTCTGCGGCAGCAGAAGCCAACCGTTTCAATAAATCTCGTTTTGAGGGTTGTACCTGTGTTTTGCAAGCACTCACTAGCTGGCGTATTTACGCGTAACATCTATTGTAAAAAGGGCCAGGCTCTCCAAATAGTAAACCCCGATTTGCGGGCGCGGCCTCATTTGCTAATCTGCCGTGGGGCGCTCACATGTCTCCGCAGCTGTGGTAGGCTGGAAAACAGCCTGAATATATTTTAGCTTTTTCTCGGCCCACAGGCCGTTTCAGAGCCTGTGGCGCCGTTTATAAACCTAATCGGCCCTATAGCACGCCCTCTGGGTGCATATCCTGACATAGACCTCCTAACATTAAACACAACTCCACGTTAAATACACAACCTTTACATTACTTAGGACTGCCTCTGCGCGGGTCGGAGGTCGGAGATTTTATGCTATGCCGTACCAAACGCATGTGGCCCTGATGACACACCTGCTACGTTCTCCTCGATGACACATGTCGTGGTGCCGAGAAGCGTCTTGACAAGCGGCAGACGACACGTTCAAGCTATGACGTGCCTAAGAGTCGTCTAGCGCGTTATGCCCGCCGGCGAGGTCCGCGACAGCAGGCGTGTCTACAGGACAGGACTGGTCATAACGGCGCGTAAGCTAAGCGAGTTTCATGTATTTGTGAAGGGCGTGTGCTACACCGGTCCGACGGCTACTCGGATCGCAAAACAAGAACCGATTGGCGCCACCGTCAGGAAGGCGACCTCTACACATATGAAGAATCGATTAATTACGGTGCGGTGTCACTGTTAACCGACAGCAAGCTCTCTATGTGCACACCACGATGACGCTGGAGTAGGCCGCAGCGTCGCGAATTTACTTTAGTGTCGCTGTCCAGTGCGTCAATTCCTCTGGATAGAGCTTCAATTGCAAGCAGCGCTGTTGGGTTTGAGAAGGTAGATTCTGAGGGAGAGTATGTTCTATATCCCAAGCCTTTTGTCAGTGTTCATGCTGGATGTGATTACGAACTAGTGTCGACGCCATCGGATTTGAGCATCAAAGGCAACTATCGAGCAAGGCCGTTTCCAGTAACGAGGATGAAAAGATTGATGATCAGCACCCTTTAGAAATACACAGTGAAAGCTGTGCATGTGCCGTTTGCACTTGTTGGAAGAGCGCGAGAAAGGTGACGGCATTATAAACGAAGAAACTGCATACGATGAGGGTATACCGTGGCCGGATACAGTGGTTTGGATCCTTCATCTAGAGATTCCGAAGTGCATCATTATCAAAGACGTTGGATCCGTGGACTGATTTCCGTGTGTTGGTAGCTGTCAGCCAGACACCTGCCCGAACACGTTTACCAACCTGTTCTGCGCTTGTAACAATTGTCGCGTTGGTCGTTTTTGTGGGAATCGACCGCGGGAGCTGGAAAACGGTCTGATACTTAAACACACAACGCGAGGTTTGGGACTTTTTACAACGCGATACTCCTCTACTGGAACAATCGCCGGTGAGTACGCTGGAGAAATGACGACGCACGATTACACGCGTCCGTCATAATGCAACAAGATGGAGCAACACGTTTGACATTGTGGATCGGCTTCTCGAGATTTTATTGCCTGCACGTAGTGTGCTGCGTCAAATAGAAGACCCTGCATTAATGCCCAGCCCCACTCAAGTCGCCCGAATCCAAGCTCTTCGCAAGAACGAGTTATCAATTTTCCAGTCAGTGAATATGGCACTTCAAGCCGAATGCACTTCGCTGGCTGCTGTGCGCGCTGTTTTGGATGACGCGATTGCAGAATTACCTGAACGGTTCACTACCTCAGCGCGATTGCGGCAATCGTCAAGCAACTTCGAAAAACCAAAAAACCGCTATCGTCAAAAACCAACAAGGCAGCCAGAGCGACCTGTCGGCTGCCGAGATTAAGGCGGTGCGAAAGCTCGTAAGAGAGTTCCTCTGAGCTCGGTGCTGATGGTGACGAGGAAGATCTCGGCTTTGCTGGCCGAGCACTCAAGGGGCGCAGGTTAGCAGCGGAGCAGGATCACCATTTTGTCGACACCACCATCCTGCACCCTACGTTTAACGCAGCGGAACGTCTTTTTTTTCTGACCAAGCGTCTCTACAACGACAAGCGAAAGCGTTTGCTGCCGAGAACACTTGAGCAGCTCATCTTCTTACGAGCAAACCGCGATCTGTGGGGATTAGCTGAAGTAACCCAAGTTGTCGACCAAATCAATGAGGTCGCCAATTAATTGCAAATTGAAGTGGTTCGCTCATGAACAAGTGCATAATGTAGGGGTAGCGATGTTCAATATGGTCATATTCAGTAGAAGCAGTTTGCTGCTGCCCCTTCACGAAAATGGATTATTTCGCATTCCTGGTAGATACATCTCCCTAATTAAATAATATTTTTTTCTCAAACGGGCTATATAGATACACCCAACTGATAACATGTCGAAAGAATTAGCTTTTGGAAAATACAAGGGCACATGGATCGAAGAAGTATATTTTTCTGAATCTGGTTATTGTCGATGGGTATCGAATCAACCCAGTTTAAATATTGGGGATGAGATACAATATTTTATACTCCAAATTACTAACTGATGATAATACATATGTGATGGTGACGTGGGGAAAATACCGAGGTAAGTCTCTCAAGCAGATCAGTCGACTTAATCCCAACTGCATTGATTGGCTTCGTAAGAGTCAATTAGTTATTGAAAAATGCCCTAAGCTTTTAGCAGAATTGAACTAAGGTTTTTTTTTTCTTAAGCGGTAGTATAATCGAGAACCTCCTTTGTTAGTCTATCGAAGGTTAGGTCTTGTTGGGAACAACCAATACTAACATATTGGTGCCCTGGCACCCAGAATTCATGCATGGATCTGAATTGCTTGGGGACATCACGCTCTGTTAGATGACTAACGTCAGTGATGAGAACACGGCTAGTTAGCAACCAAGTCGGATAGTCCAGAAGTCCGTTCACTAGCTCAGGAGTTAGATCACCGTTAATCGAACTGATTTGAGCTACCTCGGTTAATGATGTCATGGCTGATATTAAAGGTCTGCTGTGGACCGATACGAACATTGAAGTTGTAGATACTCGAACCAGGGTGAAGAGTCCAAGGGGCTGAATCAGAAGGACTCTGGAACTCCGGTACAGCAGCAGTAGCAAATCTACCAGTTTGCTCGGCAAAAAGGCATCAATATTACATACTTTGCATTCTTAATAGAAGCTGATAGCTGGAGATCGAATGCAGCAGTGAGAGGGCTGCCTGCTTACCAGTACCAGCTCGCTGGTAAAACCATTGGGCAATCATTAAAGATGACCTTTTTACAGATTTCGAGACGATCGCTGGAGGGTTCTCAAGATGTGCAACTGGCAAATAAAGACGAGAAGTGGTAAAAACATGAAGGTGCCATCAACTGTAGGCTCAATTGCATATACAACACTGCCCCAAGCAAAACTGAACCCGGCAGAAGCAACAAGGTCTCCAGCCATGGAGTTATTGGTGGAAAGAGACCAAAACCGATACTGGACAAGTATTGCCGCTCGCAAGAGAAGTGCAGGTTAGGGAACATACCCTTCGAAGCATCCCATAGAAGTATCCTGATTGACACGGAAGCGAAGTCAAATCTGCGGATTCGCCATTGCATCAAGTTCCTTAAAGATGGGATGGAGATCAGTTAGCTAAACGTTTAGAATATATTTCTAGGTCTCCATAATTCCATTAGCAATGGCGAAACCAGATACGAAGGTACAACGCGCCAATTGATTTGCGATTGTGGTAGAAAACTGCAGCCGCACAAAGTGAAGGCAACGGCGAGGAGAAATCAGATCGAGCGTTGGGTGGGTTCGACAACAGCCGCTTTACAAGACTATCGTTAGCGATGGAGGCTCTTCCAGAAGGACCATATGTGGCATACGAAGATGAGAAAGCAGTAGCGTTTGCGAATCCGTCCCCAGTAGTCGCGCTTGTAGCTGATCTGGACAAAGCTGACTGAGCCGCATCTGGATATGGGAACGAATCAACTCCGTGCTTCTCAATATACTGAATCCTTTAACTTGTCTTATCGCGAATGCTGTTCCAAAACAGTTTATAGTCAGCCATAGAGATAATGGTCTTCCCATTCAGTTCCAGCGACATGCTACTGATAACATTCCAGTTGCCACACTTCACCGTAGAACAGAACCGATTAGCAGCGGCTGTCTGGTCAGTAGCACCATTTTCATATTTACTTTCTATGGAGCATAATACAGGCATCGTGAAGGCTAGCAAAACCCTCAGAACCGTTAAGCTGGGCTGTAGCACCAATTGTGCGATAATGCCATTCTGATATGAGCCTTGATTCAGATCGATCACAAACGGAACGCGCTTGCCAGAAGATGCCTTGATCTCCGGATCACTCTTGAGCGAGCTCTCGTACAAATACTGATCGGATAGTTGAGTTTCGCTCAGTGTACAATCTATATTGTATCTAATATACTTTCGTTGAAATTAAATATTAAAAAGCGATCTTATCAAACCCATTACGAGCAATCATGATCTTATTGAACTCTCAGATCGATTAGGAGTACATATGATGCTATATTCGAATCGAACGAAATTACAAAACCACTCTCGAAGAAGGGACCTATTTGATACTGTTGAGACCTCCCAATCGCAATGTAGGGCATTAGATACTGTCGAGACCTCCCAACCGCGATGTAGGACATTGGACATGTGTCCATGATGCTTAATACTTTGATAGTGTGGGCGAAGCAGTTCCAACCAAGTATGGGATTGGTAAATACAACCCCAAGCAATATCAAGGTACTTACGGAGAATATTGTGATATATGGTGTATGTTGTGGCTATATTGCAAACAAACAAAAATTATTGTTAGGTTAAGTCGATTCAAAGACTTTAATTTATGATTTAATAATAAAGCAGGCTTTCTTCTATATAATATAATCATGACGCTCAAAGAATTAGCAGTTTCATCAGCAACCTCGGCGGCGAAGCTCAAGAGAGCATTCAAGACAGGTACTCTCTCATTGACTAAAGATGCGCTGCAGGGCTCTAAAGAACTCCTTTCCAAGGCAACCCAGCTTCGGCATGAATACTTAATTAAGCCGCTACGTGGTGAAGTCCGTCGTCGCTCCGGATTAAGCGTTGCCAAGCCAAAGCGTAGTATGCTTGTAAAAGGTTCGCAGGAAGCTCACGACAACACGGCCAAGCTCCGCTCTATGAAAAAGACTGGAGGATCTTTTAGAGGTGAGAATAAAAAAATCGGCTGCATCAATATTTTTTTTGGTCTCAACAAGAGCATGATCCAGACAACGAAATGTCACTTTCTGATCATTCTGGTTATAGATGATAGTCGATCGAGAAATACTATGGGCTTTCATTCATGCGTACTGTGATGGCTTAGAGTTAATCAACTGTCCAATACCGGCATCGCCTCTATTACAAGCGTTAGGATATCACCTGATGCGACGTACTCATTTTTGATCAGATCACAGCGAACAATGTATGAACTGGTTGGGTGGATATCGGGATGATATTAGAAAGCTGAGTACTGGCAACTATTGCTGGGGCGGCAGGATATATAGCTGAAGTAAGACCAACTACCGAACCGAATGCAGCGTTATTGGCGATTAAATGAGGAACGCGAGTGGTAGTAGGCAATCCAGTACTCGAGCTGAATATAGACCACTAGCAGGTCTCGTGTACCAACTGGAAGACTCACGGAGTCGGAGAGAAATCAAATTGAGCTGCATAATAAACGGAGTTCTCAGTAAATTTTATATAAATACGTTGGTTAAAGATCCATAAATAAGATAAGCTATGACTATATCATCATCATCAACATTTAGATGGTATTTTTTAATTTATTCATATTACGGCAAGGCCGAAGGATTGCAGGATCTCCGTCTTGTCAGTCCGAGCGTCAGCTCGTTCACCAGTTTTGACTGGCTTATCGAAGTTGTACCTGATTTCCCACTTCACAAAGTCGAAGCGCAATATCTGACCTTTTCTATCCGTTGCCTTATTATAATAATAGACGATTGAGCGATCATCTATGTCCTTTATATTGAAATCCTTCACTACCATTTGTACATCACGCCTCTCATTGGCCTTTAGGATTTCATCGAATCATCTCATCGGTAGCAAAAAATAGCTGTGGCTTAAATTATATGGTTGATAGCATGAAGTGCCTCCCACGTGTGAAATAGTGTGAAAATATACTCTTCTGGAGTAGCTCGCCGTTGCGGTAGTCATCTATGGTAACAAGTTCAGGTTCGGTAGCGCTCATGAGTGTATGGCGGAATTGATCAACTTTCGGGGGGGGGGGGGTATCTGGGTCAGCAAACGTAATGAGATCTTCAAGCTTGTATTGAAGGTACTCATACCGTTCTTGGTGTGGATTGCGAGCAATAAACGTTAAAAATGGTCGAATACGGGGAGGGTGCTTGAGAATGAACATACATAGATTGTTCTTCCCCGCTAAATGAGGGACCAAGGACAACCATTTAAATAGTTTCTTAATGTCAAGCGCAGGACTATCACCCATGCCGGCATACCTGAAACTTTTCGGCAACGAAGCACCAAAATCTGGAATAGCGCTCAATGTCGTGTCTTTTAATCGCTAGAGCCATATAGATTGAGATAAAACAAACGTGACGTCTGGTTTCTCGTATCCTCAGCCAGTATTCATATCACCGATCTACGATCCTGCATTCTATTTGCTGTTAGACGCCAGTGGTTATCTAGCATACGACTATACTCAGACTCTGTACTTTGGAAAGAATGATTACCGGCTAGCTTATATTACTGGTATTACTCTTGGTACGGCAACACAGGGAATAGCCCTTGTTCCAGGTACTAAGAAATATATTACTGGTATTGAGACACTATATTATACCAGTCTGATAATGAACGGCTTCATATGCATCGTCTGCCCCTGTTTGCACACTTGGAATCACACCAGGCACGGCTGCTGTAAGCAAAGCACTCGGATTGGATGCGACTCGCTCACGCTCAAATATTTACTCAATGACCCTCAACTCTGGCGGGACGGGGTTGGATTTAACTACTCTTTAATTCGGTGGAGTCTCGCTAAATCACAGCTACTACCTTAGCATAACGGTGGGAGGTGCAGCAATGTCGAAAGCAATTGTATTAAACTAGGCGAAGGATTATAGTGGAATAAGTGATCTCACCGTTCTGGTACCATAACGGCATCTACATCGTTAGCATCGCCAGAATTGACATGCGATACAACCAGCAAAGCTGGGACTCTCTCATGAACACAACGACTCTAAACGTTAGTCCAACAACTCTTCAACTGAGAAGTACTACAATTGCGACTTCGACCACTGAGCTTAACTACCTTTCCACAATATCTCCAGGAGCGATAGCCAACAGCAAAGCTATGGTCGTTGATTCGCTTGATAGCGTTGACGGCCTTAATACACGGTCTGCTGTTAGCATAAGTACGAGCCGTAATATTTCCGCCGGAGGCGTGACAAACGGATTCTGGTATATGCTTATCAATCCGCGATAAAATCGCTTGGTCTGCTAACCGAATGCAATATCGGTGCCTCTAATCCTTTCGATGCATACATTATAATCATTGGGAGAGGTCTATCATACACTGATTCTGGATTTATATCTTCGATTCGTATGACTGGATCAAATGCGACTCCGGTTATTGGTAAAATGCTCATATCAAACGGATCCACAGGATCGTCGTCTAGCGCTATGTGGATTGGGAGGCACACATCTAACACTGTTATATTTTTGTACCAACAGCAGTACTAAAATGATGTATGATCTCTGACTATAGTAGGCGAGTGATAATATTTTCTAAATTCGTTATCATTGATAAGTTGATCTGTACATATCTACGATGAGATATTTTAGGCGCGTTATGACGCTGGGGCATCGTTGCACAATTCAAACTCTCCTATAAGCTTATCATACGCGGCTCGAAGCGTTTGCAGTGGGTCCTCAAGCTTTTCGTGGGAATTATACTGGGGATGGGTGATAGCAAGGATCTCCTTGAACAATTTTTATCTTCAATACTGCTTCGTAAGCAGCTAGGTCGATGTGATGTTTATATGCAAGGGTTATGGCATAGTTGGAGACTATCTGAGCGGGAGTGCGTAGCGTAGTGCGTCAGAGAAAGACGTGTGACTTCCCGAGTCTTAGCTGTGGTTATCCTAACTCTAAGGTCTATGTAGAGGCTTAGATCACTCTAGTTATACAACTAGAGACTCAAAGCATCAGTATTCCTAAACCTAGGGCAATACTCTCTTTGATGCTAAAACGGAACTGTTATTTGTTTGCTTATCTGCGGCAAAGCCGCCTGTGGTGTAAATGTATGGCTCTATTCTATCTACCATAGTTAAACCTAGTCAAATGCATATCGAGTGGCCTTGTGGCCACGTACTGAAATCCCGTTAATCCAAGTGGTATCAAGTACCACTTACTACAAGGTGACACGCAGCACGGCTACACTCGTGTTACCTTCGTGTAACTCCGCTACACAGGACCGCATTTCCGACGGTTAGGCTGAACAATGATGAGTGTTTCGGCATCAAGATCCGGCTAACGAATGTACTTGCTACCAAGCTGGCGTACACGTACACACTCGGTGTTGCTAACCCTTGAATCTTATTCAAATTGTAGGATATACCACATCCGACTACTCCATCCAGGGGAGCTACACCAGCGCCGCTTAGACCACGACCCTTCAATTTAGGGCGAGCGGCAGAATATCGCCTAGCTTTAAATTATATACAGACTTCGTAAATCTAACTGCTGATTGTGTAGCTTTCAAAGCCAATCTTAACGATTTTGAGTTTGATCCTTTAAAAGCGCCCTTAGCTGCTTCATATCGCTTCTGAGCCTCGCCATACGCTTCAAAAGTTGTCACAGCGTCATTACGAACCCCCTGCAAGACTTCGTCACGATCATACGGCTCATCGCTTCGCTTTTTTACATCAGACACATTACTGAAGATGACTTCACGAATAATATTAAGATTTACATTCTCAACCATTTTCAGTTCAGCTTTGGTTACCGGGGGTTCAACTATCTCGCAGTCGCTTCTGCAATTTCCAATTCACGAAGAAGAAATAGAAAGGTAACCATCCACCGAATATTTTCAGTATATCAGTCTGCTTTGCAGAAACAACCTAATGCTCTGAGTTTCTTAAAACAAAATCTTTCTCGCCTGAAGAACCAAAACGTGCGTATTGGGAGCTCTGAAACCGTCTTTAATTTATAATAGGTCGGCGACGGAGTTAGATTTGAATCCCTCATCAAAATAACGCTTGTAGTACTCGGACAAAGTTCTTTTAGTCTTACCGTCTGAAATTGACAATATATGATCCCTGTCTTTGTCTAATCCACTTTTGACACCATGACATGCTTCTCGGCCATCATCATCATCAGTTGCCTCGTATGATTATTTAACATGCGTCTCGACATCATTTGGTCCTACCATAGAGATCTCTAACCCTCTGCTCTTGATTATTATTAAAAACGCTCTTAGAGTTGATTGCCAATCAACATTGTCGATTGCTGATTTATGCTTCAGGTTTGAATCTCTCCTATACACATCAATTGAGTCCATTTTGGCCCAAACGTATTATTCAAGCTGCTTTCATCAGATTTGAACTTCTCCTTGGAGATCGGGGTGATACTTTTTTCGGTCCATTAGGTTCCAGCATGTCCTGATTCTTTTATACAATCCGAAGCAGCTTTTATCGACTTTGCTCTTTGTCGGATGTTGTCGATGTAAATTTCCGACTGAATTGGATATCAGGTAGTCTCCGATCCTTAAGAATCACATCGAGATCCTCTAATCATCGCCTCCTTGCTTCTTCTTCTCCAAACGTGTGAGTGTTCGCGATCGACTTTCTTCACCACGCATGGCTCCAACTTCATCAACTGAGTTGCTCTCACCATCATATAAGATATCTCTGAGTTTTTGTCTTCTGTAGCTACCCAATCCATAATTTTTGTTTTTCTTTCCATTATAACAGATTATCTGAGACTCCCTTTCACCGAGAAGGTATCGGATCATCTCCACCTGTTTTCCTGAGCCGGGGGATTTGGTGTGCAACCCAATTAGGATATACTCCAAAACTGTTTAATTCAAGACCTGGATTGTACTTACTCTTCCGTATCGTGCGGTCTGTTACGAACACTTCTGGAGTATTGTGTGTCTCAACTCCTCTATCTGCTGTACTGGGGATCCCTTTTCCGTTGTTTTGGAGCTTGCCTGTAATCCTCTATCAGTTGAGCCTGTACTTCACTATCAACCATATTTAATTTAAGAACTGATGTTGAGACCTCGAAGCTTGTCTGAGAGAATTTATCACGTACTGTTTTCCTAAATACTCAGACGAATCTGACTGAGCTGATGTGGAGGGCTTTTGGATTTAGTGTGCTTAGGTCCTGTTCGGGGGACAGTGGTTTTGAATTCAGTGGGTTTTATGCTAAAATGAAGCGATGTGATTGGATGCAAGCCCATCGCCCCAGTTTTCTTTTTCGAGAAATTAAAACACCCTCAAGAGGGTGCTTTAATTTAAAAGCCACCAGTTTTGGCCAGCCTAGCAGCTAGCATTCCCACAATCAGCAATCTCGTCCGAATGGAAACTCGACAGCTCGCAGTTGCAATTCCCACCGCCGCCACCGAGCTGCTGCAATTGCTGAGAGGACTACTCATGAATATTACCACCCTTTACATCATTGCTTTGATGAGATGCTCTATCAAGACGAGTATGATGCTTGGTTTCGCTGTCATCTCAGCTGCAGTCAAGCATCTTTTCGGGCTAAATGCACCATCCTTCGCAGCGTCCTGCACGACTACAACTTGGATGCTTTTAACAAGTTGCATGGATTTGAGAAGAAGGTGACAATGCCGTTCCACTTCCTGGCGTCTGGAAAAGGCTACAGAGGAACGGGCCTTGCGTTGGGAGTGTCGGGGTCATGGGTAAGTGAGGTGATCGGCCTTTTGTCCAAGGAGGTTCGCAAGTCGCGTCAGCAATTCATACGACTCCCTCGCACTGCTGCGGGTCAGTGGAGCGAAGTCGAAGCAGGTTTTCGACAAAAGCGAGGGCTTCCTGGTGTCGTTGGGGCAGTGGACGGCTCCCTGTTTGCGATCAACAGGCCTGCAGACTACGAGGGGTTCTACTGTAGAAAATCCTACCCAGCGCTCAACATGCAAGCGGTGGTCGACCACAAATGCATCTTCATGAGCATCGCTATTAGGCCTGGACCGTGGTCCGATCAAATAGTTGGAATGCCAGTCGGCTAGGAAAGACGTTGAGCAAGTTGCTTCCGCCAGGCACACACATGATTGCAGACGCCGGATATTCTATTCGGCCCTGGTTGATCACCCCATATCCAGAGACATTTGACGGTGCATATCGAGATAACGAGGCTCAAGGATACAACTTTATCCATTCCAGTACTAGAATGGTGGTTGAGCGAGCTTTTGGGATGGCGAAAGAGCGTTTTCGCGTTTAAAGTCCTGGGTCGATGTGGAAGATGTCAGTGAAGCTGTCGACATCATTGTACAGCTTTAGTTTTGCACAATATAGCGGTGGCAGTAGGTGACGAAGAAATCAGTTTTGACCTGCCTGTAGACGTGGGCGAAGATGGTGATGACAAAGATCTAGATGAAGGTCTCTCTCAAATCTTAGACAGATCGCCGTTAACATGCGTGATGAAATCGCCCGTAATTTACTCTAGAGCTAATCATTTTTGTTCTTCCAGTAATGAAGCAGCTCCTCAAAGACAAATCTGTTATTTTGCTTGCAAATAGCAGCCAAAATCTCGTCAGACTTGTCTGACGTGGCAATGTTCGACCCCATGCGCTCACCGATCGTGCATAAGCCTTCACCCACCGCCACTAGCCCGCGTTCAATGTGTTCGCATTGGCTCGGCTTGTTGCGCTTAATGTTGGCTACACGCGCCGAAGGTAGAGCCCTCTTGATAGATTTGCCAGAGTATGCACTTGCGGAGCCATTGCTTTCAGCATCGCTGGTAGTGGCACCAGCTGTCTGCTGCCCTAGTTGCAATGACGATGGCGCTGCCGCGGAATTGAGCGAGCAGTCAACGTCACTTGACTGCTCGTTCAAGTCCGTCGCATCGGTCTCAAAAAAAAGTGCTAAGTAGCGACACGTTTCCGATACCCGCTCAGTCACCCCAGTACTCAGTCATTACGTCCATGTGCTTTGGGTCTCGCAGTGCAGGTTGGTTACCGGTCTCGGTGACAGCCCTACGAGCGGCTTCCATCACTGCTTCATGTTCCGCATCTGGGAAATATAAATGATCATGCTGTGTTAGTACGAATTCCGAAGCATGAGAAGCACAAGTCCAGTCTGCTTACCTTGGCTCGGCACTGAGTAGTCGTTAGCAGTTTTGCCCTACTGACTAGCCAACAGTCACCATGTCTCGTTAACTTGCTTTAATGTCTTGGATCCTTTAAAGCGCTCCGCCATGGTAGAGTAGCGGAGCTCGAACAGCAGACACACGTCTGCATCGTCCCACGATCCCGCCACAACTTCTGTGTCCTGCTTCCGAGGGAGACCACGCCCGCGTTTGGTGGCACCTGCTTCCTGCGGAGAAGAGGGGGGGGGTCATTGCGGCGCGGTGACTGAGAGACTGGTGGATGAGAGACTGGTGGTTTTACTGTGGGACTCCGAACGCTTTATCGATTGGCCAGGGGCAGGGAAACCAGTGGTTTTTGACAGTCTTTCCTGAACAGGGCCTTATAGAGCTATCTACGTCGCTTACCCATGATGCACCTTCTTACATAAGGCGCTTGGCTTTAAACTTGTTGAACACGTCGTTGAGATCGTTCGAGGAGCTCCTGTCGCTTTTGCTCTCTCTGAACGAGGGATGAGGGATGAGAACGAAGGGAATATTGTGCCTATATCATGTGCATCATAAAAAGTATGTGAAATTACCAGTAGCTTGGCATAACTGAATCGTGGCGAAATGTTGCATGTGAATGACAAATTCGATTTCTTTCATTTAGTAGATTAAAATATCGATATTTAATGGAATGAAACGAATTGCTTATCATTCTCGTTGACACTTACGATCTACTACCGTTTTACGGAAATTTTATACTGCATCGAGTTTCATCAACTCATTCGTGATTTTACTTACTTCCTAAATGACCCACAACTTTGCCTTAGTTTTTCAAGCTCATGGTATGTTTGTAAGCAGTTCTGGCACATTCTTATCGGTTGGTTTCTATGTAATTCATGTCAGATATTTCCAAAACATCTAAATAAGATAGTGGAAATAACATACATGAGTCAAAGCTACAGTGGATGTCTCTATCAAATCTACTATTAGGCTAATTATGATGTTTTGTGTCAGCTCTTCCAATACTCCTTTCAATAGTTGCTCTTCTACTTTTATTAACTAATCTGAAATTATCTTGCGGCTCCCAGGAATCAGGTTCATTTCCAAGCCACCGAACTATGTATTTAAACTTACCAGTTCGCATCTTTTTGTGATCTAAGATCTCCTCCGCTTCAGAGGTATCGCCTCGAAATGATTGTAGCATCAGTTGTCTCTGATGGAACCTTTTGAGGTCATTTGGAGCCTTGTAAAGGGTATGCCCATTTTTCGAGCGGATTTGGTCTCGATAGCCGTGAATCCCTACCACTGAATATACAGCCTTGCTCCAAGGTGCAGTTTCCTTTTCCATCGTCTCTTGTTTGAGTCGGTAGAGCGCATTTAAACCAATGCCGAACTCGTTCTCAATCTTATCGGCTTTACCTTGGTTATGCGTCAGATCTGCCTCCATTACTTGCCTTTGGCTTCCTTTGGCGTCACTGTAATCGGTCGATGAACAGCGCTGTTGTACTTGTCAATAATGTCAATGATCAGTTTTTGTGTAATCCGCTTAGGAGCTAGTGGAGAAGCGTCAACCAAGAATATCAGTTCCCCAAGAATGACCAGGTTGGTGAGAAAGGCGGCCCCAGCTGTGAAGAGAAGGGGAGATCGAGCCGGATCGAGATACGAGGTAAAGGCGGTGCGACGTGCGACTTAATCCCAGGGGGTGAGGAGATTTCGACGACAGGAAAGGAAACCAGGGTCGGGCAACCACCCAACACAGATCCGTGATACTGTGACCACCCGACCAATCGGGGATCGGATGGATATTCGAAGCCTAGATCGGGGGAATGAAAGAGATCAGGACTGGCAAGCGGCGGCGGAGTCGATCTAACCAAATCTAATTACAAGCTTGACCCGGGAGGAAGCAGATCGTGCTGATCTGGCGTCCGCGGGTTGAGTAATACTTGGTTGGCCGCGATCCGACAAATCAAGTCGATCGGGCGTTCCAGATCGGACCGATCAATGGTGGGATCTGGCAGACCGAACCGTCAGACGTTCAAGTTGTGGATGATCGAGCTGATCCAGCTACCTCAGATCGAGCTACACCCTGTCGCCCGAGATCGGTCAGAGCGGGTCGATCTTGCAGCCGGGATCGGGCCGATCGATGGAATCGATAGCTGATCTGGCAGATCTGGCCGATGCGACGTTCAAGGTTAAAAGGATCCAGCCGATCGGGCGTTCAAGGAGCGGAAGATCGGGTTTGGTTCGGCACCCACCGATCGGGATCGGGCAGGTCAGATCGATCTTGCAGTCGAGATCGAGCCGATCGATAACGGGATCTGGTAGATCGGGCCGATCCAGCGATCAGGGTTCGGCAGATCAGGCTGGTCCGGCTTCCGCAGATCGGCCTACACCTTGTCGTCTGAGACCGGCCAGAGCGGATCGCTCTTGCGGTCAGGATTGAGCAGATCGACAGATGAGTTGGCCGATCCGCCGTTCAAGGTTCGGAAGATCCGCCGTCCACAGATCGGGTCGATCGGTTTTCACCGATCGCATACAGGTTCCGACATCCTCGATCTGTCAGCTCGGCCTGCATATTCTGCCATACGTCATCTAACAGATCGGCCGATCGATGTTGGCAGATCGGCCGATCGATGTTGGCAGATCGGTATACGTGTTCTGACATCCGCGATCGGGCGGATCAGGATTCCATCACCAATCATTCTCGGGGATGTGCAAGTATGAAGACAATACGTGTTGAGTGGTTGAAGAAGGTAAGATTCAGGAGCTTCAGGTGGTACGAGTAGGGTTCAGAACGGGAAGGTAGGACAAGAAAAAGGATAAATAACAATTAGACTCAAATTTGCATTGGACGGCTTCAGCGGATTTCGAGTACCGTGGGAAGGGAACTACATTGGCCCCCTAAGGTGCCGAGCAGTCCAAGGTAGCAGATCTAGTGTCGTGGTGAGGGGATCGGATATTGGCTAACCCTCCCCCACGCCAGCGAACTTCTGCTCAAGCGCATACCTCGATGGATCGGCATTCAGTGCTTGGCCGACGATCGCTTCGACTATCAACTCGCAAGATCCCGCAAAAGGAAGCGGAAAAAAACAACTCAAGGAAAGGAAAGGAACAACGCCACACGGCAACCTCGGCCTCGGATTAAGTCCAGGCCGCCGATCGAAGGGTCGACTACCTCGGATCGGAACCAATTACGGCAGCAGAGCGAAGACTTCCGCGCTACTCCACGTCCCCGCGTCCCGCCAGGACGTTCAAGACTTTACATCACTGTATCCTTCGGAGTCCCAAGAGGGCAGATCCAGCCCACCGACGGGTACACAAGGTGAGACCAAGTTGAGCTGATTCGGATCATCGGGGAACTCCCTCCGTTAGTCGGTGTCTGAGCGCAGTTGGTAAGCGGATCGGGTCTTAATCACATTTGATGCAACACCACAAGACGGAGTAGGTAAAACCTCTCCTGTGCGACCATCGGTCAGCCACATCTTAGTTATTCTCTGCTACATAGTTCGGTTGAATCGCTCAATCTTACCCATAGTTGATTACCAGGCTCATTATTGAAATGATCTATCTTTTTGGCTTTGAAAATTTCTTGAGCTTGTGCATGCATGAATTCACTACCATTATCGCTCGTTTAAATATTAACGTTTTGGAGTCGAGTAAACGCTTCGAGTACTGCTAAACTGTAAAAGCAGTCTTATTCACTGAGACCTTTGCATAGCTGATGCGGGAGCTGATATTGATGAAAGTCAGAATCGGTTGTTTCCCCCAGAAAGCAAGATTTATCTGCCCAGAGTTGGGGTTACGAGAGGCGATCTTGAACCCGTCAAAGCTCTTCCTTTTCTCCTGAAATCGCTGAATATCCGACTGAGTAGCATACCAATCCTTCACATTTTTTAACGTTATTTTAGGATTTAACTCTCGAGTCTTATGATAAAGCGCAACATAACCAGTTTTAGCGTTATAGTAGAGTTTGCTGAGAAGATCATTCATGACTATGTTATAGTTGGAAAAAAATGATTTATAGGCCATGTCTTAGGCACTTCGCTTTAACCATGTTTGACATTTGTTTGTGTTCAAATGGTGATTTTGACTTGCTTGAGTATATTGAGTACCGCACTCACATATGTGTTTTCGATTTTGTTGCGCATCCTTTTCTTCTCTATTTTCTTTATGCTACTTTTTCATTCATGCACATCGGCTTTCTTTGTTCTCTTCATACTACTTCTTATTTAGTAATTTAGCGGTATATAGTGGGTTACACTTATTAATACTCGTTTTTCGAAAATTGTTAATCCATAGTTATCATATGCTCGAAGTTGCTGTAAATCTGAGACGACATACTCTTTGATGAAAATATTCTTGGATCTCTCTTTTCCATGTTCCTAAAGTAGGTTTATATGGAAACATTGGCCTTATCTCCTTTCAACCATTTCTTGTAATTAACCTTGTGTCTTTTCCATCGCAACTTTAATTCGCTACCGGTAGAGCCTACGTAGCATAAGTCGCTTTGCGTATCACAATGTTTTTCTAAATATGTAATCATTATTGATGATATACTATGATTCGCCGGCGGCAATAGACAGTTTGAGCCAATGGGAGGCCTCCTCGCTGCGCTCGGCAGAATTAAAAAATTACATGGCTTTTGGCCAATGAGAAGTGGTTTTAAACCGTCACGCTCGGCTACTTTTGCAATTTTGGGCATAGCTTTTGCAGTCCGGACGGTAGTGGCAGTCGGTGTGAAAGGTGAGAGAAGTGTTGCAATCGCCGAGGGAAAGGACGCCAAAAGAGAGGCTGAGGCGACAGGGGAAGGAATGACAGGACGGACAGACAGGTTGCTTTTTTTAGTAAGGAGGGAAGAGGAACACAAGCCAGCCATCTAAAAGCAGTTGTGGCAGTTCATCTCATTGCATCTCTGCTTGCTAACATGTGTAGCCTGCTGTCACCTTAACGCTGAGGGTAGTGTGTGTACTTACGCCCGTAATATAGCGGTTACGTAGAGAGAAGGTCACCGGAGGGGCTGGTCACGGATTTAGGCCCGTACCCAAGATAATTGCAGCTAAACCGCCGAGCCAAGACTTTGAGCGTCGCCGTGGCGATGGTTGTTAATGTTAGCATGCCACTCGTACCGATCATTGTAACTGTATGCAATAATAGTAGCTAGTAATCGCTAGTCTTGATGGTGCTGTCGTCGCCGTCCGCGATGCCCTGATCGGCCGCGGTGCTCGAGCTCGATCACCTCGCAAGCGGCAACTTCAAACCGCGCAAGCCTGCTGGCACGGCTGCTTTCTGATGCCGGTACGCCAGTCTATCTGCGTCTTCATTCGCGTACCGTGCAAAAGGCTCAAGACCCATAATGAGACCAGACCCACCGGTGACCCTTGTTCTAAAATACCAATTTAGCATTGTAGTTTTCTACACTGCGTCGAGAATTGTGGTACGAGTCCGCCCCATCTGAGCTCGAGAAGAAATGTGTGAAGTGAACGATGACAACAGAATTGAGATCGACACGGCTCGATAGCCGTTAACGTGGTATGCATGATCCGTGCTTCTCTTGAGCCGTTTCAGAAGGACACCACGCTCTGGTACATGTATGTGTACAAAGAGGCCGGTCTCACACTCTAACTATCTCCTCCAGAGATGTTTCCGTATACGAACAGAGTTCAAGTACGGTGCGAGGTTACGCTCTGGATCCAAATACCTAAACTTCTCCTAATGTTATGTGAAGAACGTGGGTCGCAACAGGACAGCCACAAGTTGAAGTGAACGAGCCAATCCGAAACGAGACAACACACCGGCGACCAGCGAATCCGTTCAGCAGTAGAGTTGTTTTAGGCCAGCAAGGCACCAATGTGTAGCTCGGAGGCAGAATATCCAGCGAGTTGGCAGTTTGTCCTGCGCGGGTACCGGACCACATGGCGATGTGTTCGTGGTACATGCTAGCCGCTAGATGCTTTCTCGCGACGAGCCTCAGAAACCGAGATTAAATTGCAAACGTCGAGTTGAAGCCGCCTCACGAGCATTATTAATAGTAGCGGGTTACTTGTGAACGACATGCGCATAAGACGACGCCGCACCGAGCTGTGTTATGCTCATCAGCTCGATAAGATCGTACATTCACAGTTGCAGTTGTAAACGACCTGAGATAAAAGGACAAAGCATCGAATTGCTTGCGAACAGTAACGACGTCGCCTTCAAAGCGACGGTGGATCGATCCTGACGCTCTTCATTCGCTGCATAATGCGCGGGATTTTGGAGCTACGTGCCCACCAAGTTGACGATCTTGGCTGGTACCGGTATAGTAGTGAGTGCTGTCAACTTCAAATCGACAACAGCGTCAACCATTAGCTGTGACGGACATCCAAGTATGCTCATGAGCGTCGTGGCCGTGAAACACGCTCAACGGTACGTGGTGACGCTCTGGAGAGGAAGGTGCAAGACAGAAGATAGGGAGCGACCGACCGCGTGCGTTTTTTCGAGATGGGGTGACAAAAACGGCTGTAGGGTTCCTGCCACTACCAACACTGCAGCGGCGGCATTGTGTTGCGCACGGACCCACCGGCGTCCGGACTCTTCGGCCTGGATGGAAGCAGTAATGACTCAGACAGAAACTGCCACGAAAGGACGAGCACTGGCGTAGCGACACCTTGATACCAAGGCATGGCGATGCTCCGCCTAATTGCAGCCGGTGACTCTGGACGCGTATTAAGCTCCAAAGGGCGACAGAGGACAACAATACCACCAAAGAAACAAAATCGACGCGTGGATCACTAGGCCCGCCGCTGATGGAGTCGGGGGGAGGGGTGGGGGTGGGGGTGGTCTTCTGGTTACAATCACGTGCACACAGTGCCTTTCGCGGCGGCTCCGCGTGCTCCTTGTAGCTCTTGAGACGCAAATCGAAGTGGTCAACTGTATCGTTAGCACCTACACCGTTGTCTCGTCAACCCCAAGCAGCTTTTGACGTTGGAATTAATTATCCCGTCATCCTTGCCTCCTCATGGTCGAATCGCTTGTAGTGCAGAGCGTTCTAAATCGAGCTGTCGCTTGCTGGACAGCTCGAAGCGCGAGCTGGACCAAAACGGGTCCGTCGTAGCAGAGCGAGTCGGACCACCAAACCACCGCCATCGCATTGCAAGCGACACTCTTGCACTTGGCATCAGTAGATAATGGTGAACAGCAAGCCCTGCCGATACTCCCAGTCGCTTCCTGTGTAGCATGCGCGCATGCCAGCACCCAGAGCACTTAACAGCCAGCAACTTGTGGCGCTCTCCCAACGCTACAAACCACAGACAGTCTCCGTTACACCGCTTCGCGTGCAGCGCCTTCTTTTTAGAAGCCTGGCGATAACAATTGCCCACGATGCCAGGACTATCTGCACTCGACACGAAGCTGTATTCCGACTGGCCCCAAACGCGGTCCGGCTTCAATCCCGCGGTGACTAACATCGATGCGAGCAAGAAGCGCTCTGGACGGCAACTTGATCGCCCAAAAATCGCGGCAGCTTGCCGCTGACCAGTTCAGTAGAGTACGTTTGGGCTTGAGGCCGCCCAGTGCCTCGGTCGATGCATCGTCGTTACTCTTGGTGCGGTAGCTGTGTGGCCAGGAGCCGGCTCGGTACCATGTTGCGTCTACGGCAACTAAGCTGCTCGGCCGGCGTTGCACCCAGAACAATAAGGCGGGGTGGACGTTTGAAGCGAACGTCTCGGATCATCACAATTCAATTTGCCCCCAAGCGCACATTTGAAACCAACACACAAACCAAACCAATCTCTGGTTACCATTCAGTGGCAAACACCCACACAACTCCAAACCATGTCGACCAACAATCATATCGTCACAAACACCGCTGATTCAGCTACCGACAACAAACAGGACGCCCAGTTGCTCCCCACGGACGTACGCTGCTCGTATCCGAGCAAGCTCTGCAACAATCACCGCGCTGTGAAAGACAACGGTGACCTGCATAAACTCTGCGACTTCCACCGTAAGAAGGCCAACGTGAATCAACAGCGTATGCAGCAGAAGCGTCGACTTATCCGTC
This sequence comes from Phytophthora sp. 'mugwort', assembly GCA_033558025.1. NCBI lineage: Eukaryota > Oomycota > Peronosporomycetes > Peronosporales > Peronosporaceae > Phytophthora > Phytophthora sp. 'mugwort'. The sequence continues at coordinate 946,712 of JAUCEF010000004.1, read as the reverse complement.
AACAAATGGTGGAGCGTAAGAAGCGCTTCATGGACGCTGCCCAGGCCCCCATGGAGTACAACGCCGCCACGAACATGATGGAGCCAAAGAAGCCGATCTGCAACCTCTCACACGAAGAGGTTATGATGCTTGAAGTCATGCTCTTCGACGATGAGGACGCCGAGGGATACGCGAGTCCTCGCGAAGACATGACAGCAAGTTACCCGACGGGTATGCCCACAGGCGCGTACCCGTCTTCAGGCAATATGTCCCTATAGGGGCAACTACATCGACGACGGAGCGAGCGCCGCCACTGTCCATTTTGTTCTTCGTTCCGATTCCGCATAGAGTAAATTAGTACTGCAACAAACAGAAAAATACCCGAGGCGTGTTCGCCCCAAACTGCATCGAGGTTTTGTCTGTACGAAGTATGTTTCTACCTTATTCAGTTGAGGTGAAGGTTTCCGACCTGGCGTCCTGCACTGGCACAATCTTCACCCTGGCATTCTTTGCCATAGGAAACACCTCTCGCAGCTCTACGCTTATTAATAGCACCGTCGCAGTTTCTAACGCACTGCCTCTTCATGGAAGCAAAACGACTTCTGCTGCGGCACCTCCTACGGAGCACAGTGCTAAGCACCGGGTTCGGACTGGCTACCACCGCCGCGAAAAATCGCCACCAGAGCGCGCTCATAGTTTACATTACCAAGTTTGACCAGCGAAGGGCAGCATTGTTATCATTGACAAGTGCCGACGACGGGGCAGCAGCACAATGCGCATGCATGTCCGTCGACTACAATATGGATTCCGCGTTGGGACACGTGCTGATGCTGACATGCAATGGGAGACTGCGCTGACCGGGTGTCCACCCCCAAGCTCGATTGCCTGCCTGATCCGAATTCACTGAAACGCTGACTGGCAGGCATATCGGATAGATACTTCAGCCAGCAAGATCGCTTCTGCTCCGGCTTGATGTCGATCTACAATCGCCGACTCGGCGAGGTGGATAGTGGCACTGTGCCCGAAACAATTCGCTTCGCTGCGGTTAATTGGTTGGTCATACTTGCTCAGACGTAGCATCGGACCATTCGCTAAGCCCGCTATTCTAGCAGCCGTCAAATTAAATCTAGGTGTCAAATGACAAGGCGTGCGATTTGCACCATGTGGACAACAATCGCGGCTGAAGTTGAAGTGCCTCACCGTAACGACTTGGCTTCGCTGCGCTGACCGACATAGCTTCGGCCAGCGCATCTCGGTGGTGCTGGCGACTCGACGCCAAACACTGGAATACAACGGCTTGTCTGTCGTACCGCGCTGTGACCACCCGTTGCGTTGCTGGGCGATGCCGCTGTACTGTATTTCAAAAATTGTGGACCTAAGTGGAAATTTCCGGTCTTCATATTGAAAAATCCACCATCAAAACCTATGAGACCAAGTATTTCCTGTACGATGAGACATGATGTCAGCAAAAGATTGAAAATATAGGTCTAATTACCCTCTGAACCAAATAAAGACGAGATCGTGGCGAATACGAGGTGGTTATTCCAACGTTTCTCGGGGGTCGACGACGAAAAAATGGCTCACGTTGATAGGTGAGCTTTAAGGCTGTGGCAGGCAGCCAGCAAACATGCAGGCGTTAGCGTGCGCTCGCTTACCTTCCTTTGCTTCGCGAAAAATTGCGCTGCATGCCAGCTCCGAAGCCGGACTCGTTTAACTCACTTTTAGTTAAAATACTAATATGCATTCTACTAGCATTGGAATTGTCAGCGCAAAGTACTTTTAAGTAAGTTGCGTTTGACTTCGTAACAAACCACTGTTAACGTACTTCACACTGTTGAAGCTGAAAATTTGCATAAAAAATTAAGTTCACTCGAGCTACCCATCTAAGTACCTACCAACATTCGCAGCTAGTATGCGAATACTGACGCTCCCCATACGTCTGGCTCTGGTGTTGCTGTAGGCGAGGCCGTTCGTGTGCACGGACGCTGTGACCCCACCGCCATCGGTGCGACAAGGGGGCGGAAGATGGGGTGTTCTGCGTCTCGAAGTTTCTCAAACCAAATGATGTAGCGCACACCACGAAATTTCTAGAGGTTTGAGGACTTTTCCCGCATCGTCATTGGCCCAAAAGTGGCAACCATCATTTGCACCCAGCAACGGAGTGATTGCTTTTGATTTTTAGCCAGTCAAATGACACGAAAAAACCTTTAAAGCTTGATCTTTATATTGCGAAATATTTGCACTGGATTTCTCACCGCTTCCCAGTGACGTTGTGCGAGCTCCGCCGCCTGTATGCGTCGTCCTCGGCTTAAGCCATGACAAGTACAGGCATTCGGTGTTTACGGTTCGCGCTTGTCCTACGGCCCTCTTGAGGAGTCACGAGCCTCACAACTTAATTTGCCCAGTGTCAGCGACAACTCGCACAACAATTGATCAACGAGAAAGAGCACCGTTCTTCTACACAGCATGACGGACAAGTTCCCCGTAAACCTTACCAATGCTTCGTTCACGGAGCAGTTCAACAATAACAGCAGCTCACCGACAGCCACTGTGTCCGAGGAGCTGCGTTGCCAGTACTCGAGCAAGCGCTGTGAGAACCAGCGCACGCACAAAAAGAGCGGCGGCTTACACAAGTTCTGCGCAATGCACCGCGAGAAGGCTAACAGAAACCAGATGCGCCTGGACCACCGGCGCCGCGTCTTGAAGCAACAGCAGAAGGAGCTCCAGCGGCAGCAACAGGCGCAGCAGATGCAGGCCCTTCAGGCACAGCAGCAGCACATGCAGCGGCCACACCACTACTCGCACACTGCCATGGCTGCAGGGCAGAACTTCCACCACAGCAACTGGATGCAGCGCAGCCCTGTCGGTGCCGCGCATAGTCCAGTCGGGGCAAAGTCGGCGTCTCCTCCCAATATGAGGATCAGCATGAACCTGCCAATGCAGCCGCATCAGACAACGGAGATGCAGCCACAACATTCAACCCCGAGGCCGAACCTCCCATTATTCGACCAAAACGACCTGGAGATCCTCGAGGCATTACTCTTCAGCAGCGACGAGGAGCAGAACGACGCCACGCCGATCGCACACTGCAGTACACCGCAGTTCTTCCGGTCGCCATCGTTCGTCAACGTTTGAAGGGGCGGCGCCGCCGCGGCTTCTCCCGATTCAAACCCAGACCCGGGCGGCGCGAATATCGAGTACCCGAACGTGTCGGACGCAGAATTTTTCTAGTAGCAGTCGCGCACGCCAGTATGTTGCGAGGGAGCAACACGGCGCACGCGCGAAGATAGATAGTAGATCCTCGAAAACTTTAATATTTAGCCGTAGATAAGAAGCGCTGGTCGCAGGAAATTAGCCGTAGACAGCAGCGCAACGCCATGAAGCAAGCAATCCATATCAATATAATTAAACACTGCCGTCTACAACGCTCGAAGAGCTCGTCTACAGGAAAATGTAGCCATTAGTTCTTGTCAAGTGACGACCCCGCAGGACGCAGCAACGTCAAAGCCAAACGAAACATCAGCAGCCCCTCCAGGGCATTCTCGCTCGGTATGGCTGCTGTCCTGGAGACGGGCCCTCGGTATCCTTACGGCTGCTGAGCCGCTCGACCTGTCAACCATGATCTGCCGCTTGCCGGAGAAAATTTAGGTGTCAAAGAAGACAGGCGTCGAGTAATTATGACTTCAACAAGCCTAAAAAAGTTGCAAGGTTTAAGTTGCCCATAGGGCAAAAAAGGTTGCAATCCAAGAACGTACTGTCAAGTTAATGTTGCCGACGCATTGCCGCTTCATTTTGGCATCTTCGCCTTGCTGACACGTCACCTCATGGCTCTTCGGCGGCTCGCGGCGACGCTGGCGCTGCTCTTCGCATGCGCGCGCGCCTCCGACTGGCGCGGCATCTCCCCCGAGCTGCAGCACAAGCTCAGCGCCGTGACCAGCGTACGTGAATACGCCATCATTCCTTTAAATCCACCGCCGCATCTGATTCCGCACTCACCTCGCATATGCTTGCATACTATTACCAGTTCTCCTGCGACAACGGGCAACAGCGTCTGGAGATTGCGCGCCTGAACGACAACTACTGCGACTGCGTGGACGGGAGCGACGAGCCGGGCACGTCGGCGTGCTCCCACACGGCCGCCGTCTTCCACTGCGTCAACGCTGGCTTCTTCTCGACTGACGTGCCGACGTCACATGTGAATGATGGTATTTGCGACTGCTGCGATGGTTCGGACGAGTACGCGAGCGGCGCTTTCTGCGCATCGGAGTGCGCCGAGAAGATGGAGACGTTCAGAGCGGACAAGAAGGACCTGATCGAGCAGGTGGAGGCCGGCTTGAAGGACCGCGCCGCTCTGGCGGCAGAGGCTCAGAAGCTGTGGGACGAGGAAGAGCTGAGGAAGGTGCGGATCGAGACGTCGGTGGCCTCGAAGAGGGTCATGGTGGAGCAGCTGGAAGCAAGGAAGGAGGAGGAGGAGAGACTGGAGAGGGAGGAGAAGACCAAGCGCATTGCAGCAAGCAAAAGCGAGATCTTGACGCAGCTGGGACTGCTAGATTTGACCAAGGAACAGCTACTGTCGATCATTGTGGAGATCGGGCGTAATGGTGTGTCGGCAAAACATGAGCTGCTGCCGATCATTCGCAAAGAGCGCGAGGCGGCTCATGAAGGTGCCGAAGAGCTGCAGAAATCTCCTATGGACGAGAAGGATGATGCCTTCCGTGAGCGTGACGATGCTCGCCAGAAGGAGACGCACCGCATTGAGAAACTAATTGAGCAGCGCCACAAAGAGGAAGACCAGAAGGCGCAGGAAGCCAAGGAGAAGGCAGCCGCTGGCGGCGAAACCGGCGATACTGCAGAAAATGTGGCGGAATTCGAGTCAGCTATGGAGGAAGAATTAAAGGAGGAGGAAGAAGATCTTACTTTGCCTGAAGTCGAGACTCGTCCCATCGATCTGCTGTACGAGAAACTAGCAGCTAGCGAGCGCTATGAGTGGGTCCAAGCTGTAGTTACTCGGAAGAAGCATGAGGACACGAAGGAAGAGCTCACGGAGGAGGAGAAGAATCTAACTGAGGCCCAAAAACTGCTGGGGAAGGATTATGGGGAGGATCACTTATTCTTCGCGCTGCGCGATAAGTGTGTGGCATCCGAGGCGGGGGAATACAAGTACGAAATTTGCTTTTTCGGAAAAGCCACTCAAGATCACACCAAGCTGGGCGATATGGAGGACATAATGGGCCCTGAGCCGACTGAAGGAGAGGATTCCGGAGAGAGTGCATCTGATACGAGTATCAAGGAAATAAAGTTTTCGAACGGCCAAAAGTGTTGGAACGGCCCGAATCGGTCCCTGACGGTAAAGCTGGAGTGTGGCCCGGAGCCGATGGAGCTCTCCGACATCGAGGAGCCCAGCACTTGCGTGTACACGGCAAAGCTGCGCACACCTGCTGCGTGCAGTGAAGAAGACCGTGTGCGGATCATGATCGCGAAGGTTGCACCTCACCACATCGAAATTGAGGTTCCGCCCACATTGTAAGTGAATCTAGAGCTGCAGTGACGGGTTAGCCACTTTCTTCGGTGCAACGCTCATTACGAGGCGAAAGTTGTCAATGATGAATGAATACAGATGAAGGACTAACTCAAAAGTAGTTGGAGTACATATACTTGTCCTTATCCTGTGTTCACCTGGCCCTGCCCAGGATGGGCTTCTAGAATGCTGCCCACATTCGCATTCCCGACGTTCTGAGCGGCTTACTTAAGACAAGTCAAACTCAGCGCACTTACCGTAGTTAAGTCAGTTCTCGTTCAGCAATAGCTCGACTTCTTGGTGGCCTAGAGGACTCACTTCACGTCCCTGCATCTTGCCTGCTACCGGCATTTTCCGGCCCTGCGCAGCATCGGCACTCGATTTGCGCCGTTCGCGCAGTCGCAACGCGGCCTTCTCGCGCGCTAGTGTCTTCAATTTGGCACTTAAAGTTGGTGCTAAGGTTTTAAGCTATGGAGAACTACCAGAAGGTGGAGAAGGTGGGCGAGGGTACCTATGGTATCGTGTACAAGGCGCGGGAGCTGACCACTGGCCGCATCGTGGCACTCAAGAAGATTCGGCTGGAGCCTGACGAGGAAGGTATCCCGTCCACCGCCATGCGCGAGATCTCTCTGCTTAAGGAACTGTCCTCGCACCCGAACGTCGTGTACCTGTATGACGCCGTGTACCAGAAAAACAAGCTCTACCTGGTCTTTGAGTTTGTGGAGCAGGACCTCAAGCGCTGTCTCGAGAAGCTACCGGCCAGGATGGAGGTATTTCAGGTCAAGAGCTACTTGTACCAGCTACTGGCGGGCATCGCCTTCTGCCACGCCAACCGCGTACTGCATCGCGACCTGAAGCCTCAGAATTTGCTCATTGACCAGTACGGCAACCTCAAGCTCGGGGACTTTGGTCTTGCGAGAGAGTATGGTGTCCCACTGAGACGCTATACTCACGAGGTCGTGACGTTGTGGTACCGAGCTCCTGAAGTGTTGTTGGGTGCCAAACACTATTCGACTCCTGTGGACTCATGGTCCATTGGCTGCATTTTTGCAGAAATGGTCAACAAGCAGCCGTTGTTCCCTGGAGATTCGGAGATTGATGAGCTGTTCCGTATCTTCCGCGTGCTGGGCACGCCAAATGAGACCCTGTGGCCAGGTGTGTCGACGTTACCCGATTATAAGATGTCGTTCCCACAGTGGCGTCCGCAGCCTCTGTCTAAGGTTGTGCCGCAACTGGACCGAGTGGGCTTGGACCTGCTCTCGGTGCGTTGAACTATTTAACAGTTATGTTTGTAGCTTGTTGCAGCTAACCATGGGATGTGTCGTGTATTTTGTTTTACGCAGCGCCTTCTCGTGTACGACCCGAGCAACCGCATTTCCGCCCGCGCTGCGATGTCGCACCCGTGGTTCGCTGACCTTCACCCGCAGTACGCGTCCTTCCGCAACAATGGCAATGGCAATGGCACTCAGACGTTCTTTTAAGGTATGGTTGATGCAAACCGCCGCTTGTGTACGGCAGCAGGAAGAGAGGCAAGGCATAAGCAAAGAGAGAAAAATACGAGCAAGATGATGCCAGCAACAAATCGACAGAAACAGTTTCAAGCGCCAAGGATCAACTAAGACAAGTGAAGATGCGCCTGCCAACATCAGTTCAACCGCTGAGCTGTCGTCACTGCCCCCAATTGACAATCACACTTGCGGTGGGCAAATTTACAATCAGAAAAAAACAGCAGCAGGACGACAGAGCGCCGGACTTCGCTTCAACTTGAGGCTAGGATTTATCGAGGCCCCTGTGGGCCTCTTCACGTATGAGTGGTATAGATTTCGACGGTTCCACACGGAACAATGAGACCGCAGAAGCAGCGACTAGAAGAATTCGTCGGCTAACGGCGTGTGGAACTAACCAACAACAAGAAACACACACCAGGATGTCGCCGCGACGCCAATTTTCTACTAAGCTTACTTCGAAGTACTTAAGTATTCGGTCTTAATTGTTGCACTTTTGTTTTATCCAATCATATCCGTTCGCGTGAACTCGCTTGTCCAATCATATTTCTATTGCAGCTCATATAAAAGGCAAGTTTAGACTCTCGACCACAGAGCGGGTTGACGACAAGCATCAGCGATGAATGGAACTCCTCGTAATCGGCACCACGCCGGACGCGACTGGGGCGCAAAAGTGACCCATACCCCACCTCACAAGAAAGCGCGGACGCTCGTGACTCCGCAGACGGCGCCGCACGTCTCCACAAGCAGTAGCCACAGTAGAGACCGGCGACATGCAGTGGCCAACCCCGAGTCGGAGGAGATCGAGGAGGAGGAGGAAATCGGGGACGAAGAACTATCAGTACTGCATAGCCAAGAGACTGAAGAGGAAGAAGAGGGAGCCATGCCTTTGGTGGTGTTTCAGTGCAGCACGTGCCGCTCCATATTTGGGGATTCCTATGCCTTCGTATGCTCCATGGAACAGCTCTTGCTGATCACGTTGAGTCACGTGGCTAATGTGGCACTGGCCCCCGAAGTACAAACAGCTAATACAGGGCTGCATGCAGGTAGCTCATACTATGATCTGCTATGTCATAACTGCCAGGCCGTTCTCGGCCGCAAATATTTAACGACGCCAGTGGCGTTAGATGGGATCAGAGACCTGTTTAGCTTTTCGACCGAGGCTATCACGAGCTACACGCTTGGAGACCCCATGCAGAAAAATGAGAACCGGGAAGATGAGTGTATGAAACAAGCAGCGGCGGCGTGCCATGAGACGATGCAGAAGCTGGCGGCGGAAAGGAATGAAGTAGCGAGATTAAGGGACGAGATGGAGAAGGTGAAGGGGCTGATGGTGACGGTGGATAACCGACTTGCGCATCTGGAAGGGGTTGAACCGGAGTTGGAAGAGGAGGCCGAGCATGAACAGGTACAAGAGCAGACAACACGGCATGGTCGGAAAAGAAAGGCATAGGACAGAGTCTCAAATGTATGATGAATGCGTTAGATATCTGTTTTTCTGCGTTGATTAGCTGGGGTGATTCAAATCGAGTCTGGGTAACCACAAGACATTATGCAGCGCATCGCAGCAGAAATCTATCGGGAAGAATGCTGTGCTCACTGCTCCGTGTCCCTTCTTCACACGCTGTCAGCTTACTGGGTCGCCTCAGCCTGAGCCGCAAAGGCCGCACGAGCAGCCTCGATGCCCGTTGGTGGCTTCGCCTTGCGCATCTCGCCGGGTCTATACAGACATCAACGACATCAGTTAAGAGATCCCATATTCTCGAAAGCCTGTGATTCTGTACCGGTCCACGTATTCAATGACAGCCATCTCGGCGCCGTCGCCCTTGCGGAAGTCAGCCTTGAGGATGCGCGTGTACCCGCCCTCACGCAGCCTGCAGCAATATTTTCAACACCGCCACTTTGTCAGTATCTGATAGCTCCGTCTACAACATGCAATAGCAACACGCACGCGTAGCGAGGACCCACGACGTCGAAGAGCTTGGTGATGGCCTCAGGCGTGCGTACGATGCCCTGGGCGCGCTTGCGGGCTGACTCGTCGCCCTGCTTGGCCATCGTCACCACCTTCTCAGCCACGCGTCGCAGCTCCTTGGCCTTGGGCAGCGTCGTGTGGATGCGCTCGTGCTCGATGAGCTGCGTCACCATGGTACTATATCATCATCGGCGTCGGTCAATTAGCTCATCCTATCGATTTAGAGAAAGTTGAAGGGCGGAAACGCCGTGGAGATGCAAGTATCAGTCGCGTTTACCTACCGGAGCATCGCCTGGCGATGAGCCGACGTGCGGTTGAGCTTACGGAAGGCTACGCGGTGCTTCATGGTTCGTCTAGAGCGTCCTGTGGTCACGAGTAGCTTAAAATGCACTGCCTCCCTCGTTAGCAGCTGTATACCACACCATTAATGTGTTACCACATCATACATCGCCATACGAATCACCTTCGCACCACATTCTAGTTGAAGTGCGGCGGTTTTTGGGCCGAACCGGCGTCCTTGGCCGTCGTCTCCGAGCTATATTTTCCGCATAAGGACTTCGATAAGGTGCCAAGCAAGAAGGAAGAGCATTTGTTTATCACTAAATCAGTATGGGCAACGTGCAGCAGCAAGTGGGCAAGCGTATGCTGGTGGGGCGTCACGAGGTGGAGGCCGTACAGTACCTGGGTGAAGGAGGTTCGTCCTTTATCTTCTTGGTCAAGGACGTGCGGGCGTCACCAACAGCTCCGCCGCTCGTGCTGAAACGTCTCGTGGCGCACAATGAGCAGACGGCGGACTGGGTCGCGAGCGAGATCCGACTGCATCAGCGACTGAGCCACCCGCAAGTGGTGCAGTTTGTGGCCTCGCAGACCAGCAAGGCTCGCGGCGACAAGAGCGAGGTCTTTATCCTCATGGAGTACTGCCCCGGCGGACACCTGCAGGAGAATATGGTCAAGATGGGCTCCAAGCGCTTCGCGCAACACGAGCTGCTGCGCACGTTTAAAAGCCTCTGCGAGTACGTACGCCAACGATATACTACAGTAGTTTACGACGAATATCTCAGTGCAGTTACTCATTGCTGACACGTGTTGCATTTGCAGACCAGTGGCGATGCTGCACGCACAGAACCCGCCTATTGCACACCGTGATCTCAAGCTGGAAAATTTCCTGTTGGGGAAGGAGGGCGTGTACAAGTTGTGCGACTTTGGGTCGTGCGTGGAAGGCCCGCAGTCGCTTGCCACCAAGGCGGACCGCATGCGCGAGTCTGACAATGTGTCCAAGCGCACGACAGCCATGTATCGCTCGCCTGAGCTGGCAGACGTCGAAGGCACTGCTATGTTTGGCTCTGGCGAACTCACGGAAGCAGTGGACGTATGGGCGATGGGCTGCATCCTGTTCAGCATGGCGTTTTTTAAGTCACCATTCCCACTTGAAGGGCTACGCACCGACCGCTACACGATTCCACCCAACTCTCCGTACTCGCCGGATGTGCACGCCATCATTGCTCGCATGCTCACGGCCGATGTGGAGAAGCGTGCAAGCATTGAGCACGTTATGGAATGCATTGATGAGATCATTTGCGGTCGTCCACTTCCACCGCTGCCTGGTGCATCAAAGAAGAAAGCAGAGAAGATTTCAGCTCCTGCGACCGTTTCTTCGACCAAGAAGACCGAGGCAAGGAAGGAGACTGTTGCAAGTAAAACTCCAGATGCCGCTGATTTGTTGAGCATGGACTTTAACCCCACCGTCTCAGACAGCAAACCATCACCCGCAAAGGCTGCAGCGTTCGAGATGAATTGGGCAGCACCAACCGAAAGTTTTGCTGACTTTGCTAGCTTTCCGTCTCCAACTTCGTTTGGTCAGAGTAAAGCCAGCGACGCTTTTGCTTCCGGATCAGCGAAGATAGACCCGTTTGGAGTATCTCCCAACCCTGTCAAGCAGCAAGCCCCTGCTGCCACTCCAACACCAAGTGTCTTCGACTTCGATGCACCTCCTGCCCCAGCAACTCCCACACCACCGCCAGCTATGTCGTCCCACGCACCGGAAGTGGATCCGTTTGCGGAAATTGATGCTCCACCTCCGTCTCTACTCTACGGCGGGATGCCAGGGCAGTGCATGGGTCAGCAGCAAATGGGTCGTCAGCAAATAGGCCAACTGCTCATGGGCCAACCGAACATGGGCCAGCCTCGAATGGGATTCCAGCAGCCTCAACAGGGATTCCCTGGAGGGTTTCCAATGCAACAACAGCAAATGCCACAGCAAATGTGGGGCAGTGGTGCACCCGCAAACCAGGGATTCCATTCGTCTAACCCTTTTTAGGCAAGCAAGGCCGCAAAGGTATATTCGCACGTTTAGTGCATTAAAAAAATCTAAAACTGATACTGCACGGAGTATTACTTTTGCCGGTCCAAAGTGGTGCTCCCGCATACAGTTCCTCCTCGCCAATTTAGTAACCGTGCAAGCTAAAAATCAAACCTAATTCATTGAGTCATCCACCGACTTCGCTCCCTACGGTTATTTGTAGGCACAGTCTCGCTCTGATAGCTAATAAGTTGTTGTACATAATACCAATAGATTCCGCCGAAGGTATTAAATTGGCGAGGTTGATCTGTACAACAACCCGGTGCTCAACTATACACTGATGGGAATCTTGGAGGAGGAAATGCCATAAACACCGGTAGGAATGGCGGGGGGGGGGAACACTGCATGTGCGAGACCAACACTTTACCGAGACAGGGGCATGGACTTGTCTGTGGCACAGTGAGCAGACAGTCTCGTCCACTCGCTGATCGTGTCGTGGTCCAAGAAATAAGACTACCCGGTAGTGTTTCCGGTAGTCACTTTAAAAGAAATCCCCCCTCTGTCACAGACCATATTTGGAAGGTCGCACCGGAGCCTGTGGAGCCCTGCTGGACCAGGTGCCTGCGACCCCCGTGCTGGGCCAGATGCCGGAGGAGCACTGCTGGGCTAGGATCTCGTGCAGGAGCAGGATCTCATGAAGCCGGTGAAGCCCCTGCTGGACAAGACGCCCCAGGAGCCAGCGACCCCCCGTGCTGGACCGAATGCCAGAGGAGCCCTACTGACCAGGAGCCCGTGCTGGGCCAGGAATCCATAAGGCCGTGGAGCCGTGCTGGAGCAGGAGATCGAGAAGCACGCGCTGGACTCTCCAGGGCGTCGGTCGCGCGTGACAATCGCCGCCGCCACAAGTGTTCGCGCATATTGCCGAGCGCGCGTCGCTTTCCTTTGGCCTGCTGTTGCAGTGGGTTTCGTCATTCGTGGCGCTGTCCAACCGCCTGCAGAGGCAGACGCCGTACCCGCCTGCAGACGCAGACGCCGTACCCGCCCGCGCCCTCCACCACCAGCAGCGCCGAGGCCAATCCGCCGCCAAGCGCGGCCTGCAGCAACCCGACGTCTAGGAGCTACCGTCCCGCGCGCGCACCGAGCCGGCCGCCAAGGCGCTGCAGCGCGCCTGGTTCGCCATGCGTTTTTTGGCTTTGGCCTTCCTCAAGGCGCACGAGCTGCTGTTCGCGGGGCTGGGCGTGCTGCACGCCGTGGTGCAGCTGTGCGAGTTGCTGGGTCCCTACACGTTCTTCCGGGGCGTGCTTCTGCTGCTGAAAAGAACAAGACCAGGAGGATCAAGACGAGAGTGAGACGAGACGCTAGTTGTTATCTCTAATATCACCTTAGTGACTGGTGTTCATTCCATGTGTAGCGCTTGGCCATTGACTCTCGGGCATCCTGCCGGCTGCGTTCTTGCTTGCACCCGCTTGCGCTTGTTGGTTCCTCGGTAGAACAGCGTCTCCCTGCCAGTGGCATCGATACTACCAACGGTGCCGAGGGCAAAACAGTAGATGGACACATTAACCGTGCTTCATGTTGAAGCGGCAAGGGCAATACCGAGCTTGGGTATCCACCTCCCATCCACAAGGTGTCATGTCCATGCGTCCCATCCTGGCTGTCTCGAAGTTGAGCTACGCGGTGACGGGGAGGTTTTCGCGTGACCGGCGCTCCAGGACACCAAACACGCGAGGTGCAGGAATTGCCATGACACAGATGGAGTTGGTCATGCTCTGCGACGGCGCGTCGGCAAGTAGCGATGATATGCTTCCGCATTAGAATACCTTCTCGTACAGAAGTCCATCGCTAGTCAGACCCCGAGCACGCCTGACGAGACGGTCCGAGAAAAAGTGATCGCCGTTGCAAACGGCTTCGCACGCACACACTCACCACCACAGAGGACCATTAACTGCTCAACCAGTGTGCCCACCTTCAGCCGCCGACGCATAGTGACGTCGCGCTTGATCGCCGCATTGAACGTCTCGCACGGGTTCTTCGTGGTGGCATATCCACTGGCCATGTGGAAGCATTGCCACCGCCATACTCTCTCGTTCAGCCATACTTTCTCGAAGTACGCCACAACTCAACGAGCTGCGCCCAGTTGCCTCACTCTGCCTTCACTTCTGTAAGCTTCTCGTTGAACTCACGCTCGTTGCTCGTAAAATGCAGCTCGTGTAGATAACGCAAATGTGAACGCGGCCAACTCCTCTTCCGGACCGGGGTAGCCAGCATCTCGAATTTTGAGGCGTACAGCCTTAAGCAGGTCGCTGCCCTCCGAGCGTGCCGACCACGTAGTTGTGAACGAAGCGCTGCACCGTTGCAAGTGGCGGCGTGGAAGCTTCGTCCAGGTTGAACCGGCGCATGAGCCCGTGCCACACTCGCAGCGGACGAAGGCCCTGTGCGGCCCAGTCGCGAGCCACGTCCTTCATCGCTCGAAGTCAGCTTTGGCTTCGCCGATGAGTGAAGTGGCGAAAGATGGGCGTGCAGCTCGTCGACATTTGCCACATTTAGCATGCTGCATGTCCTTACGCGCCCTCGCCAAGGGCAAGCTGCACCAGGCGTCCGCGCTTTGCATGCATCACAGCTACAGCGTAGGAGCTGCATGCGCATCGAGTGGGGCGCTGCAACCGTGCAAATGCAGCATTGCCCCAGTTCGCTAATTGTGAAGCTCTTGAACGTCTCCAGCAGCATATCAGCGTCCGCGCGGGGGAGCGCGATAACGACGTTGACACAGGGAAGGTAGCGAGGCATGGCGTCGGCAGGTAAGTGGTTGATAGCTTGGTTGGATGAAAGGGGGAATGGTTGGGCAAAGTGCGCTTCGATCAGATCTCCTGTTTCTATTGGATAACAGTTGATAATGAAGCCTATGGATTGACCAATATTGGGCTTAGAGGTGGGATTTTCTTTGCTGTACCGGCGAGCGATTGGTGGTATTGAGGAGGCTCTCGAGTGGTGGCCGGTATAGCACAGTGCTCGACGGATTTTAAAAGTGCTGGTAGTACAGCTTGAGTGCTGGTCGCATAGAGTTTGGTGTCAAGAGTAGGTCCTCATCTTGGAGAGTTACCTGATAATATTAGCTTAGACAGGGCTCGTTTTATTAGGACAATAACGTTTGCGACAAGGCGTCAAAGTTCTATTTTAATTGACGATGTGGTCCACACTCATGATTCGATGTGAGAGCAGATCTGTGTGTCTCCAGCAGTTCGCAAGCACCTTCTTGGGCATGGCATCCCATGCTTCTCCCAATCATTGAATAGCGTCTGCTGTATCGATAGCATACGCGTCCTCCTCGACGCACAAAACTCTTTTGTAAAGCAGCGCCTGATCTATTGCCTTGATCCACGCAATGACGCCCTGGTCCATAGGTTGCAGCATTGGCGTCGTGTCCTTTGGCAGCTGGGCGATCTCCACGTGCGACAGCGCCTCTTGGGGATCCTTGTGCACAGGCGCATTATCGTAGAGCAGCAGGATCTTCCTGTCGGCGGCCTTCATCTTCTTGTGCAGCCCCACCAGCAACGGGCATGGTCATCCAGCTTGCTGGTCTCGATGTAATTCATGCTATCCGGCTTGTCCGGCAACCAGCGCGGCGTTTTGGCCTTACCCATCATAAGCAGCCGCAGCTTCTTGGTCCCAGTGGCTTTGGAGTTGACGAGGAAGGTTATGCTCGACTTGTTGACCTTGTGGCGGGGGCGACACCGAGGCAGACGGGCACCCATGAACAGCCTTGTAGAAGTATGCGGCCTAGTCGACATTGAACACGTCGTTCAGGTCGTACTTGGCGATCTTCGCCCGTAGCTCTGTCGCGCCCTTCATTGTAGCAGGCCCATCTACCGAGTGGATCTCTCCTCGCGCTCGGCGGAAGCGGTAGCCATGTCGAGCGAGGATGTGTCCGCGCCTGCCGCTCCTGGTAAGTCGTGGCAGCTTAGAAGCAGCGATGCCGAGCTCAGCAGCGGCCATTCAGGCGAGAAGAATTACAGAGTATTAAGTAAGACCTGACTGACCTTCATACAAAGCTAGAGTCTCAAGTAGAGTGCGCTCGGGCAGCCTCACCTCAGGCGAGCGCATGCGCAGAACGGCCTGGTAGTCAATGCCGACGTTGTGCAGCGTCTCCTTCTCCCGGAGAATCTTGCTCGTGGTGCTCATTCTTCCCTGGCATACTGTCCAAATCGAACGCACCCTGGTACCACTGAGCCATCTCCATGCATTACATGCTTGGGTTCTTCCTGTGGCAGTCAAAGAGCTGAAGCTGCTATTCTTTGGTGCGGCTGTCTCGAGGCATCGACTACAGGACGCGGGTGAGATTTTATAACGAAAGCACTGCTAACCATAGATTTGGATGTCCAAGCCCTTTTCGGGCCAATTTTAATAAATTGGTCTTCGCTCACTCAATACATTGACCTCTATTTTTAATAACCAATAAAACGTGGGATGGCAGGTGATTAAATATAATGCGACTCTCCAAGATGCCCATCTCTATTGAAAAAACAAATTCTGTAATAATTGATTTGTGCATAACGGTGTTGTAGATGTCACAGGGTTACACGTTGTTCGAGTTGTTATCTCCGGTGGAGACGTCCATCCTGATGTGATGCCCGACGTCTGCTGCTGGAAAGAGTAGTCGTGTTGGCTTCATCAGCACACGTATTAATAGTTGGCTGGAGAAATGTGAGCATTGAAGGCTCGTTGCTGCAAGTTTCGTGAACTTCCGACAGGTATTTTTTGTTTTCGGCTTCAAGGCTACCGCAAGCTTCCTCTTTACACCACTTTCTATAGTGCCCCGTCTTCACATTCATTTCCAGCGTCTCCTGTTGGCACCGGATACAGAAAACGATCGATGCTCTTTAGGGATGGAGAAATACTTCAGTGGTTATGCTTTTTCAGGGTTAGGTCGAGCAAGGGCGGTCTTTCTAAACGAACGTCATCTGTTGTGATTTTGTCGATATTGTATTCACGCCAAAGATTTTGTGGGGAGCCCTCAATGCAACTTACGCGATATAAATAAATAATGCAATTACCGTTTATAGAATCGTATTCAATGACTTGGATTGTCGAAAATAAATGGATGCTGGCCCACAAAACTTGCGCTTATTGGTTGGCCCCAGCTTGTAGTTATCACTGCTTCTTATTGTTTTTAACTGCTTGCTTAATAGAAGCTATTGCTTAATAGAAGCAAGCGGTTAAAACAATAAGAAGCAGTGATAACTACAGCAACGAAACAAATGGGGGTACGGTATTCAGTGTTCTTTATCAGGTGAGGTAAAGCTGTCCGTCGCTAAAAGGACCAATATCGCTTACAGAACGTTGTGCAAGAAAGTTAAGGCAGCAAAAGCCGGGGTGATTCGACAGCCAGGGCGGTGTGAGCTCGCTCCGCTTCTGCCACGCGAGGCAGAGCAAAGTCGATTTGAGCGGGTTCTTGCTCGCCAGCATACTGGAGGACTAGCAATTCGCCAGGAGGTGATTGCAATGCTGTGTGGAACGAGCGTGACCATGTTTGAGCGCAGCGTAGGCGACGGTTAGTATCGTCGATCCCTGTCACGCTGTCAAGCGCAGGCGCCGCGAATCTCAAGCTCTGTCGTGTGTTTGAAATAATGTGAACTACCAGATGCATGGATCATTTTCGGTAGGATGACCAAGCTAACTATCCAAGAGAGCTTGTGCAGAAATCGCATGTTCAACATCGACGAGACCGCGTTCGAGACACGCAAGAAGCACAAGAAGGTCGTCGCCGCTCGTGGTTCGAAGAACACTCAGGACGACAGAAATTTCAACGAACTTCCGCCTCACCATCGTCGCCAGCGGAAGTGCTAGCGGCGTAGTTGTGCCGCCGGTGTTTATCGTACCAAGCAAGACGGTTCGCTTCGACGTACTGGACACGAGTAGCGTTTCCGGTGCATACATCACGACGACCGATACAGCTTTATGAACGCGACTCTGCACGAGACAAGGCTTCGCTTTTTCCCCAGTTCTGTGCCGCCACCAATTCGACGACCACTGGTCGTGATCATCAACGGCTGTAGGTCTCACTACAGCCCGAAAAGCAGCGAATGCAGTCCAGATGCGCCTCGTTTGGTTACCGGGAAACTCTACTAATCTCTTCTAACCTCTTAACGCGACAGTGTGTTGTTTGGCTCGTTTAAAGTAAACCTTTGCGCTTTGCTGGGCAGCTTTGCCGGCGACCGTGGCTCCGCTTCTTTCACGAAGGCTATGGTGTTGAAGCTGGCCGGTCTGGCGTGGCGAACGTACAGCTTCTATACCAACCTGAACCCGGCTTTCGCGCGTGTGGACTGTTCTTAGCGTCGCTGTCTCGCATGGCCGATCGTCTGACAAATTTCAGTGGAATGGGACATCGAAGGACGCAACGGTTGCATCGTGGTTAAAAGTGAAGGAATGCAGTACGATCTCCTTGATCTGCGGCACCGAGTGACCACTGCGACGGGGAAACAGCTAACGTAGGCCGGAAGGGTAGGCGAATGACCAAGACGACCAAGCCGCTAGTGAAGAAGGCTCGGAAGTGTACGGCCACGGCCATAGCGTCGATGCAATCAGCCGCAAATGCGGATATCGTAGAGGAAGCAGTAGTGTAGCTGTAGGTAAAAGACTGTGGGTGGGCGTACTTCAGGGCCACCTGCAGCTCTTGGAAACCCGCCATCAAGACTCACAGAAATGGTGATTTCATTTATCACAAACCACGAACGGATATGAACGCTCGGTCTGCCACATCAACGACAAGCCCCATATCAACTAAGCAATAATGACCGGTGTTAAAACCGTCTCTAAAAAATTAAATTCCTACATCTGGTCCTGCAAATATTTTTATCTGTCATTCTCAATCAAAATCGAATTAGGGGATTCGGAGATAACAGCAAATACTCGGTACTCCACCGTAGTCCTCTCTGCCCATACCTATCCTATATAAAAATTCTACTAAACTAGCAGTGCTGCCAGATTCTAATGCTGGTTTTGTGTCGAAGCTAGAACACTGTTTTTAGTAGTTCTACTGTAGCTGATGACTTATCAACCTATTCGAACCCTCCCTCCGTCTTTTCATGTATTTGCATTTACAAAAGACTGAATATTAAGGTCTGGTGAGTTACCTTAATCCAGAATTGTTTTGAGATTTGGCGGTGACCCGGCCACCGAACATTCCCACCCGATCATCAAAGGCGTATGTGTTCAAAAGAGACAGTCCTATTCGCGTGAAAACTGCTGTTTAGAGAACATATTAAATATGCGGTATGATCATGGCTTGGTTTAGCTTATCGATTGTCACCAAGAGCTGATAGCCAGTCATTTGTGGCTCCATAAACAGCTCTCAAGCTCACATTTAGCTTGACTTTGATCATACTACATTTTGCACAACCTAGCTACGCCATCAGCGATATATTTGCAGTTCTAGCAGGCTACCAGAAGGTGTGTGTGTGAAAGGCAACAATTTGAGGCACTCAGCGCAAAGACAACGTGCCTGCAAAGCCTATCCGAGGCTGACTTGGCATCGAAGACCAGCTGGAGGAGGCTCTCAAAAATCGGCAAGTTGCAACTCGAGTATCGTGTCGTCTTCGTCTCAGCGGAGCTGGACGAAAACCAGCTAACTCGGAGCTAGAGGAGGGGCTTTTCGATTTGGTCGCATTTCGTAATGCCAAAGGCCTTCGTGTTAAGGACACTTACATTCGTCTACAGTCCAAGAACGAGTATCGCGAGACGCATAGCGGCGGCGTAACAGGCTTTATGGTCACATTGGGCTGGCTAGCCAGATGTAAGCGTATAAAAAATCTCGTTTCACGGCGCAAGACGACATCACGGCCGCTTTCAATGTCGCACCTCAAATCTGCTGTGACTTCATCCAGAAAGTCCAGCCCCTCATTGCTACGCACGGCATAAAACACGGCAACATCATCAATCTGGACCAGATACCACGCTAATTAGGGACGGAGCCGAAGCCAATCGATTTACGTCGCTCCCATGAGGTGTTGCTGCAGTAATATGGATCAAGTCATCGGATGTGACGCGACGTTCACCATCACTGCGGCGGGCAAGGTTCTCACACTCCACCTCCATTCCTCCAAACTAAAAAAGAAGCCGACGTAACCCCGAGCCGTGTGGAGGGGCGACATTCTCCCCAGGCTCCAGTCGGTGGTACACCAGCCCGGCCACCGTCGAAACAGCACGGCGCCACCGACTCTGGCCTACAGCCAGCATGTGATAGACGATAGTTTTGGAGATCTGATCGAGAACGGCTTCGTATGCTGGCTCGATGACATTCAGGTTACCTAAGACGAAGACGGGTTAATGGAATTATTGGATAAGATCCTGGAACGCTGCTAGCGTTATGGCCTAAAACAGCACGCGAAATGTCAGTTCTACTCTACCGAGGTTAAATGGTGCGTAAAGATGATCTCAGCAGCTGGCGTGCGTTACGGCCCCGATTGCATCCAGTATCTGGTTGACATGCAGCCGCCGCGAACAGCTGCTGCCCTACAGCAATTTTCTGTGGTCTACATTGAATGTGGCAGAGCATCCCAAAACACAACAAGCTAACTAACCGCCTGTACGCGATTTCGCCATGAAGACCACGGCAGCGGCGCTCAGTGGGGTGTTCTACTGGTCAACTCTTGAGAAGGATGTGACGACGTTTGTGAGGCATGTATAGTGACCGTTGGGGAAAATTTCCCGCGACAGCAGGAACAGACGCTAAAAGCGACACGCCCAAATGAGATCCTTCACTTCGATTTCGTAAGGATGCTCGAAGATATGCCGGTCGCAAGTATGTAGCGGTGTTAAAAGGACGGGATGTATGGGTTTGTTGTGCTGGTGACCTGCAATCAAGCCACTCCAGACCAGGCATACGAAAGCTTCCTATACAGGTTCAAGCGGTACGGAGTCGTGCAGCAGTGGGTCTCGGATCAAGGAGCCCACGTAAAAAACAAGATATTGAAAAGCTACGAGTGTCCCTAGCTGCCCATCATCATTTTACGACGGCACACTCACCATGAGCAAATGATACGGTAGACATCGTGAAACGGGAGGTTCTTAAATGTTTTAAAACGCTCCTCAGCGAGAGGAAGCCAAATGTCCAGGACTGGCTTCGCGTGCTGCCAGGGATTCCGCGCTGACAAACACTGGCAGTCCGATCGGGCGGCGTAGCGCCATGCCGGCGTTTCTACGGCCTTACCGACCGACTCGCAGTTGCGAGCCATTCTCCATTCACGTGAATCGCTCGAGGCGAATGGCACGTGGATCGACGGTGGGATAATACTAATACGGCACTTGACCGCTGTGGAAGCAGTGCTAGACACAATTCATAGCGAGATGGTCAATACGGCAGAGAAACGATAGCGCGCGGCGTGCGAGCACCATTCCACGAAGCAAGGCGTTACGTTACAGAAGTTCTTCGATGGCGACTTAATGTGTGCGAAACGACCACAAGAAAAAGCGGTCACAAGCTTGCGTTCGTGTGACGTGGTCCTAAGTGCATTGCTCATGCCCGAAGTGACTACACCTTCGAGGTACAGAACCTCACAGTGCCGTTTGCACTCTTAATTCGGCGCGCGATGCGCATGCACCTCTATTGAGAAGCCGCCAGAGGCAAAGAGAGGAGCGCGTTGAGCAAGCAAGGGCGAGGGGCAAGGACAAGCCATCGAAGTCATCGGCGCTTGCCGCCTCAGCCCCTCGCCACACCGCTCCGAAATTGAGGTTAAGTGGTTTGTCCTCGATGGCATCGATGCATCATGGGGACCGGCCGTAGTAGTGAAGCACGATGTTCATGTCCTATTTCGAGCGTTCGTGGAAGCCGATAAGGGGACGATACCAGACGCAGAAAGTCTTTCGGTGTAACGATGATGACACAGAGCTCGGCTCAAACTGTGCCGCGGCCACGTTCACATCGAGCGTGCCCGTAATTGACGGACAATTAGGTCACTGAGGTAAAGTGCCACGCTGGCGGTTTCGCATTGCATATAGTATTTCCAAAAAATGAAGGCGGCGGTAATCTGCCGCTATACGCCCCGTGGCAGAAGCTCCCGCCTCCTCGTAGGACACAACCAGGAGCTCCAAGGTTGGGCATACAGGAGAAGCCCGCGCATGACAAACTACCGGAAAGCCAAATACACTCAATTTGGAATCGCTCCGCGACACAGCAGAGGGTCAGTCTGGTTGGTAGTCCGATCAGTATTGCGCATGTGCGGGGCGACAGCTCGTTGATGTTGCCGTACCGGACGAGATACCGGCGATGAGACGGCCAAGTGCGAACCACAAACCATTCGTTACGGACCCTGCACCACACGGCCGCGGTCATGATGAAAGTTTCGCATGAGAGTCTTCTTGCGCCGTACTTGTCGCTGACGTGACCGCAGCACACCGAGCCCACTATGCACTGAAGATCCATGCGTTTACGGGACATTAACTCCAGTTTCAAGCGGCAAAGGAACATTACACTCATCCCTATCGTTGTACTGCGTCAGATTCATCTACGAGGTGAACCGACCGCTCTGGGACGTATGCAGCCACAACAGCAGGGCTCTGGGTTGCAGGAGTGCTTGGGTTCGATGAGACGATCGGCGGCTTTGATAGCCTCGTCGAAGGCCGTGACGTGCTTAGGGGACAGCAGCTTTGGCGTAGTTGTCCGCCATGCTTGCTAGTTGCTGGCTGCTAGACTGGATTGGCTCGTTGATGCTCTTCCAAATGGACAGCGAGGAATAGAACCGTTGGCGCTGCTCGTGGTTATAGAAATTGTGCTGTTCCTATACGGCGGGGTGTTCGCCCTATTTTCTTGTGATTACAACCCTGAGGCTTACAAAGAAAGTGGCATTTCGCTGCCGACAGCATCAACTGGAGAACCAAGAACTTCCAATTTTGCCGGCTGAGGAACACGACTCTTCGGAGGAGATCGCGGGAAAAATGGGAAAAAACAAATATCGGGGAGGGGGGAGGGTCTTTTAAGGCCTGAAACCCCCGACCATACGATCTATAAGGTTAAAGCTGAAATGGCGCGCACAGATCGACGGCATGAGCACGGGGCAAAAGGCTCAGGTGGTGAAGGCTGCGACGGCGGCAAGCGAAGAAGAGAAGAGGATGACAAGGGCAGGGCTGGACCCGGGAGGAGAGGGGCTTTAAGTGGATAGGTCACAGTAGGGGGGAGGAAGAAGTACGCACGAGCGGAAGGAAAGTACGAAGGCGAGAAAGCGGAGGTGAGGAAAATCTCTTTGCTTCAGAACAAGAAGCCATCGCAGCGCAATCCGCACTATGAGAAGCGCGTCCAGGGAACATTCATCAGAAACACAAGAGGAGAAAAGAACAGCGACGATCCTAGAAACGGCGAAGCATCTTTCTATCAGTTGAGGAGATACTTGCTACAGAGAGCACCTCAAGATTACGTGCTGAATTTGGTAATGAGGCTTGGAGATATTGCCAAGCGCAAGCGCTTCGAGACATACAATGCCAAAATCCAAACAGCGGAAAGGAATCTGTTGAGGGGCGACAGCTTTTAGGCAGCAGTGGGGGAGCAACCAAGAGCATAACAACACGAAAAATACTAGAAATGGGGGAGCCACTGGGGCATACACCATCAGGAACATGGACGGGGACTATTTAAAGTGATGCACGATGGGCAGCCGAGGGGCATATATCGCAAGAAGGAATGGAGTCTCGACTACATTTCTGCCACTTGAAAAACATGCTGGAAGAGAAAGTATAGACAAGGGATGATGAGAGAGGAGCAGGATCATATTTGAATGCAGTGCACAACGGTATGCAACTGCTGGAGTGGGGATGGAGACAGCAGAGCAGTTACTAATGAAGGAGCTCTGCTTGAAACAGGCGGGGACGATGACGGAACTAGGGGAGAGAACAAGGGAAGGAGATGCAGCTCTGCTCACGATTCTAAATCATGAGATAGAGGTGCCAAGGCCACCACCTTTCCTCATTCAATCCGTGGGCGAGCTGGATATAGCTTGCTTTATGGAAATCTTCTATGCCCTAGAGTATCCGTTATATGAACACCTAGCGCCAGAGCAAAAATCCATGGACAATCTAAAAGAGGTTTTGATGAGACATACTGTGGCGGCTGCGGAAGCCGCACCGCAGCACAAACAAGAAGTCCAACAGTTTAACGGCACTATCGAGGGTGTCACTCGATGCAGAAATAGGCTAGTGAAGGTGACCTCCAAAGGCAGAAAAACGGCGGAGAGATGGATAAACTGGAGGCTATCATTGGCGTCGCAATTACACTAGTGGACAACAATGAGCAGAAAGAACGAGCACGGACCACCAAAGTATTGGTGCAGCTCGATTACCACGATTTCGCAGTGGCACTATGGAGAGGTACAATTACATCCAGAGACATGCATTGGCTGCTGACGTGCGTACTGGGGCTACAAGTGCAAGGAATGAAGCACCTGGAAGACAATACCAGCGGAATTAGCGATAAATAGTGGAAAGTGAAGGTGAAGGGAACTGCCTGGCCAGCTCGCCTGATGGAACGGTGGAAGACGTTGAAGTAGTGGTCATCACCATAAATCACTGTCAACTGGCCCTGCAAATTATGTCAATCCCCAGATCATCCCACCAGATACTGTAGAACTACAGTCAATAATTTGGAGCGGCACAGCAAGTTTATGAAATGCGGATGACGAGTAAGTTACCCTCGAGAGCTACACATAATGACCACGCGCGGGACAGAAGGGGCTTCCGACAACGTTGGAGCAGCTAAAATGCAAACCTTGCACAAGATAAAAAATGTGTAGGATCAGGAGGCAGGGAGGGATGCGAAAGAAGGACAACATGAGAGCAAGGCAGCAACAACAGTCAAGCCGCCAAACACGAGTCGAAAGGTGCCACAATGCGAACCTACATTTGTGCCAAAGCAAGGGGACAGCACAACCAACCGTCGCATCGACATAATGAAAAACGAAAAGAAACAGAAGCAGATGCGTCAAAAGAAGGAAGGTCAACCCAGGATAAGGAAGCCGAAAAGAACTCAAGTAATACGGTGGAGGAGCGCAGGATCGAAGCAGGACCAAAAACGGGGAGGCCATCAGGAGCAAGGCAGGCGAGCAGAAAAGCGGGAGGAGGGGACAGAGTATAGGCACGACGTGGAATACGGATGCGCAGAAATGGAGGAAGCGGGAGCACAAACCAGTATCAAGCAATAGAAGGGGGCTCGATCCCCAGATGCAGACAGATCCATACAAAGGAAGAAAACTAGAAGAAAGGGGAAGACTTGTAAAGAGAATATTCCTGTCCAGGAGGGGCCTGGCCTCATGAAGGGAAGGCAAGTCCACAATCAAGAACTAGACGGAAAAACAACATCGAAAGTGGAGAATACTCAAACTACTGCAAAAAAAAAGATGCACGAGGAACGCTAAGAGTAGGGGGAGAGAGGACAGGATGTTCCAAGTCACCCAAACGGACTTTACAAGATGAGTGGCATACAAATACGGAGCAAGAAAGGGGAGATGACTGAGCAGGAAGAACCAAAACACAGAGAAGGGGTGGAGAAACAAAGTCGCTTTCACCAGTCGGGCGAGGAAGGCGTTGCCAAAGGGTCGAGATAAGCTGGCTAAACAGCGTTACATGTCATATTCAATGTGGATTTGACTTTGGTGGTCGATAATGCAACGGCCTGCACCGTGCTGGCGAATGGAAGCAGAAGGTGAAACCCGCTATCAGGCATCAGGTGCCGCGTGTGAAGGACATCGTCGTGGTGATCACCACGCTCGAGCTGTTTGCTGCTGCGGCGGCAGACGTAACGAAGGAGGCCCACACCTCGCTTCGCATAGCCGCCACGTGTAAACAGTTCGCCTACAATGTTTACGAGTACTTACTGGCAGCATTGGATCGTTCAATACAAGAAGCTACGCGAGGAACACACTGGGATTGCAGCGCGATGTCCACCTACTGGGACCAAAACAAACCCACCACCGCGTAAGCGGGGCGCTCGGCTAGTACCGTCACAGGCACAGTTAAAATAGAGAGCAAATGGCGTGTGCACACGGCGTTTTCTTAGATGTGGCTATTGCGACGGCGCTGCGCTGCGCTTTGTGATTCATCTACAGTCGAATGATAGCTAGCGGTGTATATAATCTCACTTCTGTAGCCTTCATATGGACTAACTTGCACAGATCATGATTTTCGCGTGCTATAGAAATGATAGGCATGAGATGAAGTTGGCAACGCATTGAAGTTTTGACTTCGACACCCGCCTCGGAGCAACACGTCTTCACTTTCGCTGCTACTAAGGCCTTCATCGCTGTGCTCACCATCGCGGTTTATTCGTGGCCTCTCATGTCTTGCGCCTTTCGAAAAGTGACGCTTTGTGGCAAAGCGGAAATCTAAAATATAAATCGAGAAATATGATTGGGTGAAATGAAGTGACGCTTCTAACATATCGACGCTTGTAACAGGGGAATACGGTACTTCTAGCACTTGGCTCAATGGGACTCAGGGCTGAACGGATGGTGCAGCACGAGTAAGCACGTTTGGGAGGGTATACACACACACACGACGGAAAATCCGAGACACAGCACTCGCGGCCACTCGTCTGGGATTATTTTTGTCGTTTATTCCTAGACCCAGATACCGGCGCAGCGACCAAGGCCTAAGTGATTAGAATTTGCACGACTAATGGATTCCAAGTTACATAAACGAAACGCTGTCCCTGCTGGCACTGTAACCGGATAGGTACATGTACGTCGGATCGCCACGGTTGAAGCAGCCCATCCCGCCAGAGGGGGGGGCTACACCGCCAGCACAAATCGAGAGATGGCTGCACCGCGCCTACCTGCGCTTGATTTGTGCCTCATCGCGCTAAAGTGGCCATGATGTCGCTTCCGACAGTGACCAGGAATCTCGGTAATCGTTTTTAGTTACGATCATTGAATGAAAAGAGCTCGAGTCGCCGTGAAAGGAGCGTCGAGTAAGTGCTGAGTACGACGTCGTGTGCCTAAGGCAAATTCTCGGCCATGCGCACCACGCTCGACGCGTAGCGAGCCTCGTTCGACGTCTCCGTCCGTCAACTCAAGGGCGATGACATCACTCACTTCACCTTGACGAGGATTGTATCTCTTCTTGATTTCAGCCAGCCTGGCTCGCGCAGCTTGACGGCTGAGGCGCGCGATGAAAGCGAAGTGAAGATGAACCCATCTTAGGCGAGATTGCAACGCTGGATACTTGAGCTGGAGGCCCTGGCAAGATCAAGCGCTAAACCAGGTCGGTTGAAGCGCCACCAATAATAACACTAAAAAATCATCTGCCCCCGCTAGTCACTGCTTCCACGAGCCTTGTCACCCTGCTCCAATACTCACAATTCGATTTGCGATCTACCTACCACATTCCCTAACTGTCCAGTATGCTTGCCTTTTATGACGAAGTCCCCACCTCCACCTCTCTGCTCATGCAGTGCGGATACCGCAGCAAGGTCTGCACCAACCAACGCGCCACCAAGCTCGATGGTACGCTCCACAAACTCTGCGAGTTCCACCGACGCAAAGCGAACTTGAACCAGCAGCGGCTGCACCGGCGCCAGCGTGAGAAGCGCGCACGTATCCAGCAGAGTGAATCTCTGTCCGAGGAATCAGCCAAAGTTTGTACAGTGAAGAAGCCCCGCCCGAGTCTCGAGCCAATCGTTGTGCCCGCGGACGGATACTCGCAAATGGGCGACAGCTACGACAGCTGCAACTACTACCCGCAGTTCACGCCGCTCATGAACACCAGCGCCTTCCCGAAGCTAGGGTCGGCAGACATGGACATTTTGGAGCTACTTCTGCTCGACATGCAGCCGCAGACGCTTCCGCCGCTCGAGGCGTTCCTGCCGTCGAACTCCCCCGACGATAAGGGCTCAATTGCCGTATAAATGAGAGGGACAGCAGTTTTATTAGCGTACACAGGCATGTAATTTAGAAATGATAGTGCAGTTAGCTCAGTTGATTTAAACCTGCGTTGTTTGTGCAAGTCCTCCACAACGAGCGGCTATTAATTCTCCGAAAATCCACGCGACAATATGACTGCCTGCCTGCAAGTTGCATGCCTTGCAGTCAGTCAGATCACGCTGCCTCGCGAGGCACTTCGTCGACGGCCGGACAAAGCCAAGGCAAGAGCAGGTGTCAATGACATTGACTCAATGCCGCGTCGAAATGGCCGAGCTTGCACTTCAGCCGCGAAATTCCGTTACTCCGATCGTCACGGCGCGTACAGTATATATTATATCGGCGCGAGTACCCCTCTCTGGATGGCGCTAGTCGGGATGACAGTCACTTCCCGAATTGACTGCCACTCTCTTCGCCCTTTGGGAAGGCCTCGTCCCTACGTGCGTCGCAGCATTTGAATGGCTTGGCAACGGTGACCCAGCGGCCGCATGCAGGCACAGGGTACTGTACACCGTACAATGTATTTCGAAGTACCAGTGGATTCAATCCAGGCGAATGATGTCTCCCTCCGGGCGAGCCGGATGTAATCGTGCCCCTTCGCCGCGGAGTCCGCGCGGAAAGAATTATAGCGACGGATGACTCCGCCTTTTTGTTTGCCCACAATGAACTTACCAATGATTAAGCAGTATCCCGCATAAGGCCGCGCGGGCTATAACCTTTGTCGTATTAAGTTGACGCGCTTACAGGTGGGCATCTTGTAGAACCTTTCCCCAGGAACGCGGATTGTTTTGGCGGCCGAGTTGACGCAACCTTCCCATTATTGTCGGCCAATGCAAAGCCGAGGCGGCAAATGAGCACAATTCCATTGCTGTCCGACTGGTGCACAGAGATGAGGCGCACGCCAAGTTCTCGTTGGTCGCCATACTGGCCCCAAGTGACCCCATTTGCCCATCACCCGGGGGGACAATCACCTGTACTACAGGCGCATCCCCGTCAACACACTCTTGCTGACCACGCCCCCCGACGGTCTTCAAGAGTCGACAGGGATCGAACGCTGCCCTTTCTGACCAAGCAAATAGTACTCGGCGGCGTGCCGCTGTCATTCTGCAAAACCCAGCGTACAGAACAGCTCTCTCACCATGACCCCTTTTGCTGCCGTCGCCACGCCCATCGTGCCGCTGCCACGCGAGATGCAATGCGCCTACCGCAGCAAGTTTTGCGACGCGCCGCGCGCCACCAAGCTGGACGGCACACTGCACAAACTGTGCGACTTCCACCGCCGCAAGGCTAATGCCAACCAACAGCGCCTGCACAAGCGCAAGAAGCGCATCCTCGAGCAGCAGACTATGTCTAGCACCCCACAGACGCCCAGAGTCGGTGGCCGCGTTACGAAGCGCGCTCGCCTCAGTCCCGGCAGCCCGCAGAGCACGACCGAGCCCATTGATGGACTCACGTTCCAGAGTAATTTCGACCTGCTCGAGGTCCGGATCCTCGAGGTGCTGCTCTTCGGCGCCGACTGCTCGAGCACGCGGCAATCCCCGCAGACGGTCAAGGACGAGAGTATGTTGTGCCCCCTTTCGCCGACGACGCCCACCATGCTGGCACCCGTGCCCGTGTTCGACGACGCCTGGACCGTGACGCTCTAGCGGGCTTGGCAAGACACTTGGATGGAAACTATGAGCCAACGAAGTACCGTACTGCATGCGATAAAGAACTATACTATACTAAATACAGAGATTCCTACACGAAGACCATGCATTATTTTGCCTTGATGCGCATTTCAATCGGTACGTTGCGCGCGTCAGTAATGACTCACTAGCTTGTGGCCGAGTATTGTTTGAGCAGTGATGGTCATCCAGGTAGAGCGTTTTTATTAAGGCTACTTTCGTTCACATGCAATTTCCTTAGCTATCTATCGTCAATAATATAGCCTGCTGCTGCGGCTGGTTCATATTTAGGGGGCGTATAAGATTCAAGTCGAAGGGGGTGCCAAACTCATCCGCCATCGTCGGACGGTGGAAGGTGACAAGTGAAACAAGTGGCTTACACGGTGCGACTTGTGCCCAGCAGTGCGACCAGCAGCTCGATGTCGTCTGAATTCAGCTTTGCAGGCTCCTCGAGTGGCTCAGGGATGTCCCACATATCGAGCTCGTCGTCCGTGCCCAGCTCCAGCGGGATCTCTGTCTTCAGGAAATCGTCGATGATGATCTCGAAATCGTCACTGGTGACCTGCATGGCTGCGAGCTGTCGGTCGAGCTGCTGCTGGCGGCGTTGCTCGCGCAAACGGCGCTGCATATCGCGCTGGGTTTTGTTGGCCTTGAGGCGGTGTGTCTGGCAGAGTTTATGCAGGGAGCCGTTGCGCTTGCGAGCGCGCTCATTCGGACAGGGCTTGCTGCGGTAGGTGCACCTTAGCTCGCGTGGTACTGGGCCCTGTGCGAAACTGTCGTTCTGGTTCATGGTTAGAGTCGCGGTGCTGTTGGTGCTGCTTGCTCAGCGGAAGGTAAATGTTGTAGTGCCTCCACCTGAGGGAGACGCGTGATGCGACAACTGCATCGCGGCCGATATGAGCAGCAGCGCTTGGGGTGGTGCTATATCGCCTGCTTGAGCGTCTGTGTGTGTTTGAGTGCAGTCATTGCAACGCTTCACTGAGGATCCTGCAGTGACGAGCCACGGCGAGGATACTTAGTAGTCGACCAGTTGACGGATATCCGTCCTGAATACTCGGCAGTATCCCTCGCAGGACCTGGAAAGTCGCGTTCAGAGAGGACGCATGCCTCGGTGGAACTTACAAGTACTGTACAGAGGTGTGTGCTATGCATAGGTAACCGACATCGTTTAAGTGGCGTGGATTTTGTACAGCGAACATCACTCACACTTGACACATAGCGCAGTATTGCAGGAGCTCGCATCCCCCGATCCAATGCTCATTTTTGCGTGTGTAATGCAATCCATGTTATGATAGCAAGGGTGTCAAATGGCTTGGGGGGAGTTATGGGGGACGCTCATCAGCGTCGAACATCTTGGAAACTCGACCTGGAAATGGTGTATACTTACATCACTGGCGCTGTATTGGCAGCCCATGCTGAGTGGTCAACGGTTGTACCTCTCAGATATAGTTTTTGTGTATCTATCCGACCAACTTCAATTTTGTGTTTATAAAATCCCTAGTAAGGAGTGGATGATAAACCTTCATGATCGCATACCTCGCCGAACTAGGTGATCCCACCCATATCATGTTTTCCCGCCGGCGGGGTCGCCAACGGATCCCACTGCAACGTTCGACGAACCGGCTAATGACATCACTAGAGTATCGAGGCTCGGGATCTCAGGCTGGATTCGCGGTGGCGACAAGGCGTTATGGAGGCCGTGCCACAATGCGATTGGCTCTATAGGGCGCACTGGGTCGGTTGGAAGCGTGCAAGTGACTTCGGCGATCCAGGCCGTGTATCTGCCAGCGGTATTTTGATCGGACCAATACAGCGCCAACGCAGATGCCGGCCGAATGTTCAGCAGGAGTTGGTTCATGCGCTCGAAATAGTAGCGTCGCGTTGGCTGACAAGCCGGATAGATAAGACTCTACTTCAACATGACAGCTACTAAATTTGGTATGCTGGGAATAGCCCTCTGCGTTGATCGAGGGCGGCGGGCAAATGAGCGGCCTCGTCAAAAGCCATCTGGCTCGTCGGCCAGCAAGCCCGCCCTTAGTGCAGCACCTCCTCGTTAAATCTAGCGACGATGCAGGACATGGACACCGACCTGCTAAACTTTGACGCCTTCTTCGCTCCAAACAATGATGAGGAAGTGAATGGTAAGCGGCGAAGTTGTCCACGAAATGTACCCACATAAATTCTAATCTGGTAATTGCCTTTCAGATTTTTGGGACTTCGCGACGACAACAAGTATAGGCCAGGATGACGATCTTCTTGATGTGGCTGAGCTCGAGCCCCTCAGCCCCATGCTAAAGGAAGAGCCTCATGAACATTTTGATCAATTTCAAGTCAAGCAAGAGCCTAGCAAAAAGCTGGGACTGAAGCTCGACACGAAACTGATCAACAGCTCCAAGGAAGAGTGGTTAGTGCAGTATGAGAATGCCAAAGCGAATGGTACGCCGACGGCCACATTGCCAGCACGTTTTGCGCTCCTGTCTACAACCTGCGTTTATGAGCCTGGTTTTACGACGTCTCCGCGTGGTAAGCGCCGCATTAGTCAGACTCAAGGAGGACTATTCGAGCTACAAGGCGATGAAGACGATGAGAACGAAGACGACGAAGAAGAAGATGAAGGCGAAGAGGAAGTGGAAGAGGAAGGAGGCGATGACGAGCCGTTCATGCTTTCGTGTGACGACGACTACAACCTACCTGTGTTTACGGATGCTGAGCTGTCTGCCATGGTCGAGTCACCGTCGAAGGTGTCCACTGCCTCAACCTCTTCTGCAGCGCCATCCCCGTCAAGCGGACTGAACGATGCCATGCCGAGCAACGTTCCAGTCCCACACTCTTCGGTGGACCCTGGCGCTTATGGGAATGAACAAGAAATCCCGGACGTGATCAGTATGTTCAACTCGATCTATAATTGCTCACAGAACTTCCTAGCGGCCCAGCAGCAAACCTTTGATCTCACTGGGACTAACGGCACCGAGCCCATGTATCCTGTGTCATCGGTGCTCCAGTTTACCTCTGAACCAGCGCCAACTATTGCAACTGTAGCCCCGAACGCTTCTGCAGTCCCCTTCGATTACTTCTCACCTTCCGGCTACGCTGCCGCTGCCAACCAGTTTTTGGACAGCTATGGACAGCGAGTTCAGCCGTTCTTCCTGACTCCCGACTCACTCTCTCCAATGACGAAGGCTGCTCTATTTCCCGGCGGCCACCAAGCTTCATCAAGTGCGAACGTGCAACTAGCAGCGGCCATGGCAATGGCCAATACAGCAGCTATGAACACGATGCGGAAGATTAACGCAAGCTATGGAGTGCCCATTGCGCCCATGCAACGTCGAGCAGGCTCTTTGCCACCTACTTCGCAGATTAAAATTGCTGCTCCTATTAAACCCCGTCTACCTGTTCAGCGTGCCGTCTCCGCAACATCCGTTGTGGCCACACCGGGAAGCAAACCGCGCCTGGCAATCACACCGGACATCGCCGATTTCAAGCTCGTGCAGATCTTCCATCAGTTCTGCGATCCAGTGACCAAGGTGCTCACATTACCACGGTTTCAACAACTTTTACTCCATCATCAAGTGAAGGATGATAGTCCCGGGTCGACTAGTAATGCTACGGAGTCTAAACACTCTACTGACGGTA
The DNA here is from genome assembly GCA_033558025.1 of Phytophthora sp. 'mugwort'. NCBI lineage: Eukaryota > Oomycota > Peronosporomycetes > Peronosporales > Peronosporaceae > Phytophthora > Phytophthora sp. 'mugwort'. The sequence continues at coordinate 914,246 of JAUCEF010000004.1, read as the reverse complement.
GCTGCTGCCAGCCAACACCAGTATCATCACATGCCAACGTGGTCGTGACGCTAGATGCTCAGACACTGTTCAAAGCGCTAGATATCAACGATGTTGGTGTACTTGACCTCGAGCGCTTTATGCATTCGTTCCAGATATGCAATCGCTGCACTGAAACCAAACGTCGAGCTCATCAAGCCCTGTGTGCGAGTCAAGGACAAACGTTCACACCAACGGCATTGGAGAGACAGCTCATGGAAGATGTTGCTCCTGTCGTCGTCCGTGTTGTCCCCACGCGCTTCGAAGGTCATAAGGTCAAGAGCTGTGAGCACTATCAATGGACGTGGTGCGAAGGTTTCGAGAAAACTGGCAATGAAAAATGCCGAGGTACTAACCGGCACGACAAGTGCCCCAAATATCTGGCTAACTGCACCTTGTGGAAGCACAAACTCCCACCCAAGAGCCGGAAGCCGAAAATGCTGCTTGAGAATGTGGACTCCCCAACCAAGAAACTCAAATATTTTTCCTAAATGAAGTCTGGCCTTGATACGCTCTATATCTATGATAGCTAAACTAGGAACCGATCTACTTTGTATACGTGTTAGGTCAAAGTTGTGCATACTAATCCAAACGGCGCTTAAGGTTCAAGAGCCGCATATATCCTACCGTCAGTGTCGGGCTCGATTGGTAAGTGAGACACGTATGGGGAATGCTTTCTGTTCGTGCTGCAAGAAGCGCGAGCGCAGCGTGGAGGACCTCCTAGATGGATCTCTAGAGGACAAGTTGCTAGGCATGAGAGAGGAGACTGTGGAAGCGACGACGGCCGAAGAGGAAGCGTGGCGCCAGCGACGTGAACAGCTCAAGGATGAAGAAGACATGTCAATGAAGTCTCTTGACGACGACGATGAAGGAAATGGCGCCTGGGAAAACGAAAAACAAGAACCAGATATTGCTTCGTTGATTTGGGACTTAAGTGATCGCAACACGCTTCAAGCAGTACACAAGGAAGCAGAGGAGTTAGTAGAAGACGACGAAGATGAAGAGGCTTTCAGAAGTGCAAAGGAAGACGCCAACGATGATGATGACCAAGAAACAAAAGATTATGTAGCGGGCAGCGAAGACTTTAATCTTACCCGGTTGACGCAGCTGTCGGTGAGGTCTGTAGACGATTCATATGCGTCTATGGATGACTCCAATCTGGGCGAGGACATACGGGTCTTCCGTGACACGGAATTAGATCGCGCCACAGAAGTTTCCGATACCTCCTTGGCTCTGTCATCGCCGTCCAGTCTTCGGGGTACCGTGACTACTAGCAGTTTTCTGGTAGATGATGATGATACACAGCAAGCAGAGCAGCGGCAAAAGGAAGAGCATGACGACGATGAAGCCGAGGAGGAAAATAACACTGAGAAACGTCAAAGCAGCTCCAGTTCGTCGTCCAGACGTCGTTCATCGAAGAAGAAATCCCGAAGTAGAAAATCCTTACGCAAATGAAATCCGTCTGACAGAATGGATAAATGCCATAAAACCTCGGACTATTGCTTTATTGGAATACTGCTTTGGTATCTCTCTCTATACCCGGACGTTGGTCATACTTCCCAGACGGCTTCGGCTGGCTGTTGAGTTGTGCCTACGTAAGTTGGAGGTGTATACTTTTCATAATCTTGCAATCTGGTCGCAGATGAATGGTGGATGAGATTGTAGGAGCTCCAGCGCTTCCAGCTCTCGTCTTCGACCACGAGCGGCTCCTTGTTCTCTCTGTGCTGGACGCTTGGGTATCGTCGAGATCGACAGCACCGCGCTATAACATTGCTGCATGCTTGGCCCATGTCTCCTGCAGACAACGGGTAGATCGTAGTGCCCACAACAGCGGCGCTTCAGGATCGAACCTCTTAAACCTCACTATCTCGGGGTATCCGGTCGTCTTTTCTTGACCCATTGCGCAAATGACCTGTAACACTTTATATATATCAATTCATCCGGAAGATACGCTTTGAGACAAGGTTAATTGAACAAAAAAAAAACACGCAATGAAGCAATGCTATGTACTATCCTGAAGTCAAAATCCGCGACATCCATCTACTGCTGAATAGCAGCGTTCACGTAATTCTCCATCGAACTCTTAATCTTGTCCAGGCCGGTGGAGCTTATGTCGAACCAGGAAGCATCGAGAGGCGTGGAAGGGGCGTCCGATCCTGCCACGTCCTCCTCCATGCCGTCTTGGACGCTCTCCAACATAGAGCGCACTGATAAATTGCGGCTACTGGTTTCTTGCTCCTCAGACTCGTGGGCCGCGGCGTTAAACCGCAGCATCTCTTCAACACTCGGCTCGCTCTGCCCGTCAAGAAGCGCCTGGAACTTGCTCACAACGTCCTTCACATTCTCTCGCGTACTAAATGTAGCTCCATGCCGGATCTTCGTGCACTTTTCGTGCTGTTTCGATCCTTCCGTGTATACTGCCTTGGTTCGTTGGGCGTGAGCTGCCCACAACTCCTCGATAGAACACGTGTGCGGCACGAACGAGCACACGATCTTGGCCACTAGAGCAAGCTGGTTGTGCACTGGATCACCTTCATAGTCGCCCCAAAACTCCATTGGACTGGACGTGTTAGCAGCGTTCCATACCCCCGACTCACCGAAATCTCCTTGCTGCTTCATGTAGTCATTGTACGACCGGATAAAGTTGTTCTCGTTAAAGCCTGGGATCAACGAAGTTGCCACACGAACAGTGATGCCACGAGCCCGACGCAGTCCTGACACACTCAAACCAGCTCCATGTACGCGTGGATCCAGCACCAAACAAGCGACGAAATGCTCTTCCACGTAGCATTCCAAGCGTTGCATAAAGCTGGTCACCAAAGCGTCAGCATTGCCATCAAGAAGGGGTGAACGTGTCGCTGCACCAAAGAGCCAAATCCACAGCGCGAGTAACTGACCGGACGTCGTCGTTTGCAGCTCGGTCAGCATCGAAATGAAGTTCAGCGGCGTAAGTAGCTGAGCGGTGTGTCGAAGTGTATTCCACGCCATGTCGCTGCTACTCATATCCACCAATGACCGCAGGATCGACGAGGACGAACTCTGCGATTCTTGCGAAATGGCCACGCGCAAAATAGGCTCAAGACGCGTGCCCTGCTTCACTGCCATCGCGACAGAGCGCCAGCTTGTCACTGAGACTTGGGCGAAGATGCTGTCATCGTCTCCGTTATCCTCGTTACCTGAGCGAACGTCGTTCACTACACGCTGACGCAAAGACGGCACCATATGGAGAGCATCGGCAGTCAGCACAGCGTTGTCAATGGCTTCTTCCAGCGACATGCTGCAAAGCACAAGCTCATGAAGTAACAATGCCGTCTGCTGCGTCATGCACGCGCCCATGAGAATAATCGATTTGGACGAAGCACTGGCATTTAGTAACAATTCCCGACGCGCACGCGCATAAACTCCAGACGTTGGAGCGCACACGAAGGTTTTTGCGCTAGACGGCAGCGTGGATAACACGGATAGCACTTCGGCCACATCAGGCGATACTGACGGATTATTACCTTCCGCCATCACGAACGCGCGTCGCCACTCATCCACTGCAACGTACGTTGTTTTTTTCGCTCCATCCGCACCAAAGTCAGTGTTCTTGACCGCCAGAGTGATGGCGTTTGACGTGGCCAAGGCTTCTTTGCAGTCGCGATCGTACTTCTGCGAGAGGCGATCTAGCACTTCCGAGCGTGCGCGAGCTGCAGTCAACAGCGGCAAGCTGCCCGACGCTGGATGCAACGTCTCCATCGCTTTACGAAAGTCTGGATGGTCGAGCAAGCTCCAAGGAGCGTTGGTGGCGATCAAAGCCGTGGTGAGTTTCTCCTCGAAGACGTGTAACTTGTCAGCGTCAAGTTTGGTCTGCTTCGGAGCTGAAGCCGGAGGTAAAGTATTCATAGCTGGAGATTGCTGCAGATTCGTCGGTGGGGACTTAAACAGAGTCGTTGAGGACGTTGTGGCTGGCGACGTGAGCGTCGTGAAAGACTTGTTAGGTATAGTCTCCACTGTCGAATTGGCCGTAGGGTCCGTCTTGGCGTCCCCTTCGCTCTTGCCACTTTCGATCCTGTTTGACATGAGCCCCACAGCTCCCGCGTACTTGGCCTTTACGTCTGCCGGAACGTCTTGGCACTTTGTTGACAGATGCAGTTTCAAGCGTCCACTAAGCTGTGGAGTGTCCTCATGGCAATACACACAGCGCATCTTCTTCTGCTTGTTGCCGGGGGACGACGGGGTGTCCTCAAAGTGCTCATAGACAGGACCACGCTTCCGACCCGCACTTTGCTTCTGCTTGGACGCACTTGAAGTTGCTGATGCCGATTGAATGGAGCGGAACGGCGACTCCGCGTCGGACGGCGAGGCAACGGTGTCTGACGACTCGAGCCGCTGCAGCTTGAACATTTCCTCCCACCCGGGGTGCTTGATGCGTAGGTGCGTGAGCAGGTTGGTGTAGCCTGTGCTCACGGCTTGCGCGTAGACGTTGTGACACACTTTGCATCGGTGGCGGTTGGCGCCGCCGAGCGACACGCGCTTCTTACGGCCGCGCTTCTTGGTTGCAGACGGAGAAGAAGGCGGAGGGGGTGAATCAGGCGCGGGCGCGGGAGGCGACGCATCGGCGTCGTACACGGGCTCGAAGAAGAAGGCACAGATGTCGGCGGAGTTCGTCATGACAGGAGCGCGCGGATACCTCAATTGTGGCGGAAAATATTTGTATGAAATCTAGAAGAAATGAGAATAACTGGACAGCATTTGTTGGATGAAAAGCAAGCTGAATCCTGGGATTGGCTGAAAGTCGCGTATTCAAGAAATAATAAATTTATTTAATTTGCAAAATGTTTGAGGCATTTGGAATACTTTTTTGTTGTTGCTAAGCTGTGTAAGTTTACATTAAATGTAAGATTTAATATGAAATATTATGGCCTTTCCGTTATTATTTTCTAAATCTGACCAGAAAAGCATGTTTTTCCTGCGAAGGCATTTTTGTAATTATGATTTTCGTCAATATTTAAGTCGAGTTTTATACACAATGACCAGTTTAGCATGCAAACCCTATCAATAACCCAAACACCCGTTATCGAAAACTGGGTCGGCATTCTGAGGTTTGCAGTGGAAAACGTAGATTTCACGACCCCTCCCGCTGAAAACATGATTTTTTCTCTTGATCTGAGGTGGAGTGCTATTGTCCTCACGTATGTCTATGACATACAGCTGAGCATGATGGCTACAATTCTAGGTATTTCTGAACGAAGTCTTTCGAGATTTTACCGGAGGTTTGAACTGACAGGCAACTTCGACAAGAAGGCGGTCGTCGAGAAGAGGTCAAGATGGCCCGCCGCTCTGTGTACGTTTGTATCTTAAATTATCGAAAATCATGCATGTTTTATATTGACGAGTTTCGTGAAGCCATTTTGGTTAACTATCCTAGTGGTATATGCTTGCCATACCACTTCCCCTGTGCTACTACACCTTTGCCACTCCGACAGGCCCACAGTACAGAACAAAGTGGGCAGATTTAAAAATAAAAATTGAAAAGTTGAAAATGAATTTAAGAAAGTCAGACGTGAAATTCTGTCCAGACCAAGATGGACTTAGTACAGACCAAAGTGTATCAGGTTCCGTACTGTATCTCTTCACTCCGAACCGCAGCAGCAGCTGCATGGGCACAGTGGCGAGCCATCCGGTTGACGAGGCGTAGGTCCATGCACGGCAGGCAGTGCTCAGCCGCTTTCTCCAGCAGCTGCATCCGGCGCTCTTGCATCTACCCCCAGGTGCGCTCAGCATCACTTCGTGAGAGAGAGCGAGATAGCTTTTTATTTTTGACTTCAACACGCTAAAACAACCTAATGTAAAGCAATGATACAATTAGTGCAATAAACCAATTCCACATGCAGGTAGGCACGTACAATTACCTTCGATGGGGTTGCTCATCGACGAATACGGACCACTCCTCAGCAGCTTGAGGTCGTCCCGACCTTGGATCAGCTGCTCCGTCTGGCTGCGTGCCGGTGCGTTGTCTAATACCAGCACCACCGTCTTACCAGACTGGTACGTTTCGTGTGCCTTTACGGCGTCGTAAATTGCATCGACAAATGCCGCATTTATGTCCATATGGATATTTCCCCGTCGATCGCATAGTGCAGATGTGACACTTCAGTAGAAACAGCGCATTGAACCTGGAAATTCTTGCCTTTCGAAGGCGGCAACTTGACCCCCGCGCGTTGTCCTTCGAGGGCTCGCCTTTGTGAGCGCTTGCAGTATAGGTTGAAAAACTTGTTTTATCGTAATAAACGATAAAAGCGCCCTCGTGCTCGTAGCAGAGCCTCAGTGAATACGCGGCGCTTTTCGATGTTTTTTTCATTGTTGTACGTTGATGGCTCGATTCGAACCTGCCGCATAGCGTGTATACGTGGAACATATTAGGGGTACATTTGTGGTAACAAATAATTATACTTCCGTATAGGAATCATGTTACCCGCTTCGTGGTATAGCCTCCCACACAAAATTCCTGCTGACCAGCGACGTACTCAGTTGACGCTGAAGTCGAACTGGATCGTGCCCTGCAGTTATGCTAGTGTATACAGACAGTTTTTCTCTATATGCAACACGTCGTGCCCGTTCAAATTGACCTGTTTGTGCACGACATCCAGATCTTGGAACAGTTTCTGCACACTCTTGAAATCAGACTGCTGCACCAGTCCGACGACACCGGCAGCTGAGCCCGTATTGCTTCTCAGCCCTGAGGCCAGATCACGTGCACAAACTTGTCCTTTTCTGCGTATACCCTCTTGAAGTCGCCGGGCTGTGTCTCGCTCAGCAGCCTCTTGATGTACGACGCCTGCTTTTCGAGCAGGGATTCGTGCAAATCGTGCTGCCACGTCGCGTTTTTGTCCGTGGCAGGCGGTGCAGACGGCAGCACAGGCTGGCGCTCGAGGAAATGCTCATAGCGCGTCAGCGGCTTTTCTCGCCTGTCGTGATATATTCGTGCTTGGACTGCTCGCTTTGCGCGCGGAAGTGAATGATTACCTTGATCTTCCACGCATCGAAGCGCAGCGGGTCTCCGCTAACCTCGGAGGCTTTAGTCAGCTCGACCTTGCTCATGTCACTCGAAATGTTAAAATGAGCAAACAACACTGATAGGGAAGCTCACTGTAGCGTATTACTTGATAGGGAAGCTCACTATAGCGTATTACGCTTGATCCTTTATTCTATTGCTACCGTATCGTCTTAGTGCTAGGCGTCACCAGCTTAGCACATCCTGCAAATCTTAGGCACGGACATATGAATGCAAATCATATTTTTAGCAAGTCGACTTCACTGTTTTATTATGGCATTATCACTATCACTACCCGGTGTGACCTTGTCGCCAGATCCGATATCGTCGTCCAACTCGACACCCCCACCAACAAGTGCGCAACTCTCCAGTTCCGTAAAAATGCTCACTTCATTCCTGAACGTCCGCCGTCTCTTCTTCTGCTGCCCGCATATCAATCACTCAATATGCAAACCTTCGTGAAGTCGTTAACGATCGTTTCCTTCGACAGATCTGTCCAGCATCTTGACCGCCAGCGTATTATGTCGGTACGACTCGTTGGATTCAACTTGGATGGCTCTTCTGCGTGACTCTGGCGAACTCTGGCCACCTCGACGTCAGCATCCGCTTGAACTAGTTGCTTTCGTGCACTTAATATTGCGTCCTGCAGCTCGGCACGCTTTTGCTCCCGACTATTCTCGCAGCGCGGTACTGGATAAGCTGGTCCCGTAACCGCTCAATCCAAAGGGCGCGAAGTCTTGATTTTTTTCATTAATTTTTCATGAGGCGGAATTTTCAGAAGCATTACATTAATAGGCTTCGCATATGCAACGCCTTCATCCGTCCAGTAACCACTAAAGTCATCCCACAAGAGCAGGATATTCTCATCACGGGTGGCGCGATCTGCAAAGTGGAACTCGAGAATCTTTAGCGACAGCTGAGCGTTCCACCATGCAGCCTTATTACCGTAAAGCTCACATTTCGATTGAACTTGTAAAGCTTTTAATTCCCGTTTCCATACGGTTTACCAAAGTGATAGCGCAACTCTTCGTTCTCTTTTTGCTTCTGTTTTGCTTTTGCGGACGTGATTTTAAAGAGGATAAAGGTTGGGTACTTATTACCCTCTCAATCGTCCAGAAGCATGGCGATCGCACGCGTCTTCTCTTTAATTCGCACATTTAACCCACAGAGTTTTCACACCACGCTCTGAATGATCTGTTTAGGCAATAACTCAAAACCACATCAACGCGGTTATTATATATAATATGAGACCATAAAAAAGGAAATCAGTAGTGTACCTGTGTGGTCAGCATCGTATACTTGAAGACACTGTTGTTCCACTATTGTCTGTCGAGCCAACGCTATAAACGCTTGAGCTGCTACATGGGCGTCTTGTGGCGACGTTTGGCTCTGCCTAGTCCGTGTTCGAAGTGACATGTGATGTCTGCGGAGAAACAGCTTAATCCACGTCGGCAACGCTTCAAATGTTTCGCCTGCAGCACACTGCGCAGCAACCTCTTTTGCTTCAAGATGGAACATTAAACGGGACACAGGTGCTCCATCACGACGAAACGAGTTTACCCACAGCACCTGCTCCGCTTCGGAGGCTTTGGGAAGCACCGTAGCATCGCCGAGACTCCTCAGGTCGCAGTGACGCCCTCGCCCATTTTCGCGAGCCTCCTAAATAGTGCGTTTCTGCTTGCCCACTTGCAGACTTGCTTCTTATTTGCCCGCAGTTCGCTGCTACACAACGTACCGTTGAAGTGCATGAGTGCCTCGTCAAGACTGTAGCCTTCGTCCCAGTAAGTAAGGACGCGCAGCTTGTGCTTATAGTCTACTGCGATGCGCTGGAACGTCTTGCGCTTCTTCCCTTGGCCTCTGATTCGTGGATGCACCATGGCAGCGAAGACGATATTCGAGTGTTTCTACCAGAAATACAGTAAGAATTAGTGGGCCTAGATAGCGACCTCGCTTCCCTGTTCTTATCCTCATCGCACTTGGTTGGTGGCAGGGAGCTTTCTGCCTGTTACTATGCTGGAGTTCGGTGATCTGAACTCCCTGGTCGAGACCGAGCAAGCAGGCGCGAAAAGACGCCGCGCACTAGCTGACAACCTGATCGAAGGGAAAAGGCCAGGGAAAGGCAACAGGTCGACGCGAGATATTGCAGGAAGAGTGCCTGCCGGCAAACGTGTCGTTTGATGCGTGCGCTGCCACGCCTTCAACACCTCCAAGCCCTGTCCCGTCTGCGAGCTTGCCAAACGGCGTGCAAGAGTTTCCGCCCACGCCAGGAAGGGACCTAGAAATGTTCGACGCGCAAGAGTCGGACGAGACGATGAATTCGGTGCTTGTGCAGAGCAGCGTCAGTATCAACGGGGGCATGTTTAGAAGAAGCAAGTCGTAGAAGATCCTGCGCAGCGCAGTGAGCAGTAGATTGCTAAGGAGCTGAATCGTCGGAAGATGCGGGTGAAAGAAAACCACTGTGAAACTGTATGCCACGGCCCACAAGGGACCAAACCGTTTCTCTTTAAAAATATTGCACTAGTGCCGCACGCCAAGTCGAATATACTTAGCGAGTACTGTTTAAAGAGAGGAAGGTACAAAATAATGGTTCGCGGACTGACGAGTTCAAGTGTGTATTTTATGACAACAAACTCGTGTTTGTGGTCAAGGCAATTTATGGTGCATACTGCTAGCAAAACAAAATAGTACGAGAATGCCAACTACTGTGTAATGCAGTTAATTCTCAGCCCGGCAAATTTTTAGCAGTGATGGGACCGCGAAAATAGAGAGTACACTGCAGCAATAACATGTTAAGCTTGGCCATTTAAACAAGGACACACTCATAAACATGCTGAGCAACAAAGTAGTAGAGGGAATGCCTACACTGCCAGCATCAGGACTAAGGAAATATCAGTTCTTCTATACTACATGGGCGGAGACGAAGAAGCGGAGGATGTCCTATCGCAACACAAAAGGCTCGAGGAACCCGCAACCTATTAGTATGATCCACATGGACACAAATGGACCCCTGGAAACTATAGGAGCGTATGGAACGGTCGAAGAATCCAGTATTTTCTCAGTATTATTGACTACAATACGTCATGGCGCTGGACATACCTTTTGTGCAGCAAAACCATATGAGAAAGGGACCGGTATTGCGACTAGAGCGTGAAGGGATGTTCACAATCCGTCAGATTCGCTCTAATGGAGATACAGAGTTTGTGAACGCTGCGTTCAAAAGCTTCTGCAAAGAATAGGACATTGCATTTCAGACATCCAACCCTGTAGCCCCGAAGAGAACGGAGCTGTCGAAAGAGACCATAAAAACGAACTCGACCGAGTACTTTTTGCATTGAAAGATGCAGATATGTCGCACCATTGGTGGCCTGAAGCCCTCATGTATATGACCTATGTGCAAATCGCACACCTATAATCATTTAGGAATTAAGACACCATATGAGATTGAGCATGGGACACCTCCAAACGTGAAAGAGCTGCCAATTTGGGGTTCAGCGTGATTTGTGCCGTGCCAGCTGGCTTGAGGAAAGACAATAAACTGTCCGCCCGGGCACTAAAGTGCCGATTTATTGGGATTCCGGAAGAGACAAAAGGTTACTGCTTGTGGGACGTCTGTAACAACAAACACATCATCTCGAGGGATGTGCTCTTCGACACCCCAATGTAGCCATTATGATACAATGAGCATTCGGCAAGACCCAGGCAGCTCTCACTTCTGAATCTGCTGCGCGAGGGTCATCTCGTAGCAGTGGAACCACCGGCTACTGAGAGTACGGGAGTAGTAGGAGCTACATGACTTGCTATCGAGAGCACTGAAATAATGGAAGGCGTTAAACGGCGACTTGCATGACTGTTGGAAACGCCCAGCCGGAACCATGCTCACGCCATGAGGCTAAGAGACTATGAAGTACCAGGATTTTCAGGCGGTTCTGGATAAAAATAAAGCACATGATATCATAGAGCACAACGTGCCTATACCACGATCAATCCAAGAAGCCCTGAGTGGACCTCAAAGAGAGCAGTGCAAACAAGCTCTTGAGCTCGAATACGATTTCTTGACAGAGAACGGGATGTGGAGACTTGTACCGCTACCACACGGTAAAAGGCTTTGCCGCGTCATTGGGTGGTAGTTGTGGGGTATAATGGCAACAGAAGTGTTGAGCGGTTCAAAAGCACGACTCGTTGCACAGGGAAACCATCGGGAATTTGGGGTATACTTTGACGAGATATACGCGCCGGTGGCACGATTCGAGTGACTATGCCTGGTTCTGGCCGTTAGAACCAGATTGGAATGTCATATCCATCAGATGGATGTTCACACGGCGTTCCTCAACGGCACAATGGACGGCGAGCAAAGATAACTATGAAGCAACCTCATGGTTTTATGAAGCGAGACCTCGAGAATCTGGTATCTGAATTTATTTACGGCCTAAAACAAGCCCCTCGCATCTGGTATAAAGTCCTTCATATCTTTCTGACGTCGATGGGTTTTGTCCGTTGCCACAAAGTGTTTTTTTTATCTACGTACAAAAGTGGGAGATGCATGGCTTATAGTCGTGGTATATGTTGATGATCTAACGATCATGTCGCGGGATATGCGACTCATCAACCGACTCAAGCAGAGTTGTGAAGACGGTTCAAAATAAAGACCTAGGTGACATTCACTACATCCTGAAAATGGAGATGCACCGCAATAGAGACAGCGCGTGATGATGATCTCACAGCGCAAATACATTGCAGAGCTGATCACATTTATTATAATATGGTCAACAGCTCACCGGTGCAGACACCACAAGTCCCTGGGCTCACCCTGGATTGAGAGACAAAGATGAGGGCTGAGCAAATTGCTGCGCAGCCTTTCACTGTATAGGCATCGCTGGTTCACTCCAATATTTAGTTCGCGGGACACGACCGGACATTGACAACGCGGTTAGACAGATTAACAAATTTCTATCCTGCTACAATCGCACGCACTGGTATTCGGCTAAGCGAGTACTCAAATACTTAAAAAGGGACGTCGACGTCCGGTCTGTTTCTCGATGGGAAAACGAGAGATGTAACCTACGAAGTGTACATAGACGTGAGCTTCGTGTGTCAACCTAACAAAAGCCATTCCGTATCGGGGTACGTGATCCAAATGGCCGGCAGTAGTGTGTCGTGGTGAAGTAGCATACAGGGAGGCGTATCTCTCTCGACTATTGTAGCAGAACGCATCGTACCAAGCGATGGAGCCAAACAAAGTGGCTATGGCATCTTCTCGGCGAGATGAGATTCCCGCAAAAGGCACCAGTGCAAGTATGGTGAGACAATAACGCAGTCATCAGCATTGTGAAGAATCCTGGGGACCATAAAGCCAACAAGCACATCGAAATACGTTATTTATTCACAAGGGACATCGTTGAGCTTGGTCGCCTTAAGATAACCTACTGTTCGACAACGGAGATGACTGCGGAGATTCTCATAAAGGCGTTGCCAACTTTAACAGTTTCTAAAACTAAGCGAGAAGCTAGGAGTTCGAGATCTAGAACTTTCCCTGAGCACTTAGTGGGAGTGTTGAGCGGCGTAGCACCCCGTATCTTGAATGGCGGCAGGCAGGAGTGCCTGTCTACCCGGTACAGAAACTAAAAGGTATACTGAGAAGCGTTCGCTCTTCACATCTCTCTAAAATGTTTTCAAGTTCTAGGGAGTTAAGATCACTGAACTCGAGCATATGGATAGTAACCGGCAGAGAGCTTCCTGCCACCAACCAAGTGCGATGAGGATAAGAAGCAGGGAAGCGAGGTCGACCGAGGACGAGCTTACGTCCTCTTTTGCTTCAGGCTGAGCACGTCTTGAGAATAGCAATAAAATAGAGGATTAAGAGGAATACACTATAGTGAGCTTCCCTATTAGTGTGGTTTGTTCATTAACAGTTCTCTATGGTGCTTCTTGCACAGTGTCTCGGCCGACAAGTCTTGTTTGATCGTTCATTTGTTCAGGACAGTTAATTAGTAATAGCAAAAAAAGGAAGTGGTATTGCACGAATGACTGCAAACCCACTAGGTGTCAGAAATCACAAGATTGATTTCACATTGGTTGGACGCTCTGTTGGAATCTCAACAGTGCGCACTCAACAGACTTGAACCTTCCCCTTAGTAGGCTAAAAAGCCTTTGCTGTGGTTTAGACAGATACGTACTTTACGCAACTACATTTCGTGCCGAGCGCAGCGAGGGTGCCTCATCGTTTACTCTTCGAGGTCGATCACCTCATGGAACGCCCGGAGCCAGTCTGTTCCAAGTATCGCGTCGATCGCGTCGACATGCAGTCGATCGGTCGAGGACCACGCTGTGGTGTTAGTGGATTTTATTCCTAGGTCCAATGTTTTTTTGTGTGGCTAGAACTCTCTGATTGGTAACGGAAGGAAGAGTGCTGGTAATGCTTCGACGGCGGGGATAACTTAGAACGCTAAACTGGCACGCTGGGCTATGGAACTATCTCAACTGCGATTTAAGGTGTTCCGCGAGCCTGGGAATGTCAATGGGCCTTGTGGATGGGTTGCTGAGATTGTACTATCGACCCAAGTTTGGTGTGGTTGGTGTAATACGAATGACCAAACCCATCAATCTGGAAGAAGTCGACCTTGACCGGACCCGATATGATCATGGAAACGGCGACTCGGACTGCGATCCAAGGGGTCTTCCAGTCGAAGTCGGGGAGCTGGCTGAAGCGGTGGCTCTGGAGTACCCACCGGCGAAGGAACTGAGCCCGGTGGAGATGTTTCGGCTCCGAAAAACGTTTGGTAAGCGGCGTTCCATCACACTTTATGTGCGTTCGCACCGGATACATTACAGTTATCATGGACGTCTTTGTGCTACTACGCGAAGGGCTATACATGCGGCCTCTGTGAGCACCGCCGGCAGGACGAGTAATCTCGCTTTCGGTCTGTACCTGTTTTTGGTGTTAATGGTCTCCCCGGTGATCTACCTTCCCGGCGTCGTGTATGACGTTTTGTGAAAGCATACAACACGTGTGGAAGAGAATGCTGATAACGGCCACCCTGATGAAGGTCTGGATGGGGGGGGGTCTCTGCATGGATGCTACGATGCTGGTTGTGGCCTATTACAGCCACATCATGCGACTTTTGGACGAGTACCCGTTGGTTGCAGCCGTGCGGCCGAGCCAAGTGGCGGACCAAAGATGGAACGATCCGATGGCACGTGTCAGCTCATGTGAGAAGGTGGAACGTGCTGATGTGGAAGGTTTGCAGGCGGAAGTGTTAATGCCTATGGAAACGAACTCGAAGTCCGTCGGTCGACAGTTCCTGTGGTCGGTTGAGCTGCGGTGGAATGCGTTCCAATGAAGACTGTGAAGACTGGGGAAAATCGTTCCGTGCGAAGGAAGAAGGCGTACCAGCTCGTCGAGAGAAGTCGGGGAGAACTGTCACGTTCCTGAGCCAAACAACGGATTGGTCGTATTGGTAGAGTGCATTGGCAAGATGTATGCGTTGGAGACTCAACGCCGTGCAACTGGTTCCGGGCCACCTCAAGCGTTTCAAGTGTAACTTCATCGTGTCTTCGTTTTTTTGCCGGTCAAACACGAATTGATGGCGCAGCACATGGTAAATGGTAGGTCGACGGTATTGGACCTCCTGGCGTGCTCGTGAGGCGAAGTGAGCCTGCGTTTTTTAGGATAGCGCGGCGGCAAGGATGCCGTCGGCTTAGGTCAGTCATGATTTTCCAGCGTAAAGAACAAACAACAAGAATAACATGTTTCGTATTATCGGTACGCTGCTCCGCACTTCCTACTAACCGGCCCAAAGATACACGACCCCGGAACGACGAAAGACCGCGACACTGTGGACAGGTTCTCCGGCGTCGGATAGGTAGAAGCAGCACTACCGTATTCTTCGTGGAGACTGTCTACATCGCCATCTTATCCGCAATTGTTCTCGCTCCGTGGAGGCTCTCTCTATCCGGCAGAAATCTTCGTTCGCTGGCTCATCCGCGAGAATGATTCCTTCCGGTGGATAATCCACCGTGGATTCAACACATCTTCCATTGACATAGGATTCGAAGGGTGCAGACGCGACAGCAACTCTGCCAGCTCGTTCATGATGCCTCTTCCGCGTTCAGCCCCGCGTACTCGCACGTGCAGTAGTCAAGCAAGTCAGTCTTCTTCCAGCAGTTAATGAAGAGGCTGGGAACCAGAGCATGTCAGCTTTTGATGCTCCACATCGCCGCCTGCAGCACGTTGACGGTAGAACTTGGCGACGCTGCTTATGTCCATGGTCGGGTCTGATTCGAGCTTGTCATGGACGTGCTGCACTCGCCGCCGCCGGTAATGGCGCTTGAAAGCGGCAATTATGGCTGCGTCAAGAGGTGCATAATGTACCAATATTAAGGCACATTTCTGTCTTGTAGTAGCCCTCGTTAGTAATAATGTGCTGGGTCCTGACACTACTGTATCACAGCGGAGAGGATTGTCTGGGCATGTAACACGGAGGTAACAGTATATCCGATTTTTTCTCAAAAAAAAAGTACCTGATAGTGGATTTTAGCATATGAACTTTCAGTTTTTAAGCGCAGCTATTTAAGACTTCGTTCGTGTCGTTGATCAGAACCAACGTCCAATGAGTCGTGCGAAGTGTGTCTGTTTGGGGGCGGAGCATAAGACGCCGAGACCAGCAGCTATTGATACGATATACGAGTCTGTTTTTTGTCCCTCTCGCAGCCATGAGCTCAGTGATGGTCCGAGTGTATTCCCGCATTTGTCGAGCAGCTAGCGACGTGTAGAACTCGCGCCCGATGCCGCCATACATGCAGCTTAAGTCGCCGTTCCGGTCTCCATCACCGCAGATGGATCTCGGTCAGGGACTGGACCGGAAGGCGGAGTTCATGGATCAAGATGGCGTTCTGCGAAGATCCAGTAGCGTAACACGCAGGATGATCCAGCGAGGCGCCTCCATCACCAACGCTGATGCTGTCAACCCGGAGGAGCAAGTCCATACGTCGGTTACTACGCGCGAATTGGAGCGGCAAACGAGTCGAAAAGCTTCAATTCAACTCGGTCAAGATGCCACACGGAAGGCTGCAGCCAATGCCGCGCTCAAGTTCCAAGCCAAGATCCAAAAGGAGGACGAACTGAAGCTGGCGAACCAGCGAGTGGCCGACCGAGGGCGTCGATACGAACAATTGCAGCAAAACTTGCAGCTCCTTGGAGATTTCGTGGATGTTACCGAGAACAGTACCGTACTGTCACCGTCTAAGACCAATACGTACATCGACGACGAAGGGAATCTCCGTCGACGGAATGTCGCTCCAATCCAAGAAGTACAGGAAATTCATGATAGTTTTGCTCCTGGGCCAGTGACTCCACCGCCGGTCGACGAACCACGCGAGTACTGCTAAGTACGCGCTTCTAAATATATAGTAACTCCAAATATAGTACTTAATTTAGTACTCTATTCCTTGACTTTCCAAACTTCTCGCCGTAAGCAGGACACAGATATCTCGCGGCTTGGGTGATCAGATGCGAGCATGCCACCACCTTCGCAGCTAAATGTGATCTGCCGTTTCCCCTTCGTGTTCTTAGTCATGAGTGGAGCAGTCCAAAATGCGGCAAAACTCAGCCATAAGCACTTGAAGGTTGTTGGGCATTAAGATGGAACAAGACCAGCTTTCCCTCTCTGAAGAACCGGCCTCGTCATTGCCACAGGAAATGAATATGGACTTCATGGATCAGCATGGAGTCTTGCGTCGCTCCAACTCCGTCACGGAACGTGGCGCGACCTTCTTGATGAAGTCCGATATCACTGATGAGGGTGACAAGCCACACAGTTCAGCTGAGGTTGAGCTCTCACGCATACCATTGAAACCCGTCATCCGGTCGATGACCGAAGCCGATATGGACACTCCTATGCCTCATGAGGAGCGCATGCGACGTCGCACGCAGTTTCAACTGCAGCTCCGAGATCGAAAGCACAGCATCCTCGTCGAGCAAAACACCCACGTCCAAGAACGATTGCAGCTCTGGCATGACGCTATAGAGTTGGACCCTGCAGTCGAAACTACGAGCCAAAATACAGCGCAGACGCCCTCTCCACGATCACAAACGTACGTCGACGAGGATGGAAATCTGCGTCGGAAGAGTTCGCTCAGCCCTTTCACGACGCCATCCACGGATCTGACACTGGAAGCTGCCACGTCGGCTGGTCTAGTGTCGACCAGCCAAGAGGAAGCAAGTGCAAAAACCCCACGGTCCCCAGCCTCGCTCCTTTTTGGACCAGGAAAACTATCGCCACGGATTCGCACGGCACTTGTACTCGAGTTTGCCCAGACTTTTATTGATAGCTAAGAGGTTTTAGACACTCCGTAGATTGTTTTCTTTTAAATGTCACGTCCTCATTGGCTAGAATGGTGTTAAATCGTCTTCAACTATTTTTTGCGCCGTGTTAGCCCCAATTTATGATAATCGGAGTATTTTTGAGGAGTCTTGCGCCATTTATTCTTCAACTATGAGTGGCGATGACTCAAAAGAGACTTTCGATGCCGAAGCTGATGCCAAGTATCACGTGCGCCTCCTGCAGAGCTGGCCTCCTCCATACACGACGGATAACGCTCTCGTGTCTTCCTTCTACGGTCTGCAACTCGAGCTTCGAGGCAACGCCAAAGACCACGAAGACCTTCTGAGCCCCATCACGTTATTCAACGAGGGTCAAACCGTATTAACAACCGGAGAGATGAGGAAGCCAACGTCAACGCCGCTACATTTTAGCAACACGGCACCTTCGTCAGCTCTGCTCGAGTCTCTAAATGGGATCACGGGGCCATTCGAGGTGGCAGTTGTTGGTAAAGTCCCCACTCCAGCACTTAGCGAATCAATGGATGAAGACACATGGTCGGCCATACAGCAAATGGCCAGTGTACAAGTTGGAAATACCTTGTTGGAGATCAATGGCGAGCGCTTCCTTCTTGACAGAGCCACTGGAGCTGAAGTCTATCGTCATCTCTGGATCGTCGCGACTGGGGCGTCTCTAGCCATGCCGTTCGAGCTCACGTTGCGTCGACAGAACCTCGCGCAAGCCTCGGCTAAGATCGTGCCATTCGCGCGGCGAAAAGACGTCCAGGACGCCCAAATTGCTCAGTTGGCGACACTCGCAGCTCAGGACGCGGCGCTGCCGACGGAGATTCGCTGCAAAAAGCTTTTCCTCGTCCAGCAATTGGATTTCGAGCGTCAACATTATCTGGCAGCGTATGTGAGCGGTCCACTGCAACAGCTGCACACACGAATCATGGGAAGTTGTCAGTGGCAGGCCTATGAATTTGGCAAATCGCTGTGGTACTTCCACGCACCGACGACGCGACTGTGCGCTGAGCATCCGCTACGAAGCCATCCTGAGGCTCGAGAGCTTATTGAGCGAGTCCAGATACAGGTCCAGCACGCAGTCCAGAGGCTACAGCATCAAACGCGATCACGCCAGCGTCGGCAGCGATTGATGGGCGTCATTCAGGCCGAGAGGCGACAACGCGATGAAGAGAAGCGAAAGGAGCAGGAACGGCAAGCGGCCGTGCGTCGAATCCAGCGCCGACTACGAGCATTCCAGCGTCGGAAGCGACTTTTGGCCATGATACAAGCAGAGAAGCGACGACAAGAGAAACAGCGAATCGAGGACAAGCGACAATTAGAGCTCGTGACGCTTGAAAGGCAGCAACTGACACAGCAACTGGATGATCTGAAGCTAGAGTTGCAACAGCTCAAACTACTGAATGAGACCAAGTTGTCAGTACAGTCAGAGACGCAAACCAGCGCCCATCGCGCGGAAGATAATGCTGTCGAAATGATGAAGAGAGACGAGCACCAACGACTGCAGCAGGGACTGGAGAAACTTGAACTGGACATAGACCATCGGAACGTGAGAGAATTAGTCGTCGAGAGCGAGACACAAACCAGTAGCAGAAGCAGCGACACTGACGCTGCCGAGCGTCTGAAAATCCCAGAACAGCAGCATGGACAGCAGAAAATCGCCGAATTGGAGCTAAACCGACTTCAACACACAAAACAAGGAGTCGAGTCCGTCACACAAACCAGTGGACGTCGTGGTAGCAACGTACGAGATACTGGCGTCGATACGGGACAAGAACTCGAGTGGCAACGATATTTGACCTTATTGCGCGTGACTATCAAGAACAAGAAGAAAAAGTGTGTTCCCAAGAACCGACAGACTCAAACTGAGAGTATTGACGGCGAGCAGAGTCTTCTAACCTCTTCCATGCTTCGAGCGCCGCAAAATGCGGTCTCCTTCTCATCCTCTAGCAAATTTAATGGAGAATGGAAGGGATTTCCGTCATGGCAGCGTCGCAGCAACAACGAAGACACGAGTAATAGCAGCAGCACGTGTAGTCTCCTTACGCTCAAGAGCAGTCTCAGTCAGTTTGATGAGTTTGATGTCTTGTCACCACCCACTCGAACGTTCGAAGCGTTCTTCGCTCCACACGAGCAACCTCCGCCACCATTCGTTGAGCATCCATGGAGACAAGATGCAACCGTTTTGCCTTTAAAGTCAAGCCGAAAGCTGCTGGAAGGGGCACAGCCCTTGACCTTGCAAATGCACGAGTACAAAGCATCAATCCAGCCAGTCTGTATGACAGGAAACTCGCCAGTCTCCAGCTCCCCAGCCTTGAGTCCCACAAAGCTCCCGTATATAACACGAAGACGTAAGAAAGTTGCAGGATCTCCGTCTTAAAGACACAATTTGAGTTAATAACCATCCACACGTATAACTGATATGAACACGAGATCAAATCCAACGGTCTGCCTGTTATCCAACATGTCGTCACCTTCCCATGTGTGGGGTATCAGGCCTTCCTCTACTGGTCACGTCGTTCCATTGTAGAATAACCACTCGCAGCTCAGATCTTCTTGTAGTTCTCAGCGAGTTCTTACAGCATCAAATCGCTGCTGTTTCGACGGCTTTCTTCTCAATGCTATTAGTTGTTCTGCTTCAGCTGACGCACGTAGTTGCTGAGACGGTGCTGGGCCTTGTTGGCAATCTAAAACAATATCAATAGTTGGTAAGGCAATATGAGTACCGTGGATGATCACGTAGAGTTCACTCTATAGCCCAAGAAACGTACGTCAATAGAAGGGTTGATGGCGAGTAGCGCACGGATGTCCTGCAGAGCCAGACGATAGCGCTCTAGGCCCTCGTAAGCCAGCGCACGTCGCAGAAGGGCCTTCTGGTTCTTCTCGTCATACTCGAGCACGTGGGTGCAGTCACGGATCACACCCGAGAAGTTGCTGAGCTGCTGGTTGCAAGCCGCGCGATTGTTGTAGCACGAGAGCGCGAGAGCCGAGCCAGGCTTGTCGCTGCAGGCCTCGATGGCCTCACCGTACAGCTCAATGGCCTTCTCAAAGGCGGCGCTCTTAAAGGCGTCGTTACCGCGCTCCTTCAGCAGCTCGGCAGGGTTCATACCCGAGCGCTTGGCCTGCTCGGCGCGGGCCTGCAGCGGCTCAATCTCCGTCACCAGACGGTTCAGGTCGGCATTGTTAAAGTCCACGCGCTGTCCGGCGCGCAGCGTGGCCAGAGCCTCCTCATACTTCTTCAATCCCTTAAGCGCCACACCGTGACGGTGGTAACCTGTATACCGTGTCCACAGCACGTTATAAATTCTGCAATCAAGTGGCTTCATCGCTACTGGGCTCCAAGGTACCGCAAGTACCGTCGAAAAACAATGAGTCATCACGCCTGATAACGTCACGTACCCTTAACGAACCGCGGGTTGAGGCGGATGCACTGAGCGGCATCGTCCGTGGCCTCTTGGAACTTGCCCCAGCCAGAGTATGCGGCACTATCACGAACGAATGACGTCAGTCCAGCCACATAGAGAGAGAGGGCGACGGTTGCACCAATATCCGCGCAATAATGAAGCTACAAGATCATAAGCGGACGCACCTGCGGTTGGAGAAGTAAACGTGGTTGGACGCGTCGAGTTCGATGGCTTCCGAGTACTTCGCTACGGCCGTGGGGTAGTCCTGATTCTTGAAGGCCTCGTTGCCCTCGCTGTGTATGTGGACAATACATATAAGTGTTTTAGTATCGAGTTGGGGGGCATAGCAGAGGGGGGGGGGACGGGGCGCACTTCTTCTTAGCGTCGGCGGCGGCGTTGACCATGGTGTTCGCTGGCTGGTTGGCGAGTTGAGTGAATGGATCGATTTCTGGCTTTTGTGGAGCTGTGGAGGCTGCTGATTGGCTCCCACCACCTAATGTGGCTTAGCATGAATGTGGTGTGTTGTACATTAAATGATGTCGTGACCGTCAGTAGTTTAATCTCATATAGGCTAGGCCTTATTCACGCTCTGATTGGATAAAATTTCTGCCTGATGTCGATCGACATTTCCAGTAAATCCGGAAACCTGCAATACCGTAATATCGGTCTTAAGTGTCACTCTGTTAATTGTCACCCTCCCGAATTGCCCAATCAGCGACCTGAATTCTGCCAGCGTACAATTTTGTTAATTGTCACCCCTTATAAGACCTCAGCCGTTCAGCGTGCTCCCCACTTCAGAAATCTCCGACCCCGCCTCCATACTTCCAGCACGATGCGCATTCCAGTCAAGGACAAGAGCAGCAAGCCGATCAAGTTCAAGAACACATATTGAGGATTGCCGGGTTTTGGTACTGTGTACCAGTAACCGGTTAACCCGAACCGGTCCAACACGATCCCGCGATGTTTACGGTACGTTGTTTACGCAACCGATGATTAGACGAGTAGGATGATTGGACGAGTGCGGAGTGTTGGTGATTGGATGCACCAAATGATTGGATGCAGGGCTGCATATCTATGTGGTAGACTAGGTAGTGTAAGCTCCGATAAATCAATCACTTTCGAATCTTTCTTCTTCAGCTCAAGTGGTCTTCACTCCGGTCCTCTCACCAAGTGCAGAACTCCCTCCGCTCAACCCAAGCCTCGCTTCAAGACCTCAACACCTTTATCAGGTTATGAGCCCAAGCACCATGTCCTCTGCCCAAGACGTCTCGACCAAGGTCTCCATCGACAAGTTCAACGGAGACAACTACGCGACGTGGAACCGCTACATGCATGGCGTGTTCCTGACCAAGTCGACGTGGAATGTGGTGAATCGGGAAACGTCTCCATCCTTTACGGACTCCCGGGCCAAGGACGAGTATGTCAAGTCGAGCAACATCGCTTTTGGACTGATGTTGCTTTACATGGACGCCGACTACCAGCATGTGGTCGATGACTGCCAGGAAGCATGGATCGCGTGGACGCGCTTGAAGACGCTGTACGGTGGATCGCAGAAGGCTGGTCGCATCTACCTCAAGCGACAGCTCTTCAGCATGGAGATGTCGGAGGGCGGCAATGTGTTGCATCATTGCAATGATGTCCTGAACATCAGCGCCAAGCTCAGCAGCATCGGCGCCAAGATGGAGGACGAGGACGTGGCGATCTGCTTGCTGCGCAGTCTCCCCAAGAGCTACGAGAACGTCGTACTGAACTTGGAGATGAGTAGCGCGGAGCTGAAGACGCAAGAGTCGTGAAGGTGCTCACGAACGAGCATATTAAGCGGCAGGGCGAGAAGACTCCGTCGGTGAAAACTGAAGACGCGGCCAAGGCGTTCAGTGCCGAGCGAGAATCTCGTCAGTGCACGTACTGCGGAAATTTGGGGCACATCATTGACAAGTGCTGGACCAAGCAGATGGACGAGAACCGAGGGCCAAGACGCGGCGGCAACGGCCGTGGACGCGGGGCCAACAACATCCAGTGGAGAAACGACAGCGACGGCTACGACAACGACTACGATCGAGTGGCGTTCGCGGTTTCGTTGGAATGCGGAAAATCGACGGGCAAGGATATGCCCGGGATGTGGGCGGTCGACAGCGGCGCAACGCACCACATTTGCAATGACAAGACCAAGTTCGCCACGCTGAATGAGCAAGACGAATGCGAACTATCGGTAGCGGACGGAAACAAGGCCGAGATTAAGGGTGTGGGAACTATCATCGAACGAGTGGTTCTGCCCAACGGCGACGAGCGCGACATCGAAATCAAGGACGCGCTATACGTGCCGAAGATGAACAATAATCTGCTTTCGGTGCCGCAGATTAACAAGAGTGGCAAGTTTCAAGTGGTGTTCGACGGTGCGAGCATGCATGTCGCGCGGAAGGGCTCGAAGCAAGTGGTGGCAACGGCTGACCTCGTCGACGGTCTCTACTGGCTACGCATACCACAACATTCGGTGAATGCGGCGACGTCAACGCGCAACGTGGATCTACACGCGCGGATGGGCCACGCTCCGATCGACGTGCTGCGCAAAATGGTCAGCAGTGGCATGATCAAGGACGCGAAAACACCATCACAGTCGAGTGGACCAAGCATATGTCGCGGATGTCAGCAAGGGAAGATGCTCCAAAAACCGTTCCCAAGCAACCGCGACAAGCGTCACTACGACGTATTTGAGCTACTCCACTTCGACATCTGCGGCCCCATGGAACAAGAGTCACTGGGTGGCAGCAAATATTTACTGCTCATAGTGGACGAAGCCAGCGGATGCATGAAGGGTTTCTGCTTAAGTGCCAAGTCGGAGAGCGAAGAATGCCTCAAGACCTACATCATGAAGGTGCAGACGCAGTTCGGCAAACGTGTCAAGTTCGTGCGCCACGACGGAGCCCGTGAGTTTGCTACTACTTCGCTCAAGGCCTTCTACGAAGATCAAGGCATCGAGCAGCAGACCACGGTTCCGTACGCGCACCAAACCAACGGCACGGCAGAGAGAGCTATCCGGACCATCGTTACGATTGGTCGCAGCATGCTGCATCATGCAAAGCTGGACAAGTGTTTGGGGCGAAGCAGCGATGGCTGCAATTTATGTCAAGAACCGCTTGCCGTCGCCCAAGGTCGAAAACAAGACTCCGTTCGAGATTGTATACAAGTTCAAGCCAAGTGTGAAGCACATGCGAGTGTTTGGATGTCGGACGTACGTCCTGACCCCGAAGGAGAAGCGACTCAAGTGGGACCCCAAGGCTCGCGCTGGTGTGTTCATGGGATACGAAGAAGTGTTGAAGGCGTACCGAGTTTATGACATCGAGACGGGGCAGGTGCTGACAAGTCGCGATGTCACCTTCGACGAATCAAGTTTTGGTATCTCGACGGCGATCTCAAGTAATGACGACGAAGATGTGAACCTGGACTTCGACTTGCTCGAGATTGGTGACGATGACTCGGCGGGTCCGACCGAATTCAAGCAGGCGGGGAAGCGCAAGACTCGACCAAGTGATGCGGATACCATGTCAGTGAACTCGCGTCCTGTTCGCCGTGCGACTGGTTTGGAAGAAGCAAGCGCTCCTGTCACATCGTTTGAGCGCCAAGCCAAACGCCGAGCGAGTGTTCGAATGGAACCGGGACTGCCTGACGAAGAAGAGAAGGATGCTCAAGACAACGAAGAAGACGATTCCACTCCTCCCGTATTTTGGCGAGCAAGTGCCAACTCAGTGGAAGCCGGCGAGTTGTCTGAGCCGACGACATTCCAAGACGCGGTGAACGGACCTGATCAAGTGCATTGGCGCAAGGCTGTTCGTGCGGGACTCAAGTCGATGCGACTTCGTGGTGTGTTCGTGCTGCCAAGTTGCCCAGCGGACAACGCGCCATCGGTACCAAGTGGGTGTTCAAGATCAAGCGCAAAGCCGACGGATCGATCGAGAAGTACAAGGCGTGCCTAGTGGCCAAGGGTTTCAAGCAGAAGTACGGCATTGACTACACGGAGACGTTCTCGCCCGTGGTCAAGGACGTGACGCTGCGCATGGTCATCGCGATCGCCAAGTATTTCGATTGGCCTCTGGACCAACTCGACGTGGTAACGGCATTTCTGTACGGCGTCATGAAGGAAGTCGTGTACTGCGTGGTATCAGAAGGGGTCGAGCTGGACGATGACTTCGACTGCCGGGAACTGGTCAAGGCGATCTACGGTCTCAAGCAAGCTTCGCGCGTGTGGAACGAGACCTTCGACGAATTCGTGTGCTTCATCGGTTTTCAAGTTTCGGCCTACGATCCGTACCTCTACATCAAGATTGTGGATGGTCACTGCGTTCTGTTGCTGGTGTACGTGGACGACGTATTAGTAACCGGAAGTTCGGCCGAACTGATCGCACGCACCGAGTGACCTGAAGACACGTTTTGAGATGACCGACAGCGGGAAGTGTGCCTTTGTCTTGGGTATCGAGCTGGTCGACAACGCTGACGGCAGTGTAACAATGTGCTAACGGCGCTACGTGGACGACATTCTCAAGCGTTTCGGCATGGATGACTGCAAGGCTGTGGTAAGCCCCGCGGATTTGAGCTCTCGACTGGTTCCAAGCAACGCGCCGACCAAGATCAACGTTCCCTTTCGTGAAGCCGTGGGTGCACTCATGCACTTGATGACTGCGAGGCGACCAGATATCGCTTTCGCCGTGGGATATGTGTCGCGCTTCATGGAAAACCCTCAAGTCGAGCACTGGATTGCAGTGAAGCGAATCCTCCGCTATTTACAAGGGTCGCATGGAATCTGCGTCAAACCCGGTGGCAAGGTGGACTTTCGCGGCAACTCAGACGCAGACTGGGCCGGCGACCATTCCGATCGCAAGTCAACTTCAGGCTATGCGTTCATTTTGATGGGCGCGTCAGTCAGTTGGGGAAGCAAGAAACAGTCAAGTGTGTCGCTATCCACGAGCGAAGCGGAATACATCGCGCTCAGTGTGGCGATCCAAGAAGGCAAGTGGATTCATCGCCTGTTGTGCGAGATTTTGACGGCAGCGAACGAATCGGGGCCAGAGCTCAAGATCCTCGAAGACAACCAGTCGTGCATCAAGATGACGAAGAACCCAGTGAACCATGGTCGCGCCAAGCACATCGACATCAAGTACCATCACATCCGTGATGAGGTCAAGCGCGGCGAAGTCAAGCTCGAGTACTGCGAGACTTCTATCATGCTGGCGGACATCATGACCAAGGCACTGCCAGGACCGCGCCACATGGATCTGACGGCGTCCCTCGGAATCCACGCGTGTTCGCATTGAGGGGGCGTATTGAGGGTTGCCGGGGTTTGGTACTGTGTACCAGTAACCGGTTAACCCGAACCGGTCCAACACGATCCCGCGATGTTTACGGTACGTTGTTTACGCAACCGATGATTAGACGAGTAGGATGATTGGACGAGTGCGGAGTGTTGGTGATTGGATGCACCAAATAATTGGATGCAGGGCTGCATATCTATGTGGTAGACTAGGTAGTGTAAGCTCCGATAAATCAATCACTTTCGAATCTTCCTTCTTCAGCTCAAGTGGTCTTCACTCCGGTCCTCGCACCAAGTGCAGAACTCCCTCCGCTCAACCCAAGCCTCGCTTCAAGACCTCAACACCTTTATCAACACATCAGAGACGTTCGAGTCAAATCGGCCGTCCTCGCTTACTACGACACGCACTCCATGTCTGCAGTTGTAGCGGCCTTTTGGCCTGGAATTAAGCGCGCAACCAAGCTTATATCACACCAAGAAGCGGGTGGTCTTGCGGTGGAGACAGAGCCGCTCCTGCATCGACGCACTAGCCGCCAGCGCCAAGACGGCCAAGCTGATGCGTACATGGAGCTCGACTCGGCGAAGACGCTATCCGACGACATTGAGCTCGAAATTTACGAGTGGCTCGTCGCCGTGCGGCGAAACGGCGTGCCGGTGTCGGCAACGATGCTGCAGCAGGAGGCGCTCGAGATCGCCCGCATGTACGACGTGCCGCCGAGCTCGTTCGCAGGCCCATCGACGTGGATCGTCTCCTACCTTTCTCGCTACAGCCTGGCCCTCAGAGCAAAACAAAACCGGCAAGGTCAGTCTCCTCCTGCGAACTCCGCTGCAGTCGCGGAAGATTTTGCCGCAACGGTGCGCCGCCGTATAGTGGAGGAGGGCATTGAGAAAATCTACAATGCAGACCAAACGGCCGTGTTTTTCGAATATGTGCCTAAACACACAGTTGCCGAGCGAGGATCTAAAACTGTGTGGGTCAAATGCGGTAGTAAAAGCAAATAGAGGCTGACCGCCATGCTAATGGCGATGGTGTATCGAGCCCACCCGGTGCCCATAGTTCTTCCTATACTCGTAGTTTAAGAAGTACTGACTCATTGCCGAGTACACATGCGACTACGCCAATAGAAATCTATTGCCGGATAAAGGTGCACTTATTCCGTAAGCTTGCTCTTGTCTTGGCTCCACTATAATAAATTATTTTCAGATGCTCGGAATTGCCGGACGATTCCAGAATATGCTGGAATAGCCTGTACCTAAACCTAATGAACAGTGACTGGACGAATATGCAAAATGGATGGTCGTGATGAATCTTCATTGGCTGCAACTGAGATAATCCTATAGGGCTTGGGCTTCCGTATCGAATATACATATCCTACAATAACTTGACGTAAGAGAAAAATGGATGGTCAGCACTCGGTCGAGCGGATTGTGATCTTGGCGATATGCGGTGTTGCAGCTATGCTTACTTTGTCTGCAGTGGCAGCTGCACGATAAGGAAGGAGTATGTCAATTTCTTCAACGTACCTGTTCGAATGGACGTGCGCACAACAATGACCAATCCTGCCTGGAACTAGTGCTTTAAGCCGGATTTGCGGTACTCGTAAACGACGTTTGGACTGCTGTGTAAGTTGCAAGAACCTCCTTTTGCACCTATTAACTATCTGCACCACAACTTTGAAACGAGTGCTGCATGTGCTCTTGACTATGTTGCTTCTGCGAGGCCATGGTGAGTCTGCAGGTGCGTTGGGGGGGGGGGTATCCAAAGCCTGGTTTGTCAAGGCAGAGAATCGAACGTTGCGCGTGCAGTGACGTTTAACTACACCACTTCAGGTCCGTTCTGACTACTTTCTCGATTAAAACACCCAAGCAAACATAGTCAGTATACATTACGTATACCTGACCGACCAATTCTGTCAATTAACCCCCCCCCCTGCTCCCTTCAAAACAACCCCGTCGCCTCGTTTTGATCCACCGCAGAGGTGCTTATCAACATTTCTCATATTCAGCCATGTAGCGCTTATCGACACCCTTGTACACCAATAATACATGTACATTCTCGATCCCATTGAGCATGGGAAAGTATGGACCAAGGCGCAGACACGCCGCCTCTGCAAACTCGGCTTCTCAAAATCTTTTTCTGCTCGGTTAGGGCGCGGCGCATTGTTTACAGGACAACGACGACGTTAATCTGCGACTCTCGCATTGCCTGGTCACGCAGCATGGCTCGGCTAAGTCGTTCGCAGCTGGCCACTTGGACGAGCCGAAGCGACCCTCCGAAATCTCGACCCCCTGACGTTGTATACAGGCGATTAAACTAACATTGCGCCCTTTGCTGTGTGTGCGCGCACCTGAGTGGGTGCTACTCAAGTTCTCGAGCTTTCTCCGATTTGACAAAGGTTGATAAGCACCTTCGCGGCGGATCAAAACGAGGCGACGGGGTTGTTTTGAAGAAAGCGGAAGTTGTGTTGATATAAAAAATTAGTCCGTCAGGTATACGGTAATGCATACGGACCGTTTTTGCAGGGGGTGTTTCGAATCGAGAAAGTATGAGAACGGAGCCGAAATGGTGTAGGAGTTTGTGAAGTGTCATGGCCGAGCGAATAGTGGGAGCAAGTTGAGGAGCGTTTCGCGGGGTGAATGGGTCTCCCTGTTGTATCGAATCTGTAGACGGCACGAGAGTTGAAATAATACGGCCGCATAACTGTTATGGCTAGAAGGCATAACAGAAAAGGTATGGTGGACAAGTTCGCTGTTTTTCTCTCTTTATTTATCTTTTTTTTTCTAGGTTGGCCTCCCTTCAATATTCAAGCTGTTTGTGGCCATCGCGAGCAATCGCTTGCCTTTGACATTCGTCCTGGACGTGGAGTGACAAAAAATTGAAAGTACTCAAGATAAGGCAAGGACGCAGAATCTGTTGTTTATCGTGGGTATCACATTCTGGAAGATTATTCTATGCTCCCAATGTTATTGACACTTGTTCCATACGACGAGGGGTGCCGGTTGAACAATTACATCCATTCTTCGTTCAGAATGAATATCGAAGGCGCATTTTGATTACAAAAGGAACGTTTCAGAGCTCTGTAAATTGCTATGCCTGCAAAAACTATCTCGGTGCGGTGAGGACGGTGCTATGGTGCGTGGTCCTACATAACCTTATGGTCGACAGTAAAGATGATGGTATCAGCGAGTTCTTTCTTAATGATAAATATGCGCAAGATGAAGACGATCAATTAGCAGAGAACGCCTCCAAGGTGGGCGAAATGATGAAGCTAGCATTGGACAAGCAAGGAGAAACGAGACCGCGCAAATGCTAATGAGATTGGCTGGGCGTAGCTAGATATATAGCAGTACATAATCTGAAACTGAGACCTTTTTGCGAAAGAAGTTCGATCAAACGAGTGAGGTGCCGGTTCTAGACTTGCAGCTGCTCAAGGACGCTGTTAAGGGGCATCCATGAACTTCTCCACGCATTTGGGACTGGCCGTCTCACGTGGGGCTGCCGTTAAGACGAAATTGCAGAGGCGACACATGGAAACGCGATGACATCGCATCCATACCCAGTTCAATCCCCTCTACCACAGGATTTGATTTCTTCTTACCAGTGCTGCAGAAAGCTTCGTCCTCGCTGTCCGAGTCGATGAGATCATCGATGTTGTCCTTGTCAGCAAGACTTTCACCTTGCATTCCGGTTGCTTAGAGATTTAATTTCTCGTCGTTAACCACAAGGCATTAATTAAAATGGAGAAATCTTACATGCCGGTTCCAGGATTCCTCCAGCAAGTCCAGGTAAACAGGTTCCACGATTGGCTTACATCCTCCACGTGGTGCTCTTTTTCATTCTCCACGGATCCTGAGGTGCCGTGCTGCCCTGTGTCGACGGCACCTTGCGCTTCAACTGCCATGGTGATGTAGAGATTCGTCGAGTAGAACGAACACCACTGCAAGTGTTGGGCAACCTTGTCAAAGTCAACCGTTGGGATACTGTTGTCTGAATCGCTCTCGTACTTCATTTGCAAGAAGACCCCAAGCTCGTTTAAAGGCTCGTACTGTTCCTTCATCGTGACGATCTTTGGCTGCAACTTACGAAAGCAGATGCGGACCTGTTCAGACAGCTCAGAGACAACAAAAAGACACAACCACGCGCTGTTCGATATCGCGTAAGTTTTTACCGCTTGCGCTGCAAAGAGCTGGCTGTAGTGTGCCGCCAAAAAGACACGCGTCGTAGGTAGACTCCCATCTAGTTGACACGTAAGTAGAAGAAAGTCCTGCAGAAAATCTTACGAGCGAAAGAGAATTCGGAACCCCTTCTTGACCGGAAATTAAAGTGCCTTTCGAGGACTTTCAAAAATGCGTCAACAGCTAAGTTGAGCAGGTGGCTGCCGCACCAGTTAGCTGTGACCGCAAGGTTGCCAAGTCGATCATCTGCAGCGAGCACTCGTGTCGTAAAACCTTAATGTCTTCCCAGCATATTGGCTTGCTCATTGGTGGAAACTCCAAGAAGCGTTGAAAAAGGCATCCGCCACCAATTCCACTAAATGCGTCCAGCACAAGCTCGGCATAGTTTACTCATGGGTGTGCACGTTCACCCATTGGGTTGCGAATAGATGAAAGTTGTGCATCTTCCCACAAGGCCGAACGAACCTGGCACGCCTAAATACCCTTCGGAGCAATGAGTTGAGCCATCGACCATGCTGGAAAAACCCTACGTGCTCTTGAGGACCACCCCAATGACCGGAAGGTTAAGAAACACAATAAGTCTCATGTCGTTGCTTGACCCGGGCTCCCAAGCTTCATGTTGCACAGAGCTACACCAAAAGGAGTGAACAATTTTGCAATAGTTCGAAAATTTGCTCATGCTCAGGCACTTGCCGACTGTTTCAAAATGGCCTCTCTCGTGGGTGTGAATGTCACACTCGTCACTTCAGTCTCAGCGAAATCGTTTGAGCTATCCACCTCACCATGTGTCTCTCCTCCCTCCGCCAACACATTTTCAGTCGGAGCATCATGTTCATTATGTAGCAACCACCTAATCAAGTCAACAGTTCCATTGGGGACAGAGAACACAAAACTGGCTGGGTAGGGAGGGAGGGATCAATGTTTTTGGAAGGTCGAAAAGGCTTTTCCACTCAGCGTCATTGCTTGGAACTGCCCTGAAAGTCTTCCACTTCGTTGGGGGCTGCTGCTTTGTGTGCTTCGTGATGTGGTCACGACGAAACTTTAACACCTTCAGCTTAGACGTTTTCTCAGGTGACGCCTTGCAGACCTCATTACCACTCCGAAAACCGTTGATGGCTGGTATTCTTTGTCGAAGACTTGCCGACCAAATGACTCGCAGAACATACAGCGCGCCTCGACAATGTCACTCGCGTTATAGCTCAGAGGGCGTACGCCGAGGAAGCTTTCATACCGAGGAAGCCAACGATGACGCACCGAAACTGTCTTGTTTTGCGCAGAGACAGCACCTCATTGATGTTCCCCCAGATTACTGCGTTTTGGATCTGGCGGCTTCTGCGTCGCCCGGGGCTTGTAGTGGCCATTAACCAGATCTTTGGCATTGCTTGGACTTCTCGACGTTTGCATCAACGGTTGGTGGCTATGAACAGGAGCCTAACACGTAGAAAAGGGATCAACGACCCAGCTGGATTTTGTGGTTTTCAGGCTGGTTGCGAGGGCTATTTGACCCATAACCACATATCAACGGCAGTTTGCATCTCAAAACCGCTGCGGCCACGCGTCATAGATTCTAGTATCGCTGTGGGCCTCTGTTGGTGGCGCACTTCCGTGTTTCTGAAGGCTTCGAATGCTAGAAGAAGCTCGATGTGAGTTCGTTGTGGGTGGACACGGGTTCGCCGGCAAACTGAACGAGATTCTGCGACTATATATAGTCGCAGAAGCACAGGAAGGAACGGTCCACGTCGACAGGCCCACCTAGGAAGCAGCGGCTACGGTCTTCAGCCGCGTTTTGACGCTCTAAAATGGGCAGTCGCGGAGATCTCTCAAGGGAATTTTGGTTCTTTTATGCAACAATACCCCTTAAGAAGCACCCTGTGGATGAAACATCCCCTAAGAAAGGTTGAAGTCTGTTGAAATCACCTCTGTGGAAAGCAACCAACAGAGAGACTAAATGAGGTGGCACTGGACAATCAACCTCTCAGACCCCGTACAGCGCCGGATACACTGTACCACCTAGTGTTTTGGCTGGACGCAACCATTCGCAAAACAGGACGGTCGAGAGTGAGCAGCGAGACAGCATCCGTCGGCGCCATCGCAAGGACACGAACTTGTGGACCATACAGCAGTACATGTCTCTCTGTCGCGGTGTCCATCGTGAGTAGCAGCTACGGCTGCAGCGATGACCACGCATTTTTCTTCGATGTCATCCGCCATCGTTTTGTGTGTTTGTGGGGCTTGCTGCTGAAGGATCTACCTATGCAATCATAATAACTGAGGACCTTGCGACTGATTTCTTAAGAGATCGCCGAGGTGAGTTGAGTGAGCAGAGATGGTGACAGCGACCTGACCAATGAGATCACAGTATTTTTCAACTGAGGAGGTAGATACTCTCCCTAAAGCAAAGTCACAAAGTCTGTCGCAACCATGGGACGGGTGGACAATAAAGATTAACGCAATCAGAGTGACATCTTGCTTACTACGGTACAGTGCGCGCAGAAATGATAGACAAATCAGTTTTTCGATCGAATATAAATTTTTGTCATATCACGTGCAATAGATTTCCGATTTCTACCCAATCATAAGCAGCGAGTTGTGGTTCGTTTGCGGTGTCGCTCTGTTTAATCTGAGATCTCAAAGCCAAGCAACCGCATTTAACCCTTTTCGCGGTTCGTGCTATCAGCGCGAAAAAGATAGACGAGGTAAGCATTCTTGCGTCTTGGAGTAATACCGATGCCTCTTACAGTGCTCCAAACATCAGCTTAGATAGCTACACACACTGACAAAGTTTGACGTACATTAATAGCAAAATGAAGCCACAAACAGGTTGGATCAGCTATATAGAAGTTGGCTCGAAAATGAGGGTAC
Organism: Phytophthora sp. 'mugwort'; assembly: GCA_033558025.1. Lineage (NCBI taxonomy): Eukaryota > Oomycota > Peronosporomycetes > Peronosporales > Peronosporaceae > Phytophthora > Phytophthora sp. 'mugwort'. The sequence continues at coordinate 881,109 of JAUCEF010000004.1, read as the reverse complement.
TCACACTTTGGACTACCTTTGCGGATGTTCTGTCGAGTCTTGAATGCATACTAACTGCCGACACGCTTTCATCTAATGTTATGGACAGAGTATAGTTGTCACATCGATCCACACATGTTTTGACAGCTCTCGCCACCCCGAGTTTGCGGACGACACGATTTATAAACATTCCACATAGAAAAACCAACATAGTTGTATTCTCTCTAGTGGTGTCAGAACCTGCATCATCTCAAACTCCTCAAATTCGTTGTAACTACGCGCATCGCATCGTTACTCTACTCTTAGCTAATAGAAACAGATTAAAAGACATCAGGAATGCATGTATCGTTCTTGTTATGCGTAGTATTGGTCTCCTGATGACCCACCTACCCCATTTCCGAGCCATCGCCTATATAAGAGCATCTCCACTGGAAGCAGCTATGGCTAAAAACGAAAGCGCACTGATTGGGCAGCTGCTATACAGCATAGACACACAAAGTCGCCACTTACGGATCAGTCGCTATGTGGCGCAGTCAACTCCTTCGTGAAGCGCTGGACGACGACGACGAGACGTACGCGTGTGCGCTCTTGCTTGCGCCTCCACCGAGAAAGAAGCGACGACATGGCGGCTCATTCCCCGGCAGAGCGCCAAACCGCGTCCGAGATTATGACACTGCTCACAGTCTGCTCGTCCAGCCATACTTCGCTGACAGTCCAATGTACAACGACATCCTGTTTGAAAGGCGATTCCGGATGCTGCGCAATGTCTTCATGCGGATCCACAATACTCTACTCGCCTACTGTCCCTACTTTCGACAACGCCGTGATGCAGCCGGCAAGCTCGGTATTAGCAGCCTTTTGAAAGTTACAGCAGCGATAAGTGTGCTGGCGTACGCAAAAGCCGGTGACGAGCTGGATGAGCTGTATCACATCTCCGAGTCGACCATATTTTAAGTGCTGAGAGAATTTTTGTCGTGCTGTGATCGAGTGCTTCGGAGCGATCTACCTGCGATTTCCAACTCGTGATGACGTCGAGATGCTCTCGGCTCAAAACGGCAAGCGTGGCTTCCCTGGTATGATCGGCTCCATTGACTGCATGAAGTGGGAGTGGGCATTGTGTCCCAGAGCACATGCTGGCCAGTACAAAGGTCGCGAGAAAAAGCCGACGGTCGTGCTTGAGGCGATTGCCTGCGGTGATCTTTGGATTGGGCATGCCGACTTCGGAACAGCGGCTCCAACAACAACGACATCAACGTTTTGCAGCGATCGTCCTTCGTGCGCCGTTTATTGAGGGGGAGGTCTCGACAGTCAACTACAACATCAACGGTGCGACTCGAGACTTGCCGTATCTTCTGGCGGATGGTATTTATCCGAACTGGTCGGTCTTTGCCAAGGGGATTGCGACTCCGATGTCGCAGAAAGAGTCATACTACACGCAACAGCACTCTGCTGTGCGCAAAGACGTCGAACGTGCATTCGGAGTGCTCCAGAAACCTTGGCGCATCGTTGCAGTCCCAGCACGGTTTTGGAGTATCTAACAACTGCGCGATGTGATGCACTGCTGTATCATATTGCACAACATGGTGGTCGAGAGTCGGCGAGATCTTCTGGCCAACAACGCAGACGAGGACTACTACTTCAACTTGCCATGCGACAACGATCAAGCATCGCTCCAGCAGCCCAGAGCAACCGAAGAAATGATCTCCACTTGGGGAATAATAGGAAATGAGCAAGAGCACATCGAACTGCGGAACGACCTGGTAAGCCATGTGTGGGAAACCAAAGGAAATTCGGGTGCATAACGAACGAAGCATGCAAATGTATGTCTGACTCTCAAATGCTTAGTCGTCAAAGATCGGTGTACTCCTGCACGGTGCTGGCGCTCATCGTGTCTTCGCGTGCAATAGGCGGGGACGCAGCACTCTCACTTACACCGGTAGTAGAACGTGTTGGCAAGGTAGCGGCAGGCCCTTCAATATTGGTGACGCCCACGCTGGTGCCGTCAGGAGCAATCATCATCGCCACCGTTCACCATCGCTTTCATCTCCGCGAGCTTCTTCTGCCTTAGCATTGAGAAGAACTGATTACGCTGCTGCGGGTCAACGTCTGGCATGCTGAACAAGTCGATGCACAGCCCACTCGTTGAGGATCTTGTTCTTGCGCTTCATCGACTTTGCAATCGAAATGGACCCGCTGTACTGTATCTTGAGCAACTTCTCTTCGTTCGCAATCGCAAGCGCGGCCTTCGTCCCAGCTGGTTGCTTCGATCTATCGACTGCAGTCGAGTCATTGTCTTTGCATTTCAGCAGGGAGCTTCTTGTTCTGTGTCGCGCTCCACTTGGGCTTGCTTGATAAGATCTGGTAGGCTGCAAGAAACGCGAATGCGTCACCTTGTCGCGCCTCGTACAGCTTCAGCGCGTCAAAAAGTCGGTCGTTAGCAGTTTTACCGCTCTCATTGGCGTTGTCGACCATTGCGACGCAGCCGACGAGGCGACTGATTTCCCGATTGATGTCAATCCAGCGGCTGTTCAACGCAGATAGCGAGCGTGTGCTGCTTGGCTCCAATTCACGATACTTCTTCTGCATGCTCGACCACAGTGTTTCTGATTTCTGATCGGCTCCATTGACTGGGTCCTCTGACGCCGCGCACCACGCAGTGCACAAGCTCGAGTCTTCACGATACGTCCAGATTATGGTATGTGATTTAGTAACTAGTTGTCATATTACAACAAACTGCACCGTAAACGAACCGCCGTGATTAGCTTTTCATTGGCTGAAACGCTTGCTTTGATATCTTTTGATTGGAAGAATAAATACCCAAAACCAGTTTTTCGTCTATCATTTCCGCAGCACTGTATCAACCTTGGCATTTTCCCCACCACATCCCGATACCTGAGGAATGATCAGCTGTTATTCCAGATGTGGGGTGCTCCACATCAAACAACTAGTCAGCTCACCTTGATTCTTCATATTCAAAATAATATCCGGTGTTTATCCGGATCATTGTCATACATCCCACGCCTTTCCATCCCTCTATCATCGCCAACGCATCTGGTCAAAGAGCTCCTCAGCAGTTGACCCGTCAGCAACGCGCCCCACTCTTCCACTTGGCAGTTCAAGCGTGCGTGCCTCCGGTAAAATGCAGTTGCTGTTGGTGCTCGCGTCCGTCGCGGCGCTGCTAGCGCCATCCGGATCCGTCTCCGGCGCAGCCATCGACCCCAAGGACAAAGGCGAGCCGCTCTTCCCTGAGGGCCATCCGAACATCACGTACCTGACGGACAAGAACTGGGACGAGCACATGGCCAAGACGGACAAACCCTGGATCGTTGACTTCTATCACCCTTTGTACGTTTTAAAGCAGCCTACAAGCTTTCGAGCCGTGTTTTTTGCGTCGAAATGCAATGAGAACTAACTGAATGACGGCGTTTTATGGGTTTGTGATACAGCTGCCCGCACTGCAAACATTTTGCGCCCGCCTACTTCGAGCTGGCGGCCTACTACAAGGAAAAAGACAACATTTATGTGGGCGCTCTGAGCTGCATGGACCACGTCAAGTGTCGACGCGTGGGGATTACGGGCTTCCCGACGCTCATGGCGCTCAACTTCGACAAGAAGAACCCCCAAAAGGAGAACAAGCGGATCATTGGAACGCACACGGTGCAGGAGGTGAAAGACTACGTCAACAACGTAATAGCGGAGGTGGCCTTTAATGAGACGGGCTCATGGCCGCCTGGATACACGCCACCGGAGGACACATCCAAGGAGGGAGAGAAGAAGACGACGGACGAGAACGAGAAGAAGAAAGCTGCTGACACGAAGGAGGAGACCACGAAGGAGGTGTCCACGAAGGAGGTGGCAAGCAAGGAGAAAGAGGCACCGAAGGTTTCGGAGATGCCCAAGGTTTCGGAGACGCCTAAGCCTGCTTTATGGGAAGAGTCGACACTCCCAATGAACCAGACCACGCGAATCCAAGATGCCGCCTCGTCCTTCGTTTTCGGACTCAAGCAGGGAGTGTTCATGGCCAGCGATGTCATGGATGACGAGGAATTTGATGCTCTGAAGGGCTGGTTGAAGATGGTGTCGGAGACTTTCCCTGGCGCGATCAACCGTAAGGTTATCAGGCCGTTGTACGAGAAAGTGAAGGAAAAGGAGCTCCTGGACTTTGACACGTGGGATGCGATTGTGAAGGAGTGGCAGGAGGGATCTGTTGCCGTCTTCAAGACAGAAGAAGAGCGTTATGACTTCACGGGGGTCTCCGTTCCAGAGTGGCAGCGGCTGAACGATTTATTCCTAGGCCAAGGCGCCACTTACCGCGCGTGTGCGCTCTATACGTGTGGGCAATGGAACATGTTCCACATGTTGACGATGAATCCGCCTGAGACGAGTGCACGTAGCGCTGAGCTCTTGGTGTCGGTGGTGGCGTCGATCCGGCGCTTCATGAAGCATTTTTTTGGTTGTGCGGGCTGTCGCGACCACTTTATGAAGGAAAACACGATTGAAACCGTGAAAAAGATCAAGGATGCAGAGGACAAACCTTTGGCACTGCGTCGTTGGCTCTGGGAGCAACACAACTCGGTCAATAAACGGCTGCATCACCCGATTTGGCCGAAACGTGAGATTTGCCCGACCTGTGGCACTGAAAATGCGTGGGAGCTCGTAGAAGTCGACAAGTGGCTGAGCAGGACGTTTGCTTACCGTGATGTGAGTGTTCCTCTGGTGAAGGTAGCGGTGACTGCCCCGATCAGCACAGCTGCAGCTCTGCGCAAGGAGCCGGATGCTCCTACAGCCACTGAGGCCAAAAACGCCGAGGTGGCGGAGACTGTTACTGTGGACCAGTCGAAGACAATAGGCCCTACAGCGGTGGAGCCCAAGGGCGGCGACGAGTACCGCCCCAAGGATGCCGAGCTGGGCATCAAGAATGCTGCAAACACGCTGGATCTTGTTGCCGATACAAAGACGGAGCCCAAGGACGGACTTCAAAGCGTCAATGTTCCTCCCGTGACACTGTTCGCCTGGTACGTTCTTCCGGTTGCAGCTGTAGGCGGCTATCTGCTCTTTGTTCGCTCCCGTTCGAAGCATAAGGCATACCGTCAAGTTCCGCGTAAATGAGTGAATTTAGACGGCGGTGAAGCGAAATACTCATTTTAGGAGCAACCTTTAGAAGTGCATTGAGGCTTGTACGGTATGTGCTTATTGTAGCACAGTCAATACGCGCCTGCAAGACGCGCTTGTATGATTATTGTTGATTTTTTTAGTTCTGTGCAAAACCCCAGAGCTTACCACAAAGCATCATTTGTTTTCTATATAGAGATATTCTATCCAAAAGTCTACCTAATGGTTTTACGCTGACGTGGCGAGGTGTTCGGTGCCCGAGATCTCGACACCGAAGCCGTGTGGGTCGAAGCTCGCCTCTGTTGTCGAGAGCAACCGAACCGTAGTCACCTTGAGCTCGCGCGCGATCTGCATTGCCATACCAAAAATACTTTGACGCGCCATGAGTTCACCACTAATCTGCAGTAGTTGCGCCGAGCCATGCACGAAGATCAATACACCGTAGCCGTAAGTCGTCACAAACTTCTGTGCCCATTGCGCCTGCAGGCTGGCCTCGAATCCGTCTTCGACCAAGAACACGGGCACATCGGACTTCCCATCCACATCGCCAAACACCAGCGCATGGTACGTCTGGTCCTCCTGGACAAGAGATTTGTATGCAACACTGGAGAACTCGCCAAGAGGAGTAGCAACCTTCGCTTCCTCTGTCTCGGTGCGCTGCACGAGCGTCTCCGTCCTTGATCTGTATCGAATGAGGTCCGAAATAGTGATCAGCGGCACGTCAAACTTCTTGGAGAACTCCTGCAGCTGTGGGCGGCGCAACATGCGACCGTTATCGTCGTTCATTTCGCAGATATAGCCGACGGGCTTGACACCAGACAGTCGTGCGAGGTCCGTGGCGGCTTCAGTGTGGCCTGCACGCACCATGACGCCGCCGTTCTGAGCTAGAAGAGGAAAGATATGTCCAGGGCGGTTGAATGCAGATGCATCCACCGCAGGGTCAGCCAATGCGCGGATTGTACGCGCCCGATCCGCCGCCGAGACACCCGTCGAATTGCCCTCCTTGAGGTCCACGGTCACTGTGAATTTACACTTGTGCACCTCCGTATTGTTCTCCACCATTAAAGGAAGATGCAGCTCGTCGATGCGCTCGGCGAGCGCGGGGACGCAGACGATGCCCGTCGAGTGACGTAGCATGAAGGCCACACGCTCCTCCGTTGCGAACTCGGCGGCGGCGATGAGATCGCCTTCGTTCTCGCGATCCTCGTTGTCCATAACGACCACGAAACCGCCCTTGCGGATGGCGTCTAACGCCCCCTCGATGGAGGTGGTGCCGGTGTTCTTGGCGGAGGTTGCGCCGTTCGAGGTTGTGCCAGTGGCCATGGTACAGGGAGTGGGGGGGGGGGGGGGGGGGCTTGAGCTGGGAGATAGTGATGTATCAATGCCAAAAACGAGAGGACTCGACAAGTGACGTTGCACACGTAATCCGGCGGGGCGCGGAAGAGATTGCGGGTCGTGATGCATATAGGAGACGCGATGCTGTATACTACTCATATAGGAATATACAGTGCAAATTTAGATAGGATGCTGAAGTAACGAGTAGTGATGAAGGAAAGGGTTATACGTTTTCAGCGGTACTTTGTGATTGGTCAAATAGTTTCTGAAGCAGACCAATGAGCGCGAAGGAGTGACGTGGCTTTGGTCCCGTTGACGCAAACAGAAAGCGTGGGAGGTTAACGTGTCCCATGTTGTTCACGAACCACGAAGCTTACGACCAAAACCAAATTGATGACCATCATGGAGTTTATCCACGTTACAAGACGGATGCAACGCACGGATGCTACGCTGCCTTCAACGTATTTATAAATGCCCACTCTGTGCGCCCTCGAACCTGGCACATATACAGGTATGTGCATGGGGCCAATCTATCAGACGTGTCCTAGCCAAAATCTCAAGTCTACCTATCCTTCTACACTTACGCCAATGTTTCTAGACGCTCGCTAGCGATGATATCAATGCCAAACCCATTCGGGTCCAGACTCGATTCTGTCGCCGTCAACAAACGCACCGAGGCAACCTTCAGCTCGCGCACAACCTGCATCGCCATACCAAAAATACTTTGGCGAGCCATCAGCTCTCCACTGATCCGAAGGAGCTGTGCCGAGCCGTGGATGTAGACCAGCACACCGCTACCGTGCTTAGCCACATGCTTCTGGGCCCACTGCGCCTGCAAGCCAGTCGTGAAGCCGTCTTCCACCAAGAATACAGGCACATTCTTCTGACCGTTCACGTCGCCAAACACAAGCGCGTGGTACGTCTGATTCTCCTGGACAAGAGACTTATACTCCAATGACAAGAACTCGCCGAAAGGAGTGGAGATCTTGATCGCCTTGGCCTCACATCGCTGAATTAGCGTCTCCGTACGGGCGCGGTAGCGAATCAAGTCCGAGATCGTGACGAGCGGCACGTTATGCATCTTAGAGAACTCCAGGAGCTGCGGACGACGCAGCATGCGGCCATCGTCGCCCATCATCTCGCACAAGTAGCCCACCGGCTTGACTCCAGCCAATCTGGCAAGGTCGATGGCAGCCTCCGTGTGTCCAGCACGTACCATCACGCCACCGTCCTGCGCCATCAATGGGAAAATATGACCAGGTCGGTTGAACGCTGCAGGGCCAATCTTCGGGTCCGCCAGTGCGCGAATCGTGCGATAACGGTCGCCAGCCGAGACTCCTGTCGAATTGCCCTCCTGCAGGTCGACAGTGATAGCAAACTTACACTTGTGCGCCTCGGTGTTATTCTCCACCATGAGCGGCAGCTGCAGCTCCTCAAGACGGGGGGGTAGCGCCGGCACGCATATGATTCCCGTGGTGTGACGCAGCATGAAGGCGACACGCTCCTCTGTGGCAAACTCGGCAGCAGCGATCAGATCGCCCTCGTTCTCGCGGTCTTCATTGTCCATGACAACCACGAAGCCTCCCTGGCGGATGGTCTCGAGCGCTTCTTTGATGGGAGTGGTACCCACGTTGGCGGTAGTGGCTTTGACGCCACTTGCCGAAGTGGTCGTTCCAGTTGCCATGGCTTGAATCTTCACGAAGTCCAGCGCTGTATGAGGCTCACCGCGAATTGCAGAATGAACGTCGAGGACCCAATGTTCTGGCGAGTGCTAGGGAAGTGCTGATAACTTCATGTACCCGGTATCATATCGGGTGCCGCGATTGGCGAAATATGACCAATCACCGCTCACCATACTATTTACGTCTGCTACACAATATAAGGTGCGATTTGTGTTTGTCCGTCAGCTCGACCAAACATTACGGGCTCATAATGGCGAGGGGATTGCGCATCGGTTCCAAGGCGGAGGTGCTCAAGAACTTGCGTTCGTTGCTGCGCGTAGCTCGCGAGCGCGGCTCACAGGAATCTATCCGGGAATGCAAGTTCTCGCAGCAGATTCTTGCGCAGGTGCGGGCTCGTGACACCTTTTAGTCACCGAGCTCTCCACCGCACATTGTCTGACACTGTTACTGTTGTTTTGTCCTTGCAGTACCGGGTGCGACAGTACGAGAAGGACCGTACGAAGATGCGCGCGTATCGCGCCGAGGCCAGCGATTACCTGATGCTGTTGCAGGGCGTTGAAGAGCAGCGCGTACGTGCTGCTCGGTGTGTTAATCCCAATATCTGAGTCAGAGTAACTGACTAGAATGTATTTTCGTGTGTCTTCCCCAGCGATTGTGGGCGCTGGACGCTGGTATGGAGAAGAGGCTCACAGGGAAGGAGATCGTTAACGCATCGGCGCGTCGTGTGGGTCTCGAGGTGCCCGAGATGTACGCCGATAAGCATGACGATGCGGAGAGTAAGAAGGAAGCAGTGGCCAAGTACGTCGCCGACAAGCGGGCAAAGGAGGCTGCGTCGGTGCAGTAAACCCGTGTCCTAGAAGGCTTTCGCGTTGCTTAGACGCAGTCTACTCTCTCCGACTAGAAAGTAAGGAGCACAGATAGACTTTGATCTGAGGCGACTTAATGGCACGGCAATGGTAATTTCAAGCAATTGTTGAGATAAGCAAAATTAAGACACACGGCAGAAAGCCAAGGACAAGCACAAGCGTAGGGATTGACACCGGCATCTATGGCGGTGCGTCTATGGACTTGTGTCACCGAGATCATCTCGGGAAGCGGCCTGCTCTGATGACAGCGTGGTGAGCACGACACGTCCCTGCCGGATATCCATGATGACTAAGCGGTAGTATTTGCCCTTCTCCGAAAGCAAGAGAACTTCCGTGGATGTGATGCCGCAGATGACTGCGGCGTATTCACTGGACGCCGGATAGTTGAGCACATATACCTCATCGCCCTCTTGAAAGATCCAGTCTCGGTACAGGAACTTATTCCGGTAGTATTTGGCCACAGGAGCGTCCTCGCCATCTGCAAAGCATGCAAAAACTACATCAGTGTACCGTAATAATAGCACGAGAAGCCATGAGCAGTCGCGTACCGCTGTCAAACTCCATGCGTCGCTTCTTCGTTGCTTCATAAACATTGGTGAGCTCGCGCACATCGTGATCGATCTCTGACTGACCCAACTTGTTCTCCAGCGGCTGAAACACGTAGCCACCAGCACGCTTCTTGATCTTCTGCGCCGTGTCTAGAACGAAACCCGAGTCCGAGCCGGTTTTATTGCGGGTACTGCGCGTCTTGCGCGTCGTAGCGCGAGCTAGCAATTGGTATACAAAACCGTCAGAAATGTTTAAAACAAAAAAGCAAATGCAATCAATTGCATGATAGAGTTCTCACCGTAACTGTGGCCTCCCTTGCGCTGGTCGTGGAGGATCTCCATCTCGTGGTGGATCTCTTCCAGCATATCCTGACGCAGCTTCTCGCAGTGCAGTTCATACTCTGAGTTTGCCTCGTCACATTCATAGTCAAAGATCACGGCCGTGCCGCGCTGGAAATATTCGCTCCGTTGTTTTGCCACACGCAGCAGTCGGTCGCGCTCTACGACGAGAACTTGCAGTCTCTCTGCCATATCCGGATGAGTCTCATCTAGGATTTTGTGTCTCGCGTTCTCGACGAATTGCATCTGGATCTGTAGTCGGTGTTTAGCCTGTTCCACGAGTTTCCTCGACGCCTCGGAAGCGCTCTCGACTTTGCGCTTGACGGTCACGTCTGCAGCAGCTGCAGCCACCTCGTCGTCAGCTTTCGCCTTTCCATTGGCGACCACGACGACGGACGCGTCACTGCCGTCTGCCGAGGGGTTCTCCTCTTCTCGCTTGTCCATACTCAGGTCCATAGACTCTGACGTTGCACTGGACGCAGTCTCCTTGGTCCCATTCGCAGCGGGGGGTTGGGACTTGACTGCAGGGCTGGAGCCCGTGGGTGTAGCCATCCCTGATTGGCGGGGTTGCTCCACCACGATTGTCGACATGGCTAATGACCTCTAACACGCAGAGATGAAGCTCAAGATGCTCCTAAGTTGCTGCAGATGTCGAGAGGTGACTGCAGTTGCGGCGGACGATTGGGATTCCACTCGACCGCTGGAGCGCGAGAAAAACTGCACCGGAACGGAGCGGCCAATGGAGATCTCTCGTCGGTCAATGGCTCCAGAGCTTCAATTGACAGTGGGGATGCACGAGCAGCCTGCGGAGAACTGCAGGCGATTGCAGGGGCACGAGGGGTAGCGGAAGCTCTTCAGGGGTCTCCGACTCGTTTCTTGCGCTTTGGCGTCTGCTTTTCGACTGAGAGTCTCGCTTTCGACTGTTTGTTTCACGTGGCTGAAATGTGATTTGCACTGAGTAAGTGGACTAAGTTGTGTAACATACCCGAGTTTAGCTTGTGCGTCCGCTCGATCGAGCGGACGATAAGCGGACGGACAGCTGTGTGTCTTACATGGATACACGTGCAGAACACTGAGAGTATTTAAAATAATATTGGAAGAGGACGGACTTCAATTTGTGTCACCTCGAGATAATTGCGCTCTTCTAACGCTTACTTTAGAAGACGTAGCTCCCTGATGCTTGCAATCTAAGCTAACCACATGCCCATTCTGCACCTAGCTGTTTGGCAAAAGCGCAGCATACACGAACGCTTTGAGTCGCGGTGAACAGAGTCAATACCACAGTGGACATGTCACCGAAACGTTTCGGGAACGCGACATGGCTGCTCCTGTCACATTCAACCATATTATACTTCAAAACATCACATTCAACACCAGCACTTCCTTCATAAATAAAGCAAAACCTACTGCTTCCCTATCTGTCCATGTGCGATCGCGCGTGCTGCTTCGCCTCCACTTGCTTTGCTTGGTGATGCTTCCCTTGGCGTCCTCTCCTTGTCTCCAACTCGTCGCCTCCTGTCCTCGGTCCTCCATTTTTCGGGCTAGATGTCACATGGAACAACGAAAAGTTTCTAGGAAGTCACGTAGGATGTGCTGAGTTTGGCACCAATCGTGACAGCAATGCGCGAGAACCGCGACGCGCCACGCTTCAGCACCTCCGGCTTGTGCTTCTCATAGGCAGCTACGGCAGTCAACAGCTTCTCGGACGCACCCAGGCCAGTCATATCGGGCAAAACCGACTTGAAGTTCTCGTCCATCTTCGTAGATACCGCTGTGGTAGTACCCACTGTAGCACCGACAGTTGTGGTGTCAACCTTCATCGCACTAGACGTAACATCCGGCGCTACCAATCCTGGGGTCACGGTCGTACCTAATACAGCAGAGACGGTGGTACCAATGCCGTTCACGGCAGGTGGAGCAGTCACGGCGACCTCAGGCTTTATAGTCGTAGCGTTATTGAGCGCTGTCGGCGTTACTGTGGGCTGCGACAGCGTCGGCTGCGATATTGACGTGGCCATGCTCATATTCTTCGACTGTTCGTATTCCTCAGCCAGTTTGCATTGCACCAACTGCTGCGAGATCTTGTTAATCATCTGGGCAAGACGCTGGGCTTGGTGCGCCAGTTTCGCCTGGTGCGACGGTGTCTTGGCGCGACTTTGCTGCATGATGAGTTCCTGCTGTTGCTCGCGTAGCTTCGCGTGCTGAGCTGTCAATTGCTGCTTGCGAGCCTCTGGGAGCTTGAAGGTTCGGTACTGTGCGGGGGTCAAAGACGCCATGCCGTTCGCAGCACTCGTTCCTCCTGGAGAAGAGGAAGTCGACACGTCGATCGGGGTCTGCAAGGAGGCTCCAAGGCTGGTAGGAGACATACCAGTTCCATTGCCTACAGCTGTAAGGCCGTTCCCCGCAGCCAGCATCGTAGAAGTCGTAGCCCCCATGGCACCCGACACTGTCGCGGATTGTTGTTGTGGGGTTGCGTTCATGCGCATTTGGTTCTGCTTCATTTGAGCCTGTTGTTGGGCCAGCAATTGTTGCCGCTGTTGCTGCTGCTGTTGCAGAAGGGCCTGTTGCTGTGCATGCTGAGCCTGAAGTTGCTGTTGCTTTTGTTTGCGCTGCTGCTCGAGCATCTCTTGCTTCTTGGCCGCTGCAGCTTCAAGTTGCAGCTTCTTTTTCTGCTCCTCAAGAAGCTTGCGCTGGGCTTCTGCTTGTTGCTGTTCTTGCAACTTCTTTTGCTGCTCTTGCAGCTGAGCAAGCCGCTGAGCGTCCTGGACCTTCTTGAGCTGTTCCTGTTGAGCTGTCGCAGTACCATTTGTTCCACTCACCGCTGCAGCAGCGCGAGTCTTGTTTTTCAAACGCTCTAGAATCGGTAACACTTGCTTGTGGATGTGGGCTTCGACACGATCCAGATCATTTTTGTTGCTGCTCGTGACCTTTGATGGGTCCTGCTGCAGGAGCGCAATGATACGCTTCAAATTCACAAGGAAGGTGTTGATGCGCTCCTGCTGCTGGTTTGCCGGCTTTTGCTTCACCATACGCTCAAACTCGCGGTATACGATCACCAGATCGTCCCAGTACTTCTGCTTCATCTCCTTCAGCCTCTCCACGTACGTCTGGTTGTTGTTTCCGGGTGTGGTAGCTGTCGTCGTCACAGTTGTCCCTGGAACCGTAGGAGTCGATGGTGCTGCGGTCGCAGCAGAGCCATTAGGCAGTTGGTGCTTCAATGCGCTGTCGGCGTGCAGCTGAGACGCGTTCTGAGCACGCTGCATCTCGCGCATCGCTGCCTGTTGATTGTGCGCTGCCGCTAGTTGCTCCGGTTTCACTCCATGCTGAGCAGATGTAAGAGCTGCAGCACCTTGCGTGGTCGGGACAGTAGGAGTCGTCGTCTGTACCACTGTCGCATTAGGAAGAGACATCGACACGGACGTGGCGCCAGCTTGCGTTGCAGCCATCATAGCCGTCGATGGAACACCATTTGTGGTGGTTGTAGCTGACGTCGTTGCTATTGAACCTTGCTGTTGCTGCTGTTGCTGCTGCTGGAGCTGGTGCTGCTTCTGCATCAGATACTGCTGCTGTTTGCGCTGCAACTGTTGCTGCTTGCTCTTGTGCAGATGCTGCAGCCGAGTGCGTGCAAGTTGGTGTTGCTGTTGCAAAGTCTGTAGCTGCTGGCGACGCAGGTCAGGAGCTACTCCTTGCTGTTGTTGCTGCTGAGACAGCTGTTGCTGCTGGTTCAGGTGCTGCTGACGAAGCTGCTGCGTCTCTTGGTTCTGCGTGTGCAGTAGCTGCCGCTGCTGGGCCTGGAACTGCACCTGGATACGTTGCAACCATTGCTGCGCTTGCTGCTGTGGAGCACTTGAAATGCTCACTGCTGGAGTGGAACCAGCCGTCGTCGGAGTAGTACTGGTAGCGTTCAATCCAGCCGTCACCGATGGGTTCAAGCCGGCCGACGCACCATTCGCGCCATTATTCGCAGCAGCCGCCAGGACCGCAGCATTCTGTTGCTGGGCTTGGGCTTGAGCCTGGGCCTGAGCTTGAGCCTGAGCTTGAGCTTGAGCCTGAGCTTGAGCTTGCGCTTGAGCTTGTGCCTGAGCTTGCTGCTGGAAATTATTCATGGCCGCACTCACCGCGGCGTTATTCTGCTGGAACTGCTGAGCGTTCATGGCAGCACTCATGTTGGCTGCGTTCATGTTCATATTAAGTCCGCCATTCATGCCATTGGCCGCGGCGTTCATGGCATTGGACGTCACTACGTTGTTAGCATTGGCCATCATATTGGTCTGCTGCTGCATTGCGCCAGCGCTGGGTTTCTTCTTAAGACTCATGATCTTGCGCTGCATTTTCATCAAATACGAATTCTGTACATACACAGCTACGTCAGCTCGTGTCCTCCCCCTTTCAAACCAATAGTGCAGTGCCGTATATTTACCCGATCGGGACTGCTGGACCACAACATTAACTCGAACTTAGCCGCTGATCCCCACACCTTCTGTTTGTCCACCTCGCCCGAGATACGAGCCAGCTCATGATACCTGAATAAGTACACATGGTTAGTATTCCTGCTGGAATTTGATCTAATATAGGGCGCTTGCGGTCCTGAGCAAGGGGGGGAAAGGGGGCGCAAGGTGAGCCGTTACTTGAGCGAGCTCTCCTGACGTCCCCAATTGAGCCACAGCCTCCGCAAGCGCTGCGAATGATAGAGGGGGAAACGTACATTTCAGTGATCATCTTCTTGCGCATGTCCTCGGGGATCTCCGATCGCCACTGGCCCTCCATGGTGCTTCACGTTCCGCTCCAACCACTTACGCGGTATTTTAGGCACTTTGCTTCGCCCGGGGAGATGTGAGCACGAGACCGCAAAAGTGGAAGTGAGCGCTCCATGATGCGGGGGAGCAGCGGCGCATTACGATTCGTCAAAATGATGCACACAGTAGTGTTTCGATTGGTGGAAAAAGAACGCGAAACGGAAATTACAGTTAAAGAGCGGCACTGTTCCGGCGCGCCACGGTAAAGTCGTTAAATGCTGTCCAAGTGTGAACCCAATGCGCCCAGTACTACAACGCTACGCTGCTGCTTCGTGCTGCACCATCCACGAGCTTACGGCTGGAGCACGAGCGTTAGCACTGCGGATGAGTAACTATCACTGAGCTATTACCACCCCCATGGTAGGATCACTTCCAATGGGTCAGTGACGTCAAAGGACTTGTTCCCATTTGAAGCTTCAAGGGAGAGACGCCAACGTCGACGAGAGCTCCGTAGTCACAACGTGGCAAAGTTGGCTAGTCCATGGCCTCGTTAAGGTGCTGGAAGCCGCGCTGGAAGCCAAAAGGGGCCAGTGTGATCACCTGGCTCGCCGTGCATTTGGTGCCACGGAATGCTCGAATGCTATTTGGTGTTGAAGCGAGATCACGCGATGGTGAGAATCAAAGTTCAGCTGCGAAGGAACGGATCTGATCACAGCCACAAGACCGACGCGACCTACTTTACTATACGCTGACCTTCTTAGTCGGATGTGGGGCTGCACAGGGCGCAGGTAAATAATAGAGTTGCTGTCGTCGCATATTAGGGCCATCAAACATGAGATCAACGCCGACCCCACAACTTCACGCAACGAGCGGAGCTCCTCTTAAGATTTGCGTCACGATGCCGTTGGGTTGCCGGAGATGCAGGCCGTTGAAGCCGCGCCTCCTGTGCAGCACTATCGCGGCAACTGAAACAACCGAAGTACATTCGTACACGCAAGATGCTATTCACACGCTTCTATATACCGTATTTTACGCCTACATTCCCTCCTATCTTCTCAATGTACCTTAGTTAGCAAGTGGCGCCTACTGCACGTCAACTGCAGACATGACCTGAACGATGTCAGCCCATGGCTGCGTAAACAACTCGACGTCAAACTTCTTCTCGTTGGCGCAGGTGCCGCTGTTGCAGCGGCCAGGCGTGGCCGTCTCGCAGCCGCGCATGTGGTAGCGGAAGTGAATGCCGTTGACGATCTGCTGCTCGATGGCCGTCACCTCCGTGAAGCATAGCTGCGACTTGAGCGACGGGTTCTGCTTCTGCAGCGCCTCAGCCAGCAGGTTCTCGGTGGCCATGTTCCTGGTTGCGGGCATCCACTGGCCCACGAGGTGGTAGGTGGCGGCCTTGCTCACGGTCAGTAGGACGAGCAACACGACCAGCAACGACAGCATCAAATTGGCTGGATGCATGACGACGGTGTGTGTATGTAACTTGGGTCTTTCGCGTCTTGTAGAGCTCTTGAGCAGGACGACGCTTGTTCTCGAATGAGACGATGTACCCCTTCGACGATGGTCCGATCTTGTCGTCATACGCATAAATGCATTATTAAGACAAACCTAATTAGATGCGATTTTCGAGGATATCACAATCTGAACTCACCAATATTGGTAATCGTATTCATCTACTATAATTCCAAATCCTGATATCATTGACTTATGAAGGTTGCTTGTCTTCGTAGCATCGACGTAAGGATAACCTGAGCACGTTCGCGACTCCACACCGCGTCAATGAGCGGTGTCGCTTGCCTCGAACTTGTGGGCAAGGCGGATCGAATTCCGATAGTGCTGAATAACATAGACTGACCGCACAACGATAAACTAACGAAAGACTCTCGCTATTCTCCCAGTTACCAGCTACCGCACTTCAACATCGCACACAGTGTCGTGCAGCTCACAGAGGGCAGTACAGTATGATAAGCTGGCTTTAGCGAACAGGTATCCAATAGCCGACATCCCATTACCGCCATCAGACTCACTTGGTATCATATTGGGAGAGTTGTTTGGGTATGATCACGCTGACCAAGTTATCATGTGATAATCAAGCTTTTGTTTGATTTCACCTAGCCGGCTCTGACTACACTTCTTCCGCTTAGCTGCGCTGTGTAACCGATGTTACCTGCACCGTGTTGGTCCAGGGCTGCGTGAAGATGACGACATCGTAGTCGGACTTGGGGCACTCACGGTCCACGCACGGACCCAGGCCGCTCGCGTCGTTTACGGTGCACCCGGCCACCTGGTACTTGTAGTTAGTGCCGGCTACGACCTGCGTCCACAAGTCTTCGATAGCGATGAAGCAGATCGCCGTGGTCACATCCGGTGCGTAGTAGCTCGCGTTGCCTGCGGTCTGGACGAGCAAGTCCATCTCGACGTCGGTCACGGTAGTCTTCGTCCAGCCGCCGATTATCGCTTGAGCGGGTACGGTAGTCAGCAAGGCAGCACTGGCGATAAGAACAGAGTTGCGAAGGAAAGCCATCGTAGTTGGTGATGTAGAGTCGCGGGTGTAGGTAGTTGTTTTGTGCCTTGCGAGGAAAGTTTGGAAATGAGCTTTAGGGTCTCTCACCTGTCGACATTCTACTACCCCACTGGGAGCTCTGTCTACTTCACCCAATGCGCACGCCACTACCGAATGTCTCGAATAGGACTTTGAAGTAAGCTACTGTTGACCAGCAAGAGGATCCACACGTGACGTGTTGCTATGAAACCCAGCCTGAATTCGGGAAATAACAGGTGGGGGCGTTGAAGTTGGTGTCTGTTCGAGCTGAACGTCATTAGGGTGATGTAAGGTCAAATACCGTAGTCGCACGAAGTGCATTTCCATGTACGGCACGCCCACTCCTTCCTAACTACTAACTGCCTGTCACAGTAAAGTAGATATTCCTAGGTGGTAGGTTGTGCAGTTCATTTCATGTGCAAGGCTTACATCACCAGCAAATGCCAAACGGAGCCGACATATTAGGAGCTCACTTACAATTTAATCGTTCGGATCACCCAAGAAGGATGAAGCCTCCTCAGCAACTCTCGAGCATGGCTGCAGTTAGGCCTTGGCGGTCTTTCCGATCAAACAATTGGCCCATTACCAGGATAACAACACGCCGCATGAGTTTACTGTAGTTGTCCCAGACAACTTGTCCGTGAATAAATGGCCGAAAATCATTTCCATGATTTGGACAGGTACAACTTTTCAATCCCTTTACCGTATTCCCCCTGTTACAGGTGTCGCTACGTTATAAGCGTCACTTCTTTTTATCCCATCATATCTTCTCCATAATTATTTTTTTGGTTTCCGCTTGTCACAAGCGTCAGATCCGCAAAACGGGTGTCTGTTCTTTTCCGAAAAGTGCAATGGCCATAAGCCAAATCGTGGTCTACGCTCGTCGCTCTCGTGTAAGTCGAATTGCATTTAAGTCGTTACCAGTATTCACGGTATTCGCCACGGACGAGAATGAGCTGGACGATACGATTGTCGAGCTTTTTTGTGAACCCCCCACAGAGTTTCAAGTCCATGCGAAAGAAGATGAACCTTGTTAGAAAGTGTCTTACTAACCCAATACAAATTATTGTGATGCGTACAAAAGGGAAAAGGACGCTACGACGACACCGAACGCGAGGAGTTGCTACGGTGCTGAGCAAGCCAGCTGAAGATCAAAGTGGATCGATAGAATGAGTCGAGAAGGCATCCCAGTTTCCTTAGAAATGCTGCGTCTAAGAGGTCTCGAGGTTCCTAGAAACGGCTGTGTCAGGCCAGCACTTTCGTGCTTCCAATACTGGCCGCGGTGTTTTATGCGGCGCGATCGTTTATCTATTAAGCACCCGCACGCAAGCTGGCCATATCACACCGCCTGATGCGGAAAGTCGCAGCACAGGCGTTCTGCGCAAGTGTCCGCCGTGTCATGGTTGAAAAGGGCATCTCACACGTATTTAACTGTGATGATAGTATGCAACTTAAAGTATATGGTGTGGTTCGTATTCTAACGATATGTTGGTATTTGCGGAGCAGCGGTATTCTCTGCGTACCTTTGTTTTTCACGTAGAACATTTGAGCGCCGCAACTCGTCTAGGTCAAATGTTATGGGAAGGAAGAAGCGCGCTATAGCGACGCTGCTAGTAGATTCGACAGGGGTGAATATCCACCTTTTCTCGTTTACAAGAGCTCACTAGCTACAATAGCTAAGCCAAGGGATGAAACCAAGAGTTTGGATGTGTGGAAGGATGTCAGCGCCCTTCAATATTGACTGCGTGGTGTACCTACGGCAATTCGAACTTGCGGTGGACTTCTGAGCTTTCTATCGTTTTCCTCAAGCACCACTTCGCCGACGAAGAGAATCGTGACGATTCGGTAGTCTTGCTATAGGACTATTTCTTCTGTCATAGGACCCAAAAGGTCGTCCAATATGCAGATTCTACTGGTGTTGTCCTGATGAAAGTGTCACCCGTTATACTTACGTATGTCGACCAACTGACGTGTACTGGACAAGCCCTCAGGGACGGGCTTCTCCGGAGGTTAGTGGTACATCTCCAAGCTGAAATCGCCAGCCATCAAGTGGAAGAGGCAGAGAAATTGAAGGTGGAAGAGCAGGCCTAAAAATCTATTGCGAGGGAGCAGGTTGCCTGGGAGCAGAACTCACCGCAGAATCCAGCGTAATTGTTGTCCGGCGCTTGGAGGGTGCACGATCCAGCAGCTGCGCATTCTGACCCTGAGCACGTGACGAAGTTATGGTACCGCAGCGACGAAAGTGGTGCTTGAATTGTTCTGCAGGCCCCCAAGCGCGCACAGATGGCTGAATAAATTGTCGACACTTGAGAAGGCTTGACGCCTTCGGTTATCATTAGCGGATTTGGCATGGATGGCCTAATCACGGATATTCGCCAGCCCGTGGAGAGTCATCACACTGAACCAGGGAACCTCAGCGTGATCATTCATGCTCTGTCACGCTAGGTAATCACAGGACGCAAGCGTATACGATCACAGGTCGACTCCAGCGATGACGCTTGCAGCGTGCACAGTGATGAAGGCCTTAGTCGCATCGACAACGAAGGAGAATTGCTCAGCGGTGGGTGTCGGAATGTAAGACTTCAATGCACTGCTACTTCTATCATTTCTCAATAGCACGCAAAACCCATGATCCGTGCATGTTAGTCCAAATGAGTGCTACAGACCTGAGGTTGTGCACACCGCTAGCTATCATACCAGTGTAGATAGATTCTAAATCGTAGCGCCGTCGCCACAGTCGGCCCGAACACGACGTTTTGCTCTATATATATAATTTCCATACAAACAAAAATGCCATCCGGGCAGGCTAGTCCACATGCGCGCTACATACGTGAGCTTATACACACTGCTAGCTATCCTACCAGTGAAGCTGAAACCCAAAGCGCAGCGCCATCGCCGCAGCCGTTCGAGAAAACGCCGCGTGCACACGATCATTTACTCTCCCTATTTTACGGTGACTGTGTCTTTGCATTACCGTACACACTTTGCGAAGTAGGTTTACATCGCTCCGTTAACAGATACATGTACACATAACCCGGACGTGTACATTGACGACTTTTCTAACAGGGTATACATGTTAACCAGTATGGGGGTGACCCGGGGTTAAGCTAGCAACCCCGTGCTTAACTATACTATTGAAAAGCATATTCTGAATAATAGATTTGTATTGTGCTAAAAGGCGCTGAGGGTGCTGTTGGTGACTGTCATGAAATTTTAGATGCCATGGAGTTAGGAGATATTAACGCGTTGCCGAGTTGAGGTCTCTGGTGGAGACGTCGGTACTGATGGAGATGCCCGACGTGCTGCTGTTGCTGGAGAGCGTAGTCGTGATCGCTTCATCATCACACATAGTTGTCTGGTGAAATGTGAGAATTGAAGGCTGATTGCTGGCAAGCTTTTGAAGTTTACGTGGTCTTCTAAGGATTTTTGTTTGTTTTCAGCTTCAACGCAAGCTTCCTCGTTACAACACCAATTTTAACAGCTTCACGGTTTTCACCTTCATTTTCAGCCTCTTTTGGTGGCACCAGATAATACGACCGGCGCTCGTGAGGGATGGAGAAATACTTCAGTGAAAATGGATTATGCTTTTCCAGTGTATGGTGAGCAAGGGCTATCTATCTAAGCGAACGTCGTCTGTTGGTATTTTGTCGAGATTGCATTCATCACCAACGAGCTTTCCTAAGATGAGGAGCCATCAACGCCTGAAAAATAAATAATTAAGAATTTGTTCTGTGAATGGCGATGAGCGGGTCACCGCCCGCCGGCTCATATAAATATTAATAGGTAGCGTGCTTGTTTTGTTATATATGGGTTGAAGTAGGGGGCTCTCACACCTCGAAAGATACCGAATGGGAATAAGCGAATCAATAGACAGCGCTCAACCACTGCTGCACACCTGTTTCGACATACAAGAATCTGGAGACTATCGATTCGTACGCGACCACGGGACGCTTGAATACTTCTTCGCCACATTGCATCAATAGAACAGAAAACGAGTTGCGAACAAATCCACATGTGGTACAAGCAGCGTGACGTGCGCAAGGAGAAGCTAAGAACGGTCCCAACCAAAATAATCGCTCTGCCGGTGCTGCCACATTCATTCCAACAGACGCTGAGCAGGACACGCAGTAATTCAGTATGTTTGCAATTTTGGCTCGCTATTGTTGCTCTAAAAGTTAACTAACTTGCGCTTGTTGTTTTGCTGGCTGCATGAATGATTTCAGAATTGAAGGAGTTCCCATTTCCAGCGTCGTGCTCCAGTTCCAATCATTGGATGTTGCAAAAGAATACCAAGTTCTTCATTTTGGAGTGCACTACGTGGCATCGGCTGGTTTGTAGGCGACATCGCCCCTACTGGCGCTGTCGTAGGCGGCAAGGCCAATATGCACCGACCGGCTCAATGCACATCGCTGCCTATTTTGTTGGTAAGATACGAGCGAAATGGCGGAGCTCGGTGTGTAATGCTGGCCAAACAGTCATGCTGTACGAGTATCTACTTAAAGGGCCCCCAATTGGAGAGGCAAAAACAATCGTTTGGGTCCGCGGTTGCAATACGGAGAACAGTGTCCGACAACAAAGCTGCTGGGCAAATACCCTCCGATGCTCGTCTACAACTGCAATAAGTCAATCGCGAGAGACTACACTCATGAGAATTCGTGATCGTCATGTTTTTGGCGTTGGCATATGGAAGAACATCGGGATGCTGCAACTCGAAACCAGTATGCTGATCTACGCAACACAAAAGGGTGGTTCAATTCCTTGAGCACTACTTTGCTGAGCCTATAGACTCGAGCAAGCCCGCATTGCGAACGATTATATCGGTTGTTTTGGTTGGGCTACTGAAGTCGCGCATATGCAGATAGAATTAATGTGGTTATCAAAAAGAATACCGACGAGCTGCATGTCGATGTGCAGGCCATCGATATAGCATAGATGAAAGCTTTGAAGGACCGACTGCGACATAGATTGGTAGGTTCAACCGTGATCAGCTTCGTGCACGAATTCCCGACCAGCCGTTTAAAATGCTGGCATCGGATCGTATCATGATGGCGTGATGGATAAAAATGCTGGCAGGCGATGTGGCGCGCGTGGCAGTGCCGGTTTGAATTTGTTGTGCAAAAGTGGGTTGTGTGGGTTTGGGTATGGATGGTATAGGCATGCATGAACTCCTGTACCAGATACTTTCTGTAGCTCCGCTGGTTAAGTCTCTACGCGATTTACGCGATTTAGCAAGTAGAGGGTTATAGTCCCTCTCTGACCACAACTTTCGCATCTTCCATTGTCCATATGGGCTGCCTGGTGGGATTAGAGCTATGATAGCGGAGGCAATAAAAGGAATAGGTTAGGAGGGTAAAGAACAATAACGGCGTCGATCACACTCAATTTGGGTTTTGCAACCTCGCCAAGAAGCCTTTTTCATCGACTTCTCCCCGCACGCTCTTCCTCTCCTACCTTAAAAAAACTGTGTTGGACATACAGGCGTCTAAAATTCGCAACGGATTTCGCGAAGCAGGCTTGGTTGACCGCGACGTGGCTGCTGCAGGAGAGTGGCAAGTACCCAAGAAGACGGTGGTGATGAAGATATCGTGGGCTGCTAGAGGAGAGCGGCCTCCTCGACCTAGATGTCGGCGTGATCGACACTGACAGCGGCTTTGACTCGTAGCGCTGTGAAATTTAACGCGATGAGCACGACTGTGTAGTAAATTACGTGAGGGCTACAACTAGTTGAGCATGACCCGGCTGCCGGTAGAGGTATTTCTCGGAGGGTGCGAGCCAATTATAATTAAAAAAAGGTTCGGTATGCAAATATTCATCCCCAAAACATGGATATTAGTGTGCGTGTCTATATCGTCAGGCTTCAGTAGGAGGCTCAATCGTCCTGACCACAGCCCAAAATCCTGCGCAGTATATCGCCGAGCTAAGACAAAGTTCATGAGAGCCCCCGTCAAGTTTTCCGCTTAGATCCTACCGTCATAGTTGACCCCGCCTTAGAGCATGTACACGTGCAGGCCAGGCAACCCATACTAGCTGACGTGCGACACCAGTGCCGTTTTTGTGAAGACGCGAGAGACCAAGCACGCGAGAAAGGCGGCAAATTGACGAGCTAGTTGTTGCTTGCGATTTATGTAAACTATCTACTGAAAAGCAGCTAAGCGGCACAAATTGCAGCTACCAAAACAACGTCGAGGTGCTGAGCGGTGCGTTTCTGCCGAGACCGGGGGCGCGACAGACGTTGGTGATGCGGAAATGCGTCGTCTTCAACGCGAGGGTTGTCTGAGACAAAAGAAGCCACATATGGACGCAGCCTGATTCATAAATTGAGGGGGGGAACCTTTCTTCTTGTCAGCTTCTTCATTAGGCGTTTGTCTCTCCGCCGTTTAGCAGTTGCGAGATAGCACGCATATTTCCACGTGGTGGGCGAGGGAGAGGTGCAAGTGGACGAGAAACAACAGGGAATCCCTGTCGGCTCCCTCCCAACGCCCACCGCAGCAGGAGTACTGTCAGTTGCGACGTTGGCGGTGAGAGACCTGCAAATAACATAAATGTATCCGTATGCACCATGCTGTGGTGAGTGAAGGGGGACAGATATGCGATGTTTACATGGTGTATATGCAACATGTTTGATGTTGCATATGTTTGGTGTTTGGTGTATATGCAACATGTTTGGTGTATATGCAACATGTTTGATGTTGCATATACACCATGTAAACATCGCATATCTGTCCCCCTTCAATCACCACAGAAGATTCGTTGCCTTCCCCCCCCCCCCCCCCTCTCTTCACCCACCGCAGCAGGAATCGTTGCCATTCCGGTGCTGAAGTCAGTGTCGACACGTCTTGCCTGTCACCCCAGGTACACACGGTGCCTCCATGGTCAAGCGCTGTCTCACTGCTAAGGACTTGCTTACCGAACGCGCAATGTTTGCTCCGGGTCTCGCGCCGCGCCGCCATCTCACGCTCTTTCTCCTTGTTTTCGTTCTGTAGCTGACTTGAGATGGTACCCTCGCAGCCACCAAATCCCGCGTTCTGGTCGAAAATCAGTTGATCTATGTCTTGGCCTTGCAAATTTTTTTGTCTTTCGTGAACGTTTTTCGCCTACCCGCGTGTATTTCACGGTATTTAACAAGTTGTATTATACCGTAATCCTCCTGTCAAAAGCGTCGCGTCGTCAAAAGCGTCACCGCATCTCTGCCAATGAGCGCCCAAACAAAATCAGCTGTTACGAAAAGTTGTCAGAAAGGTCACTTAAAGTACCAGATTTGACAGGTAAAACAAGTGGTCACGGAAGTACACCAGGGCTGTCATGCCTCCAGTCGAGTTCATTGTTGGAGCTGAAGCATGTCACGATATCAGACAGACCCAAGCGGTTTTCTAGTCAATGCAGGTATCCTTTCCTTCTAATATAAAATGCAGCACAAAAAGTCAATGAATATCAACGCTGCGCCGCACAAACGTACAGAGCGCCTAGCCAATAGGTCGGTGAAGTTCTATGCAAAGCTCAGGTTCGTGCATAGGCTCACCTGCGTGATATCGGTGCGCATTCACCACGCCATCACTTCTGCAGTCAAGTCAATAGAGTGGAGCACCATAAAGTCAGTCAATATCAGCTCTGCGCTGCGCAAACTTACAGAGTGCCGAGCCAGTAGATTGGTGAAGCTATATGCAAAAGCTCAGCTTCGCACGTGGACTCACCTGCGAGATATCGGCGCGCGGTCACCGCGCCTGTTCGGCTCTGTGTGTGTGTTGTCACAGAGTGTGTGCTTTGGGGAGAACCGTACTGTAACCATTAAGTGCGTGCATATCGTGGTTTTGGTCAAGTGCCCAAGATACCTACCTAACCGCTGCTCATATCGGGTGACGCTTTTGATAGGGAGATTACGGTATTGTGCTTTCCGACCAAATTTGGCCGTCCGAGGCGATTTGGCGAGCCGTCCAGCAATCGACGGATTGAAGTGATTGGTCAGAATTCCAACTGCACCGTCTGTGTTGGATGCTCGTCCTTTTACTACTTCCACAGTGTTGCCACAGCTTGTGAATAATCTCCTGGATTGCCGACGAGAGAAATTGAAAAATGCAGACGAAATGACACAAACCAAGAGCAGCAATCAAAAGTCAAGAGTGGTTAGGTTAATACAGCACGGGTGGTTGGTGTTGACTGGGCAGCGCACGTCCTCTCTCACTCTCGTATTTTCGTCCAGCCCGATTCCGTCACCGCCGTCATTCCGCGTTTCCGTCGCACCTCCTCGCCGCTACCGGAAGACCACCCCGCCACCACCTCTACCATCCAGAATTCCCGAAGGAGAGTGATTGTATTTTTTGCGAAGCGCTGCCATTTTTGATATCTAATTCTTTCTGAGTGGCACAGGTTCCCATCAAACGCAAGAAGGCCAGATCGCGTCTAGAAGAAATCTGACAGTCGTACGTAGTTGTATTTCCTCTATTTCTGCGAATTCAACTAACCCAGCGATTCTACTGCCCGTGCTTGTGTCCGATAGATTAAAGAGCGATATTCTGCTTAACATGTCTCAATGATAGCACATCCAACTACGTCTTTTAATCCAGCAGTGAAGAATTGGGATGGTCCGAATACGGAGGTTGCTTATATGAATGGGAATGGAGTTGCCTATACGATGCGAATCGAATTGCCTATACGAATGTCTGTAGCCAAACGGCGTCGTCGCGAGTATTAAAAGCGCTATAGTCGTCAGGCATTGCCAAAGAACATGGTCAAAAGGGTAGTCAGACAATAACCGAATACGCAGAAGCCATATTTTGGCGAAGCGATGGATTAATATGGAGTCGAAGCCAATACTGGCGTGAACAGTTTGACCGATCCGAGAAATATTTGGGAAACCATAAGAGGGCGCAATAAGAAAGGGAAAATTGTGTCTAATTCCCTTACTGTGATTTAAGTGTCTACTCCGCTATAGTGTTGTTGCGACACGCAGGCGCTTGGTGCGCTTCTCGGTGTGGAGTTCGCGCAGATCCTTCACCCGGACGTTGGCGATTGGCTACCAGGTTGATTCCCAATCGACCAAAATGTTTTGCTCACCGTCGATAATGCGCTCTTCCATTAAATGACAGTACTCGTACTCGTACCCACATGCAGCGGCTTGGTACACATGGGGCTTCTTACACGAATCCTTTCGTGGGACGATTCGGTGCAGCTCCAAGACCAAGACCTTTCGGTCAATTCGCCGTACCAGAAACCGGTCCAATACGCGCGCAGTAATTGATTCCATGTTCCTAAAGTGAGTGGGGCTCGCGTCAATATTTTCTTCCAAGAACCCCATAACGTACTTGCGGAGGAGCCGCGCTGACTCCTTCGAAATGTACCCACCGCCAACTCAGTTACCGAGATAGTCACGGCAAAAAGAACAAAATCCTTCGTGCTCTGTCTGTGGTGGGGTCGGGGGTGGGAGCACCATGATGGCGAAGACACAATGATGAAACCGAGCGCCCCTACCACTCGCAAGTAGGAAAGCCATAACCATTCATCGGATAATTCGAACCGAGCCGTTAAGTATCAGTTAAGTTGTGAGGGGACGTGGCAGCAACTATCACTCTCGTCGCAGTTACTATCACACTGACTGCTCATTGGGTATTATCGTTTCTTTTAACCAATGGGATGATATCTGCTGACATAGCTTAATATCTACAGACAAACGGTTGATATCAAATGCACTGGGCCAAGCAAGCTCAACACACACAAATCTACAGCAGTTCCAGAGCTCGGTCGACGGTCTGAAAGAATGAGTGATCGAGCGAGACCTCAAGCGACTCCGATGTCGAGTTCATCGACATGCAAGCCAAGGTGTCAAGACTCATCAGACATGATCCATGCGGGGCATGCTTGATCGACAAGGCTGACGCCTCCGAGGCGTTAGAATACGATGCCGATGACGCGCGCTGAAAAGAAACTGTGTATGCTTACAGCGCTATCCATTCTCAACTCGGTTGACGAAGACCGCCCCAAGCGAGTCCGTTCAACAGGAGAGCGGATTCACTTCCGCTACAACGCCCCCTTTGTTGGTCGCGTTTACAAGGCTTCGTTTCTGTCATGCTTCGATATTTTGCATCCACAGTGGCACGATACAGACGCAAGATTCGCAATGGGTGTCTCTTGGGTCTTGTGGAATAGAGACTTGAGCCTTAACAGAATCAAATGCAGACGTGTATACGGACCCTCACGAATAGCTATGCATCTATTCCTGCGCTAAGGCATATTCAACCTTCGGGCGTTTAACTTTCCCCGCCTTCATCCCCTTGTTGATGAACTTGCGATTGGTGATCATGACCTCAACGGCATGTCCAACTTGAGCCGGCTCGCGATCAGATGCGCGCAGTACCCGAACTTGTGCCAACTCCGACAGTTGCATGTTCCATCATCAACGTCAACAGTCCAGCCGACGCTAGGCTGTCCGTCGATCTCGGTGTTTTGTGCGGCCTTAAGTGCTTCATCCTTGAGTACTTGGCTTGCGACCTTCTTGGGTTTGTTCTGTCGTCGATATCGCTTTGAAATACACGGAAGAGACGGCGCTCCACACACCTGCTCATGAACTCGATTGAGCTTCGGTACGCCTACATGACGGCGAGACGACCAGCTGCCATTTAAAGTCGATAAACGCGCCTTATCTTCCGAAGCGTGTGGGGTAGTCGCGAATGGCTTGGCCCGAGCTGAACGATGGTGGCATAGATCCAGAAACGACTGTGCGAGAGCGTTGATTGAGACGAGCGGAACGCAATGAGTTAGTCACGCTTGATCTCCTTGTTAAACCGCTCCTAAGGATTGTTGGTTATTGCAAACCCTGGCGGAGTACACAGACTCTGTCAGTGCGTAAAACGCCCAGTCAACCACTGCTGCGAGAAATAGCGTTCAAAGACTCGACAACCCGGGTTGCGTCGAAACGCTTGGAGAGCTCCGTCGATACGCATGTCGAGGTCTATTGGTGACCGCGCGTGGTGCACGCGGTAGATGTGATGAAGATGAGCGATCGATCTGCCGGTGAGGCGCTACCGATGTACTTCTTGACATTCTGCTTCACATGGAAGATGCACATCAGGAAGTTCGGCTGGGACGCTCCACGAAGTTCTTGTGTGATCACGAGCTCGATTGCGTTCCTCTGCGCGACATAGCGTCAGTCATGACGTAGCGAATCCTCGCCGCGGTCCCAGCCACGACTTGATACTGCTTCAACGTAGCGCGAACAACCACCTCGACCTGAGAGTGGCGAAGGTCCGACGTGATGAAAAAGCTACGGGGTGGTACTGGCGTATATCCGAGACGCCGAGAACAATCGCAGGGAATCGCGCGGTGTTGAGCTTGAAGGTCGCGTCGATATGAAGCACGTGCTGGTTGGCGTGCGCCAAATTTCGCAGAAGGTTTTGGACGTGAAGTCGAAGACAACTGGGTGCTCCATGGATCCGCGCGTGAGTGCTGCATTGCCAACGCCGTCGGTGTCGTAGCCAAGTGCAAGTGCCGTAAAGTCGTGGGGATCCTTGTGATACAGCCGACTTGCAAGCAGCACCTCTATCTCCTCCACGGTGTTGTTGTCGTGCATGCCGGTCGTCTTGTGTGATACGAATACCGTTGCTCACACGCAAGGTACCCGTGCGCGTTGTCGAAGAGGATGCCGTGGTCGATCATGGCGTTGAGAATGCGCGACGGCGTCAGCTTGAGGTTGGTCTTGCCGCGAATAAGCCGCTTCATCATCAGGTTGAGGCGGATGCCTGGTGGTATGTCGTTGTTGTGAGCTCCATGCTCTTCAACGGAACCGCGCTTCAAAACGTCGCACATCTTTGACCTCGCGCGCCATGCGCACTCACCATGGCTGGAGGCGCAAGCAGCTGATTGGCACTTGTAAATGACGTAGTGCGTCGTGTGCTCACCGAGTCCGAACGTACACACAGAGCACGAGTCGTGATTTCTGCTCTTCCATCTCTTCTGTCAATTCAGGAACACCTCCAGCTCGATCTCGTTGCAAATGTCGACCACACGCCTCCATGTGTATTCGAACGACATCTTTGAGGATCGCAACCCCAATGCAAGCTCGGTCCACGCAGGGCAGGTTGGATGGTGGGAGCGCCGTCGCTACTATTAGCCAATCAGAAACGTCTATCGGTGGTTATTTGATTGTTCCATTGATTTTTGGGTGATTCTTCTGGAGATCCGTAGACTTCTCCACATTTCCCAAGAGCTTTCTGGAGGTTTGGGAGACTTCTGGATTTATAAATGATTTTCCTGGATTTGTGTAGCTGTCTCATTGTCGACCCATTTACAACAAGTCGCCAAGGATATTGCCAGACGAATCACACTGCCCAACCGTCGATTTGATGATCGGCTGGACAACCAACTGGAAAAGGTGGGCTTGCGAAGGTGACGTTGCCACAACTACCGCTACCTGCCCTTCCTGTGTTGCTTGACGAGCCATTATCTGCGTGATTTCCGCAGGCCGGACTTGATCGAGATATGGCAAGTCATTCGGCGCTGGACGCGGGGGGTGTTGACGCACGAAAGCTCTCTCGTGTGGGCGAAGAATTCCCGAGCCGAGTCGATGGAGTGCGATTTCGATCAGGTATGGCGAGACGCGCACTCTGCTGCCTTCGGTGCGGCACTCCGGCGTCATGGCTGCTGTGCCGCAGACTAAAACCTTTCAATGTACTACTCTAATAGATTTTAGATGGGTCTGGCGATAGGCGGCGATTGGGCTCGGGCGATTCAATCAATCTTCCCGACCAGTTTTGAGTAGAACTCACAATACAACATGTTAACAAAATATTTTGGGTGTGTACCACTAATAGGGGAGTCGTACCATGCAAAAAAACTAGCATATTTCTTGTCCATTATCTTACTGATATCCTGGACGATTTTTGCTTATATCGATTTCTAATACCGTATCAGCCACCACGAGAGGTGGCTGGTATTAGCAAGACGCAGCTCATTCCACGTAAGAGAAACAATACGATACATGTAACTTTGTAAGAAAACAGTAGAATTATCTGACGAATACCTGCCTTTTTGTGCGTTTCATTTTTTGCATTTTTTCTGCTTATATTTCGAATGTAGTAATTAATATACAGCGATTGAGAGTGAGGAGGGGGTAAAAATGACCAAACGGTCTTGTTTCCCTTTTAAAACGTAAGTTATGAATAACAACGCAATACTATTGTTTTAGTTATTAGTTTTCGGGATGCCTGATTGAATGTAATGCATTACTTCAGCACACGTATTTACGGGATGTCTGATTGAAAGTAATGCATTACTTCAGTACACGTATTTACTAACTTGTTTTTTGAACACAATAATCTTGAACACAACAAAATTGACCAGTGTGCTACACCAAGTAACACGAAAGGCTGGCTCGATCCGAAGGTCAGCTTACACGCAGCTGCTGCTGTCAGCGACGAATGTGCCATCCGAGTACTCGCAGCCGCAGTCGCCCGTGGTGGGATCCTTGATGCAACCAGTTCCGACGCCGCTATCAATGCCGTTTCCACTGTTTAAAAACACAAGAATATTAGTTTCGTGCACTTCATACGTTTGCATAGGAGACACTCACCTCCAGAAGAACGTCCAGCAGTCGTCATTGTCTTCCATTTGGTTCGAGGTAGGTGGGTCGCAAGTGTACGCAGAGCAGGTACCGTAAGGGTAGCCGTTGTTGCCATCGTACTGGTGATCGGTCACAAAGACGGCGAAGGTCTGCGTCTCGGAGGTGCGAGTGTTGTGCGAGCACTCAGCAGCCTGGATGGCCTTGGAGATTTTGGTTACGCTGCAGTTGTAGGCGCTCGGACACTTGCCCTTGGTGTTTGAGCTGGCCGGGTCGAGGGTCGCGGCGACGAGGGCCGGGGCGGCCAGGAAAGCGAAAGCAACAGTAAAGCGCATTTGTTTTGCTTGAGGGTTGGACGGCTTTTGGTGTAGGAGGGGAATGTAAAACTGAGCTATGCTTGCTCCAGCTAGCACACTGTAGCTCGGTTCCCAGTGCATCCTGTCGACACGCACGCGAGTGGTTACCAGTTCTCTGGACGTGCACCACATGTATGTCAGCCGTTCTTTACATTTTGAAAGAGAGTCATATGAACTGTCCAGCTGGCTGCTTGAGCTCGTTGTTCGTGGTCAAAAATCTGCGCATCCATACAACTTGCAGTGTTGCTGGGCTGCTGAGGATGCTAAATGCTCGACACATGGTAACACCAAATGCAGTATTGTACGGCCTCGGTCGAGGTGAACGAGTGCATACCAAGTGATTAGTCTCTCTCTGAAAAAAATGAGTGTTTGCCACTGCTTGCATGTACTAGCGATCAATAGCTCGCGCTACAGCAACTTAGTGGGCTCTGCCTACTTTTCAGACTGCATGCACGATTTTGTCAAGGTATAATTGTGCTCGTGGTGTTGTTGGGGACACACCTACCTAAAGCCTATAGGCAAACACACAGCAGCGAACATTATAGTTAAAGCATCGAAAAGCATGAAAGCAGCAGTAGACCGCTCAATTAGTTGGTCGTACCGCGTAGAGCTCTTTTTTCTATTTGTTCACATCTAGTACCTTGGTCACACAGTAGTAATATATGTAGTTTGTTTCGAAAACTTCCATATATTATATCGTTATATTTTGGAAAGTGAAAATTTAAACTTCACGACCACAGGCACGCCAAGGTCGGGACGCCATGACAAAGCGCAAGCAGCCCGACGACGAGGCAGTCGCGCCCTCCACCGCCAAGCCAGCGGAACAGCGCAAACAGGCGAAGAAGATCCCGAAGCAGCAGCGCGTGGGCAACTTCAGGAGGTACGTCATATTGCCATGTCTGTTCCCAGGTCATCTGCTGACTCTCGTTGACACCAGCTACTACATGTATCGGTTGGGCCAGAAGCGCCAGGGCGAGCTGGAGGACGACCCACGTCTCGCGGCGCTGGACAAGAGCTGGTTTGAGGAAAAGCGTGGGCTGGACATCGGCTGCAACTCCGGAGAGTTGACCATCAGTATCGCCAAGCGATTGGCGCCGAGCTATCTGCTGGGGGTGGACGTGGACCCACAACTCGTTTCCAGAGCTAGAGGGCTCCTGAAGGATGTTCTACGGCAGGGGCAGATCGAGAATGCCTTTGGCGAGATCCCAGCAGTTAAAGCAACGGTGAAGAGGAAGGGTGGAGCTGCCGAGTCTCCTGCTGATGTCAGTGGTGAAGCTATGGACACGGTGGAGAGCTGTAAGAAGGCAGAGATTGGAGACGCATTTGCCAATGATATGCCACTGTCTTTCAAGCTGTGGAAGCCGTCAATACAGACGCAAGCGGCTGTCCCTCGTGCTATTGGCAAGGCTGCCGTCGGGTAAGTTGATGGCGTTGTGTAAGGTTTGATGTGGGGTTTGCTAATATGACTTTTCATTTTGATTTTTCAGGTCAAAATTCCCTCTGAACGTAGTTTTCAAACGCGAAGATATTGTGTCGGATGTCCATGCCGGCAAAAATTACGACTTCATCACATGGTACGGCTCTCTCCTTCTCCACCATCGCTATCTTGAGGTGTTTGTTTTAATGCCAACTGCCTTTTGTTGCTCTTGCAGCTTCAGTGTTACAAAATGGATTCACCTTTTCCATGGCGATGAAGGCATCAAGAAGGTGTTTGCTAAAATTTACGAGCTACTTGGACCATGCGGCCGCCTCATCCTCGAGCCGCAGCCGTGGAAATCATATCACAAGCGGAAGTTCACGTCAGAAGTCACCGCCGCAAACTATCCCAAGATCCAGCTACGACCGAAGGATTTTCCGAAGTATCTCGTGGAGACCGTCGGTTTCCGTAGCTGTGAGTTCCTAGAGATTTGTCAAACATCCTTCAAAGGTTTTCGGAGACCGGTCTACGTTGCTCAGAAATGAGCGACAATAACGAAGGGCTGCCCGCCAATGTCCTATCATAGTATACCTGATATCTAGGTCGTTTGATCACTTACCACTCAGTTGTCTTCGTGCATGCGTCTATTAAGACTCGCCCAAGGCTGTGAGCCCCAAGGGACTTATAACTGGTCTAGCTGTGAGCTGTGACCAGCAGAGAAGGCAAATTACCTGCCATACCGCAGGCAAGAAGCCGCAGTAGTCTTCCGTTCCAGCGATTTGAAAGCTGCAATTTAAGTTCCTCGCGACGCTTGTCCGACTTCACTGCTTGTCTCAAAAACCGCCTCTCCGTTCTTGAGCTGTAAGAAAAACCCCGTAAAATGAATCAGTATCAGCACGTATGCTCTAATTGTCTAAAGCCAGCAATTCCCTACCCTTCCGGATGATCGCAGCAGCTTGACCTCTAGATGCGCCACCGCCACCAACTCCTCCTTGTCCCAGTACTGGTATCGCGCCCTTGTGTTTCTTCCACATCTTGACGCGCTTAAACATCGGCGCGTGCCTTAACGTGCAGCGCGACATCAAGAGCAACAACAGCAGCGACACCACTCGGTAGGTTAAGGTAACTAACCACTAAAGTGGGGCATCTGATCCGACAGCAATATACGCAGTGTACAGGTAGTTTCAGGTTGTAAAGGATATATATCCGGGAAGACCATGAAGAGGATCTGGCTGCCACGCAGATAAACCTGCTCGACGTGACTGGTGTTGCCATTTATGTCGGTGCGCACGGCATCCTTCATGACGCAGTTCATGTTGTCCTCCGTCTCGTCCAACAGCCCGCGGTACGTCTCCCCTGTCTTCATCTCGATAGACACGATCGTGCCCTCGCCGTCGTGCAGCAGGATCGTCGGGATACCCACGCCGCGCTTACCCGTCACCGCCATAGCTCAAGCTCCTTTCGAATACTGTATGGTAACATTTCGGATAGCTGTTGACGCTTTTAAGTACGAATACTACAGTAGTTTTCTATCCAATCGTTGCCTTCTTTTAAAAATACAATTTGATTAATATACTACCAGTATTGTACATTTAGAACAATGAGGTTGGAGAGAGCAAAATTGCCGCTAACTTATCGCACGTTTATTAAGGGCTTTATGAGCTCCAGCCTGAAATGCCTAGCGCTACCAAATATGACACAGCCACAAGCCAGTGCACACCAACAGCAGCAAGCCACTTGGACGGCATAGACCACCAAAGGCAGGAGCGACCCCTCGGCTGGATGACGCCGCTTAACGGTACGACTTCTGGAAGCGAGCGCGGGCGCTGGAACCACCGAACTTCTTGGCCTCGCAACGACGCGGGTCGGCGACAAGGAGGGTACGGTCGTAGGCAAGCAGGATGTCCTTGATCTCCTTCTTGGAGGCCTCGTCCACGTCTGTATAGCAGCAGAAGAAAACACAAAGTCAGCACTGCTGTTCTTCACAACATCCGAAAACCTCCATCGACGGAACAACTTACACTTCTGGTAGTAGGCAACGATCGCCTTGGCGATGGCCTGACGGATCGCGTAGATCTGAGCGGTGTGACCACCACCCTTCACGCGGATGCGAATGTCCACCTGGGGTTCATCGGCGTCAAAGTAACAACACGTCAGCGCACCATATCGATCGTCAGGTAGGGAGGGGGATTGCAAGCCAGTTGCGACAGCATGGTATTTACACGACGGTAAACAGAGCATGCACACAGATTATTTGGGTGGTGCGAGCGCTTTACACAGCAGAGCGTGGGGGTTGTGGTGGGTGGACACTATAAGCCAGAGCAGCACAAGCTGTCGACGATCCGAATGGTGGTACACTAGCTGTCACCGGAGTGAGGAAGCATAGCGAAGTTAACACCCCTGTGCGTGTTCTAGGATTGACTAGAGAGACGACCCGAAGCCGAGGCGAAGCGGGTCGTCGTCATGTCCATCCATCCATGTCGATACCAAAGCTGTCGCGCATAGCAGCTACTGCGAGAAAAAATCATCGTACGTTGGCGAAACGCTGCTGGCCCAGCAGGAGCACGGGCTCGTAGGTCTTGACGCGCAGAATCTCGGGCTCCACGAGCTCGATGGGCGTGCCGTTAACCTTGATGAGGCCGTGGCCGCGCTTGCAGTAAGCGACAGCCGTAGCGTTCTTCTTGCGGCCGAAGACCTGCACCGATTCAATCTTGCCCTCCATTTCTGATGCCTGTGCGAAAATTAGCAATGCTAGCGGCCGATAAGCCCCCCACAGCCATGCACTACGCCGACCAACCAATCCGAGCCTCCACTTTCCGCCAATCCAAAGAAGGTACTTTTGTTATTGGACGAAAGTCTAATTAGATGAATGATGTATGCGGTTTGGCAGGTACGTCGACGCTAACCAGTGAACCACTGGCACAAGGCATCTACTGGAGCATTGCACCCGAGTACGTCAACCATGCGCCCGCTTACCGACGATGAGATGACCACGGTGTTCGAGAAGATTAGCAAGTACATCGGCCGCAACGTGCAGCACCTGGTTACGCGGCCCGATGAGAAGTACTGCTTCCGCCTGCACGGCAACATCGTGTACTACTGCAGCGATAAACTCATGCGCCAGTCCACCAACATTGGCACAGACGAACTGCTAAGCATCGGCACGGCCGTGGGCAAGCTTACCAAGACTAAGAAGTTCCACCTGCGCATCACCTTCCTGGACTATCTGGCCCAATACGCCAAGTATAAAGTCTGGATCAAGCCTAACTCGGAGATGTCCTTCCTGTACGGCAACAACGTCGTCAAGTCCGGTCTTGGCCGTATCACGGAGGGTACACCGCAGTACGCCGGCGTGGTCGTATACAGCATGAACGACATCCCGCTGGGCTTCGGTATCGCCGCGCAGGCAACAGAGATGTGCAAAGACCTGGAACCCACGGCCTACGTGGTGCTGCATCAAGCAGACATTGGCGAGTACCTCCGCGTTGAAGACGAAATGTTTTAAAAAAGCTGCGTGACCTGGAGGAGGCTGGAGATTGGGTCTTCTCTTAGTCAGACTTCGTGCGCCATCTACATATATAATAGACTTTTCACGCTTGTTTGTGCTCCAACAAAATTTATTTCTTGGTTCACGTTCGGTTAGCAGTCACGTTGCGTGCGAGCTCTTGAAGTATACTCTATTGCTTCACAGTCGTCCTTGGCCACTGATGATGATGCTCACTCGTCCAGCAGCATGGTCTTCATGGTGCACTGAATCTGCTCGTAGGCGGCGAAAATAATGGCGCCAGTTGGCATTACCTTCAGAATGTTCGCGGACAAGCCCTTGAACAACCCAATGTAGCCTTCGTGGCGGATGATCTTCATCGTGCAGTCCCAAGTGCCTGTGTACTTGTTTGCCGAGGGGCCGCCCTGTTGTAATCGAGCTTTAATCACCTGGTATGGGTATGTCGCAGTAGATGCAATAGACTGCGCCACGGCGCCCATCACAAGTGTCGGGATCACATCCATCTCGGGGCTCCAGTGCGTCTGGTATAGACCCTTCAGGCGCTCGTACGCTACAAATTTGATCGCTCCATTGGTCGTGAGGAACAGCGCCGGTATCATACCCTTGTATAGCGCCGAAGCCCCTTCTTCTGCTACAATCCGCCGGAAAGCATCTACAAAGCAGCAAACAATCAAAGGACAAATTAGCCTCATCTCTTACCAGCAACCGCACCCTTGTCAAAATCGTTTTCCAATGCACCTGATACGCTTCGATAGGGTATATTCTCCACTAATTTCTTCGCTGCGTCCTTGCCAGTGACACTTGCTTGCAGTCGTTTGTTGCTTTGCACTTGCATGCGGATCTTGATGAGCCAAATGGGGTTCGTTAGGGGCACGCAGATCACTCCAGCCTCGATGCCAGAGAAGAAGTGCTGCCACGAGCCTTGGATCCATCCTTCGTCGGCCATACGGGCGTAGCGCTCCTTAGCGTTCTGGTACACGAGCATGTAGATTCCCCACGAAATTGTCGCTCCATAAAGTGCTGGACTCATGCCGCGGAACAGCGCACGCATGCTTTCTTCCGCCACGATGGAGCGGAACGCGTGTCCCAGTGAGCGGTAAGCGTGGGCAGACCTCTCGTGCACCTGGTAGCGCACCTTCACCAGGTCCAACGGGTACAGCATCACTGTGGATATGGCACCGGCGCCCAGACCTGCAGTCGTGTGGATCACTCTGCGCCATTGATCATCGGTCAACAGCTCCTTGAGCGTCATGGTCGTCGTCACGGGCACACTAAGCTGAGTCTGAGGACGGGCTTGACGAATGGTAGAGTACGTAGGCCTATGCGATTGGACAGGCTCAAATATGATTTTGTAAAGGTTCAACTAGAATGAGCGGAGTGATGGTCACTTTGCTTGTTGCGCGCGCGGAACCGCTTTCGGACGCAGGAGACAGGAGGATGAAGACGGCGAGGAAGCGCAGAGACCGTGGCGCGCAGTTTATACGCAACAACTTGGAGTTGTTAGGGTTCGGAACACGTCGAGACGCGCTGGTGCAAGCTGTCAAGGAGTTGTTCGAGAATGGTGCGTCTGAGCTATAAAATGGGTGAAGGCTGTATCAAGAACTTCTTGATACAGTCTTGAAAAGCAAATAGAGATGTAATGTGCATTCTGCCCAGCTCTGGACGCGACGCAAGCCTTGGGATTAGACGATTCGTGGGACGAAGCGCCGCTCGAGTTGCTGCGGGTCAACGTCAAGTTGAATGAAAATTCTGGCAGCATTGACATCGTATGCGCCGATACGGGCTCCGGTATGCACGCGCACCAGGTTAAATTGCTCTGCTGTAACGCCTTCGAGACGACAAAGACTGGTGTAGAGGGTGGAGGAGGTTGTACCAATGGAAAATATGGTGCGTTAGTGTGCTTTTTGGCTTAATGGAGTTGCAGGAGCTTAATTTATGTTCTGAAAACGGCGCCATAGGTGTTGGACTGAAGGGGGCGATGCTATACAGCCAGATACATACGAGCGATGCAAGTTTAAAAATCACAACGACCTCCAACTCCGATGGTATTTTGTACGTGCAGCTTCGCATCGATCCTGACTCCGAGGAGACGGCGGTGGTGAAGAAAGTAGCCCATTTTACTGTAAATGAAGACCATCAGCACTTCTCCGGGACGGAGATGCGACTATCTATCCCCTGTCCAAG
This sequence comes from Phytophthora sp. 'mugwort', assembly GCA_033558025.1. NCBI lineage: Eukaryota > Oomycota > Peronosporomycetes > Peronosporales > Peronosporaceae > Phytophthora > Phytophthora sp. 'mugwort'. The sequence goes on along the minus strand of JAUCEF010000004.1, from coordinate 842,959 downwards.
TGATATGTCGGATGTCGAGGACGCAGCAGATACGCTGGCTCTCTATTTTCAGAGTTTGAGGTACACAGCCCCTCCGTTTGTTGGCGTGCAGTTCAGCTTTGATGTTGGAGACATCAGCACCATCGTCGAGTGCCAGCACAGAGAAGAACCGATCGATCGGTTTGCTGCAGACCTGGGGGCTATCGTGGATGATATCTTGTACGCGGTCCATGATGAAGATTTCTTCTCCGTCAGCTGTGTCGCGCTGATGCTTGGGGATATGGAGCCGAATGGGCAGAGCGACATCGAGATCTGTCTACTGCGCTACGCCAACCACGCCCCGCTTATCAACGGCGAAGATTTCTTCCTCTGCGGAATTACCAAGGGGGTCATCTCCTGGAAAGTATGGAAGAAGTACGGTCTCCGCTGCCACCGAGCGAGCTCACACCTAGTAAACCAACTCGTCGTTGCTCCTTTGCGAAAATCTGGACGGGAAGTTGAAGATGTCGATGGTCCGATCCGCCTCGTCTTGGCAATCGACGTATGCGTTGATGGTGCTATCGTTGATAGCGGCATGAAATATGGCAGTTTGAAGAAGAGCACGCTTGATCTGTGTTACGCTGACGGTGTGCAGACATGCTGTCGGTCCATACTTCAGCAACTCACTGATTTCGGACGACTGAGCACTCCCCAGCAGCAGCAAGACCACGACCTCGTCAAGAATTTCGCGCCTCTCATTGCAAAATCTCTCGGCTCTATCGCGAGGCAGTCGCAAGTTAGTCAGCTTCGTGATACGTGTATCGAGCTGCAGCAGCACGAGAACATTCCGCAAGACCAGTTTAACGAAGAGCTCATCCTGCAAGAGCTTCAAGACGTCCTGCGAAACTGGTAAAACGCATACTGATATAAAATAATAGAGGTTGTGTTGGGGCGAGGATTGTTGGCCACACTATCAAGAACGACCGGAGGTCAATACCGAGAAGAGGAAACATGTCGGCTATCGGAGCGCTGCGCGAACTGGGTAAGGACAAAAAGGGGCCGAACAATGCAGGTCTGAAGGTGTGTAAGCTGCAGATGAGCTGCCGTAGTTCCGATCTCGTTGGCTTAACTGTCGTGTCATAACGACGTGCTGAACATTGTTTGTGTGATTGCCACTGCAGGAGCTGTTCCTGAACCTCCCGACCCGGATTCGCCAGTCTGGCCCAGTTAAGGGCGGGATCAACTTCGCTATCAATGTAAGTCTGTGTTGCTAAGGACGTATTATTTATAAGGGCAGCCATGAATGTGGTGTCTGATTTTGTTCTCTGTCTTCACGTGGTGGTTCAGAGCTGGAAGACCTCGGGCCGGTGGCTGTGGGTTCTCTCGACGACCTTGCTGGTGACACTGGTCCCCCTGAGCATTGAGGTGTGTCTAAATGCAGCAGCTACTAGGAAATGCTTTTTGATGCCGAGGTTGTCTTTACTGACAATGGTTTGCTGCTTGTATTGCTGTCCTCAGATGTTGCGTGAGGAGCAGACGAATGAGGTGGTAAAGGAGCTGGTGAGCAAGGGCTTCAGCTACAACCAGATCCAGGGCATGGGCTACATGGTGTCGCAGCCGCAGAGCACGCTCCCGGCGCCGGCTGAGGGTGCTGCCCAATAATTTGACAGCGAGTTCTTAACTTAGACGGTGACAACCTGCTTGCAGACGTGAAGAGTGAGTCTTCGCAGCGGCTGATGGCGCGTCGCTAGCTGGTCATTTGCGGTCTGCAGTGTCCCGTCCACGGGAGATGATTAAGGACTCGATGACTGATGCAACCATCTCGGTTGGTGTTCAATGAACGAAACATAGATCGCGTACATTCGTCGAATTAAGCTCCCGACCATTCCACTAATTGACCTCCATACCATCAGCATGTCGCTCTCGGCTTCCTGCTACGGTCCAGTAGGCCATAGCTAGTTCTACTCGCTTTTCCCCTCTTCTTCTGACTACTGATCATAACCATGCCGATAAAGGTGGCAGCGCCGCTGAAGAGCAGCACCAGCAGCACGGCGGGGATGCTAATGGCGTAGTGGTACGGCAGGAAGAACTGCTGGATGGAGTGATCCTCGTCAATGAACGGCTGCATCGAGCAATGATAATGGTGTAAGTGGGCCATAGAACTCCGTTCTACCTTCCCCATCAAGGCAATCTTGTCGAGCGTACCGTGAGCAGCACCCAGATGCTGTAGTAGAGGTATACGATGACGCTTATAACCAGTAGCACGAGGCCAACAGCCTTGTCCGATGCTCCCTAGAATACAGAGCAGCACAGCACGCAGCAGATGTGTCAGGGCACAACAGTTGGGAGAGATAGCCCTACTGCAGGCTGCAGTAGGGCGCAGTCTGCAGCGTACCATGATGCTGTACAGAGCCACGAGGTAAGTTAGCAATTGGACACGCGGCTCGCACAAAACCATAGACCAGAAAGAGAGGTGCAATTGTTCAAAAAAATATATATAATTCGTTGTACTCTTCAACTTTACCCTCACTCGACCACCTGAATTGTAGCCGAATACGTTGTATAATGCGTTGCAGCAGACAAACCTCCCCGTGCTCTAATTCCATGTGGGCCGAATGAACCTAACCTTCTTGGTTGGACTATGTTTCATGATGACGATCTCCCGCTGGCAAACACACCAGCCGGATTGATTAAAAGCTTTACTCGGTCGCGTGAGGGAAGTTGCTCTTGTCGTTGTACGACAACATTCCACAGCTCGAGCCGAGTTACTGCTGCGTCTTCATTCCCAAATTCTCTTCCATCGGATCACGCCTCCTCCCACAGTCCTGACAACCAACCACGCCGTTCCTCCGTTCCATCGCTGTTTCTCTCTGTTTGATCAACCCATCGGATGCCCACCACGTGATTCATCTACTTTAGAAGCTTCGTGATACTACGTAGCAATTCCACGCAGAATTGTTCCGTGTCTTAATATGAAGAATTTATCGGCGGCTTGGTTCATTAATGTAACACCTCCAGCTCTCTACCCAACCTATCCACGACATGGCCTTACAACAGTCGGGGAATTGGTTAAAAAGCTTTGCTCGTCATGCTTTCGACGGACGACAGCCCTCATCACGTTTGCTCGCTCTTTCCTCGGCATCTTCATTCCAGAACTTCTACGGTTCATCGTACAGCCAATTCAAGTCCTATCAAGATGAGTACCCTAGCTTCGTCGCTCTTCTGTTTGACGCTCTTAGCCGCTCAAGAAGTTATAGGCGGGTGGTCAATAGCCAGCCGAACTAATGCAGACAGCGAGAAGCTGTTCGCGGCCTTGGGTATTGTGGACGCCTACAGTCCCGAAGTCACCAAATTTGTCAGCGTCTACAAAATTTATTGCCTGAAAACGCAAACATCGGCCGTTGGTACGACAAATTATAATTTCGGCGTGACTGGCTGCAATGCAGACAAGGCAGCCAGTCACCCGAAATTGTAATTTGTCGTACAACATTTTATGAAAACGTATTTTTGATCACGAAGCAAAAACTAAAGTCAAGTGGCAAGTCCCTAAGCAAGGAACCCAAAAAGTAGGCGAAAATTCTTGCCTTAGCACTTGCCAGTCGAACTTCGATTTTAGTTATTTTTTTTTCTCTCACAGACCTCTAGGTCAGCGTCTCAAAATAGAAATACAAAAATGTATATATATTTTTAATGAAACATAGCTTTCAGCATTTTTATGCGCTACAATAGATGTTAACGTTATTAATAAATGTTCTCATTTGCGTACAGGTGTAAAAGTTCTCATGAGATTAAAGGTACGGTAGTTTGCTTTTCGGGCGCAGATTTATTCGAATGAGCATCACCAGCGTTTTGCTAGACTTTTGCTTAGGACTCACAATATTCAATCAACGAATCATACCCACGTGTCATGTGCACGTGTTGCTCGTCAGTCAAACCGGTCGATAGTCTGACGTTATCTGTATACCGTGTAGAATTTCTACTAATTATTCGCTACACAATTTACTACTTACCTAAGATGTAACGTTAGTAGATGAAAATACTCAGCACTGTCAACATGGATTGTTACGTCTTGTGAGATAGTAAAAACATAAGTTTACACACACACACTTATTCTACTCGCAGCTAATGTCAACTTTGTCCATAGCAGCAATTGAAGTAAGATTTCGAGTCCAAAGACTTGGCGAGCGCTATTAATACATAAAAATATATATAAAATACGTTGTATTCTTTCATGTTCTGTCATTCATGTCGATAGGCGAAAGCTTGGAAGACTCGACCATCTGAATCGTAACTGAACACATGAATATCACTTTGTATATCTGAACACGTGGATATGCACGTGTTCAGCTACGATTCAGGTGGTCGAGTCCTTCATGATGACGGTCACGTGCTGGTAAACACGCCAGCAGGGTTGATTAAAAGCTCTGCTCGGTCGTATGAGGGCAAGTCGCTCTTGTCGTCGCACGACAACATCCTACATCTCGAGTCGATTTACTGCTGCGTCTTCATTCCCAAATTCTCTTCCATCGGATCACGCCTCCTCCCAAAGTCCTAGCAACCAACCGCCATGCCGTTCTTCCGTTCCATCGCTGTTTCTTTCTTCGGTTTGGCGTTTCTGGCCGTCTCCAACGCCCAAGACGCAGCCCCACGCCAGTCTAGTGCTAATGTGACTGAAGCTGATAAGGAAATGCTTCTGACGGCGCTGGACGACGTTGACGCTTACAGTTCCGACGTCTCTACGCTCATTTGCGTCTACACGGTCCACAACCTGGAGGTTAAGAAGAACACATACAACTTCAGCGTGACAGGATGCAAGGTGGACACGGAGTTTGCGGGCCGTTGCCCTGACCTGACATCCTTCCCTGGGTGTGGCAACTATAATGTCGTCGTCACCTCGAAGGCAAAGTTCAAGAAGCCCAAGGTCAAATCGATCACAAAGGCGTTGAAGTACAACAGAGGCAGAAAGCCAAAGCAGCTCGAAAGTCGATGGCAGTAGCGCATGTCGCCTGCGTACATGACACTACATGTAGATGTTAAGTTTGTAGACCGCGTAAACCCAATACTACGTCCGCGACTCCAATAATTTGATCAATGCCTACCAAGCGGTTCACCAATTTAATATGCTTCGTGATATTACGCAGAAATTTCATATAATATGAAGAAAGTATCGACAGTTTCGTCCATCTCATCCACGACCTGGCGGTATAACAGTCGAAAAAATGATAAAAAGTTTTGTTAGCCGTTAAACAGGAGTGTTTTTCGACGGGCGATTATCTCGTTTGCTCGCTCTCTCCTCTGCGTCTGTCAAGACTACCAGGAATGCCCTATTTTACTACCATAAATTCGTCGCTCTTCTGTTTAACGCCTGTTGCCGCAACGTCCGCTCAAGAACTACAGGCGAGTGGCCAAAGCTAGCCAAACTAATCTTCGCGGCGTTAAGTTTTGTTGGCGCCTATAGTCCCGAAGCCACCAAGTTTCTCTGTGTCGACAAGATTCATGGAACGGAGGAACCAATATCAGAAGTTGCCACGGGTTTATAGTTGATGCTCTTCACACTTTAACTCACTCTCCAAAGCATCCAGTCTACCTACCAACATGGAAATTAATTCCAACACCATTCTGAAACGACGCCAAACGTGCCAATTTGGCACTGCCAAATTGGTACAGAATGTCCTTCTCATTAAAAGGGTCCGTTACAAGCGACGATATTACTGCATGTAGCCTCCAGCGATCCTGTTAAAAAAAAAAAAACATACCATAGCACTATTCAAATAGCAAAAATGTATTGCTGTAGTTCGTCGCAGAACTCGATGTTTTCATCGCAGACTCTCGTCACTTTGGAGGTAGCGCACACGACACGCGCAGCTTCATTCCGTTAAACTCTTTGCCGTCCAAGTCTTCCACCGCACGGTTCATGGCCTCCGCACTGCGTAGTGTCACGAAGCCGAAGCCACGAGCGGTGATACGCACAGTTTCATAGCTCAGGTACTGGAATAGGAAGGAGAGTTCTTCACGCGACGTGCCCTGCGGCAGGTTGCCCACATATACTTCATACGGATGAGGTGCGGGGTGGAAACGGTCGCCACCTCTACCAGGATTGCCACCGCGATAGCCTCCACGATCGCCACCTCGATATCCACCACTGCTGCCTCGTCGACGGGTATCCAGGTTAGGCGGCACTTCAGCGTGGCCCCACCACACACTGTGTACGATGACGCCCTCTGGGTTGCCGTTCTCGTCGCGAGTAGGGACCGTCAGCACGAGGTTTTCGCCCTCCCGAATAGGTACTCGGTGCTTGAATTCGTCTTGGAAAATCTCCTCGACGAACACCAAGAAGCCCGTTGGCACAATCGTCAGACGCAGCGTGAAGGGCTCACCAAATGTCAACGGGAACCGTGGCAGCGGCTGCGAGCAGCCCCAGCGGCCGTCAATATTGCTGTTCTGGATGATATGTCCTCCCCTTTGACGACGCGGATTGAAGTGGTACAGCACTGTACCAGGATATGGAGCTCCACTGAGCATACTTGACTGCGTACTGACATTAAAGCAGCACCTGGAAGATCTCGGCGGCAACGTCGCGTGGATAATCAGCGTGTTATTCGTGGCGAAAGCAACTTCAGGCAGTACGAGATCCAGCGGGGTCCCTGTGGACGAGTCCCAGTCCTCACTCCTCAGGAAGCTCTCTAATGGCAGCTGAATGGATGTGCGTCCTCCCTGGATCTTGATCTCCCCTGGTTTGTCATTCTTGGTACTTCTTGGCCTCTTGACACTATGAACACCTCCAACCACACTACCGGACCCCCCTCTAAGAATATCCGTCAATGGGTTGGACCTCTTCACGGCAGCTGAAGACGTCGTCGTCCTGGGGGCTCCAGCTTTCTTTGCCATCAGCAGCTTTGCTCGTTCCACCGCTGACATGGCTGGCTTAGTACCTGCAGTTCCTGCCCCAGAGCTTGCAGCTCCGTTGCTATTGGAGACGCCAGAAGACCGCTGAGCCAAGAAGCTCTGCACTCTGGCTCGGTCCGACGAGACCTGGCGCTTGGGCGTCATGGCGGACGGCGGCATAACGCCTTCCGCCGCCTTCCCCATGGATATGAGCGAGCTCTTGCGTCCCAACGGGGTCCCGCCTGCCGCCTTGGGCGACGCAGAAGCGCCCAAGGGGGCGGACACACTCAGGTCGGAGCTAGCGCCAGCGCTGGAGGAGGTGTCCGCTACCGTCTGGAAGAGCTGAAGCAGCATGATCTCCTGTGCCGTAAGGTACTTGGCCCCAAACGCCTCGAGCTGCAGATGCTGCTGCAGCTCGTCGTCCTTGGCCGCGTCCACTGCCACAGCCTCGTCCTTCGCCATCGTTACCGAATTAAGAACTCCGCTACTTAGGTACAAGAGAAGTAATATTCTGAAATAGAAGTATAGTGTGCAGCACATGGCTTTACCGTGCACACTATACATGTCTGGTTTGCGTAGCGTACATCGAATTCTCAACTGTCGAGGTGATGACGAAGGTCCGGTGGGTGTGCGGCGTGCTGCTGTGCGTGGTGTGCGTGTGTGGAGAGGACAAGGCAGATGGACTTGATCGGCTGCTCGCGGCCAAGGTGGAGGAGACGCAGCGTTCGTTCGCGGACGTGGAGCAGCAGCTGAGCGCAGCGCGGCAGGTGGCCGTACTCTTCGCACTAGAGGACGCGCAGCTGCAGATGCTGGCGCTGGAAACTCGGGCCAAGCTGGTGGCAGTGCAGGAAGAAGTGAGACTGGAGATGGAAATGGCGGAGTTGGAGGTGGATGGGGCTCGGCGGGCTGCCGGGGAGAATGTGACGACGTGGGAGAAGACGCTGCGGGGACTCCGAGACGCCACGCAGAGGAACAGGCAAGTGCTACAACGGATAAAAGAGAAGAAGCTGGAGGAGCTGGAACAGCAGAAGGAGCAGGAATTGAAGGCCAAGAGGGAGTTGGAGAGACTGCAGGAGCTTGAGAAGCAGCGTGAGCTGGAGCAGCTTGAAGCACTGGAGAAAGAACAGGAACTTCAACAACTACTCGACAAGATGCGGGAGTTGGAGAAGCAGCAGAAGCTTGAGAAGCAGCTGGAGCAAGAAGCAATACAGAAGGCGAGACGTTCCGACCTGGCAAAGAGCAGCGACGGACCAGAGGAGACTCTGACTTTTGATGATACAGAGCGATCAAGCATGGTGAAGCGGTTGCTGGCGTGTTACATGTCGGCGGAGCAAACGGTGCTGCAAGCAGGGACAGCGATTTGTCGGCAGTTTTTGCTGCCTGTGGCTGTGATTTTGAGTTTATTTCTTGTATTGACGGTGGTCATTGCGAAGTGCAACGCCATGAAGCAAGCGAGGCGCAACCGGCGGGTCCTGTACTCAGGATATCCGAAAAGTTATCAACCAAAGGTGCAAGCAGAGAAGCCCTTGATGGCAGAAGGACACGATCTACGACCCCGCTATCCAAATCTTCTTCGAGACCCCAACGCCTTCATAGGAACGTGAAATTTTGTTTGTGCTACCAGAAATTTAATCGAGGTCAGCAGTAAGGTAGTGAGTGGCACATAATATTTAATTTTGCTTTGCGCCACTGGCCCGAACATTGATAAAGTTTATTAGGATGCTGCCCGACGAGATGCTGCTATGCGTTGCTTGGTCAGTCCTGGGTGTTCGCATGTGAAGACGTCACGGTACGTTGTGAATGACACGCTGAGGAGCAGAGCCCGTAAAAAATAGAAGTAGTTACTAAAAATTAACGTCCATTTCTTAACGTACCGGTAGTTATCAATTGTGCCTGCAAACTCATTTGCCAATTCTTCGCAATTCAAATTTAAATTGACGCCAAGAAAACGAGTGGACAAGATTGGAGTTGACCTTGGCGCAAACCGATCCTTTGACAGCCCCGAGGTTTCCGGGCGGGGAGCTATCATAGCTCACCTACCGCAGTTCGGCCCTTGCACGCCGCCTCAAATCCCGCGTTTGGCGAGCTCTTCCCGTCACTTCCGTACTCGTGGGATAGCGACACGTTTTTCGCTCCAGTCGCCCGCATGCACTTCGAGCAATAGCGCGGGTCATGGAGATTACATTAAACTACAATCATGCCTCATATTTAGATAGAACTGTAAATACAGTGTCCGAATGTAGAGTTTTCTTACCCTCACTATTCAACCCGGCCCCATGGCTTCCCGAATCTCATGAATCACCTGCGCAGCTTTCACACAAGCTACAAGGCTGAGGTCCAGACAGCTCTGCGGAAGCAGAACGCTCTTCGTCTACATATCGTAGACTGTCGCACAAGCGACATCTTCCGGTGGTCGGAGTGGGTGGCGATGGAGCGCTTGCCTTTTTCTTTTTGCGAGCCCCTCTGGTTTCGCCAGAATTGCATGACAACATCAGCGAGAACACGTTGACTCGCTACATCATGATGCTGGCCCAGCACGTCGACGGCCGCATCATTGTGGTACTGCCCAAGACGTTTGAACTGGTGCTGGACGGGTGGACGTGTGGTGGCCGCCACTATGTCGCCATCTTTGTTGTTTTCGACAGTGGAACATCCGTGCGATCAACGGCGGGCTAGGATGACTACTTCGAAGAATTGGAGTGTCCCTCACGCCGCTTTCCTGCTGCTAACATTTTCTCCGGTCGACGATGAGGGTGCTCAGAGCGTCTATGATCTCATCACCGACACCCTATCGCGCTTCCAACGGTCGTGGGGGTCTGTGCTGTTCATGGCCGGCGATAACTGCAGTGTCAATCAGTACATCGGGCACCGTATTGGTGCCATTCCGTTCATCGGGTGCGCCAGTCACAGATTTAATCTGGTTATGGCTTTCTCTCACCGGAAGAGCCACTATTGATGCGTATCCATGCATCATGAAGCGTCTTTCCACAATCAAGGGCCGCGCGATGCTCCACAAGATTACGCCCCTCGCACCGGCGATGGGTAACGACACGCGTTGGTCAAATTCGTACGCAATGGTCGATCGCTGCATTCGTTTGATGCCTTCTCTATTGAAGATCGACCATGGCACCGTTGCTGAATACGATCTCGAGGCCTACCCGCTCTGCCGCCGCGAGACCAACCGCGCGAAGGCGCTTTGTGTGGAATGCTCGAGGGTGTTACCTGGACGCTGCAAAAACCTTCGCTTACGCTATCTGGTGTTAGCCGGCTGTTTGCCCATGTCGTGGCAAAGTATCCGCAGCTGGAATTACGATTGGGCTGGGAACGGGGATCGTCAAGCTGCAGCGTCACGAGTCCCCCAATGTGGCTGAGCGGGCTGCATGTCCGAGGTCCAAGCTGACGGAAAGTGTCGACGACACGGATGAAACGTCTGAAGACGAACCCTCATTTGTGAGCAACGTATTCAAGCGACGCAAGTCGGGCCGCCGAGTGCGCTACATGGACGTCGGTTTCGTTCCACCGACGTCTAATGAGAGTGAGCGCTTTTCCTCAGCTGTAAAGCGGGTCCCTACCGATCCACGCAAAAGTATGCAGCCTGAAAGGCTGTAGGCGGTGATGTCTTTGTCCATCAATAAAGAGCTTTGGGATGTGTATGCGGTAGAAGCCATTAGGAAACCAATTGACCACAATGCTCGCGATTAATTAAATTATGCATCTTTTTTTTCGTCTGTCAGGCAAAGTATCAATTCATGAATTCCATTCTACGGGGCCCTGCTGAGGAGTGACAGCGTGACTTCACATTGAAGCACAAAAGCTGTGGATCGGAGCTAGCTTTAGTGTCAGTCAAACATCCAAAATGGTATTGAGACGGCGTCAGACACACGTATATTTTTTAACCGCAGTACGAAAATGGCATTTTGTACGCCCTCTAGACCTTTCATACCCTGAAGTTATGAGCTTGAAAAAGTAAAACTCCATTTTCATCGGAAGAATCATTTTCTGCTCAATTATCCATACTCTTTAGTGACATACCCGTGTCATAAGTATCATAAAAAATCCACTAGGAGATATTTACTTACTACACCTTTGCCCGGTCAAGTTAAGAATACAAGCAAGCAAAATGAACAGCCGCAAACAACAAAAGCACAGATCACATTGGAGGCACGCTGTGAGATACTATGATATATGGCGAGTCAACAACGTACATCTGGTGTGAAGGCGCGCTGTACCACATATGATTATCGCGAGCGACTCCGCGAGGACTCAATCAGCGACACAATGGACGCTGCCGTTGCCCAACACTGCTGCTGCCCAGACACTGCTGCTTCCCAAACACTGCCGCTGCCCAGACCGCTGTTGTTGCACAGACGCTGCATGATGCTCGGGGGTTTGCCCTGCGGGTGAAACTCCTGCGTGCTGGCGTTGGGAAAGCGCTGCCTCGACGAAGGTTGCCTGCGAGGTGAAACTCTGTGTGTTGCTGGTATTGTACAAGCCTGCTTCCTACACGATGCTGCTGCTGCACCAGCACCGCCTGGTGTTGGGGGGTTGCCCCGGGCGTTGGGTGAAACTCCTGAGTGCTGTTGCACACACTCACAGTAGGCATGCGTACAACTACGTGAATAGCTTGGTAATCAGTCCTAATATATATAGTACGAGTAGCGAGGATAGGACAGGTGACTGCGATGTTCGCACTGGGCTGCTTAGCTCACTTCTCTTCTTCCAACTGACCGTCGCCTGGCCAACACCATCAAGTCCCTGTAAGGCTTCAGCCCTGCATCTGATGTCTGCTCCTAGGCATATCCCTTTGTGATACAAGCAGCATCATGGATGACGTGGACGAAGGTCCTGCGAGCCTTAACTGTCCGCCTCGTCTCACACGCAAACCCAAGTAAAAATTGAGATTAATGGCATGTAAAGCCACACAGCTAACCATCTTGCTTTATTGTCCGTATATCATGTTCTACACCAGCTCGGCAGCGTTAACAGCGCATGCACCGCCATCTTGTGACAATTATGGATATGATTTGATTGAGCCGCACGCTTCAGGAAGCGCTTAGTATGCTCCTTAATCGTCATGATATTGATGTCGTTGTCCGTGATGTCGCTGCGATCACAGATCGCGTCGCGGTTCAGTGCGATATGCTCTTTCGCACGTGCGCCTTTAGAACCGAAGGCAACCCTCGATAAGTTTACACATGGTTGAAAATGGAGCCATGCACAGAAGCACTAAGTCGTCGCGCGGTGTCACGCGCTTCTCCGTTTGACGATGCGCGGGAGCGTTGCCCAGGACCACCGCAATCTTCTTCCCGCCGTAGCTCTCCTGAAAGAGAGGACGACCGTACCGTACTGCAGATGTTCTCGATTAGCGTCGCTTTCTGTTTCATCCGGGTGCTGTCCCTCCCCAGTTGGTACAGCACGACGCCTATCGGGGTTCATCGCGTAATGAACCGGAAGGTTGGCGCCCTTGGAAAGCATCACGACCGCACATAATTGCCCTTCTTCGCGCGAACACGAGTAGACGTTAAGGTTCGTTTCGTAAAACAAAATTAGTCGCCATCGCTTGGTACAGCTTAAGACGCCGCCCAAAGTTTTGGCGCTTGACCTTGTTGTCGAAGGTCATAGGCTAGACTCGGGTTTGCTTGACCGTGTACAGCATGCCGGCTTATATATAACATGGAGACCTCGACACCCATGTCGAAAATGAGTATGATGTGCACGACCTCCATGGTGTACGTGATAGGTACGTCTCGAGGTACTCCTTCACCTCGGGCATGACCTTCACGATGACAGCGCAAGCTCCTCCGTGGGGAAGAGCATCGACGCGGCCGCTATCCACGAGGCGATACGCCATCAACCGCATGATGCCGTAGTTGGCGGCGACAGTGAGTAAGCCTGCGCGGTGAGTCAACGATGCGACTCATCTCGGTGAGGGGGTGCTCGGGGTGGGAAGCTTGGGAGGGCATCGGCGGAGGAGGAGGAGCAAAATAGGGAATGATCTTTCTGGCGGGGCGCACCGCGCAATACGGGTTCGCGCACGTTTTGGCCCGACAGCGTTCTGACCACCTAATTAAGCGTGCCTCATTTTTCATGCAATTAGTCTCAAGATGCACTTGGGTTTGCGTGCCTCCAATGTGATTTTGCTTTTTTGTTGTTCCTCTCGCAGGCACTCCTAACCTGGATAAGCAAAGTATTCCGGATATTTTGACTGGCAAGTAGTTTAAGCCAGCACTGCTGCAAACTTCCTTCGTGCTTTCGGCTTTTTTCTTCGGTTCAGGCGTCGCTCGTTGTGGTTTCCATCTTGACGTTGTACAGCTTTTTGAAGGGGAGGAAACGATTATTGAGCACCTTGCTATTGAACTACTCTAAAAGCATGGCCCACACGTCAGCGGCGGACAGCGCTCCACGGATGTAAGCTTTGTATGTGAGCCACATGTCCCCTGCGAGCAGGGTTTCATCTGCTTCTTGTTCGCTGTGATCTTGATTATCCTCTGCCATGATAGGCATCAGAGCTCGTGGCTCTCGCCGAGCTTGCTTCGCTTTCCTTTGCACTTGTCGCACCGCTGGTTCGTCGTACGGCGAATAGAAATTCTGGCTGGAACCCCTCCGGCATAATCGACCGATTCCGTATGCATGTCCTCACCCTGGTCTTCATTGTCGCTGCGGTTTAGCGCTGCGCAAGATCCGTCTTCATCGCTCATAACGACCTCTAGGTGTACCGTTGCGTCTCCTACGGTTGTCTGCTCAGCAATGGCCCAAATATCAGTTGCCTCCCTAGTGGGCGGGGATACCGCACAACGGCTATGCACCGATAGTGGAGAAAGCGGTCGGTGGGTTGGCAGGGGTCAACACAAGACTCGGTTGGCCTTCTATCTTCAACAGGATGTTGGGTCTGGCGGAGGGCGTTCACTTTAGTGACCGTAGCGATTTTAAAAACACAAACCGCACGTGTTCTCAATAGTTCATTTTTTAGGTGCGAATTCAGTTACACTTTCTTTGAGGCGATTTTCTCAACAAAAGTTAAATGTTTAATAAGTATACTTGCGCGACGCCGTCGCAAATGTGTGCGCCAGTTTTCAATACTTTCTTTGAGAGTAAGGTCGAAGTTACTGTAAATTGTAAACTTGGTGCTGTGGTCTGATGACACATGTGTCCGCCGGGCATTGGGAATGCTGACAACCGACGGGCTGTGTTGGGTAAAATACATTTTGCAGTATGGATTTCTGCAGTGCGTGTTGCAAACCACTATTACGAGCGAACACACACACAACATCAACAGGTACTGCAGCCTCGGCCGGACCGCAGTAAATATGTTTGTCTCGTGGTCGTTTCGAAACTTGCGTTTTTAACTGATGACGTTAGTTTTAATTGTAGCCGGTCGCGCTCATTTGTCTTTTAGCCGCCGTGACCTTAGCGTACAAGCAGCAGCACGGAGCTCGTTAAACTTCGTTTTCTACAGCTCGCGTCAAAGATATCATGTTCTGTTTCCGCAGTAGAGAAAGCGCGGGACACGGCATCTACTGGCGCCATAGGTGCAAAGAGGCGCCAAAGCGAAGGTGAAAGTCGGGCTACATCAATTTATAAAGCATCTCAATAGATGCGTAGTCCATCGGACTCAAAAAAGGGCTAGACAATCCGGTGGGTTCGGTCAAAACAAATTCATCGGGGAGCGTGCATTGAGTGTCCATCGATTGATTGGGTGGATTGTAATACAGCATATGCCTTTTAGTGAGGTAGATAACCCGGTCACAAGGGGAATCGCGAAGATTGAAACCCTGAGTAGGACCAGTATATCGTGTTATACCCTCCTAGTCCCGCTGACAGAGAGAGGATTGAATTGGTGTACTTGACCTGTTCGGGATCACGGTGGAAAGTGGACAGACATTTCGATTCGATATATCGCGGTCGTTGGGAGGATTAAAATGTATCGAGAGGTGCTCCTGGGTTGCTCTCCACCTTTGAATGAGAGGAGTTACACATTAAAAGAAACTATATCCTGCTTGAGTACGTTCTTTCGCTCTACGGACAATCCATTACCTCGTCTTCAGTTTTGATTGGCGACGACGGCTCTACGAACAAGGCTCGAGCTAACCTGCTAGGTGTGTCGCTTGTGGGATGTGGTTGTCACAAGTTAAACCTCGCCGTTAAGTCATACCTCGCACGCCATCTACTGTAGAGTGCAGCATCCCTCATTCGATTCAGCAGCCAGTCAACAGCTTAATCGAATCAGCTGGTGCGCTTCGTGTGATTATGCCGCTCTGTGCTATCCAGCGGAGGTCTTCTACACACTAAACGCTGGAAAAACTTCTATGTGTATAGAGAGGGATGCGTGTCGGTGAACGAAGTGAACTCGGTGAGTCGTAAGGACACTGAAGTGAACTAAGTTCATCTTACCTGCTCTCAAGAAATGTGAAAGTCTCATGACTGGCATGCAGAAGCACAAGCAACATCTTCGTGATGCTCACGATATTTTCGAAGGCATGGCAGAAGGCTTTCCCGAGTTGAAGGACCGATGCTTGAATCACTCACGCGTCCTCGTTTGATCTGGCTGTGGTAAAGATTATCGAAGGAAAAGTGCAGAGCTTATCCCAGGTATAAAATTGCAGCCAAGAAGCTTGCGGCGCTCCATCAACTCCGGTCGAAGGATCAACCAATTCGCGCAGGTACGCAGTCGAACTGCATGAACGCAAACTTAGAAAGCCGCTTGATAGTCAACTCTAACTCAGACTTAAAAATCATTGTAGGGGATGTCGGCATCTGTGGGGAGACTTTAACAACACCAAAACAAAAAAAAACAATCACGTCATGCTTCAACTCGAAAGCGTCTTCACACCGGCCAACTTCGAAAATCCGCAGTTTTTTTTTGCATAACTGCTTTCCTTTGGAATGCAGAAATGGTCGCTGAGGGAAAAATACCATAACCACTGGTACGTGAAGAGAACAATACTGCAAGTGCCCTTTCAGCGCTTTACCAGGACATCACAGGGGGGGGGACTTGTGGTCGGCTCGAATAAAAGCACAAGGCTAACCGGTAGACTAGCCACGATGATTTTTCCCCTCCCTCCATCTGTGAGGTCGTTTTGCCTTGAAGGCGCGCACGACGACGGGTGCTGACGGCTGCGGTGAGCGTCGGAGCAACAGGGGCGATGCCGGAGTAGGACAACGTGGTGCCGGCGCTGGACTACAAAGTGCCGGACCGGACAACGTATCGCTGAAGCGGGAAAGCGTTGTGCTGGGGTGGGGATGCGTGGCGCCGGGGCCCGCGCCGCGGAGCCGATAATAACATGGCGCACGAGCTGGGCAGCGTGGTGGTGGCGCTGGGAAGCATGGCCGCGTTGGTGAGGCTGGACAACGCGGCGCTCGCTGCACCTGTCGTTGGGGCTGGATGACGTGGCGCTGGGCAACATTGCGCTAGAGCTGGGCAGCGTGTCACCGGAGGTTCGCGCCCGTAGAGTCTGAAGAGCTTTGGGCTGGAGTGTTTCCGCAACGGCTTGGGCGAGCAGAGCGTCAGTTACAATGTTAGCGTGTAGAACATCGTGGGTATGCGGCATCGGTAAATTCTGGCGCAGAGTGGACGAAAAAGGGTGCAGGGGTGCCATCGTTGCACTTACCTCACAATCAGCAACGTTGCAGCCAGGAACCGGTAAGAAGGATACATACTTGTTATTACTTTTCATCACCTTTTCGCTTTTGGCTAATCGCAGTGACTGTCGTTTATCATGGCAAGAGCTTGATCTTTGCTCCTCGGACTCCCCGCTGGCTGCATATTAACCAGCGCTCGTTTACGTTTGTTCGTTCCTTGGTAGAAGCGGACCTCCAGATGAGACAAGCAACTGGCTGTGAGAGGTCTGTTATTCCGGTGGATGAACTCGATCTCCGTGGAGAGGTCATATTCGAGCTTCTTTTGCACACTGGCCATATTATGGGCCTTCAGACTGTCCAACAGGAGCAGACGTGAAGACGTGATGATGGACGCCACACATAAGAAAACAATACAAAAGCTTAGGTTTAGCAATGCAGTTTGGTCATTTGGTCAAAAGTGTAGACATACGCACATCGTCGATCCAGATGTGCAAGATACGCTCGCCACAGTATCCTTCTTCTGGACTTAAGAATTACGGGATAGTATGGATTTCGTGAAACCATAGTAAAAACGAGAATATTGGTGATGTAAAAAGTCAACCTTGGTAAAGATTGATGAACATGGTTCCCGGAATGACTGGCGGATGACAGAACACATATCACACAAAAAACTGCCTCGCGCTCATGCGTGAGGCCCCTCATAAGAACGCCCACCGCCTCGAGGCAGCCGATGCCGCCGTCGCTGAAGGCGTGTCCAGCGCCCCTTGCCAAGGCCAGCAGCTGCCATCGCACAACTCTCAACCGCTGGACAAAGCGGCGCGATGAGATTGCAGCTGCTGCTTCGAACAGCACAGTGCTGAAGCAAGGAGTACAGTGCTGAAGCAAGGACGCCGGGGCCCCAAGATCACGCTTCCTGACCTCGAAGAGCGGTAAAGCATTATTTATATTGCTGTATTTTATTGTTAATACTTATTTTATATCTTTGAAAATAGTTTGATGAATTGGGTCGAGGACATGTGGCGAAACAAGGTGCGCGCCGTTACGGCACGGAGCCTGCTCATGATGAGCATCAAGCTCGAACCGCAGTTCCTCGAGGGACGTTCCGAGCGGCCGCCGTTCAATACCTCCGCCGCTTTCGCATGCGAAACAGCCTATCGCGTTCCAGGATCCCCCACAGGGGACGTCGGAAGAGATCGGAAGTCCAGGTTCAATTTGTTTTTCAGTTGTTTACTTAATGCTTAATAATGCTGGTTTAATTGTGTATTTATTGTAGATCGTAGCGGATGAGTTTGGACACTATATTTTCGTACAAGCTCGAGACTAGCACCGGATTGCAGGGATACGAGCTCTTTTTCAACATGGACCAAACTTCAGTTTCTGTCGACATGAAGCCCAAAACAACAATCACCTTTCAAGGTTTGCGAGACGTTGATGTGGTTCAAGGTATGTATATTAATTTCTTGCTGCAAGAAATTAACACAATTAATTGCTTAATGTTGTGGCAGGAATGTCTGAGAATTCGTTCCGAGCCAAGTGTGTTATTGTGTGCCTCGCCTACCGGCAAGAGGTTGCCCCCGTTCATCGTATTCGCAGAGGTGAAACGAGGCAAGGTGGAAGCTGGAGTACACAAGAACACACTGCATAAGGAAGATGTGACTCTGCTAGCAGTCCAGAAGAATGCATATTGGAGTAGATCAAGGAGGTATGGAATTAATATATTTATTTTTGAATTTGTTTAATATTTACTATTGTTTGCTGTAGGTTTGGAAGCCATCAGTGATCTTTTGCCGAGGCTGCTGCTCGACAGCCTGAAGGTCCACAAGATGAGTACCGTGCATGCTTATCTTGAGGATGCAATGACCGATCTGGATTTCGTCCCTCGGGTGCCACGTATGGGGCTGGCTCAGCCGATGGACGTGGCGTCATGATAGTCTTCAAGCGTGAGTGCCGCGAGCTGTCCACCCAACACCACTGCATTCACGATCACAGCGCAACTCCTTACAAGCGGCGTAGCCTAATTACGTCAATTGTAGTGCAAGCATGGAAGACGATCTCAGAAAATACTATTCGGCGAGGTTTTGTAAAGGCTGGCTTGGTTCCCATCGGGCCCCGAACTCGTGATGGCCTTTTCGCAGTTTCGAAGCCCTAGCACCTCAACTAGCGAAATCAATGTTAGTTTCGGTGCAATTTTGTAGGATGGAGGTTGGTCGGTAAGGGGGTGTCACTTCGAAGTACTGGTCGGCTTTTAGCTTTTTACACCTGCTGATGCACGAATTGCATAACAATCGTGGCATGTGCAAGCGTAACGGGCCATATTGTGCCTCCGCTGCTAATTATCTCCAGGCCAGCGTGTGAGTGTGGTTGCACGAAATGCGTATTATCCGGCACATTATTGCGATACAGAGGGTGAGATTGTAGCTCTTCCTCTGCTATGGTGTCTGGGGCCCGATAAACACGATGAGTGGGCACAGTTTTACCCCCGTTGTAGAAGCACACAGAGAAACCGAGGAACGGAAAGATTTTCCCGACATTCCCACCAGAATAATACATACGTGCTAGTGCATGCAATTTCGGTTTACTCGCCTTGAAGAACGTCAACGTGCGATCACAGCGAAATGTGACGCTCGTGGTTGGAAATTTATCAATGTAAATCGATGTTAGACCCATACTGTGAATCTGGTCGTACTTGCTAGCACCAATCGTGTACGAAACGGCGCTTGAGTGTTCAACATACCGCCGCATCGAGTAACCAAACGACGCAGCTACTTCCCACAACGATACACAAAAAAAAATATTTAACAAAAGTATAGAAGTAAAATAGCATATGCAACAAATATACCTCCGACTGGGTGCGTTACTTCGACCTGCGGTGAGTGATGCGTCTAATCGAGAGCCTGTGGCGACGTCGAAAACGGTTCCAATGCAGCAGCGCTACGCGCAGCGAGGAAGCGCGGTTCGAACCGGCCAGCCATGATCATCAAACACTCGGCTGTTACATCTGCATTGCAGCAAACGAATTGCTTTAGTAAGTGGTAAGATAATATATAGAAATACTAGCTTGTACACACAGTTGGACTTGTTCCGACGCATGTTCTTCACCCACTCGTACAAACTAGCAATACGGATGACAAAGTAGATCTCATAAACCCAACAAATAGTACATGCAACAGCGTGCCGCTTCTCCATGGCTGGCAACGAGACCGGAGACCGGCGTTTAGTGGTTTAGGTTTTCCGTGGCCTCGCAGCTCTAATCGCATCCTCGTTCTATACCCACCTGAATATAGTGACGCGGTCGATGCCAAACTCTTTTGGTAGAACGAATTAAACCCCTACCTTCTTATCGCGCTCGCTGGCTGCCACCTTCTGCACGCTTAGGCGGGGTACAACCCGCATTGGCGGGCCGAGTAACTTTCACAATGACAAAATCAAAAACCATACCGTAAAAATTCCCACTCTGTCTGACCAATTGCAACCAGTACCGGTAATATAGCAAATCAGTTTTGTGACTGCTGTTCTCCAATTAGTAACACGCCACACAAACACCAACGGCCGCCACGGGCCATTCAGCTTTTGGAGCAGCAGATAGCACAACGAAGCGCCAGCACGCCGATCGCGCTCCTAGCCGAAGATCGTCCCTATCCCAAGATCATGCCGCGGGCCACCGCCACGTAGAGTCCGTCGGCCAAAACTGCTCGTCGGTCAAGGCTGCTCAAGTCGGGTGCCAGGCCAAGCCAGCTCGGGGGCGTATCCGCTGGACAGGGGCCCATTAGCGCCACCTTCCTTCGCCTTGTGCGTATGTATGGTGTATGGTGTCTCCCTCGCTTGTGTATGGTGCTGTGACTCTGTGCTAATCTCCCATACGGTGCCTCTCGGTAGAGGAGCAGTATTGGCTGCAGGCCGGTTTGAAACCGGCCATCGTCTTCAATATTAGTTATGCTTACTATGTTGTGCATTATTGTATAAAGGGATTTTATACGGCCACCCTCCCTCACCCTGTGTGTACGTAGATTCGTATGGTCTCCCCCATGCGCTACTGCTTCTACTGCTCATGGCGCAGCAATGTCTCTGTGGTCGCCCCCACGATGATGTCTCTCGGTGGAGAAGCAGCTTTGGCTGTGAGCCGGTTCGAAACCGACCATCATCTTCATTTAACTATGCTTTTACTTTTTGCATTATTGTGTGAAGGTTATTGCATGTTTTGCATTACTATCTGAAGATTATTGCATTGGATGCAGGCGAATGAAGACAGGAAGAGCGAAAGCAGGAGTTGGATCAACTGTGGCTCCGTTGCCGGCGCGCTCGTAGAATTGAGCGATGTGGACATGAAGCTTTCTGGTCTTGTGGGCCTTTCGCAGAGCCTTCAATTTGCGGTACCAGATGCAAGTTCTGACGATCCATTTGATTTTAAGAAAGCGAGCGTGTTCTCTTGCGCCTGCTGCCCAACGTTGAGCGCCTCGCTTTTAAACGCACTGGACGCTTCATCCAGTGCGAATCCCATCGGTAAGAACAGCATCATAAAGCCTACGGTGTGCCTAAACTCGTACAGCCTTGTCCTTTAAACAGATCGCGAGGCGTATACACGCAGCTCGGCCGTAAAACCACTTGTACCAGACTGTCGATAGTGATTGCGACCCCGTCTTCTTCGGGCGTACGGTTTGTGGTTCTCTGGGCTGTGGCAGGTTGGCCGTTGGTTGCTGGGGTGCCTCGATTACTGACTGCCGATCTTCAAGCCGTTTGTTCTACAGGACGAGTTGTTCAATGTGCTCGGAATGGCGCTTGACGATCTCTAGTACCGCGGATGACTCGCAGTTGTATTCACGAGGGCTACCTGTCTCCGGAAGAGGGTGGAAGGCAAGCCGAATAGCGGTGCTCCAGGCCAGGACCTCTGCTTCTCCGATCGACCGTACTGGCGTTGCCTCGCGCACCCTGGCGACAAGCGCGCTACCCTCCGCAATCAGTATCATGTGCATTATCAGTGTCGCTACCAAGCATCTGCAACAGTTTCATCCAGATTAAGTGCTGTGTCTGCAAAGGCAATGGTATTCGCGAGCAGCACGGCTTCCAGCGCTCTAGCACGGTCACAACATGGGGTCTAGCGAAACGGGGGCCGAGCACCTTCTTTGGGGCTCCACTCACTTAAGACACGGGCTACGCTCTGGCCAGCCTGAGCCGTATCCAGCATGTACCCGAATGCTTTATTGACACGGTCCAGCTGCCAACCGCCACGCTTGATGATCCAGTTCTCGGCGATACTTCCGTCGTTGCGGTGCATGGCTGCACCGTGGCGGAAGGAGTGCAAGGTGAGTCCCGAGGTAAGCCTAAGCTTTATCTGTTTCAATTGCGCTGTTAGCTTGACTCTAACCAACAATCGGTTCACGTCTGCCTATGCACCAGGCACTTAACTGAGGACTGCTGCACTTCTTGCGACTGCTCGGGGTTGCCGTCTACCTCAAGCAGTTCCACGAGGCCAACTCTTCTACATCGCTCGCTTTGGCTGCGTTTCGCTTCTTGGACAGGAACCGAGGGAAGAACAGCTTGCTAGGAGCCGTCTGCATGGTAGGCGCTGCCGCTAACGTAAACAGCAAGCTCGTGGGGTCCTTGAACAAGGTAATGCCCTGTACTAAAGCTGTTTTCACTCTCTTCAACCGGAGAAAAAGCACGCCACCTAATATAGCACCCAATACTTAGTATCATGCATCGATCCATAGGAATGGGAATCAAATGACTTACCAGGTAGTACTGAGAGCTGCTGCTTCTCCAGTTGCTCTGCGTCCAGCTACGACCGTACAGGTACCACATCATTACGACTAGGGATGCATCTAGATAAACGCTGTCTACAGAGACAGAGGTACGAAATAACCGCACGATATTTTCCAAGCCTTGCTTGGAGCACGGGGGTGCTTTCTTTTCGAAGGCACCGTCCTCACCATTACCGCAGAACGTACCAAGCCCAGATATAACCTTTTGAGCTGAGGCTTTACTATTCCCCCCGTGCTGTGTATACTTGTCCAGCAGCCAGTTCTTTAACATTGCCGAAGTAGGCAAGGCATGTATTCGTCGAACGAACGTTGTCTGACGATCTAGCTAGTGAATATGCGTATTTATCTAGCTAATTCTAAGTATCTTACCGGTCTCGTCGCCTCCGATTAGCTCATGAGCTTTGTTGAGTGCCATGTTCTCAGCTTCAAGAAAGGTTGTAAAGGAATTTATCGCCGTCACTCGCGCCTTCTTGCTGTTGGCAGGGACCAACGACGCGATGGACATGACTCCAATACTGCAGACTGCTTCTTACTGTGAATGGGTAACTACTGTTGACCTAGGTAGGAACTTCGGGATAATTTTTGGATATGGAACTATATGATGTTTTGTATTCAATAGTAAATACTCTCGAAATACTACATTAAATAGGCTGTTGATGCTGCCCATCCTTTCTATAAGGGGTAGGCCTACTTTATCATGTATTGTGCAGGCTTCGTCAGGTATTACCCATGTTATTTCCAAACGAAGCGGAAATAGTTTCCTTTTAAATGACGGAAGCAGAAACTATATGGAAATAAATTCGCAGTAGGAAACCTGTTCACGCCCACGTTTAAAACATGTACGATGCACGTTTGCAGAACATCACAAATATGAAGAGTGAGAGAGCTTTGCCGTTGTCGGCCAAGCTTGTCCACTCAATCTATCCAGCTATAACTGTTTGAAGAAGTCAACTATCGAAGAGTGACCCTATAACACGTACACTAAGATAGCTAGTTTGGGCTGTCAAATCAGCACAAGGAAGCACAATACGTACTCAAAGCATGGGCAATACATGCTACGCGAACGTGGGCAATGTATACTACGAAACCTGGCCAAACCCTGGTCAATACATGTACCCAAAGTGAAGACAGTGAGAAGAGCTGTAAGGCAATGCTCGTTGATTAGCTCCTAGATCTAGTTGCCTGCATCCTCGTTCTTCTCCTTGCCGGCTTGGAAGTTCACAACTGCATGCAGAATCTGCCAGTGTCTGCGAGCAAGACCTTCTTCAGTGTAGTCACTCCCGACGTCTTTCCGCAGGCGCTTCCAGAAAAACAGGCACACGAAGAGACCGCAATTATTGCTATCCTTCTGCAATGAGTTGTGCACAGCGATCTGAATGAATCCGGCCAGCGATCTTGCTACAATCTCCGATGCCAACTCCGATAGAAGCTGGTGGTGTGTGTGTGTGTGGGGGGGCTGTCCACGCTGTCGTAGCACGTGAGTATCCCTTCGCCATGTCTACTAAGATGCACGCCCAGTGACTTCTGTTCAAATTCATCGGCATGAAGACGAAGTCCTCGGAGGTCATCTCAAGTGCGGTGAGCGTGGTTTGTGGAATGCGTTTGTCTTTGTCTGGTGCAGGGTTGCTCAGCTGTGGCAGGAAACATCTTGCTTTTTTGAACTTGTGCGTTCCAGATAATCTTGCTGATAATGTCGTTGAACCACACGCCGGGCCGCACGTAGTAAGTGTGGGACCAGTGCACGTCAAAGCTAAATTATGGGATGTTGTCTTCTGGATAGGTGTTGATCATATTACTTGCGACCGCTTGCGCACCTTCATCCGAAAACAGAACGTCTGCCTCGCTCATCAGCCACGAGTAGCATTGCATGCCAAGTGAGCCGGTATTGACCATGTTCCACAGGTATTTCATGGATTCGAGTCTGTTCTTCGAAAGCACCTGCCCCCTCTATATGGACCGTGCGCCATTGGGTGTCCGCATCGTCACGCGTAGTTTCCTCGTCAGGAGAACAAAGATCCACCTCCTTCTCAGCGTCCTCCATTCCTGCTTCCTTCCGCACTGCCTTAAGCAGTACAGTCGTTACCATGGCCTCTGGAATTCGGAAAGACATTGGCGTTGGGTCCAGCTCTGAAGTGCTCAGAGTGGCAGTCATCTTCTTCTTGTTGTACCCACGGAAGCGAACCTCGAACGTTTTTAGAAACGAGAGCAGTTCACTCAGCGGAGGCCTGTTCGTCTCGAGATAACACTTGATCTCCACCACATCTTCACACGAAGCCGTTTTCGCTATTTGCTATCCTGATTGTACTCCTTCCGCTCTGCGTTTCGCTTTGAGTCTGCAGCAGCCCGATTTTTCTTAGGTCGACCTGACTTTGGAGCTCGCGGGTTGAATGGCTTGAGTTTCAATGTTCCGTCTACTTCAGCACTCTTACCACCACTGTTACCGTCATGGACTTGCTTGTCGTTTTGCTCTTCATCGACTTCAGTGGTGGCAGCTAGTTGCGTTGGCGGTAACTCACCATCGGACCCGCTCTGCAAAGGTTGCACTGGTAACGACAAACTCCCTTGCCGCAAATTTTTCCACCATCCTTCCAGATTTTGCATCGCTGTTCAAACTTTGCGTCTGGAAATCAGTCAGCTCCTTGATGATACGCGAGAATACTTCTTGAGCGTGCTTGTACTTATCTCGCTCAATCATCTGCTTCTTCCTCTTTGCATCATCACGGCATGTGCTAACGCGGATAGGAACCTCGATAGTGGCGATCTCGTCGTCTAAGGCGGATGTTCTTGACCAAAACATGGCCAAAACATGTCCAGAATCTGGACATTATCTGGAATGTATCGACGAATACGGGATCGTGAAGAGACCTCCAAGATGCTCCCGGTACAGCAGTACATGGCGACACGGCAGCTTCACAGTGGAGAATTCACAGTCGCAGAGCCATGTGTTTGTGTCGACTCGGTGAACACGGCCGTCGCGCATGACATGTACGAGATGCTCTCGCTCTTCAAAAGTGCAATGCGCCATCGTTTCAAGGTCTCGCGCATGACATGTACGAGATGCTCTCGCTCTTCAAAAGTGCAATGCGCCATCGTTTCAAGGTCTGCCGCGAATTGGTACTCAACGAAGAATATCTCGGCAATCCAGTCAGAGGTCATTCCCAAAAGTTGGTTCATCTCTTCTCCGTAGTTCGCGTTCCGGATGGACCCCAGCATCATGACCTTTGTGTGATATTCGTCTTCTTTGCGGCGTTGGAAGTTGAGAGGTGCTTGCAGACAGTCCTTCATGGAGAACGACCCGTCGAGGTCAGCCTTGAGCTTCCCGAAGAAGTTCTCGAGTCTGTTGATCGTACTATTTCGGAAGTGGGGCAAATTCATGCGAAAAGCCGTCACCCACATTTCCTTTTTCGCAATCCAATTCTTGCTGAAGTATATCCACAACGCCTCGCGTTCACCGCGACAACTTGAACTCGTCAGCATGGTTCTGGATTTCTTCGTCCGGCTTCGACCTCACCATGTTCGCAACGCAGTGGTCAATCTGTTTCAGCACTTCACTGGGAGATGTACCATACTTCTTGTCATCCCGAACGGCGGATGCAAGCCATTTTATCACGTGAAAGTGACAAAGTAGGCAACGGGCGTCGGGAAACACCTCAATCTCCTTCAGGTCCTTGTCTACGACGACGACCCTCGTAGCCTCCCACGCATTAACAGCCTGAAAATTCTCGACCGTCTTCCCCATATGCCAATCCGCATTGCGTTCAATGACCGAATGCTGCACCGACTGACCATTCCCGAACTGATCCATGACCATGAACATACACAACTGGTAATTGTACCTGCGGTAACATGTCCGGACATGGCCAATACACATCATATAAAACATGGTCAGTTCATGGTGGGTACATGGTCAATACATGATGAATGCTAACATGAAAACATGGCCAATACATGGAAGTAAGACGTGATCGCCGTACCTGTTGGTCTTATGAGTGCAGTCGATCAGCAACAGCTCCGGGAAGCTGTGATACAGCTTCCGCATGTGCTGCGAATTAATGGAGGTGACGGCCGTCTGTCCTCCAGCATTTTCATTCACCGTCGACACATCCTCTCTGCTTGCAGGTTGAAATTGACACGAAGTTCAGCCACTTGATCCTCGTCGGAAAGTTCCCCACCTAAACAATCGAATGCATAACTTAGATTAGTCGAGGCGTGACCCGCACGATGCAAACACTCCACACGATCCCGCTGCTTTGATGCGAGTCACGAGATTGTAAATGTCCCGCATCTTCGCGCGGTGGATAGAGTTGTCACGAATGTAGTCGTAGATCCTGCTCGGTTTGGTTCCACTCATCACGAGTAGCTCCACATTGCTCATTATCGGAGAATCATCCGCGACCTGGCGGATGCTCGGATACGAACGGAATACTTCTTCAGACACGTGATGGTTGTGACCGTAGAACTCCAGCTTAATCTCGATCCACCACTCCCAGACGTAGTTCGTAGAGTTGGGCGAGGAACCGAAGCTTGCAGCCAGCAAAGGTCACCCGCTGAACGGGCCGGCACGCAGTTGAGCGCGATCGCACTTTCCACCCATGAGTGCAAATGTAGAGTCGCTAATAGGAATCCATAGCTTCGGGCACAAGCGGTATCTCCGAAGCCGGCTTGTTAAGGTATATCTTCTGCTTCTTCAGACGCTAGTTCCTCAACCGGATTGAGGGTTTCAATGATCACTAACACCGTGTTTATCCGATGCTCATATTTGTTCAAGTACGCTTCAAAGCTAGCCCAGGACTTGTGATGCTTCTTCATGGCAGGTACGTAATGTAGCTGGTCTGAGCTCTCAGATGGCGATCTCCTTTTTGACAAATCTCTGCCATCAGAACTCCGATCAGAGCGCTCACTTTCATCATCACTCCCCTCCTCTGCTACCTCCTCCTTAGCTTCTTCCTCCTCCTCAGCTTCTTCCTCCTCCTCAGCTTCTTCAGCTACTTCTTCCTCTTTAGCGGCTTTCGTATTCTCAGCTGCAACTTTCTCTTGTCTCTCTTCCTCTTTCAGTCGTTTCTGAATTCTGTCCGTGTTGCTGGGCCGCACTATGATGCCCACACTACAAAAAACGTAGAGAAAACATGGTCAATAATTGGCCTCCCCACACATGCACTCAACAACAGTCACGACGTCTCCACACCGTTTAGGGGCTGCTAACACCGTTCCGCGTGGACGAACGGCTGCGAAACCTTCACGGGCTGCAACGACGAAAGGTGTGTGTAAGTGAAACGGTAAGTGTAAGCAGCGTACAGAGTGTAGTGAAATTTTTACCTTAGCTGCAGACTAGACTTGGTCTGGCTTGTGTCGCGGAGCTCGTGTCTTTGTATCTAGCAGGGGGGGGGCTCTCGAAGCGACAGCGAGGCAGCTTGTGGTGTGGGGCAGCTCGTGTCGTGTCCGCGAAGCTCGTCTCGGCGTCTCGGCGTGTGGGGCAGCGTGTCTCGGCGTGCGCAGCTTGATTCGCCACGTGTGGCAGGAAGAGCGGCGGGGAAGGGGAGGGGCGGCAGCTTTTCGGCGGCGGAGGGTGGCGTGGCAGCTTCTCGGCGGCGGAGGGGGCGTAGCAGCTTCTCGGTGGAGGAGGGGACGTGGCAGCTTCTCCACTCGTGGCGTGTGTGCTTCCGCGCGTCAAATCGAAATGAGCTGCGTAAGTAATTTTGAAAATTCATAAAATACAACAAGGACAATGCATGAACTAAGACCTGGTCAATACATGGATTAGAAAACATAGGCAGCATAATTTCCGAATTATATATGGTCGGATACTTACCATATCGCGAGTGCAACTGAGTGGCAGCCACGCATTTTGAAAACAAAAACGCAAAAAAAACGCGAACTCAAAGCTTTACTTTCCCTATGTTTGAACTCCTACTAGCCGAGCGCCGCCGCGTACGCGGCGGTGGGTTTAGTTTTGGACCCAGTATATTGAAAGCCCGTCGGAGCGCAGCGGAGGCGGTCAGGCCCACATAAAAAGTATTTAATTTTCAACCAATCGTTTAATTATATTGCCACCAACGGCCGCCTTTGGTGAAAGATTGTTTTAGCGAATGAGGGCCGCCTTCGCTGCGCTCGGCAGCCATGCTATTTTAGCCAACGGCGGCCCGCCTTCGCTGCGCTCGGCAGCCAATCATATTGCGTCTAGAATCACGTTATGGCGTGACAGACGGACGGACGGACGGAGCGACGTTACCGCTGAGTTTTAGGATTAATACCACTTTATCCATTTTTACCAATGACTTGAAATGGACTTCTTACCAGAGAACCTGTGGAATACGGTACATGTATTAATACACGAATGTTCAGACCAGTCGGTTTTAACAGGAAGACTGTCGAAGTTTTGTCCCCTCGGTCTGCTCCCAATATTTCTGACGGATAACTGGCGCTGTAGCTGAAACATTCTCGCTGTGCATTCTATATTTTTCTTTTTCAAAAGAGAATGGACAGTCGTTTCCCCATTGAAGCCGCGATGGCTAGATCATTGTGCTGTATGTAATTTGATGCAGAAAAGCAAAGTGGAACTTTTCATTTATGCTGCTCTGTCGTCTCTTGGACTACGGACACCAACAACCTTTAGTCAAGAGGTGCTCCATTTATTCAGCCCAGAGGCATCAGTGCTTATAAAGTAAGTAAGGTCTGGGGTGGGTTTCACGAGGTATTTTACTCCGTCGGTGTGATAGACGTCACTTCGAGGGTGTCCGTCCACGGCTGCGAGAAGATCACGATATCGTAGCTGGAGTAGTCGCAGTTGCGGTTGTCACAGGCTCCCAGCTCTTCGTCCGAGTCCACGGCACAGCCTGCCACCTGGAACTTGTAGTTGGTGCCGGCCACGGTTTGTGTGGCTAGACCCTCAATGGCGATCAGGCAGATTCTCGTAGTCACGTCTTCGTTATACATGCTGGCATTGCCCGCCGCCTGCGTGAGGATCTCAATGTCGTCGCTGGTGGCGGTTTTTTGCGAGTAGCCGCCGAGAATCGTCGCTCTCTGAGCGGTGGAGACAGCTAGCGTCAAGCTGGCAAGAAGAGCGACAGAGCGAGTGAAAGTCATGGCTACTGGAGGAGGTCGGACCAGAAGGATGATCTCGAAGCTGCTGGAGTTTGGCTTGGACAGTGTGGTCGCAAACGTTCGAGTTATAAAGTGAGAGGCATCCCCGCCCCACTGAATTTGTCGCATGCTCGACGTGCACACAGTCTTGGCTGCCCATCTTCTCCATGATCTTCTGTGGTGGAGAGTTACTATTGACACCATCCGGGGTCACTTAAGTTTGTATGTTGAGGTGGTCCCGACTCATTTTACTGGAGGGGTGAAACACCCGTTCTGAAAAAATATCTACCGCGTATATGTACTCTGCACATGGATATTAAGTCCAGGACTTCTTCAGGAAAGAGGAGCCGTAATGGGCTCAGAGCTGTCACAAGCGAGCCGGGTGAACCGTTATACCGTATAACTCTTAAATAGGCGGTGTGCTACGAAAAGGCCATAACACTATTCTAAAATCTTGAAAGCACCTATTTTCATTCACCTGGAGTACTGGGTATTCAGGCGATCCAGGAAGCTAAACTTCATATCCTGCAAAGAAAACCGAGTGCAGCTCTCACATGTGCCTTCACTGTTCATGGTCTGGCGGATACTATCATAAAGTTTATTGCAGTCATACAGCGCATCAAGCTAGGAGTTCAAGCGGAAATCACGCAGCTGGTAGAGATGCCAACATACATTGTAGGATGTGGGGTAAGAGACTTCAAGAAGCTGCTCAGTATGCATGAGAACAGACTAAAGGCACATTTGAACGATTCCGGCGTGATCTAGATATCTGAAACGGTGGTAGAGGCTGGTACAAACGATACGCCAACGACAGCACATTTAAACGCCTTATTGACGGTGCCGGCCAGACTGACTTCATGAAAGCAGCGTCACTGTGGGTAGTAGCCATGAATTCAATAAACTTGCAGTCTTTCTCGCTTGTTTAGCGTCAAGAACACTAGGAACGCACACCGTGGAAAGTGATTTCAGCTTTCTCAAGCAAGTCAAGAGCGATCAGCGGGCGTCAGTCAGCAACTACACCACTAAAGGCCAACTGCAAGCCACGTCGTACTTCGAGTTGATCGCTTTAGCTGAGAAATAAAAGATAGTGTGGAAAACACGCACTAACTTAATATTGTATCCGTTATCGAATACCCACTTTTGATTTTGGGAGTTACTTGGTACATTCCTAAACTAAGCGCCTAATTCTAGGTCTCAAAAACGCCTATCTATAGATGAAGTAAGCGCAGTAGGCTGAGCGCCTATTTAGAAGAGGCCTGGTTATGCGTTAACCAAATTGTGTCAATAGCCGCGTCCCGTCTCGGGGTGATCGTAAACGCAGCTGGTCACCCCGGAGTATCCGGTTCACTCCCGGCCGTGCTGAACTACGACAACTTGAAAATTTGTATACGTGACCGTTATGGATTGACCGGACCAGCAGAAGCGCGGCTGTACTGTACTGTACATGGCAGACTTACTTGGCGTCGACGCTTGGCGCCTCTTCAATATGCGGTACTGATGTTACTGTTGCATACATACGGGGCTTTGCAAAGGGCGAGATAGTGCTCTGTCTTGACTTCCATCCAGTCGTGGGAACAATGACATTTTTCATGTTGTGGTTGCCACGCGCCATAGAATCCGAGACGCCTCTGCATCGATGCAGCTGTGAATACCAATCGGCGCAGGTCTCACACACTAAAAGGTGCTCAACGTCGTCTTTGTGCCGACCCGCGCGCTTCAAGTGGCAGTCTGGCGATCATTTTCCAGTCGTAGAACGAGCCTGCTGTCGGTACTGAGTGAACGCGATGTCGGTTGCGAGCTCATTAAATGTAGATTCGGCAAAGGAGAGTCTGCCTACACAGCTATTATACATCATGAGGGACTTTGTAGCATAAGAACCACCGACTGGTAGCTGGTAAACTCCGGCTTTCGAGCTGTCAGGCATAACGTCAATAGCTATTTTCGTACAAAAGCGTGAGCCTCGACCCGAGTCACCTTCCGCTAAAACGGCGTTGACATGTTTACCAGATCTTCTCCATCTGTCGAACACTAACGTGTCGTTTCTTCCTGTTCGTGGCCTGAGGATATCTCGACATCCATGAGTTTTTATCAAGCTCTCGACAGAATAACTGCGAGGTGGCGCAAGCTTCACCGCATTGTCATTTTCTAACTTGCCTTCTCACCGCAGTTGTCCAAGCTTCATGAGGTCGACTCGGTACTTTTCGCCATCTCTTGTGGCCAATGTTGCAACGCTCATGGGGCTGCTGTCCGGAGCAACGGGGACGCCGTTTGCGAACAACCCCGTGACTATCGTCTCCAGTGCTTTGTCGTTATCGCACACGAGTCCAGCCTTCGGTGGCATTGCACTTGGCACAGACATGAGCGTGCTCACGTACGAGGTGCATGAATACAAGGTCACGACATTCCACAGCTCCAACAGCAGCTCCACCAGCACCAGCACAACTACCAGCGACGGCGGCAAGACGCGTTCAACCACGTCTACAACTTCCAAGAGCTCGGCTTCGACCGAGCAATCCACCGTGTACAAGAGCTCTGTGGTTACCAATGGAGAACGCAGTCTGGAAGCGAGCAGCACTGATCTCCAGAAGCTGGAAAGCCATTTCGGCACGACTTTGGAGCTCAACATCCACAACTTGGCATCGAATGCAGCCTACTACGTCACGCCGTGGCCCAGCAGCTACTGGGCTATCTATCTCGATGGGATCAACTACCGTTGGAAATCCGCTAGCGAGCCCAGCGCGACGGAAAAGTACGCCAGTGCCTTTGGTCTGGACCCTGATGTCCTCATGACAAGCGTCTCAAAGTCCAGTGGTGTCGATTCAATGGCAGCGTCTGGTAGCTCGTGTTGGACGAATTGGGACTGCGCTAGCAAACGTGATGGCAGCGTCTGTGCTCGACGCGATGGCGAGTCTCAAGGCTACTGCATTCCGACCTGGTACGGTATTTGCCACGCGTGGGCACCGGCAGCACTGCTTGAACCGGAGCCAAACTGCGCTGTTGACTACAACGGCGTGACATTCCAGCCCATGGACATTAAAGCTTTAGTATCCCAAATCTACGATGGAGCAAACCTCGCTACGGTCTTTACAGGTGCGAGGTTCTACGACCCCAACAATGGCGACAACAAGGACGAATACGGTCGCTACGTTGATTCCTCGCGTCGTGATCTCGGCCCAGGCTTCATGCACGTCGCGCTTTCCAACATCCTCGGCCGCTTCAATGCTTCCGTTGTTATGGACATCACAGCTGGTGCCGAGGTCTGGAACCAGCCCGTTAACAGCTACAAGGTGCTCACTCAAACGGAATTGACACCGAATGAGGCTGCTATGCAGTATTTCCACGTGCCAACGTATCCATTCAACAACGAGGCTCAACGCATCATGTACATCGAGACGAGTGTGTCCTGGATGGTTGAGACTTATGAGGATGGAGGACTCGTGGCTTCTGGTCGTGCTTCGTCGACCTACGAGAGCAGTAAAACGTACAAATATCTGCTGGAGTTGGATAATGACTACAATATCCTTGGTGGAGAGTGGATAGGAGAGTCGCAATCAGACCACCCGGATTTCCTCTGGTTTCCAAAAGCTCGCCCGGATCTGAGCCTCGTCACGGAAGTGGGGCTCAGCTACCAGAATATCCGGACGCTTCTTGACATGGCCACTAATTGTTCCTAGAGTACGCGTAGATGTTATCTCGTGACGAAATATCTGTTGTTTTTTGTTCTAAAAAATCTCAGGAGTCCATCTACTTTCGCCAGTTACTATTGTGACTACCGGTATTACAGTAGTATTTGACCGAATTCCTAGCATTTCTTTTTCTTCTTTCCGCTATGGTGCGAGTATTGTGAGGACTCGTGGAGCTCGTCCTGATGGTCGCTACTCTTCTTCTTCCTCTTGTGCGAGCTAGACGAGACGGAAGACTCGCGGCTGCTACGCTCTTTGCTGTACATGACGTACTTGTCTTGTTGGTTAAGCATTGTAGCCAATGCTGCAAGCTCTGGAGTGTGGGTCTCCAGTTTCTTCAACCACTTGACGGCCATGCGCTTTCGACCGCTACGAGTCTTGCGCCACACAGTGGGGAAGTTCTGGGAGCTGCAGAAGTTCTGCGTGACTGCTACTGTGTCGTCCACATTGAAGACAGCGTGCCACCAGCCACCAGGGATAAACACCGTCTCACCACGATACTGCATGAACTCGATGCACTGCAGTGTCTCTGGTGGACTTGCTCGCTTCAGACGTGGCAGCAGATCCATAAAGTAATTCACGGCTTCGTCGTCTTCATCGTCGCGGACGTGCTTCTTGCCATTCACGAGGTTTTTGGGCACATGCGGCGGGAAAAGAACCCAGCGCTTGCGTCCTACGATTAAAGTGTTCCACGCGCTGGTGCCAAGCGGGTCCAGATGCAGCGTCGTGCCTGAACGCTTCGGTCCAACCAAGAACCAGCGGTACGGCGGTCGTCTGTCCTCACCCACCAAGGAGAAGAGATCCTCAGGGAAGTATTTGGGCACTTTGTAGTCGTCCAGCAGCGGTTTGGTGTCCTTGTGGTCGTCAAAAGTACTGTCAAAGATGTACAGCGGGCTGTCGTCCGTCTGGTTGGTCAAGTAGGTCATAAAGTACTTGAACTTCATTCGAATCGACTTGCCATAGTCGTCTTCGCCGCACTTGAGCTCCACGCGCTTGTAGTCCTTCCGCAACCTCTTGATCGACCAGTGCTTGACAGCACCCCACCTTTCCGCCTCTGGGATTCCGTCAATTACCACCGGCACTTCCGGGCGCTCATATTCGTCAATGAACCTCTTGACGCTCAATTCGCTGCAGTGCTCGCGCTTTATTGGGTTCGAGTCGTCCAGTGGCAAGTCGCAAACGTTTGAACCGGCGAAACCCTCACGATTCCAAGCTTCCGGGTCAATATCTGGCATCACATCGAATGCATAGCGATAAACGGTGAGCTCCTACTCCAATGCAAACGGCCTTAACTCGATGGACGGATTGTGGAAGGTGTTATACCTGATCGGTGCTTCTTCTTGGCGTTGTGGACTGCGCGCTCCACTTTCGGAGGGAAAACAGGAGCGGGGATAGACGGGAAGCGCGGTCCTTTCGACGTGTTGAACGGCTCTGAGGCCTCATCGTCGGAAGAGGACGAAGTCGTTGACGAAGAGGACGACGCGTCGGACGAGTCAGAAGAGTCAGAAGACGACGACGTGATGGACGGTGAGCGCTGGAACTTCCTCTTGCTTTGCGTGGTCATGGCTGCAGATATGCGCGACTATTGATCGAGCAATGGGGGACAGTCGTGCGCTCAGAGCAGCAGCAGAGACACAGACATGCAGAGCACGAGGTCTCAGGTTCCGGATGGCCACGCGACTCAGAAAAGAGCCACACCAGAGCCACGCAAACTGAAGCGCGGATGTCACTACCCCTATTTCAAGACATTAACATCTCTATACAAGAACACTTTGCTCACCATTGCCTCCCTGTATAAGATCATTCCAACGCTGCTCCCCTTAAAGCATACATTCTTCAAGTCAAAGACCTCGATATCCATGGAGTACTCGGTGGCGTCCCAGACGTACGTCAAGCTGGCGCTGCACGCGGCAAAACGACCCGCGAACGCCGTGTGCGGCCTTCTTCTCGGCCAGGAACAGGGTCAGGGTTTCTCCATCTCGGACGCTGTGCCGCTGTTCCACCACGAGGCGCCGCTGGCCCCACTGCTGGAGATCGCGTGCGCCATGGTGGACGCCTATTGCCAGAAAAGTCAAAAGTTGCAGATCGTGGGCTTTTACTTTGCCGGAAGTGGGTACTCGCCATCTGATTCGGGCAATGGACTCAGCCATTTCGCCCAGAAAGTTGCGGATCAGGTGGAACATAATTGCTCCCGTGCCTGCGTCTTAGTGGTGTGTTCTATTTCTAGCCTAAAACGTTATTTTTAGCGTCTGACTTGATGTTTGTATGGTGGCTGTCTAGCTGGATGGCCAGCAGCTCAGCAGTGAGGCCAAGACGGGGCTACAGTTCCTGCTTAAGGACGTCAAGCGCGGCTGGACCAAGGTGGACAACCGTCTCAAGGTGGAGGACAATGCGACCAGGACGCTGAGCCAGGGGCTCCAACAAAAGGTGCAGAAGGACGTCGTGGACTTCGAGGAGCATCTGGAGGACCCCAGTCTGGACTGGCGGAACCTGCACGTGGTGGAGCTGCTCAAGCTCAACGTATAGAGGCCAAAGCAGACGCAGTACTCAGATTTCATTCAAAAACGAGCTGTTATTTGGTCTACGAATGAGCTCAGACTGCTGGTTAGCTGCTGTTTATAGGAACGTCTCTGCAAGGCGACGCGAGGTCTGGACGTAAACTGCGTGCTGTAGGTCGGTCTTGCTGATACTCTTGCTCTTGTGCTGTACAGATGACGATGCCAGCGATCGGAGGTGGTTGGCCAGCAGTAGACGAGCGCTCTCGACGTCCCAGAGCAGCGGGTGGGCATGACGCAGCGCGCATGTTAGTCGACCAGCAGCGGCAAACTCTCCCTGTGTCACCAACGCGCATACGACGTAGTCCCCGCTGGACGTCCAGAGTGCTGAGTTTCTGTTGGTGTCTTGCAGCAGGAACACCACAATCGACGAGTGAAGGCCGTGCTGCAACAATACAGCGACATCAAAGCGCAGCAGTGCTAACTCCATGACTCTAGACCAGCTGACGGATCCCTGTGGCAATTGTTGTACAGCTGACAACGCGCGATCGACGTACTTGTCTCGTAGCCCATCGAATGGACACATCAGAAGCAGCTGAAGTGCCACCTCGAGGTTGTGGGCCTCCCAATGGATCAAAATGACCGCTTCCGTGGCGTCTTCCGAGTCCCTGAGCTCTGCATACGCGTATGTAGTGTACCAAGTCAACAAATGAGCCCCCCAGACGCCTCGTGCAAAGAGAGCTGACCAGCACATTACGTCTTCGTCGTTCCGAGCTGAAATCTTCCTGTTAATTGCGATGCCCACTTGAAACTGTGCCTGAACGCGTGTTTGCAGCGCCTGTTGTCGCTCGAGCTGCCATGTCAACGCACTGCGTTGTGCAGCACCTTCAGAGCCACTACACGAGTCATTATGGCGTACTAACAAGTTGCCCAACGCCACCGTCGCCATCTCTGCAAACCGCAACGTCTTCAGATTGTCATCGCCAGAACGTCCCTCAATGAAAGTCAGCAGCTCTTCAAACACAGCCGCAAAGTGACTAGAGAGGTCGGGGTTTGGGACATCGAACACGCGTTGGGCAGCTGTGCTTCCTACCAGCTTGTGCTTAGCAAGTAACGCCGACCACACAGCCTTCACGCGAAGCCCAAAGTTCCCGTGGGCGGCAGCTACCGATAGACCAGCATTGTCATGAGTTACCAGCACGTGGTTCAAAACAGCAGCTTCTGTCCACTTGTGATGATCTTCACAGGTGGCGATTAATTGTTCCCACTGAGAGAACACTGCTTGACGGACCGCCACCGCGATACTATCAGTCTGGATGTGAGTCTGCATTGCTCCAAGTCGGCTCAGTCCAATCTCCTTCAGTAACGTGGACGGCGACTGCGACAGCATAGAAACAACCTGCTCATACACTGCACGTGAGCTACCGGGAGTCTGTTCATCGTGTGAGCCGCAGGTCGCTTCAAGGTAGCATCCAAGCTCAGTCATTTGACTGCTGTTAGGAGCGTCTGCACCTGTTACCCACGTCCAGACAACCTGCTCCACCCATGGAACAGTCTGCTCGTCACTTGAGCTCATGTATCGCTGGACGAGATTCACTACAGCATTCTGGTAGCTCTGCGTAATCGTTTTCCTTGCAACTTCGTTGCTGGCTTTGCTTCCTCCAGCACGTAATATCACCTGCATGACGAGACTGGCAAGATCTACGGAAGCTACACACTGACAGAGCTCCACGAACACGGTAGAGTGAAGAGCTTCTTCGACTTGGATCTGGTGTAAAGAATCCATGGCAAACCACGTCTTCAAACGAGTGACTACCGACTCGAAGGACGTCTTGACCTCCTCATCTGCGGTCAATATCAAGCCACACTGCTCGATCTCACTCAGCACCAGACAGCACACGTTTCCCGCCAGTTCGCGCTCGAGATAATGCAGTTCTTGCTCTTTTCTCTTAAATTGTGTAGGGTCCCATGATGCCGAAGAAGACGAAGAAGACGCCGACGAGACGTTTGATGGCGGCCCAGAACTTTGCCACGCACTGTATTTTGTCTGGAAAAGCGTGAGTGTCTCTGCCACCAACTCTACGCGCTTTCGAGGTGTAAGCAGCGCCCCAAAGTGCTGTAAGCCAGCCAATGACTGTCCGTAAAACTCTTGCGACGGCTTCAAATGTGCCACAAAGTCAGGTAACGATTTCCCACTAAATCCATTCAGAAACAAGTGAGAAAACAACATCAAATGCTCGTTCGAGAGCACTGAAAGACAAGGCACACACGACTCGTACGCGTAGACCGCCAAGTCTGCAGATAACGCTCTCGTACTCGTGCCAGTAGCTCCATGTTGTCTCCAAATACCCGTTAGCAAGTTATTCATATAGATCATAACCATGGAGCTTGGAGTCACGTGATGCAATTTCCGCATGATTTTCGTGACAAATTTGATCGTCTTGCCAGTCAAAAGGGGGCGTACAGCATCAACAGCTGCGTCTCGATGGACTGTCATCGCTTCATGTGAAGAAGTCAACGGTGTCAATAGCTCGGCAGTTGTCGAGGCAGCACCAAGCAGCTTGAGATCAACAACTTCGACCTTGTCAAGCGAGTCTCCAATGTCTTTAAGCTTCTTTAAACACATAAAGAGCAGCGTGATGCGGTCGATTGAAGGCTTGGACAAGGGAAAAAGAGATCGTTCTTCAGAGTCAATCGACTCTGGATCCAGCCGCTTGGAGCATTCGAGGATCATACGCAACACGAGCAAGACGCCAACGTGATCCGTGCCGTCAATTGCCTCGTAGATACTTAAGTCTCCTGGCGTCTCTTTTTGTAGCAAAAAATCTCCAAACAAACGCGGTCTTTGCAGTGCTTCTTCCAAGATATCAACGTGATCAATAGCGAATGCTTGGTCTAATTGTTCACGACGATCAAAGGAGCTAGGATCGGATGGAAAGAGAAGCGCATGCTTAATGTACGTCAGCACACAGTCATACTCGTTCATCCCGTACTTGGTCGCAAACTGTCGTGAGAGCTGAAAATGCTCTTTCTTGGTGGCCAGAACCATAATTTTCGCCTTCCGGTAGCTTTCATCGTGTGAGAAACGCTCCAAATCCAATTCGGCGTTGAAAAAAGTGCTCATTTGTTCCAGTTCTTGGGACTTTTTCTGCGATATTAACTGCTCTTGGCAACGTTGAGCTAGTTTAGTGTAGATTTGGTACCGTTGTTTCGACATCAATCGCTGCGGGTTCATCAAGTTCTTCTCCGTTTGAGTCGTCATATCACTTAAAGCTCCATGTGCTCGACGTGTCGTCTCATATGACGCAAATAACGTCTCGAGACGCTCTCGGCGAGCAGATAAAGCTTCCGGTTCGTTGTCTGTTGTGTTTTCCTTTGCTTGAACTGCTTGGAGCAAGAAGAAATGATGCAAATAACGTATTATAGCCTCGTTTGTGTGTCCTGTTTCGCTGGATAAAGACGAATCCGTCGCTGACTCGATGAATACCAACGACAAGATGTTCTCCATACAAAATGTCTTGAAGCTGTCATCGTCAGTGCACAAGTCGCCCCACAGCATCAAATAATTAAGACCAAGTTCCATATACTGCTGCCAATCCTCGACTTTTCTTGTTGCAGACGTCACAGCTTCTTCCATACAAAGTTGAATCATCTGCGTAAGGAATACCAGCGTTAGCTCGCTGGTGGCTTGATTGTCATCACTCGTATCACTGTTTATCATTGTGTGAGTGAGTTGGAGTCCACACTGCAGCAAACGCAACAGAAATTGACGGTCCTTCTTCTCTTCATGCAGCAAATCAACCACCATTTTAAGTTCATTGAGAAGCACAGCTTCAGTACTGCTAGAGGTTTTGCCTCCAGTAAGTCGTCGTTGTTCCAGGTCGATATCTGACAAGCCAAGCTCGACCATTAGCGCCTGAATCGCTTCAATCTTCTCGAGCCAAGAGAGCACCAAGTCTGTCACTTGATGTGTAAAAAGATCCGAAGACGAGACGTTGGCTGCACTGAACAATGCAACACACAACTTATGCTTCTTCCCCCATGATCGAAACGGAGATGCAGACACGAGATCCAACACGAGCGAAACTAAGTGTACAAGTGTCAATTTGTCACCATTCCCAGTATGGCTAGCTGTGTCTGTCTCCATTTCGCGTGGAATTCCATCAATAATTTGCAGTGTTAAGTCGTACGCAACGTCATAGTCCATGCAGTAAAGAGCTGCGTAAGCTCCTTTCATCCAAATCTCGAGTTTGTGCGAGTCAACACGCAGTAACTTTGCTAAATGCATGATAACAGCCAGAGGTTCGTTCCATAACTCATCAGCAGTGTCTTCTTCCTCTTCATTAGCATAATGTTGTGCTAGCCACTCTTTCGCTCTCACGGACGGTTTGTAATTGCTTGGATTACTCGTAAATACTTGACAAACCGCATCCAATCGGATGTTTTCCTTCTCTTCTTCTCTCTCGACTTGATCGCCACGAAGCTCTGCTGGTGATAGTTTAACTGCTCCATACGTCAATAAGTCGAGCAGCTCACAAGCTTGAGCTCGATCTGTCTCTAAATTCAAAACCTCTTGATAGTGCTGCTTTGTCCCAGTTACTATGTGAGTTTCTTCCTCCCATAACGGAAGCGAAAGTACCTGTTGAACGATCCCGACGCAGCCTAAGGCAGATTCATGGACGGTATTGGCACTCACATCGTCCGAGTATCCACTCACAGAGTCGAATTTTGCTCGAATTGTCACAAGCAACTCATGAAGCACGTGATCCACCGCCTCAACGTCAGAGATTATCCAATAATTCACCAGATTCTGAGCTGCATCAATGTAGACACGATCAGAAGCCACAAGATGCTTAAAAATGACGTCCAGGATCTTTTCGTCACTCAATCGTTCGCCAAACGCATGTTCTTTCAACTTGATTGCGTCTTGTAGCACCTCGAGCCACTGCTTTTCATCGTCCGAATACTCGCCAGGTAAAGCAAACGCACACATTTGTTCCAACAAACCGTGTGGCCCACCACTGGAGCCATTGTCACCATCATTGCTTGCTAGTATCTTGTACTTTAACCCACCGGGTGAAGAAATTATGCCATATTTGCTCAGTACGTCCATTGTCACCATTAAATCTTCCATTTCATCCACCGCCACTTGTAATTGAGCAATCTCTGGAAGATCCTTTTCTTTTCGAGCAGGTAATGACTGAAAAATCGTCCAAAGCTGCTCCACAAGCGCAAGATGACGCTCCAGATAAAGCTCCTTGTCCATACTAAGAGATTTATCACGGATAATATCCGTAAGATCAACCGAGTAGACGACATCTAACGCCGTCTCGATGAGCTGCACGTCACTCTGGATCCATCGGTCTATTAACCTGATCGACGGGTTACTTCGTTGGATTATCTGGGCTGCAAGCGTCAGATCTGACAAAGATTTCGACGCCATCGTCTGAGCCAGCCAAGAGAACAATTGATCCAGAGCATACGTGCGATCTCGACGTTGAGACACAAAAACTGTCTCCACACGCTCAATAATTGGACTAATGTCTCCCACTAGTGGCTTGTCAGAGCCCACCACGATCATTATTTGATCTTCCATTGACAATACACACCACTCACTCAGTGGTAATAAAAAACAGGTCGATATACGCAACGAATATACACATTGGTATAAACGTTCAGTGTGTTGAAACAATTCCTCCACTGTTTTTTTGGCTTCTGATGACGACCATCCACTTAGACATTTGGTCGCTATTTGGCTCAGCTCGTACGCATAACGTAGCTGTCCGAAGTGTGTATCCATCTCGAGAACTCTCCTTGAGAACCACTTGCCATAAGTAGAATTGCGTTCTTCTCGTGGGAGTTTAAAACACTCTTGAAACGCTGATAGCTCTTCGTCAGTTAAATCTTGACGTCGGTTCTCTGGGAGAAGAGGGATTGAAACAAACAAGTCCTTGAAATCGCCATCTCCGTCGGAACTGTTTGACACAAGTGTATAAAACTCTCCATCGTCTTCGATCTGTGTCGCTGGGAGTAGATGCTTGTATCTTGAAGGTGGTACAGACGGTGGCATTAGCTCCAGAATATCTAACCAGTGAGGGATTAAATTCCATCCCTGTCGATGGAATAAAACCGTGAGTGCACTGACACGTCCCTCTTGGGCGAGTTGCTTGGCTATCGACACGATCGACGACGATCTGAAGCGTGCATAAGCCGCTCCATCAAAGAGCTGGTCACCAGCCACGGACGTGGTTGAGACTCCTTCTTCTTCGCACAATATTAGACGAAATGTTTCGAGCCGGTACAAATACCGCTGGAGATCCATTTTGTCCTGGGACAGTTCCGTAGCGACCTCGTTGCCATTATTCACGTTACTCCACGCATCCCACGCCACGTCCAGTAGTTTCTTCATTCTGGCGCTTGAATCATCGGCAATCAGACGCAAACACTCGCTAAGCACCCATTGTTGGTCCGATATAGCCCGTAAATGGTCCAATGCTGCCACAAACTCGTCACGTTCTCCACGTTCAAGAATTCCTCGTGCTTGTGTAGATAACAATACCAAATCCTTAGGTTCCGAGTCGAAGCGACCAGCGTGTGTGCGATACTTTATCCAAATGCGACAGTGAATATCGTCTGCGTTTATGGCAATACCATGCATTTCATAGAGCGCAACAGTCGCAAGAGCGTCTTCAAACTCTTGTGCATCCATAAGCAGCTCGAGAAATGACTCAACTGTCAAGTTCTGGACCTGGTTCGCAGTCCACAGCTCGTTAGTAGTGACAAACTCATATACAGAAAACCCCGTGGTGTGGTTACTCCTCGTCGTAAGTCCATGTGCATCAAGAGCAAGAGTTTGAACACTACCAGAAGCTGCACTCATTGGTCTGTAGTGTTTCACAGGGAAAACCACGAGACGACCGGAAGACTGTGAAGAGGAGACGCTCTCGTTCTCATTGTCACTGCTAATTGATTCAGAGACAGCTCCTTCTTCAAAATGAGTGATAAACTTTGAGTAAACGACACTGTTGTTAGTGAGTAAGAGCGCCACAATGCCGGACGTAAGCCAAACCACCATCTTCAGTGCGATACCCTGAGTATTAGCACACACGTCGTCTCCTGTTTGCCACTTGAGCACGTCTGTACACGCATCAATCTGTCGGATTGCCACCCGTCCAAGGTCATCCACCATACTCACAAAATGACCATTAGGTGCCAGTGCCAGGTGACGAATTGAGCCTTGTATCACTCGGGACTCGGTTGGTTCATTTCCTACCATCATCTTCAATGGAGCACAGAGAGTTTTCTTGATGCTTGTCAGAAGACCTTCACCCTCTTCTACGAGATCCATCCCGGTCTCATCGTTAATTTCGCTTACGTGCTGCGTTTTATCCTTTAAAACCATCGTGAAATCCAGCAGCTCGCCAGCTTCTTTATTGTCCTTGGTGCCCATAACTTTCCAGACGCTCAGTGACGACGCCTGCTTCTCCATTAAATCCACACTGGGGTTTCTCACGCCTCCACTCACTACAAGTATCGAGCTCTCTGGGTCGTAGCAAGCTGCCGTGACGCCTGCATGCCATTCTGTGAGCTTTTTCACTGTTTTTATTGTGAATAACCCCGTGATATCTATCGACGAATCCAATGCTATTAGCGCCAGTTTAGCCAATTGCACGCTTAAACTGAGCCAAACTCCGTCCTCAGACAACACGAACACTTTGCTCCCGCTCTGCGTCGGGAAAAACACGTTCACGAGGCCAGTTGCGGGGTTCCAATGCTTTGCAGACAGGTACTTAGTCGGTTCTACACATAGCAGCAATGGAGGTCTTGATGTAGTCTCAGAAGTAATAGAAGCCTGCCATTCGGGGCGAGCGAATATCCACATGACGCCTTCAGATTCGCCCTCTGCGCGCGGAAGTTGGCCGCTGACGATCAGAAACTTGAGGTCTGGACTCCATACGAGCGTCCAGTTGTCGTCAGCACTATGAGAGACTCCAGGCTCGCCTGGTTCGGGCAGTAGGTCGACCAGTTCGGGAGCCTCCAAGCTGTTGCCCCCGTCTGTCT
Source organism: Phytophthora sp. 'mugwort' (assembly GCA_033558025.1). Classification (NCBI taxonomy): domain Eukaryota; phylum Oomycota; class Peronosporomycetes; order Peronosporales; family Peronosporaceae; genus Phytophthora; species Phytophthora sp. 'mugwort'. Next base: position 799,459 of record JAUCEF010000004.1, on the reverse strand, counting down.
TGAACACGCCCAAACGCACGCAATTCCGCTCTGTTCGCGACCGGAACAGCACTGCCAGATGCGCTGAAGATGAGGCTGTGGACACGACCTCGAAGGAAGCAGGAAGAGACGACATGGAGCCCCGTGCGAACTCGCGAGCCGCCAGTAGCAGCGGCTCAGTCGCCATCTTTGCCAACGTGTCAAATCGAGAATCAGTTTTCGATTATCCGATTTGGATAATTTGCCAATGGTCATCAGGTCTGATTCTTGTGGATAGTAATTTCAGACATTGCTATTTATTTCTTTTTCCGCAGCAGATCCAAATAATAGCACTCTTACTAAACAGGAATAATAGGTAGAATAGTAATAAATTGTGAGTGAGATTTTACCCGTACTACTTGAGAAAATATTGTAGTAATGTTACGAGATACGCGACACCTTATCCATCAAGCGGCAAAGAGCTCACTAAGCGATCGTACGTCGATCGAGGTAGACGACCACAATGGCGACTAAAGCGGTGCGCAAGCCGCTCATGAGCTTCCTTCGTCTGCGAGCGCCCATCCAGGAGCAGCTCAAGATCGAGGAGGCGCTCTTCCGCGCAGACTCGCAGCGCAACTGGTTCATCTACAACGACGAGCACTCGCCAGCGACCATCGTCATGGGCATCTCGGGCAAACCGGACCAGCTGCTGCACCAGGACGCCGTCAAGCGGTGCGTTGTCTGCAATAATTGCAGCGAGTAAAGCATAGTGAGACTAACAAAATGGCGGATTGTTGTTGACAGGGACGGGATCCCGGTACTCAAGCGCTTCAGTGGCGGTGGCACTGTCATCGTAGACCACAACACGGTCTTCACCACCTTCATCTGCAAGCAGGAAGACTTCCCACAGGTCAAACCTTATCCTCGCGAGATCATGGCCTGGTCACAAGGCTTTTTCTCGCCCTTCTTCTCGCGCGTCTGTAATGACGACCTGGTACGCCCGACACACTCGTCACGCGGTGCTTTAAACACTTAAGTGGAGTTCTGACTGGGATATTGTTGCTTGTTATTTGTGGGACGGCTGATGCTGTGCAGAAGTTTTCATTGCGAGAGGACGATTATGTGTTTAATGACCGCAAGTTCGGCGGCAACGCGCAGAGTCTGTCGAAAGGCCGCTGGCTTCACCACACGTCGTTCCTGTGGGACTTCGACCCTAAGAACATGGAGTATCTGACTAACCCGGCGCGCCAGCCCAAGTACCGCCAGCAACGCAGCCATCTCGAGTTCCTGTGCCCGCTGAAGGACGTGCTGAAGAAGGAATGCGCCAATCGCGAGAAGTTCGAAAGCGAGCTCCACGCGGAGCTGGCAGACAACTTTGACATCGAAGATGTGCAGCTAGAGGACATTAAACCGATCCTGGATAGGGAGCACCGGAAGTCCACGCGTTTCCTAGAGCTATAGAGAGCCGACTGCCAGTGCAGTGAATAGAGCTCCGTCAGTCGGCAAAATACTAGCAGTAGAACGAAAAATATGCATCGTCATCAAAAAGATGTAGTCATATGAATCCAAAAGTGGTAAGTATTACTACGTTTCTTGCTTTGCTCTCAGAGCTCTCAAGTTAGTTGTCGGACGAGATGAGGCCTAAATAGTCATCCTTGATTGTTCCAATAGCGTTCTATAGTAGCACAATCATCACAACAATAACAATAATAACAGTGAGCCAGTCACTCCTCAGTGAATAAACCTCGTTGATACCACTCACGATTTCCGTGACGTCGACACTGACGCCCATGATTTTGAGTCGCACGCCGCAGCCTTTGCGGATCTCAACCTCGCGGTCGTCCGAGATCCAGGCATTGCTCTCATGGTCGTAGCCGTTGTTGAGGTCCGTGGGCATCGCGTGTCTGGATACGAAGACCTGCAGTGGGCCCACATCCGCGAAGAAACCGAGCTGATTCACGACCGTCACTACGGCGTCCAGCACCTGATTCTTAAAGGGTCGGAAGAGAATGGCGCGGTAGCGGATGTTAAAGCATACGAAGCCCGAGTTGTCCTGGATCACGCCCTTGCCAATGTCCTCGTCGCGCACCTCCGTGACTGTGATGACGTAGCCGTACTTGCCCATGGACGTGCCTTCCACTTCCTCGATCAGACGCAGACGGATGATGTCGTGTAGCTTGGGACCGAAGTGCATCGGGTGCAGTAGCAGGTCGCGCGAGAGCTGCTTCAGAAAGAACATGGCAGCCACGAGCTACAGCGACAACAACTTGCTATCGGATAATGACAATGAGCTGCTGGCGGGAGTACTATGTCATGCGAAGGTTGCACAAAGAAACCGGACCTTCATAATGTTGCGCGAAGGTAAAATAGTCTGCGTCCAACACACGAATGTCGTTAGCTGGCTCTTACCACTACTTGCAACATATATAAAGAGAGCTTGTCATTGCGGTTGCCCATGGACTAGAGATTCATCGATGAACGGTGTATGCAAGAAGCAGCAGCAGTTGATGTCAAGTCCCAACACGACGAACCTCTTTTACGTAGACGACAGCAAGGTCGAATTAGGTCTCCTAAACTTGAACAACGGTACGAACAACGCCATGATTTATTGAGAGTACTGTATTATCTAACATAATATCGTTTCCGACATCTCTGAGGCTGATCGGAGAGAGCGGCTAGCAGAAAACAAACGTTCGCGTTTGGATGCCGCTAATACCCAACGGCGAACTATGTCTGCTTTGTCAAACAATGCGTGTCGGCTGTAGCACCACAGCAAGCTACCTCGCCGGAGATCATTCAAGACCACGCTGAAATGCCGTTGACTATGGAACCTGTGATCCGCAAAAGTGTACCACTTCTGCGTATTCAGGTTGAATTTGGACGCAGTCTTCCTTTGCCTGTATAGAATAGTTAAAAAAAATACTTCAACTCTAATCTTATGATGCACAATTTCGTGGTGGCGGGCTTGATGAATGGAATGAGGTCATCCGTCTCCAATGGTTCACTATAAACTGCAACGGTAAAGAGTCGCATACAATAATCTATAAGCACGCTACCAATATTTTGCTCCTGTACAGTTTTTCTTCCCATCTGTCCACACTGCCAAACGGCAATTTCTTCTCAACCGGGTAATAGTGGCGGAACAGGCTGGAGAGTACGCATGAAACCCCTTCTTGAAGTCCACGCAGAAGAAGAAGACGATGAAGCAGCGAAGATGTTGATATTGGCTGCTACCCACCCGTGCATCAGCCGGACAAGGTCCCCGAGAAAGCGTGGTGGCTCGCGGCCGGGAAGTAGCGCAAGTGCCAAATGCGACAATGCAGCTGGCGTCGGCGACTGTACCTAGACTATTTTTATCTTGTCTACAAGGCGCGCCTATTTCGTCGCCACTTTCGAATGCCCCCTCGCGTCTTTTATCGCTTGCTGAATGGGGTACTGGAGATGGTTACTTTCGCCAAAAGCCTGATGCTGCGGGTGAACCTGGCCATTCGCCTCTTCAAAAGTGACCGCTGAGCTGAGAATGTATTGCTACGGTCTTGCGGCTGGTGGAATCGACGAGCATGTGCGTCTCGGCGAGAGTACAGCTGCAGAGGCCCTCCGACACTTAACCCGTGCCGTTCGAGCTAAATTTAAGGATGAATATCGTAGGGAGCCTACAGCTGCTGATCTCCAGCGCCATAATGCAATTAACGAGCTTATGGAGTTGGCATTCATATGTGGGACCCCTGGTCCAATAATGGCATCAATGTTGTTGGTCGCTCATTGCTGATAGTGAATTGGCTAAAAGGTAACGCGCACGAGCACTCATATTGTGTGGACGAGCACGAATATAAGATGTGCTACCTTCTCTGCGATGACATATATCCGGAGTGGTCAGTCTTCGTGAAGACGATCAGCAGCCCTTCCAACGAGAAGGAAGCTTTGTATGCCAAAAGGCAAGAGGAAGCTCCAAAAGATGTCGAGCGGTGTTTTGGGGTTCTTCAAGGACGCTTTGAATACTGGCTCAACCAGCTCGATTGTGGGAGCGAGGTACGCTACATGGGGTTTGGTACGCGTGTGTTGTTATGCACAATATGATCATCAAAGCAGAAGAAGAAAATGACGAAGGCGACGATTTACGTGTGGCTTCTCCTTCTGTAGCAAATGCAGAGATCACATTTAACCATCTACTTCGGCAGCTTTAGCACGTTCACGATGCCGGCGTTCACGCAGCACTTTGCATCGATTTTGTATAGCACTTCTGGAAGCGCAAGCGCGAACTTGACCTGCAATGAAGTACTCACGAACAACCTTGAGCGACGGATGCACCGTCCACTGATTCAGACCCAGAGCTAGCGGCGTCACCCATAACATTTGCGGTTGTGTTTTCGAACCACGCTCGGCGCTTGCATGAAGCGGTGCCGAAGTGTCGTCGTTGTCGCGCCTGATTCTGGCAAGACCTGCAGCTCGGCGCAGGCAAAAATATTATTGAGCATCCACATCTAACTACTCTAGTGAGATCGTAAAAAGGTATAGCTGTTTACTTCCTCGAATGCACGTGCACGCTTTTGACTTGCACTACCTATTTGCAATGTGGCCTCGCTAAGCGAAATTGCGATTGCTCCATCGAAATGGCCGCCTGATTAGAAGACCTGGTTGCTTTATTTTCCTGCAGGCCTTGGCGTTCGTTCTGTCTATCAAGCAACTCCGGTTGAAGGCTGCTTGGCAGCTCATTCGAGACGCGATGTGATTGCCAATTGGGCTCCTTGGGTAGCACCCGCCAACAGTATTTGAACGGCTTATTATCTTGGGGGCCCTTGGTCGTCCGCGTGTTCTCGTAGAACTGCTTGCCACTAGCAATGTCATCAGCCTCATTGGTGCCCGAGCGGTTCAAGTCCTGAACCTTCGCCCAGGGGTTCGGATAGCTACAGATACTCGTTGATATGCAGATCCCGCATCACGAGCGAGGTGTATCAGGATCAATCCAATGTCGTGATGTATCAGTATCATTGATATTGTCGGGCCCAAACGATACCCAAGCGATCCAGGTAGCTGATAGACCCTTAGAGAGTGTTCACATGCTTCAACCAGAGGTTACAATATCGACGACTTCAAATTATTGTATATTTTTATCCTGGAATCAATGGAAAAATCTGTCTGTCAAGTGGCCCATGTGCTGTCAAGAGGACAAATACAACACACTTCACCTCTATCGCGAAGTTGACGTACTTGCGTGGTTTCGAGAGCATGGGCAGCAAGTCTTCCCTTCTGTTTGAGTCATTGCTGTCCTCCATAACGAAAGACACTCCATATCTAATACGCGTATCTGCATACCAGTATCAGTATCAAATGATCTCAGCAGTGGATCAAGATCATCCGATACTAAGCTCGTCTGCGATTGTTAGTGGATCGGTATCTTCGATACGATTGAAGTGCCGATAATCCGAACCCATGCCTTCGCCAAACAGCCGCAAATTTAGACACGTCATGTTGTAGTATCGACCACTTAGATTCGAGCGAACGCAGCGGTCTATTGTCGTAGCCTTCAGGGCGGTGGTCATTATAGTACTTTGCCACGCGTTCCCAAAACTTCACCGACGCTCCCCCTTGCCAACCCCTGCATCCTTCCCGACGCACAGATACGCTTCGCAGAGCACTACTCCTTCCCCGGTCTCATTTTTTTCCCTTTGACCTGCCTATAGATAACGTCAATTCTGCAGATCCACAAGATAGATCACATGGTCCACGCAGTGGCTCAACAGTTGCGTTAGTAGGCGCTGTCGAAGCTACGATTCCTTCACAGTGACAGGGCGTGTTGGCAAAGCGCGGTGAGTTGAGCACGTCGGAGATCGAAGACGCGATGCGGTTCTCCGCCGAAGCGGGACACTCTCTACACAGGAGTTGCTGGTATCTGTCCAGCTCTTGTGCACGGAGGAGCTCTTAATATCGTTGAGCTCTTGACCTTCACAAGGCTAGCGCACCCGACGAAGATTTCGGCCTGGGGAGGAGTTCGCAACACAGCGGATTGCTGAGGTCGATGGGGAGTGTTGCTCTCCCTGAGGCGTACACTTGGCGGCGCGATCTGCTGGCTCGGACCGATCAGCTGGTGTGGCGCTTGGTACGACATGCTGGATGGGGGTTCGGTAGGACCTGCCGGCTCGACGTTGGGAACGACCCGTTGGCGCGGCGCTCGGAACAATCTGCTGGTGCGGCGCTCGGCGCGATGTGCTGGTGCGGCGAAAGTTGCTACAAGGGAGCTTAAGAACGTACACCCGATCGGTGTCAAATCACCGCAGACATACGGATTGCTGGCGCTTTGGCGGCCGACCGGCAAATTCGACCAATAGCGAGCCGACGCCAAAAGTACAGTGTTATATTTCCCGTTTGCCGTTTAGCAGGTTTAGCGCTGCTGTGTGGCAAAGGGAACTAGGAAGACGAGAAAGACGCTTATTATTTGCAGAGTAAAACTCAAAGTAATTCATTCAACACGTGCCGTGCACGAGGAGGAAGCGAAGGCCTACCCCCCCCCCCCCTTTGACCACAACCCCTCTTCAGAGCTTGTAGGTCGAGTTCTACCATCATGTAGGATAGGACCAGGATATGAGTGACTCACGAGAGGGTGTTGAGCAACCATATCAGGTCTCCAACTCCCATACCCCCCGCAACTCATGCATCCTGGTCTCCAACCCGATCGTGTCGTGTTGGTAGGCTTGCATGTGCAACAGCCTCAACTACGTCCTCAACCCCAAGCAACTCCCGCAGCATTGCAAACCGTTGTGGTCCAAGCGCCTTGGTGAACATGTTGGACATGTTATCTGCCGTAGGAACGTAGTTCAGCGATATCCCTTTAGCCACAACGAGCTCAGCAATCTTGAGATCATCTTTGCCAGCCGCTTAACACCATCGTAATTTCCGACGTGTTCACACACCTAATCGTGCTCTGATTATCACACTGTAGTACTGGGACCAATGGCTTCATGCCAATCTCTTTGAGCAACTCTTGTGCCCACAGCAGGTCCTCCCACGCACTTACTGGCCGCAACCAGCTCAGACTTGCAAGTGTCATCCGTGACACATTTCTGCTTCGTGCTTTTGAGTCTAACACTGAAGCCATTCAGTTGAAGCACATAACCCGTAATTGAACGCCATGTATCCGGGCAATTCGCGTGATCAGCGTCATTAAACGCCCGCAGTTGAAGCCGCTCTACTGGTTTTGCCTCAGATCTGCGATATACTAGCCCAAATGTCTTCTTACCCTGAAGATACTGCAACACGCGCTTAACACTTGCAGAATTCTTCTGTGTATGCTCCAGCGTGCCTACCGAGGCACCACGCCGCATTGGCAATATCCGGACGCGTACAGGTCACCAAGTACTGCAACTTCCAACGATTTCTCGGTAAGGGATCGAAGGATCATTGACCTTGGTCCTGTCACGCTCCAACGGCAGCATTTTCTCGTTGTGCATCTGAGGGGAACCAACTGAGCGTGCCATATGCATTTGAAATCGCGCCAGAAATTGGTTATGGAGGCTGTTTGCGAAAGACAGAGCGTCATACCAGTTCGTAGTGGATCTCCATCGATAACAAATGCCGCACACGCCCCCGGTCCATTATGCTGAACTTCAGCCGCAACGCGCATCGATGTCGCTCGTCTTGCCCACGATCAGCATGTCGTCAACATTTATCGTCACTAGTACGATTCTTCCGTCAACGTGTTTCACATAGAGACCCACATCATGTGCACATCGTTTGAAACCGAGCTCAACTAAATATGCGTGTAAGGTTTGGTACCAGAGCCTCGCTGCTTGCTTCAAGCCATATATTCCTTTCTGAAGCCTGAAAACTCGTCCCGCCATCATCAAAGCCCGCGGGTTGCTCCATGTAGATCACCACTCCGTGGAACGGACTGTTGAGGAACGCAGTCTCGACATTCACATGCCTAGGCTCCAGCCCCAGTATTAAAGCTATCAGAAGTATCAACAGCATCGTCATAATCTGTACCACCGGCGAATAAGTATCCCAGTACTCGTGTCCAAAACGCTGTTTGAACCCATGAATGACCAGCATTGCTTTATAGCGAATGATTTTTCTTTTTTCATCCCGCTTTACGCAATACACCCACTTTGACGTCAGCACTTTGACTCGCTTGCCTTTTGACGACTTCGGTCTGTCCACCAATATCCAGGTTCTATTTTTCACCCGTGCCTCCCACTCGACTACTCGTGCAGCTTTCCACTGTCCACGCTGCGGTGATCGCATAGCTTCTTCGTCTGAGGTTGGATTCCCAACGAACTCTACTTCCAGCGATAGAACGTAGCCATCCAGTCTGACATTCGGTCTCCGCTGCCGTGCCGAGCGTCTCACTTGCCCACCAAGTGCTTGCGATCCAGCGGCACTTGGCGTTGCCTGATCGTCTGCCTACGAACTAGTCTTAGTCCATTTCGTCGTTGTGGCTGTCCTGCTGCCTGTGTACTGGATCCGCCTGTGCCGGGGCCGGGTTTGCTTCGTTAGGCGGTGCGACTTCGGGATCAGACTCGTCACTACTGGAACTACTGGAAGATACCCCCCCCCTCGAAACTAGTGTTGCTCGCAGCCACTATTTCCGCGTCTTCTGGTAAGTTCTCAGTCACCGTGCGTGCAGCCGCCTTCCGTACGCTCTCCTCTGCGACGTACTCTACAGGAAGAGGAACAAAAATAATTTGCTTGTAGTTCCCCTGTTGGCCTTTCAGCAACGAACTTACATAATGTCTGCTCACCGTGGTATCCTCGCGAAAGCGCATATCTCGTGCCTCCACCTATTTTCCCGTCCGCAAGTGGAGCAAGCGATATCCCGGTGATCGCTGCGCAATACCTAGCAGCAATGCAGGTTCCGCCCTTGGGCTCAACTTGGCCTTCCGTTTCGGCTCGTGAATGAAGCCCACGGATCCACACACCCGAATTTTGCTCACATCTGGTACTTTACCAAGTAATTTATCCGAGGGTGTCTTGCCGTTAAGTGCTCGTGTTGCGCTCATATTGTCGATATCTACGATATACTGCAGCACCTCCGGCCACAGCCGGTCGGGTAAATCCGCCGCGTGAATGGCTGCGCGCATCTTGCTCACCAAAACGCCATTGAGCTTCTACACTAACGCGTTCTCTTCTGGCGTATACGGATGCGTTGGTAAGAATCGACCCCCCCGCGCCTCACACAACATTTCCAGCTCTCTGTTCGCAAATTCACCCTCCATCACTACTGAAGGTATTGATTCGATGCCCTTGCGCCAACAACTCGGTCATCAGCTTAATGGTATTGATGTTCGCTTCACTTTGTAGCGGGAAGCACCACTTGCACCGCGAACCTTGGTCTTGTATCAACTGGAAGTAGCTGAATGCACTTAGCCCGGGTATATACTTGCCCATATCGCAGGTGTCCGACATCAAACGCTCATAATTCACCTTCGCTCGCTTTTCTGCCGCGCTCTTCTTGTAGGACCTTCGCTTCTGCTTCGCCGACATGCAGCTGAGACATACAAATTTCTTTAACATCTCCCTTGGTATGTTCATGCCAGTGACCGTGCCATTGCATCATGTGCTTGATGGCGGCTACGTTGAGGTGTCCCAACCGCCCGTGTCACCGCATGAGAGGGCTCGCATCCGCGTTCACTGTCAGCATAGCCATCCCTTCGATCGGGACGTCATCGTCGACTGCCTTCAGCCAGTAATGTGACCCCTTCTTGGCAAAAACCAACCGCACACTATCACGATCGAGGAAGATCCTCCGCTCGTGCTCTTGGGGCGGGTTGGATGACCAACCTGTTTTCTCCATCACACCCAAACTCAAGAGGGATTTGTCGATCCGTGAGGAGAGTACTCCACATCCTCCAGCGTTAACTCCACGATCTCACTGCTCCTGCCATTGAGTGTACGAACCAGAACACTGCCACTCATTACACTTCGCGTGATGTCTCCCGTTCAGACCTTGAAGCTTGCTCGCTATTTCTTCTCCGTCACAAACCGTCTGCGATCAATACACACGTGCGTCGTGCTGCCCGAGTCTATCATCCACGCGCTCGGGTCGCTAACTAGCACCGTCTTTTGCACCATACCAACCAGCCTGTCATCTTCATCACTATTACTGTCGTCCCCGTCGTTGTTGACCCACTGCATGTGGTCGATTATGCCAGAGACCTCCTGCTTCACTTCCGATCTGTTTTCTGATGACAGCGACCTCTTGGCCCCGCCAGGTCCGTTCCCGTTCACCTTCAGAGATTTATTTTTGTAGAGCCAGCAATCGCGACGCAGGTGACCCGTCTTATTGCAATGATAGCACTTCTTGATCGGTTTCTTACCACCGTCATTGCCTCCATTCTGGCCATTACCACCACCGCCATTAGGCCGATCGCCACCGCCGCCGTTGCTTTCCAGTTACCGCCGCCATTTTGCTAGCCATTGCCGGCGCTATTACGAAAGTTGTTCCAAGCCCCACCGGTAATTCTCATTACTACTCCAGCGCCTCCACCACCGTGCTCAGCCATCCGATCGCGTTCATCCCGCGACCGAAGAGCATTTGCCACCTGCTGGAGTGTCGGCGGGTTGCCTTGACGAGTCGGCAGGCCGAACTGCTCCAACAGCTCGCGATGTGTCATGGCAACTCCCATCAGGAACAGGCGCGCCATGTCTCCATGCGTGATTGCATGTTCGGCGCCCATGTTCCTCAATTGCTGCCGCAGCTGGGTCATCATGCGAATGTACTCCGCCATCGACTGGCCCGGCCCGTGCGAGCACTGGTACAGTTGATGCTTCAGAAGCATCGCATACGAGAAGTCGCGCTGCGTGTGGTCTGACACGAGCGTATCCCACATCTCCTTAGCCGAGACATCCCGCATACCTTTGAGGCATCGTCGTTCTTACATCCCGGAGCCCCCGCAAATGGCCGCTCCTGCCAAGCAGTCGCGTCTGTCGAATCCTTTTTGTTGGCCTTGGTTCATGGCGTGGCGCACTTCATCGCCCGTCACCACGTCCGACGCTTCTCGACGGCTAGGAAGAGCTCCGGCTCGGTATGGCATAGCTCAAACACCCCTTCAAAGAGCGGGGGCTTGCTGCTTACACGAACTTGACGCTGTTACAGAGCCGCAGCTCCCCCACCAGCCGCAGCTTCACAGCCAGCGTTGTTTCCGCCTCCAGCATTGTTGCCATCCATCTTCAACTAGTTGATCTTGACTTCTTCGCATACTTCTTCTCGCGCGTAGACCTTGGGCTCGTACCTAGCAGCTTTTGCGCTGCCGGTGTGTAGCAAAGGGAAATAGGAAGACGAGAAAGACGCTTACCATTTGCAGAGTAAAACTCAACGTAATTCATTCAACACGTGCCGTGCACGAGGAGGAAAGCGCAGGCCTACCCCCCCCCCCCCTTGACCACAACCCCTCTTTCAGAGCTTGTAGGTCGAGTTCTACCATTCATGTAGGATAGGACCAGGATATGAGTGACTCATGAGAGAGTGTTGAGCAACCACATCAGGTCTCCAACTCCATACCGTTAACGTGAACTGGTGGGAGATAAATCACGTTCCTCTGGTGGAACTGCACGCTATACCTTTTAGCCTTGCCGTGTACAGTACACCGTTAAGATGATCTGAATCACGATTTGCGGTATGATGAACATGTCCAGGCAAAGGCCTGATGCGATGTGCAGCATTCTCACCAATCGCAAGAAGTCAGACCGCGCCGCTCCATTTCGCCTTGGAATAGCATAACGCCAGTGTACTCGTACACTAAATCATTCGCCGAAATAGCCTTGCGCGTAAACATCCCATGGTCATGGACAAAAAAAGCCGACGCCCAGCCGTTTCTTTTTCCTACGTAATACCGACAACGACACAAAAAGCTGGGGAACGTGGAAACACTATACTCGGAAAACTGACTGTCCCCGTACTAACATTTTAGTCAATCAAAAATGAGGGAGATATTGATTACTTATCAATCGCTATTGTTAAAATTTGGCGGGAAGGAACCAATTTTGCGGTGAATGGCGAGAGCTCTTGGCCCTTGGAAGCGGCTCCAGGCCATAAAGGCCACGATTGCTGCTTGGGAAACTGTAACACGGCCATAGTAAAATCGCAGCTTCCTATCCTGAGACTTTCCTGCTGAGGACGTAATAGTAGCTTCAAGGCAGCTATTCCTCGGTACGAGTCGACAATCGCCTAATCACAGAATCGAAATGCACTTTTTTTTCTACTTGAATTCATTTTAACCAACCTGATCCTGTGTTAGTAATAGTCCGAGTTTATATGTCACAGCTTGTTAGTATTGGGATATCATTAAGTACCCCCGCTTTTTTGTGTCGTTGTTGATACGCTCATATTGCCGGCACGCCGGCTGCCTGCGACTGGTGGTCGCTACGGAATCGGGTATAAACGACACATCCAACTCGCCCGCTGCATATGACCACTCGCCCGCAGTTGTAAAGTGATCGTTGCAAGCCATCGGGCGGGCCGACAAGTTCTGGTCCCCTCCGGCACAATTGACAGATTCTGTAGGCACGTCCTCACTCCGGTCTTCGTCTCTTCAATGCGGTTGAGCGCTGCGCAAGATCCGTCTTCATCGATCACAACGACCTCTAAGTGTATCGTTTCTTCTCCTACAGTTGTCTGCTCAGCAATGGACCAAATATCAGTTGCCTCCCTAGTGGGCGGAGATGCCGCAAAATGGCTGCACACCGATAGTGGAGAAAGCGGTCGGTGAGTCGACAGAGGTCGAGATAAGACTCGGCTGGCCTTCTATCTTTAACAGGATGTTGGGTCTAGTGGAGGGGGTTCACTTAGTGACCGTAGGGATTTTCAAAATACAAACCGCACGTGTTCTCGATAGTTCATTTTTTAGGTGCGAATTCAGTTACACTTTCTTTGAAGGCGATTTTCTCAACAAAATTAAATGGTTAATAAGTATACTTGTTTACGCCGTCTCAAATGTGTGCGCCAATTTCAGTGTTTTCTTGAGAGTATGGTCGAAGTTATTCTAATGTTGGTGCTGTGATAGCATATCATTGCGATTCTAACTCCAACCAGTAGCCTTTGCGTTTGTATGGTGCCTCCCACCCAATAGGAACAGCGTATTTTTAAGTAATCATTGTTTCATCCAATAGTCAGTATCGTTGAAAACATTTTTGTCCCATTGGATTCATCCAATATTCCAACGATTCCAAAACTATCTGGTTGGAATCGTCAAGTAATATTCAATATACCTCACGAAGGCCAAGAGAGTTACAAATAGAATACATATCGATAGGTTTCCAACCACTAACATCACTCTGCTTTCTGACGCTTGAAGTCATGTTGGTGGCCTTGCTGGTTCCAGCTAACAGCCAGAGAAGCAGAACAACGGTTATCAAGTCCTTCGAGGACTTCCTCGAGAAGAAAGGAAACGACGTTTGAGGAAGCCCACGATCGCATTGCAAATGACAGTACAGGTAAAAGTTTATGTTTTATTCTGGATAAGGATGGGTGGCTTTTAGATAAAAAGGTAGGAAGGCAAGGAGTAGCTCTGTCGATGAACTGTCCTCGCTTATTCGGTAATGTCAAGAACTGGCTGGCGGGTCGAAACCCACAGCAGAGCCAATGCGTAGCTAAAAAAGCTGCAAAAGATCCTATCTACTCTAGATATATACTGTGAGAAGAGGTCAGAGCAAGGTGTCACGAAACAAGCTCCGCCGTGCACTAAGAAGGATTTAGAGATGCGGCTCTCCATACACACGCGTCTGCCAAGTCTGACTATCTCGGCGCGGCACTAGTGGCTACGATGTGGTATCTCCATGGCCGAGGTTCCGAGGCCGAACAACTGCATAAAGTGCAGTTGTGCGTCTATCCGGGTAAGAATGTTGCAGAATTTGTCTTGTTTGTTTAAAGCTAACGTTGCTTTGTGTGTATACAAGGAGGTATGATGTTTCCTCGCTTTAAGCGTGTGAAGACTGCTTCACAGCAGGGCATCTCGCTTGTCAAAAATTCTAACGATCCCTTCACATGCCCGATCCACGTACTTGCTGTGGTCATCGCTCTACAACCCGCTTCCGGCTCTCGCATCTTCCCCCAATTTGCTGCTGCTCCGGCGCTGTCCACAACAGAGATACAAGAAGAGGATGATGAGCTTGGTTTGCTTCGCTCTACTTGACCGCGAGCTCGACAACGAACGTTCCAGTGCTGCGTCGCAGACGAGCCGATCCAACACAGCATCTGGTGCACAAGCGTACATCAACAAACGGTTAGTCAAAGTCAGTATATTGCCAGCAGCACAGGAGAGTGGGCTCACAAAAGGGCCCACCTCGCACTCTTCAAACGCGGTGGTGCCATGCACGCGAACGCCGACAGTCGCATCAGCCCCAACTAGGTGATGGATCGCGGGGGCTGAAACATGTTACGCGTGAGCAAGGCGTTTTCCTATATGCTGAACACAACACACGAAGACAAACTAGTTGCACGTCAGTTGAGCAGGTGGAATCCGCAAGCCGACGCTCGGTTACCTGACCTGTCGTCCCTTGATAGCGCCATCAGATCTCGAATGGACCAGCTCCAGAGTGTCCTCTTCGCTGCGGTTGCCGAAACTTCACGCAGGTACTCGAAGTCTTCATGGCGACACTGACCCTGCACTTTCCTAAGATGGAACGCCATCGCCCAAATAGCCCGTACATCCGCCGCATCCATGAAGTCCTTGACGTTCTCGACATGCGCGGCTCGGATCTGCTCGCATGGTCTATCTCTCTTCACGCTGCATTCCATCCGCCTGCGGAAGAAAGCAAAGGCACAACAAGTGAAGCTCAGAACGACGTACTCGCGCTTCTCGGCGAAGTGTCGCAACAACTTGTTGAGCTGCTGCTGCGTCAAACGCGCGTAAAAGAAAGAATTGCAGCATTGGAGGCGAAGACAGGGTCTCTTTAGCAAGCATACAGCACTACACAGCAACATCCCGAAGAGCCAGTGCAAGGGCAGCCAACACGCGCGCGTAAACGTGCCTCGAAGGCACTAGCGATGATGTGATTCGAGTCATCACCGCTGCGCCACGAATGAATGAATCATCAACCGCTAGTAAAGCAATCCTTCATGAAGTCAGACACGCAGTGCCGTACATGATGCTTTGCTTACAGTCGGGTTCAAGCTGGTTCCAGCGTTGCCCGAGTACAAGGTCGAAATACACGCTCTAGGAGTCGAAGCAGAGAAGCGCACGCTGGAATTCTTGGCAGCTCAGGGCTCACAGGCCGTTGCTGTCGGCTCTGTCGTCAAAGCCATGCGCGCACTGCAAAAGGCTGCCCATTTTAAATACCCTTCTTGACCAGTATCGAGAGCGATACAAGACGATATTGTCGATCCAACGCCGAAGACAACCCTCCCGCCGTTTCTCCGCATATCCTAGTATTTGGCAGTCATAACCGACAGAACGAAATTCAGTATTGCATGCAATACGTACTGTTGAGTGCGAAGAACTCGCACAATATTAGCCAGCCTACATAATAAAACAAATACATAGCATAAAGCGTCGAACCCCACGTCGGGAATTGAACCGAATCCCCCAGGCCTAAAGGCCTGGCGCTCAACTATTCGAGCTCCGTGGGCGCGGGGCTAGTTGTCTGTTAGTCGCAGTACGGCTGCTCTGCGTTCAGGCAGGCCCGCATCCAGTCTATCACGAGGCACGCAGCTCACTACCGGACCCACCAGGCGGCGCGCGGCCCAACACTCAGTCCAGGAAGCTGGCCAACAACTGCAGTCAGTCAAGCGCGCGGCACGCAGCCCAACGCGCAGCCCACTACGCCACACAACACAACACAAGCAACACAGCACACGCAACAGGGGACACACAGCAAGATTACACGGTTAGCAGACTACAGGTAGCACGGAGTAACGCACCACAGCACAGTACTGGCGTCCTCTGACGGCGCGGCGCGACTGGGCTTCTTTTAAAATTTTTAAATCATTTTGAAATTTATCGATATTAGAATCATTTGTTGTAGTTTCTATTTGTAATTTTTTTATTAATATAATAATAATTTTTCATAAGAATTTTATAATTTGTAATAATTAATTATTTAATGATAAATAATGTATTTTAAAAAAATTAATCAAAAATAAGATTAAATTTTAATTTTTTATATTTTTATGGATTGTTCGTTGGGCGCGGCGAAAGGATTCTGACAGCAAGGTTAAAAGCGGGTGAGCCAAAAAAACACAACTAATATCGTTTCTACTGGTATTGGTTGGAAGCAGTCCAACCGAGTTGAAGTTTTTACAGTATAGTCTGATGACACATGTGCCTGCCGGGAATTGGGATGCTGACAAACGACGGGCTGAGTTGGATAAAAATATATATTTTGCAGTATGGATTTCTGCAGTACGTATTGTGAGCCACTATTACAAGCATACACAACATCAATAGGTACTGCAGCCTCGGCCAGAACTGCACTTCGTATTTTTGACTCGTGGTCGTTTGGAAACTTGCAGTTTTGAATCTGATGACGTTAGTTTTAATTGTAACCGGTCGTTCATTTGTCAATTGGCCGTGTAGACCTTAGCGTACAAGCAACAGCACGGAGCTCGTTAAACTCGTTTTCTACAGCTCACGTCACCCTGAGATCATGTTCTTTTCGACATTAAAGAAAGCGCGGGACACGGCATCTACTGGTGCCATAGGTGCAAAGAGGCGCCAAAACGAAGGTGGATGTCGGGCTACATCAATTTATAAATCAGCTCAATAGATGCGTAGCCCCATCGGACTCAAGAAGGGCTACAATTCGGTGGATTTCTTTCAAGACAAATTCATCGTGGAGCGTGCATTGAGTGTCTATCGATTCATTGGTGGATTGTAATGCAGGATATGCCTTTTAGTGAGGTAGATAACCCGACCACAAGGTGGATGGCGAAGCTTGAAACCGTGGGTAGTACCAGTATATCGTGGTACATCCTCCTAGTCCCGCTGGCAAAACAGAGCGACTGAATTGGTGTTCTTGACCTGTTCGGGATTATGGTGGGGGAAACGGGCATCATGACAGTCGCATAGGCAATGAGGCCGGTTTCACGACCACGAGCTGAGCTTGCGCTGGAGGTCGTCGAAGTTGACCGGGTTGCCGAAGAGATCGTAGTTGTCCGGTGTGATGAACCCGTTATCGTTACGTTGTTCCTGCCGCAGGCGATCTGGGTGCGCTACAGCTTGGCCGGAAAAGGGTTGTGGCCATAACGAGGACTGCGAACAATGACGCCAAAGCTGGCTGGGGGACCGTGCCCTCCTTTGCCGTTTTAGTGCGCAAGTATTTATGCAGCACACGACAGTCACGAATGACGTGATTTGCGTGCTGACAGTAGGTGCAGCTTCGACCAGATCGAGGGCGGGTCGGTTCATCGCGACCATGAGGCGCATTGGAGATCACTTAGAGTGCCGTCTCACTGACCGTCTCAGTCGACTCTGGACTGCTCTTGCAATGATGTACTTGCATTTGGCATAGTCATCCATCACCTTGCGTTCGATGTTGGTCATGAAGTCGGTGTACGATATGAACTTCTTGCTTCCCTTCGAAATGGCCAGATCAGGTTTTCAGGAGCTGGGCATGGCGTGGCACAGGTAGAGCAACTTTTGCCCGTCGGTCGTGATGATGTCAATAGCCTCTGCGGCCGCGTTGAGCACACGCTCGAACGTCAGGAAGAACTCGATGAGGTCCGTGCCTTCCTCGTATTAATTGTCATCAGGTAGTGGTTGGTGTAGTACGGGTCACCATGCGCTGTGGATCCTTCATAGCGATCGGGCAGTTTTTGGTAGATTTTGAAGCCGACAGACACCCTTCAACGAAAAGGACATGCGTATCGTCAATCATAGAGATCAGGAACGACCTCGTTTTGCGCTCCATGCGGCGTCTTTCGTGTGCACTCGGCTTGGGAGCAGGACTCTCCCTGGCCGCTCTGGGCTTGGCTCGAGCTTTCTTAGCCTGTGCGCGGAGCAATGTTCGGCGTCTTTCTTGTCCTTCTCGGTTTCCGAGAAGGACTTCACCACCGGAGGGGCCTTGGAGGACGGCTTCGTTGGCTTAGCTTCCGCCGCCTCGAACAAGCTGACGGACGATGAGTCGGAGTACCCTTGGAGGAGGAGCCACCAACCTTTGGTTAGGCAGCGGCGTCAGGTGGTCGGAGTCGCCGTCAGTATTGTCAGCCGGGGGGTAGCGTAGCGTACCCGTGTCGGAGAGCAGGGCGTCAGGCGAGGAGGGAGAGGGTGGGTGGGATGACTTGGGCGGGTCGGGATCTTCTGCGTCGGAATTGCCAGCCGGGGTGTCGGAATCGCTGTCGTAGTCTTCTTGGGTCGATGAATCCGAGGAGTCCTTGGCCGTCGAGCGCAGCACGAACGCGCGCGTTCCACACGGGGAAGTTGGAGTCGCGTCAGGCGAGGGAAATCTTCACCGGTTTCCCCAACGTTGGGCTCAAAACCTGTCGAGCCATGACTCGGTCACTTGCGCAGGAAAGGAAGAGAGGAAGGAACAGATGAAGGTAATTGACGGAGAAAAAAAACGTGAGTGCATTAATGGAGGAAGAGAGATAAAGAGAGACTACGGTGGCGCAAGAGGCGAGCTACGTGGGTGCTTGACCGACTCCAATCTAGTTTCAAATCGTAGGATCTAGACTCGTATGTCGGTACTAACATTGATAGCCCCTCTTGATCAAAAGCGCCACTTGTACGTGAGGTTCCCTCACTGGGAAATGCGATGGTGCTTTTTAGAAAGCATTTAGAATCTAAAATCGTGGTTGCTGCTCAGTCATTGCTACAGATAATTTTGTAAAGGGCTGACGACACTTCGATTTTTTTTTATTCCTAGAGCGTAGTTCAAACTTGTGGATTCGTTATGCCGGTTGATTCAGCAGCGTCTCCTGCGCCCAAACGCCAGCGAATGTATCGCCGCCGGTTAAGGAGACAGAGGAGCAGCACTAGTATGAAAAGAGCGCGCCGAATGAGCTGTCTTACAGCAGCGTCGTCTCGTCCAGTGAGGATGAGAATGAAGACGACTCGTGCAGTGATAACGACGCCTCTGAGAGCTTCTGCAGTGACGACCTGCAGAGCGACGGGCTTCGGGCGAGGAGCCCGATACCTATGCTAGTGACGACGGTGAGGGGGACCTGGAGCGACCCTTCTGGGAACACGACCCCGAAATCCGCTGGCCCGTGTGGCAGATCGACGCTGTTCGTACCAACCGTGAGGGTACCAAGGAGGTCAGTGTGCTCTGGGCCTTGAGGGTGACACCGAACAGCCATCGCTATTGACGTTGGGATCCAGCTGCTCTCATGGTGGAGACACACGCTGAAGAAGTCAAGCTGGCCGAGCGCTTTAAGGCAAGTGGCGAGCGTCATTTCGAGGCGTATTGACCGGCGACCATGGCAAAATGATCATTGATGCCAGTGACGATACAACAGACTGTTTAAGGGGTCGGAGATTGGGGCATGTGTACTTGGTCGACCAGATATCATCCATGACGACGCGGCCAAGATGTACTTGTGGACGAGCTCTCGAAAGGTCGCGACCTGCTCAAGAGCTGTACTTGGAAGCAGTTTGACAATCTCGGCTGTAAATGATTCTGTTTCTGTCGTGCTGAGAAGGCGATAACCTTTTTAGTTTTGCTGTAGATAACAAACACGCACAGTTAGTACGTTCCTCGAGTTTGTTGCGGGGCGGTTCTGGTGCGAGAGCAAATGCCGCACAACCAAAAACAATGGTGTACGTGAGAGACGGCTTCTTGACGTGCCATAGATCGTAGGGAGTGACTCTGTGTGGGAGCACACTGCTGGTAGTCACATTAATGGTATGAATGCTTACTGACAGCATTTCCCCCAAAGCTGCGAGGTAAGTCACCGTCGATAAGTAGAGCACACTAGCGCTATGTTGTCGCAAGACGGAACGGAGCGTCGCGGTCTGATTTACGACAAGATGGAAACGAGCGACTTGTTCGATTTGAATGAAGGTGCGGTCCTGACGCACTTCGCTGCGGCAACAAGAACAAGTTCATTAACACGAGGTCGAGACGCCGAATTGCACGGCGAAGGTTGTAAGCGTATATAAATCACAGTATGGGTGTTGCACGACATCGCGGTCGACAAGGAGTAAAATTGCAACTTGGTAAAGCTAATTGTTTGCTTCGACGCCTAAGTATTCTGGAGCGCAAATGCACACCAATATGCGTTTTTCTTACTTCAGGTAATCAATGTGTGTGTGTGGGGGGGGGGCTAGAAGTGTGTCAATCATAAATGCTATGTGCGGGCACGGCACTTACGAGGCGCATACAACCGAAGGTGTATGTGAATGTGATCCGATTTGTAGTGTGCTAGTGTCTTACAAAACGTCGCGTCCTCCATCAATAATGGGCGTTTCTGAGAGATGCCATCAAGTGCAAGTGGTATCAACGTCGAGGCTTAAACCATTTTGTTAACGTCAACTATGCTAATCGGTTTTGTGTGTTCGATACAACATGATCCTACTAAGGCCTATAAAACTAATATCAGTTCTATCTAAATAGCGAATACATCTATTCATGATTTTCAGATTAGTAGAGAAGCCCAAATGCTTTCAGAAATATGCTTCATAAGTACAAATTCGCGCAAGCTGTGCGTGACAAACGTCAACTAGAGAAGCGACTTACACGAGCTGCAGGCGGGATCTCACCTACATCTACATCTTCGCGGCGCAGTAGAAGCTAGTTACTGGGTAATGCTGCAACAAAACGCACAAGACGTGTTTATACTGATGCACATGTACTGTAAACAATGTACTGCTAAAGCAGGCACACGGAAATGTCATTATGGTGGACTATATACTTTAGCAATTGACTGACAGTATTGTTTAAGTTAAGAACAATTCCGCAAAGTTAATTTCATTCGTATTAATCTTTCGCCTTATAAGTTAAAAACAACCGTGGAAGTATACTCTTTATTAACGCAATACCCTACTAGCAAAAGAAAATACGCGTAGCCGTCTGGTGAAGTGATAATCGTAACCTTGCGTTTTGTTTCACTTGCTTACCATATTCGCAACTTGTACAGTCTTGGTTTAGATAGCTGCGCTGCTAGTGTTGATATCATCGGCTGAAGAGGCAAACACTTTCTGAAAACTGCTTCGACCACAGCATCTTTGTGCAGCATCGAGCGGAGAACTCGGGAGCGACTGCAACACCCTGTGATACCAATTTAGCAATAGTAGAGACCACCGAAAGGAATGCCCAGACCACATCCGCCGCCGTACAGACCAGCGCCAAATAGGTTCCAGTAACCCAACGGATACGCCCAGCCAGGGTAGCCGACGTGCAGGAAATCGAAGCGATAGGGACCAAAACCACCCCAACCGCCCCAGCCACCCCAGCCTCCGAGTCCCCATCCGCCGAGCCCCCATCCCCCAAGTCCCAAACCGACTTGCTCCTTGTCGTCGTCCTTGTGGGATTCCTTCGCGATGGCCGCGGCAGCACCAGCAGGAGGGTCGATCTTCTTTGCAGTTCCTATTAGCGTAACGCCTTAGTTGTCGGTACGCAATCAATCAGCATGATTGACTCCGTGTTGGAGAATACCAAGAAAAGGTCCCAGCATTCTGATAATAAACGAAACGATAGGTACCCACCCATTCGACCACTTCACACAAACAAACAAAAAATCACTTTGCACAAGATCATGAAGCTTGCTACATTCCCCTCGTCGCTGCAGTAGGTTGTCGCGAGGTCTATCGGTGGTTACCAGGCCCAGTTCCGCAGCAGAGCACGGACGCCAAGTAGTGAGTGGGTTCCTTGGGGGCAGTGAGCGGCTCACTTAACATATGGAAAAATACAATGGTTTCAAAATATCACTCAAGTAACGTATTCAGGACTTTACTGTACACACAACTAAGTTTCAAAATATCACTCGAAGTAAATTACTTAGCTCTTTAACTATACAACATATTTCGTCACACAAATGTAGTATCTAACCCGGTTACGTTGGATTACGCTCTTGAAACCATAATCAACCGTTGCGAGTCAGATTTAAGTCTGCTTAACTCTCCCATAAGCTCGTCCATCACCATCCAAGTCTTCACATAAGGCCCAAGACCGATGCGAAGTTGGAGGAGTACCCCCGCAGGTCGAGGAGGACGTCGAGCACAGCGGCGAGGCAGGCGAAGCCGCGACCAAAAGCAAGAAGAAGAAAAAACACAAAAGAAGAAAGAGCAAAAGCGCTGCCTCGTCAGGCTCCAAGGTACCGCCGTTTCGCGGCGTCCAAGGCTTCACTGACAGCTATATAGCCGTGTGTCAGACGGGTCCATCCTCAATCCCATCAAGAAGCTCTTCCCGGACAGACATTTAGGCATGGGGAAGATGAAAGTCTACGCCTTGAGTACAAGCGGCTCCAACGAAAGAACCAGCATGGTGGCGGTGCTCTGTCCAACAGCGACGATACATTAATACAGCGTCGCGGTACAAAGGGTGGTGTTATTGGGGACAGGGGTCTTTGTGGGCAGCAAATGAGCGAATTGAGCTCGAGGAGGTGATCGAGAACATGAAAAAGTTTATTGAAAACTTGCGTGCAGAATGAAAAGATAAAAAAGTCGGCGGCGAAGCAGACTTTGGTGTCGCCTGAGCGAGTGGAAACGATGCGCCCAAAGAGCAGAAGACGCACGAGAATGGCTTGAAGCTTAGCTCGTGAAACTCCAACATGGCTCAAGAAATGCAAGTTGAAGCTGCAGCAGAAACTTCGTGCCAAGACCGTTTCTTCCACGACGTCGAAAAGCGAGAGCAACTCGCTTGAGGTTCAATTCAAAGAAAGCGATCGTCATTTGCTGGAAACGGAGCAGGATCTGGATGAGCTGCGGCACCCGGTGCTCCAGCTGGAGTTACAGGGTGAAAATAACGCCAATGTTGACGATGACATAGAAAGCAGCAGGAACTACAAGAACATATCAACGAACTACAAACGCAAGTGCGTGAGCTGGAGGGCGAAACACAAATTTCACCAGCGAATTAGCGGCGTTCGACGTCCCGCATCGACATCTTCGCGGCGAAGCAAAAGCTAGTTACTGGGAAATACTGCGACAAAACGTGTGTATGTTGATGCACATGTACTGTAAACAATGTACTGCACACGAATCAAGAAAATGTCATTATAGTTACCTATAAGTTTTAGCAATTGACTGACAATCCTGTTTACAACCGCGGCACTCTACTGTACGCGCTGCGAATATGGTAAGCAAGTGAAACAAAACGAAGATTACGATTATCACTCGCCGCCAGACGGCTACGCGTATTTTATTTTGCTAGTAGGGTATTGCGTTAATGAGATCCTGGTTGAGATAGCTGCGCTGCTAGTGTTGATATCATCGGCTGAAGAGGCAAACACTTTCTGAAAACTGCTTCGACCACAGCATCTTTGTGCAGCATCGAGCAGAGAACTCAGGAGCGACTGCAACACCCTGTGATACCACTTTAGCAATAGTAGAGACCACCGAAAGGAATGCCTAGACCACATCCGCCGCCGTACAGACCAGCGCCAAATAGGTTCCAGTAACCCAACGGATACGCCCAGCCAGGGTAGCCGCCGTGCAGGAAACCGAAGCGATAGGGACCAAAACCACCCCAACCGCCCCAGCCACCCCAGCCTCCGAGTCCCCAACCGCCGAGCCCCCACCCCCCAAGTCCCAAACCGACTTGT
This sequence comes from Phytophthora sp. 'mugwort', assembly GCA_033558025.1. Lineage (NCBI taxonomy): Eukaryota > Oomycota > Peronosporomycetes > Peronosporales > Peronosporaceae > Phytophthora > Phytophthora sp. 'mugwort'. The sequence continues at coordinate 775,872 of JAUCEF010000004.1, read as the reverse complement.
TCCTTGTCGTCGTCCTTGTGGGCTTCCTTCGCGATGGCCGCGGCAGCACCAGCAGGTTGGTCGATCTTCTCTGCAGTTCCTATTAGCGTAACGCCTTCGGGTAATGCGGATGTTTGCACCTTTTCGAGAGCTTCTGCCGGAGTCTTGACGATAGGTTGGTCAGCAGCCGTGACAGCACCGAGAATGGCCATCATGGCGACGAGGAAGACGCTGAACTTCATGGCCGCGGTATTCGTTGTACTGAAATACTTGACTTGTTCTGTTGGAAACAAATTGTGTTGTGACTGTAAGGTCCAGCACGACGGCGATAGCACGCGACTCGAATCCCATCATCCAAGTGAGTAAATATTTCTAGGAAATGGAAGACTTACGTTGTAGAAAAGTGCTGGAGTTGTCGGTACTCCATCAATCAGCATGATTGACTTCGTGTTGGAGAATAACAAGAAAAGGTCCCAGCATTCTGATAACTAGATGTCCACCAAACGCTGTTGGAAATGGGCTGTCCATAACGTGTAGAGCGCATCAAGAACTCGCCGCCCGCCCATATGAAGAGCGTCTAGGGCGTCTAGCGGTGAATACCAACATGTCTAGAGCTTTAGAGACCGGAGGCCGAAACTTCTCAGGCAGCGAGTTGGTTGATAATCTCTGTAAAGCCGTCAACCGACACTTGTTGGAAGGAGAAAAAATCGATCGTGCTAGTCAAAATTATAAGCAAATACGTGGGACCATCCTTCCTAGACAATTTTCCAAATGCCGTACCCATTTCACCAAGAACCATTTTGTGGGGAAGATGTCATGCTGAGACGCAAATACGCCGAGCGGGTTCTTACATGCGACTGGTTAGTATTTTATTTGTCCTACAAATCTCCCGACATCGACGTTTCGTACGTCGTTCGGAAAAGACAAAATATCATTTTTACCTCAACTGTCACAGATGATCCCCTCGCCAATCATAGTGTCGGGAGCAAAATATTTATTTCTTCGTAAGGGTATCCTCGGCTAGGGGTGTACCGGACGACCGGAACAGTCAGTATGTGTACCACCTATTTAGTACATGAAGCCACGTGTGCTTTTACAACCAGCCGGCAGCTTGCTGTGCTCCACGGGGCAGGTTTTACAGTACAATATCGGACGTTGTATACACTTATTCCTTATAATCACCATCCTTACGACCTTACCCCAGCTTAGCCCCACGAATAATGGCGAATCCTTCAGCGTACAACCTTGCTAACCCTATATATACTTCTTATCCAAGATGGGGGGTGGGGGTGTTTTAATGACTTTTTGAGCTAAGAACGCTCATAGTAGAAACCAAGTGCGAAGCAAAACCTTATCTGTAAATGTATTTAAAGTCATACCCACCCGGGACACCACGGCCGATCGCAGGTCCCAGGTCCTCTGTTTAGCGCACTCGTCCTAACCCCTGTCCAGCTTTGGGAAACGCAATCAAGTCAAAGATCGGGAGTTGTTCGAAGATTAGCTAATAAAACAAAGGACGCCGAAACTCCTCAAACGAGCTCACAGTAATGGGGCTTGCCCCATAAACAAAACGATAGGTTGTGTCACCCATGCGACCACTCACACAAGCCAACTTGTGGCCCGAGTAGGAACGGTGGCAACCGTCTCGGGCACGGCCTGGTTCATCCGCTGGGTGAAGCGACGTTGGCTGAGCAGTTACTGGCTGAGCAGCTCTACGGTGATGAGCGCGAAGCCCTGTCGCAAGTTGGGTGAGGCGACCCGAATCGGGCCCTTGCCAACGGTTGGCTTGGACTCTGATCACCGGAACCGATGCGCCAGTTGACGGCATTGAAGTACGAGATACGAATCTGGAGGAGCGGGGTGGCCGGCTAGCCAGCAAGGACGGACGTCATGGGAGCGTGTTTACAAAGGAGCGGAGCACGTTACGACAAGGGAATGATGAAGCGAAGGAAGGGGGACGGAACGATCGCCACGCGTACCGACAGATAGGAGGGTACCCTGCCCGCTGGTGTGAAGGAATAGATCAGCCGTGAAAAACCTTGGATCTAAGAAGTTTATTCTTATATTTTGATTTGGTTTTGGTTATTCTAACTCTACAACGTCCCGTTTCCATACACCTAGAGGCCCGACCCACCCAAGAACGGCTCGCGACACTTGGTGGGGAAGCAGGGTAGTGTCTTTGGTGTGAAGCAGAGTGAGCGTACGTTTGGTAAGGGCCCCGTGCGTCATCAGCCGCACCAGGACCCGCGTTAAAGGCTGCCTCACACTCGAAGTTGGAGAGGAACCGTACCAGGCAGGCCTAGATAAGCACGGCCTCGGCGGAGCGTCGCCTAGGACGGTCGGAAGTGAAGGAAAGTGAGCGATTGGATAACGCGAGTGTACGAAAGGATCAGTACGGCAGAGGCCAAGACGGACAGCTGACCCAAGCGGAGCTAAGTGTGAAGAGTTGACGCGATGAGGAGCTCAGTGCAGACCAGAAGTTCACAGAGACCGGGGCAGAACGCTCCACAAATGACTGGAGGCGCTCGACCTTGCCATGGACCTGTGGGGAGGATGGCTCATCAACAGACGCGGTACGGATACGGTGGACAAGGGGAGGCTTCTTCCACCCGGACGGTCAGATCGTTCACTATGTCGAGTCTAGTGTCTAATGCAGTTAAGGTGCTACCCATGTCTTACTCGGACACGGCTATTGTCGCAAAAGCCTGAGCCTTCTGGGAATCTTTTCCATCTTATACCAGAGGGCTACCGGATCAGTCGCGGCTGTTGGTGTCCGTCAGAAGTTGAAGGGACTAGAAGCGGAACGATGGTGGGGGAATTCGAGCATTAAGACGTTCCGTACGCTGGAAGTACGGTTCCACAACCATTTCCTGAGCCGCACCGCGGATGAGGTATGGGAACGCTTGCATTCCACGCGACGCGGGTGCTGTGGTCCGTGGAGGAGTGGGGAGACCGTGTCTCGGATCTCTGTGACGCTTTGTATTACCCGACCCTCGCATGAGATACTAGCTTTTTTTTTCCGTCGTGGTTTGAGGAACAAACGGTTGTTGGCTACGCTCGATTATTCGGGCCCTGCGTGCGACATCCGAGAGGCGTGTGAATGGTTGATGTTCAAGGACTTGCATCGCCCTATTGAAGAGGACGACGCGTTTGATATGACGACGCTCCGACAATCCCAACCTGCCCCCGCGCAGTCGGCAATTGATGATCTAGCGCAGCAGATGCATTCTCTAGTGCAGCAGCAGCAGTGACAGCGGCAGGTGATCACACAATGGCGACTGTCGCCGGATGTTGCTCCCACGGTTGCTGTTATACAGAGTCAATGGGCTACCGTGCGAGAAGAGCAAGGGAACGGACGACCATTCAGGGGCATCAGCATGATCCTGACGATGGGACGCGTGACGGTATCAGTGTGTGTGGACGGTGTGATCGAAACGAGTGTAACCGCGCTAATTGTTCACAACAGCGACTGACCTGTTGTCGGTGCGGTCAGTTGGGACACATCATCACAGAGTGTGAAGAACCGCACCGAGGTAACTGTGTAGGCGGCAACCCAGGAGGTCGTTTCTCTCGAGGCTGCTACTTTTGCGAATATACGGGCGCGGAGTTGCTGAGTGTCGTTCGCTGACTGGACTGCGAGAATTGGCCAAGACTGCCGGAGGATCAAGAGCTGTTCCGGTCCGTCCTGCTACTCAACAATCGGGGTGGCGGGGGTGTCCCGAGTAGGAACGGTAGGCGTCGTCTTGGGCTCGGTCCAATCCGTTCCTCGGGAAGTTCAACGCGAGCAACGACTGGATGCGAAATTGTATGAAGACGAGGTTGGTGCCCGGCCTCAAGTTGCACGTTAGCGATCGGATTTGCAAGGTTTTCTGGAACGCGACACTGGATTCTATGGGCGACCGAGGGGCCGTTGTCATTCCCGGATCTGGCGGAGCGGCACTCAGGAGGATGCGGCGGGAACGAAGGCCTACTCCAGGATGGAAGGCATGGATGGCCGAAGCGTCGGAACCAAGGTACGGAATGGACAGAGTCAGAAGGAGTGTCACTTGAAGGTCTGGTTTGCACCGTGGTAGTGTGCGCGTGCGTGCTTGGTAAGGAGTGCGAGGATAGCGTAAGGAGGAAGGACCGCGGCAGGATCGCTCTTACCGTCCAGGTTTGGTTAGCATTCGTGAATTTGCCTGGTTAAGCACAAATCAATTAGTCTTTGCATAGTACGCTTAGGCTACGTTGGTTCGTGTGTGTGTGTCGCCCCAGTACTCGCTCCCTCGGTTACGCTTGTCCGCCCCTAACCAGGACGACTCGCGACAGGAGGAAGAGAAGGAGAGAGTCACTCCTTCCTTTTGTCTAGGAAGTGACTCGCGGGTTGACCGTGGAAGAAATGTTGAGCGGACGGTAATCCGGTTTGAGGATGTGTGTGTGGTGAGGACGAAGAAGGCCGAAAGTGTTTGACCCAGACTCGGATGACTATGTTGAAGAGTGGATCGACCAAGAAGGTGAAATGGAGAACGACGACTCGATCGGTTGTCTCGTCGTGAAGGAATATGAGCAATTGAGCACGAGTATGAAACCCAGTGTTGACTACGACGAAGAAATTGCTGAAAGGATCGCCTCAGTCGAACAGACGAACGGTAACGCTGTTGACTGTGTCATTGGATGGAAGGACGTTAGTGTGAGAGAAGGAATCGGTTTTACAAGTGACGAAAGGACCGTTGTCGTCCGAGGAAGAATCAACAACAACTGAAGTAGTGCGTGCGACCACGGTGAAGGACATACCTGAAGATATTCAAGACGATATTGACGAGGAAGCGGAGGGGACCAAGACAGAAAGTTCCTCTCTTTTCTCTCGTTTGCTCACGGACACTGAGTTTGAGGCGATGGAGCTGTGTGAGCCGGGCCAAGAAGCTAGTGTTCTGGCTGGAGAAGAAGTCACTGTGGAAGAAGAGGAGTATGACAAGGAAATCGAAGAGCGGATCTATCCCCTCGACGAAGTCGAACAGAAGCGACGAATAAAGCAGAATGCTAAGACGCAGAAAGAGCCATCCTTGGAGGGCATGGCACGGTTTCTCGGGTTGGAGACGGAAGTACTGGAACGGACATGGAGTGCGTCGCCCAAAAGAACGTCATCGCCTGAATATTGGCAAGAGTTGTTCCATGAGACGTTGAAGAACACCGCCGAGGCGAGGCATGAGAACCGAGGGTTTACTACGTCTGTGCCCAAACAAGTGGCCTGTCTGGTGAGCGCACCTGAGACTGTGACCGATTCGAATATGAACCAAGTATCAGAAGTGGAGAAAGTGGAAGTTGACATTATTGATGTCGGAGTTACAGAGTGTGCGGAAGGCGCGGATACTGGTTCGGGGAAAGACGGTGTCGTTGCTGCTATTGACGAAGAGGCTGATGATTGCGAAACGGTCGTGAAGGAGAATATCGTACTCTCGTTATATCCTGAAGAAGAAACTATTTAGCTTCAATCGCTGTGACTGTGCCCGTACCGAGGCGCTATGACAAGGAGGTCATCCATCCGAAGATGCTGAAAGCTCGTCAAGCAGTGTTCCGGATGCTGAAGGAGGAGCGAGACGAGTATGAAGGATGGATTTCTGGTCAAAAAGAGCCGCCCACGGAAGAGGAGGAAACCGAAGTCCCCACGTTAAAAGATAAACGTCCTGAAATGGAGTGGGAACGGTTGCGTTGACATATGGGCCATGTAGTGAAGGAACTGAACCTGATTAAACCGAGCTGGGAGCGAGTACTGAACTGGACCGAGGGCTACTTTGCGAAGAACGCTATCCGGATATGGAAGGCGTTGTGCGATTGATGGAAACGACGATCATATCCCACTGCAAGTAGTCGTCGAAATCGAACGAAGAAGGCGGTATGTTTCGATTGTTCGGCGATGTACCAGAGCTGCGCCGAGGCCTTGGGTGAACAAGAATTCAGGCCTGAGTGCGATGAGAATGCTTTTCATTATGTGAATGTTGTAGCACCTGATCGATTTCATGCGGAACTGTCGAAGAAGACTGGTCTAGTGGAAGTAGTTACGGTCAACTTTCCCAACGGATTTGGAGTCCACGATGCGTCAAAGGATGACAACCGTGACACAACAGATCGTGAAAGGAGGACAGCGTGTGGTGTGTGCCGTTGGTAGTTTCGAAGCACTCTCTAGTGGATATATCGACTGCCTTCTGAGATGCTGGCCGACACTGGAGCCACGCTGAGTCTCGTTGACGGACTAGTACTGAAACGGTTAGGCCGTGCAACCGAGCCTCTGGAGTATAGTATGGACCCTACTGACTTACTATGGCACAAAGGTCTCGGTCATCCTAACTTCCGTATGACGCAGACCATGGCTAAATCAAGCGGCTCCAGAACCGGCATTTTTTTCAAGCATCTGCGATTCCCAAACACTTCTGCCCTTCATGCATTTTTGCTAAAGCTGTAAGGATGTGGTTTGCAATTACGACACATTTTACATCGGTTGCGTATGGGTAAAACCTTTGGTCCCGACACAATCGATATACGCACGGTCTGGTGCAGACGTAAAGTTTCTATCGTCCAAGGCAAAGGCCACGGGTTCGAGTCCCATCGACAACACATTTTATTTTGCACATTTTGCATAAATTGCACATAAGGAGGCGCCGCGCGACACCACGACATCTTCCAAGGATCACGTATGTGAACTACACTCATGGTACACGCAATCATTATCATGATGACGAAACCAGAGAATGTCCCAGAGTCTCCAGCCAAACAGATAGTCAATAGAGTGTGACGTGTAGGTTTGCATGTGATGTAGAGGAATGGTTGGTCACCGTGCGGAGAATATCCAGCGTGGCACAAAGGACACACAAGAGCCTCCATGGCGGCTTAGATATAGCGCTAGCGAACTAAGGACCGCCCAAAAATGAATCACTTCCAAATTTCCTTCCTACTCGACAACTCCTTCTCCTCCGCCCCACATCATTACAAAAGCCCATCGTGCTCCATTCAATAGCAATGTTGATCGCGCCAAAGCCCCTCTTGAGAAGGTTCATTCTGATATCAATGGCCCTTTGCTTACCCCAGCCTGAGTGGGGCTCACTATTCATTTCGTCTATCGGTGACTACTCGCGCTTCATGCATCTGTATGTGGTTGCGCGAAAGTCGGACTTGTATGACTGCTATGAGAAGTTCCGTAAAGCGGCCAAGAACCGCTTCCCACACTGAGGTTGCAACCCTAGAAATCCAGCTCAATCAGTATGATCCTGAAGTTCAACGGCTTCAAAGCGACAACGGAAAATAGTACGAAAAACTTGGCAAAGTCATCTATGATCGCTACGGCACTCATGCCCAGATCACCAATGCGTATACGCCTCAACAGAATGAGGTTGCGGAACGCCGGATGTGCCTATCCTCGGGCGTGTGCGTGCTCTACTCATCGACGGTGACTTACCTCGCCAGCTTTGGGGAAAATGATGTCAGTAAGTCATTCATACCATTAACATGACTACCAGCAGTGTGCTCCCACACAGAGTCACTCCCTACGATCTTTGGCACGGCAAGAAGCCGTCTCTCACGTTCAGCAATGTATTCGGTTGTGCGGCATTTGCTCTCGCACCAGAACCGCATCGCAACAAACTCGAGGCACGTGCTTAAGTTTACATGTTTGCTGATCTACCACAAAACATAAAAAGGCTATCGCCTTCTTAGCACGACCAAACAGAATAATTTACAGCCGAGATGTCACGTTCAAATACTTCCGAAACTCACGTTCATCGAATGGGCCGCACCAGACCCACTCAGCACCTCCTTACCTGTTCAAAACGAACTCCTGCCCCCTTAGTGCGCTTTTAAAGCGCAACCCAACTTTCACTGATGGCCACTGATGCTTACGTGTGTTCACATTCCGCTAAGAATGTCAAAATGGAAGACACTCTTGAAATCTATTCTAAAGCGCTACTGCCCAATGCGCCAATTGACCTGGCCGATGGGTATACCAGGCATCATTCCACCGTTAGCCTCTTAGCCACCCGCTATGACCCAGACCCTCAGACATACAAGGAAGCCATGCACTCCGCCAATTCATCTGACTGACACGCTGCTGTCTTTCTGAGTATAAATCACTCATGGATAACCACACATGGACGCTGATACAGCGGCCCCACGCCCGCAAGGTTCTTTTAGTGCCGATGGGTTTTCGTGCACAGTCGTGATGAAACCTGCTTTGTTTGACGGGGGTCACACGCACCCTGGCCTGAGGAAGCGTAGCTTCTAACCGAGACAGACGCCCTGCGTCTGTCTTCTTATCGCACGTGGAAAGCCTGGCTTTCCAATAATCCATGGGACAATTCCCACGACTTGCAAACTTCCAGGTTAGAGATTTTAACTGAGTCTTTATTAACACACTTACTGTAAACTGCCTAAATAATGCATCCCCTAAGTCACTGGCTTCTTAATGGGTGGTTCTCAAGCCATGCATCCTTCCTAAGTGCGATTCGTACCTAAAGGTATCTATCGCCTAGGTACGATCCGTACTTAACTGTATCTCCTGTCTAAGTGCGATCCGTACTTAGTGGTGTGTCTTCTCTACTAGATACGATTCGTACCTAGTGTGTGGGCGTCCCATATTGTGTGGTCATATCAACTGGTCATGGCCATCCATCAGGAACACCCCCATTACACCCTCCAACCCAAACGGAGGGCACCGCACGGGAAATGTCATAGGGGAATCCAGCAGATAACGGGCACTTCGTGCCGCACCCGGAGGTTGGACCTCACATCTCAACAGCCCCGCCGACGCCGACGATATTTTGTCCAATGGGCATGACCGAGACCTCGACATCACCGAGCCCCGCGGCGCCCAGCGCACATATAACACCCGCCGATAGATCCGTGTCCGAGGCCGCTGAGTCCAAGGCTGGCCCAACGAAGATCAGGAAGCCAGACGAAAGCGGACTCCGCCAACAAGAAGACTGGAAAGATGAAAAACCCGCGGGCTAGAACCATGCCGAAGACGAAGACGAAAGGGACCAAGACCCCGGGTCACAGAGCGGCCTTGTCTGCCGCACGCCGTCGTAAACGACACGAAGTGTCCGTGGCGAGCCCCGTGGGTACGCTGAGCGATGAGTGAGCGACGAGGATGACGATGTGATCAATCCGAACCTCGTCCTTCATGACGAGGACATGCCTAGCAGGCTTCGTCCGCCGAAATGGCGAAAGCTCCTGTCCCTGCGCCTGCGCAGAGCTTGGCTCTGCCGATTGCGCCGTCCACCAAAGCGGCCCCGCCGACCAGTGCACCGGAGGCAACCACGGACCCGAAGAAAGATATGGCCAAGGACCTGCGTGTCGATGCGCCTGGTGAGGTGTCCCCGACCAAGCCTCTCGCAGAGACGCCCCTCGCCAAGCCTCTCGCGGAGACCCTAGCTGACGTGGAGGCGAAGGACAAGATGCCTGCGGATCCCGTACGGGACGTGCCGGTGGCCCCAGAGATCCCGCTCCCCGAAAATGCCTCCTACGAGGTGGAGTACGAGTTGTTGGAGGACAAACACGAGTCGCCCCCGTCTTCTTCACAACTCATCGAGCAGCAGCGTACTATCCTTCCGGGAAGCCCTGCGAGTCCGGGCAGCAAAGCTGCCGTCGAATGAGCCAAGCTGTTGCCTAACGGCCGCGAAGTCACGGCTGAGCCAACCACTCCTGCACTTCGCTCGAGGAGCCTCTTATCATCACCAACGCCGGTGTCGACGAAGGAATCGACCCCCCGCGCGTCTACAGCGGGACAACCGCGAACATTTGTGCGAGCGAGCGGATGCAGCGCGTCTCGAGCCCAAGAGTGCAAACGTGAACACGAGCCGTTGGCTCCGCGAAGTCGTGAGCAGCTGCTAGCGCACCGCATCTGGTCTCTGGAGGATTAGTCGTCGTATTTGCGGCGAAGCCGTCAGCCCAGAGTCACCGTAGCTATCTGCGAGGAGTGTCCGATCGTTCTTGCGAGCGACACGGCCCTCGCTCGACAATCGAACGAGGTTAAGTTCGAGGCTTGGCTTCGCCACGCCGGTTACCCCGTAGCTGAGTTACTGCAGTCGCCTCATCGGCTAGATTGGTTCGTGCTGCGGTGTCTTCGCTTTCGCAAGGCGAAACTGAAAGCTGACCGGACTTGGGATCGACGTTGGGACGTCCGAGACTTGCCCACACCACAAGTTGTCCTCGAGGAGGTCGTGTCGAAGGTGCAGAAGTTGAGGCATTCACAGCCCGTTGAACCTAGGGGCGTTCGAGGGCCTGTTAGCGCCGACCGGCTCCATGGGAGCGCTTATAAGCGTCCACGATGTCGGTGCAGTCCTCCAAGGGGGCTTTCCGTCTCCCACATTATCGAGTGAGGGATAGCCGCGCACTTCACCAGATACTGGTCAACGCCGAACACCTCAGGTGTTTACCAGCTTCTCCACATGGAAGTACTGCTCCCCATCACTACCGAGTAGGGTGGAGGAGGCCGGAGCGGCCGTTGCTGGATCGTTGTGGCTCGAGTTGACGCCACCAACTGGTTTGAAGAACCTTGCGGGAGCGATGGCGAGTTGTCAGAGCCTTCTGGACGTTCATCCAACGGATATGATCGCTTTGCGTGACCGCCAACAGCTCCTGGAGACGCGATTGGAGCGGGAGTTGCGCCAGGCGCCCGACGTAGACGCGGAGAGGCACCACCTGTGGGCGAAAGTGGATCGCCTGGAGTAGGACTTGACGCAGTGTGAGATGCGTGTCCGTCAATCGCTTGGAGAGCAGATCGGGAGGATCCGGGATCTCTATGACCGCGTCCGACGCCTGGAGCGGCACCCGTTTGTCGAATCTGCGAGGGCTGCTTCTGCTGCGCGGCTACCATCGGCGTCTGTGAATGAGGAGACACTTATGTGCGTGGTGAAGATCGCTCTGCGTCGCTACAAAAGGGGTCTCCGAAAGACCCGGAGGAAGGTGCTCCGCCTCTTGATACGATTTGAGCATGCCGACGTAGAACGTTGGATGCGTCGCCATGGACGATGGCGGATCCAGCGTGTAGGCGTTGCCTTGGACGCCAATGACCGTGAACGTCCCAACGAATCGTGGCTTGCGTTTTGTGTTCCCCCACCGAAGCCACTGTGTGGATAAGAAGCTTTTTGTCATTTAATAACATCAAATCCCTAATTTTAAACACTTGTGTGTTGTTGCGCCCATGGGCGATCACTGTTTTCCTTTTGTAGATCTTAGGCGGCTTCCATGGCGTCACGGACTCGAACACGAATCGCTGCCCCAGCCTCGATGAAGGAAAGAACGTCCGTTTCACGGATGGCTGTACGCCTTTGAGACCCATTGGGTCGTCGACGACAGACCCTCCCTCATTCAAATGAGAAACCGGAGGCAATGATAACGGTACGCGGATGCCGCAACCCATTTATGTAGAACGGGGTGAATCTCGTGGACAGGTGAACCGCATTATTCAGCGCAAATTCCACTTGCTCCAACTGTGTGCTCCACTTCGTGGGTTCTGCCACGCAGACACTGCGCAAGACATCTTCAAAGACACGGCGGACGCGTTCGGTTTGACCATCGGTCTGTGGATGGTCCGTTGTGGACATATCCAACTTCGTACCGAGAAGTCGCAACAGGTGTTGCCAGAAGGGAGACACAAACTGAGGGTCTCTGTCACTGAAAAATGCCTCTGGGAGGCCGTGATGACGGAAGCCATTGTCAATGAAGAGTTGAGATCGTCGTCTTCTGCGTAAGCTTGACGAATCCGCTCGCGGAGCGGCGACTCGAGAAGCACGGCGTGTGCTAGCTCGTAGTCTAGTCTGCTGGAGATCGCGTCTACCAGAGTGTTTTGCTTGCCTGGCTTGTAAACCACCATGAAGTTGTAATCGGCGAAGAAGGATAGCCATCTCGCCATGCGCTGAGAGAGATGCGGTGCCGAGGTCACCGTCCTCAACGAGGTGTGGTCTGTATAGATCACTAAGGGCTTGCTGCCTAGCAGATGAACTTTGAACTTCATTAGCGCGTACTTCATTGCGAGGAGTTCCATGTCATGGACTGGGTAGTTCTTTCCCGCACCTTTCAACTGCCGGGGTTGGAACGAGATCACCCTCTCCCTGCCTTCGTCATCAACTTGGAGCAGGCGCAGCCGATGGCAAAGACAGAGGCGTCACTCACAACGCTACGGGCGATCCTCGTCGGGGAGTTCCAGGATTGGGGCTCTCTGCAGACTCGGCTTGATGGCTTCGAAGGTTCTCTGAGCCGCATCGGTCCATGACCATTCTGCGTATTTCTATAGGAGGTTCTCGCTATACTTGTGGAAGTAGTTGGCGAGCCAAGCCACTTGCGCAGATCCCGCTGGGAGGTCGGCACAGACCACTGCGAGATTGCTTCAATCTTCTCGCGGTCAGCCCTTATGCCATCCCTCCCAAGGAAGTACCCGAGGAACGGAATTTCTTCCGCGCCGAAGGTTCATTTGTTAATGTTTGCATATAAACGGTTCTCCCTCATGCACAACAAAACCTCACGGAGGTATGCAATGTGGATTTGGACGTCGGTCTTTCCATCCGCAACACAGCTGTGAACGAAGATTGCGTCGAAGTAGGTCTCACAAATTGCCGCAGCGGTCAGAATAGCTGTGTCACCAAGCGATAAATGTCGCTGGCGCGTTCGATAGCCCTTGGGGCATCACCTCCATTCCCACAACATCCCTCTGGGAGTACTCACTGCTGTCAGAGGAATACCCGATTCCCGCATCAGTAGCTGATAGTATCCATCGACCATGTCGAGCGCGCTGAACACCATGCAGCCCGCCTTGTTGTTCTGTAACACATCCTTCCCAGGAATAGGCGTTGACGCCGGTATGGTGGCAGAATTCAGCTTATTGAAGGCGTGTGAACCATACGCCATTTCCCGTTGGGTTTGCGCACACGGAACGTCGGGGACGATTGCGGCGACTTTGACTCGCACACCATGCCGGCGGCATGCTACGCCGCGAAGTACGCGTCGGTCACATCGACTTGTTCCTTTGGAAGCGGCCACTGACCTGTGGTGCAGTACTTGGTACCAGACCCCAAGTCGATTCAGTGGCGAACGCCACGGTCCGGTGGTAATGTGGAAGGGGGGGGGGGTCGGAGACCACATCCGAGAACTTCTTCACCAGGGGACAATAAGGATCCGAGGGATCCTTTAAAATGGCTGCGCGATAGCGCCGTTGGCTCTGCGAGGCCCAAATCTCTACTAGAACGTCTGGGTTCATGACCGACGAGCTATTAAGTTCTATCGAGTCCTCCTCTCGTCGGAGAAAGACGAGATCTTCAATTGCTCCCGCCTTCCATGATTTGAGGAACTCCACGTATGGTAGCTCCTCGAGCTCCATGAGCTCCGACACCCCGGGTAAGGGAGTTAGCTTAACACCCGCCTTGCGGTTTCCCGTGAGTGTATCAATGACCACAGCGGTGGGCACCCCGCTCACTGGGCTAGCAGGTAGGGATGCAGCCTCGCTGTCAATCCATTCATTCGTGGAAGCCTCTGCTCGGCCACCTTGGGTTGCGCGACGTCCGTCGTCAGTCGTCAGTCGTCAGCGTCATCCTCATCTGCTTGAGCTGAACCCGCTCGGATGCGTTGCGTTGTGAGAACCTCTTCTCGACCACATTGGATTCCGAAACGACCACGCATTCGGCAGAGCCGGCGAAGTGTCGTTCTCCACGTGGCGCTCTGTGCTCGTGCACGACCCGGCACAGGGTGAGGAGGGGATATGACCCGCTAAAGCTCGATCCACAAGAGGTTTGGGGCTAGCACCAATGGTGGGACTGCGCCAGCGATCGATGGCTCGTGCTTCACAAGACAGGGCATGCCGAGGGTCAGGTCGTATCGATCATCCATATCGAGGACAATGAACGGTTCGACTGAGTTAATGTCGTCAAATTTGACAGTCAAAAGGAGGAGAACCTTCCGCGTCGATAGAATTGAACCAGTCGCTAAGCGAACATACACATTATGATTACTCTTAGAGTCTTCTAAAGCTTTGGCATACCGTGTACTGTTCCTAGCAACGCTGGTTTTCGTTGCAACAATTGTAGGACGCTCCAGAACCGATCAGGATGATCATAGGTTCATCATACCATCTGACGGCGGTGACGACCACGAGGTTAGACTGCGTAGCGGTCACCGAGAGAAACACCAACGTTGTCTGAGGGCCTTTCTCCCCCGGACGGGGAGGTGGCGAAGCCACCATTGACCGGAAAGAGCGGAGTCTCCCAGCACGGCGTCCGCACCTACTGGGAGCCATCGTTTCCGGCAAGTAGGACTCAATTACATTGAGCGACGGCGACGCCGAGGTGGCCTTGCCACGGTTGACGCGCCACGGGTTTGTCGGGTAATTGCGACGGAAGTGACCTACTTCCTTTCCGCCGAAGCAACGACCACTCGCTCGTGATTTCTTCGCGGAGAGTCGAGCCGACTCTGCAGTAGCGATCTCCATGGGGGTGGGGCCCTCAGACGCGTCCAAAGGACCCGCATGCCCCTGTGCAGAACGCACACAGAAGTCTTCCAGCAGAGCGATGTGTACTGCCTCGTTGAAGGTCTTGGGTTAAACGGCGAAAGAGCTCCATCCGCACCGGACCCGTGTGGACACCGTCCATGACCTTCACGTCCCCCGAGATGGGAGTACCGGCCATAGCCGCCTCCAGGTTTTGCAGTTCCATGACATAGTCTTGGTGGGAACGCTTGCATCGCAAGAACAGGGGGCGATGGCGATACGCAACGTTAGCCAACAGGAAATTCTTGCGAAGCTCCTGTTCCATGAACGACCATGAGGTGAAATACCCCGGAGACGAGGTCTCTCGAGCCATAGCCCATGCACGGGCCGACCTACCCTGTGCTCAGCGCGATCTCGATCTCGCGGATCCAGAAGATTAAGCTGTCCGACGCCTTTCCCGTCGAACTTGGGAACCGTCATCTTGACCGCCTTCGTCGAACCTTGTCGCGAAGCGAAGGTAGCGAACTCCCGCGCAGCGGATTGACCTGCGCTCTCGGCTTTCGCCAATACTGTCGCGCGTGCAGCTTCTTGGGCTGCGGCGCTCTCATGTGCGATGAGTGAGGTCTCGAGGTACTTGTCAAAACGTTCAACGTGGGCTCTCTGCTCTTCCGCAGACAGTGAGCGAAAGCCTGCTCGCCTAGAAGGATAATCATCTTCTTTAAGGTGGCCCAGTGGGCATCCGATATTTGACGGAAGTCTTGGCGAGACGGCATTCGACTCCCTGATTCTTCCATACTCAAAGAGAACTTGATTGCTTAGCAATCCGCGACGGTCGTGGGATTGACTACAAGTACTACCAGGTGTGCTGGGGGTTACACGCACCCTGGCCTGAGGAAGCGTAGCTTCTAACCGAGACAAACGCCCTGCGTCTGTCTTCTTGTCACACGTGAAATCCTAGCTTTCCAATAATCCGCGGGACAAGGTTCCCACGACTTGCGAACTTCCAGGTTAGATATTTTAACTGAGTCTTTATTAACATGCTCCTATGTTCCTACTTACTGTAAACTGCCTAAATAATGCATCCCTTAAGTCACTGGTTTCTCAATGGGTGGTTCTCAAGCCATGCATCCTTCCTAAGTGCGATTCGTACCTGACTGTATCTCCTGTCTAAGTGCGATCCGTACTTAGTGGTGTGTCTTCTCTCCTAGATACGATCCGTACCTAGTGTGTGGGCGTCCCATATTGTGTGATCATATCAACTGGTCATGGGCCATCCATCAGGAACACCCCCATTACAAAAACGGTCGTGTTGTGCGCTTTAAAGCTTGCCTGGTCATTAAAGGTTCTACTAGAAGTATGGCATTGATTGTTGAGTACACTGAAGAATTCTCACCTGTATTACGGATTGAAGTGCTTCGACTGCTGCTCACGCTTGCAGCCATTCTTGACTATGAGGTTGAACAGATGGATGTTAAAACAGCTTTCCTGAATGGTTCACATGACGTGGAAATCTTAATTGAACAGCCAGAGGAGTCCGACTCACAGGATCAATCACCCTGGTCGGATATGCAGACTTGGTAAGAACTTCTATGGAATCAAGCAAGCGCCTCAAGACTCGTACCATACCTTGAAAAATACCTCGAACGTCTTGGCTTCATTCGCTTAGTTAAGGACCGTTGCATTTTTCTTTTAAAGTTATTTTTAATACACTGTATTACACGTCGGTTTACGTCGATGACCTATTATTCTCTCCCCACCCAATCAAGTCGTTGCTCGGGTCAAATCGGCCCTGAACTCTGAGTTCCACATGACCGATTTAGGGGTAGTATACTACCTCCTTGGCTGGACCATCGAAAGGAATCGATCAAATCGCTCAATCTTCATAAACCAGAAGAGCTATGCAACCAAAGTGCTTGACAGATTCGGGATGTTAGATAGTCATCCCAAAAGCACTCCGATCTTACAAAAGCTAAATACCACAGACTGTCCTACTGACGACGAAGCTAAGGCACACATGGTCAACAAGCCGTATCAAGAAGCTGTAGGTAGCATCCTGTACCTGATGACAGGTACTTGCCCTGACCTCGCTTTCTTTATCCGTGAAATCAGTCAGTACCTAGACAACCCTGGTCTACCTCATTGGAACGCCGTAAAACATTGCCTGCACTACCTCAATGGCACAAGGGACTTCGGCATAACTCTAGGTGGACTTAGCGTTCCTACAATCTGATGAATATCTTATGGCATACACGGAGTCAGAATAGCAGCATACCAAGCCACACGTCAATGCATTGGTGGCTACATCACCAGGTTCTGCAACAGTCCAATTAGCCTGGTCTCAAGAAGACATCACACTGTGGTTCTCTCCACGACAGAAGCAGAGTACATTCCACTGTGCTACAGCATGCAAAAACTAATCTACATTAAGCTACTGCGAAAGGAAACGAGGCTACGATAGCTCAAAGCCCACACTGATAACGGAAGACAACCAAAGTAGCATAATGATCTGCAAAACCCTGAGCTTCACGGCAGAAACAAACATATCGACCAAAGTACTTCGTGGAAGAAAAAGTAGCACGGAGCGAGTTCACTATCCGCTTTTCTAAAACTCAACACTAGCGTCCCTCCGGCCGTCTGTCACGCCATAACGTGATTTCTAGCCGCAATCTCATTGGCTGCCGAGCGTAGCGAAGGCGGACCTCATTCGCTCAAACAGCCTTCCGCCGAAGGCGGCCATTAGTGGAATAAAACGATTGCTTGAAAATTGAAATATATTTTTAGCCCGCGTCGTTTCATTCCTGAAATAGAGGCCCGACATACAGGGTGTGCGAGGCACGAATGGTTCTGCTCCCTCTTGGTCTTGACACTGCAGATGCGCATAGGGAGTCCCATATACTGGGACCAAAACTAAACCCACCGCCGCGTACGCGGTCACGCTCGGCTAGTTGCAACACAAGCCAAATGTGTGCATGCATTTTTACAAACGCTTTAACCCACCAACACCCCCGCTGGGTTTGCCAACTGTCCAAAAACTCAAACATGTTGCTTGAACAACATGTTATGGACGATGCAACACTTGAATTATCTATAGTTTATCTAGTACGTGAGCCTGGCTCTGGAAAACGCAACCACCAATTTGGTGTGTAGCCGTGCCAAAACAACATGTTGTCCACCCACGCTGCTTTTTTGGCCGATTTCTGTGCAGGCGCAGCTAACTTGTTGTTCAAACAACATGTGCACTTAGTCCTTAAATCGGAGGCTGGACAAGGACGAAACGCAACAGGAAGGAAACATTGGCTATGTAAAGGGAATGGCTACATGTATTGAAAAGCATGGCACTAAGCTACGGTCGACTTCGTTGCTGGAGTCGGCATTCGCGACGTCATTCAACACCTTCACAAAGGAGGAAGTTGCCGCGGCAGTCTGCTCTCCTTGTACGTCGACCGTATCCTCAGTCTTGTTCTCCTCCTCGAGCGCTTCCTCCTCCTCATCTGGCGTGTTGTCTTCTGCAGCATGCTCGCGGTGCGGCGCCGGCGCTTCTTCTTCTGCTTCCCCCCACGGCCCGCATCTGGATGTCGCGCCCACAGCGAGGCGGGGGGGGAGGGGGTCCCACTCGAGATGCCATACTTGGTGGCAGGTATGGCCGTTCTCGCTGTGCGGCCGCCCAACGTTGCATAGGTAGACACCAACAGATCACAAGTTAGTCGTTGAGCACAGCTCCATAGAGCAGCAAAGCGTATGGAATACATACCAAGCCTTGTCGTTCTCGCTGCATGGGGGGCAGTACCACCGAGTGCCCAAGCGCTGACCGACCTTCGGCATCCTGTTGCTGCAAAATTTGCATTGGTGCGGCCGCACGCGGCTCGCCCTCCAAGCGGCTGTGTCTCCGGGCACATCACTAGTTTGTGCCCGCGAGGCACAGACGTAGGGAGAGGAGCTGGCGAGCCCTGCGCCGGCGTTCCCGGGCTTGTAGCCTATACATAGAATGCACAGAGATACACGTAAAACTCCCAAAAGGTCAGCGCATCTAGTAATCAGTCTAATGGCCATCCAATGTAGCCAACGCACCGTGTCCGCCATGTCTCTGGCGGAGACATTAAGCAGTTGCGCCTGGAGCGGCTGCAGAAGGTGCTGTGCGCCGGCTTCGCCTAGCCGTTTCGTTCCTTGGCCTCCCGGTGAACGATGAAGGTGTTCACGAGCGCCATGTCCACGAGACGAAGGAACAAAGTCTTGCAGTACTTCCGTAAAGGTACGACAATCTGCAGCGAGTAGCGCTGCAGGCGGAGCTGACCGTGTACGTCAGCCTCACCCATCCATTTCTTGTACTCACGTACCATAGTTGGACAGGACACTGGCACGCTCCGCCCGCCACGCGTGCGCCGTTCTACGTATCGCACACATAGTTCACAACAGTCAGTATCTAAGTTAACATGTTGTTCTGAACACGTGTACAGCATAAACATGTTGTCAGTGAACAACTAGTATCTGATTAAGGAGCGCACGTACCACATGTGTCCATAGCGCGACTGCAGACGGTGGCGAGAATGCGGACGGGCCTGTTGTCCCACCACACGGCGGCAGTCATGCATGGGCAGTTTTTGGTGACAGCCATCCATGTGGTGCCGCGCACAATGCTCTCTGGATGCGGGCGGTTCTTCTAGCGGATCACCTGGCTATAGCCCAGCCGCCCAGTAATCACTGTGCTGGCGGAGTACACTCCTCGATGCAGCAGCTGGTAAGCAAGTTGCACCGAGGTATAGAATCGGTCTGTGACAACACAGCGGTATACACCGGGCTTCCAAGGCGGTAGGACAGCATTGAGGTTCCTTAGGATGGCCGCCGGTCCGGAGTTTGTGTCCGCCGCGGTGCCGATCTCACTTGCGTGTTGGCCCTTGCCACAGTACACTTCTAGCCTAAGTCAACATGTTGTCATAAAACACCATGAGCGACCAGGACATGTAAGCAAAACAAAACATGTTAGACTTAGCCAAACCAAGATCCCCGCGTATCCCCATGAGGGGACCGCGGGGCAAATCAAAGCACATGCAGGACATCCACGAGCAAGGCATGTACAAGGCGGGCAGATACACACAGACCAAACACGTACCGTAGGCAGTAAGAGGTGTTAGCACAGAACGTTATAAAAAGCTTGGTTCCCCACTTGTGGGGCTTGTCCTTGAGGTACTGTCAGGTCCTGTTGAAACGGCTGCGCGACGGGATGACCACTTTGTCGAACGCCACGTCTGGCGTTTTAAAACCTTGCCGGAACGTTGTCTGCATCGTGTCCACGACCGAGCGCACCTTCCAGGCGCGGTCCGGCAACGCTTGGGATGCGCGTTGTTCGTGAAGTGAAGATGCTGCATGATGTGGGCGAACCGATTGCGGGGCATGTAACGCCCGGACGTACCTGGAGGCACGACGCCAAAGTTGTATGCATGAAAGTGTTTCAAAATTTTTAACCACAGCAGTCGTAGTCCAGTGATTCGCGAAGTTGCGCGTGTGTGGCGTTAGTAGGCGCGCCACGAACAGGCTCATGCAGACCAGCAGCTCGTACGGCTTGATCGGCAACTTTCCCGCCTCCTGCTCGTAAATTCCGGCTCTGGTTTGGCGTGTCGTTCCTTTCTGCTTCTTGTACATTCGATCTACCCGCTCGTCCAGGTGCTGATTGCAGTACCGGTTGCTTTCCTTGGCGATCTTGCGCCACATTCCCTTCAGAAGGAAGTACAGGAACAGGGCGAGTGGGAGTCCGCCAGAGCCAACAAGAGTGCGATAGGTCTGCCTCACCATCGTGCAGGCCTGGGTATGCGACGCCAGGCGGAAAGTAGTCTGGTTGTGGCGCACCAACAGACAAGCCACCAAACGTAACATGTTGTCAGAATACGATGCAGCTCATATTGTCAAACACCCGCATGACATTTACCGAGCTCCCATCCATCATCACGTATCTGACGTGCCGGAGCCTCATCGCGAGCAAAATCCGCCATCTGGTCCTCCTGCAGAACAGCTGGCCAAGAAGTAGTATCGGCAGCTGACCGCTCTTCAGCCTTACCTACGGCAATACCCCCCCCCCCCCCCGCTTATGCGTCAACAGCCTCCTCCACCTCGTCATCGTTGCATCACCCCAATTCGGCGTCCTCTGCATCCACGCCGCCGCCGCCTTCGTCACCGTAGTCTATTGGCATATCACCACCTGACACCAGCTCGCCAGGGGGCAACAATATTTACGGCAGTACCATGTACAACTGCAGCAACGTAGTATGATCAGCTTCAGCAACGATGCTAGTCACAAAGAATTAACAAACATACCCGTAGAAACAATATGTTGGGTTAGTACATGTTGTTATAAACTGCAGGATACCCAAACCATGCAGTCACATACTTCGCTTGGCGAACTGGGGTCACCGGGACCTCTACCTCCACCAATTCAAGGTTTGGGAGCGATGTATCGCTAACATGGGAGCCGTTACTGGAGTCATCAGCATCCCCGTACGGCGCCGTCCTCGCGCGCCTCTTGCCGGTCGCCTTTGTACCCGAAGCACGCTTAGCCTCCGAGGCTTGCCTCTCCGTGGCAGCCGTGCGTGATGTTTGCTACTCCAACCGAAGCAGCGCGGTCCGATGCGCCTCTTCGCCGCTTGCTTCGGCTTCCTTTGGTACGGCGCAGCCGCGCGCGAGCGTCCTCCTCCTTCTTGCGCTTCTCCATCTGCTTCTTCGTGGGGCGGTTTTGCAGCCCTCTTTGCCGCAGGCTGCCGGACGGCACTAGGCACGGCCTTCCCCTGGACGCAACTACACTTTTTTTTGTCCGTTGCAGCGGCCGCACGCTTCTTCTCTGCGGCGCTTTCAGCCGCCTTGCGTTTCTTCTCCGCCGCCGTCAGGGCGAGCTGGTAGGCAACCTGCTTGCCCCATCCGCGGTTTCGTCTTATTGCACAACTGGTCAAGCATGCGGTCTCGTCGAATTTTATCCGAGCCCGGGAGCGTGGTCGTGCTCGCGGTGGCGGGCTGGGGCGTTGTGGGCGCAGACGCCATCTCTGTTTCGTCGCCATCTGCTTTGAGCCTGGCGGATGGGGTTTTGCTAGCAGGCCGGGTTTCTGCAAGTTCCGCTGCCGCTCGGCCAGCCGCAGTTGGAGCTCCATATCGCTCAGATCCTCGAGCGACTGGAGCCATAGCGCGTGCTCACGTTGGGTCGTCCGAAGCTCCGCCCTTTTCCCGACGAGCGTGTTTTTTCCCCGTCAAACTCCCAAATGACTGTCTGTGGCGGCTACCGGCAACTGAACCGCCCTGATGATCAGGAAATAAATGGATTTGGCAGGGTCGGTGCACCCATTTTGGCACATAACCGGCTGGCCGTTCTTTCCCGCGATGTGATTCCCTCCGGGCCTTTTCTTGGTACTTTCTCCCCCACCCTGTGCATTTCTTCAGAAACGAGCCGTTCCCCTTCTTCGTAATTTGGCCGTTTAGACTTGATTAAAGTATCGAGCCGTTTATCTAGGCCTGTGCTATTGTTAACATGTTGTCTGCCAACATGTTTGGAAAATACATGCTGTCAAAAACAACATCGATTTAAGGGGGTTAACAAGGCCAACGTCTGAGAAAATGAAAGAGTTACTAGGTGCCACTTATCACACACAAACACAGTAAACGCTAGGCAATATGCAGTGAGGGCATTTAGTTTATTGTCCAAAGATTAAAACTCACCATGAAATCCTCTCCAGACACTCTCCAGTCACTTACCCACGAAGCTTGAACACGCCGAACTGACGCACAAAGACGTAATACACAATCCACTTCTGTGATGCGACAGTCAGCTCTTGGAGACCACCGTGTTCGTCTTCATCGAAGACGGAGCGCTTCTTGACACCTTCTGCTACACGCAAAACCATGCTGTGCCGATTGTAGGCACCTATCAAGTAGACCCCATCGTCGAAAGGCTCCGTCGCCAAGTATGCCGATCCACGGTGGCCACCTGACGCAAGGTTCTCTGAAGCCAGTAATCACTAAGTCGCAACGAGCTGCTCGAAGCCGAGGAACAAATTTGGCAAACTGCTTCCAAGTACATCCCTTGAGCAGGTCGCGACCATCCGCAAGCTCGTCCACCAAGAACTTCTTGACCACGTCGCCAGGGATGAGACCTGGGTGATAATTACACGGGTTCCAATCTCCAACCCCTCAAACATGCAGTTGTAGTCGCCACTGGCATCAATGATCACTTGCCATAGTCGTCCGTCTTGCAAAATGCCTCGAAATGACGCTCGCCACCTGTCTTAAAGTGCTCGGCCAGCTTGACTTCTTCGTCGTGTGTCTCCAACATGAGAGCAGCCGGCTCCCAACATCGTAGCGATGGCTGTTCAGTGTTACCCTCAAGTCCAGGAGCACCATGACCACCTTGGTACCCTCACTGTTAGTACGCCAATCGTCGATCTGCCACACGGGCCAGCGTTTCTCTCGGGGTCATGTTCCCAGAAGGGTTGTTCCAGGTCCTCCCCATTATCTTCACTGGCATGGGCATCGGGATCCACGCCCGAAGACCCGTCGCTCCGCAGGTCGCCACTGCAGAAGCTCTCAGAGGCGTCGTTATCACTGCACGAGTCGTATTCACTCTCATCCTCGTCGAACGAGAGGACGCTGCTGTAAGACAGCTCATGCTGAGCGCTCTTTTCATACTGCTGCTGCTCCTCTGGCTCCTCGCCCGGTGGCAACATAATGCGTTTTGGTGCAGGAGGCGCTGCTGAATCAGCCGGCATAATGAAAGCACAAGTTCTGAACTAAGCTCTGGGATAAAGAAAAAAGCAAACGTGTCGTCAGCCCTTTACTGAAATAACTGTAGCAAGGACTGAGCAGCAATCATGATTCTAGATTCTAGACGCATTTTAAATTAAGCACCGTCGCCTTCCTTAGTGAGAGTACCTCACGTACAAGTGGCGTTTTCGATCCAGGGGGAGTGCCAATGTTAGTACGGACACACAACTTGTATATGAAAATCGTAAGAACTAGCACGACGCAAAATACAAGTCTAGATCCTAAGATTTGAAACTAGATTGGTGGCGCTCAAGCACTCACGCAGCTCCTCGCCTCCTTCCCCACAGGTGACTCTCTTCTTCTGTCTCCCTTCATCAATACATTCACTTTTCGATTCTAAGTCAATCATCTTCATCTGTTCCTCCCTCTTTTCCCTACCTGCTCAAGTAGCCGAGTCATGGCTCGACATACCTGAAGTAGAAAAACACGTATGTAACGGGGTTATATGAAGAGTGCCAAGACACTCTTCAGAATGGTGTACCGAAGTACCTAAGTGATGTAGCCACACATCACTATGACGTCACGGTAATGACGTCAGGAGTGGGTACCACGCTTATGATACAGAGATCTCAGAACCACCCTATAGAAAAACATCTAAGGTACTTTATAGATGACTGTGTTAGTATGTAGACGCATTGAAGGGGTCACTTGTAAGTATATTCAATTTTATATGTACGTAATTTGGTAACAATCCCCTCAGACAAGGGACTTGCGAACTACCGTTCACTGAGCGTTTGTATACTCTCCGGAAGTCACACTTCCTGTGCGCAAGATGTTGTGTGCCCCGTTACAGTGTATTTGGATGCTTCAGAATATACCTAGGCCACGAGGCAAACAGTTAGCTGTATCACTATAAAATATGTAATATGTCTATGCACGTAATCGGAAACATGTATTCACGTACCATAAGCATGATCAATAAACAGGCCTCAGTCACACGAGTGTATGGTCAGGATATCCACACTTCTTAAATGGAATCCTTCGAACCCGCTCGACGCTGACTCCAGTCTGGACCGACACTTCGCTTGTAGCCGTAGTCGAAAACCAATTCCTCGTCGACCGCGATATCGCGCAACGCCCAGACTGTGATGTGGTGCACACCACAAACGCTTACCACCTTGGCCATGCAATTCGGCGTCTCCCCCTCGTGATTGATGAACTTGCTCTTGTTGCCGCAGCGGAGCGCATCCAGCACCGCATCTTCATTCAAATCGAACAAGTAGCTCATTTCCATCTTGTCATAAATTAGACCGCGACGCTCTGCTTCGTCTTGCGACAACATGGCGCCAGTGTACTCGTACACGAAATCATTCGCCGAGATAGCCTCGCGCGCAAACATTCCGTAGCCATGGACCGAAGAAAAGCCCATGCCCAACCGTTTGTGTTCGCTACGTATCACGCTCACATTGCCGCAGGCCAGGTGCCTCTGACTGGTGGTTGCGACGGTACCGGCGAGAACCGACGCCGCCAACTCGCTCGCTCCACATGACATACACACGTCCGGGTTACACTCACGCAGCGCCGCAAAGCATGAACACTTACTGGTTCGGCATTGCTCAGACGAACACGAACAACCTTCAAACCTGCAAACATAATCAATACAATGGTCAATACAGTCAGGACCGTTTCTAGTGTGAGAGACTACTGCACCACCAATATAAAAGCTGCCACAAACTCTCGCCTCTTCCCACGCACCTATTCGGACAATCACGAGAGCAAGCGCACGCCTTCTCGCACATGTGGTCGCGCTTCATACACGAACAACCCGTCGAGTCGCACATACCCTCGTGTGTACATGGCTGATACTCGTGGTTTTCGGTGCCGCGATCCTGCAATCGTTGGTTCCGTGTCCGCAGTAGCAACTCGTGGTTACTCCCGCCGGACCTCCGTCCAGACTTCCACTTGCGGACACGACGACCTGATCTCCAGACGCCGTCCGTTACGTCTCCATGAGCTTGTTCCTTTGTGATCAACTTGTGCAACTGGAGACAAGAGACCGAGCCGACAATGGCCGCCAGCAAGCACGAGTTGTCACCCATCGTCTCTCGAAGCTTCCGTAGCATACCCAGCTCTGCTGCTGACAATGTGGTCCGCTTGACGCTTGCATCCATGGGATGGCCACTCTTCCAGCACAGCTTGCCACATGCACTACCCGTCGAGAGAAACGAACGCATCTTCGTCGCCACCAGCGAAACGTGTGATGCATTGACGTACTCGGACGGGTCACTCATCGTCTTTTGTCGTCGTTGCTGAGTCCCACTGCCACTTTCGTTCATGTCCACATCACTCTCCTCGCTGTTATGCTGCACCTTGCTCGGACTGGACGCAGCTTCCTTCCAGTCTGAGTCATCACGAACACTTGCTCCAACATTACCAAGCCTCGTCCTCCCTCTTCCCTCGCTGTCTATGCAAGCCACGTCCTCGTCCGATAAAGCCGCCTTGCGATTAAAAGGTGGAGCAACGTGCGCCATCAGTCGAACTCGAGGGTAAACGGGATCTACTCGTCTGGCTGGTAGCGGGTGGTCGCCGCCGTGCTCGTGGCAATTGTACCTGTAGCACATCCGACAAAACGAGCCACCATAGACGTCCACCAACTCGTTGTACGAATCAGTTGCACGCAATCCCAACGACGCCATGTCGACCGTCGCGTTATCCACGAGACTATCAACAATACTCGACTCGAGGTAGCGGATCGGCGGCTTTAAGCGCTTACTCAAAGCTTTCGAGCGACTGACCTTCGACAGCGACGACTGTTCCATCAGGTTGACAATTGCAGCAACACCCCGATCTGACGCATGCTCTCCATCGAGACGCAGCTTCTCCACTCGGTCCAGCCTGGCGCTCGCCCGCAGCCTCGAGTCGTGCAGTTTCTTCAGCTCACTGTACGCTGTGTACGCTTGGGAAAAGTCGAGCTCGCTCTTCAGCGCACGGAACACCTGCTCCGAGTCTCCGAGACGACCAACCACCAGCCGCAGCACGAACTCCACCACCTCTTCGTCGGCCACGTTGCCAATCCGTAGCCCGTACTTCTTCGCCATCTCGTCGCCTTCGTTTCCGCCATCAGTTCCAGTCGGCCTTGCGCTGGCTGTGTAGCGAAGGATCGGGTCGTCCTCAACGCGGTAGTTGGTACGCAACCCGATGCTCGTCGTGTACTTCCGCAGCGGTCGAATCCTTTCGACGTGATTGATCTGAATCAGAGACGATACGGCCCTCTCTCGCACACAAACATCTCCACGACCGATCTGGAACGAGACGCTGGCTGCGTGTCTACATGTGTGTTGCACAGCTTTGACTTGCTTTACGGCGTGCTTCTCCGCCCTGGAACGCGGAAGCAGATGCGACGACATCACTACATGTAGATAAATACAGCAATATTAGCCAGCCAACTGTTACTGAAAGCGAGTATAGCTGTATCAATACCGTTCTGACCGCATTCAACTCGCTTGTGCTTCGTCAGTGCTTCTTGATAGGCAAAAATCTTCTCACGAGCTTCTGTCAGAATAGCTTGCACTTTCCTTTGATGACAGCGACGAATCAGAGGGAGATGTGCTGTCACTAAGGAGCTCACTAACCGAGTGACGTCGCTCTGGGGCTTTGCCATCTCGCTTGGAAACACGGACGAAAGACACTGGCTTGGCTTGCCGAAGCTTTCCAGAACAGAGCAATGACTTGCCAACGTCTCTGTTTCGTCTACGTGATCAATGGCAAATAACACAAATAATAAGCCAAACACGCATGCACCAATAAAAAAAAAAAAAAAAAAAAAATGCCATGGAAATGACGCCGAGACAACCCGTAGCACGCCATACCATAAAACGTGAGCGGGTGGTCACACTCCGATTCGAACGGTGTCTGGCCACAGAACGATAAAATGTTTGGCGGGGCTTCGTCACAGAAGACACCGCGATAGGATGTCGAGTGGAGCATCTTTTTACTGGAATGCAGCGAAGAGACTTGATTGGTAGTAGCTCCAAGCTTCAGTTTGACATTGTGTTGCTTCTGCTGTGCATCGTTATGTTCTATTTCCTCCACGTGAGCCGCGCTGTTCGCGTCCGCGTCCACGTCAATCACTTGGCGACACGTCTTGTGCTTCTGTGCAGCAGGCTTCGGGGCTTGAGATCGATTTTGAGTCTGTTTACGCTGCGATCGGATCCACGCCAGCTCTCGCTCCTGGGCCTGCAGGTCATCGAGTGCCACATGATCTGTATCAAAATAAGAGAATACCCGCCGCTTCTTCCTCGTTGATGGTGGCGGCGACTGTGGTAGTGACAGCGAAGACAGCGCACTCGTGGATACTAAAGACACTGAGGACGGCAAGACGGAACGTACTTTACCCGAAGACATTTCGGTGCTGACAGAAGCAGATTTGCGGCAATGGTATCGGCTAAACGCGTCTGTCTCTCCGTCATCGGCTTGACTCGTCGACCGCAACGCAGTAGATGGCGACGGCACCGATTTCCGCGCTGGAATTGCTCTCGGTGATGAGGCCGGCGAGGACGACGACGACACTAGAGACACCGTTTCCTTCCGTGTCGCTGACGAGGACTTCGACACGGTATCTCGAGGTCGTACAGCGTTCATCTCCGGTTTCTTCTTGGATATCTCCTTCGTCAACTGATCCCCAGAGACTCTACTTCGCTTTTTGGTGCCGCTAAGAGACTCGCGTCGCATCTGAGGCAGCACTCGCTTCCGTTTGTCTGCATGGACTGCCAGCAACGTTTTATTCGTCGATTGTTTAGTGGCATGCGTCGAGAATTGTGGGCGTTTTATGGCCTCAGCGCTCTTTGAATGCTGTCTCGAAACGACGTCTGGGCGAGACTTGCTTCTCCCCAGCACGCGATCATTCAACTTTAGGCGCTTCTTCCCGGTCTTCATAGGCGTCTGAGTCAGGGAAGACAACGAGGACAGAGTCGACCGACGACCGAGGGATGACTCGGAAGAGCTCGATGAAGACGAAGATAAGTGGTCCACGATCTCCTCTGGTTGCTTACTCTTGGGTCGCCGTGACGTCTGTGGTCGAT
Source organism: Phytophthora sp. 'mugwort' (assembly GCA_033558025.1). Classification (NCBI taxonomy): domain Eukaryota; phylum Oomycota; class Peronosporomycetes; order Peronosporales; family Peronosporaceae; genus Phytophthora; species Phytophthora sp. 'mugwort'. Next base: position 747,636 of record JAUCEF010000004.1, on the reverse strand, counting down.
CACCAGTTGCAGCGCCAGAATTACCGAAGCGAGGGCGACGAATAGATCCAGAGCTTGAGCTCGAGTTGGAATCCGAGCTGGAATTGGAACTGAGGCTGCTTAATAATCTTGCTCGAGACCGCGAAAACGACGCTGGTCGCTGTCTCTCTCGATCTCTGTGTGTAAATGCGGTATTCTGCCTGTTCCTTCGGTCTTTCGCGGCCTGGAGAAGCTTCTTAGAACTGTACTGAGTTGTCTGTAGGTTTTTGGTCTTCGTAGGCAGCAGCGGTGGTGCTAGGGGCGCCCTTTTCTTCTTCTTCGCGCTGCAACTGGCGCCGGTCTCTTCCTTTTCGAGAGCCGCAGCCATCGCCAGCGCCGCCTCCACTGCGTCCGCGTAGCCGACGGACTGCGCACGCCTCCGCTCAGGCGCAGGAGACGTCGGTGGCGTCGTGGAAGCTGACACCGTCGCCATCTCGCTCTCGGACGACGCGTCGCTGCTGTCGTCTAGCACGATCACCTCCATCGCCTCCTGTTATGATGCTTGGTGCTCGCACGTCCGAATGATTAGTTGAAAGTCGAATTTTTAAAACAAGGTCCTTAGACTACCGCTCCAACACCCCTCCAACGGACGAGGATATATCCACCGGACGGGATAAGATTACTCGATTGCCGTTTTGTCTCAACGTAATCAGTCGAGGATGGGTGTCATGGCCCTCAAATCCACAAAAATGGAGGAGTCGACAGGAATCCTATTGCCCTGCCTCACCCCTAAAACCCGTCCCTGTAGGGCTTAACCCTATAGGGCCGAGCACGGCGTGACCATGCTTGGTCCTGTGTTTAAGCCCGCGTGCTCTGCACACGGATCTTTATCCGGTGGATATATCCGTACCCCACTACAACTGACAACAGGATTGTCAAGTCCCGTCATTGCTTGTTGAGAACACTGTCGCCAATAAGAGCAATGGGAGGTACTTCGAGCATCACTGGCTATTGTTGTTTTGGCGGTAGGTTTGGTGGGGCGACAACAGACGTTGCATGATACGAAACAAACACAAACCGTTGGGCATGGTTTTTTTTTTTTTTTCTTTCTTCACTTCATCTCTAGGGGATGTTGCTATCTCTGCCAGAAATTTCGTGTGTCAGTACCCTGGCGCCATGTTATCTCAAGACGAGGCGGAGATCCGACCGATGTCTCATATCTGACAAGATGGTACTGAACCACTTGTTCGAGTTGAATGAAGACTAGTCACGCGCCGCCGCTACGCCGGCGATTGTGAAAGTTTTAGATGGTGCCCGTTTCGCTCGCTCAAGGAGATCGCTCCACTATTAATAAAGGCTACCTACACTTCGCTCCGACAGTAAGCCCCTCCGTTCCGCTCGCGGGGGCTCGCTGCACTACTCGACGTGTTAGGATACTAAGTGAGCTATCAGCTTCGGTAAAATGGGCGGACCCTCTGATTCCGCTATTAATAGGTTTAATACTCGGCAGTTTTTTTTTGTCCAACGTATTGCCTTTAAAAAGCGTGGCGCGAACAACGAAATTACTCGTTTTCTTGTACACAAAAATGTGAACGCTTTTCCAAGTCTGAATTTGTCATACAGTACAAACAGATAGACAGGTGCTTCCGGTGGTTTTTTTCGCTGTGGCAACAAGAACGAGTTCATCAGTCACGACGGAGAGACGCCACATTGCGTGGCGAGCGTGGTAAGCGTATGGGTGTGTGCACATCACAGTCTGGGCGTTGCAGAAGTTGGTTTTCGACTAACTTACCGACATTTCCTTGTCGTAAGGGCTAAGCTATCATGGTTGCCAATGGAATGGATACAATGTGGAAGTTTTGTTGTAAGGGCATTTTACAGTAACATCTCTTCATAAGTACGAAACAGACAGGGGGTGTTAGGAGAGATTTAGGAGACGGAGGGGAAAGCTGGAATCTACGCTTAAAAAGCATACAGACTAGAGCGTGAGAACGAGACGCCTGATATATCCAAATTCAAGAGGGTATTTGACTATTGAAGGAGGAACTAACATATCTCAATGCTTTTTGTTAGTTACTTTAATATTAAGTATAGAAAGCAATCGAGTTTCAACCGTCTCGTTCTCACGTTTTAATCTGTATACCAAGATTGTATGCGTTTGGTACGGGACTGTCGTACATGGGATTTACAGTATGATCTCGGTACATCCCGCTCCATCTCTGTTGAACTCTAAGTAATAAAAACGCATTTTCATGTATATTGTGGCGCTTCGGAATAACTGGTCTAAAAGAGACCACAAAGCAAACCGTTAGCGGTACCACTAATGTATAATGTATTAGGATATCCAAGTTGGTTGTAAATACGTAGTGATGTACATATGCACGATTAAAACAGGCCTCAGTTCCAGACGGGTACGGACTGGATACGCACGTTCCTTATATATGGAATCCTTCAAGGCCGCGCGACGCTGATTCCATTCTGGACCGACACTTCCCATGTAGCCGTACAGACATTTCTTATTATAAAGGGTTTAAGACGGGCGTATCAAATGTAAATGCTTCGTACTTAATATATTCTTCTTATAGGAGCTGTAATTGTACAGGTATCCATGACTAAAACTGGTCCGTCAAAAACCGGTGGTCGGTGGACCACCGCTTGGGCGCCGATGGGAGTTATAGCCTGCGCGTTTATAGGGCCATATGTCGGTATGTCGGCAGGATTACCAGAATCTCTATAGATAATATTGCTGATGTTGGTTGGTATAACAACATGTGTTGTATCGATCAATACAAATCTCTAGTTGTTTGGGAATCGACAAACAACTTGAGATTTGTATTGTTCGATTCGAGTACAGATATGTTTCCTCTACGTCCGATTTCGTACTTAGTGATGAAATAGTGAAATCAAGGGCGTTCCGGTTTCGGCCACTTTTCAGGTCGATTTGGCGGTGTCGATTCACCAATCGACCGCAGAAATTCCGACTAGAACGCACAATACTCCCCGAATTAGTTGTAAAGTACGTGCGAACGTGCTACGATTTGTAGTGTGCAGATTTCTTACAAAACATCGTGTGTCCCATCACTAACGGGGTGTCTCACTATTAGGTGCAAGTGGTAACATCGAATATTCGTAACATTTCAACAACGATATATCGGTTTTAAGCGCTCGATAATATGATCTTACTATGTACCTATGAGGGCTTAGGAACTAGTATCAATTCTATCCCAATATCAATTACATCTACTCATGCTTTTTAGATTCGCAGAGAAGACTAAATACTATCAGAAATCTGTTTATAAGAAGTTGTCAGCCTACACGACCACCAGTCCAATCAGTCGGCGTTCAGCAATGTGAGCGTGGTACATGTACGTAGCAAACACAAACGGTTACACATCGGCTTTTTTCGGTTCATGACAACGGGATGAGGCTATTTCGGCGAGTGATTTCGTTTTCATGTACGAGTACACAGGGTTTCCAAATCCACGATGGTAATGGCCCGTAAATGTCCGTGACCCCATACCATTACGGAGGGAATTAGATCTGAGGGATATTTTCAATGGTCTTGGTATACAAACAGTAATTGTAAAAAAAAATGTGTGCTATGCAGAGCGACATGCGAAGAGTACGTGCCCCCTGTGGGCCATCACCGAGCTTATAGACGGTCTTGCGCTGCCAACACAGCAGCGCATTCGTTGCAAGAACTCACTCACATTTGCTTCCAAGCCGTCATCTATCGTCGTGCCGAACTTCTGTGCCTCCAACAAGGATGTAGTTGATGCCCTCTTTGAGAAGGTGACGGGCTCGAGCTACATCTGCCACTTGTGCCATACTAGGCGTACACAGCAAGGGGGCAAAGGGTACACTAACCTGATGGACCACCTCTGTCGCTCCCACACGACTGCCACTGTCAACGACATGTTTCGCCAAATGCAGAAGTATGGCATCGAGCGTTGCATGTTCGTCGACGTCAGCCTCGCGGCCAAGACGATGTTTGGGTGGATGGAGTGGGTGGTGATGGAGAACCGCGAGCTTTCATTCTGCGAGCAAGCGTTGGTGCGCAGGAACACCACCTTGGATAAATTATCTTTTTCTGCACTCCTCAAAGGCATGGCAGGTCTTTCGGGCTGGTTGGAAACTCGGATAACTGAGAAGCTACAAAGCAAGCGAATAGGGCTTCTCTTTGATGCATGGTCTGCGGCAGAATACCACTTCGTAGCTGTCATTGCGGTGACTCTCACGTCAGGTGCTACGACAACACCATGCGCGCGTGAGAAGTTCCTGCTCTCTTTGCAATCCGTCGACCCAAAGCATTTCGACGACTCGAAGAAGCTGTTTGACGTCGATGCTATCATTGAATTGCTCGACGAAACGCTGGACAAATTCGGCATCGATGTGGGCCAGTTGTGTTTTCTCGTGGGAGACAACGCGAGTGTCAATGGAAGTATCGGGCGGAAAGTGAAGCTGCCACTCATCGGTTGCGCTAGCCACCGCCTCAACCAAAAAAGGAGGTGGAACAGCATCTGGCGCTGTACTGCGAAGAAGTGGACAAAGTGGAGACACCTGATGCGTTACTTGCGGACGTCAAAGCAGAGAACTATTTTGCGCAAGATCGCGTGCCCCCAGCCTGTCGTGACAACTTGACGCGTTGTTCGAGCACATTCGAGATGCTGAAGAGGTTCAAGGCGATGGTGCCTCATCTCGATGGTCTAAATGCTGATCTGGCTCCCCTGTTACCTACTCCCCAGGAAATGGTGAAAATCGAAGCGCTTTATGACCATCTGAAGAAGTTTCAGTCTGTGAACATGAAGCTTCAAGGGGCTGAAGGCATCACGCTACGAAACACCCAACTTCTGTTTGGCAGGCTTCTGGAAGAGTTCGAAGAAGAGGGGACCTGCAATACTCATCTTGCGCCCGGTGCAAGGGTCGTGTCATTCCCCGACTTCGAAAACGGTATTGTGAAGCTTCAAGGTGGCCGCGAGCACGATCTGTCAAAGGGCGAGAAGCGGGCGGTTAAACGTTTTCTCACATTACTCTGAAGATGATCTGACCATTATGACCAGTGCCGCGCAACTCAGTTTTGCTGACGCGGCTTTAGAGGAAGAGCGCATGGCAGCAGATTCCACGTATGTGAACGTCGATTGGATACCGCCTACTTCAGATGACGTCGAGAGATTGTTTTCTCTAGCTGACCAAGACTTTAGCGACCGCCGCAGGGCGATGATCCCAACGACGCTGGAACTCATCGTGTTTCTTCGTTTCAACAGAGACCTCTGGAACGAGGTCGCTGTCGCCCAAACGATGCTCTCGCAGAGCAGATTCGTAAACGTACGCGGCAACAGAGTTTGATAGACGAAGCTTTTCTGTAGGTCAACAATACAGCGTAGCTTTCCATTGAGGGACTATGGTCCCTATCCTATGGATACAGAAAAGCACCTCTCCCTCCGTATCCCATGATTATTTTCGAAATCCTGCGAGTACACTGACGCCATTTTATCCAGGACGAAGAGGAGCGGTGCGGTATGACTGTCTGCAAGGGCAGCCGTAACAGTATTGGAACAGTCGACGCAACCTACCCGCTAACCCCATATGACACGCACACGGCCGCACTTGTAAACCTGTTGTGCTCCTTGCAAGCCATCGGGTAGGCTGACAACTTCTTGTAAACATATTTCTAGCTTGCAACTCCTTGCCACCGTGTTGAAGCTCTTTGCTCGCATCTGATAGGTATGCAGCAATATGCAGCAATACGGGCAAAGTGAGTCTTGGTAATTCAAGTAGCTTGGAAGTTGGCTAATAGCATTTAGGCTTCTCTACAAATCTAAAAAGCATGAATAGATGTAGTTGATATTGGGATAGAATTGATACTAGTTTGTAATCCCTTATATTCGGACAGTAAGATCATATTATCAAGCGCTTACAATCGATATATCATGACGAACGTTACGAAAATTCGATGTTACCGCGTGCACCTAATATTGAGCCGCCCCATTAGTGATGGAAAACACGATGTTTTGTATGAAACCTGCACACTACAAATCATATTACATTCGCGCTTACTTTAGCCTGTATGTGACTGTTAAGAGTCGTGCCGTACATGGAACTTATGGCCAACACGTCCCGGGCCTTTCCGGTTCAATACCTGAAGCGAAAAAAGAAGGCTCGGCCGGGAAGAACGAGTCGTTTAAATTAACGTCCGCCAACATCGTTGTGGAGATAGTGATGGGTACCAAGATGAAGGTCGGGACTATGCCGACAAAAGATACCCAGACGGCGGCTCTAAAGAGAACTACGGGCCTGTTGCAGTCGTAAACGAAAATCAGCATCGCGTTCGCTCGATCTGACAGTCTCCGCACCAAAGGTTGCAACAGCCAACATAACATGACCACGACGAACGATGCCCAAGGCGCTACGTGCGGGGCGGGCGGCAATATGACCAATGTGCAGCCTCTGCTATAGTCACATACTCGGTGCACTATTGCTAAAAACGGTACAAACTGTGCAAGGAGGTGCATGAAGTGGGGAACTGAGACGCGTTTCAGAATTTGCCTCCTTGCTTGGTCGGCAGATCGGCAAGATTGTTCCGCCGATAAATCCCCATACTTCCTTCATGCTCGCCGGTACTTTTGCAGCAAACCCCGTGCAGTAGCGCTCCATGCTGTCGGCGACCCGAGAGATCTCGAAGTACACGAAGTCGTCTACCTTCGTGCCCAGCAACACCACGACAATTATAATAAATGACATACTGTCGATAATGCCCTGCCGAAACATTCCGGCCATGCTAACCCATCGCTTCGGATACACTATGCGGCGCAGACATATCGCAGTGCTTCCATCGCGTTGCTGCGATCACCCTCTCGTGGGTGGATATCTGCAGGTAGCCCCAGGTACTTCACTAGCAGTCGTATCCCCCCCCCCCCGCGGTGAAGCGAAAATGGTGTTTGGCTTCTTCGTCGTCCATTGCGAGGACGTTCACGCGAAACTCAGGGACCAGAACTCTCTCACCGTAGAGCAGGGGCTTGCGGGGCATGAGACCCAACACCAGGCCTGCTTTGCCGTCTGCAGATCGTAGCCGCTTCATCGGCTGTTGCTGCAACGCTCCCGCACGCCAATCTGTTCGAAATTGAACTTTCCTTCATTCCGCAAATTTGATATAATTACAGGTTCTGACTACTTGTTTTTGAATGATGATATTCTTGAAGCACGAACTCTAACGAACAAAGCACGTAAAAAAAAACCGGAATCGACGCTACAGGTATTAGATCTACGTCTTTTCATTTGTCAGTCCTTTTAAACGCCAACAACGTAGCCTTGAACACTTGAAAGATTCAGGTCTGCAAACTTAAGCTTAAGCCAAGGGTGTCTATCTGCGAGAGTTGTAACTCGTTGAGTACGCCCGGCCAACAAAGCCCTTCAAATTAGCCCACACGAGTTCAATGGGCTGCATGTCGGAGTCGACTACACAACTTCATGCCCTTTGGTATTCGCTATCTCGACAACCGCTGGGATAATATGTGTTTCGATGTGTTTCAATAGTCGATTCCATATACTTTTTTTGTCGCACGAGGGGAACTTTGAGGCCGAACTGAGCCATCGGAGTTATATGGCGGCTTGCTGACTTGAAAAGACTTGCTCTCTTGAAAGGAGGAATTGGAGTGAGTTGTATTCCCAAACCCATCGAGGACCTACTCTGTGGTTTCAACGCCTACGCTCGTTTCTAGGGGTTTCCTACTTGCCGCATAGCCACTGTGAGCAACACCTCTCTGGTGGTTTCGAACCTGCTCGTCTCTGGCATCGCGTGACGGTGGGTATGACATCCATGCCGTTCTCCACAACTCAGCATCTTTGACCGTTTGCTGTTTTTTGGGGTGTACTAGGTGGAAAAACAATTGTGGTATTTAGCGTTGTCCACAACAATCATACAGTCAGTCAGATTTTTCGAATCTAACACACCCAGCAACATTTGCATCCAACTCACAAAATAAGGAAGGCAAAAAATGTCATGTATTTCCCCACCCTCAAAATATCAACCGTGTCAGCTAAGAGATGAGGCATGGTACTCGCTGAGGCGTGGCAGCAGTTAAATTGGAGGCATTATTCATGAATACGATCCTTTTCGTCAATAGTGCGATCTGCATCAATGATCGCGACAAGGCAACAAAGCCGTCTGCCTTTATACTTGGCTTTCAGGTAGGAATCTTCTATTAGATCGACTAGCGAATCATGGTGCCTCGTGCACTGCTGTTCATGTACGTTTCGTCAAGGTACACAATCCTACATGAAAGATGTCGTTATCAGTCGTTTTCTGCATATATGAAGTTCTGATCAAGTCATTAGCGGGTGCCAACTTCAATTCCATGTCCTTGTGTACGCCTCTAGTGTGTCCCTGTTTAGTCACAATTTCCGCAAAGCGGCTTTCGTACCATCCAAGTTAGCGGATTTAGCAAAATTATATATGCTTTAACATCGCTTTTTGGTGACGTGTACAAAGCCGGACCACGCATAGCAGAGCGGATGTTTATCGCCAGACTCCACAACGAAGGCGGGCAGACTCCACAACGAACGGAAAGTGTCTGATTGGTTGTATTTACTAGCGCAAGTCGTGTCCGAGTGCTCTGTGAGCGCAAAACAGGCGCAGCTACGAGTTGCGCGACTCATGGAGATTGTCAAGTCCACCGTCCGCGCGCAGAAAAAACTGCTCTCGGTGGTAATCAGCGCGCAGGTGAACCTTGGGGCATGGTTTGATACATGTATAGCACATTAAGTACAGAAGTGGATAATATGAGAAAGGAAAAAAAGTGGGACGCGGTGTTCATGATAGTTTCTTCTTCATTACTGATTCTTCCGCCTTCTGATATCATCTTCACCGTTCGCACCCACGAGTTGGTGGTCGATGACGTGGTAATAAAGCCTTGTGCCGTTTATAGGTTGGGGGAGGGGAGTTGATTCTGGTCGAAACCGGGAGATTATGCTGGGCTCACACAAGAACAAGGTTTGGGAGCGTATTACAGACGTGACAGTTTATGTTAGTAGTAATGACTGTCGCATACATTTTTCTGCGGAACGTCTTCAAGGACTGCTATGGTTAAAAAATACAAAGGTATCGTTAGATAATGTTCCTTCACTGGATAGTTTACCTCCGTGTTGTTATACGTTCCTTATTCAGATATCACAGTTTGATATCTTTTCGTCTAGCGTTGCCGTATTATATATCTGCTGCCCGATATATTGTATACCGACTGTGGTGGAGATCCAAGGACGTATACGCCCGGTCGTATAGCGGTTCCAGCTTCCTCTACTTCTTGACTGATGACACGACACGTGCTATTTGTGGCATCCGCACCCACATCTTCTACAGTGATAGTCAGCTCGTGCTGCCGTGATTTATTGGCCGAGTTGTGACTGGAAAATGCATTAATATCGGGCGTGTCATCAAAATCGTCATTCGCTGCAGTGAACGGCGATATCGCTCGAGCGAAACTCAGTTCAGTGCGCGAAGGCTGGATTTCTTCACCTCTGCTGCGAATTCGCTTTTCACCAAGTTGTATATCAGCAGCTCGTGCTTTACGAGCACCACCCGCCTGACGATACAGTGGTGCAGGTAACACATCGTTTCTGACGTGGATACTGTGTCGACTGGCAAATTGATTTTCTATAGCTTCAACTTATTTGTGTACCGTGGTGCTAAATACGAGGGATGAAAATATTGAAGGACCTTGTAGAGCGGTGCTTTGCCAGGATTCTGCCTCTCCAATGCATACAGGACCGCCTGAATATGGCGACACGGTATTTGAAGCTGCTCAGAAACACTGCTATGGCCGACACTTCCCGCTGGACATATCGGTCTCAAACGTCGTTGTGGATGATGCAACGTCGGTTCGATCGAACGGATCAAACCCATAGAAACATGGCATCCTTGAAGGCACTACGGTGAGTTTTGCGTTCAGTGAAAAGTTTCATGGCATGAGGAGTGATATCACATTTCGCTGCAACCCATTTTCTAACTTTATTCAAAATCGCATTGCGTGTACGTACGGCACGCAAGCAATAGGCCCCAGCGCGCGAAACACCAAATTGTTGCGGACACGAGCCCAAAGCAATCCATTGTTGTCACCTTCAATCCGCTTTTCGGAGTGCGTACACACTTCGAAAAGAGGCACCCGAGAACCATACTCCGCAACAGCTTTCCAATTTTCTTCGAGCCACTCCATATCGTCCGAACTTTAGCTCGCAGGTTCTTAAACTGCCCAATTCGTAGGATGAATTTTGCGCAGGTAAGATGCCACATATTCCTCCCTTCCTTTGTTATCGACAACAGACACGATAGGCGAAGGAAAAAACGTTTAATTGCGCGATGTTTCTCTCGTATTCACGCACCGTATGTGACGACTGAATTTGCAGTCGTCACGTACGGTGGATCTGGGCATTCACGCTTTCCTTCTTAACATTGACTGCCTTAAATTTATCAACTGTGTTGAAGCGAATGTAACAGCGCAGAGTTTAATGTAAATCTGAAAACTCCATACTGGCAAGTTCACTTTGTGCAAAAGTTGTTTTCCACGATCAGTGAATGTCGGGCGATCCCTCAAAGATATACCTACAGCAATGCTGTTTAGAAAAATACGAACGAAATTTTCTACAGTCTCGTTGTGAACGTAAGCGACGGCGACTGGGACTACTCGCTGTTACCATCCTTACCGATAAGTGTTAAACAAACCCAATTATACTTCGGGTGCTTCATGTGGGTGCCATCGCACTCCCACACTGATATTAGCGAATGTTGCACATGAACAACCGATCCAATAGAAAGCACGAAAACCCGACCGCAAGAATCAAACTGACAGCACCTCGAGAACCGCTATTCTGTTGAGCAAACAAATCCATGTAGGACGGCAAAAAACGCCTTGAACTCCGAATCATCGTCGCTCTCCATTCTACTTAAGGCAGCACTAATCTGTCGGTACAGAACAACATTTATATCGGAAACATCAACGTTATCGAGGTCCTTCCAGATTTATCATAACGCGGGCCCTGCTAGTGCTGTATCCCTCTACGATAGATGCTTGGAATCCAGACATCGCCGCAATTTGCTTTCCTGTCGGGTTAGCGGTGCTACAGCAGCATTGTGCATGTTGTAGATTAAACTTAGAGATATACCACGAGTTGTTGGGCAGGTGGCTCAGCTTTGATGCCGGTCTCTTGCGGTTGTTCTTAGTTTCCTGTTTTTTTACACGTCTGCGCGATAACGAAACGAACCAATTGCAACCACTAGCAGTGCACACCCACCGCCTGTAGTCTCCGCTGTTCTTAGCGATTTTCAAGTTCTTGTTAGTACTTACCGCGATATCGCTAATGAATCGTCCTGCTACCTAAACACGGTGTGCAGGGTGATCCCTGCGTAGCCATACTCACCCAGCAAGTTAATTGGCTTTACTGCACACTGCAACTACTAGCTTCCGTTCTGTATTCAAAGGGCCGTAAGGGCGTGGGCAACCTCAAACAGGAGTGCCTATTTTAACCAATCAGACACTTTCCGTCCGTTGTGGAGTCTGTCCGCCTTCTGACGATAAACATCCTAGCAGATCTGCATAGAGCCGTTTCGAATGTTCAGCTTGCTAACTCGCGATAAACGATAGTTGTTGTCGCCAGTATGCATAACAAATGCATTTCGTAACTTTCTGCAATGTTATGTCGAGAGTACGACTCGGCAGGAGTTGAAATGTAGCCATCACGGTTTTAATGAGGTCGACAATATGAGGAGTAGGCCGCCTGTACTGTCCCGATTGGGTAGAGTTAAAAATGCAAAGGCTCAAGGTTTTGATATCTGGCAATTTAGGAGGCATGCGAATATCCAATCCATCTTCTTTAGTAGCGTATTGAACAGTTGCTTTAGCGGCAGCGGCATGCGAACTCGCGTCATCGTGCTGCACGCGAATACGTCGACGATTAAAACGCATTGCCAAAATAGTTCATTCGCGTTAGCTAAATAGCAAATATGACATGTCTAACAAAATCGTTAACAAACCTGGCCACTATGCTCGGATCGCTGGGAAAACCTTGTGGACAAACATGCTGACCTACTGGTCAGACATCACAGATATGCTTTTCGTCTGCCACTATCCAGCTAACTAATTGACGGACGTTCGCCGAGCTTGCACATTTTTGACAATCGGCCAAATGTCAATCTTCTTATCAAAATAGGTCCGACAGAGAAAATCAGAGCGAGGTCATACAATGGCATCTAATAACAGAGCTTTACCAACATAAAATTTTGTTGGCGCACGTAAAATGGGGCATTTTGGCGGGAGACGCTTGAGAACCGCCGATGCAAGAGCCCAGCCTTCGTTATCACTGGAAAGTTGTGCGGGACACCTTAACAACAGCGGAGAGGCTGAGTTGGGTTTGTGCAACGGTAGTGGCGCTGCACGAACCAAACGTTGCAGCGATGTCAGGGTACCTCAGCTTCCTTAACTGGGGCGGGGGCGTGTGAGCACAACCTCTAGAGTGCCACGGCGTTTCCATTACGGCCGTAACGGTATCGTGATGACAAGAGAGAGTTCAGTCCGCCGCTGCGGACAAGCACACCAACCACGGCCTGGGCGTTTAGGTGGAGGTGAAGAGCAAGCTTATTTGTTTTCGAAAGATTGGGCTGATGGCGGTGGCGCTTAACAGCTGTGTGCCTGCTGGATTTGGCTGGAGTGTAAACTAGCAAATGTCACAAGTTGCTAGATACTGTCGTTTGCACATAACCCTATATTTTTATCCAATCGAATTCATTGTGTTCCTAAAACAATTGTTGATTCTTAGCTAGGCCAAGTATATCATATATGGTTTCATCCTACTTATCTGGCCTGTCGGTGTATGCTATCAGATTGTTATACTACGTAAATGGAACGAAAAAGAATAGCAAACTGTGTCTGACGATCAAGTGCATTATTCTCATGATCGCAAGGTTTGATGCTGATTTCGCTACGCAGGTTTACGACTCTCAAGTCCTGGACATATCCGTTTATGAGACGCAACGTTTGGGGTCATTCGTCGAGACCCACAAAGGCTCGAAAGTGCGCAGTATCATGCGGATACCTATATTTATATATATCCGGTTTCATACATATGTAGTTAACTTATAACCGTTATTTGCAGGAGGTTGCCGATGCCTTTGGTAACTCAGCCAGTATCGCAATGAATGAAGTACGGAATTCTAGGATTTCATAGCTCTTATCAAGATACATACCTATGTCTGTTCATATAAACCAGACAGCGGTGTATGGACAACCTAGGTCGGATCACGGTGGAATACCGTGATGCGACTAACGTTGTCATCATGCAAGGAACGAGTGTAAATGTGGGCCGCTGCAGACTGTTCTTGTGTGCATCGCCGACAGGAGAGGAGCTTTCTCCACTGCCGGTGCACGCGGGGGTTCCTGGAGGCCCCGTCCGAAAGGCCTAAGTTTCAACGATGGACGATGATACATCCACCGACAAAAAAATAGTATGCTATTATACCTTCCTAGCCCTATCGTACACTCATATGTTTTTAGATAAAGAGCCAAAGACAGATGTGAATAAATATTTAAAGCTTCGACCAGATTTCAGCTTACGTTACCCAAAGGCAATGTCTAAATTCAGAACAATATAGTGTGTGTTGTACAGGATTGAGAAGGTGTTGTACTAAAGGTTTTTAAATGTATGTTGACATCAAGCAACTCACCAAAATAAATATCTAGGTTGATCTCTGAAGTGCAATATGTATTGATCCAACGCTGTTAGTTCTCTCTGTCTTTAAGCAATTTCACCCTCTGAATCGTGCGCACATAAGCGTAGGTACCGTAAGCGATAGTACTGCTCAAATTCATAGCACGCGTTGCTCCACTTGTGGATGGTTATCATTGACTCCAGAAAAATAGGCATCACACGCCACATGAGTGTCCGTCATCTTGTTTGCACTTCTTCTAGCGGGCTAAATTTACATCAGGTTGGCCACACAGCTGTGGAACAATAGCCTTTCTCACGGCATGTTCCAACTCGTTGTATCTTGCATCCGACTGTGGGCTGCGGGTCGAATATCGTGCAATTGCCTGATCAGATGTCAAGTCAATGAAGAAGGCCATCCAGTGGAATCCCCCCGCGTTCACCACACCAATTTGGCGTTGCGCACTGCTTGGAAAGCTCCTCGTGTGGCCGCTGCCTTCTACTGCCTTGGCAACTCTGAGAATGCGTACCAGTCTGGGGAGACAAAAGCAATATCATACGAAACGTATCGCTGCGCCAACATAATTAGTCCTGCACGCACGCACATCGATCCCATCCACTCTGTCGCACGAAACTCGAGAAGGCGCACCCCTTCGATATCTTCGCCTGCCATGGAGTAGTTGTTTAAAGGCATGTTTTCGACGGTATCCTTGAGCAAAACAATTTACATCATCCAAGAATATACACTGTATAAGAAAACAGGTTTGGTACCAAACGGGGCAAATTGGTACATAACGTGTACGAACCTTAGGTAACGAAACGCAGTCGTCGAAGGTGGCCTCACGCCGGAACGTGGCACTGACAGGTTGTCAATCCAATGTAGCGTCTTCTCGACTAGCGGCATCGCCTCCCTCGCGTCGATCACCAAGACCATAATTCGTAATTGCTCAACCGTAGCGTACCCGAACTCGTCCCATCGGGCTAGATATACCGCATTGCCTTCTTCACCGCCACTTTCATGTCCATCTCGGCAATGGCTGCTGTGCAAGTGTCTCTGGGTGGAATGACTGTAGGTGGAGGGAGTGGCTGTCCCACATTCACTCTCTGTATAGTGTGTTGTGCTGGTATTGCCACCATCTCCATCGGAAGAAGCTCGACGTAATTAACATCAATATCATAGAGAGAGAAAGAGAGAGAGAGACTGAGTCATAATAAGCAGGGAGGACGTTTCTCCATGACAGTGTGCACGTACCATTTTAGCAGCATACGCGAAGCAGTATTAATGTGACACAATCACCCCCCAACCTCTTCTAGTTTTGGCAGTGTCTTTGTGTGGCCTCGCGCAAGTTGTTTAGCACGCGCTGAACTCGATGCAGAGTCTGAGCTTCTTGGCTTTGCTTTCTTTGCGCCGTGCTGCCTGCGTTTTCTTCGCAGCTTTTGAGAATCTCAGTTTGGTTGCTTTTTGCTGTTTTTGCTGCTCTCCTTCTTGCTTGATCTCTGGATTCAGCACCTTGTCTTCCTCCAAAAAACCTTGCTTGTTCGCTGTATCCTGTCTCTTGTTCTCTGCTGTTGCTTCTTCGATTTCTTCTCTGTCGTCTGACTCTCAATCACTGTCATAGCATCTGCGAGCTTTCGCACTTCGCCAGTTCGGCACAGCTTCTGAACAGTGTGGAGCAGCGTACAAGTGGACTTAAAGACCAGTGCATTCTGGTCTGCCATAATACCTTGTAGTTGCTGGCATAGAGCACCCACCTAGTTTTGTTTTTGCTGGCCTCTTGTCAACGCTCGGGCTTGATTCACACCCTTGGTGACGGTGCGGAGAGCGTCATGGACGTCAACGTGGCCGGCTGAGATGTCGTTGCGGAAGATAGCTGCGACCATCGTGCGGTTTAGAACTTCGGCGGGGGAATTGCAGACTCGTAATGCTTGTGGTTACGGAAGAAGTTTACGGTAGCAATAGTGTCTGCATGAAGGTGCAGTTGTACTGGAACGTCTATAGGAGAAACGTAATAGCAATATTAGCGATATCGCGTCATATCGCACTGGAGCTACCAAACAAGATATGTCGAGAGGTACCGGATATCCGAAACGATACCGGATCTACCCCATCATACAAAATCGACGTACTATTGTATTCACGACGTGCACGGACTGTCGTCTTCATCTCTATGCCTGCAACTCTGCTCTCGCACCGTCGATCTTCACTGAGTATTGCGCATCGGCATTACAAGAAAACTTGTATTGGTTCCGAACTAGACGATACGCATACGGGCTCACCTACACCGCCGGGCTCTGGGTCTACAGCGTCTTCAGCAACTGGTGTCTTGCGGGCCCCAAGCTCCGAAACCCCTTCAAGTAACACCCCTGCGACCACTCTTGCAGCATGATCAGAGTGCTGATCAACTCGTCAATTGGATTTTCTCGTTCCACACTTGCTTGATCTTTCCCCCATCCACTTTCAATCCGATTGTTAGTAGGATTGCTGAGATCTGAAACGTTTATCCGATGGTAGTCAACCCATTCTTGCTTGCATGTTTCCCAGTTGGCCTCGAAGTATTCGAAGATCCTTCTTATCGTTTCCAAGCGACCACAACATGTCTTCTCGGTACGCTGCGAGCACCGTAGCACTGCTGGCTTTCATCATCAACTGCAGTGCACTGATAATCTCCTTCTTCGCTTCGGGTTTGCGTCTGCACCGACTCCCAACCTATAGTCACAAAAACGTTAGCGTAAAACTACTAACGCTCCTGGATACAGCCACATTGGCATACTTGTCTGCGGAGACAGTCAATTACGTGGAATTGCCAAAGCAGTTGCGGAGCATTGGAAATGCCTCAGCTAACACACCCTTCTCCTTGAAATCCTTGTCTGTCACAATAGCGCGAATGTTGACCACGCCGGGTTGGATTCCTTGAACTCTTCCAAACAGAAAATCAAGTTGCCCATTGTCTCGCTCTCCACAAGTGAGTGCTGAACGTATTGCCCTGCAGAAAATCCACACAGTACGTTAGGTCTATCCGGTACAAGAACTATTAGTGGAACCAAATGTTGTATCAAATGACTTTGCCTTCCCGAAAACGTCCGGGAGAATGTTGAACAACGTGTAATAGTTCTTGTGTATTCCCTGCGTCGTATCCACCAGAATTACCTCTGGGAATTCCCTGAACAGTCTCTTCTGGCTCGCTGTCTGGAAGCACACAACATAAACAAGCCCAGATGAGTTGTTCATCGAAACGGCAGCAGAATATCCGACAGATTCACACAACCCTTCAAGTAGCTCAACGCTTCTCGGTCTTGTCCCCACAGTGATCACGCTTCAGTGAGGCGATCAAGTTGTGCACGTCGCGTAGCTCCATTCTTTTCCCTAATAACAAATAACATCGCACAGTGGTGAGCATCATCCAGGGTAGACAGGCAATTAGCAGCTTGACTTACCTGTTTCCTCGCGCAGGTACTGCGAAATGCCTTTGACGGAAGCCCCAGCTTTCTTTCATCAAGCGCACGTCAGAATCAGTGATCCGCCGATTCTCCGAATAGTACCTGAACACCTCCTCGCTGCGTTCACTCGAAGGAAATTGAGTACATCGTCTTCACTGCGTACAAACTTGTTTGACATCATTTTTATGCGTCTCTCGCTGCTTTGTAACTCACCTTCGCTATTTCACCTCGTAGCACCGTCTTGAGCTTCATTCATCTCAGTTACTCCACTTGTGCGCCTGCAATCTCTCTTCGATTACTTCTGTATGGATAAAGGCTCCATGTTTTCTGCACTCGGTAAACTAGGACCAATACCTGAGCCTGGTTGTACCCCTTCTAGCGCGCTCTTCGTCTCGTTTGGCATTCCAAAAAACAAGTCTCATCGAGCGGTTTCGTCCTGGCGACTACCGCGATGTCGTCGGCGAATTGTACACGTTTCTCCCGCGCTCTGGGTTCGCGTCTCATCGTCAATGCTAAATATCCGGGCCCACCTCGTACAAAGTCGAAACAATTTTGCTCCAGATTAAGCTGTAGCAGGGAAAAGGATGGCCGAAGAATTGTCCTCTTTCGTAGACTCAGTGGAAGGCTCGTCGTTGATTATTCCTATTCGGTTTCCACCAGACTGTCTAGCATCGAGGCTTGCTTCGTAAAGCCTCGCTTACTAGATATTCTGCGGCTGCGTTGAGCTCTCGAGCTACGTGCAGGCACTTTACCGAATGAAACTTAGCTGTGAGCAGTCGTGTAGTTTAGTTGGATCATATGCGACTTCATACGTTATGCGTCATCCTAGGGATTCTAGGGATTGCTCTCGATTCTTCAACGACGGCCGGCGATTTGGTTTTGTGAGAACGCATCGAGACTCCAGTTGTCTATCTCTGTATATTCAGCGAGGTTGGCTCGAGAAAAGAGCTCGTAACGATCACTATCGTCCATTCCGGTAATTTCCAAGCAACGACCTCAGTCTCGATTTTCTCATCATTTGGGAACCACCAAACGACGTAACAAACCCTCTATAAGACCTCATGGTACGCGTGCATATAGGAAGTGCGGGTCCACCCAAGCGGTGGGTGACCCGTTTGTCGGTGGCACCACGAAGACGAACGATCCTCCATCTCGACAACGCTCGTCTTGTCAGCTCGGAGAAGTTGAAAGACGGCGCAATCTGTCTTGTTTTTTTTTATACGCTTCGCCATTAAATGCACGGCCAATATCATCGCGAAAAAACAAATTGGGTCGCACGACTGAACAGTGCCTTCGACTTATGTGCCTCGAAAGCGGCGTATAAACGTGGAAGGTCCGACTAACCACATGGGTGTAGCACACTTTCAGTAGTAGCAGAAGAGAGAGCGAGAGGATCAGAACGTCTACTTAGCTACTTATGGCTGCGAGATATCTGTATGGCTAACTACCTCGGGTCTTCTACCATGACGCGATCGTTCTCCTCCTCGCTTTCTCGTTCTGCTGGTACATGGGGCTTCACGGAGGTCGCACTCCGAAGGACACGTGGCTCGATCCGTTGATCAAGTCCAGGGTTAGTCGGGTTGTTGCGCACTCTTGACCGGATGGCTTGGCTGCTCACACATTCGGAGCGTTCTGCTTGCAGGTGACATTGGACGCATGGCCGGGAGGTCGGTTACCGCTTCGAACAGCCCCAAAGTGCCAACTTGACGTATTTCCTGGCCGCTTCTTTGACACGACTTCTCTGCTCTTCGGGTCGGATCTTGGGCTGACAGGCTAGCATAGACTTGGCCAGGCACACCACAATAGCAGAAGAGAGATGACCTCGGTGGTAAATAACTCGGCGTCCTTCACAGCCCGACCACAGAATCGGAGTTGGTGCATCGTCCCATCGTGTCATTGCACAAGCGTGGAGCCTAGATACACTCGTTCGCAAATAGCATCGCATGCACCAACTTGTCTTTGTCGAAGTGGCGTATGGTCGGAGAGTCGTCAACCATATGTTGGGGAGCAGCGAGGCTTCGTTTAGCTAATGTGAGCCCCCCCCCCACCCCCCCTTAAAACGTCACTGTCCTTCAGCATGTACGCTGTGGCTCCATACAATGCAAAATCCTGGGCGAGTCTGTTGTAGTAATTGGGAACCCAGAAATGATTGCACGACGTTGAAAAGGCAACTCTGACACTTCCTTATCAATCTTGGAGTCGGGTCGCCAACCCTCTGACCAATCATGCAACAGGAAATTCATCCGCTATTGGACGAAGATGCTATTCGGAAAGGTCACAGTGAGTCGTCACTCCGTAAAACGCTGGAACAGCAGATCGAATGTATCCAAGCGGGCGTCAACGTTTGGCGTCAAAACAAATATTATCGACGAAGGACTTCCAGCGCTAACGATGATTCGCCGACTGGCTATGTCCGCTATAGGCTAATTTGCCAATCCGTCAACAGCACTAAAAATAACCGAGAACTCTCAGTACCGTGGAACAAGTCCAAGCGGACTCCTGCAAATCATAAAGTCCAACTCAAGGAGAACGTCAACGCCACATCTCAAGCTCATAAACTCGTTCCGATCCTAAGGTAGCCTACCCGAGCACTGGCCTACGAGTCTCCAGCACTCCGAGGTAATTCCCTCACGTCCAAGCATCAGCCATGGTCCGGGACTACACGCACTCGCATTACTTTTGCATAAGGCATCGAGGCTGCGCTAACGTTTGTTTCCGTGTCCAAGTAATCCTCGTTTGTACATCGTTTACTGCGCCTTGTCCAATGTCCCATTCCTTTCAGCGTGTCGTTTCGCTCAGACGAACACCACCCTAATCTCCGGCCTGATAGACGTTTTACAACCAAACTAGATCTCGGAGTGTCTTATCACTCCTGGCCATACTCGCCATTGATGCCTCGGTATTGCCCTCACTGAGGAGTCCTCACCGAGTCACTCCATCCACCAAAATTCACTCTCAGAGAGGCTTGCGCCTCTCTCCTCCTCATTTCCCACCGGTTTCACTAATCCATATCCAAAATCATTACACCATTCGCATGCGCCAGCAAACCTTGACAGATAAACCGCGTCGACGGCACGCTTGGCTACAGAGACAGCCCGACAGCCAGTTTGGCTGCCTAGTTTAAATAACCCCCATATACCAGGCCTTGCAGCTCTGACGAGATGTCTCTCTTGTCGACCTTCAATCGTTGGAGGCTGACGAGGTTCTGAAACGCGTCTCAGTTCCCCACTTCATGCACCTCCTTGCACAGTTTGTACCGTTTTTAGCAATAGTGCACCGAGTATGTGACTATAGCAGAGGCTGCACATTGGTCATATTGCCGCCCGCCCCGCACGTAGCGCCTTGGGCATCGTTCGTCGTGGTCATGTTATGTTGGCTGTTGCAACCTTTGGTGCGGAGACTGTCAGATCGAGCGAACGCGATGCTGATTTTCGTTTACGACTGCAACAGGCCCGTAGTTCTCTTTAGAGCCGCCGTCTGGGTATCTTTTGTCGGCATAGTCCCGACCTTCATCTTGGTACCCATCACTATCTCCACAACGATGTTGGCGGACGTTAATTTAAACGACTCGTTCTTCCCGGCCGAGCCTTCTTTTTTCGCTTCAGGTATTGAACCGGAAAGGCCCGGGACGTGTTGGCCATAAGTTCCATGTACGGCACGACTCTTAACAGTCACATACAGGCTAAAGTAAGCGCGAATGTAATATGATTTGTAGTGTGCAGGTTTCATACAAAACATCGTGTTTTCCATCACTAATGGGGCGGCTCAATATTAGGTGCACGCGGTAACATCGAATTTTCGTAACGTTCGTCATGATATATCGATTGTAAGCGCTTGATAATATGATCTTACTGTCCGAATATAAGGGATTACAAACTAGTATCAATTCTATCCCAATATCAACTACATCTATTCATGCTTTTTAGATTTGTAGAGAAGCCTAAATGCTATTAGCCAACTTCCAAGCTACTTGAATTACCAAGACTCACTTTGCCCGTATTGCTGCATATTGCTGCATACCTATCAGATGCGAGCAAAGAGCTTCAACACGGTGGCAAGGAGTTGCAAGCTAGAAATATGTTTACAAGAAGTTGTCAGCCTACCCGATGGCTTGCAAGGAGCACAACAGGTTTACAAGTGCGGCCGTGTGCGTGTCATATGGGGTTAGCGGGTAGGTTGCGTCGACTGTTCCAATACTGTTACGGCTGCCCTTGCAGACAGTCATACCGCACCGCTCCTCTTCGTCCTGGATAAAATGGCGTCAGTGTACTCGCAGGATTTCGAAAATAATCATGGGATACGGAGGGAGAGGTGCTTTTCTGTATCCATAGGATAGGGACCATAGTCCCTCAATGGAAAGCTACGCTGTATTGTTGACCTACAGAAAAGCTTCGTCTATCAAACTCTGTTGCCGCGTACGTTTACGAATCTGCTCTGCGAGAGCATCGTTTGGGCGACAGCGACCTCGTTCCAGAGGTCTCTGTTGAAACGAAGAAACACGATGAGTTCCAGCGTCGTTGGGATCATCGCCCTGCGGCGGTCGCTAAAGTCTTGGTCAGCTAGAGAAAACAATCTCTCGACGTCATCTGAAGTAGGCGGTATCCAATCGACGTTCACATACGTGGAATCTGCTGCCATGCGCTCTTCCTCTAAAGCCGCGTCAGCAAAACTGAGTTGCGCGGCACTGGTCATAATGGTCAGATCATCTTCAGAGTAATGTGAGAAAACGTTTAACCGCCCGCTTCTCGCCCTTTGACAGATCGTGCTCGCGGCCACCTTGAAGCTTCACAATACCGTTTTCGAAGTCGGGGAATGACACGACCCTTGCACCGGGCGCAAGATGAGTATTGCAGGTCCCCTCTTCTTCGAACTCTTCCAGAAGCCTGCCAAACAGAAGTTGGGTGTTTCGTAGCGTGATGCCTTCAGCCCCTTGAAGCTTCATGTTCACAGACTGAAACTTCTTCAGATGGTCATAAAGCGCTTCGATTTTCACCATTTCCTGGGGAGTAGGTAACAGGGGAGCCAGATCAGCATTTAGACCATCGAGATGAGGCACCATCGCCTTGAACCTCTTCAGCATCTCGAATGTGCTCGAACAACGCGTCAAGTTGTCACGACAGGCTGGGGGCACGCGATCTTGCGCAAAATAGTTCTCTGCTTTGACGTCCGCAAGTAACGCATCAGGTGTCTCCACTTTGTCCACTTCTTCGCAGTACAGCGCCAGATGCTGTTCCACCTCCTTTTTTGGTTGAGGCGGTGGCTAGCGCAACCGATGAGTGGCAGCTTCACTTTCCGCCCGATACTTCCATTGACACTCGCGTTGTCTCCCACGAGAAAACACAACTGGCCCACATCGATGCCGAATTTGTCCAGCGTTTCGTCGAGCAATTCAATGATAGCATCGACGTCAAACAGCTTCTTCGAGTCGTCGAAATGCTTTGGGTCGACGGATTGCAAAGAGAGCAGGAACTTCTCACGCGCGCATGGTGTTGTCGTAGCACCTGACGTGAGAGTCACCGCAATGACAGCTACGAAGTGGTATTCTGCCGCAGACCATGCATCAAAGAGAAGCCCTATTCGCTTGCTTTGTAGCTTCTCAGTTATCCGAGTTTCCAACCAGCCCGAAAGACCTGCCATGCCTTTGAGGAGTGCAGAAAAAGATAATTTATCCAAGGTGGTGTTCCTGCGCACCAACGCTTGCTCGCAGAATGAAAGCTCGCGGTTCTCCATCACCACCCACTCCATCCACCCAAACATCGTCTTGGCCGCGAGGCTGACGTCGACGAACATGCAACGCTCGATGCCATACTTCTGCATTTGGCGAAACATGTCGTTGACAGTGGCAGTCGTGTGGGAGCGACAGAGGTGGTCCATCAGGTTAGTGTACCCTTTGCCCCCTTGCTGTGTACGCCTAGTATGGCACAAGTGGCAGATGTAGCTCGAGCCCGTCACCTTCTCAAAGAGGGCATCAACTACATCCTTGTTGGAGGCACAGAAGTTCGGCACGACGATAGATGACGGCTTGGAAGCAAATGTGAGTGAGTTCTTGCAACGAATGCGCTGCTGTGTTGGCAGCGCAAGACCGTCTATAAGCTCGGTGATGGCCCACAGGGGGCACGTACTCTTCGCATGTCGCTCTGCATAGCACACATTTTTTTTTACAATTACTGTTTGTATACCAAGACCATTGAAAATATCCCTCAGATCTAATTCCCTCCGTAATGGTATGGGGTCACGGACATTTACGGGCCATTACCATCGTGGATTTGGAAACCCTGTGTACTCGTACATGAAAACGAAATCACTCGCCGAAATAGCCTCATCCCGTTGTCATGAACCGAAAAAAGCCGATGTGTAACCGTTTGTGTTTGCTACGTACATGTACCACGCTCACATTGCTGAACGCCGACTGATTGGACTGGTGGTCGTGTAGGCTGACAACTTCTTATAAACAGATTTCTGATAGTATTTAGTCTTCTCTGCGAATCTAAAAAGCATGAGTAGATGTAATTGATATTGGGATAGAATTGATACTAGTTCCTAAGCCCTCATAGGTACATAGTAAGATCATATTATCGAGCGCTTAAAACCGATATATCGTTGTTGAAATGTTACGAATATTCGATGTTACCACTTGCACCTAATAGTGAGACACCCCGTTAGTGATGGGACACACGATGTTTTGTAAGAAATCTGCACACTACAAATCGTAGCACGTTCGCACGTACTTTACAACTAATTCGGGGAGTATTGTGCGTTCTAGTCGGAATTTCTGCGGTCGATTGGTGAATCGACACCGCCAAATCGACCTGAAAAGTGGCCGAAACCGGAACGCCCTTGATTTCACTATTTCATCACTAAGTACGAAATCGGACGTAGAGGAAACATATCTGTACTCGAATCGAACAATACAAATCTCAAGTTGTTTGTCGATTCCCAAACAACTAGAGATTTGTATTGATCGATACAACACATGTTGTTATACCAACCAACATCAGCAATATTATCTATAGAGATTCTGGTAATCCTGCCGACATACCGACATATGGCCCTATAAACGCGCAGGCTATAACTCCCATCGGCGCCCAAGCGGTGGTCCACCGACCACCGGTTTTTGACGGACCAGTTTTAGTCATGGATACCTGTACAATTACAGCTCCTATAAGAAGAATATATTAAGTACGAAGCATTTACATTTGATACGCCCGTCTTAAACCCTTTATAATAAGAAATGTCTGTACGGCTACATGGGAAGTGTCGGTCCAGAATGGAATCAGCGTCGCGCGGCCTTGAAGGATTCCATATATAAGGAACGTGCGTATCCAGTCCGTACCCGTCTGGAACTGAGGCCTGTTTTAATCGTGCATATGTACATCACTACGTATTTACAACCAACTTGGATATCCTAATACATTATACATTAGTGGTACCGCTAACGGTTTGCTTTGTGGTCTCTTTTAGACCAGTTATTCCGAAGCGCCACAATATACATGAAAATGCGTTTTTATTACTTAGAGTTCAACAGAGATGGAGCGGGATGTACCGAGATCATACTGTAAATCCCATGTACGACAGTCCCGTACCAAACGCATACAATCTTGGTATACAGATTAAAACGTGAGAACGAGACGGTTGAAACTCGATTGCTTTCTATACTTAATATTAAAGTAACTAACAAAAAGCATTGAGATATGTTAGTTCCTCCTTCAATAGTCAAATACCCTCTTGAATTTGGATATATCAGGCGTCTCGTTCTCACGCTCTAGTCTGTATGCTTTTTAAGCGTAGATTCCAGCTTTCCCCTCCGTCTCCTAAATCTCTCCTAACACCCCCTGTCTGTTTCGTACTTATGAAGAGATGTTACTGTAAAATGCCCTTACAACAAAACTTCCACATTGTATCCATTCCATTGGCAACCATGATAGCTTAGCCCTTACGACAAGGAAATGTCGGTAAGTTAGTCGAAAACCAACTTCTGCAACGCCCAGACTGTGATGTGCACACACCCATACGCTTACCACGCTCGCCACGCAATGTGGCGTCTCTCCGTCGTGACTGATGAACTCGTTCTTGTTGCCACAGCGAAAAAAACCACCGGAAGCACCTGTCTATCTGTTTGTACTGTATGACAAATTCAGACTTGGAAAAGCGTTCACATTTTTGTGTACAAGAAAACGAGTAATTTCGTTGTTCGCGCCACGCTTTTTAAAGGCAATACGTTGGACAAAAAAAAACTGCCGAGTATTAAACCTATTAATAGCGGAATCAGAGGGTCCGCCCATTTTACCGAAGCTGATAGCTCACTTAGTATCCTAACACGTCGAGTAGTGCAGCGAGCCCCCGCGAGCGGAACGGAGGGGCTTACTGTCGGAGCGAAGTGTAGGTAGCCTTTATTAATAGTGGAGCGATCTCCTTGAGCGAGCGAAACGGGCACCATCTAAAACTTTCACAATCGCCGGCGTAGCGGCGGCGCGTGACTAGTCTTCATTCAACTCGAACAAGTGGTTCAGTACCATCTTGTCAGATATGAGACATCGGTCGGATCTCCGCCTCGTCTTGAGATAACATGGCGCCAGGGTACTGACACACGAAATTTCTGGCAGAGATAGCAACATCCCCTAGAGATGAAGTGAAGAAAGAAAAAAAAAAAAAAACCATGCCCAACGGTTTGTGTTTGTTTCGTATCATGCAACGTCTGTTGTCGCCCCACCAAACCTACCGCCAAAACAACAATAGCCAGTGATGCTCGAAGTACCTCCCATTGCTCTTATTGGCGACAGTGTTCTCAACAAGCAATGACGGGACTTGACAATCCTGTTGTCAGTTGTAGTGGGGTACGGATATATCCACCGGATAAAGATCCGTGTGCAGAGCACGCGGGCTTAAACACAGGACCAAGCATGGTCACGCCGTGCTCGGCCCTATAGGGTTAAGCCCTACAGGGACGGGTTTTAGGGGTGAGGCAGGGCAATAGGATTCCTGTCGACTCCTCCATTTTTGTGGATTTGAGGGCCATGACACCCATCCTCGACTGATTACGTTGAGACAAAACGGCAATCGAGTAATCTTATCCCGTCCGGTGGATATATCCTCGTCCGTTGGAGGGGTGTTGGAGCGGTAGTCTAAGGACCTTGTTTTAAAAATTCGACTTTCAACTAATCATTCGGACGTGCGAGCACCAAGCATCATAACAGGAGGCGATGGAGGTGATCGTGCTAGACGACAGCAGCGACGCGTCGTCCGAGAGCGAGATGGCGACGGTGTCAGCTTCCACGACGCCACCGACGTCTCCTGCGCCTGAGCGGAGGCGTGCGCAGTCCGTCGGCTACGCGGACGCAGTGGAGGCGGCGCTGGCGATGGCTGCGGCTCTCGAAAAGGAAGAGACCGGCGCCAGTTGCAGCGCGAAGAAGAAGAAAAGGGCGCCCCTAGCACCACCGCTGCTGCCTACGAAGACCAAAAACCTACAGACAACTCAGTACAGTTCTAAGAAGCTTCTCCAGGCCGCGAAAGACCGAAGGAACAGGCAGAATACCGCATTTACACACAGAGATCGAGAGAGACAGCGACCAGCGTCGTTTTCGCGGTCTCGAGCAAGATTATTAAGCAGCCTCAGTTCCAATTCCAGCTCGGATTCCAACTCGAGCTCAAGCTCTGGATCTATTCGTCGCCCTCGCTTCGGTAATTCTGGCGCTGCAACTGGTGATCGACCACAGACGTCACGGCGACCCAAGAGTAAGCAACCAGAGGAGATCGTGGACCACTTATCTTCGTCTTCATCGAGCTCTTCCGAGTCATCCCTCGGTCGTCGGTCGACTCTGTCCTCGTTGTCTTCCCTGACTCAGACGCCTATGAAGACCGGGAAGAAGCGCCTAAAGTTGAATGATCGCGTGCTGGGGAGAAGCAAGTCTCGCCCAGACGTCGTTTCGAGACAGCATTCAAAGAGCGCTGAGGCCATAAAACGCCCACAATTCTCGACGCATGCCACTAAACAATCGACGAATAAAACGTTGCTGGCAGTCCATGCAGACAAACGGAAGCGAGTGCTGCCTCAGATGCGACGCGAGTCTCTTAGCGGCACCAAAAAGCGAAGTAGAGTCTCTGGGGATCAGTTGACGAAGGAGATATCCAAGAAGAAACCGGAGATGAACGCTGTACGACCTCGAGATACCGTGTCGAAGTCCTCGTCAGCGACACGGAAGGAAACGGTGTCTCTAGTGTCGTCGTCGTCCTCGCCGGCCTCATCACCGAGAGCAATTCCAGCGCGGAAATCGGTGCCGTCGCCATCTACTGCGTTGCGGTCGACGAGTCAAGCCGATGACGGAGAGACAGACGCGTTTAGCCGATACCATTGCCGCAAATCTGCTTCTGTCAGCACCGAAATGTCTTCGGGTAAAGTACGTTCCGTCTTGCCGTCCTCAGTGTCTTTAGTATCCACGAGTGCGCTGTCTTCGCTGTCACTACCACAGTCGCCGCCACCATCAACGAGGAAGAAGCGGCGGGTATTCTCTTATTTTGATACAGATCATGTGGCACTCGATGACCTGCAGGCCCAGGAGCGAGAGCTGGCGTGGATCCGATCGCAGCGTAAACAGACTCAAAATCGATCTCAAGCCCCGAAGCCTGCTGCACAGAAGCACAAGACGTGTCGCCAAGTGATTGACGTGGACGCGGACGCGAACAGCGCGGCTCACGTGGAGGAAATAGAACATAACGATGCACAGCAGAAGCAACACAATGTCAAACTGAAGCTTGGAGCTACTACCAATCAAGTCTCTTCGCTGCATTCCAGTAAAAAGATGCTCCACTCGACATCCTATCGCGGTGTCTTCTGTGACGAAGCCCCGCCAAACATTTTATCGTTCTGTGGCCAGACACCGTTCGAATCGGAGTGTGACCACCCGCTCACGTTTTATGGTATGGCGTGCTACGGGTTGTCTCGGCGTCATTTCCATGGCATTTTTTTTTTTTTTTTTTTTTTATTGGTGCATGCGTGTTTGGCTTATTATTTGTGTTATTTGCCATTGATCACGTAGACGAAACAGAGACGTTGGCAAGTCATTGCTCTGTTCTGGAAAGCTTCGGCAAGCCAAGCCAGTGTCTTTCGTCCGTGTTTCCAAGCGAGATGGCAAAGCCCCAGAGCGACGTCACTCGGTTAGTGAGCTCCTTAGTGACAGCACATCTCCCTCTGATTCGTCGCTGTCATCAAAGGAAAGTGCAAGCTATTCTGACAGAAGCTCGTGAGAAGATTTTTGCCTATCAAGAAGCACTGACGAAGCACAAGCGAGTTGAATGCGGTCAGAACGGTATTGATACAGCTATACTCGCTTTCAGTAACAGTTGGCTGGCTAATATTGCTGTATTTATCTACATGTAGTGATGTCGTCGCATCTGCTTCCGCGTTCCAGGGCGGAGAAGCACGCCGTAAAGCAAGTCAAAGCTGTGCAACACACATGTAGACACGCAGCCAGCGTCTCGTTCCAGATCGGTCGTGGAGATGTTTGTGTGCGAGAGAGGGCCGTATCGTCTCTGATTCAGATCAATCACGTCGAAAGGATTCGACCGCTGCGGAAGTACACGACGAGCATCGGGTTGCGTACCAACTACCGCGTTGAGGACGACCCGATCCTTCGCTACACAGCCAGCGCAAGGCCGACTGGAACTGATGGCGGAAACGAAGGCGACGAGATGGCGAAGAAGTACGGGCTACGGATTGGCAACGTGGCCGACGAAGAGGTGGTGGAGTTCGTGCTGCGGCTGGTGGTTGGTCGTCTCGGAGACTCGGAGCAGGTGTTCCGTGCGCTGAAGAGCGAGCTCGACTTTTCCCAAGCGTACACAGCGTACAGTGAGCTGAAGAAACTGCACGACTCGAGGCTGCGGGCGAGCGCCAGGCTGGACCGAGTGGAGAAGCTGCGTCTCGATGGAGAGCATGCGTCAGATCGGGGTGTTGCTGCAATTGTCAACCTGATGGAACAGTCGTCGCTGTCGAAGGTCAGTCGCTCGAAAGCTTTGAGTAAGCGCTTAAAGCCGCCGATCCGCTACCTCGAGTCGAGTATTGTTGATAGTCTCGTGGATAACGCGACGGTCGACATGGCGTCGTTGGGATTGCGTGCAACTGATTCGTACAACGAGTTGGTGGACGTCTATGGTGGCTCGTTTTGTCGGATGTGCTACAGGTACAATTGCCACGAGCACGGCGGCGACCACCCGCTACCAGCCAGACGAGTAGATCCCGTTTACCCTCGAGTTCGACTGATGGCGCACGTTGCTCCACCTTTTAATCGCAAGGCGGCTTTATCGGACGAGGACGTGGCTTGCATAGACAGCGAGGGAAGAGGGAGGACGAGGCTTGGTAATGTTGGAGCAAGTGTTCGTGATGACTCAGACTGGAAGGAAGCTGCGTCCAGTCCGAGCAAGGTGCAGCATAACAGCGAGGAGAGTGATGTGGACATGAACGAAAGTGGCAGTGGGACTCAGCAACGACGACAAAAGACGATGAGTGACCCGTCCGAGTACGTCAATGCATCACACGTTTCGCTGGTGGCGACGAAGATGCGTTCGTTTCTCTCGACGGGTAGTGCATGTGGCAAGCTGTGCTGGAAGAGTGGCCATCCCATGGATGCAAGCGTCAAGCGGACCACATTGTCAGCAGCAGAGCTGGGTATGCTACGGAAGCTTCGAGAGACGATGGGTGACAACTCGTGCTTGCTGGCGGCCATTGTCGGCTCGGTCTCTTGTCTCCAGTTGCACAAGTTGATCACAAAGGAACAAGCTCATGGAGACGTAACGGACGGCGTCTGGAGATCAGGTCGTCGTGTCCGCAAGTGGAAGTCTGGACGGAGGTCCGGCGGGAGTAACCACGAGTTGCTACTGCGGACACGGAACCAACGATTGCAGGATCGCGGCACCGAAAACCACGAGTATCAGCCATGTACACACGAGGGTATGTGCGACTCGACGGGTTGTTCGTGTATGAAGCGCGACCACATGTGCGAGAAGGCGTGCGCTTGCTCTCGTGATTGTCCGAATAGGTGCGTGGGAAGAGGCGAGAGTTTGTGGCAGCTTTTATATTGGTGGTGCAGTAGTCTCTCACACTAGAAACGGTCCTGACTGTATTGACCATTGTATTGATTATGTTTGCAGGTTTGAAGGTTGTTCGTGTTCGTCTGAGCAATGCCGAACCAGTAAGTGTTCATGCTTTGCGGCGCTGCGTGAGTGTAACCCGGACGTGTGTATGTCATGTGGAGCGAGCGAGTTGGCGGCGTCGGTTCTCGCCGGTACCGTCGCAACCACCAGTCAGAGGCACCTGGCCTGCGGCAATGTGAGCGTGATACGTAGCGAACACAAACGGTTGGGCATGGGCTTTTCTTCGGTCCATGGCTACGGAATGTTTGCGCGCGAGGCTATCTCGGCGAATGATTTCGTGTACGAGTACACTGGCGCCATGTTGTCGCAAGACGAAGCAGAGCGTCGCGGTCTAATTTATGACAAGATGGAAATGAGCTACTTGTTCGATTTGAATGAAGATGCGGTGCTGGATGCGCTCCGCTGCGGCAACAAGAGCAAGTTCATCAATCACGAGGGGGAGACGCCGAATTGCATGGCCAAGGTGGTAAGCGTTTGTGGTGTGCACCACATCACAGTCTGGGCGTTGCGCGATATCGCGGTCGACGAGGAATTGGTTTTCGACTACGGCTACAAGCGAAGTGTCGGTCCAGACTGGAGTCAGCGTCGAGCGGGTTCGAAGGATTCCATTTAAGAAGTGTGGATATCCTGACCATACACTCGTGTGACCGAGGCCTGTTTATTGATCATGCTTATGGTACGTGAATACATGTTTCCGATTAATGTCGCGTGAGTCCCTGGATGGTGGGACGGTCAGTGTACGGAGGGATAACGCTTCACACTCAAGCTAAACGCAAAAAATGATTCAACTTGTTGTAATCCAGGCAAAGTCACAACTGATATACAAACCTGGGGGTAGAAGCGGCTCCCGCCGCCGTTCTTCCTCGTTACGATATCCTCGCACACCATACCGAGCACGCACGCACGAACGCTCTACCACGGTATTCACCTGACTCTTGCGCGACACCCCTCATGACACAGGCCCTTCCGAACCTAGGTTACGACGTTTCAGCTAATCATATCTTCCTTCCTGTTGTAGCCCATTCTCCCGCCACATCTCATTGTGCGCCGCTCCGGCAGATCCGGGAATGAACGGCCCCTCAGCCGCCCGTACAATCGAGCGTTCGCGTCCAAGAAAACCTTGCAAATCTGTTCGTCAAAGTGCGACCGGGCGCCAAGCCCATCTTCATACAGTTGTGCCTCCAGGATGTCGAGTCATCGTCGACAAGCGGGACCGACTACGTAGACGGAGAAGAAGGCGACTTGATAGATGCTAATAAAAGCAAGAGTGAGATTGATTTAGTTAAGAGAGAGGGAGTAGCGGAACTGGCACGTGGAAGCCAGAGAACCAACCATTTAGAACCCTGCTAAACCTGTTAGTACAGATCTGACTAGATCTGTAATTCTGTCTGAACCTTCTCGGCAGTTGTGTCAACTGATGTACTGCTGCCACATTGACACTCTCCTTGCAGCGAAACTATCTGTTGTTGTACGTGAGGGTTCGTGATTTTGTGTAGGTTGCAACCTTCAGATTTAGAAGTATTCAGTGTTAGGAAGTGTAGCTGCTTGGTCCTTCTACTTCGGTAAGGGGCTGACGACACTTGTTTAGATACGAGCCCTTTTTCCTTTCAGGTTCAGAACAAATTAAATTTGGTGTAGAATAGAGAAGAATCGACTATGTCGACCGTTTAGGTGCGTCTTTTGTGCACGAGCCCCAGCGCCTTCCGCCAACTCCGTGTGGGGAGGTGGAGAGGGAGAAGAACGAGGAGATGCAGGACCGATTTCGCTACAGTAGCGTGCTCTCGTCAGGCGAGAAAGATAGCGTGGGTGGTTGTGCAGCGACGACTACGAATCCAAGAGCTTCTGCAGCGATGACTTGGAGAGCGATGGCTCGTCAGGGATTGAGCTGAGCCTGTATAAGAACAACGACGACGAGGATCCGACCACCGCGTTGATTTGGGATTCGGACCCTGAGGTAGATGGCATATTTGGCAGATCGACGACGTAAGGCTCTCTGAGGATGGCCCATTCTTCCAGGTTAGCATGCTGTGGGACTGGCGCCCGACACCGGGGAGCGCACTCTTGCGCAGATGGGAACCAATGGATATTATCGCTCAGGCCAACCCCGAGGATGTACGGGTTGCTGTGGTTCAAGGAGAGAAGAGCACTTCCTCCACTTCTGCAAGACGGAGGAGTACCGCTAAAGGATGCAAGCGGCAAGTGACAACTACAACTGTGTTTCAACGCGTTGGACAGTGCTGCGTGTGTTGCGGTCGATCCAATTTGATTCCGCGTGCTGTTCCGATTAACCTCCATAGCATAGCACAATCTACATTAGTTGTATTGCTAACTGTTTGCTTCGTGGTCTAGATATTTCGAAGCAACCAAATAAGCACCAAGATGCGTTTTCTTCACTTCAGGCATTCAGTTGGGGTCCGGAACGTGTCGATCATAAATGCTATGTACGGCATTGCGCTTACGAGGCGCATACAACCGAAGGTACACGCGAATGTGATATGATTTGTGGTGTGCAGGTCCCTTATAAAAACACCGTGTCATCCAATCACTAATAGGGCGTCTAAGAGCGTTATGTAAGTAAATACAAACGATACCAAAGTCAAGTGTTAGTAACGTGAACGGCCGTGACTGTGGAGATGACACAGGCCGTGCTGCCGAAGAACTTCGCACACCCCAAGTACCGGCGGCCGCCACCGCCGTAGCATATGGATCCGCGTGAATTGCAGCATATGCAATAGTCGAGCCGTAGCTGGCTCGCGTGCCTGGCAAGCGTCTGAGCAAGCACGAGAGCCATCTTTTCAACAAGGAGATGTACCAGAGTCTACAGAGCTGATTTCTTTCTTGGGAAAAGCGGTTCGTGCGCCTGACCCAGTTCACGAAGCGACCAAGAGGTTTTCAGTGGATGGAGGACGTCAATATCAACATCCTGGGTCTCCACCTACCGGCATGGCCGAGCGGTACTACAACTGCCATGTGGAAGGATGGTGGTAGGAGCAACGACGCTAGATCACGCGATGCAGCAGCTGTCGCACACGTTCGTGACCTAGATAACGCCGGCACAGAGCATGAAGCTGTTCACCGTGCCGAAAAGCCAGAATAGCAGCTGGACCGTGCACTTCCTCTACTTGGCGGCGGTCAGCGAGGCGTGAGGGGTGCGGACAACTTGGCGCAGGTCAACATTATGCACTTGCGGATCCGGCTATTTTTGAGAGTGGCCATGATCTTAAGGCTGAACCTCGCGTGCACGGACTACCTGCTGCAGGATGATGAGTTGGCCACTCCGCGCAGTCAACCGAGGTTGCTCTCCGCTGAAAGCAGATGGCTCGCCACGTTGTGATCAACGGCTAGCACGACAGCCAAAGGTGCAGAGGTGCTTTAGGTGCGGGAAGGTCGTGCACTTGAAATCGACATGTCCCAACGGCAAGAAGGAATGGAGCCACGGTGTCGATCGGACTTCGTGCTGGTCGTAGGGGGTTCGAGCATCGAGCAAGGGCTCTGGACCCCCGACAGCGGGTCAAATCGTCACCTGGTGAACGACGCGAGCCCGCTGGAAGACCCCGAGGATTACGCGGGCGAGTGCGTCGTCGCAGACTGGAGCATTTGGTGATAACTAAGCGCGGAAGCGTGTTGGCGGTGGCGACGGTAATAGGATATACGAACAGGGTGCAACGGCAGGTTTGCTACACGCAGATAACCTGAAAGGATCGCCATTCGAATGGCCTTTTAGAGGCCAAGAGGTACGGAATATCGTACGGAGGATTTTATAGTGTGATCGCAGCTTTGCCATGAGTGGCGGGTAATCCATCCTCGACGTCGAGATATCCAACAGCATGTTGGTCGCTCGCGCAAGGGTGCAACAATACGAGCAACGGGGTAACGCCGTACGCGCCCAGAACGAGGCGAAAATGGCACAAGACGGGCAAGGAGAGTCTATCATACAGTTCCACCGCAGACTCGCACATCTGTACTACGACACGATCATTCGCATGGCAAAGGATCCTCCGTCGGGGATCGCGCTGTCGAATGGGGCGCGGGTGAACTGCCTGGCCTGCTGCAAGCGAAAGCGGAGAAAGAAATGCAAGGACACCAGAAGCAACTTCCCGATCGCTATGATCAGCCGTTTTTCATCTGCTGCGCCTGCCCTGGAGGGACCTTATGAGGTCGGTATGTGTACACGATCAACTTCATAAACCACCGTACCAGCTACTGCAGGGCGTTCTTGGCGAAGCCCAAGGACGTCACCGCCCAGAAGTTCAAGTACTGTATGGCTTTCTATGAACGACAGTTCAGCTAACACACCACGGGCTAAGGACGGCGGCGGGAAGTACCAAACGCTGGATTGGCTCTGCAAGGGCGCTGTAATCGCGTGACAGGTCAGCGGGCCACACAACCACGCAAGCAACGGAAAGGAACGATTATCATGAATATGGTGCGAACGTGGTGTTTACCTGCGGGCTAACACTTACGTTTTTGGAGCGATGCGGCGGAG
Source organism: Phytophthora sp. 'mugwort' (assembly GCA_033558025.1). Taxonomy (NCBI): domain Eukaryota; phylum Oomycota; class Peronosporomycetes; order Peronosporales; family Peronosporaceae; genus Phytophthora; species Phytophthora sp. 'mugwort'. The sequence goes on along the minus strand of JAUCEF010000004.1, from coordinate 712,922 downwards.
TGCGCAGCCTACATCTTGAACAGGAGCTCGAGCAGGACCTGGAAACTCTCACGGACGAGCAAAATGCGTAGTTACGCCGCGCGCGAGCCGAGGCAGAGACGTCGGAGGGCACATGCACTTCGGGAAGACTCGTTAATTGGAACGGCTTCGAAGGCGAAGCAAAGGGTCGCAGGAGCAACTTGAGGGGAGAGAAGCGCCACACACGGTCGGCAGCACGTAAGACTGCGAGGCAACGCGCCAGACAAATGATGGAGACAGCGCTAGGCAAGCCCGCAACGGGGAGGACAGCATGCGCGAGGTGATCAGAGGAACTACGGGCAGGCCATACCGAGCGAGCTCAAAGACAGGTTGGTCGTTGCGATGGCGAGGAACTTGCGGCGCTCGAGGAAACGTAGTGTGTGGTTGTGGTACCGCCTTGCGATAAATTGCGATAAGCGCATGCTGCACAGGAAGTTTGGCTTTAACACCAAGCCAAACGCCGATGGCACTATTGAGCAGCTCAAGTCCCGGTTCTTGGCGTGAGGGGGCGAATAGTTGTTTGGCATCCACTACGGACTCACGTTCGCGGCGGTGATGGAAATGAGCACCGTAAAGGTGGTCCACGTGTTCGCACGCCTCTGGGGCGTGTCGGCGAGACATGGAGACATACGTCAAGGCTGACAAGATGGAATGTTTTTGGGACATTGCTACGGAATGTTTGCGCGCGAGGCTATATCGGCGAATGATTTCATGTACGAGTATACTGGCGCCATGTTGCCGCAAGACGAATCGGAGCGCCGCGGACGGATTTACGACAAGATTTACTTGTGATATTTCAATAAAGATGGGGTGCTGGTCGCGCTGCGATGTGGCAACAAGAGCAAGCTCGTCAATCACGAGGGCGAGTCGCCGGATTGCACGGCAAAGGCTCCGCACACAAACCACAAACGAAACAGCGCTACGGACGCTGCGAATAACATTATCATACCCTTGCCATACTCGTACACCCCAATTCACTCGGCATCACCTCCTGCATTATCCGGTCACACCCGCTCTTGCAAATGTCTGCAGCTCGGCTATTGCCTGACCAGGACGGCACACGCGCTAGCAGAGTCGATAGCGACGATTCGTGATTACAGCAGAAAGATTTGACGCGCTCGTAGGAAGTCCGCAGTCGAGCGACGGGAACTTTGCAGCGACCGCACAGTATAACGTAAACTCATCCGCGATGGACTGGCCGCAGGCGAGTGATACGGAGATGCGATCGCACAGAGAAAGTTGAGCCGCACCACCAGGCAACCCCGGATCCGAGTGTGATGATGATCGCTGCGCGAACTCAGCGGCTTGTATACGATGCTTGACCGGCCATTCCTACAGCACAGCGTTGCGGCACAGACGGTCGACTGCCGTGAGGTGGCTTGGGCATGCATTAGTCTTCTAAAGCGGCAACGAGGCAGTGGGAGGGAGCAAGTCCAAAAGAGCAAAGACGACGCACAGCACGCCCCGATCACGAGCGGCACGACGAGCGCGCCAACGTGAACGGTTGCAAGGAGTTTGCCCCCAGGCAGGATTGAACTACCGACCTTCCGCTTACTAAGCGGGTGCTCTACCACTGAGCTATAGGGGCTCTTACAACCGAACGCAGCGCGCAATTTTTCACACCACAAAATCGTACTCCGCACACAAACCACAAACGAAACAGCGCTACGGATGCTGCGAATAACATTATCATACCCTTGCCATACTCGTACACCCCAATTCACTCGGCATCACCTCCTGCATTATCCGGTCACACCCGCTCTTGCAAATGTCTGCAGCTCGGCTATTGCCTGACCAGGACGGCACACGCGCTAGCAGAGTCGATAGCGACGATTCGTGATTACAGCAGAAAGATTTGACGCGCTCGTAGGAAGTCCGCAGTCGAGCGACGGGAACTTTGCAGCGACCGCACAGTATAACGTAAACTCATCCGCGATGGACTGGCCGCAGGCGAGTGATACGGAGATGCGATCGCACAGAGAAAGTTGAGCCGCACCACCAGGCAACCCCGGATCCGAGTGTGATGATGATCGCTGCGCGAACTCAGCGGCTTGTATACGATGCTTGACCGGCCATTCCTACAGCACAGCGTTGCGGCACAGACGGTCGACTGCCGTGAGGTGGCTTGGGCATGCATTAGTCTTCTAAAGCGGCAACGAGGCAGTGGGAGGGAGCAAGTCCAAAAGAGCAAAGACGACGCACAGCACGCCCCGATCACGAGCGGCACGACGAGCGCGCCAACGTGAACGGTTGCAAGGAGTTTGCCCCCAGGCAGGATTGAACTACCGACCTTCCGCTTACTAAGCGGGTGCTCTACCACTGAGCTATAGGGGCTCTTACAACCGAACGCAGCGCGCAATTTTTCACACCACAAAATCGTACTCCGCACACAAACCACAAACGAAACAGCGCTACGGATGCTGCGAATAACATTATCATACCCTTGCCATACTCGTACACCCCAATTCACTCGGCATCACCTCCTGCATTATCCGGTCACACCCGCTCTTGCAAATGTCTGCAGCTCGGCTATTGCCTGACCAGGACGGCACACGCGCTAGCAGAGTCGATAGCGACGATTCGTGATTACAGCAGAAAGATTTGACGCGCTCGGAGGAAGTCCGCAGTCGAGCGACGGGAACTTTGCAGCGACCGCACAGTATAACGTAAACTCATCCGCGATGGACTGGCCGCAGGCGAGTGATACGGAGATGCGATCGCACAGAGAAAGTTGAGCCGCACCACCAGGCAACCCCGGATCCGAGTGTGATGATGATCGCTGCGCGAACTCAGCGGCTTGTATACGATGCTTGACCGGCCATTCCTACAGCACAGCGTTGCGGCACAGACGGTCGACTGCCGTGAGGTGGCTTGGGCATGCATTAGTCTTCTAAAGCGGCAACGAGGCAGTGGGAGGGAGCAAGTCCAAAAGAGCAAAGACGACGCACAGCACGCCCCGATCACGAGCGGCACGACGAGCGCGCCAACGTGAACGGTTGCAAGGAGTTTGCCCCCAGGCAGGATTGAACTACCGACCTTCCGCTTACTAAGCGGGTGCTCTACCACTGAGCTATAGGGGCTCTTACAACCGAACGCAGCGCGCAATTTTTCACACCACAAAATCGTACTCCGCACACAAACCACAAACGAAACAGCGCTACGGATGCTGCGAATAACATTATCATACCCTTGCCATACTCGTACACCCCAATTCACTCGGCATCACCTCCTGCATTATCCGGTCACACCCGCTCTTGCAAATGTCTGCAGCTCGGCTATTGCCTGACCAGGACGGCACACGCGCTAGCAGAGTCGATAGCGACGATTCGTGATTACAGCAGAAAGATTTGACGCGCTCGTAGGAAGTCCGCAGTCGAGCGACGGGAACTTTGCAGCGACCGCACAGTATAACGTAAACTCATCCGCGATGGACTGGCCGCAGGCGAGTGATACGGAGATGCGATCGCACAGAGAAAGTTGAGCCGCACCACCAGGCAACCCCGGATCCGAGTGTGATGATGATCGCTGCGCGAACTCAGCGGCTTGTATACGATGCTTGACCGGCCATTCCTACAGCACAGCGTTGCGGCACAGACGGTCGACTGCCGTGAGGTGGCTTGGGCATGCATTAGTCTTCTAAAGCGGCAACGAGGCAGTGGGAGGGAGCAAGTCCAAAAGAGCAAAGACGGCGCACAGCACGCCCCGATCACGAGCGGCACGACGAGCGCGCCAACGTGAACGGTTGCAAGGAGTTTGCCCCCAGGCAGGATTGAACTACCGACCTTCCGCTTACTAAGCGGGTGCTCTACCACTGAGCTATAGGGGCTCTTACAACCGAACGCAGCGCGCAATTTTTCACACCACAAAATCGTACTCCGCACACAAACCACAAACGAAACAGCGCTACGGATGCTGCGAATAACATTATCATACCCTTGCCATACTCGTACACCCCAATTCACTCGGCATCACCTCCTGCATTATCCGGTCACACCCGCTCTTGCAAATGTCTGCAGCTTGGCTATTGCCTGACCAGGACGGCACACGCGCTAGCAGAGTCGATAGCGACGATTCGTGATTACAGCAGAAAGATTTGACGCGCTCGGAGGAAGTCCGCAGTCGAGCGACGGGAACTTTGCAGCGACCGCACAGTATAACGTAAACTCATCCGCGATGGACTGGCCGCAGGCGAGTGATACGGAGATGCGATCGCACAGAGAAAGTTGAGCCGCACCACCAGGCAACCCCGGATCCGAGTGTGATGATGATCGCTGCGCGAACTCAGCGGCTTGTATACGATGCTTGACCGGCCATTCCTACAGCACAGCGTTGCGGCACAGACGGTCGACTGCCGTGAGGTGGCTTGGGCATGCATTAGTCTTCTAAAGCGGCAACGAGGCAGTGGGAGGGAGCAAGTCCAAAAGAGCAAAGACGACGCACAGCACGCCCCGATCACGAGCGGCACGACGAGCGCGCCAACGTGAACGGTTGCAAGGAGTTTGCCCCCAGGCAGGATTGAACTACCGACCTTCCGCTTACTAAGCGGGTGCTCTACCACTGAGCTATAGGGGCTCTTACAACCGAACGCAGCGCGCAATTTTTCACACCACAAAATCGTACTCCGCACACAAACCACAAACGAAACAGCGCTACGGATGCTGCGAATAACATTATCATACCCTTGCCATACTCGTACACCCCAATTCACTCGGCATCACCTCCTGCATTATCCGGTCACACCCGCTCTTGCAAATGTCTGCAGCTCGGCTATTGCCTGACCAGGACGGCACACGCGCTAGCAGAGTCGATAGCGACGATTCGTGATTACAGCAGAAAGATTTGACGCGCTCGGAGGAAGTCCGCAGTCGAGCGACGGGAACTTTGCAGCGACCGCACAGTATAACGTAAACTCATCCGCGATGGACTGGCCGCAGGCGAGTGATACAGAGAAGCGATCGCACAGAGAAAGTTGAGCCGCACCACCAGGCAACCCCGGATCCGAGTGTGATGATGATCGCTGCGCGAACTCAGCGGCTTGTATACGATGCTTGACCGGCCATTCCTACAGCACAGCGTTGCGGCACAGACGGTCGACTGCCGTGAGGTGGCTTGGGCATGCATTAGTCTTCTAAAGCGGCAACGAGGCAGTGGGAGGGAGCAAGTCCAAAAGAGCAAAGACGACGCACAGCACGCCCCGATCACGAGCGGCACGACGAGCGCGCCAACGTGAACGGTTGCAAGGAGTTTGCCCCCAGGCAGGATTGAACTACCGACCTTCCGCTTACTAAGCGGGTGCTCTACCACTGAGCTATAGGGGCTCTTACAACCGAACGCAGCGCGCAATTTTTCACACCACAAAATCGTACTCCGCACACAAACCACAAACGAAACAGCGCTACGGATGCTGCGAATAACATTATCATACCCTTGCCATACTCGTACACCCCAATTCACTCGGCATCACCTCCTGCATTATCCGGTCACACCCGCTCTTGCAAATGTCTGCAGCTCGGCTATTGCCTGACCAGGACGGCACACGCGCTAGCAGAGTCGATAGCGACGATTCGTGATTACAGCAGAAAGATTTGACGCGCTCGTAGGAAGTCCGCAGTCGAGCGACGGGAACTTTGCAGCGACCGCACAGTATAACGTAAACTCATCCGCGATGGACTGGCCGCAGGCGAGTGATACAGAGAAGCGATCGCACAGAGAAAGTTGAGCCGCACCACCAGGCAACCCCGGATCCGAGTGTGATGATGATCGCTGCGCGAACTCAGCGGCTTGTATACGATGCTTGACCGGCCATTCCTACAGCACAGCGTTGCGGCACAGACGGTCGACTGCCGTGAGGTGGCTTGGGCATGCATTAGTCTTCTAAAGCGGCAACGAGGCAGTGGGAGGGAGCAAGTCCAAAAGAGCAAAGACGACGCACAGCACGCCCCGATCACGAGCGGCACGACGAGCGCGCCAACGTGAACGGTTGCAAGGAGTTTGCCCCCAGGCAGGATTGAACTACCGACCTTCCGCTTACTAAGCGGGTGCTCTACCACTGAGCTATAGGGGCTCTTACAACCGAACGCAGCGCGCAATTTTTCACACCACAAAATCGTACTCCGCACACAAACCACAAACGAAACAGCGCTACGGATGCTGCGAATAACATTATCATACCCTTGCCATACTCGTACACCCCAATTCACTCGGCATCACCTCCTGCATTATCCGGTCACACCCGCTCTTGCAAATGTCTGCAGCTTGGCTATTGCCTGACCAGGACGGCACACGCGCTAGCAGAGTCGATAGCGACGATTCGTGATTACAGCAGAAAGATTTGACGCGCTCGGAGGAAGTCCGCAGTCGAGCGACGGGAACTTTGCAGCGACCGCACAGTATAACGTAAACTCATCCGCGATGGACTGGCCGCAGGCGAGTGATACGGAGATGCGATCGCACAGAGAAAGTTGAGCCGCACCACCAGGCAACCCCGGATCCGAGTGTGATGATGATCGCTGCGCGAACTCAGCGGCTTGTATACGATGCTTGACCGGCCATTCCTACAGCACAGCGTTGCGGCACAGACGGTCGACTGCCGTGAGGTGGCTTGGGCATGCATTAGTCTTCTAAAGCGGCAACGAGGCAGTGGGAGGGAGCAAGTCCAAAAGAGCAAAGACGACGCACAGCACGCCCCGATCACGAGCGGCACGACGAGCGCGCCAACGTGAACGGTTGCAAGGAGTTTGCCCCCAGGCAGGATTGAACTACCGACCTTCCGCTTACTAAGCGGGTGCTCTACCACTGAGCTATAGGGGCTCTTACAACCGAACGCAGCGCGCAATTTTTCACACCACAAAATCGTACTCCGCACACAAACCACAAACGAAACAGCGCTACGGATGCTGCGAATAACATTATCATACCCTTGCCATACTCGTACACCCCAATTCACTCGGCATCACCTCCTGCATTATCCGGTCACACCCGCTCTTGCAAATGTCTGCAGCTTGGCTATTGCCTGACCAGGACGGCACACGCGCTAGCAGAGTCGATAGCGACGATTCGTGATTACAGCAGAAAGATTTGACGCGCTCGGAGGAAGTCCGCAGTCGAGCGACGGGAACTTTGCAGCGACCGCACAGTATAACGTAAACTCATCCGCGATGGACTGGCCGCAGGCGAGTGATACGGAGATGCGATCGCACAGAGAAAGTTGAGCCGCACCACCAGGCAACCCCGGATCCGAGTGTGATGATGATCGCTGCGCGAACTCAGCGGCTTGTATACGATGCTTGACCGGCCATTCCTACAGCACAGCGTTGCGGCACAGACGGTCGACTGCCGTGAGGTGGCTTGGGCATGCATTAGTCTTCTAAAGCGGCAACGAGGCAGTGGGAGGGAGCAAGTCCAAAAGAGCAAAGACGACGCACAGCACGCCCCGATCACGAGCGGCACGACGAGCGCGCCAACGTGAACGGTTGCAAGGAGTTTGCCCCCAGGCAGGATTGAACTACCGACCTTCCGCTTACTAAGCGGGTGCTCTACCACTGAGCTATAGGGGCTCTTACAACCGAACGCAGCGCGCAATTTTTCACACCACAAAATCGTACTCCGCACACAAACCACAAACGAAACAGCGCTACGGATGCTGCGAATAACATTATCATACCCTTGCCATACTCGTACACCCCAATTCACTCGGCATCACCTCCTGCATTATCCGGTCACACCCGCTCTTGCAAATGTCTGCAGCTCGGCTATTGCCTGACCAGGACGGCACACGCGCTAGCAGAGTCGATAGCGACGATTCGTGATTACAGCAGAAAGATTTGACGCGCTCGGAGGAAGTCCGCAGTCGAGCGACGGGAACTTTGCAGCGACCGCACAGTATAACGTAAACTCATCCGCGATGGACTGGCCGCAGGCGAGTGATACGGAGATGCGATCGCACAGAGAAAGTTGAGCCGCACCACCAGGCAACCCCGGATCCGAGTGTGATGATGATCGCTGCGCGAACTCAGCGGCTTGTATACGATGCTTGACCGGCCATTCCTACAGCACAGCGTTGCGGCACAGACGGTCGACTGCCGTGAGGTGGCTTGGGCATGCATTAGTCTTCTAAAGCGGCAACGAGGCAGTGGGAGGGAGCAAGTCCAAAAGAGCAAAGACGACGCACAGCACGCCCCGATCACGAGCGGCACGACGAGCGCGCCAACGTGAACGGTTGCAAGGAGTTTGCCCCCAGGCAGGATTGAACTACCGACCTTCCGCTTACTAAGCGGGTGCTCTACCACTGAGCTATAGGGGCTCTTACAACCGAACGCAGCGCGCAATTTTTCACACCACAAAATCGTACTCCGCACACAAACCACAAACGAAACAGCGCTACGGATGCTGCGAATAACATTATCATACCCTTGCCATACTCGTACACCCCAATTCACTCGGCATCACCTCCTGCATTATCCGGTCACACCCGCTCTTGCAAATGTCTGCAGCTTGGCTATTGCCTGACCAGGACGGCACACGCGCTAGCAGAGTCGATAGCGACGATTCGTGATTACAGCAGAAAGATTTGACGCGCTCGGAGGAAGTCCGCAGTCGAGCGACGGGAACTTTGCAGCGACCGCACAGTATAACGTAAACTCATCCGCGATGGACTGGCCGCAGGCGAGTGATACGGAGATGCGATCGCACAGAGAAAGTTGAGCCGCACCACCAGGCAACCCCGGATCCGAGTGTGATGATGATCGCTGCGCGAACTCAGCGGCTTGTATACGATGCTTGACCGGCCATTCCTACAGCACAGCGTTGCGGCACAGACGGTCGACTGCCGTGAGGTGGCTTGGGCATGCATTAGTCTTCTAAAGCGGCAACGAGGCAGTGGGAGGGAGCAAGTCCAAAAGAGCAAAGACGACGCACAGCACGCCCCGATCACGAGCGGCACGACGAGCGCGCCAACGTGAACGGTTGCAAGGAGTTTGCCCCCAGGCAGGATTGAACTACCGACCTTCCGCTTACTAAGCGGGTGCTCTACCACTGAGCTATAGGGGCTCTTACAACCGAACGCAGCGCGCAATTTTTCACACCACAAAATCGTACTCCGCACACAAACCACAAACGAAACAGCGCTACGGATGCTGCGAATAACATTATCATACCCTTGCCATACTCGTACACCCCAATTCACTCGGCATCACCTCCTGCATTATCCGGTCACACCCGCTCTTGCAAATGTCTGCAGCTCGGCTATTGCCTGACCAGGACGGCACACGCGCTAGCAGAGTCGATAGCGACGATTCGTGATTACAGCAGAAAGATTTGACGCGCTCGTAGGAAGTCCGCAGTCGAGCGACGGGAACTTTGCAGCGACCGCACAGTATAACGTAAACTCATCCGCGATGGACTGGCCGCAGGCGAGTGATACGGAGATGCGATCGCACAGAGAAAGTTGAGCCGCACCACCAGGCAACCCCGGATCCGAGTGTGATGATGATCGCTGCGCGAACTCAGCGGCTTGTATACGATGCTTGACCGGCCATTCCTACAGCACAGCGTTGCGGCACAGACGGTCGACTGCCGTGAGGTGGCTTGGGCATGCATTAGTCTTCTAAAGCGGCAACGAGGCAGTGGGAGGGAGCAAGTCCAAAAGAGCAAAGACGACGCACAGCACGCCCCGATCACGAGCGGCACGACGAGCGCGCCAACGTGAACGGTTGCAAGGAGTTTGCCCCCAGGCAGGATTGAACTACCGACCTTCCGCTTACTAAGCGGGTGCTCTACCACTGAGCTATAGGGGCTCTTACAACCGAACGCAGCGCGCAATTTTTCACACCACAAAATCGTACTCCGCACACAAACCACAAACGAAACAGCGCTACGGATGCTGCGAATAACATTATCATACCCTTGCCATACTCGTACACCCCAATTCACTCGGCATCACCTCCTGCATTATCCGGTCACACCCGCTCTTGCAAATGTCTGCAGCTCGGCTATTGCCTGACCAGGACGGCACACGCGCTAGCAGAGTCGATAGCGACGATTCGTGATTACAGCAGAAAGATTTGACGCGCTCGTAGGAAGTCCGCAGTCGAGCGACGGGAACTTTGCAGCGACCGCACAGTATAACGTAAACTCATCCGCGATGGACTGGCCGCAGGCGAGTGATACGGAGATGCGATCGCACAGAGAAAGTTGAGCCGCACCACCAGGCAACCCCGGATCCGAGTGTGATGATGATCGCTGCGCGAACTCAGCGGCTTGTATACGATGCTTGACCGGCCATTCCTACAGCACAGCGTTGCGGCACAGACGGTCGACTGCCGTGAGGTGGCTTGGGCATGCATTAGTCTTCTAAAGCGGCAACGAGGCAGTGGGAGGGAGCAAGTCCAAAAGAGCAAAGACGACGCACAGCACGCCCCGATCACGAGCGGCACGACGAGCGCGCCAACGTGAACGGTTGCAAGGAGTTTGCCCCCAGGCAGGATTGAACTACCGACCTTCCGCTTACTAAGCGGGTGCTCTACCACTGAGCTATAGGGGCTCTTACAACCGAACGCAGCGCGCAATTTTTCACACCACAAAATCGTACTCCGCACACAAACCACAAACGAAACAGCGCTACGGATGCTGCGAATAACATTATCATACCCTTGCCATACTCGTACACCCCAATTCACTCGGCATCACCTCCTGCATTATCCGGTCACACCCGCTCTTGCAAATGTCTGCAGCTCGGCTATTGCCTGACCAGGACGGCACACGCGCTAGCAGAGTCGATAGCGACGATTCGTGATTACAGCAGAAAGATTTGACGCGCTCGGAGGAAGTCCGCAGTCGAGCGACGGGAACTTTGCAGCGACCGCACAGTATAACGTAAACTCATCCGCGATGGACTGGCCGCAGGCGAGTGATACAGAGAAGCGATCGCACAGAGAAAGTTGAGCCGCACCACCAGGCAACCCCGGATCCGAGTGTGATGATGATCGCTGCGCGAACTCAGCGGCTTGTATACGATGCTTGACCGGCCATTCCTACAGCACAGCGTTGCGGCACAGACGGTCGACTGCCGTGAGGTGGCTTGGGCATGCATTAGTCTTCTAAAGCGGCAACGAGGCAGTGGGAGGGAGCAAGTCCAAAAGAGCAAAGACGACGCACAGCACGCCCCGATCACGAGCGGCACGACGAGCGCGCCAACGTGAACGGTTGCAAGGAGTTTGCCCCCAGGCAGGATTGAACTACCGACCTTCCGCTTACTAAGCGGGTGCTCTACCACTGAGCTATAGGGGCTCTTACAACCGAACGCAGCGCGCAATTTTTCACACCACAAAATCGTACTCCGCACACAAACCACAAACGAAACAGCGCTACGGATGCTGCGAATAACATTATCATACCCTTGCCATACTCGTACACCCCAATTCACTCGGCATCACCTCCTGCATTATCCGGTCACACCCGCTCTTGCAAATGTCTGCAGCTCGGCTATTGCCTGACCAGGACGGCACACGCGCTAGCAGAGTCGATAGCGACGATTCGTGATTACAGCAGAAAGATTTGACGCGCTCGTAGGAAGTCCGCAGTCGAGCGACGGGAACTTTGCAGCGACCGCACAGTATAACGTAAACTCATCTGCGATGGACTGGCCGCAGGCGAGTGATACGGAGATGCGATCGCACAGAGAAAGTTGAGCCGCACCACCAGGCAACCCCGGATCCGAGTGTGATGATGATCGCTGCGCGAACTCAGCGGCTTGTATACGATGCTTGACCGGCCATTCCTACAGCACAGCGTTGCGGCACAGACGGTCGACTGCCGTGAGGTGGCTTGGGCATGCATTAGTCTTCTAAAGCGGCAACGAGGCAGTGGGAGGGAGCAAGTCCAAAAGAGCAAAGACGACGCACAGCACGCCCCGATCACGAGCGGCACGACGAGCGCGCCAACGTGAACGGTTGCAAGGAGTTTGCCCCCAGGCAGGATTGAACTACCGACCTTCCGCTTACTAAGCGGGTGCTCTACCACTGAGCTATAGGGGCTCTTACAACCGAACGCAGCGCGCAATTTTTCACACCACAAAATCGTACTCCGCACACAAACCACAAACGAAACAGCGCTACGGATGCTGCGAATAACATTATCATACCCTTGCCATACTCGTACACCCCAATTCACTCGGCATCACCTCCTGCATTATCCGGTCACACCCGCTCTTGCAAATGTCTGCAGCTCGGCTATTGCCTGACCAGGACGGCACACGCGCTAGCAGAGTCGATAGCGACGATTCGTGATTACAGCAGAAAGATTTGACGCGCTCGTAGGAAGTCCGCAGTCGAGCGACGGGAACTTTGCAGCGACCGCACAGTATAACGTAAACTCATCCGCGATGGACTGGCCGCAGGCGAGTGATACGGAGATGCGATCGCACAGAGAAAGTTGAGCCGCACCACCAGGCAACCCCGGATCCGAGTGTGATGATGATCGCTGCGCGAACTCAGCGGCTTGTATACGATGCTTGACCGGCCATTCCTACAGCACAGCGTTGCGGCACAGACGGTCGACTGCCGTGAGGTGGCTTGGGCATGCATTAGTCTTCTAAAGCGGCAACGAGGCAGTGGGAGGGAGCAAGTCCAAAAGAGCAAAGACGACGCACAGCACGCCCCGATCACGAGCGGCACGACGAGCGCGCCAACGTGAACGGTTGCAAGGAGTTTGCCCCCAGGCAGGATTGAACTACCGACCTTCCGCTTACTAAGCGGGTGCTCTACCACTGAGCTATAGGGGCTCTTACAACCGAACGCAGCGCGCAATTTTTCACACCACAAAATCGTACTCCGCACACAAACCACAAACGAAACAGCGCTACGGATGCTGCGAATAACATTATCATACCCTTGCCATACTCGTACACCCCAATTCACTCGGCATCACCTCCTGCATTATCCGGTCACACCCGCTCTTGCAAATGTCTGCAGCTCGGCTATTGCCTGACCAGGACGGCACACGCGCTAGCAGAGTCGATAGCGACGATTCGTGATTACAGCAGAAAGATTTGACGCGCTCGTAGGAAGTCCGCAGTCGAGCGACGGGAACTTTGCAGCGACCGCACAGTATAACGTAAACTCATCCGCGATGGACTGGCCGCAGGCGAGTGATACGGAGATGCGATCGCACAGAGAAAGTTGAGCCGCACCACCAGGCAACCCCGGATCCGAGTGTGATGATGATCGCTGCGCGAACTCAGCGGCTTGTATACGATGCTTGACCGGCCATTCCTACAGCACAGCGTTGCGGCACAGACGGTCGACTGCCGTGAGGTGGCTTGGGCATGCATTAGTCTTCTAAAGCGGCAACGAGGCAGTGGGAGGGAGCAAGTCCAAAAGAGCAAAGACGACGCACAGCACGCCCCGATCACGAGCGGCACGACGAGCGCGCCAACGTGAACGGTTGCAAGGAGTTTGCCCCCAGGCAGGATTGAACTACCGACCTTCCGCTTACTAAGCGGGTGCTCTACCACTGAGCTATAGGGGCTCTTACAACCGAACGCAGCGCGCAATTTTTCACACCACAAAATCGTACTCCGCACACAAACCACAAACGAAACAGCGCTACGGATGCTGCGAATAACATTATCATACCCTTGCCATACTCGTACACCCCAATTCACTCGGCATCACCTCCTGCATTATCCGGTCACACCCGCTCTTGCAAATGTCTGCAGCTCGGCTATTGCCTGACCAGGACGGCACACGCGCTAGCAGAGTCGATAGCGACGATTCGTGATTACAGCAGAAAGATTTGACGCGCTCGTAGGAAGTCCGCAGTCGAGCGACGGGAACTTTGCAGCGACCGCACAGTATAACGTAAACTCATCCGCGATGGACTGGCCGCAGGCGAGTGATACGGAGATGCGATCGCACAGAGAAAGTTGAGCCGCACCACCAGGCAACCCCGGATCCGAGTGTGATGATGATCGCTGCGCGAACTCAGCGGCTTGTATACGATGCTTGACCGGCCATTCCTACAGCACAGCGTTGCGGCACAGACGGTCGACTGCCGTGAGGTGGCTTGGGCATGCATTAGTCTTCTAAAGCGGCAACGAGGCAGTGGGAGGGAGCAAGTCCAAAAGAGCAAAGACGACGCACAGCACGCCCCGATCACGAGCGGCACGACGAGCGCGCCAACGTGAACGGTTGCAAGGAGTTTGCCCCCAGGCAGGATTGAACTACCGACCTTCCGCTTACTAAGCGGGTGCTCTACCACTGAGCTATAGGGGCTCTTACAACCGAACGCAGCGCGCAATTTTTCACACCACAAAATCGTACTCCGCACACAAACCACAAACGAAACAGCGCTACGGATGCTGCGAATAACATTATCATACCCTTGCCATACTCGTACACCCCAATTCACTCGGCATCACCTCCTGCATTATCCGGTCACACCCGCTCTTGCAAATGTCTGCAGCTCGGCTATTGCCTGACCAGGACGGCACACGCGCTAGCAGAGTCGATAGCGACGATTCGTGATTACAGCAGAAAGATTTGACGCGCTCGTAGGAAGTCCGCAGTCGAGCGACGGGAACTTTGCAGCGACCGCACAGTATAACGTAAACTCATCCGCGATGGACTGGCCGCAGGCGAGTGATACGGAGATGCGATCGCACAGAGAAAGTTGAGCCGCACCACCAGGCAACCCCGGATCCGAGTGTGATGATGATCGCTGCGCGAACTCAGCGGCTTGTATACGATGCTTGACCGGCCATTCCTACAGCACAGCGTTGCGGCACAGACGGTCGACTGCCGTGAGGTGGCTTGGGCATGCATTAGTCTTCTAAAGCGGCAACGAGGCAGTGGGAGGGAGCAAGTCCAAAAGAGCAAAGACGACGCACAGCACGCCCCGATCACGAGCGGCACGACGAGCGCGCCAACGTGAACGGTTGCAAGGAGTTTGCCCCCAGGCAGGATTGAACTACCGACCTTCCGCTTACTAAGCGGGTGCTCTACCACTGAGCTATAGGGGCTCTTACAACCGAACGCAGCGCGCAATTTTTCACACCACAAAATCGTACTCCGCACACAAACCACAAACGAAACAGCGCTACGGATGCTGCGAATAACATTATCATACCCTTGCCATACTCGTACACCCCAATTCACTCGGCATCACCTCCTGCATTATCCGGTCACACCCGCTCTTGCAAATGTCTGCAGCTCGGCTATTGCCTGACCAGGACGGCACACGCGCTAGCAGAGTCGATAGCGACGATTCGTGATTACAGCAGAAAGATTTGACGCGCTCGTAGGAAGTCCGCAGTCGAGCGACGGGAACTTTGCAGCGACCGCACAGTATAACGTAAACTCATCCGCGATGGACTGGCCGCAGGCGAGTGATACGGAGATGCGATCGCACAGAGAAAGTTGAGCCGCACCACCAGGCAACCCCGGATCCGAGTGTGATGATGATCGCTGCGCGAACTCAGCGGCTTGTATACGATGCTTGACCGGCCATTCCTACAGCACAGCGTTGCGGCACAGACGGTCGACTGCCGTGAGGTGGCTTGGGCATGCATTAGTCTTCTAAAGCGGCAACGAGGCAGTGGGAGGGAGCAAGTCCAAAAGAGCAAAGACGACGCACAGCACGCCCCGATCACGAGCGGCACGACGAGCGCGCCAACGTGAACGGTTGCAAGGAGTTTGCCCCCAGGCAGGATTGAACTACCGACCTTCCGCTTACTAAGCGGGTGCTCTACCACTGAGCTATAGGGGCTCTTACAACCGAACGCAGCGCGCAATTTTTCACACCACAAAATCGTACTCCGCACACAAACCACAAACGAAACAGCGCTACGGATGCTGCGAATAACATTATCATACCCTTGCCATACTCGTACACCCCAATTCACTCGGCATCACCTCCTGCATTATCCGGTCACACCCGCTCTTGCAAATGTCTGCAGCTCGGCTATTGCCTGACCAGGACGGCACACGCGCTAGCAGAGTCGATAGCGACGATTCGTGATTACAGCAGAAAGATTTGACGCGCTCGTAGGAAGTCCGCAGTCGAGCGACGGGAACTTTGCAGCGACCGCACAGTATAACGTAAACTCATCCGCGATGGACTGGCCGCAGGCGAGTGATACGGAGATGCGATCGCACAGAGAAAGTTGAGCCGCACCACCAGGCAACCCCGGATCCGAGTGTGATGATGATCGCTGCGCGAACTCAGCGGCTTGTATACGATGCTTGACCGGCCATTCCTACAGCACAGCGTTGCGGCACAGACGGTCGACTGCCGTGAGGTGGCTTGGGCATGCATTAGTCTTCTAAAGCGGCAACGAGGCAGTGGGAGGGAGCAAGTCCAAAAGAGCAAAGACGACGCACAGCACGCCCCGATCACGAGCGGCACGACGAGCGCGCCAACGTGAACGGTTGCAAGGAGTTTGCCCCCAGGCAGGATTGAACTACCGACCTTCCGCTTACTAAGCGGGTGCTCTACCACTGAGCTATAGGGGCTCTTACAACCGAACGCAGCGCGCAATTTTTCACACCACAAAATCGTACTCCGCACACAAACCACAAACGAAACAGCGCTACGGATGCTGCGAATAACATTATCATACCCTTGCCATACTCGTACACCCCAATTCACTCGGCATCACCTCCTGCATTATCCGGTCACACCCGCTCTTGCAAATGTCTGCAGCTCGGCTATTGCCTGACCAGGACGGCACACGCGCTAGCAGAGTCGATAGCGACGATTCGTGATTACAGCAGAAAGATTTGACGCGCTCGTAGGAAGTCCGCAGTCGAGCGACGGGAACTTTGCAGCGACCGCACAGTATAACGTAAACTCATCCGCGATGGACTGGCCGCAGGCGAGTGATACGGAGATGCGATCGCACAGAGAAAGTTGAGCCGCACCACCAGGCAACCCCGGATCCGAGTGTGATGATGATCGCTGCGCGAACTCAGCGGCTTGTATACGATGCTTGACCGGCCATTCCTACAGCACAGCGTTGCGGCACAGACGGTCGACTGCCGTGAGGTGGCTTGGGCATGCATTAGTCTTCTAAAGCGGCAACGAGGCAGTGGGAGGGAGCAAGTCCAAAAGAGCAAAGACGACGCACAGCACGCCCCGATCACGAGCGGCACGACGAGCGCGCCAACGTGAACGGTTGCAAGGAGTTTGCCCCCAGGCAGGATTGAACTACCGACCTTCCGCTTACTAAGCGGGTGCTCTACCACTGAGCTATAGGGGCTCTTACAACCGAACGCAGCGCGCAATTTTTCACACCACAAAATCGTACTCCGCACACAAACCACAAACGAAACAGCGCTACGGATGCTGCGAATAACATTATCATACCCTTGCCATACTCGTACACCCCAATTCACTCGGCATCACCTCCTGCATTATCCGGTCACACCCGCTCTTGCAAATGTCTGCAGCTCGGCTATTGCCTGACCAGGACGGCACACGCGCTAGCAGAGTCGATAGCGACGATTCGTGATTACAGCAGAAAGATTTGACGCGCTCGTAGGAAGTCCGCAGTCGAGCGACGGGAACTTTGCAGCGACCGCACAGTATAACGTAAACTCATCCGCGATGGACTGGCCGCAGGCGAGTGATACGGAGATGCGATCGCACAGAGAAAGTTGAGCCGCACCACCAGGCAACCCCGGATCCGAGTGTGATGATGATCGCTGCGCGAACTCAGCGGCTTGTATACGATGCTTGACCGGCCATTCCTACAGCACAGCGTTGCGGCACAGACGGTCGACTGCCGTGAGGTGGCTTGGGCATGCATTAGTCTTCTAAAGCGGCAACGAGGCAGTGGGAGGGAGCAAGTCCAAAAGAGCAAAGACGACGCACAGCACGCCCCGATCACGAGCGGCACGACGAGCGCGCCAACGTGAACGGTTGCAAGGAGTTTGCCCCCAGGCAGGATTGAACTACCGACCTTCCGCTTACTAAGCGGGTGCTCTACCACTGAGCTATAGGGGCTCTTACAACCGAACGCAGCGCGCAATTTTTCACACCACAAAATCGTACTCCGCACACAAACCACAAACGAAACAGCGCTACGGATGCTGCGAATAACATTATCATACCCTTGCCATACTCGTACACCCCAATTCACTCGGCATCACCTCCTGCATTATCCGGTCACACCCGCTCTTGCAAATGTCTGCAGCTCGGCTATTGCCTGACCAGGACGGCACACGCGCTAGCAGAGTCGATAGCGACGATTCGTGATTACAGCAGAAAGATTTGACGCGCTCGTAGGAAGTCCGCAGTCGAGCGACGGGAACTTTGCAGCGACCGCACAGTATAACGTAAACTCATCCGCGATGGACTGGCCGCAGGCGAGTGATACGGAGATGCGATCGCACAGAGAAAGTTGAGCCGCACCACCAGGCAACCCCGGATCCGAGTGTGATGATGATCGCTGCGCGAACTCAGCGGCTTGTATACGATGCTTGACCGGCCATTCCTACAGCACAGCGTTGCGGCACAGACGGTCGACTGCCGTGAGGTGGCTTGGGCATGCATTAGTCTTCTAAAGCGGCAACGAGGCAGTGGGAGGGAGCAAGTCCAAAAGAGCAAAGACGACGCACAGCACGCCCCGATCACGAGCGGCACGACGAGCGCGCCAACGTGAACGGTTGCAAGGAGTTTGCCCCCAGGCAGGATTGAACTACCGACCTTCCGCTTACTAAGCGGGTGCTCTACCACTGAGCTATAGGGGCTCTTACAACCGAACGCAGCGCGCAATTTTTCACACCACAAAATCGTACTCCGCACACAAACCACAAACGAAACAGCGCTACGGATGCTGCGAATAACATTATCATACCCTTGCCATACTCGTACACCCCAATTCACTCGGCATCACCTCCTGCATTATCCGGTCACACCCGCTCTTGCAAATGTCTGCAGCTCGGCTATTGCCTGACCAGGACGGCACACGCGCTAGCAGAGTCGATAGCGACGATTCGTGATTACAGCAGAAAGATTTGACGCGCTCGTAGGAAGTCCGCAGTCGAGCGACGGGAACTTTGCAGCGACCGCACAGTATAACGTAAACTCATCCGCGATGGACTGGCCGCAGGCGAGTGATACGGAGATGCGATCGCACAGAGAAAGTTGAGCCGCACCACCAGGCAACCCCGGATCCGAGTGTGATGATGATCGCTGCGCGAACTCAGCGGCTTGTATACGATGCTTGACCGGCCATTCCTACAGCACAGCGTTGCGGCACAGACGGTCGACTGCCGTGAGGTGGCTTGGGCATGCATTAGTCTTCTAAAGCGGCAACGAGGCAGTGGGAGGGAGCAAGTCCAAAAGAGCAAAGACGACGCACAGCACGCCCCGATCACGAGCGGCACGACGAGCGCGCCAACGTGAACGGTTGCAAGGAGTTTGCCCCCAGGCAGGATTGAACTACCGACCTTCCGCTTACTAAGCGGGTGCTCTACCACTGAGCTATAGGGGCTCTTACAACCGAACGCAGCGCGCAATTTTTCACACCACAAAATCGTACTCCGCACACAAACCACAAACGAAACAGCGCTACGGATGCTGCGAATAACATTATCATACCCTTGCCATACTCGTACACCCCAATTCACTCGGCATCACCTCCTGCATTATCCGGTCACACCCGCTCTTGCAAATGTCTGCAGCTCGGCTATTGCCTGACCAGGACGGCACACGCGCTAGCAGAGTCGATAGCGACGATTCGTGATTACAGCAGAAAGATTTGACGCGCTCGTAGGAAGTCCGCAGTCGAGCGACGGGAACTTTGCAGCGACCGCACAGTATAACGTAAACTCATCCGCGATGGACTGGCCGCAGGCGAGTGATACGGAGATGCGATCGCACAGAGAAAGTTGAGCCGCACCACCAGGCAACCCCGGATCCGAGTGTGATGATGATCGCTGCGCGAACTCAGCGGCTTGTATACGATGCTTGACCGGCCATTCCTACAGCACAGCGTTGCGGCACAGACGGTCGACTGCCGTGAGGTGGCTTGGGCATGCATTAGTCTTCTAAAGCGGCAACGAGGCAGTGGGAGGGAGCAAGTCCAAAAGAGCAAAGACGACGCACAGCACGCCCCGATCACGAGCGGCACGACGAGCGCGCCAACGTGAACGGTTGCAAGGAGTTTGCCCCCAGGCAGGATTGAACTACCGACCTTCCGCTTACTAAGCGGGTGCTCTACCACTGAGCTATAGGGGCTCTTACAACCGAACGCAGCGCGCAATTTTTCACACCACAAAATCGTACTCCGCACACAAACCACAAACGAAACAGCGCTACGGATGCTGCGAATAACATTATCATACCCTTGCCATACTCGTACACCCCAATTCACTCGGCATCACCTCCTGCATTATCCGGTCACACCCGCTCTTGCAAATGTCTGCAGCTCGGCTATTGCCTGACCAGGACGGCACACGCGCTAGCAGAGTCGATAGCGACGATTCGTGATTACAGCAGAAAGATTTGACGCGCTCGTAGGAAGTCCGCAGTCGAGCGACGGGAACTTTGCAGCGACCGCACAGTATAACGTAAACTCATCCGCGATGGACTGGCCGCAGGCGAGTGATACGGAGATGCGATCGCACAGAGAAAGTTGAGCCGCACCACCAGGCAACCCCGGATCCGAGTGTGATGATGATCGCTGCGCGAACTCAGCGGCTTGTATACGATGCTTGACCGGCCATTCCTACAGCACAGCGTTGCGGCACAGACGGTCGACTGCCGTGAGGTGGCTTGGGCATGCATTAGTCTTCTAAAGCGGCAACGAGGCAGTGGGAGGGAGCAAGTCCAAAAGAGCAAAGACGACGCACAGCACGCCCCGATCACGAGCGGCACGACGAGCGCGCCAACGTGAACGGTTGCAAGGAGTTTGCCCCCAGGCAGGATTGAACTACCGACCTTCCGCTTACTAAGCGGGTGCTCTACCACTGAGCTATAGGGGCTCTTACAACCGAACGCAGCGCGCAATTTTTCACACCACAAAATCGTACTCCGCACACAAACCACAAACGAAACAGCGCTACGGATGCTGCGAATAACATTATCATACCCTTGCCATACTCGTACACCCCAATTCACTCGGCATCACCTCCTGCATTATCCGGTCACACCCGCTCTTGCAAATGTCTGCAGCTCGGCTATTGCCTGACCAGGACGGCACACGCGCTAGCAGAGTCGATAGCGACGATTCGTGATTACAGCAGAAAGATTTGACGCGCTCGTAGGAAGTCCGCAGTCGAGCGACGGGAACTTTGCAGCGACCGCACAGTATAACGTAAACTCATCCGCGATGGACTGGCCGCAGGCGAGTGATACGGAGATGCGATCGCACAGAGAAAGTTGAGCCGCACCACCAGGCAACCCCGGATCCGAGTGTGATGATGATCGCTGCGCGAACTCAGCGGCTTGTATACGATGCTTGACCGGCCATTCCTACAGCACAGCGTTGCGGCACAGACGGTCGACTGCCGTGAGGTGGCTTGGGCATGCATTAGTCTTCTAAAGCGGCAACGAGGCAGTGGGAGGGAGCAAGTCCAAAAGAGCAAAGACGACGCACAGCACGCCCCGATCACGAGCGGCACGACGAGCGCGCCAACGTGAACGGTTGCAAGGAGTTTGCCCCCAGGCAGGATTGAACTACCGACCTTCCGCTTACTAAGCGGGTGCTCTACCACTGAGCTATAGGGGCTCTTACAACCGAACGCAGCGCGCAATTTTTCACACCACAAAATCGTACTCCGCACACAAACCACAAACGAAACAGCGCTACGGATGCTGCGAATAACATTATCATACCCTTGCCATACTCGTACACCCCAATTCACTCGGCATCACCTCCTGCATTATCCGGTCACACCCGCTCTTGCAAATGTCTGCAGCTCGGCTATTGCCTGACCAGGACGGCACACGCGCTAGCAGAGTCGATAGCGACGATTCGTGATTACAGCAGAAAGATTTGACGCGCTCGTAGGAAGTCCGCAGTCGAGCGACGGGAACTTTGCAGCGACCGCACAGTATAACGTAAACTCATCCGCGATGGACTGGCCGCAGGCGAGTGATACGGAGATGCGATCGCACAGAGAAAGTTGAGCCGCACCACCAGGCAACCCCGGATCCGAGTGTGATGATGATCGCTGCGCGAACTCAGCGGCTTGTATACGATGCTTGACCGGCCATTCCTACAGCACAGCGTTGCGGCACAGACGGTCGACTGCCGTGAGGTGGCTTGGGCATGCATTAGTCTTCTAAAGCGGCAACGAGGCAGTGGGAGGGAGCAAGTCCAAAAGAGCAAAGACGACGCACAGCACGCCCCGATCACGAGCGGCACGACGAGCGCGCCAACGTGAACGGTTGCAAGGAGTTTGCCCCCAGGCAGGATTGAACTACCGACCTTCCGCTTACTAAGCGGGTGCTCTACCACTGAGCTATAGGGGCTCTTACAACCGAACGCAGCGCGCAATTTTTCACACCACAAAATCGTACTCCGCACACAAACCACAAACGAAACAGCGCTACGGATGCTGCGAATAACATTATCATACCCTTGCCATACTCGTACACCCCAATTCACTCGGCATCACCTCCTGCATTATCCGGTCACACCCGCTCTTGCAAATGTCTGCAGCTCGGCTATTGCCTGACCAGGACGGCACACGCGCTAGCAGAGTCGATAGCGACGATTCGTGATTACAGCAGAAAGATTTGACGCGCTCGTAGGAAGTCCGCAGTCGAGCGACGGGAACTTTGCAGCGACCGCACAGTATAACGTAAACTCATCCGCGATGGACTGGCCGCAGGCGAGTGATACGGAGATGCGATCGCACAGAGAAAGTTGAGCCGCACCACCAGGCAACCCCGGATCCGAGTGTGATGATGATCGCTGCGCGAACTCAGCGGCTTGTATACGATGCTTGACCGGCCATTCCTACAGCACAGCGTTGCGGCACAGACGGTCGACTGCCGTGAGGTGGCTTGGGCATGCATTAGTCTTCTAAAGCGGCAACGAGGCAGTGGGAGGGAGCAAGTCCAAAAGAGCAAAGACGACGCACAGCACGCCCCGATCACGAGCGGCACGACGAGCGCGCCAACGTGAACGGTTGCAAGGAGTTTGCCCCCAGGCAGGATTGAACTACCGACCTTCCGCTTACTAAGCGGGTGCTCTACCACTGAGCTATAGGGGCTCTTACAACCGAACGCAGCGCGCAATTTTTCACACCACAAAATCGTACTCCGCACACAAACCACAAACGAAACAGCGCTACGGATGCTGCGAATAACATTATCATACCCTTGCCATACTCGTACACCCCAATTCACTCGGCATCACCTCCTGCATTATCCGGTCACACCCGCTCTTGCAAATGTCTGCAGCTCGGCTATTGCCTGACCAGGACGGCACACGCGCTAGCAGAGTCGATAGCGACGATTCGTGATTACAGCAGAAAGATTTGACGCGCTCGTAGGAAGTCCGCAGTCGAGCGACGGGAACTTTGCAGCGACCGCACAGTATAACGTAAACTCATCCGCGATGGACTGGCCGCAGGCGAGTGATACGGAGATGCGATCGCACAGAGAAAGTTGAGCCGCACCACCAGGCAACCCCGGATCCGAGTGTGATGATGATCGCTGCGCGAACTCAGCGGCTTGTATACGATGCTTGACCGGCCATTCCTACAGCACAGCGTTGCGGCACAGACGGTCGACTGCCGTGAGGTGGCTTGGGCATGCATTAGTCTTCTAAAGCGGCAACGAGGCAGTGGGAGGGAGCAAGTCCAAAAGAGCAAAGACGACGCACAGCACGCCCCGATCACGAGCGGCACGACGAGCGCGCCAACGTGAACGGTTGCAAGGAGTTTGCCCCCAGGCAGGATTGAACTACCGACCTTCCGCTTACTAAGCGGGTGCTCTACCACTGAGCTATAGGGGCTCTTACAACCGAACGCAGCGCGCAATTTTTCACACCACAAAATCGTACTCCGCACACAAACCACAAACGAAACAGCGCTACGGATGCTGCGAATAACATTATCATACCCTTGCCATACTCGTACACCCCAATTCACTCGGCATCACCTCCTGCATTATCCGGTCACACCCGCTCTTGCAAATGTCTGCAGCTCGGCTATTGCCTGACCAGGACGGCACACGCGCTAGCAGAGTCGATAGCGACGATTCGTGATTACAGCAGAAAGATTTGACGCGCTCGTAGGAAGTCCGCAGTCGAGCGACGGGAACTTTGCAGCGACCGCACAGTATAACGTAAACTCATCCGCGATGGACTGGCCGCAGGCGAGTGATACGGAGATGCGATCGCACAGAGAAAGTTGAGCCGCACCACCAGGCAACCCCGGATCCGAGTGTGATGATGATCGCTGCGCGAACTCAGCGGCTTGTATACGATGCTTGACCGGCCATTCCTACAGCACAGCGTTGCGGCACAGACGGTCGACTGCCGTGAGGTGGCTTGGGCATGCATTAGTCTTCTAAAGCGGCAACGAGGCAGTGGGAGGGAGCAAGTCCAAAAGAGCAAAGACGACGCACAGCACGCCCCGATCACGAGCGGCACGACGAGCGCGCCAACGTGAACGGTTGCAAGGAGTTTGCCCCCAGGCAGGATTGAACTACCGACCTTCCGCTTACTAAGCGGGTGCTCTACCACTGAGCTATAGGGGCTCTTACAACCGAACGCAGCGCGCAATTTTTCACACCACAAAATCGTACTCCGCACACAAACCACAAACGAAACAGCGCTACGGATGCTGCGAATAACATTATCATACCCTTGCCATACTCGTACACCCCAATTCACTCGGCATCACCTCCTGCATTATCCGGTCACACCCGCTCTTGCAAATGTCTGCAGCTCGGCTATTGCCTGACCAGGACGGCACACGCGCTAGCAGAGTCGATAGCGACGATTCGTGATTACAGCAGAAAGATTTGACGCGCTCGTAGGAAGTCCGCAGTCGAGCGACGGGAACTTTGCAGCGACCGCACAGTATAACGTAAACTCATCCGCGATGGACTGGCCGCAGGCGAGTGATACGGAGATGCGATCGCACAGAGAAAGTTGAGCCGCACCACCAGGCAACCCCGGATCCGAGTGTGATGATGATCGCTGCGCGAACTCAGCGGCTTGTATACGATGCTTGACCGGCCATTCCTACAGCACAGCGTTGCGGCACAGACGGTCGACTGCCGTGAGGTGGCTTGGGCATGCATTAGTCTTCTAAAGCGGCAACGAGGCAGTGGGAGGGAGCAAGTCCAAAAGAGCAAAGACGACGCACAGCACGCCCCGATCACGAGCGGCACGACGAGCGCGCCAACGTGAACGGTTGCAAGGAGTTTGCCCCCAGGCAGGATTGAACTACCGACCTTCCGCTTACTAAGCGGGTGCTCTACCACTGAGCTATAGGGGCTCTTACAACCGAACGCAGCGCGCAATTTTTCACACCACAAAATCGTACTCCGCACACAAACCACAAACGAAACAGCGCTACGGATGCTGCGAATAACATTATCATACCCTTGCCATACTCGTACACCCCAATTCACTCGGCATCACCTCCTGCATTATCCGGTCACACCCGCTCTTGCAAATGTCTGCAGCTCGGCTATTGCCTGACCAGGACGGCACACGCGCTAGCAGAGTCGATAGCGACGATTCGTGATTACAGCAGAAAGATTTGACGCGCTCGTAGGAAGTCCGCAGTCGAGCGACGGGAACTTTGCAGCGACCGCACAGTATAACGTAAACTCATCCGCGATGGACTGGCCGCAGGCGAGTGATACGGAGATGCGATCGCACAGAGAAAGTTGAGCCGCACCACCAGGCAACCCCGGATCCGAGTGTGATGATGATCGCTGCGCGAACTCAGCGGCTTGTATACGATGCTTGACCGGCCATTCCTACAGCACAGCGTTGCGGCACAGACGGTCGACTGCCGTGAGGTGGCTTGGGCATGCATTAGTCTTCTAAAGCGGCAACGAGGCAGTGGGAGGGAGCAAGTCCAAAAGAGCAAAGACGACGCACAGCACGCCCCGATCACGAGCGGCACGACGAGCGCGCCAACGTGAACGGTTGCAAGGAGTTTGCCCCCAGGCAGGATTGAACTACCGACCTTCCGCTTACTAAGCGGGTGCTCTACCACTGAGCTATAGGGGCTCTTACAACCGAACGCAGCGCGCAATTTTTCACACCACAAAATCGTACTCCGCACACAAACCACAAACGAAACAGCGCTACGGATGCTGCGAATAACATTATCATACCCTTGCCATACTCGTACACCCCAATTCACTCGGCATCACCTCCTGCATTATCCGGTCACACCCGCTCTTGCAAATGTCTGCAGCTCGGCTATTGCCTGACCAGGACGGCACACGCGCTAGCAGAGTCGATAGCGACGATTCGTGATTACAGCAGAAAGATTTGACGCGCTCGTAGGAAGTCCGCAGTCGAGCGACGGGAACTTTGCAGCGACCGCACAGTATAACGTAAACTCATCCGCGATGGACTGGCCGCAGGCGAGTGATACGGAGATGCGATCGCACAGAGAAAGTTGAGCCGCACCACCAGGCAACCCCGGATCCGAGTGTGATGATGATCGCTGCGCGAACTCAGCGGCTTGTATACGATGCTTGACCGGCCATTCCTACAGCACAGCGTTGCGGCACAGACGGTCGACTGCCGTGAGGTGGCTTGGGCATGCATTAGTCTTCTAAAGCGGCAACGAGGCAGTGGGAGGGAGCAAGTCCAAAAGAGCAAAGACGACGCACAGCACGCCCCGATCACGAGCGGCACGACGAGCGCGCCAACGTGAACGGTTGCAAGGAGTTTGCCCCCAGGCAGGATTGAACTACCGACCTTCCGCTTACTAAGCGGGTGCTCTACCACTGAGCTATAGGGGCTCTTACAACCGAACGCAGCGCGCAATTTTTCACACCACAAAATCGTACTCCGCACACAAACCACAAACGAAACAGCGCTACGGATGCTGCGAATAACATTATCATACCCTTGCCATACTCGTACACCCCAATTCACTCGGCATCACCTCCTGCATTATCCGGTCACACCCGCTCTTGCAAATGTCTGCAGCTCGGCTATTGCCTGACCAGGACGGCACACGCGCTAGCAGAGTCGATAGCGACGATTCGTGATTACAGCAGAAAGATTTGACGCGCTCGTAGGAAGTCCGCAGTCGAGCGACGGGAACTTTGCAGCGACCGCACAGTATAACGTAAACTCATCCGCGATGGACTGGCCGCAGGCGAGTGATACGGAGATGCGATCGCACAGAGAAAGTTGAGCCGCACCACCAGGCAACCCCGGATCCGAGTGTGATGATGATCGCTGCGCGAACTCAGCGGCTTGTATACGATGCTTGACCGGCCATTCCTACAGCACAGCGTTGCGGCACAGACGGTCGACTGCCGTGAGGTGGCTTGGGCATGCATTAGTCTTCTAAAGCGGCAACGAGGCAGTGGGAGGGAGCAAGTCCAAAAGAGCAAAGACGACGCACAGCACGCCCCGATCACGAGCGGCACGACGAGCGCGCCAACGTGAACGGTTGCAAGGAGTTTGCCCCCAGGCAGGATTGAACTACCGACCTTCCGCTTACTAAGCGGGTGCTCTACCACTGAGCTATAGGGGCTCTTACAACCGAACGCAGCGCGCAATTTTTCACACCACAAAATCTTACTCCGCACACAAACCACAAACGAAACAGCGCTACGGATGCTGCGAATAACATTATCATACCCTTGCCATACTCGTACACCCCAATTCACTCGGCATCACCTCCTGCATTATCCGGTCACACCCGCTCTTGCAAATGTCTGCAGCTCGGCTATTGCCTGACCAGGACGGCACACGCGCTAGCAGAGTCGATAGCGACGATTCGTGATTACAGCAGAAAGATTTGACGCGCTCGTAGGAAGTCCGCAGTCGAGCGACGGGAACTTTGCAGCGACCGCACAGTATAACGTAAACTCATCCGCGATGGACTGGCCGCAGGCGAGTGATACGGAGATGCGATCGCACAGAGAAAGTTGAGCCGCACCACCAGGCAACCCCGGATCCGAGTGTGATGATGATCGCTGCGCGAACTCAGCGGCTTGTATACGATGCTTGACCGGCCATTCCTACAGCACAGCGTTGCGGCACAGACGGTCGACTGCCGTGAGGTGGCTTGGGCATGCATTAGTCTTCTAAAGCGGCAACGAGGCAGTGGGAGGGAGCAAGTCCAAAAGAGCAAAGACGACGCACAGCACGCCCCGATCACGAGCGGCACGACGAGCGCGCCAACGTGAACGGTTGCAAGGAGTTTGCCCCCAGGCAGGATTGAACTACCGACCTTCCGCTTACTAAGCGGGTGCTCTACCACTGAGCTATAGGGGCTCTTACAACCGAACGCAGCGCGCAATTTTTCACACCACAAAATCGTACTCCGCACACAAACCACAAACGAAACAGCGCTACGGATGCTGCGAATAACATTATCATACCCTTGCCATACTCGTACACCCCAATTCACTCGGCATCACCTCCTGCATTATCCGGTCACACCCGCTCTTGCAAATGTCTGCAGCTCGGCTATTGCCTGACCAGGACGGCACACGCGCTAGCAGAGTCGATAGCGACGATTCGTGATTACAGCAGAAAGATTTGACGCGCTCGTAGGAAGTCCGCAGTCGAGCGACGGGAACTTTGCAGCGACCGCACAGTATAACGTAAACTCATCCGCGATGGACTGGCCGCAGGCGAGTGATACGGAGATGCGATCGCACAGAGAAAGTTGAGCCGCACCACCAGGCAACCCCGGATCCGAGTGTGATGATGATCGCTGCGCGAACTCAGCGGCTTGTATACGATGCTTGACCGGCCATTCCTACAGCACAGCGTTGCGGCACAGACGGTCGACTGCCGTGAGGTGGCTTGGGCATGCATTAGTCTTCTAAAGCGGCAACGAGGCAGTGGGAGGGAGCAAGTCCAAAAGAGCAAAGACGACGCACAGCACGCCCCGATCACGAGCGGCACGACGAGCGCGCCAACGTGAACGGTTGCAAGGAGTTTGCCCCCAGGCAGGATTGAACTACCGACCTTCCGCTTACTAAGCGGGTGCTCTACCACTGAGCTATAGGGGCTCTTACAACCGAACGCAGCGCGCAATTTTTCACACCACAAAATCTTACTCCGCACACAAACCACAAACGAAACAGCGCTACGGATGCTGCGAATAACATTATCATACCCTTGCCATACTCGTACACCCCAATTCACTCGGCATCACCTCCTGCATTATCCGGTCACACCCGCTCTTGCAAATGTCTGCAGCTCGGCTATTGCCTGACCAGGACGGCACACGCGCTAGCAGAGTCGATAGCGACGATTCGTGATTACAGCAGAAAGATTTGACGCGCTCGTAGGAAGTCCGCAGTCGAGCGACGGGAACTTTGCAGCGACCGCACAGTATAACGTAAACTCATCCGCGATGGACTGGCCGCAGGCGAGTGATACGGAGATGCGATCGCACAGAGAAAGTTGAGCCGCACCACCAGGCAACCCCGGATCCGAGTGTGATGATGATCGCTGCGCGAACTCAGCGGCTTGTATACGATGCTTGACCGGCCATTCCTACAGCACAGCGTTGCGGCACAGACGGTCGACTGCCGTGAGGTGGCTTGGGCATGCATTAGTCTTCTAAAGCGGCAACGAGGCAGTGGGAGGGAGCAAGTCCAAAAGAGCAAAGACGACGCACAGCACGCCCCGATCACGAGCGGCACGACGAGCGCGCCAACGTGAACGGTTGCAAGGAGTTTGCCCCCAGGCAGGATTGAACTACCGACCTTCCGCTTACTAAGCGGGTGCTCTACCACTGAGCTATAGGGGCTCTTACAACCGAACGCAGCGCGCAATTTTTCACACCACAAAATCTTACTCCGCACACAAACCACAAACGAAACAGCGCTACGGATGCTGCGAATAACATTATCATACCCTTGCCATACTCGTACACCCCAATTCACTCGGCATCACCTCCTGCATTATCCGGTCACACCCGCTCTTGCAAATGTCTGCAGCTCGGCTATTGCCTGACCAGGACGGCACACGCGCTAGCAGAGTCGATAGCGACGATTCGTGATTACAGCAGAAAGATTTGACGCGCTCGTAGGAAGTCCGCAGTCGAGCGACGGGAACTTTGCAGCGACCGCACAGTATAACGTAAACTCATCCGCGATGGACTGGCCGCAGGCGAGTGATACGGAGATGCGATCGCACAGAGAAAGTTGAGCCGCACCACCAGGCAACCCCGGATCCGAGTGTGATGATGATCGCTGCGCGAACTCAGCGGCTTGTATACGATGCTTGACCGGCCATTCCTACAGCACAGCGTTGCGGCACAGACGGTCGACTGCCGTGAGGTGGCTTGGGCATGCATTAGTCTTCTAAAGCGGCAACGAGGCAGTGGGAGGGAGCAAGTCCAAAAGAGCAAAGACGACGCACAGCACGCCCCGATCACGAGCGGCACGACGAGCGCGCCAACGTGAACGGTTGCAAGGAGTTTGCCCCCAGGCAGGATTGAACTACCGACCTTCCGCTTACTAAGCGGGTGCTCTACCACTGAGCTATAGGGGCTCTTACAACCGAACGCAGCGCGCAATTTTTCACACCACAAAATCTTACTCCGCACACAAACCACAAACGAAACAGCGCTACGGACGCTGCGAATAACATTATCATACCCTTGCCATACTCGTACACCCCAATTCACTCGGCATCACCTCCTGCATTATCCGGTCACACCCGCTCTTGCAAATGTCTGCAGCTCGGCTATTGCCTGACCAGGACGGCACACGCGCTAGCAGAGTCGATAGCGACGATTCGTGATTACAGCAGAAAGATTTGACGCGCTCGTAGGAAGTCCGCAGTCGAGCGACGGGAACTTTGCAGCGACCGCACAGTATAACGTAAACTCATCCGCGATGGACTGGCCGCAGGCGAGTGATACGGAGATGCGATCGCACAGAGAAAGTTGAGCCGCACCACCAGGCAACCCCGGATCCGAGTGTGATGATGATCGCTGCGCGAACTCAGCGGCTTGTATACGATGCTTGACCGGCCATTCCTACAGCACAGCGTTGCGGCACAGACGGTCGACTGCCGTGAGGTGGCTTGGGCATGCATTAGTCTTCTAAAGCGGCAACGAGGCAGTGGGAGGGAGCAAGTCCAAAAGAGCAAAGACGACGCACAGCACGCCCCGATCACGAGCGGCACGACGAGCGCGCCAACGTGAACGGTTGCAAGGAGTTTACCCCCAGGCAGGATTGAACTACCGACCTTCCGCTTACTAAGCGGGTGCTCTACCACTGAGCTATAGGGGCTCTTACAACCGAACGCAGCGCGCAATTTTTCACACCACAAAATCTTACTCCGCACACAAACCACAAACGAAACAGCGCTACGGACGCTGCGAATAACATTATCATACCCTTGCCATACTCGTACACCCCAATTCACTCGGCATCACCTCCTGCATTATCCGGTCACACCCGCTCTTGCAAATGTCTGCAGCTCGGCTATTGCCTGACCAGGACGGCACACGCGCTAGCAGAGTCGATAGCGACGATTCGTGATTACAGCAGAAAGATTTGACGCGCTCGTAGGAAGTCCGCAGTCGAGCGACGGGAACTTTGCAGCGACCGCACAGTATAACGTAAACTCATCCGCGATGGACTGGCCGCAGGCGAGTGATACGGAGATGCGATCGCACAGAGAAAGTTGAGCCGCACCACCAGGCAACCCCGGATCCGAGTGTGATGATGATCGCTGCGCGAACTCAGCGGCTTGTATACGATGCTTGACCGGCCATTCCTACAGCACAGCGTTGCGGCACAGACGGTCGACTGCCGTGAGGTGGCTTGGGCATGCATTAGTCTTCTAAAGCGGCAACGAGGCAGTGGGAGGGAGCAAGTCCAAAAGAGCAAAGACGACGCACAGCACGCCCCGATCACGAGCGGCACGACGAGCGCGCCAACGTGAACGGTTGCAAGGAGTTTGCCCCCAGGCAGGATTGAACTACCGACCTTCCGCTTACTAAGCGGGTGCTCTACCACTGAGCTATAGGGGCTCTTACAACCGAACGCAGCGCGCAATTTTTCATACCACAAAATCGTACTCCGCACACAAACCACAAACGAAACAGCGCTACGGATGCTGCGAATAACATTATCATACCCTTGCCATACTCGTACACCCCAATTCACTCGGCATCACCTCCTGCATTATCCGGTCACACCCGCTCTTGCAAATGTCTGCAGCTCGGCTATTGCCTGACCAGGACGGCACACGCGCTAGCAGAGTCGATAGCGACGATTCGTGATTACAGCAGAAAGATTTGACGCGCTCGGAGGAAGTCCGCAGTCGAGCGACGGGAACTTTGCAGCGACCGCACAGTATAACGTAAACTCATCCGCGATGGACTGGCCGCAGGCGAGTGATACGGAGAAGCGATCGCACAGAGAAAGTTGAGCCGCACCACCAGGCAACCCCGGATCCGAGTGTGATGATGATCGCTGCGCGAACTCAGCGGCTTGTATACGATGCTTGACCGGCCATTCCTACAGCACAGCGTTGCGGCACAGACGGTCGACTGCCGTGAGGTGGCTTGGGCATGCATTAGTCTTCTAAAGCGGCAACGAGGCAGTGGGAGGGAGCAAGTCCAAAAGAGCAAAGACGACGCACAGCACGCCCCGATCACGAGCGGCACGACGAGCGCGCCAACGTGAACGGTTGCAAGGAGTTTGCCCCCAGGCAGGATTGAACTACCGACCTTCCGCTTACTAAGCGGGTGCTCTACCACTGAGCTATAGGGGCTCTTACAACCGAACGCAGCGCGCAATTTTTCACACCACAAAATCTTACTCCGCACACAAACCACAAACGAAACAGCGCTACGGACGCTGCGAATAACATTATCATACCCTTGCCATACTCGTACACCCCAATTCACTCGGCATCACCTCCTGCATTATCCGGTCACACCCGCTCTTGCAAATGTCTGCAGCTCGGCTATTGCCTGACCAGGACGGCACACGCGCTAGCAGAGTCGATAGCGACGATTCGTGATTACAGCAGAAAGATTTGACGCGCTCGTAGGAAGTCCGCAGTCGAGCGACGGGAACTTTGCAGCGACCGCACAGTATAACGTAAACTCATCCGCGATGGACTGGCCGCAGGCGAGTGATACGGAGATGCGATCGCACAGAGAAAGTTGAGCCGCACCACCAGGCAACCCCGGATCCGAGTGTGATGATGATCGCTGCGCGAACTCAGCGGCTTGTATACGATGCTTGACCGGCCATTCCTACAGCACAGCGTTGCGGCACAGACGGTCGACTGCCGTGAGGTGGCTTGGGCATGCATTAGTCTTCTAAAGCGGCAACGAGGCAGTGGGAGGGAGCAAGTCCAAAAGAGCAAAGACGACGCACAGCACGCCCCGATCACGAGCGGCACGACGAGCGCGCCAACGTGAACGGTTGCAAGGAGTTTACCCCCAGGCAGGATTGAACTACCGACCTTCCGCTTACTAAGCGGGTGCTCTACCACTGAGCTATAGGGGCTCTTACAACCGAACGCAGCGCGCAATTTTTCACACCACAAAATCTTACTCCGCACACAAACCACAAACGAAACAGCGCTACGGACGCTGCGAATAACATTATCATACCCTTGCCATACTCGTACACCCCAATTCACTCGGCATCACCTCCTGCATTATCCGGTCACACCCGCTCTTGCAAATGTCTGCAGCTCGGCTATTGCCTGACCAGGACGGCACACGCGCTAGCAGAGTCGATAGCGACGATTCGTGATTACAGCAGAAAGATTTGACGCGCTCGTAGGAAGTCCGCAGTCGAGCGACGGGAACTTTGCAGCGACCGCACAGTATAACGTAAACTCATCCGCGATGGACTGGCCGCAGGCGAGTGATACGGAGATGCGATCGCACAGAGAAAGTTGAGCCGCACCACCAGGCAACCCCGGATCCGAGTGTGATGATGATCGCTGCGCGAACTCAGCGGCTTGTATACGATGCTTGACCGGCCATTCCTACAGCACAGCGTTGCGGCACAGACGGTCGACTGCCGTGAGGTGGCTTGGGCATGCATTAGTCTTCTAAAGCGGCAACGAGGCAGTGGGAGGGAGCAAGTCCAAAAGAGCAAAGACGACGCACAGCACGCCCCGATCACGAGCGGCACGACGAGCGCGCCAACGTGAACGGTTGCAAGGAGTTTGCCCCCAGGCAGGATTGAACTACCGACCTTCCGCTTACTAAGCGGGTGCTCTACCACTGAGCTATAGGGGCTCTTACAACCGAACGCAGCGCGCAATTTTTCATACCACAAAATCGTACTCCGCACACAAACCACAAACGAAACAGCGCTACGGATGCTGCGAATAACATTATCATACCCTTGCCATACTCGTACACCCCAATTCACTCGGCATCACCTCCTGCATTATCCGGTCACACCCGCTCTTGCAAATGTCTGCAGCTCGGCTATTGCCTGACCAGGACGGCACACGCGCTAGCAGAGTCGATAGCGACGATTCGTGATTACAGCAGAAAGATTTGACGCGCTCGGAGGAAGTCCGCAGTCGAGCGACGGGAACTTTGCAGCGACCGCACAGTATAACGTAAACTCATCCGCGATGGACTGGCCGCAGGCGAGTGATACGGAGAAGCGATCGCACAGAGAAAGTTGAGCCGCACCACCAGGCAACCCCGGATCCGAGTGTGATGATGATCGCTGCGCGAACTCAGCGGCTTGTATACGATGCTTGACCGGCCATTCCTACAGCACAGCGTTGCGGCACAGACGGTCGACTGCCGTGAGGTGGCTTGGGCATGCATTAGTCTTCTAAAGCGGCAACGAGGCAGTGGGAGGGAGCAAGTCCAAAAGAGCAAAGACGACGCACAGCACGCCCCGATCACGAGCGGCACGACGAGCGCGCCAACGTGAACGGTTGCAAGGAGTTTGCCCCCAGGCAGGATTGAACTACCGACCTTCCGCTTACTAAGCGGGTGCTCTACCACTGAGCTATAGGGGCTCTTACAACCGAACGCAGCGCGCAATTTTTCACACCACAAAATCTTACTCCGCACACAAACCACAAACGAAACAGCGCTACGGACGCTGCGAATAACATTATCATACCCTTGCCATACTCGTACACCCCAATTCACTCGGCATCACCTCCTGCATTATCCGGTCACACCCGCTCTTGCAAATGTCTGCAGCTCGGCTATTGCCTGACCAGGACGGCACACGCGCTAGCAGAGTCGATAGCGACGATTCGTGATTACAGCAGAAAGATTTGACGCGCTCGTAGGAAGTCCGCAGTCGAGCGACGGGAACTTTGCAGCGACCGCACAGTATAACGTAAACTCATCCGCGATGGACTGGCCGCAGGCGAGTGATACGGAGATGCGATCGCACAGAGAAAGTTGAGCCGCACCACCAGGCAACCCCGGATCCGAGTGTGATGATGATCGCTGCGCGAACTCAGCGGCTTGTATACGATGCTTGACCGGCCATTCCTACAGCACAGCGTTGCGGCACAGACGGTCGACTGCCGTGAGGTGGCTTGGGCATGCATTAGTCTTCTAAAGCGGCAACGAGGCAGTGGGAGGGAGCAAGTCCAAAAGAGCAAAGACGACGCACAGCACGCCCCGATCACGAGCGGCACGACGAGCGCGCCAACGTGAACGGTTGCAAGGAGTTTGCCCCCAGGCAGGATTGAACTACCGACCTTCCGCTTACTAAGCGGGTGCTCTACCACTGAGCTATAGGGGCTCTTACAACCGAACGCAGCGCGCAATTTTTCACACCACAAAATCTTACTCCGCACACAAACCACAAACGAAACAGCGCTACGGATGCTGCGAATAACATTATCATACCCTTGCCATACTCGTACACCCCAATTCACTCGGCATCACCTCCTGCATTATCCGGTCACACCCGCTCTTGCAAATGTCTGCAGCTCGGCTATTGCCTGACCAGGACGGCACACGCGCTAGCAGAGTCGATAGCGACGATTCGTGATTACAGCAGAAAGATTTGACGCGCTCGTAGGAAGTCCGCAGTCGAGCGACGGGAACTTTGCAGCGACCGCACAGTATAACGTAAACTCATCCGCGATGGACTGGCCGCAGGCGAGTGATACGGAGATGCGATCGCACAGAGAAAGTTGAGCCGCACCACCAGGCAACCCCGGATCCGAGTGTGATGATGATCGCTGCGCGAACTCAGCGGCTTGTATACGATGCTTGACCGGCCATTCCTACAGCACAGCGTTGCGGCACAGACGGTCGACTGCCGTGAGGTGGCTTGGGCATGCATTAGTCTTCTAAAGCGGCAACGAGGCAGTGGGAGGGAGCAAGTCCAAAAGAGCAAAGACGACGCACAGCACGCCCCGATCACGAGCGGCACGACGAGCGCGCCAACGTGAACGGTTGCAAGGAGTTTGCCCCCAGGCAGGATTGAACTACCGACCTTCCGCTTACTAAGCGGGTGCTCTACCACTGAGCTATAGGGGCTCTTACAACCGAACGCAGCGCGCAATTTTTCACACCACAAAATCTTACTCCGCACACAAACCACAAACGAAACAGCGCTACGGATGCTGCGAATAACATTATCATACCCTTGCCATACTCGTACACCCCAATTCACTCGGCATCACCTCCTGCATTATCCGGTCACACCCGCTCTTGCAAATGTCTGCAGCTCGGCTATTGCCTGACCAGGACGGCACACGCGCTAGCAGAGTCGATAGCGACGATTCGTGATTACAGCAGAAAGATTTGACGCGCTCGTAGGAAGTCCGCAGTCGAGCGACGGGAACTTTGCAGCGACCGCACAGTATAACGTAAACTCATCCGCGATGGACTGGCCGCAGGCGAGTGATACGGAGATGCGATCGCACAGAGAAAGTTGAGCCGCACCACCAGGCAACCCCGGATCCGAGTGTGATGATGATCGCTGCGCGAACTCAGCGGCTTGTATACGATGCTTGACCGGCCATTCCTACAGCACAGCGTTGCGGCACAGACGGTCGACTGCCGTGAGGTGGCTTGGGCATGCATTAGTCTTCTAAAGCGGCAACGAGGCAGTGGGAGGGAGCAAGTCCAAAAGAGCAAAGACGACGCACAGCACGCCCCGATCACGAGCGGCACGACGAGCGCGCCAACGTGAACGGTTGCAAGGAGTTTGCCCCCAGGCAGGATTGAACTACCGACCTTCCGCTTACTAAGCGGGTGCTCTACCACTGAGCTATAGGGGCTCTTACAACCGAACGCAGCGCGCAATTTTTCACACCACAAAATCTTACTCCGCACACAAACCACAAACGAAACAGCGCTACGGACGCTGCGAATAACATTATCATACCCTTGCCATACTCGTACACCCCAATTCACTCGGCATCACCTCCTGCATTATCCGGTCACACCCGCTCTTGCAAATGTCTGCAGCTCGGCTATTGCCTGACCAGGACGGCACACGCGCTAGCAGAGTCGATAGCGACGATTCGTGATTACAGCAGAAAGATTTGACGCGCTCGTAGGAAGTCCGCAGTCGAGCGACGGGAACTTTGCAGCGACCGCACAGTATAACGTAAACTCATCCGCGATGGACTGGCCGCAGGCGAGTGATACGGAGATGCGATCGCACAGAGAAAGTTGAGCCGCACCACCAGGCAACCCCGGATCCGAGTGTGATGATGATCGCTGCGCGAACTCAGCGGCTTGTATACGATGCTTGACCGGCCATTCCTACAGCACAGCGTTGCGGCACAGACGGTCGACTGCCGTGAGGTGGCTTGGGCATGCATTAGTCTTCTAAAGCGGCAACGAGGCAGTGGGAGGGAGCAAGTCCAAAAGAGCAAAGACGACGCACAGCACGCCCCGATCACGAGCGGCACGACGAGCGCGCCAACGTGAACGGTTGCAAGGAGTTTACCCCCAGGCAGGATTGAACTACCGACCTTCCGCTTACTAAGCGGGTGCTCTACCACTGAGCTATAGGGGCTCTTACAACCGAACGCAGCGCGCAATTTTTCACACCACAAAATCTTACTCCGCACACAAACCACAAACGAAACAGCGCTACGGACGCTGCGAATAACATTATCATACCCTTGCCATACTCGTACACCCCAATTCACTCGGCATCACCTCCTGCATTATCCGGTCACACCCGCTCTTGCAAATGTCTGCAGCTCGGCTATTGCCTGACCAGGACGGCACACGCGCTAGCAGAGTCGATAGCGACGATTCGTGATTACAGCAGAAAGATTTGACGCGCTCGTAGGAAGTCCGCAGTCGAGCGACGGGAACTTTGCAGCGACCGCACAGTATAACGTAAACTCATCCGCGATGGACTGGCCGCAGGCGAGTGATACGGAGATGCGATCGCACAGAGAAAGTTGAGCCGCACCACCAGGCAACCCCGGATCCGAGTGTGATGATGATCGCTGCGCGAACTCAGCGGCTTGTATACGATGCTTGACCGGCCATTCCTACAGCACAGCGTTGCGGCACAGACGGTCGACTGCCGTGAGGTGGCTTGGGCATGCATTAGTCTTCTAAAGCGGCAACGAGGCAGTGGGAGGGAGCAAGTCCAAAAGAGCAAAGACGACGCACAGCACGCCCCGATCACGAGCGGCACGACGAGCGCGCCAACGTGAACGGTTGCAAGGAGTTTGCCCCCAGGCAGGATTGAACTACCGACCTTCCGCTTACTAAGCGGGTGCTCTACCACTGAGCTATAGGGGCTCTTACAACCGAACGCAGCGCGCAATTTTTCATACCACAAAATCGTACTCCGCACACAAACCACAAACGAAACAGCGCTACGGATGCTGCGAATAACATTATCATACCCTTGCCATACTCGTACACCCCAATTCACTCGGCATCACCTCCTGCATTATCCGGTCACACCCGCTCTTGCAAATGTCTGCAGCTCGGCTATTGCCTGACCAGGACGGCACACGCGCTAGCAGAGTCGATAGCGACGATTCGTGATTACAGCAGAAAGATTTGACGCGCTCGGAGGAAGTCCGCAGTCGAGCGACGGGAACTTTGCAGCGACCGCACAGTATAACGTAAACTCATCCGCGATGGACTGGCCGCAGGCGAGTGATACGGAGAAGCGATCGCACAGAGAAAGTTGAGCCGCACCACCAGGCAACCCCGGATCCGAGTGTGATGATGATCGCTGCGCGAACTCAGCGGCTTGTATACGATGCTTGACCGGCCATTCCTACAGCACAGCGTTGCGGCACAGACGGTCGACTGCCGTGAGGTGGCTTGGGCATGCATTAGTCTTCTAAAGCGGCAACGAGGCAGTGGGAGGGAGCAAGTCCAAAAGAGCAAAGACGACGCACAGCACGCCCCGATCACGAGCGGCACGACGAGCGCGCCAACGTGAACGGTTGCAAGGAGTTTGCCCCCAGGCAGGATTGAACTACCGACCTTCCGCTTACTAAGCGGGTGCTCTACCACTGAGCTATAGGGGCTCTTACAACCGAACGCAGCGCGCAATTTTTCACACCACAAAATCTTACTCCGCACACAAACCACAAACGAAACAGCGCTACGGACGCTGCGAATAACATTATCATACCCTTGCCATACTCGTACACCCCAATTCACTCGGCATCACCTCCTGCATTATCCGGTCACACCCGCTCTTGCAAATGTCTGCAGCTCGGCTATTGCCTGACCAGGACGGCACACGCGCTAGCAGAGTCGATAGCGACGATTCGTGATTACAGCAGAAAGATTTGACGCGCTCGTAGGAAGTCCGCAGTCGAGCGACGGGAACTTTGCAGCGACCGCACAGTATAACGTAAACTCATCCGCGATGGACTGGCCGCAGGCGAGTGATACGGAGATGCGATCGCACAGAGAAAGTTGAGCCGCACCACCAGGCAACCCCGGATCCGAGTGTGATGATGATCGCTGCGCGAACTCAGCGGCTTGTATACGATGCTTGACCGGCCATTCCTACAGCACAGCGTTGCGGCACAGACGGTCGACTGCCGTGAGGTGGCTTGGGCATGCATTAGTCTTCTAAAGCGGCAACGAGGCAGTGGGAGGGAGCAAGTCCAAAAGAGCAAAGACGACGCACAGCACGCCCCGATCACGAGCGGCACGACGAGCGCGCCAACGTGAACGGTTGCAAGGAGTTTACCCCCAGGCAGGATTGAACTACCGACCTTCCGCTTACTAAGCGGGTGCTCTACCACTGAGCTATAGGGGCTCTTACAACCGAACGCAGCGCGCAATTTTTCACACCACAAAATCTTACTCCGCACACAAACCACAAACGAAACAGCGCTACGGACGCTGCGAATAACATTATCATACCCTTGCCATACTCGTACACCCCAATTCACTCGGCATCACCTCCTGCATTATCCGGTCACACCCGCTCTTGCAAATGTCTGCAGCTCGGCTATTGCCTGACCAGGACGGCACACGCGCTAGCAGAGTCGATAGCGACGATTCGTGATTAC
This sequence comes from Phytophthora sp. 'mugwort', assembly GCA_033558025.1. Taxonomy (NCBI): domain Eukaryota; phylum Oomycota; class Peronosporomycetes; order Peronosporales; family Peronosporaceae; genus Phytophthora; species Phytophthora sp. 'mugwort'. The sequence goes on along the minus strand of JAUCEF010000004.1, from coordinate 672,268 downwards.
AGCAGAAAGATTTGACGCGCTCGTAGGAAGTCCGCAGTCGAGCGACGGGAACTTTGCAGCGACCGCACAGTATAACGTAAACTCATCCGCGATGGACTGGCCGCAGGCGAGTGATACGGAGATGCGATCGCACAGAGAAAGTTGAGCCGCACCACCAGGCAACCCCGGATCCGAGTGTGATGATGATCGCTGCGCGAACTCAGCGGCTTGTATACGATGCTTGACCGGCCATTCCTACAGCACAGCGTTGCGGCACAGACGGTCGACTGCCGTGAGGTGGCTTGGGCATGCATTAGTCTTCTAAAGCGGCAACGAGGCAGTGGGAGGGAGCAAGTCCAAAAGAGCAAAGACGACGCACAGCACGCCCCGATCACGAGCGGCACGACGAGCGCGCCAACGTGAACGGTTGCAAGGAGTTTGCCCCCAGGCAGGATTGAACTACCGACCTTCCGCTTACTAAGCGGGTGCTCTACCACTGAGCTATAGGGGCTCTTACAACCGAACGCAGCGCGCAATTTTTCATACCACAAAATCGTACTCCGCACACAAACCACAAACGAAACAGCGCTACGGATGCTGCGAATAACATTATCATACCCTTGCCATACTCGTACACCCCAATTCACTCGGCATCACCTCCTGCATTATCCGGTCACACCCGCTCTTGCAAATGTCTGCAGCTCGGCTATTGCCTGACCAGGACGGCACACGCGCTAGCAGAGTCGATAGCGACGATTCGTGATTACAGCAGAAAGATTTGACGCGCTCGGAGGAAGTCCGCAGTCGAGCGACGGGAACTTTGCAGCGACCGCACAGTATAACGTAAACTCATCCGCGATGGACTGGCCGCAGGCGAGTGATACGGAGAAGCGATCGCACAGAGAAAGTTGAGCCGCACCACCAGGCAACCCCGGATCCGAGTGTGATGATGATCGCTGCGCGAACTCAGCGGCTTGTATACGATGCTTGACCGGCCATTCCTACAGCACAGCGTTGCGGCACAGACGGTCGACTGCCGTGAGGTGGCTTGGGCATGCATTAGTCTTCTAAAGCGGCAACGAGGCAGTGGGAGGGAGCAAGTCCAAAAGAGCAAAGACGACGCACAGCACGCCCCGATCACGAGCGGCACGACGAGCGCGCCAACGTGAACGGTTGCAAGGAGTTTGCCCCCAGGCAGGATTGAACTACCGACCTTCCGCTTACTAAGCGGGTGCTCTACCACTGAGCTATAGGGGCTCTTACAACCGAACGCAGCGCGCAATTTTTCACACCACAAAATCTTACTCCGCACACAAACCACAAACGAAACAGCGCTACGGACGCTGCGAATAACATTATCATACCCTTGCCATACTCGTACACCCCAATTCACTCGGCATCACCTCCTGCATTATCCGGTCACACCCGCTCTTGCAAATGTCTGCAGCTCGGCTATTGCCTGACCAGGACGGCACACGCGCTAGCAGAGTCGATAGCGACGATTCGTGATTACAGCAGAAAGATTTGACGCGCTCGTAGGAAGTCCGCAGTCGAGCGACGGGAACTTTGCAGCGACCGCACAGTATAACGTAAACTCATCCGCGATGGACTGGCCGCAGGCGAGTGATACGGAGATGCGATCGCACAGAGAAAGTTGAGCCGCACCACCAGGCAACCCCGGATCCGAGTGTGATGATGATCGCTGCGCGAACTCAGCGGCTTGTATACGATGCTTGACCGGCCATTCCTACAGCACAGCGTTGCGGCACAGACGGTCGACTGCCGTGAGGTGGCTTGGGCATGCATTAGTCTTCTAAAGCGGCAACGAGGCAGTGGGAGGGAGCAAGTCCAAAAGAGCAAAGACGACGCACAGCACGCCCCGATCACGAGCGGCACGACGAGCGCGCCAACGTGAACGGTTGCAAGGAGTTTGCCCCCAGGCAGGATTGAACTACCGACCTTCCGCTTACTAAGCGGGTGCTCTACCACTGAGCTATAGGGGCTCTTACAACCGAACGCAGCGCGCAATTTTTCACACCACAAAATCTTACTCCGCACACAAACCACAAACGAAACAGCGCTACGGACGCTGCGAATAACATTATCATACCCTTGCCATACTCGTACACCCCAATTCACTCGGCATCACCTCCTGCATTATCCGGTCACACCCGCTCTTGCAAATGTCTGCAGCTCGGCTATTGCCTGACCAGGACGGCACACGCGCTAGCAGAGTCGATAGCGACGATTCGTGATTACAGCAGAAAGATTTGACGCGCTCGTAGGAAGTCCGCAGTCGAGCGACGGGAACTTTGCAGCGACCGCACAGTATAACGTAAACTCATCCGCGATGGACTGGCCGCAGGCGAGTGATACGGAGATGCGATCGCACAGAGAAAGTTGAGCCGCACCACCAGGCAACCCCGGATCCGAGTGTGATGATGATCGCTGCGCGAACTCAGCGGCTTGTATACGATGCTTGACCGGCCATTCCTACAGCACAGCGTTGCGGCACAGACGGTCGACTGCCGTGAGGTGGCTTGGGCATGCATTAGTCTTCTAAAGCGGCAACGAGGCAGTGGGAGGGAGCAAGTCCAAAAGAGCAAAGACGACGCACAGCACGCCCCGATCACGAGCGGCACGACGAGCGCGCCAACGTGAACGGTTGCAAGGAGTTTACCCCCAGGCAGGATTGAACTACCGACCTTCCGCTTACTAAGCGGGTGCTCTACCACTGAGCTATAGGGGCTCTTACAACCGAACGCAGCGCGCAATTTTTCACACCACAAAATCTTACTCCGCACACAAACCACAAACGAAACAGCGCTACGGACGCTGCGAATAACATTATCATACCCTTGCCATACTCGTACACCCCAATTCACTCGGCATCACCTCCTGCATTATCCGGTCACACCCGCTCTTGCAAATGTCTGCAGCTCGGCTATTGCCTGACCAGGACGGCACACGCGCTAGCAGAGTCGATAGCGACGATTCGTGATTACAGCAGAAAGATTTGACGCGCTCGGAGGAAGTCCGCAGTCGAGCGACGGGAACTTTGCAGCGACCGCACAGTATAACGTAAACTCATCCGCGATGGACTGGCCGCAGGCGAGTGATACGGAGAAGCGATCGCACAGAGAAAGTTGAGCCGCACCACCAGGCAACCCCGGATCCGAGTGTGATGATGATCGCTGCGCGAACTCAGCGGCTTGTATACGATGCTTGACCGGCCATTCCTACAGCACAGCGTTGCGGCACAGACGGTCGACTGCCGTGAGGTGGCTTGGGCATGCATTAGTCTTCTAAAGCGGCAACGAGGCAGTGGGAGGGAGCAAGTCCAAAAGAGCAAAGACGACGCACAGCACGCCCCGATCACGAGCGGCACGACGAGCGCGCCAACGTGAACGGTTGCAAGGAGTTTGCCCCCAGGCAGGATTGAACTACCGACCTTCCGCTTACTAAGCGGGTGCTCTACCACTGAGCTATAGGGGCTCTTACAACCGAACGCAGCGCGCAATTTTTCACACCACAAAATCGTACTCCGCACACAAACCACAAACGAAACAGCGCTACGGATGCTGCGAATAACATTATCATACCCTTGCCATACTCGTACACCCCAATTCACTCGGCATCACCTCCTGCATTATCCGGTCACACCCGCTCTTGCAAATGTCTGCAGCTCGGCTATTGCCTGACCAGGACGGCACACGCGCTAGCAGAGTCGATAGCGACGATTCGTGATTACAGCAGAAAGATTTGACGCGCTCGTAGGAAGTCCGCAGTCGAGCGACGGGAACTTTGCAGCGACCGCACAGTATAACGTAAACTCATCCGCGATGGACTGGCCGCAGGCGAGTGATACGGAGATGCGATCGCACAGAGAAAGTTGAGCCGCACCACCAGGCAACCCCGGATCCGAGTGTGATGATGATCGCTGCGCGAACTCAGCGGCTTGTATACGATGCTTGACCGGCCATTCCTACAGCACAGCGTTGCGGCACAGACGGTCGACTGCCGTGAGGTGGCTTGGGCATGCATTAGTCTTCTAAAGCGGCAACGAGGCAGTGGGAGGGAGCAAGTCCAAAAGAGCAAAGACGACGCACAGCACGCCCCGATCACGAGCGGCACGACGAGCGCGCCAACGTGAACGGTTGCAAGGAGTTTGCCCCCAGGCAGGATTGAACTACCGACCTTCCGCTTACTAAGCGGGTGCTCTACCACTGAGCTATAGGGGCTCTTACAACCGAACGCAGCGCGCAATTTTTCACACCACAAAATCTTACTCCGCACACAAACCACAAACGAAACAGCGCTACGGATGCTGCGAATAACATTATCATACCCTTGCCATACTCGTACACCCCAATTCACTCGGCATCACCTCCTGCATTATCCGGTCACACCCGCTCTTGCAAATGTCTGCAGCTCGGCTATTGCCTGACCAGGACGGCACACGCGCTAGCAGAGTCGATAGCGACGATTCGTGATTACAGCAGAAAGATTTGACGCGCTCGTAGGAAGTCCGCAGTCGAGCGACGGGAACTTTGCAGCGACCGCACAGTATAACGTAAACTCATCCGCGATGGACTGGCCGCAGGCGAGTGATACGGAGATGCGATCGCACAGAGAAAGTTGAGCCGCACCACCAGGCAACCCCGGATCCGAGTGTGATGATGATCGCTGCGCGAACTCAGCGGCTTGTATACGATGCTTGACCGGCCATTCCTACAGCACAGCGTTGCGGCACAGACGGTCGACTGCCGTGAGGTGGCTTGGGCATGCATTAGTCTTCTAAAGCGGCAACGAGGCAGTGGGAGGGAGCAAGTCCAAAAGAGCAAAGACGACGCACAGCACGCCCCGATCACGAGCGGCACGACGAGCGCGCCAACGTGAACGGTTGCAAGGAGTTTGCCCCCAGGCAGGATTGAACTACCGACCTTCCGCTTACTAAGCGGGTGCTCTACCACTGAGCTATAGGGGCTCTTACAACCGAACGCAGCGCGCAATTTTTCACACCACAAAATCTTACTCCGCACACAAACCACAAACGAAACAGCGCTACGGATGCTGCGAATAACATTATCATACCCTTGCCATACTCGTACACCCCAATTCACTCGGCATCACCTCCTGCATTATCCGGTCACACCCGCTCTTGCAAATGTCTGCAGCTCGGCTATTGCCTGACCAGGACGGCACACGCGCTAGCAGAGTCGATAGCGACGATTCGTGATTACAGCAGAAAGATTTGACGCGCTCGTAGGAAGTCCGCAGTCGAGCGACGGGAACTTTGCAGCGACCGCACAGTATAACGTAAACTCATCCGCGATGGACTGGCCGCAGGCGAGTGATACGGAGATGCGATCGCACAGAGAAAGTTGAGCCGCACCACCAGGCAACCCCGGATCCGAGTGTGATGATGATCGCTGCGCGAACTCAGCGGCTTGTATACGATGCTTGACCGGCCATTCCTACAGCACAGCGTTGCGGCACAGACGGTCGACTGCCGTGAGGTGGCTTGGGCATGCATTAGTCTTCTAAAGCGGCAACGAGGCAGTGGGAGGGAGCAAGTCCAAAAGAGCAAAGACGACGCACAGCACGCCCCGATCACGAGCGGCACGACGAGCGCGCCAACGTGAACGGTTGCAAGGAGTTTGCCCCCAGGCAGGATTGAACTACCGACCTTCCGCTTACTAAGCGGGTGCTCTACCACTGAGCTATAGGGGCTCTTACAACCGAACGCAGCGCGCAATTTTTCACACCACAAAATCTTACTCCGCACACAAACCACAAACGAAACAGCGCTACGGATGCTGCGAATAACATTATCATACCCTTGCCATACTCGTACACCCCAATTCACTCGGCATCACCTCCTGCATTATCCGGTCACACCCGCTCTTGCAAATGTCTGCAGCTCGGCTATTGCCTGACCAGGACGGCACACGCGCTAGCAGAGTCGATAGCGACGATTCGTGATTACAGCAGAAAGATTTGACGCGCTCGTAGGAAGTCCGCAGTCGAGCGACGGGAACTTTGCAGCGACCGCACAGTATAACGTAAACTCATCCGCGATGGACTGGCCGCAGGCGAGTGATACGGAGATGCGATCGCACAGAGAAAGTTGAGCCGCACCACCAGGCAACCCCGGATCCGAGTGTGATGATGATCGCTGCGCGAACTCAGCGGCTTGTATACGATGCTTGACCGGCCATTCCTACAGCACAGCGTTGCGGCACAGACGGTCGACTGCCGTGAGGTGGCTTGGGCATGCATTAGTCTTCTAAAGCGGCAACGAGGCAGTGGGAGGGAGCAAGTCCAAAAGAGCAAAGACGACGCACAGCACGCCCCGATCACGAGCGGCACGACGAGCGCGCCAACGTGAACGGTTGCAAGGAGTTTGCCCCCAGGCAGGATTGAACTACCGACCTTCCGCTTACTAAGCGGGTGCTCTACCACTGAGCTATAGGGGCTCTTACAACCGAACGCAGCGCGCAATTTTTCACACCACAAAATCTTACTCCGCACACAAACCACAAACGAAACAGCGCTACGGATGCTGCGAATAACATTATCATACCCTTGCCATACTCGTACACCCCAATTCACTCGGCATCACCTCCTGCATTATCCGGTCACACCCGCTCTTGCAAATGTCTGCAGCTCGGCTATTGCCTGACCAGGACGGCACACGCGCTAGCAGAGTCGATAGCGACGATTCGTGATTACAGCAGAAAGATTTGACGCGCTCGTAGGAAGTCCGCAGTCGAGCGACGGGAACTTTGCAGCGACCGCACAGTATAACGTAAACTCATCCGCGATGGACTGGCCGCAGGCGAGTGATACGGAGATGCGATCGCACAGAGAAAGTTGAGCCGCACCACCAGGCAACCCCGGATCCGAGTGTGATGATGATCGCTGCGCGAACTCAGCGGCTTGTATACGATGCTTGACCGGCCATTCCTACAGCACAGCGTTGCGGCACAGACGGTCGACTGCCGTGAGGTGGCTTGGGCATGCATTAGTCTTCTAAAGCGGCAACGAGGCAGTGGGAGGGAGCAAGTCCAAAAGAGCAAAGACGACGCACAGCACGCCCCGATCACGAGCGGCACGACGAGCGCGCCAACGTGAACGGTTGCAAGGAGTTTGCCCCCAGGCAGGATTGAACTACCGACCTTCCGCTTACTAAGCGGGTGCTCTACCACTGAGCTATAGGGGCTCTTACAACCGAACGCAGCGCGCAATTTTTCACACCACAAAATCTTACTCCGCACACAAACCACAAACGAAACAGCGCTACGGACGCTGCGAATAACATTATCATACCCTTGCCATACTCGTACACCCCAATTCACTCGGCATCACCTCCTGCATTATCCGGTCACACCCGCTCTTGCAAATGTCTGCAGCTCGGCTATTGCCTGACCAGGACGGCACACGCGCTAGCAGAGTCGATAGCGACGATTCGTGATTACAGCAGAAAGATTTGACGCGCTCGTAGGAAGTCCGCAGTCGAGCGACGGGAACTTTGCAGCGACCGCACAGTATAACGTAAACTCATCCGCGATGGACTGGCCGCAGGCGAGTGATACGGAGATGCGATCGCACAGAGAAAGTTGAGCCGCACCACCAGGCAACCCCGGATCCGAGTGTGATGATGATCGCTGCGCGAACTCAGCGGCTTGTATACGATGCTTGACCGGCCATTCCTACAGCACAGCGTTGCGGCACAGACGGTCGACTGCCGTGAGGTGGCTTGGGCATGCATTAGTCTTCTAAAGCGGCAACGAGGCAGTGGGAGGGAGCAAGTCCAAAAGAGCAAAGACGACGCACAGCACGCCCCGATCACGAGCGGCACGACGAGCGCGCCAACGTGAACGGTTGCAAGGAGTTTGCCCCCAGGCAGGATTGAACTACCGACCTTCCGCTTACTAAGCGGGTGCTCTACCACTGAGCTATAGGGGCTCTTACAACCGAACGCAGCGCGCAATTTTTCACACCACAAAATCTTACTCCGCACACAAACCACAAACGAAACAGCGCTACGGACGCTGCGAATAACATTATCATACCCTTGCCATACTCGTACACCCCAATTCACTCGGCATCACCTCCTGCATTATCCGGTCACACCCGCTCTTGCAAATGTCTGCAGCTCGGCTATTGCCTGACCAGGACGGCACACGCGCTAGCAGAGTCGATAGCGACGATTCGTGATTACAGCAGAAAGATTTGACGCGCTCGTAGGAAGTCCGCAGTCGAGCGACGGGAACTTTGCAGCGACCGCACAGTATAACGTAAACTCATCCGCGATGGACTGGCCGCAGGCGAGTGATACGGAGATGCGATCGCACAGAGAAAGTTGAGCCGCACCACCAGGCAACCCCGGATCCGAGTGTGATGATGATCGCTGCGCGAACTCAGCGGCTTGTATACGATGCTTGACCGGCCATTCCTACAGCACAGCGTTGCGGCACAGACGGTCGACTGCCGTGAGGTGGCTTGGGCATGCATTAGTCTTCTAAAGCGGCAACGAGGCAGTGGGAGGGAGCAAGTCCAAAAGAGCAAAGACGACGCACAGCACGCCCCGATCACGAGCGGCACGACGAGCGCGCCAACGTGAACGGTTGCAAGGAGTTTGCCCCCAGGCAGGATTGAACTACCGACCTTCCGCTTACTAAGCGGGTGCTCTACCACTGAGCTATAGGGGCTCTTACAACCGAACGCAGCGCGCAATTTTTCATACCACAAAATCGTACTCCGCACACAAACCACAAACGAAACAGCGCTACGGATGCTGCGAATAACATTATCATACCCTTGCCATACTCGTACACCCCAATTCACTCGGCATCACCTCCTGCATTATCCGGTCACACCCGCTCTTGCAAATGTCTGCAGCTCGGCTATTGCCTGACCAGGACGGCACACGCGCTAGCAGAGTCGATAGCGACGATTCGTGATTACAGCAGAAAGATTTGACGCGCTCGGAGGAAGTCCGCAGTCGAGCGACGGGAACTTTGCAGCGACCGCACAGTATAACGTAAACTCATCCGCGATGGACTGGCCGCAGGCGAGTGATACGGAGAAGCGATCGCACAGAGAAAGTTGAGCCGCACCACCAGGCAACCCCGGATCCGAGTGTGATGATGATCGCTGCGCGAACTCAGCGGCTTGTATACGATGCTTGACCGGCCATTCCTACAGCACAGCGTTGCGGCACAGACGGTCGACTGCCGTGAGGTGGCTTGGGCATGCATTAGTCTTCTAAAGCGGCAACGAGGCAGTGGGAGGGAGCAAGTCCAAAAGAGCAAAGACGACGCACAGCACGCCCCGATCACGAGCGGCACGACGAGCGCGCCAACGTGAACGGTTGCAAGGAGTTTGCCCCCAGGCAGGATTGAACTACCGACCTTCCGCTTACTAAGCGGGTGCTCTACCACTGAGCTATAGGGGCTCTTACAACCGAACGCAGCGCGCAATTTTTCACACCACAAAATCTTACTCCGCACACAAACCACAAACGAAACAGCGCTACGGACGCTGCGAATAACATTATCATACCCTTGCCATACTCGTACACCCCAATTCACTCGGCATCACCTCCTGCATTATCCGGTCACACCCGCTCTTGCAAATGTCTGCAGCTCGGCTATTGCCTGACCAGGACGGCACACGCGCTAGCAGAGTCGATAGCGACGATTCGTGATTACAGCAGAAAGATTTGACGCGCTCGTAGGAAGTCCGCAGTCGAGCGACGGGAACTTTGCAGCGACCGCACAGTATAACGTAAACTCATCCGCGATGGACTGGCCGCAGGCGAGTGATACGGAGATGCGATCGCACAGAGAAAGTTGAGCCGCACCACCAGGCAACCCCGGATCCGAGTGTGATGATGATCGCTGCGCGAACTCAGCGGCTTGTATACGATGCTTGACCGGCCATTCCTACAGCACAGCGTTGCGGCACAGACGGTCGACTGCCGTGAGGTGGCTTGGGCATGCATTAGTCTTCTAAAGCGGCAACGAGGCAGTGGGAGGGAGCAAGTCCAAAAGAGCAAAGACGACGCACAGCACGCCCCGATCACGAGCGGCACGACGAGCGCGCCAACGTGAACGGTTGCAAGGAGTTTGCCCCCAGGCAGGATTGAACTACCGACCTTCCGCTTACTAAGCGGGTGCTCTACCACTGAGCTATAGGGGCTCTTACAACCGAACGCAGCGCGCAATTTTTCACACCACAAAATCGTACTCCGCACACAAACCACAAACGAAACAGCGCTACGGATGCTGCGAATAACATTATCATACCCTTGCCATACTCGTACACCCCAATTCACTCGGCATCACCTCCTGCATTATCCGGTCACACCCGCTCTTGCAAATGTCTGCAGCTCGGCTATTGCCTGACCAGGACGGCACACGCGCTAGCAGAGTCGATAGCGACGATTCGTGATTACAGCAGAAAGATTTGACGCGCTCGTAGGAAGTCCGCAGTCGAGCGACGGGAACTTTGCAGCGACCGCACAGTATAACGTAAACTCATCCGCGATGGACTGGCCGCAGGCGAGTGATACGGAGATGCGATCGCACAGAGAAAGTTGAGCCGCACCACCAGGCAACCCCGGATCCGAGTGTGATGATGATCGCTGCGCGAACTCAGCGGCTTGTATACGATGCTTGACCGGCCATTCCTACAGCACAGCGTTGCGGCACAGACGGTCGACTGCCGTGAGGTGGCTTGGGCATGCATTAGTCTTCTAAAGCGGCAACGAGGCAGTGGGAGGGAGCAAGTCCAAAAGAGCAAAGACGACGCACAGCACGCCCCGATCACGAGCGGCACGACGAGCGCGCCAACGTGAACGGTTGCAAGGAGTTTGCCCCCAGGCAGGATTGAACTACCGACCTTCCGCTTACTAAGCGGGTGCTCTACCACTGAGCTATAGGGGCTCTTACAACCGAACGCAGCGCGCAATTTTTCACACCACAAAATCGTACTCCGCACACAAACCACAAACGAAACAGCGCTACGGATGCTGCGAATAACATTATCATACCCTTGCCATACTCGTACACCCCAATTCACTCGGCATCACCTCCTGCATTATCCGGTCACACCCGCTCTTGCAAATGTCTGCAGCTCGGCTATTGCCTGACCAGGACGGCACACGCGCTAGCAGAGTCGATAGCGACGATTCGTGATTACAGCAGAAAGATTTGACGCGCTCGTAGGAAGTCCGCAGTCGAGCGACGGGAACTTTGCAGCGACCGCACAGTATAACGTAAACTCATCCGCGATGGACTGGCCGCAGGCGAGTGATACGGAGATGCGATCGCACAGAGAAAGTTGAGCCGCACCACCAGGCAACCCCGGATCCGAGTGTGATGATGATCGCTGCGCGAACTCAGCGGCTTGTATACGATGCTTGACCGGCCATTCCTACAGCACAGCGTTGCGGCACAGACGGTCGACTGCCGTGAGGTGGCTTGGGCATGCATTAGTCTTCTAAAGCGGCAACGAGGCAGTGGGAGGGAGCAAGTCCAAAAGAGCAAAGACGACGCACAGCACGCCCCGATCACGAGCGGCACGACGAGCGCGCCAACGTGAACGGTTGCAAGGAGTTTGCCCCCAGGCAGGATTGAACTACCGACCTTCCGCTTACTAAGCGGGTGCTCTACCACTGAGCTATAGGGGCTCTTACAACCGAACGCAGCGCGCAATTTTTCACACCACAAAATCGTACTCCGCACACAAACCACAAACGAAACAGCGCTACGGATGCTGCGAATAACATTATCATACCCTTGCCATACTCGTACACCCCAATTCACTCGGCATCACCTCCTGCATTATCCGGTCACACCCGCTCTTGCAAATGTCTGCAGCTCGGCTATTGCCTGACCAGGACGGCACACGCGCTAGCAGAGTCGATAGCGACGATTCGTGATTACAGCAGAAAGATTTGACGCGCTCGTAGGAAGTCCGCAGTCGAGCGACGGGAACTTTGCAGCGACCGCACAGTATAACGTAAACTCATCCGCGATGGACTGGCCGCAGGCGAGTGATACGGAGATGCGATCGCACAGAGAAAGTTGAGCCGCACCACCAGGCAACCCCGGATCCGAGTGTGATGATGATCGCTGCGCGAACTCAGCGGCTTGTATACGATGCTTGACCGGCCATTCCTACAGCACAGCGTTGCGGCACAGACGGTCGACTGCCGTGAGGTGGCTTGGGCATGCATTAGTCTTCTAAAGCGGCAACGAGGCAGTGGGAGGGAGCAAGTCCAAAAGAGCAAAGACGACGCACAGCACGCCCCGATCACGAGCGGCACGACGAGCGCGCCAACGTGAACGGTTGCAAGGAGTTTGCCCCCAGGCAGGATTGAACTACCGACCTTCCGCTTACTAAGCGGGTGCTCTACCACTGAGCTATAGGGGCTCTTACAACCGAACGCAGCGCGCAATTTTTCACACCACAAAATCGTACTCCGCACACAAACCACAAACGAAACAGCGCTACGGATGCTGCGAATAACATTATCATACCCTTGCCATACTCGTACACCCCAATTCACTCGGCATCACCTCCTGCATTATCCGGTCACACCCGCTCTTGCAAATGTCTGCAGCTCGGCTATTGCCTGACCAGGACGGCACACGCGCTAGCAGAGTCGATAGCGACGATTCGTGATTACAGCAGAAAGATTTGACGCGCTCGTAGGAAGTCCGCAGTCGAGCGACGGGAACTTTGCAGCGACCGCACAGTATAACGTAAACTCATCCGCGATGGACTGGCCGCAGGCGAGTGATACGGAGATGCGATCGCACAGAGAAAGTTGAGCCGCACCACCAGGCAACCCCGGATCCGAGTGTGATGATGATCGCTGCGCGAACTCAGCGGCTTGTATACGATGCTTGACCGGCCATTCCTACAGCACAGCGTTGCGGCACAGACGGTCGACTGCCGTGAGGTGGCTTGGGCATGCATTAGTCTTCTAAAGCGGCAACGAGGCAGTGGGAGGGAGCAAGTCCAAAAGAGCAAAGACGACGCACAGCACGCCCCGATCACGAGCGGCACGACGAGCGCGCCAACGTGAACGGTTGCAAGGAGTTTGCCCCCAGGCAGGATTGAACTACCGACCTTCCGCTTACTAAGCGGGTGCTCTACCACTGAGCTATAGGGGCTCTTACAACCGAACGCAGCGCGCAATTTTTCACACCACAAAATCGTACTCCGCACACAAACCACAAACGAAACAGCGCTACGGATGCTGCGAATAACATTATCATACCCTTGCCATACTCGTACACCCCAATTCACTCGGCATCACCTCCTGCATTATCCGGTCACACCCGCTCTTGCAAATGTCTGCAGCTCGGCTATTGCCTGACCAGGACGGCACACGCGCTAGCAGAGTCGATAGCGACGATTCGTGATTACAGCAGAAAGATTTGACGCGCTCGTAGGAAGTCCGCAGTCGAGCGACGGGAACTTTGCAGCGACCGCACAGTATAACGTAAACTCATCCGCGATGGACTGGCCGCAGGCGAGTGATACGGAGATGCGATCGCACAGAGAAAGTTGAGCCGCACCACCAGGCAACCCCGGATCCGAGTGTGATGATGATCGCTGCGCGAACTCAGCGGCTTGTATACGATGCTTGACCGGCCATTCCTACAGCACAGCGTTGCGGCACAGACGGTCGACTGCCGTGAGGTGGCTTGGGCATGCATTAGTCTTCTAAAGCGGCAACGAGGCAGTGGGAGGGAGCAAGTCCAAAAGAGCAAAGACGACGCACAGCACGCCCCGATCACGAGCGGCACGACGAGCGCGCCAACGTGAACGGTTGCAAGGAGTTTGCCCCCAGGCAGGATTGAACTACCGACCTTCCGCTTACTAAGCGGGTGCTCTACCACTGAGCTATAGGGGCTCTTACAACCGAACGCAGCGCGCAATTTTTCACACCACAAAATCGTACTCCGCACACAAACCACAAACGAAACAGCGCTACGGATGCTGCGAATAACATTATCATACCCTTGCCATACTCGTACACCCCAATTCACTCGGCATCACCTCCTGCATTATCCGGTCACACCCGCTCTTGCAAATGTCTGCAGCTCGGCTATTGCCTGACCAGGACGGCACACGCGCTAGCAGAGTCGATAGCGACGATTCGTGATTACAGCAGAAAGATTTGACGCGCTCGTAGGAAGTCCGCAGTCGAGCGACGGGAACTTTGCAGCGACCGCACAGTATAACGTAAACTCATCCGCGATGGACTGGCCGCAGGCGAGTGATACGGAGATGCGATCGCACAGAGAAAGTTGAGCCGCACCACCAGGCAACCCCGGATCCGAGTGTGATGATGATCGCTGCGCGAACTCAGCGGCTTGTATACGATGCTTGACCGGCCATTCCTACAGCACAGCGTTGCGGCACAGACGGTCGACTGCCGTGAGGTGGCTTGGGCATGCATTAGTCTTCTAAAGCGGCAACGAGGCAGTGGGAGGGAGCAAGTCCAAAAGAGCAAAGACGACGCACAGCACGCCCCGATCACGAGCGGCACGACGAGCGCGCCAACGTGAACGGTTGCAAGGAGTTTGCCCCCAGGCAGGATTGAACTACCGACCTTCCGCTTACTAAGCGGGTGCTCTACCACTGAGCTATAGGGGCTCTTACAACCGAACGCAGCGCGCAATTTTTCACACCACAAAATCGTACTCCGCACACAAACCACAAACGAAACAGCGCTACGGATGCTGCGAATAACATTATCATACCCTTGCCATACTCGTACACCCCAATTCACTCGGCATCACCTCCTGCATTATCCGGTCACACCCGCTCTTGCAAATGTCTGCAGCTCGGCTATTGCCTGACCAGGACGGCACACGCGCTAGCAGAGTCGATAGCGACGATTCGTGATTACAGCAGAAAGATTTGACGCGCTCGTAGGAAGTCCGCAGTCGAGCGACGGGAACTTTGCAGCGACCGCACAGTATAACGTAAACTCATCCGCGATGGACTGGCCGCAGGCGAGTGATACGGAGATGCGATCGCACAGAGAAAGTTGAGCCGCACCACCAGGCAACCCCGGATCCGAGTGTGATGATGATCGCTGCGCGAACTCAGCGGCTTGTATACGATGCTTGACCGGCCATTCCTACAGCACAGCGTTGCGGCACAGACGGTCGACTGCCGTGAGGTGGCTTGGGCATGCATTAGTCTTCTAAAGCGGCAACGAGGCAGTGGGAGGGAGCAAGTCCAAAAGAGCAAAGACGACGCACAGCACGCCCCGATCACGAGCGGCACGACGAGCGCGCCAACGTGAACGGTTGCAAGGAGTTTGCCCCCAGGCAGGATTGAACTACCGACCTTCCGCTTACTAAGCGGGTGCTCTACCACTGAGCTATAGGGGCTCTTACAACCGAACGCAGCGCGCAATTTTTCACACCACAAAATCGTACTCCGCACACAAACCACAAACGAAACAGCGCTACGGATGCTGCGAATAACATTATCATACCCTTGCCATACTCGTACACCCCAATTCACTCGGCATCACCTCCTGCATTATCCGGTCACACCCGCTCTTGCAAATGTCTGCAGCTCGGCTATTGCCTGACCAGGACGGCACACGCGCTAGCAGAGTCGATAGCGACGATTCGTGATTACAGCAGAAAGATTTGACGCGCTCGTAGGAAGTCCGCAGTCGAGCGACGGGAACTTTGCAGCGACCGCACAGTATAACGTAAACTCATCCGCGATGGACTGGCCGCAGGCGAGTGATACGGAGATGCGATCGCACAGAGAAAGTTGAGCCGCACCACCAGGCAACCCCGGATCCGAGTGTGATGATGATCGCTGCGCGAACTCAGCGGCTTGTATACGATGCTTGACCGGCCATTCCTACAGCACAGCGTTGCGGCACAGACGGTCGACTGCCGTGAGGTGGCTTGGGCATGCATTAGTCTTCTAAAGCGGCAACGAGGCAGTGGGAGGGAGCAAGTCCAAAAGAGCAAAGACGACGCACAGCACGCCCCGATCACGAGCGGCACGACGAGCGCGCCAACGTGAACGGTTGCAAGGAGTTTGCCCCCAGGCAGGATTGAACTACCGACCTTCCGCTTACTAAGCGGGTGCTCTACCACTGAGCTATAGGGGCTCTTACAACCGAACGCAGCGCGCAATTTTTCACACCACAAAATCGTACTCCGCACACAAACCACAAACGAAACAGCGCTACGGATGCTGCGAATAACATTATCATACCCTTGCCATACTCGTACACCCCAATTCACTCGGCATCACCTCCTGCATTATCCGGTCACACCCGCTCTTGCAAATGTCTGCAGCTCGGCTATTGCCTGACCAGGACGGCACACGCGCTAGCAGAGTCGATAGCGACGATTCGTGATTACAGCAGAAAGATTTGACGCGCTCGTAGGAAGTCCGCAGTCGAGCGACGGGAACTTTGCAGCGACCGCACAGTATAACGTAAACTCATCCGCGATGGACTGGCCGCAGGCGAGTGATACGGAGATGCGATCGCACAGAGAAAGTTGAGCCGCACCACCAGGCAACCCCGGATCCGAGTGTGATGATGATCGCTGCGCGAACTCAGCGGCTTGTATACGATGCTTGACCGGCCATTCCTACAGCACAGCGTTGCGGCACAGACGGTCGACTGCCGTGAGGTGGCTTGGGCATGCATTAGTCTTCTAAAGCGGCAACGAGGCAGTGGGAGGGAGCAAGTCCAAAAGAGCAAAGACGACGCACAGCACGCCCCGATCACGAGCGGCACGACGAGCGCGCCAACGTGAACGGTTGCAAGGAGTTTGCCCCCAGGCAGGATTGAACTACCGACCTTCCGCTTACTAAGCGGGTGCTCTACCACTGAGCTATAGGGGCTCTTACAACCGAACGCAGCGCGCAATTTTTCACACCACAAAATCGTACTCCGCACACAAACCACAAACGAAACAGCGCTACGGATGCTGCGAATAACATTATCATACCCTTGCCATACTCGTACACCCCAATTCACTCGGCATCACCTCCTGCATTATCCGGTCACACCCGCTCTTGCAAATGTCTGCAGCTCGGCTATTGCCTGACCAGGACGGCACACGCGCTAGCAGAGTCGATAGCGACGATTCGTGATTACAGCAGAAAGATTTGACGCGCTCGTAGGAAGTCCGCAGTCGAGCGACGGGAACTTTGCAGCGACCGCACAGTATAACGTAAACTCATCCGCGATGGACTGGCCGCAGGCGAGTGATACGGAGATGCGATCGCACAGAGAAAGTTGAGCCGCACCACCAGGCAACCCCGGATCCGAGTGTGATGATGATCGCTGCGCGAACTCAGCGGCTTGTATACGATGCTTGACCGGCCATTCCTACAGCACAGCGTTGCGGCACAGACGGTCGACTGCCGTGAGGTGGCTTGGGCATGCATTAGTCTTCTAAAGCGGCAACGAGGCAGTGGGAGGGAGCAAGTCCAAAAGAGCAAAGACGACGCACAGCACGCCCCGATCACGAGCGGCACGACGAGCGCGCCAACGTGAACGGTTGCAAGGAGTTTGCCCCCAGGCAGGATTGAACTACCGACCTTCCGCTTACTAAGCGGGTGCTCTACCACTGAGCTATAGGGGCTCTTACAACCGAACGCAGCGCGCAATTTTTCACACCACAAAATCGTACTCCGCACACAAACCACAAACGAAACAGCGCTACGGATGCTGCGAATAACATTATCATACCCTTGCCATACTCGTACACCCCAATTCACTCGGCATCACCTCCTGCATTATCCGGTCACACCCGCTCTTGCAAATGTCTGCAGCTCTGATGACTGCACTGGACTACTGAGGGACCTGCGGGATACTCAGCGTCTACTAGACTTGGTGGATCTCTTCTGTGAGGCATCGGGCATGGAGCTGAAACAAGAACAAGACCGTGGTGCTGCCGTTCCACCCCTGGAACAGTGAAACTGACAGCATCCGTGAGGAACTACAACAATTGGGACTAAAGGTTGTTGGGAACAACGACTCGGCCAAACTGCTTGGTATATAGTGCGGTCCCAAGCTCACAGACGCGGCACGGCTACAGCACATATTGGCGGACATGCAGACAAGGTGTTCACTGTGGAAGTACCGGGCACGCACTCTGCGAGGACAAGTGGTCATCCTACAACAGATCATCTTGCCTGTTCTCTGGTACACGGCCAGTGTCTGCTACATACCTGAAACTGGTTTCCAAGACCAAGTCCAGGACATGATAGTACGGTTCATGACCCAGTCTTCTACTTCGAACATCGTGCCCCGAGCTTGGTGGACGTTGCCCATGCACATGGGAGGCCTCGGTTTAACGCCTGTGAAAACGATGATCGAGGGACTCCAACTACACATGCTCTGCAAGCTGCTCATGGCCGTACGCCAGTCACCGAATGATGTACCCTTATGGGCCGCCCCAGTCATTGCGCTGTTTGACTCCGTGATGAAACCTTGGGGGCGCGACTTTGACATCCTGTACGCGCCGGTCTGGAACAGCCCTCATCATGTGGTGTCTCGACGGCTAAGACGATGGAGACCGCTTGGTTTGTATTGGCACCATGTTCTCTTCCTTTGGAACACCAAACTGCGCCCCAAGATCACTCGCAACATGACCAAGTTTGACAAGTTGACAATGCCGCTGCTGGACAATGTGGATATCACGACTGCAACCAAGACGCCCAAGACCCTGCGAGCCGCAAACCTGGGAATTGTCCAAGACCTTATTCGCTTAAAGGTTTATCGGATATCTGACTTGTTTGAGCTTAGTGGATACCCGCCTCAAGCCGCCAAGCTATCCCAAGTCATCCGTGAGCATGGCCAGCCTAGGCGTGCTAACAGCGTGAGCTTCTGCGGATCTTTCTTAACTAAGATTGACTCGCAGTTACGACCGTTGGCCAACATGCCCATTGGACCCCGCCCCAAGCCACACTACGGCTGCGCACTCCATACTTGGAGCTTCAGTGGCTATGAAGTCGCTGATCTCACGGTGTCGTTAATACGCAAGCTCCTGGTTCAGTACAAGGTACCCGGCTTGCCAACGACTGCACTTGGCCTTGAACAAGCGCCTCCCGCAAATGTATGGGGCAGGGACCTAAAGATGAACAAGCACGTACTACCAGTGAACGCGGACTTGCTGTACAGACTTCAGCACAACGCACTTTGGGTGGGCTTTAGGCTGCAGCACGTGCAAGGCGCTATGACTCGCTGCCATCATGGGTGTGGAGTCATTGAAACCGTCTCCCATCTCTTTTGGTATTGTGACTTTGCGGCAACCGTATGGGCGGAATGGCTTGAGGTGTTCCAACAGTGGTTTGAGTCTCCCATTGAGTGGGCTACTGTGGTCTACTTCGCGGACATCATGCCTACGCCCCGAACCAAAAAGGACTTTGGTTACAGCCTCTTTGCGGTCTTCCACATAGTGAGAGTTGTGGTACTTCGCTGCCTATGGACGCACCGCAATGACATCCGCTTCCACGAGTATGAACAAGTCTCATCGGCGTCAAGGCTCGGGTGCACGCCCTGATTGACCTTCATGTTGCTGCCTTATGGCAGGCAACCCAGGCGCAAGCAATAAGACAGTCCACGCAGGTGAGTAGGCAACTACACACCTTATTGCGAGGACTGCCTGTGTCGGCACCCTTCGATGACAATGGCCCAAGCGACCACGAGGCGGAAGCCCGTCAGCGGGACTCCTTACTCGCGGACATGTTGAACCACGACAGGGAAGAGACGTCCGGAGCGTTGGCGACCTTCACGACTGCAGATTCAAGCGATCGCGGGGTGGAAACCCGTCAGCGGGGCTCCTTTCCCGCGGCCATGTTGAACCGTAGCCGGGAAGGGACGCCTGTGGCCCGAAGGTAAGGCCACAAGCTCAAGGCTTCATCCTGATGTCTTACAATCCGCCGCCGGCGTGCTCGGCCATTACTGGCTTCAGTCTCCACCACTTTCACGCCCATACGCCAAGTTCCCGGCTCCATTTGCCGATCGCTTAGCGGGCGTTGCCTTATGTCTGCTGTACCCGAAGGCGGTGTGGATTTTTGAACCCAGGCGGGGCCCCACGTTAGCGGACAGGCGGGCGAAGAACGCGACACGCTACAGACGCTTACGCGTGTTATGGCATGCACGACATCACTAGACTACTCCTTGGATCGAGGTCTAGAGCGGCGCCACACTCCCGAGCCGCGCGTACTACCAGGCCTACAAGCCCATGAGACGACGACTGGGAGGCTTTGCCCCTCTAGACCACGACCCTCATCTCTCCTACTGAAGTGCCCGGTCAAGCAGTCTCAAGAACTACCGGGTCTAACCGTGCTTCCAGGCCTACAGCCCATGAGACGGCGCCCAGTAGCCCCCAAGACCACCAGTCCAGTCACAAGACCAAATATCCCAACCTTCGCGGCCAAACTCCAACCATCGTCCGAAAGGTCTGGTCGGCCCGGGGATTGAACCCTGGCCGCTTCCGTCCGACACTGGATGCTTAACCAGCTGAGCTATCTGAGCTCACTAGAAGTAGGTGGCTCACCACCACCTGGTTCATCGGGTTATACTTGGTTTTTGTATAGACCCCATCGGAAAGGTCCTGCAAATGTCCAACTCGGCCCAGAGACGTCTCCGGACGTCCACCAGTTTCCTCCTGGACACTAAAATGGGTCCTTCAGGGTACCCACTTTCGAGAAAATGGACCTTTTTTGGACACCAATTGGATACTTCGTACCCAATTTTTAAGTCCACATGACCCAAATCGATCCCAAATAGCAAGTAGGGTAGCTAAGTAGGTTGCTTACTAGCCTTAAAGTGTAATGTATTTTTTGTTAATCGTGTATATTTTAATTAAGGTTGACTATGTGACTTGAGCAAATATCCAATGCCCTGTGTATCATCATTTCATGGCAAAAACTTGGTTGACGCTTGAAAGCGAGAAGTTCGCATTGGATATGATGATGTGTACGCCAAAACCGGTGAGTCCACACAGTTCCAACCGCCCGTGGGCACGCGTGCACGGATCCCCCACTGTTGGATGAACCTCGATCTACATTTATTCCCAATCTCGAACGAGTCTGCCGTTAATCTGTTGCCAGCAGGCAAGCAGGATGTGTACAATAGCTAAAGCTCTGCAACGCGTCACCAGCTACTACCTTTACCGTGTGTGTTTTAATGATCGCAGGTTGACGGCATCGCCATCATGTCGCCGACTCTCGTTGCTTCGCAAGTTCTCTCTACCATCCACAGCTCAAAAGGGCGTCGCAATAAAAGTGGCGTCTCATTCATTCCGATGGTGACGAATGAGCATGCAAACTCGCATCCTCCACCGGAAGTCACTACATCCTGTAGATATGCTGCCAAACCCAAACCACGTCCACTTTCCATCGGCTTAACATGTCAACGGGTCTTTCTCAGCACCGCACCATCAGTGCCCATAATCCGAGCTTACGCTGGTCACGTGTTAAACCAGCCAATCGCGGCACGTACGTGGCACGTATCCAGCGCTGTCCGACCTGTAGCATGTTGGGTAACAAGTCGCCACTGCTTGGTGTTAAACGGGCGCGACAAGTCGCTGCCCGCCACAAACACACACGTTGGCCCCTGGTCCCAGCTTAAGTCGCTCACTTTACGTTTCTACCCGGCGCCGCGCAAGACCCGAGAACCGGAGCAACATGTGGGCCCGCCAACTCGCCAACGTGTCCAAGACGGCGCGCAGCACCAGCTCGGCCTGGTGGAAGCGCGCGTCGTCGTCGTTGGACGTCCGACAGGACGAGTTCAAAAAGCCTGAGAACTTCCAGCTCGTCATCGTCGGCACGGGCTGGGCCGGCTACCAGATGTTCACACAGTGCCGCAAGCACCTCGTTGACATCGAGGTGAACGTTGGCCGACCCGTGGACCTCGTTGTGGTCTCCAAGCGCAACGTACGTGCACAGCCTCAAGTGCCAAAATGGCTAGTACTTCAACTAACTGACGCGTTTGTATTAACCCACAGCATTTCCTGTACACGCCGCTGCTGGCCAGCACGACTGTGGGTACGCTCGAGTTCCGTTCGATCATCGAGCCCCTGCGCGACAGCATGTTCAGCCACGAGAGCGACTTCCACTTCGCCAAGGTGCAGGACATCGACCCGGTGAAGAAGCTTTTGAATGTCGAGTCAGCCATCAGTGCCGAGAGTCGTCACCGCAAGTATGACATTAAATACGACGCGTTGGTGCTCGCTTGCGGTTCTCGCCCGCTCACTTTCGGACTACCTGGCGTGAAAGAGCACGCGTTCTTCCTCAAGGAGATTCACCACGCGCAGAGGATCCGCAACCGCATTCTGGAGAACTTCGAGGCGGCTACACAGCCCGGAGTCACGCCTGAGGAGAAGCAGCGTCTGCTGCACTTCGTTGTGGTGGGCGGCGGCCCCACAGGCATCGAGTTCTGCGCCGAGTTGTACGATCTGGTGCTGCAGGACCTGGTACACAAGTATCCGCAGACGTCCAAGCACCTGGGCGTGACACTGGTGGACTCCGGTGAGATTCTGAATGGTTTCGACAAGCACCTGCGCGCTGTGGCGCTGCGCAAGATTCAGAAGCGCAGTACGATGAAGATTGTCAAGAAGAATTGCATTGAAGTCACGGCAGAAGGTGTGACGGTTGAAGGGGGTGAAAAAATTTCCTCTGCGCTGGTCGTTTGGACTGCGGGCGTGGGTCCAAACGAACTCACCAAGTCGCTGACTGTGTTTGAGAAGAGCAAGCGCGGCAATATCTTAACGAACCAATACTGTCAGGTATTGGGCGCCGCTGAGGTTGAAGAGAAAGCCCCGTGGGGAATGCCGCGCCGCTCGAACGTGTTTTCGATTGGCGACTGCGCCGAGATTCTCGACTACCCGCTGCCGGCTACTGCCCAGAAGGCGCAGTCGCAGGCCAACTACCTCACTTCACTGCTTCGTGGCAAGAACCCGGCACCAGCCAAGCCCTTCGCTTTCCAGAGCAAGGGTATGATGGCGTATATTGGCTCGTACGAGGGTCTTTTCGAGGCCCACCCCCGCGACGACGACAGAATCACGCTCAGCGGTTGGAAGGCCTGGTTCCTCTGGCGTAGTGCGTATTTGACAAAGCTGGGAAGCTGGCGACTCCGCTTGCAGGTGCCGCTCGACTGGCTGAAGGCAATCCTCGTGGGCCGTGACGTGTCCAAGTTTTAGACAAGCATAGATTCCCATAGCGGATCGAACTATTAAGCAAATAAACCATCTTGAACTCTTATACGTCGGTTGTAACTAGCCTTCTATTGCTGCTCGATTCGACTGTACTTCTCAATGGAGTGCATCATCTCGATGTTCGTCGATGGTGACCTGCTTGTCGGACCAATTCTGCCGAATGGCACGCTGCAGGGCTGTGCCGCGAAGCTCTTGCTTCAAAATATCAAGCGTCCCCAATAGTGGAAGACATTTGTCAGCCATCGGAAGCTCAGCGTAGAACGCCAACGACTTGCTCGAGAAATGCTGCTCGATATTGTCAATGGGTGCTGGAATTGCTACAATAATTATTACTGACGAAGATCAAGAACATACAATTTTGCAAGCAGCTGATGCTCTCGGGGAGTGCTTCACAAGCAGGAGATCGCGGAAAGTGGAGCAACTGGCGGCAGATTTGCTCGTAGAGACCAGAACGCAATCATACCTACTTTTAGAGAAGAGGCGTGGTGGAACTACCTCAGCATCGGGTCCATAAGCTTACCCCACGTGCCAACAACGTAAAGGTCTTAGTTGCCAACAATGTACCGATTACCTTCGCGTCATCTTCGTCAACGGATGAAAAAAGCTGAACGTGGCACGCGAGCACATTAACTGCAGTATGACGCTAGACGTCCGAAGCGAGTGAAACTCCTTAATTTAAGCGTTTCAATCGAAAGTGCCTGAACAAGAAATGGTCAACTACAAAAAAAATCTTGCAGAAAGGACCCTGAACTTCGGGCGAAACTGTGGGTCTCCTTAAAACCTGGACCACGTGCACGGTTACACTACAGCGAAGCCTCGACACTTGTATACAGTAACTCCTGACCGTGTACATATACTCCGGCAGAGGTTACGTACACACTCAATAAAAAGGACATCTATAATGAAACCAAGTCTGTAATACGTTTACCTTTTTCCAAAATGGATGGCATCGCGGGGGTTTGCTTGCTTCGCTGCGCTCCTGCGAGAAAACGAGTTGTCTAAGTTCGGCCCGCTACAGTGCTCGGCTCGCTGGAATGCTCAGCGCTGGGCCCGCCTTGGCAAATACTGCGCGACCCTGCTTTGCGGGCACCTCGTGCGGGTTTGCTACGGCTACGCGACCTCGCAACCGCTCGCCTCCGATTATGTCTTTCACCCTCTCTCAAAAAACGGTATACGAAGCTACTATCCATATACTCCGGATGCGCGCGGGAACTACATGAAACGGATGGCGGGAATTACTTATTTTTATCAAGGGGTGGTTGCGAAACGGATGCCTAGTGCGGAGGGATGCCGAGGGCTCTTATCATTTTTAATTCAGCCTTCGAAATCAAATGACACGACGCCATGGAGGTGGCTCACAGAGCCTGAGGCCGCTGCGAAAACGGCAAAACGCGTCGGAGCGGAAGGCGGTAGAATATAAGCGGGCCGTCGTGATCCTGGGTGAGGAGAGGGTGAAGCAGATGCACCAAGACTGGGACACATGGGACACTGGCCAAGGCGGCAAAGAGTGGCAGCAGTCGGAAGGTTCGTGCTCCAACTTCTACAGCTAGGACTCTCGGAGCGGGTGATGAGGGCATACCGGTTGGTGGGAGTCGTGTAGCTAGACTAAGGAATGTTCTAGAGCTTGGAATTAATCGTTGCATACAAAACGCGCGAAACTTGCACCCTCGCACGCGTTTACTGAAGCCGATGTCGCTCGTTTCAAAGCTCACTGTGCTACCTGGATATTGGAGGATCCATGCGCTCACCGACGCCCGCGTCAGTATTTCGCCGAACCCAAACTGACGTTGAAGATAATACACTCTCGCAACGTGGATGCCACAACCCGAGTTAATCCTGACGCCTGCACATTAAGTTACTCCCGCTTCATCCAGTACGTGCGATACTACTTCCCTGGTGTTCGTCTAAATCGTACGGCGGAGGATGTTTGTGACTGCTGCGTTCGTAGTTCTACCTAACGACGTTATATTCGATACGACCGACGACGTTGCTGCTGATGACGAAAATTATCTTGATGATGATGAATGTGCGACTAAAAAAAGTATACTGTCGTGTACAAATCCAAGCAGAAGATTATGGAGGTGGTATTTCGATGCCGTACTATGGTCTTTGTCGTCCTTCAGCAGACTATTTCAACAGCAATTTGATGATACAGAACTTCGTAATTGCGGACATATCGAATGGGCAGAACAACGTGTAGTTTTACGATGAACGCGGCAGACGCTCTTTGTAGTCTCCGGCTTCTGCATCATTTATCGACAATACAAAGGGATGCAAGCTGCGGAATACCAGCGGCGGAGGTCTGTCTCAGTGTTCTTGACAACTGTGTGTGTCAAAATAAATTGAAAGCAGTGATGATGTTTTTTGCGCTTGTCAGTCATTTTCCCCTATAAAAAAGTTGTCCTTTGCTTTTTGCTCCCTGGTCACTCCCACAAATTTGTTGCCCGCGTCGTGGCATGGTGCCGTCGCGCAATGCTTGGAGAAAAATTTTACACCCCGATGGAGCTTGTAGAAAAAGTGAACACGGTCAATAGTGTGAACGGCAAATTTTTAGATCACAATGACCCCAGTTGCCCATTCTTCGTCGGGTGGAGTTCACTTCTCGACAAATATTTTATGTCGCAACTATCAGGCTACACTTCCAGTTATCTTTTCAAGATTGACAATGGCCTTAGCACTGCGCGCAAAACAGTCGACATAGCAGACGGTGACTCAATCACACTTGCAAGGTAGATCCGGACAACGTCGATCACATTAGGAAAGCAGTGTTGATGGAATTATTTGGCGCAAATGTTGGAAGTATATGGGAAGCGTCAATCTCTGGTGTGCAGCTTCCACGACACCCCATAAAGGAGCCCGCCAAAAAAGGTTAAGTTACTGTCAGCAAAGTACTTTTCGATTCCGAAGAAGTATCTGGCCTACTACCCTGACGTCCCTGAAGCCATCGTCAACGCGGCTACGCCAGATGAAGCTATGCCTAGCAACGCTACGCCAAACACTTCGACAAAGTGGAAACTTGGTCGTCCCAGAAAGAAGAAGGCCGGCCTAAAATCGGACCAGCCATCTATCTATCCTACAGTTATTTTTAGCTCGTTTCAAAATGTTGGTCCAGAAGTCACGCTAAGACTTGAGAGGATGACACCTTAGGAATCCTGGAGCACGAGTACCCAAGGCAAGTAATACTGTAGTTGCTAAACCTGTTCATTGTTCAATTCGCCCAAAAGTCCGCGATGAAGTCCACACTGCGCAAAACTCTCGCGACGTTAGCCTGGATCCTGATCATTTGTTCCAGTGGCTACCGCGGTGCTGAGTATTCCGTCGGCTAACGATACGATACGCTTTGCTACAGTGAACACAACCTCGTACCAGATCACCAACGTCGCCCGAGAATTCCTCGTTGGGGACACGCATTACCCACTGAACCCAGGCCCCCGCTATGGCGATTCCGTCACTGTTATACGACGCTGATCTCTCAAGTGGCAAACGCTATCTGCGTTGGAAAACCCTAACGCATTAACGATCCAGACAACTCTGCAGGCGTTGGGGCCGTATAAGTCACTGGAGAGCTTCAAGGCCGGCTACGATGTCCTTGAGAACGCTGGACTGATGGACACTCCTTAAGCCTTCAACAACAGCGACGAGAACTTCGGTGCCAGGCGTCTGGGCATTCGCGGCTACAAGATCCAGCTCGTCAACTCGAGCGAGTGGTCGGATCCGCTCCACAATCTTTCGCACTCGTTGGTACCTGAGCAGTATAATGATGATACCATCGACGCTGCTATCTCGAGCCACAAGGTCTTCGTACAGGACTTTTCGGCCATGGGACAGTACACGGACTGTAGCAAGACCGAGTCAAAGTACGCGCCCAATGTCGTCGGCTTTTTCTGCAACAATGACGCCAACGGTTTGCTACTGCCTTTGGCGATCAAGATCGTGGATACGGGATTACGTACACGAAGGAGGACTCGGCGGGAGAGTGGCCAAGATGGCGCTGGATGCGACGGAACTCAATTTCCATCAGATGTCCCACCTAGTGCACACGCACCTGGTCTCGATCCCAATCCAGGTCGAGATGATGCGGAGTATGGCTGAG
The DNA here is from genome assembly GCA_033558025.1 of Phytophthora sp. 'mugwort'. Lineage (NCBI taxonomy): Eukaryota > Oomycota > Peronosporomycetes > Peronosporales > Peronosporaceae > Phytophthora > Phytophthora sp. 'mugwort'. Next base: position 644,944 of record JAUCEF010000004.1, on the reverse strand, counting down.
GAGCACCCGATCTACGTGCTCTGAACTACCATTTCTTCCCTAATATGGCGCTCGAGTACATTGGTGGAGTGATCCTGTTCTCAGTCAACTCACCATACGACCAATCAATTCAGAGCAAATGGATCCATGCGCTACATCTACGCCGAGTTCTCGAACACGTCACTGGCTAAGGACGGTCCCGCCGACATCGCAGACAATGGCCTTGAGTATTTACCGAGTCACCGCTAGTCAAGTATGGGGCGACGTACTATTCAATCGTCAAGACCTTCGTCACATCCTACGTGAAAGCCTATATTACGACTCGGAAGAGGCTATCCAGAACGACTCTGAGTTGCAGACGTGGGCAGCTCGTACGACAATTGTCTGGGGTGTCAACGACTTCCCGTCGTCGTTCACGTGCTACGACCTTATTAAGCTCGTGACCAATCTGGTTTTCCAGAACGACATCAAGCATCACTTCATGGAACGGACCAGTGTCGTGGCACAGTCAAGCGGCACCTTTCAGTGCCCCAGCGCTCTACAACGCATCGCTACCAACGAATAAGGGTGTCAATGTCGATCCGTTCGACTACGTGATCCCGTCGGACGTGCCCCGTTGCTGTCTTACCTGGCCGCGCGCTTCTACCGTCCGATTCCAGCATCCAATTCGGTGCTTAGTGCTTACTCCATGTCGCCATTCTCCAATGAGACCGTCCTGGAGGATGCCATAGCCCAGTTCCAGCAAAGCATGGCAGCCATGGAAGACACGGTCGATTCAGCCGAGTCTGGAGAGGCGTACCCCAATATGTTCGTCAAGCCGTCGCTACTTCCATGGTTCTCGTACATTTAAACAACGAAAGGAAACACCGTTTTGCAAGGCATCACAACGCTAAGTCTGTCTTCGCTGGGTTAGAAAAAAAAGATAACGGGGTCTTTATGTGAAACGTACGCAGATTAACTTAACAAAGTTTACTATGTCGCTCAGAAGAAGAAAAAACTCGTCCAGCGACCAACTGCATTTGTTACGAAGTCTTCGTATCACATGTTGAGTATCATTAGAGCTCTGTCCGAATAGAAAATAGATCGTTTTTGTGCCTGCCAAGTTTTTGCCCCGAAAAACGAAGTCAAATAAAGCGTCGAGTTGTCCAAGTCCTGCAAGCAGCTCTTAATTTATTTTGGAGAAAACCCATCCAACTTAATATTGATCTATTTCCCTTGCACGTCAACTCCGCGCGCACGCAAGACCGCCATCGCCGACACTCCAAGACGAACGCATTGACATACCCAGGCGAACGTACGCAACTCAATTTCAAGTGATAACGCTTCTCCAGCTACTCAAGCACGTGTAATGATTCGCGGAGAGGAAAAGGACAAAGGTTTGTGGTCTTAATCTCCAGCATCTGGGCGGGCTTTCAATGTGGCGAAAAAGTCGGTCCGAAACACAATATTCTCCTGGATAGGTCTGCGAACCGATCTTCTATCAAGTTGCCCAAGAGAAACAATAAGCATGATGTTCAACAAGCACAGTACCAGGAGCTCTTCCTCCGCCAAGTTATAGTTGTTCATCTGTTGCTTCAACATCATCCTCTTCAGTTACAACAACCGAATTAATATTTTATTCTACTACAGATGTCGTCGTCGACGTCCATAGGCCGTGACCGTCTGGGCGCTTGTTTAAAGCATCGCGCCATTTTCCATACCAGCGAATTCCTCCAGGTCCGCCCACTTTTCGCTCCTCAATGCCAAATAATCAGTCTCCGCCCAAAAGAATGAGGTGCCGGACCTCTTTCTTTTTACCCCATTATAAAGAGGTGCTTTCGACACCCTGCTTTTTAGTGCGCTACTTCAGAGGAAAAAATAGGCAGAAAAAATCGATCGATTTATTATTTGGACAGCGCTCTTATAACCTTGGTAGAATACGATAGTCTTTAAGTCAACGATTAATCAGGCGCTGTACGCCGATCGCTTTTCAGTGACAAGGTTTCTCAAACCACCAGAGGCGAACTGATGACGAACCTGCTGACGAATAGTGCCGACAATGACGAGCCTACGTATACAACGGCAGGAGTCGTTCACTCCTGGCGTCGAGCTTGACACTGAAGACATACAGCACCGTCAAGTGGAGCTAGACAGGAAGCAAGGGCATAGGCAGCATGATGTCCGTCACGCGGCTAACAATCTCACAAAGCAAAATGGAGGAGACCCGGTCAGCCACCTAACCGAAGTTCAGATCGAGTGCGTGTCATCTTCAGCCATTTTTAGCAATCCTTTTCCGTCTGGAAATAGATAAATGAAGTGTGTGCTAGCGTGTTATTCATTCTTACTTTGCTGCGTACGTACATTTGATGCGCGATATCAAAGTAGACAAATGGGTCAGCATCGATGGAATCTCATGGCAAGGTGTTCAGTGTCATTGTTTTTCCTGGTCTCCTGGTACTGCGTCGAAGCTGCGAATTGGGCGCAGGTCAGTGGCTTAAAGCACACGAATGCAGCCGTGCGAGAGATCACACCTTGGACAAGTCGACATGGTCACGCAGTAGCAGCATTGGACTTCAGTGACGACTACGTGCGAAGTACAGGACAGAAAGCGAGGCTTTTTGTGTTGGGTGGTGACTCGAATGTTCAAGGATCGCAAGACCTAAGAGCATACCCTGGCGGTGGTGCAATGCGCAACGATGTGTGGAGTACAACCGGACCGACGTGGAACGTCCAGACGAACATCCTCAAGATTACCAAGTGGGGAGATCCATTACCACAGATCGTGGCAAATGTCACGTGGTTGCAGACGAATAACGGCAAGCGGCCACCACGGGGCATCACGTATTCCGAATGGATCTCTTGTGCTGCCGCTGCGTGGGCTGTTACTCCTCCGTCCGGATGCGATGACCCTACGAAACCTCCTGGCGCCTACCTGGCCGATAATATGTTTTCTCCTCGCCGAAACTTCGTCGCTCTTGCCTTTCAGAATGAACTCTTCGTCTTCGGTGGTCGCGCACGTGAACACTTCCCAGTACCGCAAGCTCAATTTCGTGGCGGTACCGGCCCAGGAACGATGGCTCCACACAATGCTCGATGGCTCGAGTTTGCTGTGCTGAAGAATGATGTTTGGCGCAGCAGCGACGCTGGATCGTCGTGGAAACTCGTGACGCCAGGCTGTGCTTACCCACAAAGCGCGTTAGTGCACAAGGCATCACGTCCAGAGCTTCAATGCGAGGATGACGACCAGTGCGAGGGCGACGCGTCGTGTCAAGTAGACGAAGCCACCGCAACAGGCTTTTGCGTGTGCAACATGTGGTCGCCACGTGAGTTCCACGCCATGGCCGTGTTCAACGACGCCCTGTACTTGTCCGGTGGCTACGCACTGATCGAGTTAGGAAACTGTGGAATGGAGGAGAATGCTCGAAAACGCCCGTCAGGAGAAGAGTTTGCGTGTGGCGGTGGCTATCGCGCATATCTGAACGATATGTGGACGTCCACGGACGGTCAGCACTGGAAGATGCTCAAGCTTCACGCAGAATTCTCCCCTCGCGGGGAACATTCAATGGTGGTGTTCAAGTCTCTGCTTTATATCCTCGGTGGACGCACAGGAGCTTCAAGGAACGAGGAAGACACTAGACAAGCGCAAACGGAGCTAGTGAACGACGTGTGGGCAAGTGCCTCCGGGTCTACGTGGACTCGAATAAGTGAGACAGCCCCCTGGACAGCTCGGGCCAAACACGTGACCCTCGTGCTGCCAGGTGCTCCGGACCAAACGTCTGGCGATGACCCAGACGATCAACTGCTTCTAATGTTTGGTGAGGATGCGGAACGAACGTTGGAAGATGTTTGGGTCTGGAAGGGAGGCGACTCGAGCTGGGTCACTGACTATTCGTCCGGCACAGCTTCGGCGGAGTATGTAAGACCGACTAGTCATGTGTCCTATCTGCGGACGATGATAGATACGGATGCACTTGCGCTGGGTGTTGTCGGCGTGAACATGATCCAAGACCTTACAACCTTTTCGTATGACCAAACGATTGCGCTACGGGAACTCATGCCCATTTGCGACTACATTGCCTTGGCAAAGCTTGTGGTCGAGCAATGCACGGTACAACCAACAGAGTATGAAGGCCAAGAGTATGTTAATGTGAAGGTAATCCAGGGAGCCAACGGCGAGGAGGAAGCAGGTGAAACAACGACCACTATCCAAGACGAGACGAACTGGGACGGCTGCACGCACATTGGCAACAAGGTGAGAGACGCAACAACCGGCCGTCGTCGTTGGGCTGATGTTCTAGGAGTAGATCAAGTTCAAGTACTTCGAGACGTTTTCGTGGATGTCCAAGAGAGCATTTGCCAGTGGAGACCCAAGCCGCGCTCCGGTCATGCCGGTGCGATCTTTAAGCGGAATGTGCTGGTTCTGGGTGGACTCACAGCGCCAGATTTCTATGAGAACGACGTCTGGTATCGCGACGCTCGACGGCCGCTGGCGCAGTTCACTTTGGTGCCTACAAGCGGAAGTACTGACACTGTGTTCAAGTTTGAAAGCGACAAACCCTACTGCGTATTCGAGTACTATTTGCTCGACACGGTCGAGCAGCTCGTCGTCCGCAACTGGACGCTAACACTGGGAGAAGTTGACTACGGAAGCTGGCTGGACTCGGGTTCTTTCCGTATGCGTATCCGAGCTCGAGACCCCGCAGGAAACGTGGACGAAACCTTCGAAGATGGTCGAAATGAGTACTCGTGGGTGTACCAGCGTCCGCTGCCGTGGGGGCTCATCATCGGTCTCTCGAGCGTTGGGCTTGTGTTGCTTCTAGGCTTCTTGATGGAGTGGCGTAAACGCCGTAAACGTGCCGCAATGGAGCGCTACGCGATGAAGCGCCTGCGTCGCAAGCTCAAGAAGAAGAGCGCAGCTGTTACCATTGCAAAGGAAGGAGACCCGAATTGGCGTGAAACTTATGACGATGCCAAGGACGGCAAGAAGGGCAAAAAGGGGAAGAAAACTACTGCAAAGAGGAAGCCCACGACCGCTAAGGACAAGAAGGACAAGAAGGACAAGACCCAGGATAAATCCAAAGTCAAAGCCAAAGGGAAGGACAAGAAAGGTCAATCCAAGGCCAAAGTTGGGAAGAAAGACGAGAAGAAGAAGAAGACAACGAAGACGAAAGAGGAGAAGACAGGAGCCTCTACGTCTAAAACGAAGTCCAAAGATCCCGTTACCAAGAAGAAGGCGAAAGATGGCGCCAAGACAACCGAGAAGCGCGTCAGCAAAGCAGGCAACAAGGACAAACCCGACAAGAAGAACCCCAACGACAAAGCCAAGAGTTCTGATAAGAAGAAGAAGACCAAGTAGAGTAGAGAATCTAAGTTAAAGTTTGGTCCACTCTTTCTGGTCCAAATCCGATTCACAAGACTGCAGTTCGTTTAAGTACGATACCGAACTTAGCAGCGTTCAATGTTGCCATTCGCATTACAAAAGTCGTCAAGCACCATGGGCACCTACGTGGAGGACTACCTGGAGAGCATGTACCTGCTGCCGTCGGAGATCAAGCGCAACTTCGACCTCATGCGGGAGCTGGATAAGGTGCGTCTGCATCTTCCCTACCCTCTCTCGCTCTGTATCCCTCGTCTAACGCCCGCCCTGTAGGCGTCCTACCCGCTGCTCGAGGAGCTCAAGACGACGCAGAAAACGTACTTAACCAGTGCGCGACAAAAAGTGCTCGCTAGGTGCGCTGACCCGACAAAAGGTGAAGCTACCGAGCGGGAGCTCCGCGACCTTATTGAAGCTGACGATATGGTGCAGAAGCTCCAGGAACAACATGCTCTGGTGGTGCAGAAGCTGGACGAGAAGATCGCAATTGCAGCTCAGAGCTACGACATTGTGGACCATCACATTCGACGCCTGGATAGAGATCTGGAGAGCTACTCGGCTCTGTTGAAAGCCAATGGAGAGTACCAGGAGGACAGCAGACCTCATCGCAAGAAGCAGAAGGTGGCGGCAGCCACCACTGTGCACCAAGTGTCTCAGAGTCATGCTGTGCCTCATGCGGCCCATGTCCGCAGCAAGCACAACACAGTTGCAGCTGCTACGTTGAAGGACAAGACGTCGACGCCCGTCGTGTCGAAGGCTTCTAGTGCCGGAACCTCATCGTCCAGAAAGAGGTCGATTGCGGAGACGGCCGTAGCGTTGCCTGCTGCCTCTGCTGGCGCGTTGATTCTGGCCTCGGAGGATCTCCCCATCGACCCGAACGAACCTATTTATTGCAGTTGCCGACGAGTGTCGTTCGGTCAGATGGTCGGCTGCGACAATGATGACTGCAAGTACGAGTGGTTCCACTTTGGCTGCGTCGGGCTCACCGATCAACCTGCAGGCAAGTGGTACTGCCAGGACTGCAAGGCGCAGCTCGGTATCAAGTAATCTAGTACCGGTATCCTCGCAGGTATCGCGGAACAAAGTGACCCCGAGCTGCTGACGTCATACGAGTAAGTCGCGCTACGGATTACACCGACATCGAAAATGGAGTTTTTGTGTTGTTTTACCACGAAGCTTTGTGCTTTTGCAAGACTCTTTGCCATATGACGATTAACGAGGTCAGCTACGTCGGACGGCATACGTCTGAGAGCTTAAGAACAAAGTGATGAATGGTAGGTTTGTTTGATTAATGAGTTGAGTGTCTGCACTCTGTCGACAGGACCATAAACTTAAAACCTGGACACATCCCGGCCTACGACGATCGCCTTGAGCCAATCCAGCGGCACCTGCAACCGGAGCCGCCAACTTCCCAGCTTGGTCAGATACGCGCTTCGCCACAGGAACCACGCCTGCCAGCCAGTAAGCGTGATCTTGTTGTCTTTGTGAGGGCGCGCTTCAAATAGACCTTGGTAGGAGCCGAGATACGCCATCATCCCTTTGCTGCGGAACATGTACGGCTTGGCAGGAGCGGCATTCTTGCCACGAAGCAGTGCTGTGAGGTAATCCGCTTGAGTTTCAGCCTTTTGCGCCGTCGCTGGTAGCGGGTAGTCCAGAATTTCAGCACAGTCACCGATCGAGAAGACGTTTGAGCGGCGCGGCATCCCAAACGGTGGCTCCTTCTCGACTTCGGCCGCGCCAAGTACTTGGCAGTACTGATTAGTCAGGATGTTGCCGCGTTTGCTCTTCTCGAACACTGTGAGCGATTTGGTGAGTGCATTTGGACCCACTCCTGCCGTCCAGACCACGAGACCTGCAGGGAGCCTTTCGCCACCTTCCAGTGTCACACCGTCCGCCGTGACTTCGATGCAGTTCTTCTTGATGATTTCCATGCTGCTGCGCGACTCAATCTTGCTGAGCGCTACAGTGCGTAGCTGCTTGTCGAAGCCGCTTAGAATTTCACCAGAGTCTAACAGAGTCACGCCGAGATACTTGGACACGTCGGGGTACATGTGTCGAAGATCTTGGAGAACCAAGTCATACAGCTCAGCACAGAACTCAATGCCTGTGGGGCCACCGCCCACGACGACAAAATGTAGCAGCCGTGTCTTCTCTTCGGGTGTGACACCAGGTTGTGTGGCCACTTCGAAGTTCTCGAGGATGCGATTCCGGATCTTCTGGGCGTGGTGAATCTCTTTGAGGAAAAAAGCGTGTTCTTCTACACCAGGTAATCCGAAAGTCAGCGGTCGGGAACCACAAGCCAGCACTAACGTGTCATACTTAATAGGGTACTCTCGACGTGAGCCCAAAGCTGACTTAACGAACAGCTCCTTCTTCTCAGGGTCGATCTCCTTGACACTAGCGAGATGGAAATGACCTTCATGTCGGAACATCCCGTCACGGATCGGCTCCGTGATGGACTGAAATTCCAGCGTGCCTACGGTTGTGCTTGCTAGCAGGGGCGTGTATAGGAAATGCTACACAAAACACAGAAAAATAAGAGTAAGGGTTCTGAGAGACTACGTCGTAATCTGTAGATAGTAAACTTACGTTTCGCATCGAGACCACGACGATGTCGACATCCCTGCCGCCCACGTTCTTCTCGATGTCGGTGATGTACTTCGAACACTCAGTGAACATTTGGTAGCCGGCCCAGCCCGTCCCGACGATCACGAGCTGGTAGTTGTCACTTTGTATTGCCTGTTGCCTCTCAGCGGCGCTGCCTTCTTGTTTTCCTTCGTTTGTGTAGCTCGCCTTTGTAAGCATCGGCCACCGCTTCTGCCACAGCGGTCGAGGCTTGTCCATTCCGGTCGTGTATAGCGTACGTCGCAAGATTTTGCCATCGGTAAAGACTGCAACTCGCAGAGCTTGACGAAGGAAAACCATTATCGTTGTTGGGAGCGAGCTGTGGGACGATTGGAGGCTGCGACCGAGAGCGCAAAAGCAGTTGTGAACTGCTCAATGTTTTGAGGACACAGGAAATGCCTCATTATTGCGTTCCTGTATCTCTTGCTTAACGACAGCGGACAAGCGCAAAGAAGCCACGACCTGCCACGCCCGTCAGACTTTCGTGTTGAAGTGGCTGTCAAGCGTCACTCGGAACGCAACCAAATCCTTAACGCCGTGCCTCACGTCAGGGCAATTCGGCTGCTTGGTTTAACTTTTAGAGTCGAGAGGATCGTGATGACACCGCCGCGTACAGCTCGGTAGCTCAGAACATGCCGCCAGATGGCTTCAGGAGATTTCCTGTGGTGCGGTGCCGCACACATACAGTGGGTGTAATTTTTCACGTCGGACGTGAACTTCAGCTTTGGCAGTGAGAGTCTCACTAAGACGGTGTGGCCAGAGCTGCCAAACGACTTCAACATGAAACTCCTTGGGAGCCGAGAATGGCATCGAGGACGGGTAGCTGGAACCTTCTTCGCGTATCATGGTCGATAGCTTACACGTTCCACCTGCATTTGCAGTTGCCATAAGCTTTACCCCCCCCCCCACGGGCCCGTCGGAATCGACGATAAGCTTGGCCACAATTTCGCGCGATAATAATAATTATGGATTGCTGCGTGCACCGGGTTAAGAAGTACCTTTTGCTATTAAATCGCATATGCATCCTTGTCTCTTTCTGTAGCTACGATTTACAGTATAGTCGGTAATAATAGAATAATACAATCAAATAAATAGCTGGGGACGAAGTCCCCATTACAATCATATGTCTCCGTTTTATGATATTCCATACCTCTACAGTGTATTTGCTTACATCTACTGAAATGAGACAATTAACGGTTAGCTTACACAAACCTATCAGCTTCCCAAACACGCTCTAACTCCCATTGAGGAGAAAAATATTAAATAGTAGGAGAAAAGTTTTAAACAAAGGTTTCTGTGTCGTAATAAGCTGATGAAGTCATCGCTGTACCACTTTGCTCTCATTGGCCGTAACATCGCCGACTCAGATCGGAGTCCTATCGCAAAATCGACTGGCCAGCGTTTCATGAGCACCCTCAGCTATACTAACCAAAGTATTCGCCGTTTTGCTCAAAGACCCCGACTACACTACTACCATGGCCTCCAAGATCGTCAAGCCTGAGGGCCAAACCGCTGATGAGTTCGAGCTGCAGGTTGCTCAGGAGCTCTTCAACCTCGAGCAGTCCGCTGCCGAGATCAAGAACGACCTGAAGGACCTGCACATCACTGCTGCTAAGCAGGTGGACATCTCCTCGGGCCGCAAGGCGATCGTCATCTTCGTTCCCTTCCGCCTGCACGCTTCGTTCAAGAAGATCCAGGCCCGCCTCGTCCGCGAGCTGGAGAAGAAATTCTCGGGCCGTCACGTCGTGATTATCGCTCAGCGCACCATCCTTGGCAAGAGCTACTCGCGCGCCAACCACGGCGCTGGCCCCCGCCCTCGTTCGCGCACGCTCACCCATGTGCAGGAGCAGATCCTTGATGTAAGTTGCCCCCGCAATTCTTTGATTTGTTGTCCATATGTACCCTGGAGAAATTCGATGATGGCCTCTGGGTTCTAGCCACCCCATGCCGTATGCTCACGATTCCGGACTGTTGTTGTGTCATTTGTATCTGTTTCAGGACCTCGTGTACCCCACCGAGATCGTTGGCAAGCGCACGCGCTGCCGTCTTGACGGCTCCAAGTTGCTGAAGGTGCACCTCGACCCCAAGGACCAGGTTAACGTCGAGACCAAGCTCGACACGTTCGCTACCGTCTACAAGAAGCTGACCAATAAGGACGTTGTGTTCGAGTTCCCGGTGCTGGAGTAAGTTAGTGGTTGAGTGTATGCTCCCTGTCTCCTACTGTCTTCTTTTATGAGGCTGAAGGAGCGGAGAGCTACCTCCCGCAAGGTAGTTTATTCATGAGCAAGACGCCTTCAATGCCTTAGGCGAGTAATTCTCTTTGAATACCACTCAACTATGGTCGAAAATTCTGTTGATGTAGCTGGAATGCACTATTTTTCGTGGTTTAGTAACTCATCTATTCACAAAGCAACTCGTTTGTCTTACGCTGCTGTTAGTGTAAACTGCTATTTAGACGCGCTGCGAAGCGCCATTATCGCCCGTCGTCGTCGTCCTCTGCCAGGTCCTGCAGCAACACGTTGAGCGCGTCAATCGTTCCGACGTCCAAAATCCCCACGCCGCCCACCGCCAAGATCCTCGGCATCTGGTCGATAAAACGGAAACGTCAGTATTGCTGCTTTAGATACAACTGCAGCCTCCTGCTCTCCCATTGTGCTTACCATCTCAGTATACCGCGCCCGACCGAACGCCTGCTTCTGCTGGTTGGTGATGACGCTCTCCTCTCGTGCCAAGTCGCACACCGTCCTTCTCGTCTCACCTGGCCGTCCACCAGTGGCCCGTGCTCTTTGCTGCTTCTGAGCCAACCGTGCAGCAGCTCGCCGCGCTTGCCGTGCGCTCTGGAACAACCCTTGCGCAGCACCTCGGATCATAGTCGTCGACAAACGTGCGGTGCCCAGTCAAAACGGAGTACTTCCTATCAAGCATGATGCGTATTTTCTTTTCATCCAATCCAATGACTACATTCTCGGATTTTACACCAATCACAATCTCTTATTTGTTGGGTATGGAGTTCCTTGTTTCTGCTTCGGTACGGCGCCACTCCGGAATAAACAAGCAGACTAGGAACATGCACGCCACGACGCTGACTCGCTGCACACGCGTCGCCGCGCAGCACGCCCGCTGTCTGAGCAGCAGTGTCGCCTCCGTGCAGGTGACGCACTCGGAGCGCGGCACGCGACTCGCGGCGTTGCGCGAGCGCCTAACTGAGGAGGCGCACCAGGGCCCAACCTTCGCGGACCAGGCGCTGTCGCTCGAGGACTTCGCGTTCGAGGCAGATGCTGCGGCCGGTACCAAGCCGTCGCGCAAACCCAACGCTTCTAACCGCAAACCCAAGTGGCTCAAGGCGCAGCCCACGCAAGGCGCCAATTACGAGCGCCTGCGCAAGTCCGTCAAGGGTCTGGGCCTCAGTACCGTGTGTGAGGAGGCCAAGTGCCCGAACATTGGCGAGTGCTGGGGCGGCGGCAAGGACGGTATCGCCACGGCCACCATCATGCTTATGGGAGACACTTGCACGCGCGGCTGCAGTTTCTGTGCTGTCAAGACCAGCAAGAAACCGAAGCCACTCGACCCCGAGGAACCCAATAAGGTCGCGGAGGCGATTGCAGCGTGGGGACTCGACTATATTGTGTTTACTAGTGTTGACCGTGACGATTATGAGGATTTGGGAGCCAGCCACTTCGCCAAGACCGTCAGTACACTGCGTGCGAAGCTACCAGAGATCCTGATCGAATGTCTGACGCCCGATTTCCAGGGCCACGACAACCTCATTGACCAGGTGGCGACATCTGGTCTTGATGTTTTCGCACACAACTTGGAGACGGTCGAGCGGCTGCAGCGTCGTGTGCGCGACTACCGCGCCAACTATCAGCAGTCGCTGCACGTACTGGAGCGCGTGAAGGTCACGGCTCCTCACCTCGTGACCAAGACGTCACTGATGTTGGGTGTGGGCGAGCGCAACGAGGACGTGTTCCAGACGTTGCGGGACCTCCGTAACAGCGGCGTGGACGTCGTGACCTTCGGCCAGTATCTGCGTCCCAGTACGAAGCACATGCCTGTCAAGTCGTACGTGACTCCGGAGGCTTTCGCAGAGTGGCAGAAGGTAGCTGAGCAGATGGGATTCCTGTATGTTGCTAGTGGTCCGATGGTGCGCTCCAGTTATAAGGCCGGCGAGTTCTTTATGAAGAACCTGCTTAAGAACCGCAAGGCACAGGTTGTCGCTTAGACGTCAGCCAAACGCAAGATGTGAAACGTGCTGCTTTAGCCATAGAATTGCGCGATCATGGCGCTGCATGCACTTGAACACGCATAATTTCATCACTATGCAACTCTTCTTCGGCATGTGCGATGAGATGGATGTGTGTATTGCTTTCCTATCTAGAAGTTCAGGACAGAGCCTGCACGAGCGACGCAGTGACCAGCGACCGCGTGACACCTGTGCATGCGTCCGTGCACAGATCCACCGCCTCCTGCAGTTGTGTGTGGTGGATCTTGCCGGCCTGCAGCATGTACGTGACCCGTCCCATCGACGGCATGTAAGCTACTGCCAGTTTGCCATCTCCGCGCTGCTCTTCCTCTCTGCTCGGGTCCAGTACCACCGACTCGTTCACGATACCCTGTAAGTAGCACCAATCCGTCAGCTCAAAGCTTTCCTCTATCATTCAAGACCCCAGCAAACTCACCGCACTTGACGCTGTGACCACGTCGTACATCTCCACGGCCGCGTCAGCAAGTGCCAGCGACGCGCAGTTGATGGCCGCAGCGAACACCCCTCCGTCGTCCTCCAGCACCGTCACGAACACCGACATGATGCACTTGGGAAGCTTGTGCAACATCACAGCGGGGGTCAGCGCCTCCTCCACGATAGCCGAGAGCTCCATCTCGTCCGGGTCCTGGCCGCGCTCGCGACGCGTCAGCTTATCAGCGAACGGCGCGTATTTGACGTCACACACCAGCTGCCCGTCCTTGCTGAACTCGCGGCGCGCGCGCGTGTCCGTCCGTGGGCCGTAGACCGCGCACACCACGCGGGTACGGCCCAGCTCCACGTACGCCGACCCTGCAGCACCGCTCACGGCTCCCAGCTGCATGAATGGGCGACGCATCTCATCTGAGCTGGCGCGTGACTTGTCCAGTCGCTCCGTGGACGCATCTTCGTCCTTCGGGACGGGCACTTGCGGCTGAATCGGCAGCGGATAGTAGCAGTTCTGCATCGTTCTGTCTGTCTAATGGAGTGGCGACCAGCGCCAAAAGTAATATTACACAAGCTTTACACCAACTAGAAGCAATCATTCCATAGCACTCTACGTGCCGTCCAATAGGGGGAAGAGTTGATACCGAGCATCACCTGGTAACGATGGCCAAGGGAGCCAAGGCGGAGGAAGCGCCGAGCGCTAACGTGCTAAGCGTGCCCATCCTGGAGACCGTCAAGGTCGCGCAGCTGCAGAATGGTCTGCGCCACCGCGACTTCCAGCGTTACCGTCAGTACTGCACGCGCCGCCTGCGTCGTATCCGCAAGTCGGTCAAGTTCACGCACGGCAAAGGCAAGCAGTTTGTTAACAAGAAGGTTGACGCCGAGACAGCCACCGAGAACCGCTTGTTGTACCTGCCGCTGTACAATGCCGAGCGCGCCTGGGGCTATGCCATGCAGCTTAAGGAGGACGACAACCTGGACAAGTCAGAGAACGGCGAGGACGCCAACTCGCGCATCAAGTTCCACCTGAACGGCCGCCTCCGTAAAGCGGCGGACTGGAGTCAGCGACTGGCCGAGATCTGTGCGGTCCGCGCTGATGCCCGCACGAGTCTCGAGGCCGAGGCCTACGCTGCCTACATGGCTGGCAACCTGGCTTTCCATTGCGAGGAGCACGTGACGGCGCTCGAGAAGTTCGGTACGGCGCGCCGCATCTACGCGGACCTGTCGCAGGTGGGCACGTCCTCGCAGAGAGAGCTGTTCTCACGCTCGGCGGACGAGTTGCAGCCCTTCATTCGCTTCTGCGAGCACCGTCTGGCGCTACAGGGACGCTCAGCCGGCTCGGCGGAGGAGTCGTCGCTGGAGCTACAGTCCAGCGGCGACGGGGCAAATAATGCCCTGCTGCAGTCGAAGATCGACCTGGTGCTGCTGGAGGCGCGTAAACAAAAGGTGGCTAACCTCGGATCTGTGGAGTGGAAGCAGCAGCAGCTCACGGTGCCGACACAGGAGCTGGGAATGGCAGTGGTGCGCACGACTGAGCTTGCTATTAAACTGGACGCCGCACTGGACGACAAGACCCGCGAGGCACGTTTCCTGGAACTGCTGAGTGCGTACGATGCGCTGCTGCAAGCTCTGAAGAACGCTACGACTAAGCTTGAGCAACAGGCTAAGAGCGGCAGTGCTCTAGTGCACTCAGACTTGGAGCTGCTGGCTGCTTTAGAAGAGTATGCACGCTTCAAGAAGCTGACGAAGCAGGTGGAGCGCCAGGCTACAGTGTACCGGACGCTCAAGAAGCGTTTCTCGGCACAGCAGGCTGGCGAGCTCACGCATATCTTGGACATGCTCGTGCAGACCGTTGGCGATATCCTGTCGATTCCTGGTATCCATGAGCTGGAGCCGCGTCGTGCTGCCCAGTACAGCGCCTATCACGCTGTCTTCCGTGCGTGTCGTGCTTCCACTGTTGCTCAGGCCTATCTCCTTCAGCACAAATTTGCCGAGTCGATGGCTTTGTACCAGTACGCGTCGGGCTTTTTGACCGAAGCAGAGGAGATTTTGACTGCGCAGCCTGCAGCGAAGGATGACCTGCTGCAAGAGTTTACTCGTGAGCTGCACGTGGAGCTTTCAGGCGCGGTGAGCCGTACAACGGCGCAGAGTTTCCTGGAGTCGTCTACGCGTGCCGATGCCGTGCGTCTGGAGCTGGAGCAGCTTTCCGTGTCCAATGAGGCGGATGGCAAGAAGAAGAAGGACAAGAAGCGCAAGAAACGTCAGGTGAGCGCTCTCGTGGACCGTCAGGACAAGTTCGAGGCCGGCTCTATCGAGGGCCACCGCGAGCTGGTGAAGCTGCCGCCCGAGTTCCATGCTGTGCCGTGCAAACCGCTGCTGTTCGACATGGCGTTCAATGAGCTTGAGTTCCCGGACCTGACGGAGCGTACAAAGACAGACGAGGAGAAGGCCGCTGAGGCTGCAGCTGCAGGTGGCAACGAGACTGGTGGCGGCTTCTTCGGCTGGTTCCGCAAGTAGACGCGAGTGAAGTTGAATGCCAATTGAGAGGTGTGTGAGCTACGAACGGCATCGATGAGGTTTTAAACACACACACATTCGTTTCTTTGCAGTTTATTAATCTTCCCCATTGGACGTACGGTATTCAGTCGTCGACTTCTTCCTTCTCGTCAATGATCCGCTGTAGCTCGATCTCGAATTCGCGGCGCTCACGGGCGTCCAGCTCGTCGTCGGTCGGCGCGGGCGACACGCGGCCGAGCAAGCGGAACCACAGCGGGAACCAGATGGCCATGTAGGCCAGCCACCGGTGGATCTGGCTGAAATAGTCCGTGGCCTCGTACAGGATGGTGCAAAGGACGCCCACGACGCCGAAGATAAGCACGTGGTGGCGGTCCTGCAGCGGGCCGTTGTCCGGGATGTCATCGCGCTTCCACGGCGCCACAGGGTCGAACTGCTTGCGGTACGCGGCCTCCTGGCGCATGAACTCGTCCACGCCGCCGTCCTCGGACTCGTCCACCTGCGGCTTGCCGTTCGGTAGCTCGGACTTGGACACGCCGCCACGTCGAGGCATGTTGATGATGGTAGTTGATACAGTCGCAACGTGGCGGCGGCACTCTCCCGAATTTAGTGACGTAGTGATACTAAGTGATTGCACCAATATGGTGTGCACAACACATACCAGATACATGTACGGTACACAATGATTGGTACCGGCTAAATGATGGCACCAATTTGGTGTGCTGTTTCTTGTAGCCCATATTCGAGCGACAACGATGGAGAAGTACAGTCGGTGGGCGGATCTGACGACGGGCATTAACCCGTTCGTGCCTCAGCGTCGGCGCTTTACGTCCAGCTGGCCCGTAACCATCCTGCAAGTGCTCTCGGGCTCTGCTCTGGCACTCGCGCGGTCACTGTTGGTCCTTATATCCGCCGTGGCGCTGGTGCTAGCCAACCTCGTGGTGTCCATCCTGGCCGTGATCCCATTCCTGGGGCGCCTGCTGAAGCGCGTAACTGAGTGGATCCTTTGCTCGTTAATTCTCTTACTCTTTGGAGTTTTCACGTCGGAAGAGAGCGCCAATACGCGCCGCCTGGGTCTCGCTACGGCCAAAGCGAGGAGCTCCAACGGCTCCACCCGCGTCGGACCTGGTGACGTGGTGGTCTGCAATTATACGAGTTTCCTGGAAGTTGTGTATCTGGCCAAGCGCTTCTCGCCAGTGTTTGTTTTCGCCACGGAAGGGAAGAGCGACGATGGAGGGCTGGTGCATGTCTGCGGTCTGCTAGAGGCGCTGTACAGGTCGCTGGCGATGCCTGTGAGTGCGGAGCGCGTCAAACCTACGAGGAAGATCGCGGACGTAATTCGTCGCGCCTCTGGACCTGTGGTAATTCTTCCCGAAGGCGCTCGGAGCAACGGCAAAGCTGTTCTGAGATTCATCCCCGTGCTGCAGAACCTGCCAGTCAAGACTCGTGTGCACCTCGTGGCGTTCCGCTATGAGTTCAAATGTTTCAGCCCGAGTCAATCAGCTGGTGGGGCCTGGTCGCACCTCTTCTGGACCGCGTTCCACTTGTATCACACCATGCGAGTGACGGTGTTGAGCGCCAAAGACCTGAATCTGGACGATCTGACGCCGACCAAGCTGCCAAGCACCAAGAGCAGCAGCAAGAAGCACGAGGACTCGAAAACGCTGTCGACGGCTCAGGTGGAGAAGTTGCGCTCGCTGATGGCCGCTATGCTGCGCATCAAGACGGTCGATCTAGGACTGGAGGACTTTGTGTCCTTCAACAACTACTGGAAACACGTGATCAGCGGAGGACGCCAGCCAGCGTCGCAGTTTACGGACCGCAAAGCTCCCCACGAGCATGCCCAGTGGGCCAAGAGATAGATGAAATAAAGCGGCATGCAAGAGAGCAAATCGCTGGAGAAATAAGGCATGTTGCGTATAATGGACAGACGATTTGGCTGCATTTGTCGAATGGAAAAGGGTGTTTAATTCTTGTGTCATTTCTTCCTCATTAACCTGACCGTATTCTGGAATATTATGCATTGCACTTGGCAGCACGCTATCAAATTTAAGCCAGCTTCAAGAGTAGCTCATAAGCACCAATACCCAATTCCACGGAAATGAGGATGATAATGTACCACTCGAGTCGCTCGCCCTTATGGGAGTCCAGCACCTCTAAGAAAAACTATACACGCACAAAATGTCAGCTACTTGGCTACAATAATTTTTGACAATTCACGTAACTCACCTTAGTGTTGTGTTGGATCAATTCCAGCTTGAAATTAAGATTCTGGAAGCGCTCATTGAGCTCAAACTCTTCAAGCAGCGACTCCCACATGTTGTGGTATCGTGTTTGGCTCCACGCCGGGTCACCAGGTCTCTTTCGGTCGATCACACGCAGTTTACTCACCAAATCGATAAGTAATGTGTTGTTAGACGCCACGATCTTGAACAACCTCTTTGTCTGTTCATTTTCACGACCAAATAGTGCACCTCGGGGGCCCTTCTTCTCCACATCCGTGTTGAGCTTCTCAAACTCCCGCAGAATGGTCTCGCACTGACGCTCGTAAAACTCAAGCGCCACCGTCTGCGAGAGCACGCCAGCAATCACGTGGACATTAATGTGGTCAATCTCACGTACCAGCACGTTGTTCTCCACCAAAGTGCTCCACTTCTGCTGCGCCGGGTCGCCGACTAGCAGCATCTCTTCCTCGTGCCCACGCATCTCAAATACGTCGCTGCAAAAGCGCGTGGCGTGTTTAATGAGCGTATTCACGAGCGCCTGGTCGCAGTTGAAGAATACAACTGCTCCATAGTCAAAGTACACGACCCACTTGTCCGTAGCTCGTCGTGATGTGACGGTCTTGCCTCCCGCTCCGACACTCAACGACGTCACAGTGTCATTGCTGCTACTGCTGTTAGAAGCTTGAACTGTGGGCGGCGCCACACCCGTGACAAGTCCAGCATGACCATTGTTTTTGTTGCCACTAAGTCTCAGCACGATCGAGTCCTTGTGCAAGTAGTGAGTGACCTTAAATCGGTCCGTGTAGAGTTTCTGGAAGAGGTTGGCGATGTCCATCTTGCGCGCGATGTGGACAGCTCGAATGGGCATGTGCTGAATCCTTTTGGCCAACTGTCGGCTCTGTGCCCGCGCCTCAGCAGCTGCAATAGTAGCGTCCACCTCGTCGGCGGTCGGCAGCGGCGGCAGGTCCAGCTTGTCTACGTTCAGGTTCTGCAGCACCGCCGGACTTGACGTCGCAAAGGTTTTGCGCTGCATCTGCTGGTCGTAGAAGGATAGCAGACAGGGACCAGACGGACAAGGCAATCTTGACGAAGCTGCCGAGCTGACAGAAGCCCGACGGGCCCCACAGCGCGCCCCTACGCGACGCAACAGGAGCATCCCGACCGGACCTTGATGGAAGCCGCAGCTGTGGCTGTGCTTAGCTCGCCAGTATCAGTGGTGTGCGCCACATGGATTATGTACAACACAAAGTTTACCTTAAATCAGCCAAATCGGAACCCATGGCTGCCTTTCTACCTGATACAGCACGTCATTCAGGTCATTACACTAAAGAGTCAACCGATCTGACAAAGTGTAGCCATGTCGACGGAGTTGACCGTCCAGGAGTTCCCGGAGGAGCCTGTGCCACTCATCACGTTCAGCGAAGCGGAGGACCAGCTCAAGGTGAATGACGAGGCTGTGGAGCTGCTGCGCCGCATCGGCGGGCACGTCGCCGTGGTGGCAATGGCCGGCCTCTACCGCACGGGCAAAAGCTCGATGCTCAACTGGCTGCTGGGTAGACAGAGCGGTTTCCGCGTGGGCCCCACCATTGAGCGCTGCACGCGCGGCATCTGGCTCTGGGGCCAGCCGCAGCTGCACACGATGGCCAATGGAGAGGACGTCTGGGTGCTCATGCTGGACACAGAGGGCATGGGCGGCCTCGAGGCCTCGCAGCAATATGACGCGCGTATCTTCTCGCTGGCCACGCTATTGTGCTCCAAGCTCATCTACAACAGCCAGGGTAGCGTAGACGAGAAGGCCATCGGCGGCCTCAGCTTCATCGCCAACTTGGCCAAGCACATCAAGGTCAGCGCCTCGGCCGACGAGGGCGGCGCGGGCGACGACGACGTCATGCAGTTCCACAGCTTCTTCCCGTCCTTCCTCTGGGTCGTGAGAGATTTTTCGCTCGAATTGGTGGACGAAGACGGAGACCCCATCTCCAGTAGTGACTACCTCGAGCGAGCACTCGCTGATCAGCCACGTACGCCGGCCAATATGGAGCGCAACCGGATTCGCACGATGATGAAGGATTTCTTCCGCGATCGTGACTGTGTCACGCTGGTGCGTCCGGTACATGATGAAGCAAAGTTGCAGCAGGTGGATGCGCTGCCGATCGAAGAACTGCGTCCCGAGTTCCAGCAGCAACTTAGCCAAGTCAAACACATCGTGTACGGCGATAGTCTGCAGCCAAAGATGCTGCAGGGCAAGCCGCTTAATGGTAGCATGTTCGCAGGGTTGCTCCAGGCGTACGTGGCTGCTATCAATAGCGGTGGTGTACCGGTCATTACGTCGGCATGGGAAGGTGTGACTGCCAGTGAATGTCGCAAGGCGATGAGTACCGCTACGGACGCGTTCAAGAAGACTATGGCCGCTTTGGACCTGCCGCTCGATGATGAAGACCTTATCGAGGCCATTAAGGATGCTGAGGAGCAAGCCGTGACGCAGTACCGTGCTACAGCTATCGGAGACAGTGCGTCGAAGCTCGAGCACGAGCTGCGTAATCGTATGGCAGACGACAAGGCTGCCTGCGCTCGAAACAATGCGGCTCAGAGCAAGGAAATGTGTGACCGCTTGTTACAGGTGCTGTACGCCGAACAGATCCAGCCTAAATTGGCCTCTGCCCGTGATGACGACTCGGGTGGCTTCGCCGACATGCAGCAGTTCTCGCGCGAGTGGCAGAACTTTCGTGACGTCTACATGAAGAAAGCTCGTGGTGGCGCCAAGCTTGAGTGCCTTCTGACCTTCTCCGAGGCCAAATACGCCGAGGCCATGAGGATTCTGCTCAGTCGACAGGAAGAAGGCTACGAGAAGAAGATCCGGACACTGCAGGGCGACGTGTCCAAGGTCAAGGAGGAGCTCGGCAGCGTCGGTGGCCGTGAACAGATTTACAAGGAGCAGATTGAACAGATGCAGGTTCAGTCGTCGCAGATCATGTCCGAGAAGGCGCGTTTCGAGGCTGAGGCTGAGGCCCAGCGCGAACGCATCGCGAACCTCGAGAGCATGCTGCAGGACGAGGCCGCCACAAAGCAACACGTGGAGATTGAGCGTGAATCTGCCGGTCTGAAGCTCTCGAGCGAGGCCAAGAAGCGCGAGGAGGTCGACAGTGAGCTCACGCGCATGAAGGCTGAGTACGAACGCGTGGTGCAGGAAAAAGAGCGCCAGGAGATGGAACTGAACCTGTTGAGCGAGGAGTGCCAGCAGCTACGCAAGGGTCAGACCTGCGGCTGCACCATCTCCTAAGCGCGTAGCAACCCTGCGTCTCGACGTAGTCCTTCCCTGATGTGATGCATTCTCTAGATACTACAAAAAACCAACAGTATTCCCAGTGTCCAATGCCTCAGGAAATCCCCTTTAGTCTCTCTAAGCCAGTCGTCTCATTGCTTTGCGCAGTTAAAAAAAAAGCTCCTGCCCCTGTCATTCTACTGCGGGCGGCGGTTGGGCGTCAGCGGCGACACGTACGGCTTGAGCTACAAGGGGTAGTGACACATATTAAATAACATACAAGGAATAGACAAAGCGGGGGACGTCTGGCGCACCTTGAACCCCGTAAGGTCGGGCACCTCGAGCTGCAGCAGCTTGTCCTGATCCACGACGTAGCGGCCGCGCTTGGCGTGCGTGCCCTCGTTACGGCAGCCGTTGCCCTTGTAGAAGCGGCGGTTGGCGCGCTTGCTCGTGAGCGGGCGTAACGAGTGCGAGCGCCCGAACTTGCTCTTGCGCGCGAAGCCCGTGATCAGTCCGTCCAGCAGGCCCATTAGCTCCTCGATGTCGATGCTTAATTAATGTGCGGCCGCCAGTAAATTACCATCGACCGATGTGGCGCACACTAATACGTGTATACGCGAAATGCAGTATAAACTATACGTGTGTTGCTGATTATGCTATACTGTACATATGCTGTTTAAGTCGATTCTCCAGTTATTGCTGTCCGGAGTGACAATTGTCTGACTATTATGACGGCGCTACTACCTTCCTGCCTACCAACACTCTACCTATTCACCATAGACGACCCTGCCGAGATGAACCGCTTGGCAGCGACCACCCAGTCGATAAGGTCGCTCTGACTCGGGCACTGGAACGTCAGCGTCCGGGAGACCCCTACGCGCAACATGCTGCTCAATAGTCCGGATGGCGGACTCACCTCCGTGATCTCAAAGCTGGGAGTCGCGCTCTTGCCCAGGATCTCGATGCGGCAGTTCGTCAAACACACTGATTGGCTATTCACGTCCGTCGTCTGGTCATTCGTGGCGATCGCTCCCAGCATCGCCTCCGTCGACTCCAGGATAGAACGCGTCGTGTTCTCCTTCAGGTCTAACAGATGCAGGTAACCATCCTGTGTGATGGCACACAGCACATCCTTCCATGACGTAAACAGCGAGCCGCTAACTTGGTTCTTCAAGAATCCACAGCGCACTAGTAACGGACTCGTGATGGGGGACCGCAGAGTTGCAAAGAGCTGTGCATCCTTACCATCAGATGCTGAGAGCGCAGCGGCAGTGTACTGCAAGACACAGACGATAACTCATTAGTATAACGCACTCCCCACTCTTAAGCCAGGAACGTACATTCTTCGGTATCCTTCGCATACTCTGCATGAGGTCTCGTTCTGGATCAATACGCTGTATACAAAAGCAGTTAAACAAAGCAGGATAAACCCCTTCATACAGAATACCCAGCACCAAACCTGTGCAGCAGCCAAAGGTTCTGTCATTGCACCCGCCATCTCTCCATACGTAAGTTTCTGCTTGCGGATGTACGTATCCAATGCCGTCTGAATCACTGACGCTCTCCATACCTCCATCGTTTTGTATTGCTGGAATAGTGCTGACATTCCCGTCACATACTCCACCCGACATTGCTTCAGCTTCTGAACATTAATGCAGTAATTCATCTCGGATAACCACAGATCTTGTCTTCTCGCCGCCATATCTGCAGTCACAGTGCTCTCCTTCTCGCTCTCCATTTGTTTAAACAATTCGTCGTATTTTCCAAACGCCACGAGCACGTTCTTTTGCGTCTGGAACAGCATAGCGTCGAGCTTGTCGCCCTCTGCCAGCATGGTCAAGATTCGCTCCTTGTACGTGACCGCCATCTCCTCCAGCGGCTTCGTCGTCACTTCTCTCTTCACGACCGTCGTCAGCTGCACCAGCTTCTCGGCTAATTGCGTCTGCACTTCCCCCACTACATGCAACGCCTTGGATACCGACGATTGCACGTTCAGCTGGTCGGTTCCAGTCGCTCTGCCGGTCTCGAGAGCTCCCTGTGTCGCTGGAGCATCCAGTGCTGCGCGCGTCTGTCTCAGCGCCTCTGCATACGCTAGATCAGCCTGCAGCCTCAGGGTAAAGAACTTGAGCAGCCGCGTGTTCTCGTCGCCGCCATGCCGGATTTCGTCCTGGAACTGGCGCCAATAGGCGCGGTCCCGGGCCTGGACCTTGTCGATCTGCGCGCTGCGTTGAGCCTCGAAGGTGCGCACAGCTGCACAGCAATCGCTCTTGAGTTGCCACACGTCCTCGCTTGTAGGTCCTGAGGCTGCGAGAGGCTCGGATGGCGCTGTAGATGCGTCAGCCGCAGCGGACGAGGGCTCCATCGTCTCCATCGGGCGAGTTACGTACAGGAGTACTGGAGGGTGCGTCGTTAGATCGAAATGAGACAGTGGGATGAATGAATGTAGGATGGAACCTATAAACTTTAAATGTTTTTCCAAAAATTGGCGACCTTTGAGTTTAACTACGATTTGTTATGTACGAACTTTAAGTAAAAAAAGTGTTTTGCTAATAAAGCGACAAAAGCAACTTCCACATGCAAAACTCACGTGTACCATTTTGCCAAACACAGTTATTATCGCATCGCAATAAAGCTTTTTCTACTACTACTGTAGTAGGCATGTAATGTAGCCGCTTCACGGCAGCGGAATGGACTGAGCGCTGTGGAAGACGTCCAGTGGGTCGTATTGGGCCTTGATCTGGCGAAGGCGGGCGAAGTTGTCGGCGCCCCAGTAGCGCCGGCCGAAGTCGGCACCCAGATCCAGGTCGCAATAATTCTGGTAATTGCCGCCGTCGAAGAATTTCTCTAACGCGCTGACAATGCCGCGGATCCACTGGTAGGACGGGGAGTTTTCGGACTCGCCCTTTTTGGCACCCACACCGATCTGCACGGACCAGACGGCGTCGCGGTGCGCCCACGGCGTCATGTCGTTCTTCTGCGTGGCGAAAATGCCACCGTACGCCTCAAACTGGATGTAAGCCCACGTAGTGTTGGGCAGCCTGTCAGCCCAGTCCAGAACGGTCTGCACACCTTCGTCGTTCAGTACCGAGTTGGAGTAGCCGCCCTTAATCTTGCTGTAGTCTTTGTCAGCCGTCGTCAGGTGGCGCGAGACGTTGAGTGAACTCAGGTCGTCGCACGTGCCCTTCCAGACGAACGCCTTAGTCGCGAGCTGCGAACAGTTATCGAGGCGGTCTTGCGACGTCAATCCGCCGTCGTCGAACAAACCCGAGGCGTTGAGTAGCACGTCCAGCTCGGCTTTGGGGCCGAGATACTGACCCGTCATACGAGCACCTCCGCCGTCAACCACGAGCTGCGTCGTGACCTTGGAGTCTGCAGTCGGGAAGTAATCCATCCACGCACGCAGCACCTGAGCACGAACCGAAGCGTTAAACTGCATGCGGAAGACCGTCACCTCGGGCATTTTGTACGCCTTGATGGTGAAAAGCGTGACGATCCCGAACGAGCCGGCACCGCCGCCACGCTGCGCCCAGAACAGCTCCGGGTTCTCCGTGGGCGACGCCGTGACCACACTGCCGTTGTACAGCACCACGCGCATTTCGGTGGTCTGGTCCGCGGCCAGCCCGTAATGACGGCTCACCATGCCGTAGCCACCGCCGGAAATGTGGCCGCCAATGCCCACGCTCGGACAAGTGCCGGCGTTGAAGTTGTAGCTTCCCAGACGGTCCAGTTCCGTGTAGATCCAAGCAAGACGAGCACCGGCCTGCACCGTAGCGAGAGCCGAACCTTCCTCCTGGTTTTCAGACACGAGGTTCACATCCACCATGTCGGCCATGTCGATGACGAGCGAGCCGTCCATGGACGACAGCACCTCGTACGAGTGGCCGCCGCTACGAGGAACCGGGGCGAGGCCGTTGCTCACGGAACAGGTGACGGCACGCACGACTTCCTCTTCACATGTGGCAAAGAACACACCGAGAGGTTTGCGATCAATGCGAGCCTTGGGACCCGTCGCGAAGTCCGCGTAGAGTGGAGACTCCTCTACGAACAAATTGACGTTTACCGTGACGGTGTCGTTGCCGTTGGCAGCCGAGCTGTCCATGCATTCCTCGAACGCCTGCAGCAGCGAAGTCGGATCGGTTTGTGTCGCTGATTGGGCCAAAGCACTAGAGGCCACAACAGCTGCAGTGAAGAGGACGAGAGCTCGAGAGACGAACACCATCGTCGTGCGTGAAGAAACCGGAGACTTGACCAATTCACGGCAGATTAAGAAATGCCAAATTGGCTTTTCGACTTACACCTGACGAACAGCAGTGGCTGGCAGCCATGCCAGGCAAAATAAAGTCAGAGGCTAGTCTGGGTAAAAAGCATTTGCTAAAAGGACGATAGATAGCTTCACGATGCACGTGATTTCAACACGATGACGGGATAATTTTGCCGGATGCATCGTGACTAAGCTTTTGCATCGCATTCTCTTTAATTAAAATAATTGGGCAATATCTTTAGGTGAGTGCACATCATGAGATCCCGGCGATCTCGAGCGCAGGATTTGCAAAGGCAACTAGCAAAGCCTGGGGTGCAGCAAGCAGACCGCTTTCGTGGGGAGATCACTTTTTCGTATAAAACTTAGGAAAACAGCAGCGACTGGCGTATCGGTTGCTATTTGCTACACAATGTCGTTGTGCGCTTGGTTGGAAATTGCAAGTGAGTACAGTACCATTATGCTAGAAACTTATATGTCTTACCTATCTGTCTCTAGATGGGGCTGCCATGCGGCAGTTTGTAGGCTGCGATCATCTGTGGTCGGCGTCGTCAGTGCGGCTGTAATCGATGTCGATACAGCAGGCAGATTGCGACCACGGTCGTAATCTCCCCGTTGCCCTGTTTTGAACGAATCAAGTCCACGACAATTATCTAAACAGCATGAAAGATGCGGCTTGACAAATAGTGCAAACATGTAGTGTACAGATAATCATTATACAGTGTATCGCTGCTGGAACCCAGGGCAATACCACCCATACCAGCATTTTGGTTTTATGGTTTGCACCCAACCGTGGCTTGAGGTGTAGGATAAGAAGGAGAATTTGATTGACGACACCCATTCATCCATGATCAGAATCTCGAAGTCGATTGAAGGCTGAGTATGTGTCCGGAAGTCGGGATGGTATTAAGACTTGATTCAAATGAGAGATGCCAGGTTGCCCATTTCTACCGAAAAAGCACTGGGCGGTGAATGAACAGTCAGTCACTCTGGAAAACTCGGCCCGGGGTTGCTAGCACAAGGTCAAATAGGCGCTTCGCATCGGTTGCGCACAGAATTTCACTGTTAGACGTCCCCCTCAAGCTCGACGCCTTGCAACACCACTGAGGGGGTTGGTCACTAGACACAAAAGAGGATGCACAGCGTTCCATCGAAACTTAGGATAATCGGTGGTCAGATCGCTCGGCGAAAGTTAAGTTCGGGAAGAGAAATCCGTGATTAAACGCAGGGGACTTAGCCGGTGGTGTGGATCGATAGAAAAAAGCGTGTTCACCGAAGCTTCAGCCTCTGTGCAGGTCGACCCGCAAGACGAGAAAAGCGCGGCTATCGAAACCAACTCAGTGACGTCATGCACTTGTTCTCACACACAAATTTCGCGTTAAAGAACAATTACGCCCTCTGCAGGAGGGGGTTATATGGCATAAAAACAAGCAGCGAGAGGGGTCAATCAGCCTGTCCCGCTTCTGATTGCGGTGACTGCAGTAGGATGCTAGTCGCACTATAGTCAAAAGGTTGCCTAACGTAGCAGACGCCACTAACAAGCTAACTCGTTCAATGACAAGGCACGACACAGGCAGTGACCGTTTGGTCGCCAAGCGACGTCAAGACATAGCGCAGTCACTCATTCACTGTGCCACTCACCAAGTTCTTATGGGGCGCTAATATTTTGCACTCAGCCGGTTACGTCGGACTGGCGTGAAAGGCTCACGAACGCCACGTTGGAACGTTCTGATGTGTAAGCTAATGCGACTTTTCATGACTCTAAGCACGGTTACCATTCCTCGATGGCGTATCTGGGTGTGGGCACGTCTGTAGGCTGGCGTCCTCAAGGTTATCTAACGTGTTACGTCTTTAAAAGTCTCATTCTACCTCGAATGGCGCTAGAAAAACGAGTTTTTTTTTCAAAGCTTGCAACGTACCCCTTGTTCCTTCTGCCAACTCCAGTCCAGTTGGCTTCTGGCCCGTGAGATGGTCTTACCTGATCCCCACAAGCGACGCACGTTCAAGTCGCAGTCACGACGCCTAAATCCCTCTTCCAAAATGACAAAAACAATTGCACCCACCGGTAGACAATCGCGCTTATCGGTTTTTCGCGACGGTTTGCCACGAAAATCAAGTGCCCCACAAGTCGAGTCGAAAGGCGGTCAAGAGACCCAAGCGAAACGTCCTGTCAACAACCTGCGTGGTTCGCCCGTCCACATTTTCCCACTCGCCGTCGCTCCCACAGCTCGCCATGAACAGCGCAACGCATTCGTTGTCGGCTTCCATCATGTCGGCGCTGGCGCTCAAGCCGTCTACTGTCTACATTTTGCGTGTCGACAACGCCAAAACCCGACAAAGTTGGCACATTCGTCGCTGTTTTTCGGAATTCTGCGAACTACGCGAGAAACTCTTGGCGTTGATCGACGATCAAATGGCCGCGTACATCACCAGCCCGGAAATGGACAGCATTGAGCACAGCTTCAACACCAATAGCTCCAACCTCAGCTCCAGCACCAGCTCCTCTAGTAGCATCAACTCGTATCGTGGGAAGCATCACCGGCACCATTCGTGTCCGCCCGCATCCGATCGTTTTGCGTACGTGTTTAAGCAGTTTCCACCCCGTAAATTGTTCGGTTCCCGGTCCAAGCGTGTGATTGAAGCACGATCCTTGGCATTAAACCGCTTCTTGCATCAGGCGCTGGAGGTTGTCGAGGTCATTCGTCAGCGTCAATTGATTGCTATTTGCTTCAGTATGATGACTCACATCGAGACTTTCCTCGAGTGCGGAGCTCACCGTGAAGTAACGCGTATTGGGCCATCCAATAGTGTCGATAGTAGAAATGATACGTCTTCTCGACGAGCTGCCGTATCGCCCAGTGCAGCTAGAAGGACATCAGCAGCCGCGTCACTCATCCCAGGCTTCCATCACTACCCACTGGTGCCTACTCCAGCGTTTACCTTGACACAAACAGACTACAGATACCAGTCCAGGAACTACTTCAGCAATGATGAAGAGGAAGTCAGCAACAGTGACGACGACGCTCAGCGCTTCAACAACTTCGACTTCACACAGCGATTCTACCGCGAATTTGGACGCCAAGAAGAACGCGCTGAGATCTACAGCGACGACTCGGACGATGATGAGGAGATGCAGATGCTGAAAAAGACCTGGAGCGCTATGCTCGAGCGCGAAACCCACGAGCCCAAATTGCACCACAGCGGCAGTCACTTTTCGATGCTCGAGAGTGGATATTCCCCAGCGGAGACTTTTGCCAGACGCGTGGAAATTGCCGGTATCCGCAATAGTGTTAAGTCCAAGACTGAAGTACGCGCTACATGTCGGAGTCGGAAGACGTCCGAGCCTGTGCCACGCAGAACAGAGCAGATTCTGCACCGCCATCTGTCAAATTATCGCCTTCCAGTTCCGAATTACCCGACATCCGCTTGAGAAAAAAAGCAAGCGCAATTATCACCGACTAGAGACAAGTGTACGGTGATCTATGAAAAAGTACCCGACGTTAGTAAATTAGCTGTTAGTTGGCAGAAAAGAAAACAGTTAGTGCCCAAGCGGAGCTAATGTCATCGATGGAAATGACCGCCGTTCCCACCTTAGCTGCAGGATTGTAACCTAACATGATAAGATCATTAAAATTTACTTAAGCGCAATATTTGCTGTAGTTTGTTCCTCCACAAGCACTTTGTGAGCAATCTGCACGATACGCTCAAAAGCCACGTCGGAGTAGCGACGCCAGCAAACATGGTCACGCCATTGTCGTGTTGGGAGCTGTGGTGTCGTGAGACCATGAAATACTTTGGCTACCGCATAGCTGGTCCAGTTAATCTCCTCCTTGTTCTTGTCCTCTTCAGTATCATATTCCTCCGTCGAAGCTCCACTACCAAGACGGAGCTGTATCAGTGAACGAGTGTCGCGCTCAATAGACTCGATCAGAGATGCCGTCAGTGGCCGTAGCATCTTCTGTAGTAAATATTCGTCCTCATCCTTGTCCTCATCATTTCCAGTCACTACTTCATCGTCGAAATAGTGGACAAGTTTCGTCTCCAAATCTCGTGCTTTTCCCTCCAAATCTTCATATTCCTCTTGACACCTTGACGTCGTCGGTGCTGGCAACGCGGCCGCATGGAGTGCACCAAACAGATGAGCAAGACGGGCAAGCTGACGTGACTGGAGATGTTCATGCTTCGCATACAAGATGGCAGTCCATCGATCTACAGCCTCCGTGGCCACTTCTCCCTCTCGCCAGTTTACCTGTACCTGGAATGCTGGCTGTGAGAACGACAAGCGTTGAATCTGACCAGTCTGCTGAGCTGCTCGCAGTTCCTGCAGCATTCGTCGTTCAATTGTCGCTGCTGCTACAGCGACGACGTTCGTCTCTCCTTCCTGCTGAGCGTCGGAACTCACCAATAATGCAGCGGAGCCTTGTGCAGTACCGCTGGAGCTAATGGCACGAGCATACCAGAGTCCTGCCTCATGCAAGTGGAAATCTACGGCCCAAGAGCTCAAATATCCATCCTTGCGATGTGTAACACGAGCATTAGGGAGCTCCTTGCGTCGAACGGCTTCCAACAAAAGCTTTGCGCAGGAACGCGGCGCCAGTTTCTTTGCTTGTGTATCGAGGAGCTGTACCGTGCATCGACTCATGCTCAAAGGCTGCAATGCCACGCGTAACCTCGTCTTGTCGTCCTCGTTGCTCGTGTAACCACGCTGTGTCTCAAGTGCTAGTAATGTGAGGAACGTCTCGATAGTAGCTGCCTTCAGGTCGAGATAATGCTCCAGCCAATCTCGCTCTAGGGACACAAGTATCAGGTCTCCGTCTGCTCTTAAACTAGAGTACTTCACAGCCACGACATGCTTCACACTTGTAGGAGCCATGTGCTCTTGGAACACGAAAGCCAGCAGCTGCCGAAGCTGATCACAATGTAGCGCCGTCGAGAAAAGCAGCGAGCGGAAGTGCATAGCGTCTTCATCCAGCAGGTATAGCAATGCTCGCGCTGCTTTCCCATCTCGACCAGCTCGACCAACTTGCTGTACGTAGCCCTCGACTGACGATGGCATGTGGAAATGCACTACTGCACGCACATTCTTCTTGTCGATCCCCATACCAAAGGCTACAGTGGCTACCACCACACGCACTCGACCTCGTGCGAAGCCCATACGGACCTTTTCCTTGGCCTCGGGAGTCATGCCAGCATGGAATGCCAATACTTTACCGGAGTTACGCCATGTTGACGGTAGCTGCTCACGAAGCAGAGCCGCCAACTCTTCGGTTTGTCGTTGCTGATGGACGTACACGATCACGCCTCCAGTACTGCCCTTCGAAGAGCCTTGAGTGGATCCTTTACTGAGCTCAGGGATAATGTAGACGAGATGTCGTAGCCGCTCATCGTTTGAGCGCACTGATCGCACTTCGAGCGCCAAGTTGCTGCGTTGCCACGGCATCTGAAGCACCATTTCGCTTTCTTTCTCTCCTGTTTGGGCTTGGAATTGGCGACGCGAGCGTAGCTGATGCAGCACATCGTGTACAACACGTCGCGAAGCCGTAGCAGTCACACACAAGACGCATTGCGCATGACGGAAAACCTCTGCTAAGCGCAGATAACTCGGTCGAAAGTGGTGAGACCATTCGGAGATACAATGAGCTTCATCGACGCAAACAAGAGCCAAACGCGCTCGAACACGCGGCAGTGCAAGAAGCGCCTGCATACCTGCTCCCAATGCCTTCTCTGGTGACAAGAAGATAAGTGAAAGCTTGGCTGCTAGCAAATCACGTACAAAAGCTGCATGTTTTGCCTTGGAGGAGCTGGACGACGAGCCGGAGAGACACACGGCACGGGCCTTTAAAGGAGCGGGAAGACTCTCGTATTGGTCGTTCATCAATGAGATTAACGGTGAAATCACGAGGGTGATTCCAGGCAGGAAGAGAGCTGGGAATTGATAGCAAAGAGACTTTCCAGCACCTGTGGGCAGCACTAGAAGAGTGTCTTTCCGACGTAGCACCCTTGAGATAGCCCACTGCTGACCAGGACGGAATTCAGCGTGTCCAAACACCAGACGTAAGTTCGTAAGCATGGCGTCTCGCTGCTCTGCTTCAGAAGCCTCGATATCCAAAGACACACACTCGATAGCTTGTGCTTCTGCTGCTGATTCACTGGAAGACGCAGTGAAGAGCGTCTGCAGGGCGAGCGGTACGTGGTCTTCTTCCCAGAGGAAGAAATCGCAGCGGCCTTCGTCAAAACTCAGAGGACACGCAAAGAATCGACGGCCGTGATTCTTGTTTTTCTTCTTGACTTCTAAGCTCTGGCAGACGAGTGCATGATGACATCTCGGAGGTTCCAATGGCTTTGTTTCCTTCTGAAAGGTCTTCGGTTCTTTCTTCTTCGACTCAGACGCTTGTTCAGCCTTGGCCAGTGCTTCCAGACATTCCTCAATGAAATCTACTCCATCATCTGCTAACAGCGACTTGTCCTGTTTGCATTGCTGGCTGCCCTTCGCATTGACAACTGGAGCGAGTCCTGACGAGTTCTCACCAGTGATTTCATCCAGTAGGTTCTCATTCCGTGCTCGAAGATAAGCCGGTCGCTTCTTCGCACGTCCAGAGCTGCCCTTGAACCGTTTGCGCATGTTAAGTCGTACAAAGTTGTCACTGACGGTACTTTGTGCGTCCTCTGTCTTCCATCGCTCAAACTCTGCGGCCTTCCCAGCAGCAAACGCACCGGAACTCGGATCTTGACTGTCTGCTGGAGCGTCAAAGTCATCGAGACTCAACGCGTTGTTCCCAGCTGAAGCAAACCCCCACGTCTCCTCCTCGTCGTGAGCTGAATCTCTCCGTTTTCTAGCCCCTTTCGTCTCTGTTTCCTGTGTTAATACGCTAGCTTCATCATTAATTGATGCTACACCAGACAACCCCAAGGAGGACGAGCTAGCACCTCTCGTTCCAGTGCTGAGGATGCTGTCCAGCTCTTCCACGTCTCCTGCCTTTTCGGCCGCCTGATCCTTGCCGAAAACTTCCTGGAAGACGCGGTCGAAACCCGTCTCTTGACGCTCTCGCTCCTGTTGCTTGGCACGCTCTATTTCCTCGTCTTGATGCTTCTTGGCTGCCCCGCTGCGCCACAATTTCTGGCGTTCCTGCACGGAAGGAGCGAGGCTTTTGGCGACACGTCTTCGCTCAGATCTCGGCCCCTGATGCGTATTTTTCGATACTTTCTCGACCTCTGAGGTCTCCTTCATCTTCTTCTTCGTTTCCAACTTGACTTTCTTCTTCTTCTTCTTGTCTAGAGCGCGTAACAGCCATGCAGCGTCGTCGGAACCGGAATTGGAAACCTTCTTAGGCTTGACACTGCCATTTGGAGCCTTCCCGGCACTTCTACGCGGCGCAAAAAGTGCATTGGATAGAGCAGGAGGCGTTGAAGAGGATGATCCATTTGACGGCGTTGTATGAGCCGCAGAAGACGAGCTCTTGGCGCTCGAAGACCTGCCATCAACCTGACGACGCGGCCACATTTTTGGGTGTTTGGATAATGAAGTGGCGCCAGCGTCGCTCATTGGCCGAGAAACGTAACTGTAGTAACCGAATAACCAGGTTTTATTTATCGGGTACGATGAGGGTACACAATTTGATTGATTGGCATCATGTCGATAGCGACGGGAGCGAAGGCGCTGAGCGCTATCGAGTTCTTGCGACTGTGCGGACGTCTCAAAGTAAGTGGGATACACCACTAAATAGCTGGGGATATGCTCTACCTGCTGCGCAAAGGAGCCGCTCTGGACGTTTCTGTGGCTGTAGAAATCCGACGACTAACGTGGTGACTGCAACAACCTTCCTTACTCGCGTCAGACGCTTAAGCGCACTGGATGGGTGAACAGTAAGGTGGCGCTACCCGAGTCCGTGGCCGACCATATGTACCGCATGGGCATGTGCTGCATGCTGCTGGACGACGCAAACGAGACTGTGAACCGCTCCAAGTACGTAGCGGAGGTTGTCGCTCGTCCCTGGCCAATCGTTGAGCGCAGAACTAACGGGATGTATGGGTATTGGCGCAGGTGCATCAAGATGGCTATTGTGCATGATCTGGCAGAGTCACTAGTTGGCGACATCACACCTCACGATGGTACGAAGGGCCTTCGTGGACTTATGTTTGTTAGAGCTTGATGTTTTGATTTCTGGTGCTGGTGATGACCAGGTGTTGCTGAAGAAGACAAACATCGCATGGAGAAGGTGCGTTGGAGCGGTCATGCATAGAGATATCGGACGAATTCGCTGACGAACCTGTCGGACCTGACGGTGTTTGATGTGGATACAGGAGGCACTGGACGAGATTTGCAGCACACTGGGCGACACACCTTCCGCCCTGGAGATCCGTGAGCTGTGGAGCGAATACGAATCTGGATCCACTGAGGAGGCTCAGATCGTCAAGGTACGTGCTGCCTCTTAATCAGCTCGTGCACCTGTTTCCGCTTGCGTTACAGACGTCTTTTACACACCCTTATTCCAGGACTTTGACAAGTTCGAGATGATCCTACAAGCCGATGATTACGAGCGAGGTATCAATCTACCGGTATCTGCAGCAGTCCGCTATTATCGTTTCTTGCTGACGTTTTTTGTCTGTTTCTGCCGCAATTGCCCCCCTACAGCTCAGAATATCCCGCTCGACGACTTCTTCCAGAGCACCAAGGGCAAGTTCCGCACGCCACTGGTTCAGTCCTGGGTGGCCGAGCTGACCACCGAGCGGAAAGCGCGTCTCGACAGCAAGGAGCCCGCTACGAAGTAAGCTGTAGCATCGAGCCAGCCGCGCTTATAGAAGCCTTAACGGTGCAGCCTTCTAGCAGCGTGTCCTTGCAGTTGTCATTAGCATGCTGAGCGACGATACCCCCATACTGAGGGCAAGTGTAGCAGAATGCAGGTACTACTTCAACGTTGTAAAAACACACGTAATTACGAGTTCGAAAGATCTTAGTCGATATAAACCGGTGATACCGGTAAATTGTTGCGTGAAAATGGGTTAGGTGTCTAAACGTGGCCACCGACCGATGGTGTCCTGTCAGTTCCGATTTCCCCCCAAGAGCGCGCGTCGAAGTCCCCGTCCTCCATCTCACGACTATGTCTCTCGCCGCCGTGCCCACTGCCTCGCTGCTCTCGGAGCTGCAGAAGCGCATCGAATGCGCCAACAAGAAGGAGCGCCGCACTATTTTCATTGGTACGCAGCTGCAATCGCAATTTCCGATCTTGAGTGCGGAATCCGACGACGTTTACTGACTAATACACCGCTTGTAGGCCCCCCTGGATGCGGCAAGGGCACGCAGTCGCCCCTGGTGAAGGACGAGTACTGCTTGT
The DNA here is from genome assembly GCA_033558025.1 of Phytophthora sp. 'mugwort'. NCBI lineage: Eukaryota > Oomycota > Peronosporomycetes > Peronosporales > Peronosporaceae > Phytophthora > Phytophthora sp. 'mugwort'. Next base: position 610,712 of record JAUCEF010000004.1, on the reverse strand, counting down.
GTCATCTGGCCACTGGTGACATTCTGCGCGCCGCCGTGGCCGCCGGAACCGACATGGGCAAGAAGGCCAAGGCCGCCATGGAGTCGGGTGCACTTGTGACCGATGAGATCGTGGTCGGCATTATCAAGGATGCTATCAAGAGCCCCGAGTGCCGCCGCGGCTTCATCCTCGACGGCTTCCCGCGCACGGTCGTGCAGGCCAAGAAGGTGCGCGTACAGTCGACGTCTGATGTGACAAGTGTGGAGCGGGCATGATTGTGCTCACTCGAGCTTTTCTTGCTGTTTTACCTTTGCTGATGTTGTGCAGCTTGACGAAATGCTTGCCGAGGAGAACACGCAGGTGGATGCTGTGGTGAACTTTAACGTGCCGGATAAGGTGCTGGTGGAGCGCATCTCGGGCCGCCGAGTGCACCCGGCGAGCGGCCGCAGCTACCACGTCAGGTTCGCCCCGCCCAAGGTGGATGGCAAGGACGACGTCACGGGCGAGCCTCTGATCCAGCGCAAGGACGACAACGAAGCCACGCTTGGCTCGCGTCTTCAGGCTTTCCACAAGCAGACGCAGCCCGTGATTGACTTCTACCGCAAGCAGGGCAAGCTCGCCGATGTGAACGCCCACACGGACATGGCCAAGGTCACGGAGCAGATCCGTAAGAGCCTCGGATCGGACTAGATTGCTGTTGTCTCTCTTGATAACGAACTCCAGAGCAAGATTTGCGGCCCTGAATAGAGCTACAGCTGCTTGCTAGCGCTCAGACGCTGCTGACCGCGTGTCAGCTCGAGCTCTGAGCACCTTCACCAAGAGCTGCATGAAAAAATATCGAATACAAGACATCTGCACTTCACTGTAACTCGGTTCTCCTCGGCGGTATTTCCTCACGTCGTTGATGTCGTTGACATTCAGGATTGGAAACTTGTTAAAGCAGCGAATCCATTGCGTTTCCTGCGAGTTACGTCAGTACCGCACTGATACCGGTACTGATACCGGCACCTTTTCGAAAACAGTTCCTCGCCAATCAACGCTGAGACGTCAGTAAAGTGAATGTTAGTAGTGACATGCCATGCGTGTCAGCCTCAGATCGTGCTCGTCGTCATCGTAGCTAGTGTATCATTCGCCGATGGCTAAGAACGCGCTGCTGAACCTGTATTTGCTGGCCTTTAACGGCGCCTCGTGCGCGGGATGGGCCTACGTCTTGTACCTGACCGTGACGACAGTGCTCAAGGCGTATGATGCCGGCCAGGACTGGAGCCAAGTGGCGCAGAGCACGTGGGATGTGGTGTCGTTACCCCTCAAGGTGGTGCAGACGATGGCCGTGATGGAGATCGTGCACGCCGCTGTGGGCTTCGTGCGCTCGCCTCTGGGCTCTACGCTCATGCAGGTGAGCTCCCGTCTGTGGCTCGTCTGGGCCATCAACGTGATGTGCCCCGTGTCGCGCTACCAGTTCGGCTTCCCGCTCATGGTCGCTAGCTGGGGCCTCGTGGAGGTGCCGCGCTACTCCTTCTATGCGCTTAACCTGTACAATGCCGTGCCAGACTTTCTCTTCTTCCTGCGCTACCACCTCTTCATGGTGCTCTACCCGTCGGGCGTGCTTGGTACGTTGCTCCGCCTTATACCGCCAATTGTCGCTATGTAAATGTAAAGCTCACGTTGTTATTTTTTGATAATGATGTTCCTCGCAGGTGAGGTACTGTGCATGATGAGCTCGCTGAGCTTCCTGTCCACGGGCGCGTACTCCATCCAGCTACCCAACACGCACAACGTCTCTATCTCGCTCTATGTGGTGGTCATCCTCGTGCTGCTCGTGTACGTCCCCGGCCTGCCCGTCATGTACGGCCACATGCTCACGCAGCGCAACCGTGCATACTCTAAGACCAAGACGGCGTAGATCAGGCGGGGAAGATTGGACCAGAGCACGCCAATCTGACGAGTTTCATCAATCATCTCGCGATCGCTGTCAAGGATACGGTTAATGCGTTGAAGCGGTGCAAATCGACAAGAAAAATATGCGCGCGCTGTGCGCGTGCCGCTATCTATTGATGTATCGCTTCTGTTGCCCCTTTGTACTGGATTAAGCACTAGCTTCGGTTGCCTAGTGCTCGACGGCTAGCTCCTTAGATCACAAATCGACGCAGTAAAGTTTACAAAATTCCATTCCATCAAGCTAGAAAAAACTGGAATCCTCGAGGTCCTTGTCGTCACCCGTCTCCTTCAGCACCTTGCGCGACGCGACCATTAACAACGCAGCGATAGCTCCAACGACAGCAAAAATGACCACCACCAGCGTTTCGTCCAATGACGTGCTGGATGTCGTTACAGAAGCCGACTTGGTCCTGTTTTCGAGAGTCTTTGCACTGTTGATGGAGCCAGACTCCTCGTATGATTGACCTTCCACGCTCTGCTCCCTCGAGCTGGAAGATGACGAGCTCATTGGCCTGGCGTCAAATGTACCAGGATGCGGCCGTGGTGCCTGGGCCGACGTTGCAAAAGTTGGGGTGGAAGACAGAGTCGTTGTCTTGATGGTGGTTCCCTTCGTGCTGATGGTCTGGTCGACGGACGATTTGCTGTCTGCGTTGTTCTCAGCACTATCATCATTTAATCGATCGTTGAATGATCTATCCGTATGGTTGTCGCCGTCAACCTGCTTCGTATCACCTGTATTCGTGCTGTTGCTTTCACCAGAGCTTCCGTCGCCATTGGAGCTCTTCGTTTCTGGGATCTGAATCTCGTTGTCCATCGAGGCCGACTCGTTCGACGACTCGTTTGTTATCTTCACCAAGCGGTCAAAGGAGACGGATTTTTCGTCGCTGACGCTGTAGCTGCCCGAGTCCTGGGTGGCCACTACCATGGTGCTCTGCTGCGTGTACGTGGTGACGACTCCCACGTCCTGTTCGCCGACGGCCGACCCGGAGCCTGAATCCTGACGACGCAGCACATGGCCATCAGCGGCCGTCAGCAGTAGCGCGAGAACCAAAACGAACGTCGTCAGTATGAGCCATGAGCGTCGACGCCATCGCGGCGCCAGGTACACGCACATTCACCGCCTTTTCCTCGGATGAACGAATGTTCTCGACTGTCAAGACCAGCGATTGCGAGGGGGTCAGACCAGAGAAGGGAGGGAGAAGAGCTCGTCACAATTCACAGCGGCCAGCCTTTTCGCTCTTCCCGACTTTCCTGTCTCTCGCCTGGGCGTATAGTGAAGCGAGTCTTAATAGTGCAAAGTTGCCAACTGGTCCATCGTTCGTGCGCGACTCGGTGTCCAAGCACACGCCTGGCCATGCGGCCACGCACGATTGAAGCACAGCTGGGCACGAGGAAACCTTGCTGGTGGTCATGTGTCTCTCTAACATTGTATACCCTGTGTAATTGAATCTAAATATAGCGATCGGATATATAAGGTTTATATACGTCCGGAACTTCACAAGTACAGTGCGCGCCAAAAAATTAGGAACAAACTTTGCGGCGCGATATCTCGGCTTCCACTGAGCCGTTTGGCTTGCTGTTTAGATATGAGGTCGCTATTAGCAATAAATAACGTTGGTTTAGGCTAACAACCTGAGTTTTGTAGTTGGTGATAGGGCTTCTATACAAAAGACCACAATCGACACTGCGTCAGAATAATAAAAACATGGCAGACATACAAAATCCAATATTATTGGAATGATGGTCGGACCTAGTAATGCGTTTTACCGCCGCGACGCTCAATCACTTCGATGCACCGGTTCGGCATCGAGGTGAGGAGCGCGTCACAGAGCGATGGACTGAGGCGCTCCCAGGCGTCGAGAACAGCGCGGGTCAGGTCCGATGTTGAGCGATACTGCTTGCCATTCGCGTAGACAGCAGAGGACAACGCGTTCCATACATTCTCGATTGGGTTGAGGTCAGGGGAGCGAGCGGGCCACTCCATGACCTCGACCTCCATTTCGCCAAGGAACTCGCGCGTCATGGCCGACGAATGTATGGGAGCGTTGTCCTGCTGAAACACAAAATCGACTCCGTGATGGAGGTGAGCAAAAGGCAGCAAGTACTCAGATAGGGTGTAGGCATAGTCCTCTGACTTCTGCTTGCCGACCAGGATCGCCAGCGAGGACCTACCCGCCGAAGAGAACGCCCCCCAGACCATCACTGACCCGCCGCCATTCTGGCGATTGACGTACGTGCGCGGTGCCTTGCGCAGATCGCGCCAGTAGTGCTTGTAGCCATCGGGGCCGTCGAGATTGAACTTTTTCTCATCCGAGAACACGACGCGCTCCCAGATCTTGGGCTTGGTCACCATCTCCTTTGCCCAGGTTCGCCGTGCCTCCTTGTGCGCCGGGGTGAGGTCCAGTGTCTTCTCCATCTTCGCGTACACAAGCCAGTCGACGCTGGAGAGCAGGCGCTGGATTGTGCGCACCGAGCACGAGCAGTTGTAGTCAACCTTGAGCGTAGCCGCCGAGGATGTGCCCGTCGCCGCGGCTCGAACCACAGCGCGCAGCTCGCGATCAGTCAGGCTCAGCGGACGCCCTCGCTTCTCTACCTCTCGTTCTCCTTCATTCTTGGTCACGTTGTTCCACACGCACGTGGGCGAGCGGCCCACACGGTCAGCGACCTCGCGTATCGTCAGTCCCGCCTCGCGCAGCCCTTCCATTCGGCCGCGCTCATGCTCTTTCACGCTGGGGCCGAGCCCCATTATTCTCGACTGACACGCGTCAGCTCACATCAAACCATTTTGACCATCATTCCAATAATATTGGATTTTGTATGTCTGCCATGTTTTTATTATTCTGACGCGGTGTCGATCGTGGTCTTTTGTATAGAAGCCCTATCACCAACTACAAAACTCAGGTTGTTAGCCTAAACCAACGTTTTTTATTGCTAATAGCGACCTCATATCTAAACAGCAAGCCAAACGGCTCAGTGGAAGCCGAGATATCGCGCCGCAAAGTTTGTTCCTAATTTTTTGGCGCGCACTGTAGAAGGCAAAACACGATATGCCCTGTCATTGCCGATTTGATTAACTGAGAGCGAGACCCCTGGCGGCAGCAGCATGAACGGACCCCTTCGCGGTTCTCTAATCGACGGACTGGCAGACTGGGCTTATTACAATGCGCTGCCGTTGCCGTTCGGTGCGATGAACGCTGAGCGCGATCACATTTTCTGTTTGCCACACACGAGATACATGAAACCTTCAAGTGCGAGTTTCCTCTTCAACGACGCGTCACGGCGCCATCGAAATTGCGTTCACGAGATTGCAACCTGCTGGACGGGTGGAACGGCTTGCCTATTCGCGTGCTGCTCGACTTGTAACCTGAACTTTGCGTCAAATGACAACATCCAGATAATATGTGGAGCTATGTAAAACGCCGTCCAGTCATTGGACCAGTGCGGTGAGAGGCGGCTCGATATGCCATGAAGCAGGAATCTGTCAGCGTGGGGGTCTTCGGAGTCACCATTCGTCCACATTATATCGACACTCGTGGGATCCTCCTTTGCAGTCCACTGCCGATGCCCGACACATGAAAGAGAAGCGTTATCAAGTCGAACACCTCATTAATTGCTTTGCTTACTGGCTGTGATATGGTGTTGCCATATCACAGCCAGTAAGCAAAGCAATTAATATTGTCCTTTTCAGTAATTTTGCAAGTCGATAAGGGCTGATACTAAACCAAAACTATAATTTTGCAAAACAGACGTCTGCTTTATGTATAACTAGCCGAGAGGCGCCGCTACGCGACTGTGGGTCTACACCTTTGCCAGTCCAATACGAGACGAAAGCAAACTAAGATTATTTACGACTTCAGTATTTTGGGCAGAGAACACATCAGTTAAATTATGTGCCGCCGACTCAAACGAGAAGAGCTCCAGGGCAAACGAGATTCTATGTTTGTTGTCTTATAGATAGGATCCGTACTGCATATCCTCCATCCTCAACGCATCAGCGACTGCACGCTGGCAATGCAGCGCCATCAACACGACCAAATGACGATCAATGCAGCCGATTGAAGCGTTGGCCGCGTCCTTGAGCAAAGACATTCTCGCCTCCGTCATGCATGGGTATAAACCCTGCAGAAACTTCGCTGTCGGCGCGCCGCCAGGTACGCTTTCATGTTAGCCTTGAAAACGCTAAAACACCCTTTGTTGTAAATCCAAATGTACAGGATACAGTTAGAGCAAAAAGCTTCCAGTATCTGCGCATCCTCAAAGTCCTTACCTTCAATGGGATTCAGCATCGGCGAGATGGTCCAAACGGAAGTGGTTTTAGGTCACCATTCTCGACAATAACCTCCTCCAACCGCTGCTCAGTTTGGTTATGGGCAGGGGCGTTGTCAAGCACGATGACGACATTCTTACCCGATAAATACTCCTGATACGTGTCCGAAGCCTTGACCGTATTGTAGATGCGATTCACGAACTCGGCGTTGACGTCCATGCGGATGATGCTCGCTGCAGCAGCATGAGCCCGTCCTCAACGGACACCGCACATTGTAGCTGTACCTTTCGATGGGGGTGTCTTCACGACAGCCCCCCCCCCCCTTTGGGGGCTCTTCCTTGCGTGCGCATGCAAAAGAGGTTGAAGCTGGACTCGTCGTAGTACACAATGTACTCACCGTTGGTTTGGTGGCGAACAATCTCAGTCGCAACGTGTACCTCTTGGCTTTATTCACTTCATTGTTGCACGTTGATGGCTCCTTACGAATCTTCATGTACATCAATAAGACAGTTAATACAAAAATGAACAATATACGAATGCAGCTATTGTACAAACCTGCTTCAGCGTAATTAGCTTACTAACAAGCTTTGAGCTGATGGTAGACGTGGATACGTCGACGTGAAATTGCTCCATGATCTTCTGTTGCAGGTGCACAAGCATCAACGTGCACTCCTCTTCTAAGTAGTCCTCCAGCGCCGCCACCATGTCGTCTGCGCACTTGACGCAGCTGGCGCGAGCACCTCCTCGAGGAGGAGGACTGGAGTCTCCCGATTTGCAGAGCCGATAGGCTCCTGCACGCGATACGTTGTTGTACTTCGCCGCCGTTAGCCAGTCGTCACCTGCCGCGTACGCGTCCAGCACGCGCTGGCGCTCTTCCTCTGTCGCAGTTCGCCGAGGCGGGGTCGTCGATGGGGGGCCGCTTGGAGCTTGAGGCATGCGGCAATAGACTGTTGCGGGGGGTTGAAATATCGGAGACTGAGGGGGCCACGGTTAAACTCGCTTGCTCTGAATATAATATCGCTTGCGCCAGGGCCAGTAATATAAATGACGTAATATATCTATCTTGGGTATATTACGTGGTAATAGTTCAACCATCTCACATTGTTCTGGCACAGTCTCCTATTGGACTGGCAAGGGTGTAGTTTTGGTCCCAGTAGGTGGACCTGCCTATGCGCTGCAGTCCCAATCCGTAAGAGATCGAGCGGGAGCGGCACGGCCTCCATTTTCAGGAGCCGGCCGAGTGCCGCCGCGTACGCGACGGTGGGTTTAGTTTTGGTCCCAGCAGGTGGACCTGCCTATGCGCAGCTGCAGTCCCAGCCCGTCAAGACCGAGCGGGAGCGGCATTTCACATACCCTGCATCGGAAGGCCTCTATTTCAGAGGACGCGGGCTAAAACTATATTTTTATTTTCAGCCAATCATATTTTTTTCGATTAGTGGACGCCTTCGGCGGAAGGTTGTTTTAGCGAATGAGTGCCGCCTTCGCTGCGCTCGGCAGCCAATGAGATTGCGGCTAAAATTACGTTATGGCGTGACAGACGGACGGACGGACGGAGCGACGTTAGCGTTGAGTTTTGGGGTTAGTTTTGTTTCACCAGGCAAGTTACTCTCGACTGAAAGCAAAATGCATGAACTCCTGTCAAACGAAGGCGTGCTGCCTTCTGTGGTACGTTATACAATTTCAGACAGAATTTATCTCAACTGTACTTACCGATATTTGAGATATTCTTCAGATTTTCGTAAATACGTTTTACATTTCAGCTTTTGGGTAGTCGAAATCAAATATTTCACGGAAATATTATAACATATTCCCCGTAGTATTATTAATTCGGAACACCTGTCCACGGACAGGATTGCAACAGTCTTGTCGTCGCTGTTCTCCAGCACAAAAGACAAGTCAATAAAGAAGAGCGAACAAAATTATCTCTGTTGCGAGAAAAAAATGCAGTTGTTATTTTTATTGTATATATTTCCAGTTAGAATCCACGTCGGATGTCGATCGTCGTCTTTCGCTTGAGTCGGTCTGTGCACACACAGCAAAACATGTTAGAGCGACGAAAGGCTCACAAGTAGGTTCGGCATCTCAACGTACTCATGACTGCAGCAGCGCGACGTCGCACATCTGGTGGATCCCGCAATAATTCAACAATATTAGCAGCAACACCTTGTGGAGATACCATTTTCGCATATAGTTCTTCTCCATGTTCTTGCTTCTCCATTAATACGGCAGCTGTGGGCCGCTTTTGCAGTACGCACTGACCACTACGCAGGCGGGCAATCGCCACGCGTACGTGAGTTCCACACACCAACATCAACTTCACCTCGTCACTTGAAAAAGCCGCTACGAATCCATGAAAATCTTCCTCCGCCAATCGCGACGTCAGCACCACGGCATCTCCCACACGAAACACTTCATCAGCTATTTCACCCTCTTCACTCTTCCGCCGCGTGCTCAATTGCTGTTCGTCATTACTGATTGTCACGTCCACATCTGGTCCCACACCTTCTTCCATCGCCATCCTCGCCGTCGCTTCCTGTTCTCGATTCCGCTGCAGCTTCTCACACTCATTCGTCACATCCTCTACGATCCGTTCGGGCGTCGGCAGCACCCCATCCGACAAATGTCTGAAGTTGAAGTTCTTCCGCGTCCTCTTTTGAGCTCGTCGAAGCTGTTTCTCCAGCAACTTTGGCTCCAACCGCCACTCCTTCTGGACCCCACGAATGCTCGCTTGGACCGTCAAGTTGCTCTTGTCCAGCTCCTTCGTCTCGTCCAACGCCTTGAGTCTGTTCTCGATCCTAACGCGCCTCTGCCTCGCACCTTCCAGCAACTTGCACTTAAGTTGCTCTCGTTCTGCGCGAAAGACGTCGTCGGCCTGCTGCAGGTCGAACTCCAGCAGACTGCGTGCGTCTCGCTGCGAGAATTGAAGCTGGTTCTGCGCCACCTCCAGCTCCCGCTCACGGTGCTCTCTGAACGGCCTGCAGCGCTGCACAAAGTCCTCCAGCACACCATCGTTCAGCTGTTGTTGCTGCTGCAGCACGCGGTCGATGCTCTCCTGGTAGATCTGGCGCTCCAGCTCCAGTAGCTCGCGGACGTTGGGTCCGCCCGCCATAATTGCAAATTAACCTAACATCGATCCAATTCTCCAAATAGTCATTTCGACAGGTAAGTATCCAATCCCATCCTAACGCATAACTTACATATTCTATTCCAAGCACTAGGTTTCAGCCAGTTTCAGTTCTCCCATAGTCAGGTCATGCGTCTCCCTGCCCTGTCGTCGCTGCTCCCTGCGGCCTTGCTGCTGCTTCAGCTCTGCGGCTCGGAGGCCTCGTCCGTGACCGCAGGCGCGCCCGAGCACCTGGTCACCACAGGCGGCGAGTGCGTGCGTTTGTTCCACTCTGGGGGCAGCGTTGGGTGCCGAAGCCTCTCAGATTCCGACATGGCGCCACTGTACCCGATCACGAGCTCGGACGAGCTCCAGCGCTTCGTGTCAGGCTCAGCCGACCAGCAGGACACCGACTCCAAGTACGTACTGGTGATGGGCGAGTCCTTACTGAGCTACGACGCCATCTCAACCGGCATCGACCGCATCGGAGGCCTCTTCCTCTACCCGGAAACGGGGTCGAGCAACGCATCCTACGACGCTTCGACGCCACAGGGAGACGGCACTGTAGACGGGGCCTTGAATCCGTTCACGAGCGACAAGACCAAGTGGAATCCGACAGGCAATGGACTGCTGACTGAGTCGCTGCCCTTCCCCGTCGTCATGCTCGAGAACGCCACGACGGGGGCCGAGTTCACAAAGCGAGCGCAGATCAACATGAAGGGTGGAGCAGGAGCCACGTACAAGGCGTTCATGAATTACTACTTCGGACCTGAGGAAATGAACTCGTTAATGTGCCTGAACTTTACCAATATCTACGGAAACCGCAGTCCAAAGTGCGACCCCATCGGAGGACAAAGTTCATGGGCCATGAGAGGAAATGTCAATTCGGACGAGATTGTGATGGCTATGGCTGGTATGGATGCGACCTCAGTGTCACATGTGCTCGCGCCTGGAGCCAACACGGGCGCATCGGGCCTTGTGGCGCTGTTGGCAGCGGCTCAGGCACTTAAGAGTCTGCCAGACTCGGCATTCGACAAAAAAGTGGTCTTTGCAGCGTTTCAGGCTGAGAAATTCGGTTTTGTCGGATCGAGAAAGTTTCTATCGGACCTCCAGAAGTTCACGCAAGACCCGGAAGGAGCTTGCGCGTACCCTGTGGACGAGTCGTCGTCACCAATGGGCGACAGCTTCTGCACGTACCCCATGATGAGTAGCACGGAGTTTGTTACTCTGAAGCTTGCGAATATTTCATACGCTATTGCTGTGGACCAAGTGGGGATTCTGCCCAAGTCAGGCAACTTTACGGTGCATATGAACCCCCACGCGAAGGATTCGAGCGATCTCCTCGACGCGATTCTAAGTGCACCCTCGGCTGCCTCTGCTGTCAGTAAGGGTAGCACGGGCTCTCTTCCTCCTACACCACTGACGTCGTTTGTGAATGATGCGGAGTACGGTCAGCGTAACCTTGTGGGTGCTGTGCTCGCTGGATATGACGACAGTTACACGTCCGAGAGGACTTATAACAGTCGTCATGATGAGTTTACGGTCTTAGATGTGGACGCTGTGGTGCAGGCTGCTCAAATACTGGCAGAAAGTATTTTCACACTTGCTTCGAGTAATGCTACGAGTGCGCAGATGGACAAGATCAAAGTGGACACGTGGTTAGTCGAGTCGATGCTGTTGTGTATTAGCACGGATTGGAGTTGTGACCTCATGAAGAATTACTCCCAGTTTATGGTGACGACGCTGATTGAGTATCTTAGTCTGACCGACTCGGCCTGGCCGTCCTATTCCGTGCCGGCGACGCTATATCCAGGCCCACTTGATGACGACCGTTCCATGCTTGTTCTTAAGAAGAGTGACAGCTCGTACTACTCGCTGTTCAACGATTCCTGGTCGGACGAGGACTATGCCGTACGTCTCTTCCCGAATGCCTACGAGTTCTTCACGCGCGCCTTCCTTGCCTCGGCGATGGTATCGAACGCTACTGCCGACGCTGCAGCTTCGTGTTCACAGAGTCAAGGATGTACTGACGGCGGAAAAGGTATGGAGTGCGTGTATCCAGGCGTTTGCGTTGCAAAGAGTGCGTTCCATCATGAAGCCAGCTCTCCTGGAATCAAACGCACTACCAGAGCACTGCTTTACGACGTTGTGAACTCGTCAATGCCCATCTGGACCGAGCCGCATTGGGCTACGGATATCGGCAGCTACTCGTTCCCGGACCCTGGCACTTGGATTGGCTGGATTGCGCTCGCTATCGGCTTGGCAGCGACAGGACTTGGTGTCGGAGCGTCGTTCATGGTGCTCGGGAGCGTACAGAAGATGAAACTCATGTAAGCTTAGCCAAATTCTACTCCTTGCGAACGTCTCCGTAGCAACTCAAGAGAAAAAGATACATACACAAGCGAAAAAGGATTATGATATTATGCACTTTTGGACAGACTGCTTGCCCTCAATTGCACTCCTTGATAGGAATATAAAGGATGAGAAGTAGTATCGGACTGCCGATGGGTTCCCTTATTTTCTCTTTATTGTGACGCTTCTCCTTCGGCCCCGTCCCCAATGTCACCGTCATCGTCCATTCCTTCATCATCATCCCTACCGCCTCGACCGATTGGGACGATATCTGCGGTGCCGTAACACGCGCAGTCACCTTCGCAGGCAAAGCAGGCAACGAAAATGATACTGAGGAAGAGCAAGAACAGGACCATATCTGTATAGAAGAAGACCATGCCTTGCATGTACTCGTCCGGTGACAGCCTCTCGTTCATACACGAGGCATCGTAAGCGAACCACATGATGAGCAGCAGCATCACTGCAAGTGACGCGCTGTACTGGAGCGGCGAAACCACATCTATCATGTAGAAAAAGTAGATGAATAATGAAGTCACGAAACCCAAGAAGAAGGCAATGAGAAGCACGACCGGGTAGCTGATCAGTGTCGGCTGCGTGGTTGGGTCGAACGAGCGCTTGATGATCGTTGGGCACAGTAACGTCGTGACCCCCATGATACCAAAGAGGAAGGTAAATATGAAGATGCTGGCTTTCGTTTCAAAGAGGCAGTCGAACGCCGTAAAGAAGACACTCTGGGTGACAGTGTAAACTCCAAGCACCATAAAGTTGAGTGGGAAGCGGTATTTGACTAAATAGAGCCATAGCAGCGCCAAGACCATGAGAACAAACATGATGAAGACGTAGTGCCAGGTAAAAAAAGTCTCTTGGAACGAATTCCCGATTGCAGGAATATACGAGAAAAAGGCGATGAGTATGACAACTGCGAGGAGTTGCAGGGTAAAGATGGAAAAAAGTTTGCGGCGGAATCCTTGCTGGATCTCCACGGGCATGTTGATTACAGCGAAGGGGTCATCCATGGGATTCGACCCCGTTTGGAACACAGAAAGCGAGATAATAGTCCGAGACTCCATAAAGTTGGCGTCAAAGCGTTTCTTGACCACATCGAAGAACTTCATATCAGTCTCAGTCGCCTTGCCTGATGCCTTTTTCTCTTCTAAATGCTTGATCAGTATGGAGCCTCGTCGGTAATGCGACTTTCGCTTTGTCGGATGCATTTCCTCCTCTTCCGAGCCAAATAACCGCGTCATCCGCTTGATCATCGCACGTACCGACCCTTGCTTCGGGCCGGCATTATGAGCTCGCTCAGGGGTACGAACCGCGTGTCCCGGCAGGTCTCCAACCATTTCGTCACTATGCTCCGTACCAGGAACTTGTACCGGGTCAGCCCACGTATGTCCTCGGGAATGATGACTATCTGCACTCAGAGACCTCCCACCAGCCTCCAACCTCCGTTGTGTGATAGCGTCTGGTGCCACCGCATTCTCGGGTGTCATGTCCATCATATTTGCCTGCCGCACACGGCACGAGTCGACTTGCGTGGCCAGAGTCTTGTCTACGGATGGGGCCGTTCAATGGAACAAGCGGATGGTGAGCTATTTTACTCACTGTGGTTTCTTCAGCTAGAGCGAATCAACTGGGGTTCTGTATTAATAGGGCTCCATTCGACATCTTATCTTGGTGTCTTGTTGACTCCGCTATTTCTTGATTTTAGGGGAGGTTTACTAGCGCTGTAGAACGTTTGGCATGTTTGTAGATTTCTAGAGTGCTGTGGGCCTATAGTGATAACTAACGCTGCAGCACACAAATGCGTCGTGATACGTACGACTCAACCTGCGTTGCGACTCCTGTTTCGGAATATGCCTTTGAGATGCCGAATTTGTATCGGTCAAACTTTTATGCGTTGGCACTAGTAGGACCAACACTCAGTAGGTGCGTTCATGCGTCCGTGACGTTGACGAGAACGACAGTGAAGTCACGAGGCAGGTAGAAGAGGGTCGGCACAAGTCGTGGTCCATACCTTAAACCGAGTTTGTGCAGTGGATGCGTGTAGGTTTGTTATTTGAACAAAGATCGTCTATTGGCCGTTTAAAACAGTTTGAGTATATACGATTGGCACCGGTGCTGCTTGTAATCGCTAGTGTTAATCGCTAGTGTCCGACGAGCCCTTGTGCTCATTACAGAAGTGTTGAAGTCTACTTGTATGACACATCTAAAGGGGACGGCGAATTTGAGTCAAATACGAATACAGACTATTAATAAATAGAAGCATATTAGGTAGTACATCCTGGTTATGGGGTGAGAGTCTCACCCCTTAGCTGTAAGATGCGATGTTTGAAAATATTTTTGTTTTTGCATCTGTGAGGAATTCAATATCTGCCGGACAGGGACATCAGCTCTGGTTTTATTCATAGTCTTCCTATCCTAATTCTTCCAGTAGGCTTCGTGCGGTACAAATTTGCATTGCTGAGTCGTTGTGCCGTTGGCAGTGCCAACTTGGCACATGAACTCGGCATAACGCCACACAACAACCGCACAGCCTTCAACAACCATCAGGTTCTAAGTTTAAAGTGGGTCACTGTAGTACCATACATGTACCATATAATTGTTTGTATGACTGTCGTACACACGACACCCCAGAAAAAATGTTCCTCTATAGGCATAAAACGAGATTATAACTAACAAGGGGATTGTCTGTATGTGACTCTGTCTCCGGAAGTAAAGTGCGAAAGACTCGCTCCCATTTACCGGATTCTTGTCATCTGCGCGCAAGTGGGTGCATTCTTCGGGCTATAGAGCAGTAGCCAAGCAAGCAGCGGTCCAGAATGGGGGAGGCGAGCGCACCGGCGGTGGTCACTGCGTCTCCGCCCTCGATCTCGACAGTAACGGCCGAGTCTGCTGCGTCCATGTGTGCCGTCCCCAGCGCGTCGCCTGTGTCCACGGTCAACGGGGGCCGCAGCGGCCGAAACTTGCGCCGGAAAGTGGTAGAGGAGCTCAAGAACGTGAGGGTGCGCAAGAGTCCGGCGGCCAGGGAAAAGACGTCGACGCGTAGTGCACCGCCACCCCCGCCGCTGGAGCTTAACGATGACGTGGACGACGAGGAGGAGGACACGGTACAGGACCCACAGGCGGCAGGTAAACCCAAAGGATGCAGCATCTGCGAGCGTTCCTTCACCGTTTTCCGAGCCAAACACACGTGCAAACTGTGTGCGCAGAAGATCTGTGACGACTGCAGTAAGAACCGGATGAAGCTGAACCGCCGACTGGAGCGGAAGAAGGGCTCGAGGCTCTGTGACCCGTGCGCGAGGAACTACATGCACACGGAGAGCGGCGACGTTGGGTTACCCCCGGACGCGTCTCCGGCGCTGACTTCTATGCACAGCGAGTACACGCTGACGCACAAGCAGGGAGACGCCAGCAACAACGGGTTGTCGCGTCGTCACTCGGTGCCTGCCAAGACTTTGTCGTCACTGATTCACGCGAAAGATCAAGCGCCGACGTCGATTCCCAGCGTGGTCTCTGCCACACAGCAGGTCGCTACCAATGGAGGAATCTCCAAGGTGCGGGGAGCGACCTGTACTCAAGCCAAGCGGGTAGTACACCCCTCACATCTCCGCACGCGCCACTGGCTGTCGCTGCTGGTCGTCGTAGTGCTCGTGATACTGCGTGTGATTTACTACAAGCGGAGAAATGGCGTCGATGGAAGTGCTGTAACTCCCGATACCGCTGGATCTAGTCTAGCCCCACCGCCCTATTCGTTTGTGGAACGTGCAGTCGACAAATTGCTGTCCATGCGCACGTTGGGCATGTTGTTGCTGGGCCTGGTGCTGTTTGATGAGCTCTCGCGTCCGAAGGGCAGCTATAAGCTCACCAAGAGGCTGCGCCAGACGAAGCGACGTCGACACCGTCGTGTGAGCACCGGCGAGCAGCAGCGCGAGCGAACGAAGTCGTCACTGTCGGACACTAGTGTGAGTAACAAGCGCCGAGCTGTCGAGTCTTCAGCTCCGTCTTCGCCTCACACATCGCAGGAAGATGATCTGGAAGTGTCCGTGATCGAACCGAATCATGAAGACGAAGGGTTTTCTGTGGATAAACTGGTGGCAGCTTTGGAAGATGGTGCTAGAACGCGTGCACCCGATGGCGAGCTGCGTCTTAGCTGCTTCATGACCACATGCAACGTCATCTGTGGCTTTCTAGGCGTATTTGGTCGTGCTACCTCGTTTGCTGGTAGCACGGTAGGCGCCTACTTCACGTCGATTGAACACAATTTAGAGACGTGGCCTGTGCCGTCTTCGTCAAACACTTGGATGGAGCAGAGCGTGAAGGCAGTGGTCGAGCATGAAGTGGAGCTTGGAGTGGCTGATGTGGGCGGTAAGAAGAAGCCATCGTGC
The DNA here is from genome assembly GCA_033558025.1 of Phytophthora sp. 'mugwort'. Lineage (NCBI taxonomy): Eukaryota > Oomycota > Peronosporomycetes > Peronosporales > Peronosporaceae > Phytophthora > Phytophthora sp. 'mugwort'. The sequence continues at coordinate 594,685 of JAUCEF010000004.1, read as the reverse complement.
TCGCGCTGTCTGCTTCGCCTGCTATGGTTCGTCCAGTTTGTGGAGGCTTGTGTGCGTCTCACGCTACTTGAGTCAACCGAGGACAATTGCTACAATGGCGCGAGCAAAGCGTACGAGGAGACTCTAGGCAAACGCCACCCGTGGCTTGTCCGTAAGGGCGTCAACACGGCGCTCGGCTCGATCCCTACTCGCAGCCACATTCTGACCGAGCTTCACATTGGTGACGGTGATGCCATGGAACCACTGAGGAAGGCTCACGTCGAGCTTTTGCGAGTCATCGCTGAGCTTAAGGCCGTTTTTGAAGAGCACGGCCTCACGGATCTCAAATAAACTACTTAGATACATGTCACGAATTAGCTGCATCCGATAAAAAAATACCAAAATATAGCATGGGGCTTCAACTGTTCAACATTTTGCCGATTATGGAGCGTAATTCATTACTCAAAGGCATCTCAGTTAGCCAATAGCATGCTTCAATCCGTCTACTGCGTTTTCTTCTGCTCTGCGGGGAGATCAGCGCTACCATTTGACAATATTGGTTGGAAAGTATTGATGAATGTGTAGCGTGAAAAAGCCACGAACAAGCGGCGGTACCATACAAACTGACTCTGATGCAGCGCCATTGCGTTGTAGTTCCATCGCGGTCGGAATACAAATACGAATTGGCTTTCATGCTGCTCTCCGTGCTGCTGGCGTGACAACCAGAACGACAGCGCAGTATCCAGCAGCCCCACGTACTTGCGCAGGACGTTCGTGCTCTCGAGAGCCCATCCACGAACGATCTTCGTCTCTTTCGAGCTGTCGTCTGCTTCCGTAGCTGCATCGCACTTCTCCTGCTGCTCACGAATGGCTTGCTTCACCCCGTAGTGCGTCGCAATGTGGTTAACATGCCCTGACACGCCATATTCGTCGAATGTGAAGACCTACAGGCAAAACACTCGCCACAGACGATCAGATTTCACTCGCCCTAAAGTATCTTTTGTCGCTCACTAACCGCATCGATCTTGTGCTTTTCCATATACTCCGTTACAATAGCAGCAACGTGTGTCACATCCCATTGGTTCTTCATGTCATCCTGAAGTTCGGGGTCTTCCAGCACTTGGACGTGGTCGGTTGATAGTCCGATGTACGTAGCGCAAGCCTTCAACTCGTTGACTCTGACATCCCCCAGCCCATCAAAGTTGCCTCGAGAGAGACACAGCAAGTGTGTCTGCCAGACATCCTTGCTGCCCTCTGGTTGCTGCTGCAGCGAGTGCACAAGTGGCAGGAAAAACATACTCTCGTCGTCTGGATGCGCAGTGACGAGCAGCGCCCGCTTGAATTGCGCCGGGGCCGACGAGGACGCGGCGTTCTCATTGGCAGGAGAGGTAAAGAGAACCAGCGCCGCTGTGAGGAACAGGAACACGTTGGTGCCCAGCAAAAGGTACTTGAGCAGCTCCAGCAGCGTCTGCAACTCGTCCTCGCCCAGGTCGAACAGCATCTTGTGACGCCCTTTACGTAGTACATGTATCACTTGGAGATTGTATTGAGTTCGATTAAGTCCGGATTCGAATGAAAGTCGAGGAGCTCCTGGTACCGGCGGAGGAATGCGGCCGCCGTGTTGGCAACCTGCACGGTTGAATGGCTTTGGAGCGACTGCATCTTGTCCATGAACCTGTCCGAACTGATAGAAGCGAGAGCAGTGGTGTCAAGCAGGAAATACGCAATGGTCAGAGCGGAGACCGTCACGTTCAGCTCCGATGACGATGTTGCCTCGCCCCTAAGCGAGGCTTGAAGGATATAGGGCGCGAGGATCTCCACCCCGTCGCCGCCGATAAATTGCTGCTGCAGCGGGGTGTCCGGGATGCAGTTGCAGATCCCTCCTAATGCGAATTCCACCAGTTTATTCTTCCGCGAAGGCTGAGAGGAGGAGGAAGTCGTGGCTGGTCCTTGTTGGGACGGTTGCTTGGACGACTCGTCGTGGTCAGAGGCTTTGGCTTCTTGGTCGGCGTCTAGGATGTCGAGGAACAGATCCATGATGCGCAAACGAGAGAGAGACGTGTAGTTAATTGGGTCATACGCGAAATTGGCCAAGTTCGCTACGACTTCCTCCTTCCGAAGGATGTCAGGCGAGCGCTGGAACTCGTCGACCAGTTGCTGCAAGTATTCGTGGCGTGGTGCTGCGTATTGGCCTTGTCGCTCTTGAAGACGTTCACGTGATGACAGCATCGGTCTTGTATGTTAGTGAGATATTTCTAGTCACTTTGAGAAGCGAAAAATGGCGAATGGATGGGAAACTGATGTGAAATTCAAGTTTGTCTATGACACATTTGCATTTTGGAAAACTTCCCACGCCTCAAGTGACTTTGGGACGAGCAGGATGTGGTAGGCGAAATGCTTACAGTGGTAGCCTCGCGTTGCTTTAGAGCAGCTTCTTGTAAGGTTTGATAGGGTTAACAATGCTGCGGCACATGGGGTTCGTGCAACCTGCGCAATTGAGAGGGTACGCCGAAGAGTGCAGCTCCTTCTTATCCAGGTGCTCCTTGACAATGTCGGCCTGCGCCTTGAATAGCAGCGGCTCGCCGTTGAGCGACGGACATCGCTTGAAATCCTGTGTAACAATAAAGTAAAAGTTAGTTCGATCCAAGTTACTTAAATGTAACCTAACGTAAACATCAGAACTATAACGCACCGTGATGCCAGCGGCTTTGGCCTCCTCGCCGTATTCAATGTCAATCTCGTACAGGGTCTCGATGTGGTCCGACGTAAATGCAATGGGCACAGCCATCACGTGCCTACAAGTAATAAAATCAGTGTAACTAGGCGTTAGAAACACACTTTAGAAAAAAAACAAGTTGTCGGATCTAAACGCACTTGTGTCCCTGCTGTCCGTAGCGCTGGATCACATCGCTGGTGCTGGGTCCCATCCACGGCAGGTAGCCGACCTTCGATTGCCAGCTCAGAATGTGCGGGTTCTTTCCAGCGAGTTGCTTCATCACACGCTCCGCCGTGGCAGCGATCTCGTTGACGTACGAGTCGCCCTTGTAGACCGTCTTCATGGGCACGGAGTGAGCCGAGAACATGATAATCACCTTGTCTCTGACCTCGGGCGCGTACTGCTCAAGTCCCATCTTCACCCGGTTGGCCACTGCCGAGATGTAGCCCGGGTGCGTGTTCCAGCGGTCGATAAGCGACCACTTGAAATCCTCCTTCATGTCTAAACGGTCCAGTTCGCGCCACAAGTGGTTCATACTGGATCCCGATGTCGTGCACGACCACTGCGGGTACTGCGAGAAGGCGACAGCCCTTGTGACGCCGTCCTCCTTCATCTGCTTCAGCGACTGCTCCGTCAGCGGGTTGGCGTAGCGGAAGAATACGTAATGCTTGTGCGGTGCGCTCTACCAACAGTGAACAACAAGCCACAAGGTTAAATCTCTCAGACGTATCGAGCTACTGAAGCATTAGCGTAGCTGCTCGCACCTCTGGACGAATCTCGTCCAAGATTTTGCACATGTTCTCGCCCTGGATGTTGGTCCACTTGAGGATGGGTGAGCCCCCGCCAATCTGTGCGTACTGGTCCTCGATCTTCAGTGTGCGGCGCTTGGCCACCCACGGACCGACATAGTTCTGCACGGGGCCCATAGGGATGAGCTCCGGGTCCGTGAAGAGATTAGTGAGGAAGCTTTGCACTTCGGGCAGTGTGGATGGGCCGCCCATGTTGAACATGGCGATGGCGGTTGGCGCCTTCTTGGCGGCGGAGCGGATAGCGGCCATGCTGCTGGTGCTTGGTGTATGAATTCTTGTAGAATGAAAGCTTCGGCGGTGATCTTGCTGTATCGCTTTTGGCGGGGATCGGAACAATACTAAAACCAAGTTTAAAGTAACGGCTACGGACCGACAACCACACGAGCCGCATTGCTGTAGCCACGTGCGTGCAGCGGAGTGTCCTCATGATCTCCATCCACTGGAGGCGGTGTCGGTGATGAGGAGTATCATTTGGAGCGGCGACGCTGGCCGTTTCGTCGCTACCGTCCACCTGCTGTAGAACTCGCAGTTTGCAACAAGCGGATATCGAACTCACTGCAACATTTAAACGTCAACATTGGTTGTTTGTTCCGGAATGATTGTCGCTAAAATGGTTGACCACCAAAACACTTCCACTACATTTGTATGTAAACTACACACACAATTGTTCACAGAATGTACATCTGTTACCACCGACTATTCCGCGTTTAAGCATATCCATCGGTACTGTAACACTAGGCGCCGCAACGTTCTCACAGACATGCCGCGCGAGATCATCACTCTGCAGGCGGGCCAATGCGGCAACCAGATCGGTATGGAGTTCTGGAAGCAGCTGTGTGTGGAGCACGGCATCTCGGCGGACGGCATCGTGCAGGACTTCGCGACGTCGGGCCACGACCGCAAGGACGTCTTCTTCTACCAAGCCGACGATGAACACTACATCCCCCGCGCGCTGCTGATGGACCTGGAGCCGCGCGTCATTAACACCATCAGTACCTCCACCTTCCGTAACTTGTACAACCCGGAGAACTTCTTCGTGTCCAAGGAAGGAGGCGGCGCAGGCAACAACTGGGCATCCGGATATCACCAAGGAGAGGAGCACCACGATCAACTCATGGAGATGATTGACCGAGAAGCGGACGGATCCGACAGCCTCGAGGGCTTTGTACTATGCCACTCCATCGCTGGAGGTACTGGCTCCGGAATGGGCTCATACCTGCTCGAAAATCTCAATGACCATTTCCCCAAGAAACTCATCCAGACGTACTCAGTGTTCCCCAACCAATCGGATTTCCAGAGCGACGTGGTGGTGCAGCCCTACAATTCACTATTGACTATGAAGAGACTGGTGCTGAATGCGGACTCTGTAGTGGTATTGGACAACACTGCGCTGAACAGGATTGCAGTGGAGAGGTTGAGGGTCGAGAACCCTACAGTGTCGCAATTGAATTCGTTAGTGTCGACTGTCATGGCGGCAAGTACGACGACGCTGAGGTACCCGGGATATATGAACAATGACCTCATTGGCCTGGTGGCGTCGCTGATCCCGACCCCGCGCTGCCACTTTTTAATGACGGGCTACACCCCGCTGACGATTGACGCGCAGGTGTCTGCGGTGAGGAAGACGACGGTGCTGGATGTGATGCGACGTCTGCTCCAGCCCAAGAATATCATGGTAAGCACGTCGACTAAGACAGGGTGCTACATCTCGATTTTGAATATCATCCAGGGAGATGTGGACCCGACACAAGTGCACAAGTCACTGCAGCGCATTCGTGAACGGAAGCTTGCGCGCTTTATTCCGTGGGGACCGGCGTCAATTCAAGTGGCGCTGTCGCGCAAGTCGCCATATGTGGAAACGGCCCACAAGGTAAATGGTCTGATGTTGGCGAATCACACGAGCATCGGCGCGCTGTTCCACAAGCTGCTGCTGCAATACGACCGTCTCAAGAAGCATGGGGCTTTCATCGAGAACTACCGGAAGGAACCAATGTTTGCAGAGAACCTGGACGAGTTCGACAGCGCTCGCGAGGTGGTACAGAATCTCGTAGACGAATACAAGGCCAGCGAACGCGCTGACTACGCCACGTGGGGTCAGCCTGCACCGCAGGCCGCTAGCACCATGGAGGACGTCCGCATGTCTCATTAGACAGCCATACACCCTCCGCTTTCAGTCCGTTTGCCCAAGTAAGACCGTAATGGTCTATTTAACATCTTCACTACTACATTATCCTCTAAGTCAACACTCTTTCACGACGGATGACACTTTCGTCGAACTTGACTAGGAAGACCGTCTTGTCCCGTTGACCTCCTAGTACTTCCACTGAGTGCGCTGTAACCTCAGCCAGGAAGCCACTGCTGCACAGGATGCCACGCACAATGCCGGCAATATAGGCGGCGCAATCCAATTGGCCGAGATCGGGCGGCACTGACACGAATTTGTTGGTGAGCGGCTCCAACTCGTGGATCATGTACTCGTCCTCATTCTCCGTGCTGCGCTCCAGCGCGTCCGCAGCCTTGCCAAAAAGCGCCTTCCAGCACGTGGACACGACGAACTGTAGCATGGCCAAAAGGCGCGTCTCCCTGCGGCCGGACTTTTCTCGATGGCACAGAAGCTCCACGACGCGCACACCCACGCCGAAGCCAGCGCCGTCCAGCCGGTTCTCCAGGTCCGAGATGTTCTGCACACGACCCTGGAAGTACTGCACCATCTCGGAGAAAAGGAAGGAGAAGGCGCTGAGACTCACCTCGCCCTTACCGCGGCTCAGGGGCCGATCCAGCACGTGCAAGTTAGTGGCCGAGACTCCCGTGCTGCGCCGCCCTTCCATCATCGAATCTTGAAGAGTGCGAACTTAAGACGTACTTACCCTAACAGTTCACTCTTCAATCATTTAAATGAGTGGCCAATCAGAGTTCCCAATTATTCTGGTGATTTTTTGGGTGTAAAATCGGTGAAGGTCAAATTGGGTCAACATCTCTTATTATTAAATTATAGTCAAATTGGGTCAACATCTCTTATTATTAAATTATATTATTGTGCGTTCTGGTTGATCGACATCGACCGCAAATCGAAAAACAAATCGCGGGTTACTCGATCGAAATCCGCACCCAACCTTGTTCAGATCTCGTCGATTCTGCAGCTCATTACACTGGTCAACGTCAGGAGCCAAGGTGAAAGCGCAAACCAAGTAGAAGTATTGGTGACACTACCGACATTTTCCTGTTATAACGGCAACCCCATACGCATCTGGAGCTAGGTTTCTAAAACTGAGGTCACTTACTCTAATGCATCGTACTTCATGCATATTAATTCTCTTGCGTTTTTTTATGCGAGCACACACATTCGCAGGAAAGCCAGGATAGCCGCAAATGCGTGTGAGAGCGCGGATGGGATCCGGTATGCGAGACGGTAAGTACTACAACTCGGCGCTCTGGGGTTCTTGTCATTGGTGTATCTCTCGTGCATGACGTTTACTGTATGAATTATCACACATGCGGCCTGGTTACCGCTCGATAACGACTGCAATACTAGGGCATGCGTTTCAGTATACGCCGAGGTAGATGCACAATCTCGGCGCCATACAAACTATCCGCTGCGTTTGCTGTGTATTACTAACGTGTAGCTTACGCGTCCGACCCGGACATCCTTGCCGGGTTCGGCGCATTCGCGATCGCAGATTATAATGAAGTGGCTGGCAATGTAGTGTCCTGGCAGCTTTGTTTGCAACTTGCTACCAATCAATTCATGCTAGCTTTGGTTGTTCTACTGCAACTCAAGCTCTGCCCTTATAGCAGGAAATAGTTGCACATCCACTTAAAAAATGATCTGGTGGCTAAATTACTGCGGAACTTATAACAAAGCGGCCGTTATAACAGGAACATGTCGGTATACAAGTATCGAGTCTGAGATGACGCAGGGTGCGTCACCAGACTACTCCGTAAGTGCCATTATAGACTTTGTATACTAGAAGGCAGATAGGTAGAGTAATTGAAGGAAGTTCGTAAACACGTAAGTGCCGGGCAAACAACCGCGACACTGCAGTGCTCCCTGAGCCACAGTTTCCAAAGTGAGTGGAGAGTGTGCCGCTCGGGCCATCAGAGGACGCCGCACCATTAAACGTGTATTGAGCATACAAACACCCCCATAATCCTATAATAAATTTAAGTGAATTGCGTACGTCACACGCACACGGAGCACACAATCCTGGCTGCTTACAGCCAGCGATGTCCTTCTTGTATACATTCTTCAGCACATTCGTATATATGCACACGGTAGAGCGGGATGCTATGAAACCGTGTGCTTCACATGGCCGTGCGCAGGATGGAGTCCGGGATCGGTCATGCTGGTCACTACCGGTGTCTTGGGCATTGGCACTGGACTGGGGCAATGGACACTGGCAGGTCAACTAATATATCACACTCCCACCTGATCTCGATGGTCTGAGTCATCGCGATCACAATCGTGCTGAGGACGCAGTTCAGCGTTAACTCCACCATCAAGTTTCCGAAGAAGCAGAAATCGCTGTCCATCGCAGTCTGGCCAGCACTCCTACTCGATAGTCATAGCCTCCGTAATCGTCGACGTTGTATTAGACGTAATATTCAATCATATTGTGGTGCAACCACACAATACTGATACAACCAGCTTGGCCACAAGGCACATGCCGATCACTACATCATTTAGCATTGTAGAAGTACGAGATCACGTTGCCATCGAGGGTGGTCACATACCCACTGATACTTCTGCATCCGCAGGATCATTAGCGTAGTGTGCATCAGAATAGCTGTAGATCTGCACATCACCGTGTACTTGCACATCCATCACCAAGCCATAGTCGCTCGTAGCCTTGAGGTATCGCAGTACTCTCTTTGCTTGCGCGTAGTGACTGTGCTCAAAGTCCGCTAAGTACTTGCCCAGGTGTCTTGTCGCGTGGGCAATATTCGGCCTTAAAGCACTCATTAGATACTGAAGAGCACCCACCAATTCTTGATAGGGTAGATACTCCATCGTTGCAGGTACTTCAGCCTTTGAAGGTGTAGACGCTTCAGGCGTCGAACACCCATTGCAGTCACTCATGTGAAAACGCTTCAGCACTTCTAATATGTACTGACGCTGCGCGTACACGATCAGTCGACGCGATCGGTTGATCAGAATCTCGACACCAAGTAGGTACTTCGCATTCCCCATCGTAGTCAGCTCAAAAGATTCCTGCAGGGAAGCAGCAACTTCCTCACACACTTCACGAGGAGTAGATCGTCCACGTAAACTGTCAGCAACAGTGCCACTTCACCGTCCTTTCGTAGCACATCGATTCCACAGTGCGAGTCCCATTACCACCAACTTCGCATGCAGTGTCCGATTCCAGATGTTCGGCGCTTGTTTCAGCCCGTACAGACTTTTCAGAAGTCTGCAGACGAACGCAGGTCCATTAACTTGAAACCCGGGGAGTTGTTCCACAAAATCCAGCTCGTCATGGTCTCCGTAAAGAAACACAGTTTCGCATCATACTGCAATCCTTGTCATCTGCGCTGAACGGCGTAGTAGATTGCAGTCCACATTGTTTCAAACCGGATTACAGGTGCATAAGTCTCTGAGTAGTTGATGCCTAGCTGTTGTTTGAAGCCATGGATCACTAACCGCGCTTTGAATCGCTCGATCCGTCCACGTTCATCTCGTTTGACAGCGATACCCATCTGCATGTGAAAACCTTCATCTTCTTTGCTGATGAACGGAGCACTAGCTTCCAGGTATGATGTCCTTTTAGCGACTGTAGCTTTGCCATCATTGCAGCCTTCCATTGAGGTCGGTGCTTGCTGACTCGTGCTTGCTTGTATGTCGTTGGTGTCTCTACATCTTCAATGGCCAGCACATGGCCCACGACATTATCCAATAGTGGAACAATCGGCTTCTGTATCGGTCGCGATCGCTTCAGACCCTGCTCGACCGGAGTACAAGGGCTGCAAATTCAGTAATCCCTCCCTCCTCCACCGGTTTCCGACACGCTCCGCGCCGTCGTCTCCTTTTCACATTGTTCACTGGTGCCGGTGGTTCTTCACTTGCAACCTGAGTGACAGCCGGTTGCATGTCTCCTGACTGTTTGTCAGCGATTGACAGGTCAATGTCGTCTGCATGTAGACTCCCATTGGGCGCTTGCCTGTTCTCTACGTATTGTATCAACTCCACTTCTAAGAGCTCCGATGCCATGCTCACATGCTCCGGCCTGCGCCGATCTACAGCGTAGGTATCCATGCTCGTCTTGATTCGCACAACTGGAGGCCTGCTAGGTAGTTCGTGATCGCCGTCAAGGAATCCATTCTCAGCATGTACTTCACATATGTGCGATCAGCCATGAACTCCTCATGAAAGCCTAATTTGTCCAATTGCGCATATCACCTGACACGTACCTAGATCCAAAACCTGTAGCCCTGGGTAGAGTCGCCGTGACCTAGTAATAGACACACCCGTGCCCTTACTTCCAGCTTCTCCTTCCGCTATCGTGATTCGTGCAGTACATGCACAGGTCCAATGCATCCCCAAGTTCGCAGCCTTGTCAAAGGAGGAAGCTTCCCGTTCAGCTTCTTGTATGGTGACACAGTTCCCAGCGCCTTCGTCGGCAATATGTTGAGGATGTTGACCATGTGCAATAAGGCCTCTCCCCCTAAGCAGGTTCGGCAGGTGTGTGGCAGTTAGCATTGCCCGGACACGCGGTAGCACAACTCCATTCGATCGCTCAGCTATGCTGTTCTCTTGCGGTGAGTAAGCGTTGGTAAATTGCAGCAAAATTCCATGTTCCATACAGTATCGCGTGATTCGTTGCTTGCAAATTCACCTCCCTGGCCTGCACGCAGGTGCAGCACTTGACGCTCAGCGTGCTGTGTCTTCAATTCCCGTAGCAGTTTCAGGATGAACCAGGTAGCTTCACCTTCTTCTTAAGTAAATAAACCCACTTGTATCTCGTTGCCACATCACTGACAAACAGGAACATCGTTGAACCACTCCCAGTAGGCTTGTTCAATGAGCAGATGTCCATAATGATAATATGATAATATTAAGGGAACGAGACGTCTTCACAGGCAGTCTCGCATGCTGCATCGCCTTCGCCTTGCTACTAATGCATGCAACACATTCATAGGTGCTCAAGTGCTTCGTATTGAGCTTAAACTCCAAGGTCAATCTTGCCTGCCCGAACATTCACTAGAGTCATGTTCAGATGACCGAAGTGCTGATGCAGTAGCTCCGTAGACTTCTTCTCGTCCATGGTTTGCTTTGCCATTGACATCACCATCATTCCGGTCACTCGCTCAGACTGTAGCCGGTAGATGTTGTCTTAAATGTCAAACTTGAGTTCCAGGCTTGCTCATCCAGGCTATCGTCTGCTCCGGCGAACACGCTAGCTTGAACCGTCCAGCAGTCTGAGTTAGCCCATGCTGACCAGGTTAGCTTTGGCGTTCGGCGTGTACACCACGTCGGCCAGAAGGCGATCCTTTCGCTCTCCGGTTGCCTGATTCAACACGCAGCAGCACAGAACCGCACACTGTCGTTTGTACAGATGTCCCATTCGCAAAGTCAAGTCGGTTCGTCTTGTCTTCACGCTGAGTAGTGAAGAGAGACAGGTCCCAAGAGATGTTTGCTTGTGAATCCGAATCTCAGATCCACTCAATAGAGCCTTTCGCACACACTTGCATACCTTCATTGCATTCACCATTCGCGATCCATCACGGTGTGCAACACCATCATCTCGTTGGCGATCGTCGAAACGGTGAGGTGAGCTTCCTCGGTGATGTGGTGACACATTGTGTTTCGTGGTTTACAACCACGACAATGCTGTGGTTGTAAATCACGCCAATGCTGTAGTCAATAATGACTCAGAGGCTCACGGGGTGGTGAGCTAGGTCGCCCGTTTCGTCGTGGCGACTCGTTCCAACTCTGCGGCCCGCGCGATAAGTAGCGAAGCGTTCGGGATGCATCGACCTGCTACGCCCTCGAGGTGGAGATCGACGGCGTCACGACCTCGTTGGAATGGCCCTCTAGGCCCACAATTACAGGGTGGAGACCGACGTTGCCCATTTTTTAATTACCATGGATCAGGGCGTGGAATCGATTCAATACGTAGCCCCATCTCATACGGACTCATGCGTAAAGGGGGTACAAAATTGTTGTTCTCCATAAGCTTAACATGTCTACGTTGCTCGAACCGAGGCCTTTGATAGTTATCCTCCGGCACAGGCGGGCCCACTCGTGGTCCACCTTGGTAGCGCCATGGCTCAAACATAGGTCCACGCGAACTCTGCTTCAATCCTTCGCCGAGATAATACATCATTGCTTCCCATGACTGAGGCTGCGGAACACCCTCCCACTAGCGCGACACGGCGCTCGTCACGGCATACAACACTACTGGCTGAACAGGTTGTGCGGGAACTTGAGGTTGCAGCTGCACTGCTGTGGTGTCGTAGGTACTCGGTTGTCACTCACTCGCGTCACCGTATGTCCTCGTCCTCGTCCTTGCACTTCAACTTGGCCTTCATCACTGCTGGCAGGTGAGGTCGGCGAATACGCCGGATACATCGATTCGTCAGCTCTTGTGCTGCTCATCGTCTCCGCACTTGGCGATGTACACAGTGAGTTGTCGTCCTGCTTCTGCTCATCATTCGGTGTCGCCTGTACGTGGCACACCGAGTTCACCAGGGAAATGGCAGATCTCTTGCACCGCAACTTGATCTAGAGCCGTTGCGCAAGCTCCGGCTTTAATTCCATCCCAGTAGTCGACGTGCATTCAGCATACCAGTTGCCATTTCCGCCACAGTTCGCACAGTTGTACTTATGCTTCTTGTCCGCATTCTTCTTCCTCATGTGCTTGTTTCGCTTCCGTCCATGCCCTTGACCTTGGCCTTGCCTTGTCCTAGCCCAACATTGTTCACTTGTGCCACACTCGTATGCTTTGGCGTGGCGCAGCTAGCGAAACTTGCTGCTGGCCTTGGTTGCTTGAACGCTCAGCCGAGCACAAGCGATGCAAAGCCTCGGTGAGCGTCATGGATCGTTGGCCGTTTTTGCAATCTACACGGAGTGTGCTCTTGCCATCTCCGGAAAGACCAGTAGTACGTTCGAAATGAGCAGGCTTGCATGCTCCCATTCATCAAACGTGCCATGCGCCTGACGCAGTCTGCGCGCCTTGAGGCCAATGTCCTTGATGTAGGTAGTCGCCGGCTCTTCGGCTGCAACTTTCGCATCATTAGCTCGCAGCGTAGATAGTCCGGGTTCACACCATCGCCCGCCACAAATTATTCCGTAATGAGTAGACACAAGATAGACGCAGCCTCCAGCTGGTTCCGAATGTCGTCAATCTTGAGAGTCGTTCGCAACTCTACCGATAAGGATAGCGCCATGGCCGAGAATGCTTTGGCTGGCGCAACTTGTACCACTCAGCGTACGTGGGCCGCTTGTAGCCCTCAACAGAGTCGAAGCGATCGGTACCGTACGTAATGTCGCCGAGCATGCAGCTCTCAAAGTGAGCGGGACTTCGCTCTTCCCTCTTGGAACTGCTCCTTTTTCGTCAGCTCCGGAAGCTTAATATTTACGTTCGTTAGCGACTTGATGCTATCCATCAGCTCCGTGGCATTGTACGGGCCGCCCGGGTTGCGGTTGTCGAGCATGCCCGGAACTTCGACTGGCACTTCACTCGGCGGTCCGTTTGATTCTTCGCTGGGCGGTCCGCTTGGTCCTTCGCTGGGCGGTTCGTCGGTGCGCTCGTTTGCGCTGCTGTTGCCGTCTGAGCATGGCGGCGGCGGCGGATTCTCTTCAACTTGATTTTCCGTAGAATGATTGAGGCTTTCCAGAAGCGATGTCCTTCTTGTATACAGTCTTCAACACATTCGTATATATGCACACGGTAGGGCGGGAGGCTATGGAAGCCGTGTGCTTCACATGACAGTGCGCAGGATAGAGTCTGGATCGGTCATGTTGGTCATTGCCGCTGTCTTGGGCTCTGGTACTGGACTGGGGCAATGAATACTGGCAGGTCAACTAATATTTCACAAGTCACTGGGATAAACTGCTCAAAGGTGCTCTGTGACTACCGCTCTACGCAGAGCCAATAGATGGCGTTAAGACCTGAGGATATCACCTTACTAGCTTCGAACACACGCACACTGCTCTCCGATGTATATCACTAGAGTTTTTTTTTGCGGTATACGGACCGCAAAGTGGTGAACAAGTGCTCATTTGTGTTGGAGATGCAGCTCTTCCTTCACCCCAACGTTAGAGTCTTGATGGATTCCTGAAACGCATTACAATGTACCGCTCTGCAATGAAGACTAAATCGGCGATGCCACTGCTACGAGGGAACGTCACTTCGCCAAGCTAAAGTAAGGTCCCAGATGCTGACTGTGACAACGCTACTAGAAGTGCGCACGGTAGCAACAGCGATAATGGAAGCGCTCCCACAAGTTCCACCACTGAGAACCTCATGGGGCTCTTCGGTGATGTCGCCGACAACGATCACGTGTAGCCCGAGAATGTCTGCGATGTGAATGAGGCTCGTGTGACGAAGATCTTGAGCGTTCTACTCAAGACAACTGAAAGCGACTAGATGAAAGCGGTACGTACAGGTTTTTACCACTAGTGACACGCATCTTGTACGCGATACTGTCGTCATCTGCTAAACCTGAGCGCGCCTTTGGTACAGCGGGCCAATTGGTTACTCCACAGCGTTGATCTATTGCCCATTACAACGTGGATATCTACAAATGCTAACTGCAACAGACAGTATGTTGATGCGACACAGTGCCCAAAGATTCGCGAAGGCGAATCAATATGTTTATCCTGTCCAATGTCACGGTGGGGATGGAAATGGCCGACACGGAGGGCTGCGTGCTGTTATGTGAGTATTGTTTGGTGGAAAACGAAAATGAAGATGACGATGACGAGACGTAGTAAGCTAAGTTCAGGGTCGAAACGGGGACACTTCGATTAAAAATTGCAATAAAGATTTCTGGCAAAATAAGGGTTGACTGCCGAGTAATACCGGTACATGTATTAATATTTTAAGATTTCCGTGTGTGCTAGCCCGGGCCCGTAGGTCTCGGCGAAAGTCACAGTTCGTAAGAAGGCTTCATAAGAAAACTTCGTCAATACATATAGGCACTTGTTGCTATACCCGGCTGGGATCAATGTGACCAGGCATTTGATTCCGATTGCACCCGACCGACGCCCGACTGGGACCGACTAGAAGATCTGGTTCGTATAACCAAATGATGTGTGAGTGCAGATATATTAGCATGCTTCGTATACCCGGATAGCAGTTATATACGTCGTGTTGTGTCGGGGAGTGTCGGGAGCAGGTTGAGTTAAGTGTGAGTTGTTGGTCTTGGTGCGGCACTACAATAAGTTTAAGCTGTATTGGCGTTTTACAAGCACATTCTTAGGTATCTATATGCTAATGCAACATTTCAATGACTTGTAATTGAGGAGCCCTATAGACTCTGCTCCTGTGAACATCTCAAAGGCGAGAAGAACAAACACCCCGCAATTGTAGTTGTTCACCTGGACTCCCATCTCGGTCCCGTAGGGAGACACTCGAAACCGATCTTCACTAGGGACAGGCAGCAGCTCAACGAGTTTTAGTGCTAACAACCTGACGATCATTGCGTAGCTAGACTTCATGGGATCGTAGTAGGCAATCTCTAAGCGCGATAAGTCGAGCAATAATGTACATCAGAGGTTACCTCTGCAGTTGAAGGGGATCAAGATCTTCTTGTCAGCGACATCATGAAAAGCGGGCTGTACACCCGCTAAATCCGACGCCTTGATACTGTCTGTGACAAACCCAAATAATGTCGGATCTAATACCAAAATGGACAGATTATCCGCGTACAATTTTCCCATTACTACTCTCATAGTCGTGTCGCTCAACAGCCTTTCGCAGCAAATAATAGTATCTCGTCGGAGAGGGGCTTGATAGCTCTAGTCCGATCCGCCAGATTGCTGTCCTCAACAACACAAACCTCCGCTGGAACGTCAATCGCCAAATCGATCGTTTCGGCCCACCTGATTGCCTTATCGATAAGTTGAAGTGCATCTGTCACTTTAAATCATCGCTTCATGATCGACATAACGGAAGAAGACAATATAGCGACCCCGGGTATCTTCAGTACAACGTCCTTGTCACTCAGACGGTTTGTCTTCTCTGAAGCGCATCAACCTTGGTCTCACATCACCGCAGCAGTTCACGGGTAAAATACGAGCCAAGTCATTGGCCATGAGGACCGTTTTCCTCGGGATAGAGTGGAATTGACGTGAGTTGTCGGAGCCTTTGGCCTCTTCGCAAACACGTACAACTTATAGCCTCGTAAAGTGTAGAGCCGCACGTAGGGTGTCCTCTAAGCGCTTCATGGACGTTCGATAAATCCATATGTCTCTCGTACATATCTGAATCATCTGCTGTTATTTCAATTGAAAGGTTCCGCTTTGCTTTACGAGCCTTTGGCCTTCGGCGAGGCCTCCCTCTCGTTCAAATGGGGCTGGCTACGGTCAAAATCGACTATTTGGCTGTCCTCGCTTTCATTCACTTGAGCAACAGCCTCAAACCATGTATCAACAAGTGTCTGTGATTGAGTTGGCTGCACAACCAACTGCGTACTGGATTGAATCGGTTGTACAACCGACTGGCCAGACTGCACATTAGACTGGACTGACCGCACGACTAGATAGTCGACTGAACAACCTGCTACACCAACTGGACAACCAAATCGCTGCTGGGTGAAGCTTCTTCATTTCGCACCTTGACGTCCTCATCTCGGTTAGGGCAGCCATATCAGTGGCAGTTGTATAGGGAACCATTTCTGGTGGAGGGGGTGCAGGTGGTGACGCAAGATGTTAACCCACCTGTGCTTTACAACCCATCGACCTCGTCCCCTGGCGAGGTCGTTTACCTTGCCCGCGTGCTTTGTAGGCACCCTCATGTGTGCACATGCACGTCTTCGCGTAAAATGTCCATTCGAGTGGGATTTGTGGTGCTGTAGACTCGGATCAAGTGATGCCTGCGTTTGGAGCCTCTGCACTTTGTTTGAGTGAACTCGGAACACATACAAAGTGCAATACATATTACCAGAGGCTAATATTGGAGTCACACAAATCGAACTGACCTGATACATGCGTGCCTGATACAAGTTGAGATAGCCATGGAATGTTCCCAAGGCGGAAATTGCTTCTGCTCGAAGTCTGGTCCAACGTTTACTTGGTCGCCGGCAGAATTTTCATCGTTCCCAGCGAAGAAGGCGTCGTCGTTGCTACTGACAGCTTGTCTCTTCCTCATTCCACGCTTTTGCTGCCTCACCATGGCCCAAGCTTCAGCACTACTCCCTCCCGTCGATGTTTTGCGAAATGATTGGTGGTAGTACTGTAGTATACGAGTATACATGTACGGATGCAAGATTGGTAGGAGAAAGATTACAGTGGGTCGCATGACAAAACCGCTGCGAAAAGGGAGATGCTCCAGTCGGTTCAGTAATCACTCTCATACATATAGTCATTATGGGTATAGACCGGGCGCAGTGTACGTCAAGTTTTGCGAA
Organism: Phytophthora sp. 'mugwort'; assembly: GCA_033558025.1. Lineage (NCBI taxonomy): Eukaryota > Oomycota > Peronosporomycetes > Peronosporales > Peronosporaceae > Phytophthora > Phytophthora sp. 'mugwort'. The sequence goes on along the minus strand of JAUCEF010000004.1, from coordinate 577,612 downwards.
GTGAGTGCCTCTAGAAAGATGATGTATACATAGTTAAACTCAAGAAACCAACAACGACTCGAAGTGAAACCAACGCATAATCTTCAACAAAACCAATGCGTCTTTTTAAACTCACGTACATCATGGCAAGATCAGCTATATCATTGTTCAAGTTGCCAACGCCGTCGCTATCACAAAAATCTCGGTCAATCAGACATCGTCTAAGTGTAAACGACCCCCTTCAGGGCCATAACAAGGACAAGGCAATACCTACCAAACGCGACGAATGGCTTCCGAAATATGATCTGGAGTGGGATTAAGCCGGGTTGAAAGACGAGCAGATACGGCGAATATGCAGGTTTTCTTATACTTGGCGGCATTGAATATCATATCGCCAGCAATCTTCGTGGCTCCATTATTCATGTGAGGTATGCAACACTGCCAACTAAGCTTGAGATCCCTCATCCACTTGATATCAAGCCATGTTGTGTTAGCCCAAAGTCCCTCAGGATGTTTGCAATCCAACACTGAAAGGGTTCACGAATTCCACCCTCACGCTCTCCTGATGATGGTCGAAGTGACGAGTACCATCGATGTGGATTAAAATTTCTCATCGATCATGTAAAATCGAATTCCGAGGAATTTTGTCGTCTGCACCTTCGAGATCCAAAGTCGACAACAATCGCGAGTGTAGGGGCTGCACCAACAAGATTCGTCTGTATGATCTCCTCAAGCACTCTCTTCGTAGAAGCGTACAGCTGCACTACCGTGTGTGTGACTACTTTGGCATTGACTGAAGTCTGTATAGCATCTTAAAGACGAGCTCACGAATCGAAATGGATTCGCCGTACTCGCCTAAGCGATATGGAAAACTTTTCACAATTAGCAACATCTCCATCAGTATGTAGCACTCGCGCTGGATCGACAGGAAATACTTGTAAATTGCGAAGTCTGTCAAGTTCTCCATGGCAGGAGCGTCGTTTTCTTTTTGCTTCGGTCTCCTCTGATGATACATCCTGGGCTTTCGTTAGATGCTTCGTTGCCGCTGACGTTTTACCGGTTGAAAGAGGGAACGAGATGTCGCTCTCGGGCAAACCCCACCGGCGAGGCACATCCAGATCGCCAGAACCGACACACCAGGCTCCTTCGATGGGTCTCCAGGAGATTTAACGGTCCGTAAGCGAAACCGATAAACCTCTCTTTTTTGCGTGGGGGAACGACAACGAACCCTTCCGGCGGCTCGAACGCATTTACAGCACCTCAGATACTTGGAGGGCCAGATGCATTAGCGGACGGGTGACTGGAGTGGAAATCGATTTTGGTCTTATTCAGCAGATTGCGTTGTGTGCTGCCCCAACATGCAGGTAACCAACCTATCGGCATGCAGGAGGGAGTTCGTACTCGTGCACCGCGCTAGGTGGCTTGTCTTCTTGACAGACACAACTTCCGGTGAAAGGTGCAACTTCCGCTGGGATGGTATCTTGTCTATATATACGTAGGTCACTGCCGCGTCAGCTCGCCGCAACACATAAATTTTGAGCAAATCCGTGCCAGACATATTTCGGACCACCTGCTCAGTATACAAATCATACACCAATTGTAGTAACCTGTCCGTCCGTCGTCACAATCCTGCCTGGCCGCTTGCGCCTCCCTTTCGGCATGGCTTGGGTTTGCGTTTAGTACCGCTACTAACCCATAGAATCGAATCCCACTATCCTTCCGACTCGAAAAACTATGCCTGAAATTGCAAAAATAACCTTGCATCACGTTTAAAACCCCTTCTCATTGGCCAAATCCAATGTGATTTTATTATTTGCTGCCGACGCAGCGAAGGCGGCGCCGCCATAAACCGTTTCGTGTATAGCGGGACAAGAGGACCCGCCTTTCCTACCGAAGCCGGAGGCGTAGGTAGCTCTTTGAGTATCCTAACACGGCGAGTAGCGCAGCGAGCTTGTGCGAGCAGAGTGGAGACGCTACTACCGGAGCGAGGCGTAGGTAGTTTTTCTCAGTAGTGGAGCGAGCTCTTGAGCGAGCGGAACGGGTTTGGAACCAACAAATACACCGCCGCAAAGCGTGTGGCGCTTGGCTAGTTAAAACTTAACGCTAACGTCGCTCCTTGCGTCTGTCACGCCACAACATGATTCTAGAAGCAAGTACATTGGCTGCAGAGCGCAGCGTAGGCGGACACTGGTGGAAATATAATTAAAAGATTGGATGAATATAGGGTTAAAAAAAAATTAATGTGGGCGTGCCCGCCTCCGCTGCGCTCCGACGAGCTATCGATATACTGGGACCAAAACTAAACCCACCGCCGCGTAAGCGGCGGACTTGGGATCGACTTGGGACGTCCGAGACTTGCTCATACCACAAGTTGTCCTCGAGGAGGTCGTGTCGAAGGTGCAGAAGTCGAGGCATTCACAGCTCGTTGAACTAGGAGCGTTCTAGGGCCTGTTAGCGCCACCGGCCCCATGGGAGCGCTTATAAGCGTCCACGATGTCGGCGCAGTCCACCGCGAGGCGGCTTTCCGTCTCCCACATATTGTCGGACGAGGGATAGCCGCGCCACTTCACCAGATACTGGTCGACGCCCGCACACCTCCGGTGTTTCACCAGCTTCTCCACATGGAAGTACCGCTCCCCATCACTGACCAGTAGGGGTGGAGGAGGCCGGAGCGGCCGTTGCTGGGTCGTCGCGGCTCGAGTTGACACCGCCGACTGGTTCGGGGAACTTCGCGGAAGCGATGGCGAGTTGCCAGAGCCTTCTGGACGTTTATCGTACGGATATGATCGCTTTGCGTGGCCGCCAATCGCTCCTGGAGACGCGATTGGAGCGGGTGTTGCACCCGGCGCCCGACGTAAACGCAGAAAGGCACCGCCTGTGGGCGAAGGTGGATCGCCTGGAGCAGGACTTAACGCAGTATGGGATGCGTGTCCATCATTCGCTCGAAGAGCAGGTCAGGTGGATCCAGGACCTCTGTGACCGCGTCCAACTCCTGGAGCGGCACCCGCCTGTCGAACTGCGAGGTCTGCTTCTCCTACGCGGCCGTCTTCGGCGCCTGTGAATGAGGAGACTCTAATGCGCGTGGTGCTCTGCGTCGCTACACGGGGTCTCGGACAGACCCGGCGGAAGGCGCTCCGCCTCATGGTACGCTTTGAGCATGCCGACGTAGAACCTTGGATGCGTCGTCATGGGAGATGGCAGATCCAGCGTATAGGCGTTTCTGTGGCCGCCAATGACCGTGAACGGCCCCACGAATCGTGGTCTGAGTTTTGTGCTCTCCACCTAAGCCACTGCGTGTATAAGAAAAATTTTGGCATTAAAATAACACCAAATCCCCACTTTAAAACACTTGTGTGTTGTTGCGCCCATGGCGGCCACTATCTTCCTTTTGTAGCTCTTGGGCGGCTGCCATGGCGTCATGGACGCGAGCACGAATCGCTGCCCCAGCCCCGATGAAGGGAAGAAGGTTCCCTTTCACGGACAGACGTACGCCTTTGAGTCCCATTAGGTCGTCGACGGCAGACCCTCCCTCATTAAAATCAGAAGCCGGAGGCAAAGATAGCGGCGTACGCGGCTACCGCAACCCATTAACGTAGAATGCGGTGAATCCGTGGACACGTGAACCATGTTATTCAGCGCAAATTCCACTTGCGCCAACTGTGTGCTCCACTTCGTGGGTTCTGCCACGCAGACACTGCGCAAGACGTCTTCAAAGACACGGCGGGCGCGTTCGGTTTGACCATCGGTCTGTGGATGGTCCGTTGTGGACATATCCAACTTCGTACCGAGAAGTCGGAACAGGTGTTGCCAGAAGGGAGACACAAACTGAGGGTCTCTGTCACTGAAAAATGCCTCTGGGAGGCCGTGATGACGGAAGCCATTGTCAATGAAGAGTTGAGATCGTCGTCTTCTGCGTAAGCTTGACGAATCCGCTCGCGGAGCGGCGACTCGAGAAGCACGGCGTGTGCTAGCTCGTAGTCTAGTCTGCTGGAGATCGCGTCTACCAGAGTGTTTTGCTTGCCTGGCTTGTAAACCACCATGAAGTTGTAATCGGCGAAGAAGGATAGCCATCTCGCCATGCGCTGAGAGAGATGCGGTGCCGAGGTCGCCGTCCTCAACGAGGCATGGTCTGTGTAGATCACAAAGGGCTTGCTGCCCAGCAGATGAACCCTGAACTTCATTAGTGCGTACTTCATTGCGAGGGGTTCCTTGTCATGGATAGGGTAGTTGTTTTCCGCAGCTTTCAGCTGTCGGGATTAGAACGAAATCACCCTCTCTCTGCCTTTGGCATCAACTTGGAGCAGGTCACAGCCACTGGCAAAGTCATAGGCGTCACACACAACGCTAAACGGACGATCCTCGTCGGGGAGTGCCAGAATTGTGGCACTCTGAAATCTCTGTTTGTTGGCTTCGAAGGCTCTCTGATCCTCATCGGTCCATGACCATTCCGCTTCTATCTTTAAATGGTTCGTCAAAGGCCTGGCCAACTCAGCGTAGTTCTCGCTATACTTGTGTAATTAGTTGGCGAGGCCGAGCCACTTGCACAGATCCCGTTGGGAGGTAGGCACAGGCCACAGCGAGATTGCTTTAACCTTCTCTGGGTCAGCCCTTATGCCATCCTTCCCAAGGAATCACCCGAGGAACGGGATTTCTTCCGCGCCGAAGATGCACTTGTTAGTGTTTGCATACAAACGGTTCTCCCTCATGTACAACAAATTATCACGAAGGTATGTAATGTGAATTTCGACGTCGGTCTTTCCATTGGCAACACAGCTGTGAACAAAGATGGCGTCGAAGTAGGTCTCACCAATTGCCGCAGCGGCCAGAATAGCTGTGTCACCAAGCGATTAAACGTCGCTGGCGCGTTCGATAGCCCTTGGGGCATCACCTCCATTCCCACAACATCCCTCTGGGAGTACTCACTGCTGTCAGAGGAATACCCGATTCCCGCATCAGTAGCTGATAGTATCCATCGACCATGTCGAGCGCGCTGAACACCATGCAGCCCGCCTTGTTGTTTTGTAACACATCCTTCCCAGGAATAGGCGTTGACGCCGGTATGATGGAAGCATTCAGCTTGTTGAAGGCGTGAATCATACGACACTTCCCGTTGGGTTTGCGCACACAAAGCGTCGGGAACGAGTGCGGCGACTTTGACTCGCGCACCATGCCGGCGGCACGCTTCGCCGCGACGAACGCGTCGATCATATCGACTTGTTCCTTTGGAAGCGGCCACTGCCGTGTGGTGCAGTACTTGGTACCAGGCTCCAAGTCGATTTCGCTGCGAACGCAACGATCCGGTGGTAATATGGAAGTTTTTTTTTCGGAGACCACATCCGAGGACTCCTTCAATAGAGGATAATAAGGATTCGAGGGATCCTTTAAAATGGCTGCGCCATAACGCCGTTGTCTCTGCGCGCCCCTTTCTTCTTCTAGAACGTCTGGGTCCATAACCGACGGGCTATTAAGTTCCATCGAGTCCTGTTCTCGGTGGAGAAGGACGAGGTCTTCAATTTCTCCTGCCTTCAATGACCTGAGGAAATCGAACACGATAGCTCCTCTAGCTCCATAAGCTCCGACAACCCGGGTAAGGGAGTTAGCTAACACCCCCTTGTGGTTTCCCTTCGATCTTGGGAGCCTCTGCTCGACCGCCTTGGGTTGCACGACATCCTTCGTCAGCGTCTTCATCATCTGCGCGAGCTGAGCCAGCTCGAACGCATCGCGTTGTGGGAGACTGGAGCATCACCACCTACCTCCATGACCGAGTAACAGGCAGCCACCCTCTGTGTCACTGGTGTGACTAAGCTTGCCCTCGGCTCCATGTGCCGAGCTCGTCGGCCTACTCAGCTAAAATCACCACGATGCTGCGCCTAATCAGGGAGAAAGAGCACGCAAACAACACCATCGCACGCACGTTTCCGTTTAAGCAGCGAAAGAGGAAAAAGCAAACGAATAGACTCACCTTCGCGCTTGTCGTGCGCTTTCATTAATCCGCTATCGCTGCTGCTTTCTAGCATTACAAGTCATTTCCGCCAATTGAATTTCTGGCCAATTGGATCACGCTTACCATATGTCGTATGAGTGTGTTACGAAAGCTCGACAGAAGTGACTGATGTTCTGTTTATATATAAAAAAAGGGCTACGTCGTATATTTCGAAGTATGTTTAGCGCATAAGCCTGCTTTATGCGGTCCATTTGCAAAAAAATAAGACATATCATGTGACGTTCACAATAATACATAACGGAAATTCCCAAATAATACCCTCTACCTGAATAGTACCCTCTCAGAGTAACTTCACCGTAACTCTAGAGTAACCTTACGTAACCTCGCCTGCAGTAGCCACCCCAGCCACCAACCATCTCGCCAGAGGCTGCCTCGCTTGTCAAACCTGTTACACCCAACCATTCATGCAGTCTGCATTGTCTTTCCATCCCCCAGCGCCTCCTCATCATTCGGCGAAATGCCTACAAGAATCCCGATCAGCAACTGGAGCAAGCAAGAGGTCCTTCGTGGATCAAGGAAGACGGCGATGGCGTCCCAACGCGAGCCATCAAGCACTTCAGTGCGAGGGGATGGAAGCTAGACGGTGGCAGCGCCCGCCGCAGGTGGCGTGACCGTGAACAGCTGCTAGCTGCTGAGCAGGCCAGCGGACGCCGTGCAGGAGGTGGGCGGCTTCCTCTTTCCGGCGCAATGGAGGAGGCGCTCTACGATGAGGTTGTAGCAAAGCGGCTCAAAAAGGAGAAGGTTACACGTGCGTGGATTGGCCATATGGCAAGGGTAATTTTCGCGTGTCAGGAGACCACCAGCACCAGCCCTCAAGGCTTCGTGGCCTCCCCACACTGGATCACGGGCTTTATGCGGCGTTTTATGGGCTGTCTCTGCGGCGGTGCACTAATATAACAACGCTCAGTGACGACAAGCTAGTGGATCGTGCCGTTTCCTCTATGACGTTTCTGCAAAGTGCGAAGCCCACCATGGACCTGCACACCAGCCACGCACGTGGGTCGACAGCAAGCTCTTGAAACGCTGGATCGATCTCGCATTCCCGCTGGTCGACACAACTGAAGGGAAGCACCTCGTTTGGGACTCCATGCTCGCGCACATCTCCAAGGAGGTGAAGGCTAAGTGTGCAGCTCGGAACGTGAGCATGTGTGTTATTCCTGGAGTTTACGCCGTACCTGCAAGCAGGCGACATTGGCATCTACATGACGTTCAAGGACCTGTTGTACATGGAGATCAACGCGTGGAAGGAGAGCGATAAGGTCGAGTACACGCGGTTTGGCAACCCTCGCATGCCGTCTGTAGGAGTTGTCTCTGGATGGGTCAAGAAGGCGTGGCGTGACACTGGCTGTGAGACGGTGCCAATTCATTCGCTGCAGCAGGCTTTGCTGACCACTTTATGGACTGGCATGTTGCGCGGCACGACGTGTACCGAGATCGGTTTCGTGAGAAGTGGGAGGCCTCGAAGGAAGCCGAGCAAGACGAGGCTGACTTTAACACGACGAGCTCCATGATGCCCTTGATCTGATTGACGAGTAAGCACAGCAAAAGTAGACTGTAATACTGTTCTACCCTTTGTGATCACAAGTAATACAGTGCAACCCTTTGTGCTCACGAGTAAGTACAAAAAAGTTTTTCTGTTGAAGTAATTTTATAGATAACCAGGTGCGCTTGGATACGTAGCTCAGATGGTAAGAGCACCGCATTTTATGCGGAAGGGCCCGGAGTCGATTCCCGTCGTGTCCACATTTTTTACACTTTAAATACGATTTTAATTACTATTTTTTAGGTGCTAATTCGTGTAACCCTTTGTGAGCAAGTGGGGGTACAGTTAAATAGTACCCGGGGTATTATTCGGGAATTTCCGTCAGCTACATTCCCAAACAACGCGACTCAATCGTACGGACAACTGTAACTCTACAAAACTTGTATGCTGGTATCTACACACTACATTAACTTCATGGATGAGGAGCTGTTGCGCCATGCCACATCGAAAAGACGAGCTTCATTATTAATCGCTGGCATTCCCTGTAAAACCAGCGAATATCACGAGTGGTCACAGACGATTCTTACTGGATGCCTTCACCAATTCTGCGCTCAGTCGCGGTCTTTGCCGGTTTGCTAGTAGCATTCGCACAGGGTCAGAAAATCCCCTCTCCTGTCAGCTAGAACACACTCCAACCTTTCAGAATACGACGGACTGGCCATCGTTATCCTTTATGTTTACGCTTAAGCGGACCTCCATGAAGGTGTACGGTCAGTCCGAGTTTGTCATGTTCGCCACGCCTACCATATCGGACAGCGGGGTCAGTTTACCTTACGACGTTTTTGCCCAGTTAACTCAAGAATCAGCTCTTTACACCTATACGGAGATCAAAGGGGACCAATATCTCTCGACTATGAGCTCGGTAAACGACAGTTCCAATACCCCTTTGGTAAAGTGCTTCGACTCGGGGAATCTCCCGTCAATTAACGATGCCACGGCAGTTTCCTCAAGGTCTCGTAGTGGCATCGAATATTCGTCTGGGAAGCTGTTCAAGGTGTCGGTGGGCGGCATTAACTTTGGACTGTGTACTACGACTTCTATGGGGCTTATGTTGCGTGGTAGTGATATGGATATCACGGTGAAATACCTTGACAATTGCGTGGACATCAATAAAACCACTCCAGATTCCTCGTGTATGTGGCACGACGACGTCTTCAAACGTTGTAACGGTATTAGGACAATCGTTGCTTACTGGAAAACGGTAGTATATCCCGGGTAGAGATTCCGCAGATGTCAGCACACGGCAATGCGGGGACGAACCCGCAAGAAAAGGTAGCCTAGTGTATTGATCGATACACGGAAGATTTGAAGAGTGAGCTCTAGACTAGCTTCTGCTATCCTTCGCCCAAAGGGAAACAAACCATTGCGGACTGAGCTTCTAGAAGTCACTGTTCGCCAAGCATTTATATCAGAGGAAACATGCGGTTAGGCATACCAATTCCAAATACAAACCGGGTCAGGCCCTGGCTGCCTGACCGGCGATAACATGTATACGCATTGCCCTCAGCTGGCGCTGTAGGACACGGTCTGTGATGCTCTTTGGGGAGCTTGCAGTCATATGCGCGCTGGAACCAAGCTGTAACGCCTAAGATCCACTACACAAAAACCCGTGGATACAGACGGCACTCGAAAACTCGAAGCTGAATTTGACTTCTCATTGGACGCCTCGTGTTCGTGCAAGTCGAAGCCTCGACCGTGCGTCTTCGTTCAATGACTGGGAATCAAAAGGAAATGGACCGGAATCGCGAACGGTTTTATTACTGGGGCGACTTGGACGGTCATGCGCCATGCTGCTCGTCGATGACGCACTCATACCTGAACACGTCGGGTAATCCGTGGACGAGCGATATTTTGCAGCAAAACGTTTTTTGCGAGTTCTGGCAGTGAGTGAAGCAAGTACAAACTTTACGATAAAAGATACGATCGTCGCGACCCACTCAATGGGAAACCTCATGCTGGCAGGCGCGATTGCTAACGGAAAGTGTGCCCTTGACGCGAGCTCGACGTGGGTCGGATTGGCAGGGCCAATGAAGGGAAGTATGTGTTCCGACTTCATCCAGAATTCCTGCGCCGGCAAGACGACGGCTGTGTTGGAAATCATCGCGGAAGTAACTGGAAAATGCGCTTCAACCGCAGGACTAAAGTCTTTTACCGTATGAAAGAGAGACCAACAACTCGCTAGAGCTCGATGCAGCATACAAGGCCGCACAAGAAGCTTATCGAGCGAATGTGTACGCTGTGATGTGCGGTGAGAGTTATACTGGACTTATTCATTGTACCAGCCTGCCTTCTGGATGCTTAGCAAGACTGTCCCGCACCGGTCAAAAAAGAACGATGGGATGGTAGAATCTGACAGTTGTGCAGCAGGATTCCCGGAATCCAAGTTTGGGAATTCGTATCGAGACAAGTTTTACCGGACAAAGCTCAATCATTTCGACATGGAATTCGTGATCGGTGATGCCATGCTAGACAAAGCTAAGATGCCAGTCAAATGGTTCGAATGTCTCCTCTAATTTGAGGACACAACTGTAGAGCGACAGCATGGAAGCCTGCGATAAGCTATGTTAATTAAGCAATTTTGTGAAACGAACGTAGAAGTCCGTGCCGACATAACAGTACCGTACTCCGTCATTGATCATTACTGCAGCTACAAAACTTCGGGGTTGAGGCTCAACCCCAATTTTTGTAGCTGCGGTAATGATCAACTTGAGCCGATCACTTGGGATGGGACTGGAAATAACTATGGAGACGTACCATATGCAGAGCTCCCAGCTCATTTCATTTTCTTCATTCGAACCAACAACCGCAGGACCAAGATGCTGGGAAAGTTGGTAGTAATCTTACCGTTGGCAGTGCTGCTTCCGTTCGCAAGCGCAGCGGATCACACCGTGTTGGATGCCAAGCATTGGAACGAGCTCAAGACTGGGACGCATCTAGCATGGCCGGCCTTGCGTTTTCACTTCAGCCTCAAGCAAGACACAATGAAAGTTTATGGCATGACCACCTTCGATATGTACGCGAACCCGATCGTCTTGGACAATAACAAGAACGTGCTCTACGATGCATATGCCACGTTCACGGACGCCAAAGCCCTTCACAATTACACACTTGTGAATGGGGTAGCGTATTACAAAAGGACGCCCTTCACGACGGGTAGTTCTTCGGGAACTCCGACACCATCGGTAACGTGCTTAGACACCGAGTTGGACAAACTCCCAGCAATTAACTCAATTGTCGCTGCGGTGAATGAAGTTAAAACCGAGTCAGGAAATGGTAGTATGGCTTCTACCTGCGCGGCCGGGGGTTCCTACAAGACGGTAATGAAAGGGGTCGATTATATAGTGTGTGTTTCAGGTACGATGGGTTTCACACTCCAAGGTAGTGACATGGACATCTCGGTGGAATATTTGGAGAGTCATATCGACGTCCAACCTCCGGTACTGAACTCTAGAGCGCGAAACTGCGCGCCTCGGGCATCGTCCACATCCACGACGCCAATTGCACACGCGCTGCTCACTGGAGAACCGATTCCTACCGCCAAAGCAAGGAAACTAAAGTCTGAGATTTTTAATATTGACCTTACTTTTGAAGAATTGTCGAAATGTTCCTGCAAGTCGACGCCACGACCGTGTATTTTCATCCACGGACAAGGCCTCAAACCGGAAATGACTGAAAATCAAGACGAATTCCCGCACTATTGGGGCAATTTGACAGACCACGCGCCATGCTGCTCGTCGATAAAGTATGCGAGACTCGATACGATCCACAATCCGTGGACCAGCCAAACTCTGCAAGAAAAAGTGTGCGCTCGAGCTCTCGCCGTGAGTGACTCGAGCAAAAATTCATCAATTGCAGACACCATCGTTGTGACCCACTCAATGGGCAACCTCATGTTCGCTGGAGCGCTAGCCAATGGACTATGCGAGCTGAAATCGAGCTCCACGTGGGTCGGTTTATCCGGACCGATGAAGGGTAGCATGGCCTCGGATTTCGTCCAAGAGTCCTGCGCTGGCAAAACCAATTTCATTTTGGAGAAATTTGGGGAATTCACCGGCAGATGTCCCCCACAACAGGCGATCAAGTCATTGGCGTATGAAGGTCAGAGCTACAGCTCCACAGAGTTGGACGCCGCATATAAGGAAGCACAGAAGGCGTATGAGGAGAACGTGTATGCTCTCAGTTGTGGTGAAGGCTATTCCGGACTGGTGTCCACATACCAGGCAAAGTTTTGGGTACTTGGCAACTTAATTCCTCACAAATCAGACAGGAATGATGGTATGGTCGAATTCCAGAGCTGCGCCGCTGGGTTCCTCCACTCCAAGTTTGGCCACACGTATCTCGATCGCTTCTATCGGAACAAACTCAATCATTTCGACATGCAGTTCCTCGCGGGCGATTCAGTTCGAAACGAGGCAAAAATGCCCGTCAGGTGGTTCGAATGTCTCTTGTAAGTCGAAGCAATATTGTTTTTTCTTTAATATTCATTCCGTTAATGAAAATTTCGTATCTTTCGTCTCAAACTTTATCTTTGGGTTTGAGAGATTTTCGATTGACAACAAAGAAAAATTCGTCCCGGAGACTCCGTTGCACGATGTTTCGACTCTGTGATCCATGCGTTTTTTCGGCGCTCTATCTATGATGATACTCGGATATGCTTAGGAGGATTGTTAGAAGTGTACACAGTAGGAACGGATCCTTGGCCTCAATGTCCGTTCCTACTGTGTACACTTCTAGCAATCCGAGTCTGGGTCGCCAGTAGACACAGCTTGGTACAACGATAGACACTAGCGGATCGGCCGTAGACACGAAAGGACAAAATTATACACGAAGCGGCCAGATAGGACATCTGTTATGCAGATTACTGGCGTGTGGTAGACACCCCTATAGACACACCATTTGTGTCCACATATGACGCACGCGCGTCATACAAACATGGTTTCACGCTCCAGTCATTCAGACGCCAGATCACCAGACAACACACACGATACGCCAATTAGCAGACACCAAAAAATGATAGCCTCTTCACCGCCCACGATGCCTCCATCCCAAACCTGGTCAAAGCAGGGGGAGTTCAGAACTGAAGACGACTACGTGAAGTATCGCTGGGATACCTTCTGCTGCTTAGTTATGCGCGGTGCAAGACCGTTCGTTTGCAGCATTAGTCCTGGGGACCATGAGATGATAGAGCGCCATCTCCACTGCAAGAGTGAGACCTGTGAAAATTCTGGGGGCTCCATGAAATGCACAGCTCGCTGGAAAGTTCGGCACTGTCCAACATCATCGACTTGGGCCGTTCTTAGCAATGATGTCGCCCACCTTCGGGGCGACGTCAAGTGTGCTGTGCCTCCACGGCCTAAAGTGACGTCAGAAATCAAGGAGTTTATTCGCCAGATGGACGAAAACGCGGTGGCACCGCGTCTGATTTGGAGCAACCTTTTACAAGCACCAGAAGTTCCGAAACCGGTGATTGGTTACTCTTCGCACGCTCAAGTTCACCGTGGTGTTAAGCACATTCCTTGAATGCACGGGACTAAGAATTCTATTTTACGTGTGCGAGAACTCGTGCGGCAGAGGGCATTTATGGCAGACATTAATGCCGACGCCGCTTTCGTTTTGGCAACCGAGAAGAAGATGATGAATTTCCCTTATTGGCAATTGAGAGAACGAGCAACCACTGATTTTGGGAATAACAACGATAAATCTTCTCCGTCGCATTGTGGAGCTTCAAGGGCAGGAGCCATTTCTGCTCTTTCATATGGATGCCACATTCAAGCTCAGCGACCTGGGTTACCCTGTAATTACCTGCGGGTTTACGGTAAGCGGCGGGTCTATCAGCTTGCCGGTATGTTTGTTGTAAGTCAGCGGACTAAGAACGAATATTACCAAGCAATTCAAACCTTGGCTAAGGTATTTCAAAAGCACATGAATCACCAATCATAATCGAAGCGAAGGCAGCCCAGCTCAATGCGCTTGGCAATATTGTGGAATTTGAGAATTGCAGGTGCTTGATGTGTTTCTTCCATGTGCTATATAATGTTAGGAAAAGGATCTGACACTTGCCAGATTCGGTCCGTGCAATGGTTTACCGAGGAATCCTGGACATGCACTACGCTCTAAGCAAAAACGATTTGGTTTCGATATGGAAACGTGTGGTGCTCAAGTGACGCAACGAAACTCGGTTGTGTAGCTTTGCCGGATACTTTTATACAACAGTGGTTGTGTAGCCGATTTTGGCGCTGGCAGATTTACCATTCTCCTGGAGGGTTCGCAACGATGAATAACCCATGAGAGGTGTTTTACGCAAGTATCAAGCGTTATACATTGCGCAAGGCCGTAGATACAAGGCGTGTGATTTTGAAGCTGCTCACAATTGCTGAAGAATCCTCAGTTACTATACCTCCTATAATTCGTTCTGCGCGTCCCCCTCCGCCACAAGAAGCGAAGAAACTTGCCAAAGTGCTGGTGAAAACAGAGCGCGCTGCTCGACAGGAGAAGAATCGTTCGGGTTGTTATCTTAGCGACCGAAACCACGACAACGAAGATATTCACGTCCTAGACATCCAGTATTTACGTGATTAGCTTGTAAAAGTGAATAGAACTTCTTTGCCAAATTGGCAATGTTTCCTTCAGCTCCTTCAGCGCTGTGATACATCAATGCAAACAGACGCATTTTCAGGAGCTGGCAAATTAAACACGAGCATATTGCGTCGACACCGCTTCACTTTATGTATTTGTAGACAGATCGGGACAGCACCGTATGCTTCATTCGAAAATTAAAACTAAAAAAAAAATCGTTCTATGCGTGTGCCAAATGGATCAGCTTGTAGCAGAAATCCTCGAAGATATTATCCCATGAAGTATCAGCGGGGGTTCATTGAATTGGATCACTCCGATACTATAGCTGATGTGGTGGACATGCCTCGAGTCTATATTTTGTATAGTTAGAAACGTCACTATGCTACTCCCAATAAAGATCCGTGGTGAAACCTACACCTTGAAGTCTATTCACTGTTCTTGCCGCGCTTCCAACTATATCTTTTGGAAGTGCCACACTGTTCTTCGTGGTGTGATTCCACGGCTCCGCAAAGTATGCGTAACTGAACGACAGTCCTAATACCAGTAGCGACACCAGCAGGCGATAGCGCATACTTACGAGATCAAGTTCCGTTTCTCTGGACGCTGCATCGAACCCCGGTGCATTATGCCTATTCCCATAACCGCTATGGCTTTCTGCTGCGCAGCGTCAGCTTCGGCATCCTGGATACAGTCAAATCACACTGTGTTATATCAATCGCATCTGGCCGCAGCTCCGACCATGATTCCCTTCAACTGACTCTAGCACACGTGCTCTAGTGAGGTAATTGTCGTTCTGTTTCGACTTCGCGTAGAGAATGCAACAGCCGAAACGAGAGTCTCTCAGCCACATTAACCCGTGCGCGAGTTAATTCGAATCCGAGACAGATTCATCTTATCTCGTGGATTCACGTTAACCCGTGTGCGAGTTAATACGAATCCAGGACAGATTCATATGAACTCGTAATAACTCGTGGATTCACATTAACCCGTGCGCGAGTTAATACGTATCCGCTATAGATTTATATGAACTCGTGGATTCACATTTCCATGCCTGAGCTGAGAATATCTGATACGGTAGCGGTTAGCTTGCAGCGTCCCCCCTTGCGCTCAAATTTCGTTTTTGCGGGATGAGGACAACGGCGAAGCGCGTCTGTGTTCATTGAACAGAGATTATGAAAAAGACTTGCAGAAGCAGTGGAAGGACCACCCAAACTGGACGCTACCCGATGCGGTGCGTGAGTTGGGGGTGAAGACATCGACACTACGAGACTGGAGGAAGCTTTACTGGGATCGCTTGGATACGCTCGCTGGCTCTGAGCGCATGCGGAGGAAGGGTAGAAGCACAGGACCCAAGCGCAAGATGAAGTCTTACTAATGGAGGGTGATTGAATACTTCGACAGCCTACGTGAGGGAGGTAGCCGTACATTTCGCGACATGATATTATATTGTCAGAACCTTCATAAATTTGCGCAGGAATACCCGATCATCAAAAGCCAGAAGTCGTGGGTAAATCGGTTTATCAGTCGGTATTCTGTAGCGCACACACGCTCCACTACTGCAAGTGGTGGTTCAAATGGTGCTGGTCGTGGTGCAAGCGGTGCTATCGATGAGATTGGCAATGGCGTCAATGAAACTGAACATGATTCCTATGATATTGGTCCTCAGAGAGATGCATGCGTATCCAGTGGTGATGTGTACCCTGGTAGTCATAATGATGAACGAAGTGGGGATGCAAGCACGATTGATTCTTTTGAAAGCAGTGATGAAAGTGACTCTGGAGACAGCTAGTTCGAGGGTGGTGTAACTGTTGACACCTCGACCCGCACATCAGCGAGAGGCGGTCTTAGAAAGCGGCTCCCCAAGAAGAATGACGCGGTAGCCACGTGGTCGATGACGAGAAGTACAATTTACTCGGCAACAGACTGTCCCGTGATCTGGACAGTCTGTTGCCGAATAAATTTGCTCACAGAGACAGCTCTGGACTACTCTATCTATCGCTACATGAAGTATACACCTGGTCTCCTGGGAATCTGCGAAACGGACCTCTTCCGCTCAATTACACTGTCGATAAAATGTAAGAAGCCTGCAATGTCCGGAGAGTTCAAGTGGTCTCACTATTAGTACGTCGTCATAGTTATCTACATGGCGAAGCATTTCAGCCTTCTCGTAGTTGACAATCCTATGCAGGATGTGCCTACTGGCCTGCACCACATCAACAGTATGAGGGGCAGTCACGATTTGTCGATAATATTCGAGAAGGTCAAGTGGTTTTTGCTTCAAGAGCGCAAAAAGGATGCATAGATTTTGGATACGTGCACGTGGAGCTACAGAACACTGGAAACAAAACCACAGCAGCGAAACGGTGCTGAGTGTGGTTTGTTTGTGCTGCATTACTTGCAAAAAAACGCGTGATAGAATTATCAAACTGAAGGCGATCTCGGAGACGGAGTCGATAACTGTTCCGCAGTACTTGACACAATCTGTGAGAGGGGCTACAGCACTGAGTCAGCAGATAAGGATCACAGACGGCTACCATAGAAACTTCTCGATGCTCCAGATTTTTACTTGGAGAGTGTACGCTTTCGTACGCGTCGAAAATGAAAAGCTTGTGTTTACCTTATCCATTGTTCTCATTGCCTACAGCTCAAGAGAGGTCGGGTGTGCGTGTCAGCTCGCTGCGCTTCTTCATCTCGGCCTCCTCGACGACCTCCAAAGTCTCCGTCAAACACGTCCTTGCGTCTCCTTGACGGTGCCCACGTCACCTCCGACGTCTCCGTCGAATACCTCGCTTTTGGGCGTCACCTCGTCGGTCTTCTCCGTGGGTATCCTCGACATGTTCGCACTTGAACCGCGCGCTGGCTTGCGGTACTTCTTCATCTTGGGCTTCTCTTCACCTCCGTCACCGCTGCCTCCTCCAACGCCTTCACGCATTCTACTCGTGCACGATGAACACTCCTAAGCACCTCGTTCAGGAAGAAACACAGCCTTGGCCACCATTGTGTCGATGACGTCGCCGCCTCCATCTACCGCCTCATGCCCGACAAGGTGGCCCTGCTTCCAGCGACGCGCCCTTGAGCCACTGCGTCGTCCTGTCGCTCGAGCGCTCGTCGACGCACAACATGACGGCCACGTGCCAGAACTGGACCAGGACCCATGCTCGGCTTGTACAGCACGCTCAGACCTTAAGCTGCACCAGCGCGTCCGACGGCGTCTTCTCCATCAAGGTTCGCCCTCGTTCTTGCATCGTCCCTTCGCAGCCGCGGCTGTGGGAAATCCGCAGTGGCTTTGTTGACAGCAAAGCCGGGGTGTCTATTGATGTCCAAAACGGTGTCTATCGCCGGCCTTTACTCGAGGCCAAGTGCCTTAACTCTTCTTTCTTCTTAGCCCAGCAACAACCTCCGTCTGAAATTTCGGTGCCAAGTCTGCGCTTCGTCTTGACGACCGCGGTTTCGTCGTGTTCGCTATATAAACCGTCGCAACTCAGCTCAAACTTGAGACGGACACGAAGCTAAAATGACCAGCGCTACGATTCCACTTTACTATCAAGAACGAGGCCGTGAAAGGTTACGACCAGACTTCGTTCGACATATACGTTAACCCGAGCGTGCAGGACAAAAACGTCGGTACGATGTTTCCGCCACCTTCACTCAGCCCCAAGCTCTGCACTACTACACGCTCGTAGATGGCGTCGCACACTCGGAGATGACCCCTTCATAACTGGAAGCTCTTCAGTCACGCCGACACCGCTAACGGCGTGTTTGGACACCGAGTCTGGCATGCCCGGCTATTAAATCGATTGTGGCTCCTGTTAACGAGGCTACGGCTGCCCCTATGGACGTAAGTAAAGCTGCTTCATACTGCGACAGGATGTTTGTATGAGACGGTGATCAATTGAGACGACTACGAGCTCTGCGTATCAGGAACCACGGGCTTGACGATACAGAGCAGCAAAATGGACATCTCGGTAGAGTATTTGGAGAGCCACATTGTCATCTAGCCACAATAGACCGCGCTGCGAGGAGCAAGTGTCCGGATTTGCGACTCTCGAGCTCCGCAGTGCGATCGGCCTGCACTCCTCACGGGGCATGCCCTCTAGAAAGAAAGCGAAGCGAGGCATCCTTCACTCGACTTATTAGACTTGGTAGTTTTTGTTTGAACGATTGACGATTGCGAATACCGGTATAACTAGTACAGTAGTTCGACACAATTTACTATGCCAGTACATGTAGTTCAAGAAGTACAAAACTCCTCCACACCGAAATGATACGTTCAATATCTACGGGAAAATTCCGACATGTGAGTCATTACATAAATTTTCGCAAAATCTGACTCAGATCAATAAATTATCGTAGTGGCTGGAGCGCGAAGACCGAAGAGCTGCTTTGGTGTTGACGGCTGTGGGTTGCTGTCGAAGTTCCATCACGCTTGTGTCAGTTTTGAGTCAGGACATGTCGCTGTTTCATACGAAGACCTCGTGGACGCATCAAACACTAGACGCATACATGGGTTAAAGTTAGTTTTACTAAGCTTAACGATATCAGTTTTTGTTCTTGCGCACCGAAAATTCTACACTGGAGGCGGAAGACGAGTCCTGGCAAGGCCAACGTGTCTTGTTCGTCTTAGAAACAGTTTACCCTCTGAGAAAACCAGACACGAATTAAAAAAAAACGTTTTTGTTGTTGCAATTTCGTTATTTTTTTCAATTCGTGTCTGGTAAAACTTTAATATGAACGCAGGAATAACGAACAAATAAAACCGATTGTAGATTCCAGCACCATCATAAAACGCAGGCACGAAGCTTATCAGCCCCATCACCTTCCGCATGTCACTTCGACCGCACATTCCTAACTCACTACTGCTTGAAGGTCCATGTACCGGTATCTAAGTGTTTGAGATTTGCTTTGTTTGCGTGAGTAGCATTAAGACTATCCCGAAGGAGTCGGAGACAGATCTCCCCAACTCATTGTACATTCTTCCGTCTGCTTCAACAACGAAACGAGCGAGTTTCCAAATGACATTGACCGCTCGGTGCATTATCATGGCAATCACAACGTTACTGGCACTGACGTCATCCACAAATACCGCTGTTATAACGGGATGGCCAACTCTCGAATTTCAATTTAGTCTCAAGCGCAGCTCCATGGCGGTGCATGGGTACTCGGCTTTTTCCATGCTTGTGAACCCCATCGTGTCTTCCGATGGCGACCACGTACTCTACGACGTTTTTTCAACTTTTACTCAAGGTCAAACGACATATACCTATTCACTCGTTGATGGTATCGGCTTCGCATCAGCCTTCACTGCGGATATGACTATGGAGCGACCCGTACATTGTCTGGACTCTGAACTGGGCAAACTCCCGCCTCTTAACTCCATTATCAGAGCTCTTAACGAGGCTATTGCAGTTTCGAGTGAAGACAGTGCAGTCAAGTGTTCTAGTGGAAACATATTCAAAGTTATAGTCAACAGCTTCGATTTCGCCGTATGTCGTCAGGGTCATCGGGTTTGACGTGCAAGGCAGCGATATGGACGTGAAGATTACATATCTAGACAGTCCGGTGGCTATCCCCGAGTCGAATACGAATTCCAAGCAGGACTGTAGGAGAGTGGCGACTCCGAGCTCAAATTTCACCGATTGGTAGATCTTTACTAACCGGAAAGACAATTCCAGACGACCCAAGGAAGTTACGAGCTGCATTTAACTTTCATTCGATGGGTGGTCGTCGTGTTCTTGCAAGTCAACACCTCGTCCATGTGTTTTTATCCATGGCATGGGAATAGAGGAAGAAATGCCTGAAAACCAAGCTAATTTTACCGAATACTGGGGCGATCACCTGCCCGATCACACGCCGTGCTGTTCATCACTGGAATTTGCACACTTGAATACAGTAAATAATACGTGGACAAGTGCAAATCAGCAGCAGAAAGTGTGTGATCGAGCCTGATCTGCGAGTGACACGAGTACAGATTCTACCATTGCAGATACGATCATTGTCACGCACTCGATGGGGAATCTCATGCTGGCTGGGGCGATCGCAAATGGACGGTGTCGTCTGGACTCGAGCTCGACGTGGGTGGAGTTGGCAGCACCAATGCGAGGGAGTATGGCTTCGGACTTTATTCAAGAATCCGTGCCGATGAGACGAATATCGTGTGGGAAAAGATGGGAAATGTTAAGGGGCGATGCCCTGCAAGCCCAGCTTTGAAGTCTCTCGCGTATCAAGGTGGCAATCATACCTCTACCAAGTTAAATGCAGCGTATACAGCCGCCCAAGAAGTCGATCAGACGAATGTATACGCAGTCATGTGCAGCAGATCGTACTCTGGCATCCCATCCCTTTATCAAGCCGAGTTTTGGGCATTAGGAACCATGATTCCGCATCAATCGAGTAAGAACGATGGTATGGTAGAATATCAGAGCTGCGCGATCGGAACTTTAAGGTCGAAGTTTGACGCTTCCTGGAAGTCTCGCTACTACAAGACGAGCTTGAATCATTACGACATGGAGTTTCTGTCCGAGACTTTTTGTTGGCCGGAAAGAAGATGCCCGTGAAATGGTTTGAATGTCTATTATAGATTGCGGTGGTAGGTGAAATATGTTAAAAGCTAGATTATTTTTTTCAAGTGTTTTTTAGACAAAATTCGTGACTCTAAGACCAACATTACACGTTAGTTTTGAAGCAACACTCGGCAGATTTCTCCTCACGAGTTTCAAGATAGTGAGAACATTATGATATCCACATCACTGCCCGCCATTGTGAATCCGGATAAACCCGATCCGCATTATTGCAAAGTCAATGCCGTTTCTACTTCGAGCAGCCCCCATCGAACACTGGCCATCACCGCTGTTGCTACGCGTACAAACTTTGCGACAGTGTGGCCTCGTTCATGGCCTTGACATAGCGTTGATCAGTGGTGCTTGGTCCGATTTCCGAATCGAGGCATGATACCGACGGAGTCTTATTGATTATAGCGAATAGGCAATCGACTTTCTCCTAACCCAGGCGTGTCGGATGATAGGGGAATGTGCTCGATGACATCTTCGCTACGTTCACGGAGGACACAAGAAGGACAAACTACACACCAGTAGACGGTGTCGCCTACGTGTCAACGCCACCCGTCTGACTTTGAAGTGGAACTGAAGCCTCGGCCATTCGTTTGCTGCTTTGATTTTGAGATGGCCAGCATCCACAGTGGGACGTGCGACAAGAGTATAAGGAACGTTGCGGAAGGCACCGCCAGACTGGCAACTTGTTTCGGTATCTTGGCCTGGATGAAGGGAGTTGACCCTGAAGAGAGCTGAATGAGGAATTTCATATCGCCTTCATGGGGGGGGGTCGGAGAGGTGCCTCTACCCGTGGGTAAGCTAGGTGAGGAAGTACACCATCCTTCTCGGGGATAATTATAATAGGATGAGGGCGGGAGATAAAGAAGATAATACCTACGAGCTCACGACTTGTACAGCTAAGAGCTCACGTATTAAATTTTCCTACCGCTCCCAAAGACTACTATAGGGACCATATCTTATATGTGGTTGTGAAAGTACAAGCTCCACGTATCCTCTGCTACAGGACGATGCTGCCACTTCTTCACGTAAAAAAACATATTATTCGGAATGATATTTGACGTCTTGGGACGGCTGGCAATCTGTTGCCGTTTGGAAATATTTGTGATAAAGATTTACAGTTTAGATTCCAGAACTGTTGTCATTTGTGACTTTTCGTGCACAAGCGCAGACGCCACAACCTCACGCTGGACTTGCCTGAAGCAATTCGGCTTCTAATGAGCGCGTGAATGCTCCTTTGCTCCATAAATTCCTTATTCAACTCTAGGATACAAATAGTATGTTACCTACGGAAGGCCTACAGCAAGAGCCTTCACATCGAACACATCCGGACACTTCCGATTGTCAGCACAAGCGAGAGCCCTTTAGCATGCAGAGATAATTTTGCTATTCGGCAACTTGTGAACCAACCCATGTGCTATTCCTACAGATCCGTTCACGGATTGTCGCGTAACGGCCAAACAAACAGGCGAAATTCACCTGTTGTTGTCATCTACACATGGATCGTAAATCAACTGTATCAATACAAAACAAGAAGACCGTCTTGCAGGCTCTTATGCAGCGGGCCCGCCATATAGTGGAAACCCCTAGTTAACATTAGTGCCTGCAATATGGTTCAGTAGCATCAAGTTTTTCTCCAGCTTTCCTGATGCTTCTCCGCCTTGATGTGCGTCGCTTAGTTGTTTCAGCAATATGCGGTACCCTCACTTTTCGGCAGTTCTGGTTCATTTCCACTTCGATTCACGAACACTAACCTGCCTATAGTATGGCGTCACAGCTGAATGTGGTGATAGCATTGGTTGCCCTGCTGGCACTGTTAGTACAGGCTACTGCTACTCAGCAACATGAAAACACTGCGAAGTGGCCATCACTGCGATTCCACTTCACAGTCAAGCGCAGCTCCATGAAAGTACACGGACAGTCAGACTTCTCCATGTACGCTAATCCAATCGTCTCCGCCTCAAGCGTTCTCTACGACGTGTTGGCGACGTTCACGGAGGACTCGACACTGTATAACTACACGCTGATCAACGGGATTGCCCACACCACGAGTACTCCGTACTCGAGCAGCCCGTCGGATACTGACAAGACGATATCGTCCGTGAAGTGCGTGGACTCAGAATCGAGTCAACTTCCTGATATAAACGCTCTCGTGGCAGCTATCAACGACGCTACAGCCGTGTCAAATACTGATGGCGTCAAGTGCGACGGTGGAAACCTGTATAAAGTCACGCTAAAGGGCATTGATTTCGCGTTGTGCGTGTCGAAGTCTTCGGGGTTTACGATGCACGGAATCGACGTGGACATTGATGTGGAGTTCCTGGAGAGTCCTATCGATATTTTTTTAGTTCCTGCTGAACAAGCCAAGGCGGAGTGTAAGAAGGTGGCGTCGGCCAGCTTAGTGACATCCATTGGGAAGTCACTACTGACTGAGCAGCAGATTGATAAGGCAAGGAACTTGAAAGCCGCAACGAGTTTCTCATTTCGATCTAGATCTGTGTGTTCTTGCAAGTCCACACCTCGTCCATGTGTCTTTATCCACGGTCTGGGAGTCAAGGATGAATTTCCAGAGAACCAAGACGAGTTTTCTGTTTATTGGGGCAAGCACTTGGCTGGACACGGGCCTTGCTGCTCGTCGATGAAGTTTGCGCACCTAAATACGATGGATAGCCCCTGGACGGACTCGAAGTTACAGAATAAAGTATGCAACCGTGCTCTAACAGCGAGTAACAGTAGCAAGAACGCGGTGATCAGCGATACCGTCGTCGTCACGCACTCCATGGGAAACGTCATGTTCGCTGGGGCGCTCTCAAGTGGCAAATGCAGCTTGGATTCGAGCTCCACATGGGTGGGAATGGCAGGCCCAATGCTCGGCAGTATGTGCTCAGACTTTGTTCAAGTCTCCTGCGCTGGTAAGACGAGTATTGTATGGGAGAAGGTGGGGTACATCACTGGACGGTGCCCTCCCAATACAGGACTGAAGTCTCTCGCATATGAGGGTGGAAGTTACAGCTCCCAAGCCACCGACGCAGCATACAAAGCTGCCCAAGAAGTTTATCGCACGAATGTATCGGCGCTTATGTGCGGCAAGTCGAACTCCGGATTGGCATCGATGTACCAAGCTCAGTTTTGGGGACTTGGCGCGATCGTTCCTCACAAATCCAAGCTGAATGACGGAATGGTGGAATTTCAGAGCTGTGCTGCCGGCTTTCCCGAGTCCAAGTTCGGTACGAACTATCGCGATCGCTTCTACGTGACAAAACTCAACCATTACGACATGCAATTCCGTGCTGGCGACTCCCTCCTGGACGAAGAGAAGATGCCTCTCAAGTGGTTTGACTGCCTGTTGTAGACTATTTGTAGTGATCTACAGACACCGTCAAGAGACGCTTACGTTTGCGGAATAATACATTATACCATAGAAGATACTGGTGGCGGAAATACCGTCTTACCACGCACCAGACATCTAGGCGTTCAAATATAAAATAGACTGTATTGTATTCCTGAATACTATCGGCGGAAAGATGTGACCATTGTCTAAGTTTTAGACGGATAATTTTTTTATACAAAGTCTGACTTGAACAAAATCGGCATATATTATACCAATCAGAATACAAAGTTTGGCTTCTACAAAAACGGCATATATTCTACCAATCGGATCACAGATTGAATGAGCGGAAAGCACTGTCTCGCATACGGCGCTACCATTGACTTGACGACCACCACGCTGAGCAAGTTTAACCCATCCAGCATACCCTGCACGGCGCTGACCCGTGGAAAGTGGTGTGGATGAGGTCGAGCACGCGCGCAAACGCATGTAAAGATATTTCCAACCGGGCACCAAAGGTGTTCCTCGCAGTCGCTAGCCTAGCAGTTCGTCAGCCGGAGTGGAATGCGCTCAGCTGGCATCTTGTGGGGTGATTTGAAATTCAAAGTATTCCCTGCCTTGATTGGCTCACAGTCATCGGAGGTTTTCGAAATGAACCGTATCGGTGGGGTCGGAAAGATGTAACCACTCTACACATTTTCGTTTATTAGCTTCCTTTTCTGCAGTGCACGTTGACTTGCACACCTTTAGCTAAGTGGTTGCTTCCTCCGGGTTTGAAAGACTGTATTGATGGCCTATCCAATCCTGTGACTAAAAAATGCTCATCCAAATATAAAATATTAGAGAGAAGAGCCGATAAATTACACAGAGAAGTACTGAGACGCCCCATCATAGGCATCCGTTCCGCAAAATAACCGCTTTCAATTTTAGTCTGCACTCCGATCATCTTTATCAATATGAAAGTATGTGGAACGCTAAGTGCCTCAAAATAAAGTCCAAAGCGTGCCTGTCATGGTGGTGCTGTTTTATGATCCTAGTTCCGGCTGTATCCAGTTTAACATGTAGGTAAAGTTTTGGCAAAATCCGTTCCGCACTAAATTTGAAACGGTGGTTTGGTTGTATTTTTACAATAAGTTTGTCTTCTTTTTTAATGTTCGTGTGTTTGAAAAACGGGGGCCAATAGGAGATCATAACACATCGATTGTACCCGTCCGGGGGCCAATAGCTGGTCTAGAGAAAAGTCGTGGTCCTCAATCTGATTTTTGATGCAAATTTTTCCACCCAGAGGAAGTACATCTTTCCGCCGATGTTGGTAGAGGTTAGGCGTTCAATTGCAGTATGTAAGTGGAAACGTGAAACATGGCGACTTTATTAAATACACTGGCTGAGCGCCGCCGCCTACGCGGCCGTGGATTTCGTTTTGGTCCCCGTAGGTGGACCTGTCTATGCGTAGCTGCAGTCAAGACCGAGCGGGAGCGGCACCACTCGCGCCTTGCACACCCTGCATGTGACGGCCTCTATTTTCAGGAATGAAAGTACGCAGGCTAGAAATATACATCAAGTTTAGACTAATCGTTGATTTATGTTTTCCACAAGCGGCCGCCTTCGGCGGAATATTGAGCGCCACAGCCTACGTGGAGGTGGGATACTTTGGGTCCCAGTTGGTGGACCTGCTAATGCGCAGCTGCAGTCCTAGTCCGTCAAGACCGAGTGGGAGCGGCACCACACCCTTTATGTATTTTCAGGAATGAAGGTCGCCGTCTAAAAATATACATCAAGTTTCAACCAATCGTTTATGTATATATTTTCCACTAATGGCCGCCTTCGGCGGAATTTTATTTTAGCCAACGGCGGTCCGACTTCGCTGCGCTCGGCAGCCTAGAAATCATGTTATGACGTGACAGACTGACTGACGGACGGACGCACAGATGGACAGACGGACGGACATTAGTGTTGAGGTTTAGGATACATGCGACCAATGTCCGGCGCTACAAAGGCAAGTCTGCACTAGTGGACTTGAAGAGAGCAACATAGTCATCTGGTGCGCGGAAAACGATAGCCTATTCAATTGTTAACCACCCGACGGCAGCCACTTCTGTCGCGTGCGCGCATAATGGTCACTAAATCAACTTAAGTAACGGAAATGCCCGATTAAATTCGGTCTTTTAAATATTTGTAGATAGAAATCTTGTCAGGAAGATTTTAAAATGAAACCTATTAGGCCCTAAAAAGGCTAAGGGATACTATTAACCAAAATATGTGGTACCATCTACCAATTTAAGGTTTCGTGTTCCGACACGCTGTGTTTGAGACCATACGCGCAGATATGTTCTGACTGGAGCACAACTGTGCTACGGAGCCGTTAATTTAGTTTTCATTCATTTGACCCCTCCTCCCCCCCCCCCCCTCACGAGAGAAACCGAGGCAATTGCTGTCACGGTAGTGGTACCCAGCGCCTGCGCTGCTGCAACTACAGCTGCGACAATGGACAAGCGCGGCTGTCGAAACACGCCCTCTACCGTTTCCATCTTCGCGACCACAACATTTGAGAAAGCACTGCGTGCTCCTAACAGTGGTTGGTTAATAAGAAGTTGTGGTGTTATCGCGAGCTTTATACGCATGTATCGAGAGATTCGTGCTGCCTATAAACGCAAGCCTACGTCCAACAGTAAGTGTCTGCTGGCTAAGCGAGTTGCTCTTACGGTACTGTATCTGGCGCAGGGTGGAAGTATGGATGAGCGGCGACGGTGCTGGCGATATCCAAACCTCGCGTTTGTCGTCTATATAAACAATTGCTCGGATGTCCTCAGCACCATAGCTGACCAAGTGAGGCTGAATTGACCCAAGTGGAAAGAAATATCTTTTGCGGTGGCAGGCGTTCCGGGTGTGATTGGAGCCGTGGACAGAACGCTCATTGCAAATTCATCGCCCTCACGACTTCGAAGGGTGGTATTGCCGCAAAGGTTTTCTTGCAGTTAACGTTTAAGCCGTCGTTGATTCTCGCGGTGATTTTCGGCCTATTTGCATTTGTGCGGGCTCCAACAACGACCAGTCCTTTGGAATGGATCCGGCATTAGAAAACGGTAATATCGACTAATTTTTTAAATTTTAAATATGTAATTTGTACTAAATTGTGAACTGTTGTCTACTAGTCTACCTGAGTTCGTTCCTGTAGGGAAGTATTTATTTGCGGATGCGACAATATTTGGGCGCATTTGCTCACGCCTTTTCTGAGACGGAGGCAATTACTGATCGTCGGAAACGGATCTACAACCGTCTACATTCGCGTACAAGGATGCCTGTGGATTATGAATCTGGACGTCTAAAGAATCGCTTTTGAATTTTGCTGGGCAAGTTAGAGCAGAAAACACCAGAGCGCATCTGCAAAGTCATTTACAGCTGTGTGGTGCTCCATAATATACTGCTGCATATGAAGGACAGCCAGGTTGTTAGTAAAAGTGACCCGCTCCCTGCAGGTGACAACCACGTCGGAGACGAAAGCGTCCGAGCAACCATTTTTGCACAGTCTAAGAGTAGCAAAGAGAAGGGATTTGGCTGATCTCTTTGCACCGTAGACTATAATTTCAATAAACGACGTCAGTTTGGCACTGATGATGGGGGTGCATTACATTGTATTGCGCTTCGCGTTGAGCGGTAAGCTGTTGAAGCAACTGCAGAAGCAACGCTAGCAAATGGCGCGTCTCCTCATGTTGCCGTACAAGTGTCGCTGTCAGACCCCCTATCAGATCCACAGAAGGGACTGGAGTCGACAGCGACGCAGCAACGGCATCCATGCCTGTCTGAATTGCTGAAGCCAAGTTCTCGACTGGCGATAATTTCCCTTTCGATGCCGCAGTGGCAGCCTCCGAACAAGGTGAAGCGCCAGTGGGTCGACTTCCACCGGGCCCTCACCCTCGTCGTCAGTGTCGTCGCCCAAGTGAGAGTCTAGCAGCGCCTCCCAGCGAATTCAACCCTGCTCAAAAATCATAGGCAAAATTGTCCACAGTGCATCGTCGATTTACCGCAGCTCTCGGGGGCAGTTTCTAGTTCGTCCTGCTTCTCGTTTCTCCTTACTATAAATGCATTTCAGATTATGGTACGTTTGCGAAACCCGTCGATCACACAGACAGTGAGTTATAAAAACATTAATGTTAGGTAGCAGATCAGCATTGTATACCTGATAATTACGCCCAGCGTCTGTGACAACACACTAGCCAAATCTTGCCACGCAAGCGCAAGCTGCGTCTTGGTCTGGGCAGTCTCGCGATGCCTCTTGATATCACCGCTTGCAAAGCGGAGTTTCCGAAGCTCGGCCACCATATATCATTCGATCACTTGAAGCGCTTGCCAGCCTTGGGGCTTCCGGTGTTGGTGACGGACGTGGAGTCCGCTCCCTGCTGTGCCGGCGTGTCCAAGCCAGCTGCATCCGCAGGGGGACCAGCGCCCGTAGGACCGACGGCCGCGGCGTTGTTTCCTTCTTCCATCAAATAACATATGCAAAGAGTCCGGGTGTCTCCGAGCCATTCAGTATTTTGCTTGGCAAGGCGCAGCGCGTGTCGGTCCCAGTAGCGAACACACACATGGACAACACAGCTTTTCCCCTAACCTTAACCAGCGCTCCTGTCGGGCTTGCTGTGCTTGGACCTGAACCAAGGCTTTAATGTTCGGTCCTAATTTTGGTCAGCGTATGGTTTGGACCAGGTCCGGTCATTGGTGCCAGGTTTTCTCGCCTTTCATTTTCGATTTAGCATCGCCCCCCCCTCTCAACTACCGCCCCCACAGACGTACCAGCAATAATGGCATGAACCAAGCAAGCGCGCAAGATGTCGAGCCAGCCACGCAGGGTGGAACAAAGTACTTCACCGTCCCATGGACATTTACGTCGCCTTACGCGACAGCGGGAAATGTCATGCAAACGCACCTTCATTTTCCTCGACTACATCGTTCCAACCATCATCACCAGCGTCAAGCATAGTGTCTGCTGGGCTATCCAGTCCCATGTCACCTGTACCTTCGAGTCCCCCGTGCTCTCCATCCTCCAGCCCTATGGCGCTTACGGTTACTACCGAGTTTACGTCTCCTCCGCCGCAATCCCCACTCACCTCGCCATTTGCCCCTCTGCTGCATTCAGCGCCAACGACTCCGTTGTCTACCCATTGCAGACACCGTCTCCACCGGCATCGAGGGGGTGGTGTCTGCCGACGCCATCCTATCGGTGGCTGTACAGACAGAAAATATGAGTCTAGATGCAGTGACCTCCAACCAGCAAGCTGGCCTGACGAGCTCGGGGGTGGCGGTTTTGAGCGGACTCAGTTCAAGTTAGTTATTCGCTTGAAGGGGTTTCAGTACACTAAACATTCCACGGCGTCTAAGAAGATGACTTACCCGTGCAGTTTCTATCGACGCAAGCAAAAATGAAATGGGCGGGTGGAATTGCTGATGGCATTCGCAAACTATAAACCTCGAGGCTGCCGCCAACCGGCATTGGATAGTATAACTGGTGTGCGTGATGTGATGAAAGAGATGAAAGGGGATGTGAAGGAGTTTATTTACAATAACTTGTCAATGCCAGCAGAAAGCATCTGGGACTGTGTACGAAAAAAGTTTTACGGATGATGACAGCGTCGCGATCTATGGTCTCACTCGTGATCAAGTAAGAAAACAAGTCTACAGAACCCGACGAGAAGGTTTTACGCGGATGATGACAGCGTCGCGGTCTATGGTCTCACTCGTGATCAAGTAAGAAAACAAGTCTACAGAACCCGACGAGAATATTGGTGGTTCACTGCATGATTTGGTGGAAGTTACACCGCTCTCATTGGTGAAGGGAACAGCAATGAGGTTTTTCAGTTCCATCGCGTTTATGCTGATAATAACGCTAATGCTACTGGCGTGGAAAGGTTGATCAGCTGGGGGTATCTAGTTCACACTGCAAAACTTAAGTACAAGGGCGTCACGCTTTTTTTATGGCAAATTTTCGATGCGTGCCAAGGCCATTCTAGCGGCGTATAATGATCATGGTGCATGATAAAGCATCATACTGTTGTTTTTACCTGTTTTTTACGTGCTGTGCACCTCCAAGAAAAAGGACATGTACTTGAACGTCATTGACTATGTGATCCAAGCAACAGATCAGAATTGGAGCCGTCACGTGTGGTGTGTGACTTCGAGTCAGGTCTCATCAAGGCTGTGCTCCCTCAGTTTCCTGACGTTAGGGTGTGCGTTTATTTTTTCATTTTAAGCAGGCACTTGGTAGATACATGAAAAAGCTATGCATACTGCCCCCGAAATAAAATTGCGATGACAACTGGCGTGGTGAACATTTTAGCGGTGATCGTACAGGGCAAGGTAGCAGTGCAAGGAATGTGTTACGTTCGTACACGCGTCCGTGAAAGTGTGAAGCGACAGGGTTGCTTTACCCCACACAAAGTTGGAAAGGTTTTGGAGTTAATTCAACAAGCATTGGATACGCAAGCATGGACCGGAGCTCTGGAACGTGAATGAAGAAAAACGCAAGTTTTTGCGCGGACACAAAAACTGTTTAAGCGGTTAAACCGCGAGCTCAACGAAGGTTTTGCAAGTCCCCACCCCAGCATACCTGCGTTTGTTTCTGGCATTGAGGCACTTGGAAGGCGACAATTACAGCTTATCTTGGATATTTGGATATTCCAGCGAGTCGTGCAAGGCACCACAACGACGGGAGAAGTACACGGTGCCAAAGCTGCCAACGCTGCCAACGCTGCCCAACGATTAGAAATATGTCGATACATTGATCTTAACATGAGTTTCTGCGTTTAAACGCTTCTGACGAGATTGTTTTGGTATGGTCCTGTCCCCGGATCCTGGAATTGACTGGACCACAAACCTGGACCGGACGTAAATTGGAACCAAACGGTAAACCTTTTCAGGGCACAAATCAGGAAACGTGCTCTATTCATCATTATGCAAAATGCTGATTTCCTACAGGCAGTCATAAAGCTCCTCCACGTTAAGGGCACCATCGCCTTCTTCCTCCTCCTTGCTCGCGTCTGTGGATTAAGCCGTTATGAACTGATCTCCGGAAACATCCTGGTGGGAACGTGTCAGTTGAAAGCGTAGGCGGAGAAGCCAGCCGCGGCGATCGAGTTTGTTACGGCGCTAGGGTTGGTCTCATGGCATTCATGCCGCACCCAATCACACACCTCTTGCACAGCAGGTGGCCACGGGTTGGCGAATTTTGTGTAGGAGACTCTTGGTCGCTCTCCTCCCACGCTTTAATCTCACGATACAAAGGTTTTTGAACGAGAGCTATATTGCGATATCGCCAGCATGCAAACTTGGGATTAGTCCGCCCGAAACGAGGCACATCCGGATCTGTCGTGTCTGGTACTTGGCCCCCAGGTCCTGGTCCAAGTACCAGAACCGTTCTGAGCAAACCAAACAAACCCATTTTGATTGGCTACCTTGTTATGGTACACGGTACCTATTTTGACAGCTCCCAGTCTCACGTCTGGGTTTTCAGAACGCCAGTCCGACCCGTTCCGAACTCTAGAATGGATCCTGTCACTCAAGGCTCATCACACCAAGTGGTTCAACAAGAAGCTGCGTTGCGATCGTTCATCCTTTCTTGCTATCACGAAGGCAATTGCTGCAGCGTGGCCTGTCCAGTTGCATCACAATGCAATGCTCCGTATAATTCATCGTGTGGCAATGACTATGATGTATTTGTCGCAAGGGGGTACGATGGAAGTAGCTGGCCATGTGCTGGGCATTTGACATTCTCGAGCAGTCAACTACATCAATGAAACTATTGCAGTGAGTGATCTTCAGCCTTGCAGAATCTCAAATCTACATGCCAAGTTCGAGTCAAGTGGGTAGCTAGGGAGGAAGGCTTCTTCACACTCGCTGGGTTTCCGGGATTATTGGGGCTGTAAATGGTACTCTAGCGCGCATTGCCCGACCAGCCGAGGTAGTATTTTAGTTGCTGACTTTTTTCATTATAGGTACGTTGAACTAACGCGTATCTGATGTGATAGACTGTCTTCGTACGTGCTGCCCGGCAAACACTTGCTTGGTGATGCGGGATACAAACTGTGGGGGGGCATTTGTTCGTGCCATACCCAGAGGCAATAGCAGCTTCAAGCCCTATCAAACGACACTACAATTACATCCAGTCGCGCACTCGCGTTGTTGTGGAGTGTGCGTTTGGTCGACTAAACAATTCGGTTCCGAGCTCTGCTTTCAAAGCTAGAACAGAAAACCAAAGCGCACGTTGTCAACGTGGTTGTAGCTACATGTGTATTACACAACTTGTTGACCAACCTGAACGATAGTGAAGTCATCACAGGAAACGACCCGCTCCCTCATGATGCACCACCACTGTAGCTGAAGACGAAGTGTCAGTCGAGACCCTAGTATCGCATTCGCACGGAGTGGCAAAGAGAAACGATCTCGCAGATTTTTTTCAGAAGTACGCTTGATAAGCATTTGGATTGAATTTAGTCCTTGCTCCGCTTCCTTGCTATAACCTCCAAAATCTCCAATTGCTGGTACTGGATGCGCATCGTTTGTGCATGCTACTCGTTGAACTTATTCTGCAGCTGCTCAAATTGATCTGATTTTGTCCCACGAGCTGTCATTGCATCCGCTATTCCACCTTGCATTGCAGCTCCCAGCCGTACAAGCGGTGGTTTCTTGTCAATCTTTGAGCTTCGTTCTTGCCATCCGCTCCTCTTCACTTTCGTCCAGATTAGAGTCAACATTACGCCGTTACTAATGTCAATGGAGTTGGCAAAGCATAGTTCAGTATACCCCAATAGGTTTCGTCCATGTTTGGTAGCGGGTTTTTGCCTGTTGCACCCATTTCACGCTTGCGCTTCCTGTACTCAAATTTCATCTTTTTGTACTTTGCGGACACCTCGTACGTGCACAAGAAACAAGTTAATAACCGCCAAACGATCGAGCATCAGTGTGTGTACATACCTGGTCTGCTCGAAGAACACTGTACAGCCCTGCGAGAGTGTACTAGCGAAGAGCTGTCACGCTAGAGTTCGCTTGATGTTCGTGTCGGCCGTGTCGAGCTCCCTGCGCACCTCGCCGTCATCAAACCCCGCTTGAGGGGCTCAGTGCCCATCTCGTTAGACCACTTGATGCGCGGCGTCGCTGCTCCGGACGCCGAGGCCGTTTCCGATGACTTACTTTTGCCTTACGGGTACGCTTCCCCCGCTTTGAGTTCTCGTGGGCGGGAAGCGGGGCTGCACTGTCCTCAGCATCAAGCTCGATAGCGGTACTTCTCTCTTTCCAGCGCGAGTGGGAAGAGCGGGGGCGACCTGCGGCGTCGGAGGCAGGTGGGAGTCGACCTGCGGGGGCCTCAGCACGCCCTCAGCACTCGGCAGGTCATCCGAAGGCAGCGATGCCGTCTCAGAATCAGAGCCGCGCATTGCCCTTCACGGCGAAATGAAAAATGTGCCACATGGAGGCCCTCACACGGTGTCAATGCAGAATCTACTTGGCCCAGCCTGCGAACGAAGTTCTAGAAAACAAAGAGAGCACAATACCGGTGAGACATGTCTATTGGCAACTTTGTCATTCATTCGTTCTCATATTTGGACCAGGGCCCCACGGCTTTTGGAGATGTGGGATCGCATCGCTCCCACACAATATATTTCCATTCGCTTGTGTCCACTAAGGGAAATCACAAATTGAGCTACCCTTGAGCGAGCTGCTGTCGAC
Organism: Phytophthora sp. 'mugwort'; assembly: GCA_033558025.1. NCBI lineage: Eukaryota > Oomycota > Peronosporomycetes > Peronosporales > Peronosporaceae > Phytophthora > Phytophthora sp. 'mugwort'. Next base: position 543,905 of record JAUCEF010000004.1, on the reverse strand, counting down.
CCACGCCTTAGACTGATACATGACATACACGCACCGCATTGTTTCAAAAGACTTTGCATTCTTGCCCTTTAAAGCAAAACATGGGTGCGCTTGGCGCCGCTTGCCGTCACCGCAAGATGACAGCGATCCGCATCGATACAAACCAAGTCAAACGGATAACCACGTGACGTCACCAGTGTGGTCCACCATCTGCGTCCTGGCGTCCTCGAAGTATACCACAGTCTCGTCGATAAGGATGATCTTCTCAACGTTCATGAGTGGATTCCGCTGGCTGAGGTAGCGCATGTAGGAGGCAGCGTATGGACCAGCTTTGCGCCATCAGCACAATGAGATTCGTGCGGCGACGGAGTGAAAGCTCAAAGCACGCCGTAAAATTGGACACCTAGTGCTGCGATGCAGCAAATGGCTTGGGGGCGGCTTCGTCCACGTGCAACGAGGCGTAGATCGCTTGGGCCATGTCAGTGATCTAAGCATGCGAGACGTTCTCCTTCCGGAGGAGCTTCTTAACAACCTCATTCTAGAGAAGGATCTCTGTGTCTGCCGCCGACGGCGCCACCGGACAAGCGCTTCTGGTGAGGCTTTTTTGGCGGCCGTAGGATTATCGCGACACCGCCACCACTTTCGAATGGCGGTGCTGTCCACACCGAGGCCGAGCGGAGCAACGCGGGCGACAGCGCAACTCGGGCAGTTTTTGACCTCTTCGATAATTCTTGCGGTGACGATTTGCTTGCGTCCGTTAGGAATGGCGTGGCATTATCATGGAGTGCTCTTTCTCAATGTGAGGAACAATAGGCCCACTATTGGGGTAGATCTGACCCCAGTGCCCACCGGACTCTAATTGGGACAAGTGTTTTAATCGGGTATTTCCGCTAGAGTACTAAATAGTACTCACTGTAAGCTTGAAATCTCTAAATACAATTATGCGGGTCATATCTGAAATTGCGAAATGAGCCTCGCATAAGTGCACCGCCGAGTTATAGCATGATTGTAGTAACATACTTAGTTTGCTGCGTACTGGGGCTATTAAAAAATATTCTTTTCTATTAGAGCAAAGGAGGGCTATTACAATACTGTTAATCCTGCCCTAATTAATCCCTATTTTTTTGTTATAAAAAATACAACATAAAGTTAGCACGTGTAGAGGGTGCCAACAAAATCGTGACGGGGTGTCAACAAAATACAAAAGGGGGTGTCAACAAAGCACGACTGGACGCTTAGATGTCCACAGCCGACAGAGAGCGAGAGACAGACTGTGTCACCTCCGCGTGCTTCAATCTCGATTTAGCCGATCTGCGAGCAGAGCTGCGACAACTGGAAGGATTGAGAGCAAAAGAGTGCGAGACGGAAAATAAGTGATTTACACTTGAGTTTACTAAACGAAGTTGGAGAAGCATGTTCGGAGCCCATACCCCGGATCCGAGGGCCCCCCTATCCAGGAGCCCCACCGGACCCAGGAGGAGAGAAAGGGGGAGGCAATGCGACGCCTGCAGCCCTAGCAGCCCTAGCATCCCGATCCTGAGCGCTGATAATGCTGCGCGGCCTGCACTAGAAGCAGCACCGCGAAGCATCTTCTGCCGACTGAAACGGCAATGAGGTAGAGGAGAACAAGCAGAATCATTTGTCTTACAACTTTCGTCCCGTTTAAACGGGCTAGTTAGAAGCACATTGTCATGTATCTGTACCGCAAGAATTTAAGAAGGGTTCGACTCGTGGTGCCTGGCACACATTGAGCCGCGACATACTTCGAACCCAACGAGCACGAAGATAGCACAATTGTATGAATCGTTTTGAATGCCAATTGCGACTCGTGCGGTAGCATATGGTATCGCTTGGGCTTACGTTGCAGGGAGCAACGGTAAAAATATCTTAGCAACAGCGTTTTGCACTTTTCGCGTTGCTTGAGCGCATCGGATCGTATACGAACACCTTAGCATCAGTGATCGTGATCATGATACCGCACCTGTGGATGCCGGCCCTGTTAATGGGCACCAAAAACGGTTTCTTCTGACAACCCGAAGAAAAGCTCAGCCCAGCCATCGGGTCTTTACGGTAACGATCCATCAATCAGTGCAGCGATAGTAGTCGGGTTAATACAGACTACGTCCGGTCGGGACCCGAATAACTTCTATTCACGGTAGCATCACCTAGGGGGGATTTTACCAGCGACAGCTAGGAGCCCCCTCTAGCAAACCGAAAGTAAAGGCAATATGCTAGCATAAAGTTAAGTGGTTATTCATCAGAGACTGAAGCAGGTAACGTGCCTTGTGAGAGAAAATCGGCATTGACCTCACCCGTTCTTCGACGCGGGGGTCCTTCGAGACGTGAAATGATGAATGAGCTGGTGTATTGTAATCGATACGCGTAATAAAGTCTAGGACCTTCGTCAAGTGTTCGACTGTCTTCATCATCCTATACCAGTGCTTCATGGTTAAGATCGTACTCATAGCTAATATCCCAAAACCACTGATCTCCAATGCAACATCTTGCTCAGACAGGCCTTCTTTCTTTTTTTGTAAAGCCAAAACCTCCACGTCGCAGTCCCTAATGATTTCCTTCTACAGAATAAGATCAACTTGATCCTTGATCCGAAGATTTTGTTGGGCTTGGAGGTAGTGCTTTCAGCACATGGGCAACTACGTTAGGCTTGTCGCCACAGACGTAAGTACGAAAACTTTGGAACAAACTCGCTGCTCCGTACGTCGGAGGTTTTGGTATTAAAACTTCCAGTGAGCTCAAACTTAAATTTGCGCGGCAAACCTTTGTGTCGACTGGTATCATGTCCGCTCCTCAATCATGGACACGGCATATCTCCATCACCCGCTACTGCGGTATCCTCAACTCGTTGTCGGTTGTGTCACAAGCGAAATCATCAACGATAGCGTCCGCCGTGTCCTCCTCTGCTTCCTCCGCCACATCCACCATGTTATCAACTGATTTATCTCCAATCTCCACCACTCAGACACAGCCATTTCCACAGTAAAAGCCACTGACATCTCCGCGGTATCCTCCACTGTCGCAACCACAGCATCATCCGCTGTAATCTCGATCCCCGTATCCGAAGATGCCTCTGTGGCCTCGTCCACTGCCTTCGTGTTGCCATCTACTGCTGGCTGGCTGGAAGTTTCAGCATTCCTGAGAACATGAGTACGCGCTGGACCTGAGCAATTTTTGTTTGGATTAAAGTGTTCCATAAAGCGTCTGACGCGAGAACCCTCAGTACTATCCTTTAAATCATAATTTCGGGTTTAGTTGTGTAGTAAGGCATCATATCTTTTGTGAGTCACTTTGCCATCTTCACGCAAACATGTATCGTAATAATCCAACTCTGATTCCTATACTCTGCCAACTTATATTGACGCCCCCCCCCTCCCCCCCCCTCCCGGTATACGATACCTGTCTCCAACTCCAGGAGGCAGTGCATTCAAATTCCAGTACGTTGCCTTCCAGCTGAGAAGCGTTGGTTGGACGGCTTCGAGATTCCATTCGGAAATCTGGTGTCTTTTTCAACGTTGGATCTTAGCTCACTGCTCTTTGACGGGCGTCTTCTCCCCCATGCTTGTGAAATACGAGTCGTGAGGATGATCGCCTTACACCACAAACTGGTTGAATCAATTCGGTCCAGTTGTTAGTGAACCGGTCCGGCGTCCGTTTGATGTGAACCGGTCCTCATGTTCGTTTACTGTGACCAGAGATGGTGTGCACAATAACATGACATACTGCTTATTTGGAGCGGTGTCAGGTTATTGTGAGAACCACACCGCGCACAATATGCTGTCATGGTTTGTTCACAATAAATGAGTAGGTGTCCATTTATTGTGAGAAGCGACGGCGTGCACTACTACTACTGCATTATTTGGAACGGTGTCAGGTAGGTTTAACACGAACTAGAGAGCTGAATCCTACCACCAGGCAACGTGTATTGCGTAGCTAGAAGTGAGATGCGATTTGAGCTAATTATAACGCTCATTTTCTCAGTTCGCATTTCAAGAGCGCGAGCCGAGAGAGGTGGTCGTCCTAGCAGCCGAGGTGATGGTATACCGAACAACATGGGGCTATCCTCGTATGCCGTCTGTAGCACGCGGACCGGTTCCTGAACTTGTTCGTTGATTAAAGCTTGAACAACATACACCGTATAAAATTCGGATTTTTTTGTGGTGCTCTCGGGAATACTTGACAATGCAAGACTTGATGGAACGACGTCGTTGTGATATTGGTCATCCTCTATAAGCACGTGATGTAGTGTCCTCACGGGTGCCCCCTCAGATGCTAACGGCAGCGGACTGCTAAATACATCTCTGACCAGATCGCGACGCGGCATAATTGGGAATGCAAACGTACTATCTTGATTGCTGTAGAAAATGCTGACCCATTTCATATCCAGCCCAGCTCGATTGAGATGATCGCTTTGAGCACACATATCAAATGTAGCCATCTCGCGAGCAGTCGGTGCGCGGATTACCGACGTCCTGAAGCCAGCATCACCAGACATTCCTATGTACATATCTTCCAGTTCATGTGTTGAGGAAATATTGGTGTCTCCAATCACACTAAGGGTCTGGTCACCAGAACCACTGTATCCTGTAACCATCGTTTCCACTACAAGAATAATAGTACGACTAACTTGGTTGTCGTGCACGGAGCATGTTGCGTTCAGATTTTAGACGTTTAAGACACGGCTCCAATCTCCGCTATGAACGGACACGATTCTTAACCGTATAATGTTTAGTATAGCTTGGTGTGAAAGGCATATCAATATTCCCAGCAAATATGGATACTCCAGGCTTGTTTCTAGATGTCTAGTTCGCTTTTGTGCATATTGTAGAGGACATGAAAAATTACATCAAGTATTTGCTTTCGATAACCACAGCCACGCTTGTAATTGCGTTTAGCTGTGCAATCTCAGCGTCGCCCATTAATAGCATCAACTCGAAGCGAAACCTAGGATATAGGCCGATATAGCTTTGATAAGCTTCCAAAAGCCAGCTCATACTCACATTGGGTCCTTGCACTTACTATTAAAATTGAAGCGAGATGGTAGGTACGTGTACAATCCGTAAATCCACAAGTTATCACAGGGTAGCCTAGAACACTAAGCTCGAACGTTGCATCGGTGTGAAAAAGTCTGAAAGGGTCTTCACTCCGCAGCTGGTTCACTTTCGAAAACAGCTTTAGCGTAGTCAGACCAACAACGAATGGGTCGACATCCGTTCCTTTTCCTACACGTGAAAATCCATCATCATCGTCGCTTTCAGATCCAAATAGAAAAACTTTAGTAGCGTCGATTACATCATAGTATTGGTACTCCTTTACAAACGCCTGTACAGCTTGTCGTGTGTTGCGCGATAGGTGCTTTTTTCCGGAGACGTTTACACAGTCAGAAATTTGCTGGCGCGAAGGTAGTCCTAGTGGAGGAGGTGGAACATCAGGCACACGACGGAGACCACTCCAAGTATATTTTGGTTGCATTCCACACGAGTCCATTCTCGTAACGTACTCTTTCACTTCAGCCGTGATGGCTACGCGATGCGTTCCATTGCATTCCTCGTCACGAAAATGATTGTGATTGTTGGTATAGACACGCCATACGCACCCCCCAAGTCTTCTACTGCATAGGACAATGTGCACCACCTCGGTTATTCTCTTCCTGTGCACATGCCTGATTTGTGCATGCCATTCGCCGCTCGATCATTGCGTGGTCAGCTGTGCATATCTTGCAGGCCAACTCACGCTTCACATAAACTACAGAACAGCAGAAATCGGCTGCACGATCCTTCATAAAATCATCTCGGGACGTGTGCTCTTCCAGCACCGTCCACGCTATTAGAGCCATCGTTAAGTATCGCCTGAGGGTCCCTTAAAACGGATACCATGCGCCGTCCATGAAAGAGTCGGATGCCCGAGGGGCTAGTGCGATGGGAAGGCAGCAAGGCAGGGTTTGGCGATAGCTATGCTCAGGTTTGATGAATCCATTTACCCGTGAATTTACGTTTACACATCGTTTCGCCCGATCACGCAAATCGATTTTATTGGTGCCCGCAAATATGTTTGCTGACGCCCCAAACCGGCGTTTTGGTTTTGCTCGCATCCCATCTTGTTTTATTTTCACCCCAAAGGCTGTTTGTTCGCCCCGGTCTCAGTTAGCACAGCTGAGTAGATTCCCTGGCTTCTCTAATATTTAATCTAAAATTAATTTACGGGAATTATTAGTTAAAAGGGTTTACAGTATGCTGCTGTATGGGACAACCCTCAACGGATTAACTGCGTGCCACGCAGTGCGTGAGCGTAAACAGGACTCTCATAGCTTTCGTCATGGTCGGTAGACGTCAAGTAGATGGGAAATGATCGCGTTCGTTGGACTGCTTCGTTCTGCAGTCTTTCCTAGCTCGTGACAATGGCAACTTGGACTACCAAAATAATAACGACTTGGATGACTGATCATGCGGGACACCGAAAGTCATATTTCCCAGCATAAGTCGCACATGCTCAAGTATACATAGCAAGAGGGTACATGGCTTACCGGTTTTCGCCAGATGCGACAAAATTATGCATGACAATCATCTCGACCGTGTTATCCTGACTTGTGATACACTCCAGGATTCAATAAAAATATTCCAACTGCCTGACTTACCGTCCATTTTTGGGTGTTTCGTCTACGAGAACGAGCTGATCGATGTCTGGCTACTCTTTCACAAGCAACACCTACCACTCAGATTTACAGATAGTATTTTCGGTCCGTTTATCCAAAAGGAGTGAAAAGCACAATGCATGCTGGAACAAGCAGAGAAGAAGGACTATTCTACGACAACATCAATATATGACACGTACTTCTGAAATACACTTGACATTGAGGTGTTGATGTCGTTAGTGGTAAATATTTTTCATAACAATACGGTTCCGTGAATCGATAAGCCGGACGATTTCTAAATAATTCGAAATTGGCAACCGTAAGTGGGACTGACAGAGGAAGTATCGCCTTATGAAACACTAATGTCACATCGAAAAGACTTGTCAACAGGACTTGGAATATATTATAGTCAAAAATGAGCAAATGTCGCCCGTAGCTACAAGAGGCACTCGAATCATTTGACAGGCATCTTCTCCTCGTTCAGGAGTGAGTCACCTGCGAGAAATTGCATATCATAATGGTTCAGCTTGGTTATTTAGAAACGATCACGATAGTTGTCGCCAAACTTGGATTCAGGGAATCGTGCGCGCAGCTCTTAAAAACTCCACCATGCCGTTTTTTTCCTTGGAGTTATGGAGGATAGTGTGACCTAGCGCCCAGAATTTTGGCTGGTCCTTGAAGTGGAGGCCGGAGTATGATCTGCCACACATGAGTGCAGATACGTCGTGCGGTAAGCCTCGTGTGCGTCTTCGTAATCACTATTGATTTGGTAAGTACTGTAGTTCCCCGTTTCGTAACCCAGCGACCTCAAACCAGTGTTCGGCGGGCATCTTCCGGTGAAATCTCCGATCTCTTCCCATATGATATTGTTCTCACCAGCACAAGAGTCTTGAACAAAGTCAGAGACCATGTTTCCAATCATCGGTCCAGCCAGCCCAACCCACGTCGACTCGAATCTAACTTGCATTTTCCCGTCGCGAGAGCACCAGCGACCATCAAGTTGCCCATCGAATGTATGACCATGATCGTGTCGGCAATAACTGACTCAGCGCTGCTAGTGCTGACAGCAAGAGATCGGTCACATACTTTCTGCTGCAGGGTATTACTCGTCCACGTATTATTTACCGTGTCTAAATGTGCGAATCTTACCGAAGAGCAGCAAGGAGTGTGGTCGATGATGGAATCGCCCCAGTAGAAAATAAAGTCTTCGTTGTATGTCGTCTCTGTGGCCACAACAAGACCGTGGGTGAAGATGCACGGACGAGGTGTCGATTTGCACGAACAGGTCGATTTCTCTCGAAAGGAGAAGTCGAAAGCATCCTTCAAGCTCCTTTATTTACCCGAGGTCGGCTACCCAGTCAGCAGTGATTGGCCGATCGGAGTTCGAGGACACAACATTTTTATTTGAGTTGTAGCCCCGTACTAGGACTTCGAATGTCGATGAGACTCTCCAAAAACTCGACGTCAATGTCCATGTCTGTGCCTTGCATCGTGAATCCGGACGAACCCGACGCACATAGGATGAAATCAATGCCATTGACTGTAACTTGGAACATGTTACTACTGGAACATTTGATAGCGTCACTCTCACTGCCTGAAACTCTCGACACTGCCGTAGCCTGGTTAATTGCTCGAACAATGGAGTTTATGGCTGGAAGCGGCCCCGATTCTGAGTCAATACAGGTCATAGATGGGGTACCACCGCTACTATTCACAATACTGACCGAGTACGGAGTGGTTGAGGCGTACGCATCGCCTCTGATCAGTGTGTAGTTGTATAACTTTTTATCATCGTCCGTGAACGAAGCGAACACGTCGTAGAGCACTTTGTCGTAGTTATCTGACAGGACCGGGGTGGCGTACATGGAGAAGTTGGACTGTCCGTTGATCTTCATGGACTTCGTTTGAGCGTGAAGTGGAAACGCAGAGATGACCAATTGGTGGGTTGCGGTGCAGCACTCATGTGAACGTGAACTGCCAGGATGGCGATTAAGGCGACCACGAAGCCTCGGAGAGAAGGCGTCATAGCTGTATCGTAGGTTACGCGGCAGGTGAATTCTTGGTTGTGTGTTCCAAATGGGAAATGGCCCGAGATACTAAAAGCTACGAGATAAAACACTCCATGCTCATGAGCGCAATAATGGAAGCACAGCAGGGAGGCTTTGCTGTGCAATCGCCAATCGCATTATCTTGTGCATTGTTTAGCAAAAAAATTTGCACTCTATTCTTTCCTCGGTAGAAAAACAACAGCTGAACGACGTTTCAGACGGCCAGTGTACAGGAGTAGAAAAGAGATTTATCACCGCTTCAAAAACCAACCGACTCTCATTATGTAATGCATGTAGCATCACGGTACTTAACGCTTTCAGGCGGCTTCTCTTGGCTACTAAATATCCGACTAACTCGAATAGCGACGGACCACTAATTGAGCTTCAACAGTTTTCCTACTCTAGACTCGGATCCATCCGAATGAGTCGCATGCCTGACAGGCTACTACACGAAAGATTCAAAATTGGAGCGGGGTCAGCCACGCCTCGCAACGGGTACCTCCGTTTTTTCAATCTCCGTCTACCGTGAACATCAAGCTCTGGGCGTATTTCGCTCAGTGCGCGAGCCTTCCTCTCCATTTCCACGATGTGAAGCAGTGGAGATTACACCATTTTATTGACATCATTAAGCACCGTTGTTGGGCGAAGACCCATTACTATGAGCTTGTCGAGCTTTCGGTGTCCTTCGCTTTACTTGCTAATTTTCGAACACCTTCCGGTCTTTGCCTTGATTTCGTTTCCTCAAGTTGGACAAGGTTTAGGACGAGTCTCTAAGCAGAGGATCTGGGACCTGCGATCGGCCGTGGTGTTCCGGGTGGGTATGACAATAAATACATTTTCAGATATGGTTTTGCTTCGCATTTGGTTTATATTATAGCTAAGAAAAGTCATTAGCCCCCCCCCATCTGTGATAAGAAGTATATGTAGAGCTGTCAACGTTTAGGGGTCTAAACTCAGAAACTTTGCCAACCTGAACTCAGAGTCGGGTTTGCTAAGCGTTTCTAAACTCCCGCAGTTTTCGTGACTAAGTTTTTGTATATTATACAAATTTCAAGTGAATGGATCTCTTAAAGTTGTTGGTCGTGCTACAGTAGAAGTGCCACGAGCTCCGGCCGGCGGACCCTGCACCGCAGTCTTTTGCCGATTTCTTCGATCGATGCCACCAGTCTGCCGCCATCAACGCCTCCACGAACTCCGACATCAAATCCTCTACTAAGTAGTCGAGCACGGTCCACGCGCACGCACAAGCAGCGGAGAACGTATAGCCCTTCACCTCGCGAAACACCAACACCACGTAGCACTAGGACGCTTCGCTAGTTCATATTATAACATTCTGCTGCTTGCATGCACCTTACCAGCTTGCGCGTTGATGTGTCGCCGAATTTGTAGCTCTTACGAAGAAAAATAAGTAGGACGACACATACGAGTCAACCCACTCGACCAGTCCGTGCAGATTCGAGCTCTTGGTCTTCCCGGTTGGGCTGCGGTGCTGCTGTGTTTATTATTTCCGTTCCTCCATCTCCATGAGTTGCTAGCGCCCCTGGCCCAGCTTCTTATGCAAGTTCTTGATGCGCTCTGAACACTATGGACAGCCCTTTTCCAACAACGTTTGGTGGACATCTAGTTTTAGAATTACACCGCCTTTTGTGGATAACCGGGATCCAGTCCTGTATCATTGTACATGTATTGCTACTCAAACTAATTCTTGACATGATTGTGTGTTTCTAAGTCAGTGCTGCGAAAATACGGTTGGTCTACCCGAAATACTCCGACCCACGCTGTTCTCCCATTTACTTGAGAAGAGCGTGTGTCACTTCTGGTGGCCGTATATGCCAACGGATTTTTCGGGTGGGGTATTACAGAGGCAGCTTCACGCGGCTACGTTCCACGAGGTGTTGAGGACAAAAATTGCTTAATTCCTAAACCCATGACCTCTGCCTCGATCAATAGTGGTCAAGGATAACGCAAAGACATATATTAATGAAAAGCTCCAGGAGTTAGTACAAAAAACGGTGCGTTGTCGCTGTTTCTCCCTTCGTATTCGCCCGACTTGAATCCTATTGAGGTGCCAATTCCACCTTTGAAAAGGTGGATTCATGTTGGCATGGCGTTTCACCTGGACGCCATCGTTGTGATGAAGGTTGCGCTATATTACTGCACACGACAGAAGGACTCAGTAGATCTGAAACTGTACACTGTGGATATCATTCGAATAAAATTGAAATACAGATCGACCAGGTATTTCCTAGGTTTCTTCGTTTGTGCTTGGCTCGCAATGATCTGTGTCCTCAATGTTAACTGCAGGGTCTCGTGTGGCCACCGAAATCGGTCCCCTAAACGTGGACACAGACTATGGGGGGTAGCCCTTGTACACCAAGAAAATCACCGACGTGAACTTGTATCGGAATAACAATCCCGTTAATCTGCATACGGATGATATGGTATGATGCTTCAGATTGATGATGCGCGGATGCCATCTCGTCGTTCATGGCGCGATTCTTGCTTATCAATGTGCTGCACCTGCTGAAATGTGGTGCTCTGCGGTATCTGGAATGCGCTGCCTTGAAGGGGTCTGGGGAGCCTCGCCTGCTCAATTACCATGTAATTCTGGGTCGCTGGAACGGCAACAACCATCCTGCTGTAGGAACGTTGGTACCCGAGGTATCTGCTCTTCATCACGTGTACCGCAGCTCGCCGAAGGGAGGTTGTGGCCGGACGTGAAGCCTTTGGTATGTATACGAAAAGCTCGAGTACGAACTTGGCTTGGACAACTTTGCGAAGTTGAGCACGGTGCCACACCAGCTCTAACTGCTCTCGGAGACGCTGCTCTCAGCTAGCGGCACATACGCCTTCTGCTATGAGTGACTGGATGGCTTCACGTAGATAGCGAAGTCTGGTTTCTAATGTCCCGGCACCATCTCTTTCAGCTTCTTCTCAATGATCTTGGGAAGCGGAGCTGGTCCATCGGCGACTGTCAGCACAAACTCCTTCAGCGGTGCCTTCTCATGAGCTCTTGTATATGACTCTCCGTTTTTCGCGGTCACTCGGCAGATCAACAAGGACGGAAGCGGGGGCTGGGGCAACGCGAATCGCACGGGTATGGCTAACGCGGAAGTAAGGCACCGCCTGATGCTGGCAATTTATTTTGATCGGCTTGTCGGCATAAGATAAAAGTCAAGGTTACCTTGAACGCGTAAGAAAAGAATAGCATCACTGGTAGTGTTTACTGTACACAATCGGGGCTGTTTTTATAATTCCATCTGGATGTACTAAAACAATGTTTAATCCATGAATTAGCAAAGGGATAAAACCCTATATAATTTAGGCAGCCCCTGTCGATAGCCAATATGCAAAGGGACATATTTTTTGTTCTCCAAAGGTCCTGATAGCGAAATATGTGAGGGTGCAAATTGTGTGAATATAAGGTACAATTTTGCCAATATGAAGTTATCCAAATATCGGGATCAAAAATATAAAGACGTTCCATCTTGATATATAAATATAAAGGTATAATGACCATAACAATGGATAAGTTCAGTTTTAACTCGAAGTTTCCACACTCGAAGCAATGCTTAAAGATCGAGTTTACTCTAGGTGGTTGATGAAACAGCCATGGTTTCAGAAAAACAAAAATACATTACACTTCAAGGCTAGTAAGCAACCTACTTAGCTACCCTACTTGCTATTTAAGATCGATTTGGGTCATGTGGACCTAAAAATTGGGTACGGAATATCCAATTGGTGTCCAGAAAGGTCTTTATTTTCTCGAAAGTGGGTACCCTGAAAGATTCATTTTAATGTCCAGGAGGAAACTGGTGGACGTCCCGAGACGTCTCTGGGCCGAGTTGGACATTTGCAGGACCTTTCCGATGGGGTCTATACAAAACCAAGTATAACCCGATGAACCAGGTGGTGGTGAGCTACCTACTTCTAGTGAGCTCGATAGCTCAGCTGGTTAAGCATCCAGTGTCGGACGGAAGCGGCCAGGGTTCAATCCCCGGGCCGACCTGACCTTTCGGACGATGGTTGGAGTTTGGCCGCGAAGGTTGGGATATCTGGTTTTGTGACTGGACTGGTGGTCTTGGGGGCTACTGGGCGCCGTCTCATGGGCTGTAGGCCTGGAAGCACGGTTAGACCCGGTAGTTCTTGAGTCTGCTTGACCGGTCACTTCAGTAGGAGAGATGCGGGTCGTGGCTAGAGGGGCAAAGCCTCCCAGTCGTGGTCTCATGAGTTTGTAGGCCTGGTAGTACGAGCGGCTCGGGAGTGTGGCGCTGTCTAGACCTCGATCCAAAGCGTAGTCCGTGATGAGTGCATGCCATAACATGCATAAGCGTCTGTAGCGTGTCGCGTTCTTCACCCGCCTGTCCGCCAACGTGGGGCCCGCCTGGGTTCAAAAATCCACACCTCTTTCGGGTACAGCAGCCATAAGGCAACGCCCGCTAAGCGATCGGCAAATGGAGCCGGGAACTTGGCGTATGGGCGTGAAAGTGAGACTGAAGCCAGTAATGGCCGAGCACGCCGGCGGCGGATTGTAAGACATCAGGATGAAGCCTTGAGCTTGTAGCCTTACCTTCGGGCCACAGGCATCTCTTCCCGGCTACGGTTTAATATGGCCGCGGGAAAGGAGCCCCGCTGACGGGTTTCCACCCCGCGATCGCATGGATCTGCAGTCGTGAAGGGCTCCAACGCTCCGGACGTCTCTTCCCTGTCGTGGTTCAACATGTCCGTGAGTAAGGAGTCCCGCTGACGGGCTTCCGCCTCGTGATCGCTTGGGCCATTGTCATCGAAGGGTGCCGACACAGGCAGTCCTCGCAATAAGGTGTGTAGTTGCCTACTCACCTGCGAGGACTGTCTTGTTGCTTGCGCCATGGTTTCAGAAGCGGACCGAGTATGACATCGTTAAAAACATGGTAGGGGCTTGTGGGTGTAGTGTTCGTCATGTCAAGGAAATTGTATATGTAGAAGTATTTGATTCATGTAATAGGACTTGGTGTACTCCAGATAGAAGCTGTTGCTTTAAGACTGAAGAAAAAAGTAGATATTGGTGTCCCAAATGTGGACATCAGAAATAAATAAAATAAAATTTAATCCAAGAAATAAGAAACTAACTGTCAAGCAGTACAAGAAATCAGTTGAAGATCTCAACAAGCATCTTTCACCCGATTATAAGGCTGACCCGAGATTCTATAAAGGCAACCACATGGAGACTCATGACTATGAGAATATCCCAGCAGGAAGTTTTATGACAAGCTGGAACTTGTACTCGAAAGTCAGGGGAAAGCTCATAAGGTAAACATTGCGCTTGGAGACAGCTTAATCAATATTGCCGATGAAAGTGATGTTCGTTATTATAATCCAAATGTCGGCAACACAATGGTCTTCGACTCTCCAATTGCGATAATACTAAGGGTGATATCCGAAAGGTGATAACTCCTATTAGAGCAATGGAGTAAGCAAACAAGCTTCCATACCCCTCATCTGGATACAAACGCCTGGGTATCATTGGGTTCAAACTATTCATCTACTTTCGCAACCACGCTCTCGGTGATAGCGGAGCTGTTTTCCCTAACGTCATATTCAATAACAAGCATGTTATCAACTTTCCGAAGACCAACAATAAATGCGTTTTCCATTGCATTGCTTTTATTCCAATCGCGGTAAAAGATCCTCGCAAGATTCAACCCTTGTAAAGGCTACTTTCAAGCGATATTGTTCATACAAGGTATTAGCTACAACGCTAAGTCTCTTTCGCAACTTCAAGCCAAATGACATTTTGTAATTCGATGAGCTCGAGGAATGCTTCCAGCTCAGTATCAACGTATTTATGAAGGATGTGGAAACCGGAAATGTTGAGTCCATTCGTTTCTCAGAGAAGAGCTATGACCGAATCAACATCCTATCGTGTGAGAATCATGCTCTCTACATCAAGAACATGGAAATGTTTCAGAACAAGTATCAGTGTCAGACGTGATATGATCAGAACAGACGCGATGAAGTCAATATTGAGTCGTTCCCAAAACTACCAAGCATCTAAATTCCCCTGAGAATATGATTAAGAAGTTGCTCCAACGATACTCGCTAAAGCATGTGGATCACTACCTCGATCATTTTATTGTCTATGATTTCGAACCCATCCTCAAGCCAACAGAGATTAGCCACGGAGAAAGTACTGTCTATGTAAATGAGCACATCCCCGTTAGCGTTTCGATATCAGATAGCTTAACTAATCGTGTTGAATGATTCATTAATAACGATCCGCGTGCATTGCTAAATGATATGTTCGAGTGTATTAACAGCTTAGCTAAGATCATTCAGCGATACAATGTGTTAAAGTATGAGATCTTACTCAGAAGCATTTTAATGCATGAGAGGGAGAAGGTTACAGTCTCATCTACTGATGATGAAATCAAGGAAGGAGAGTACCGATCATTCCACGATGCGCATAATAATATAAAAAACTTTGATATTGGAGATAGTGGATCATACAATAAAATCAAACGTATCCTTGATCAGGTACCTGTTCTTGGATTCAATTCTGGAAGCTATGACATCAATCTTATTAAGAATATTTCTTGTCTGTAATCGGGACCGACAACATCAAATCCGTTATCAGAAATCCCAGTTATATGGGCATCGCAACCGACGACTTTAAGATGCTTTATATTATGAATTATGTCCCTCAAGGTACATCGATGAAAGTTATCTCACTACTTACCTTGGTTGGTGCAAGTGTGATGACAAGATTAAATGCACTTATGGCCTTGCTATGGGGATATTCCCTTATGAGTACATAACTTCATTTGATGTACTCAACGAGACTAAAATCGCACCTAAGAAGGCTTTCAATAGCGAACTTCGCGGGACAATCGCTACTAATGAAGACTATGCACGCGTCAAGATCGTTTGGGAGTACTGAGATCGAGAGTATCAAGGATCTGCTGATCTAGTGTAACAACCTGGATGTTGTGCCATTCATCAAAGCTATCCAATCTCAGCGAGAATTATTCAAAAGCTTTGATCTCGATATGTTGACTGATGGAGTTTCGCTCCCTGGTGTTTCGGAAAAGGTTATGTATCAGACATGGCATAGAAACCTCAGAAAGCAACCGAGAATAGCTGCTGCTCCAGGGTTTGGATTTCATGAGAAACGAATGAAGGTGTACAATGCTCAAAACGCTGAAGCCAAACGTGAATATGATATGACGATCGGTTATCTAAATACATTATTAGATAGGCAAAAGTATCTTTGCGCTTTATTATATTGTCCTCAACCACCTAAAAATAAAATCGTAGTTAAACTACTCATTAATAACATATTAGCATATTCACCTAACTGCTGTAATCACGTCAGCTGATAGAATTAAGAACTCCAAAGGTCATATTAACGGCAACATTATGATTAGCTGCATCGTGTGCAATGTGGCTCGTAAGCGATGTCCATCGGTGGATTTCGGAAAAAGAAACTTTATGATTTCAACTCGAATCACTTAGTATATTCAATTGATTTAGCGGAGAAAGAGATCTACCGTAGAATGAAGGCCAATATTACCGGCGGACCGTCGATTATTTTTAACCGTTACGCCAAACGCAATGAAACTCTTATTCGTGGCGACAAGCTTGTGGAAAAAGTCATTGGGTATGACGCTAATGCTCTCTATCTCTGGGCTCTGGGTAATATGCCTGCGGCCGTTTGACTGCAATTGAATCATGTAATGGTATCACTAGTGACATAGTCAATGACAAGATCTTTGTTTTTTTTTAATGCGACATTCGAAGTCCAGACCACTTGAAATAGTCCTTTAGCGAATGACTCCTATTTTCAAAAATATTGAAATTGATTGCACTGATGAAAAGATCATTGGCTCACATATGTATGAGTACAACCAGACACGCGGTAAAAACGCTGCGAAGCCCGCTCGCAACGTTATCGGTAGCTACTCTGGTGAAAAGATTCTTATCTATGCTCCACTCCTTAAGTGGTACCTCTCAAATGGGATGGAAATCACTAAGGCCTACATCTTCATCAAGGCGAGTGCTCACAAAGCATTTAAGCCATTTATGGTAGAGGTATCTCAAGCACGACGCGACGGTAATGGAGATGAGAACAAGAAAATGGTTGGAATGATGATGAAGCTCGTTGGCAACTCTGCGTTTGGTCGTTCCGGCATAGATATGAGCAAGCATAGATGATTAAATGTGAGTCTGAAGAGACAACTATTGAGAAAAAGATCGAACATTTCACGTTTCATTCGTTGGAGGAGCTAAATGGTTCATGTGAGATTACCATGAAGCAGCGCCTCATCAAGAGTAAGAATCCGATTCATCTATCGATTGCCATCTATCAGCTTGCTAAGCCCCGACTGCTCCAATTCTACTACGATTGCATCGATTTCTACTTCAATCGCAGCGATGTTCAATATCAGGAGATGGACACTGATTCAGCGTATATCGCTTTCAGCTGGGATAATCCTTTCCGCGAGTGTATCAAGCCTGAGCTTCAAAATCGCTTCAAGCAACACAAGTATGAATGGTTTCCACGAGCCTATAACAAGGAAGTGTCCATCTATGATACATTCACTCCTGGCCTATTCAAGGAAGAGTGGCGAGGTCATACGATAGTAGCGCTATCCAGAAATAATTACTTTGCTATATCCCAGATGAAGAACACAGGGTCAAGAAAGATGAAAGACTTGTTAATGAGAAAGTCGAATATTTCAAGTTGTCCGCAAAGGGTATTCAAAAGAACAAGAACAATGATTTATTATCGCTTAGAACTTCGGGTTTGTTGTTTGCGATCGTATAACACTCAGAGGAACTAACAAGGGTGTCCTCATTAGTAAAGAGACTAAATCAATCATTACATACAGTCAAACAAAGACTGCCCTTAACTATTGGTACGACTAGCGTAAGGTTTTAGACGATGGTATTTCTACAATTCCGCACTATATTTAGGGGGAACTCTTTGGTGGAATTTGTTTTGTTTCTAATATAGATCATGGACGAGCTACTATTGAAACTTTATCATGATCCTAAAACAGGGTATATCGGCATCAACACTCTGTATCAGAAGGCTAAAAAAATTGAAATATCTATTCGTCTGAAGGATGTTAAGGAGTCGTATGCCAAGCAGACCGATATCCAACGCTACAACGGCAAAGCAACTCGATTTGATGATTTTAAGATTGCTTCAAGCAATCCCAATAGTTGGCAGGCAGATTTATCATTTTGGAAAGGAAAGACGACTCTAACGGCTATCAATATCAACTCAGAATTGGATTTGCTAAGATATTAGCGGACAAGCGTTGGGGTAGTATCTCTAATGGTATTAAATCTCTTGAATCACTTAAAGCTGATATTTAACTACCGACAATGGCTCTGAGTTCATGAATAGGCATGCCCAAGCTTATTTCAAAATCAAATCTATCACTCACTACAACAACAAACCGGGTGATCACGGAAAGATGGGCAAGGTTGAGCGATATAACGGTACGCTTAAGTCGAGATTGATGAAGCTAAAGCAACCACTAACGCTCAAGCTACTTAGCGATGGCATCGACAATTATTACAATACTAAGCACACTTCTATCAAAATGACATCGAATGAAGCATCTGGACAGGTTATTGAACCTGAATTAGATCATAACAACAACGCTATGGATAAGCTTGAGAATCGGCTTAAAATTGGAGCTTCTGTGTTATATCGTTTGAAGGAGACGCAATTTGAAAAGGAATCGGCGAGAAGGAGCAAGGTTATATATGAAATAGTTGGCATCGATGGCTACCGAGTTCAAATTAGATCTAAGAATGAACATACACTGTACAAGGCACCAAATGATATCCAATTGGTTAATGACGCGATAACGAAGGCAACGATTACGAATAAAGAAATATTCGAGGTTGAGAAGGTTATGGACCATATAAGAAACAGCAATCAGGTAAATACAAATATCTCGTCAAATGGATTGGATATGACGATCTATCCTGGGAACCACAAGATAATCTCTAATCGAGCAAAAAAACAAGCAAACATTACCCTTGAGACTGAGTACTGGAATGCAAAGAGCTCGCATAGCGGCTCCGGTGTTGGTTTCGCCCGCCGCAAGAAATGAAACATCCAATTTTTATATCTGACGTGATACATAGAAACCAACCCAAAATATGTATCCGAATTGTTTAGAAAGTAACGCGAGCTTGCTAAGCTTCGATGAAAGCTATGGATCATTAGGAAGTGAGCTGCATTAAAACGAGTTGTTGAATCTTGATGCAACAGCAAACTTTCGTAAAAGAGTTGTCAATAAAAAAAAAATATTGTAAATACCAGCGAGAATTGGAAATCATCTTGGTGTCCCATTGCATTGCATCAAGGATCGCTATTTCAATCTACTAAATGAGCGAAATCATATATGCCATTCGTACGCATCGTTTCCCCACGATTCAGTTATGCCAAGCTACTGGTGAGAATATTTATCCACACATTTTTATGATTAGAATGATATATAGACTCACAATGTTTCCCAATTCACAACCCTCGCTCAGAGAGAGCAGAAGCGACAGGAGCTTCTTGAGAAAGCTCAATGTCGTGTTCGGCAAGCCAAAGTCAAGCGGGAGATGTATGAAGGTGCGTCATGGGCTACAGATATCTCGAGTGGCATAACTACTGTAGCGAAAAAAACAACTGAATCAACTCAGACAGACTCGACAACCGAGTCGTCTGAGTCCTTAAACAAAACTTGAGTGATGAATCCTCCAGACAAATCCTGAGGTATCAACTGTTGAAACGAACACTGAACCTCGCCCTGTTTCTATTGATGGTGAAACTAACACAAACAGAGTGCGTATGACTAATAGAAAAGTTCAGATTCTCCCTAAGACTACGGATATGAAGCACAGATTGAACTAGCGGAAAACAGGGCAGAAAAGGATTTATTCGATGAAGGAGATGATGATCAAGAGCAATCTAAGACAGCGGTTGCTCACATATTTGAGGTTTATCCGATTCTTGCAGACTTACGTGTTCCCCCTCTTGCTTCCGACGGTCGTCAGATATCGAAATATGATATTGGAAAAGATGCGAAGACATACAGCATTAAGCTAAATAGAGTATCTTTAGCACCAAATATTGATTAGTCTGAGATGTATGATCATATCAGGGGAATTTTGACTAAAGATGTTCGCTTCCTCGCATACCTAACTGAAAGGAGTAACGCCGCGAAATGGGGACAGAGAAAGCCCACCCCCGACCAGGTATGGCAACTTATTGGATCGAAGCGAAAACGATTCAATGGTTCGAGAGGGGTGATGCAATCCTGCATCACCCCTTTCTATTCAATAAGTCGACGTCCACAACGTCTGACAAGACCGACAGCAAGATCAAACTACTCTGGACCATTAGCAGAAATGGAGAAATGCGTGAAGCTAAGGGGTTGAGAAAGAAAATTATTCCAATTCTCGTTGTGGCAAATAAAGCCGCTTATGTTGATGTAAATGGATATATATGGATTATGGCAATTCCACTAGTGTATTTGGTAAAGATATTAATCATACGAAGCCTGCTATCACTAAAGAGAGTCAATTGGGCAATCACATTCCAATCGTTTGTAAATATGGCCAACGCCAAAGGACTTGACTTGATATTAATCAGTAAACAGGATGAGAAAAAGGTAGCGAAAGATTTTCACACCAGGTGAGGGGGAAGCCCGACATGGAGTAATGAGCGGCGCCGATGAAGATATGGAACCAAAGCTGACCAACGCCGACAACGACGCCAAAAGAATCCTAAAAGATTATTACAGTCAGTTGGCGAGCGAGCGTGTTGCTATCGCATTTCGCCTGAAGCCGATTGTTGATACTAAAAATGGGTTAGAACCTCATTCGGATTATTATTTCGGTGAGCCAGCACCCACTCGTCCATTAAATATTAGAAAAAATAAGCAAGTAACTGGTAATGCTTCGTCTGATCTCATGAAGACCATCCAGTGGATGGATACTTTCACATCGCTATTGAACTACTTTGAAGAAATAGATCTTACCTTTCCGGCGTTGAATACCAATTTCCATCAAACGATGAAGAAGCAGCCAAACTGGTGAAGGACTTATAAAGAATGGTGAGCAAATCCTTGATGAAAATCTTGAGATTCTAAATAAAGCTATCTTAGGTTGAGTTCCGACATTCCCGCCCCATGCCTGTGATCTTAATAGATAGCCGTGGAGCCAACCGGATTGATTATTAGTACCAAAATCAACGAGCTTGTGCTCTGAATGAATAACGTCTTTGTATTTAGCAGAGCTTGTGCGAACTACTCCCGATTGATCGTACCCACTCACAAGGTGAAGTAGTGGACTGCATTTCTGAATAGTAGATGCTCGGATCCCGATGGTGAGTCCCTCATCGTCAGAATCACGAAAGAGATAGACTATTACCTTGTTTGGAGTATTCCCGTAAAAAGAGATACAACCTGACCCAGTTACACCAAGTGGAGCGCCGATCACTTTAAATGAATCGGAGATCAGAGCTTTGTTTGACGTGAGAACGCCATAGCCCCCGTTCAAACACGCTCAGGTCGATAGCTACTCCACTGAGTCTGAACGATAACGAATCGATATACGAGGATGCTCCAGTAATAGAGAATACTCGTCATGAAACGGATATTGTTAGAGTCGCCGATTGATAATCCGGATAGAGTACCGACGCTTGTGATGTTGGATTGAATCGCTGTTTGAAGGGTACCACTAAGAGGTGATGCAGACAGTGCATTAATACCAGTTATATTACTGCTGGCGCGTTAGACAATAGCTTTATTGGCTCCCGCAGAGCCTTTGGTTACTCCAACAAGGACCGCTATTTCTGCCTCGCCGATCACTGTCGTACGTAGTGTTAAACCGCTACTGATGGTGAGCGAGCTCAATGCGCCAATGACAGTTATATTCGGCTGGGAGGGAGTGGCTAGGGTGCCTATTATTGACGTAGAACTGAGCGTTGATAGACCGGTCAAAGTCCGTGAAGCGCCACTAAACGATAGATTGCCTGCAATAGTCAATGCAGATAATGATTCAAGCAATGTGATATTAAGCTGAGCCGCCGTCTGGAGCGAACCGGTCAGCGAAGTAGCTGCCAGCGAAGTAATTGTTCCGATAGATCCAGATCTATCCAGCACGAGTGCCTTACCCGGAGTGGCAGTACCTGGGGTGATGCCGAGTGTCTATGCAGGAGCAGACGACACGATGGTTCCATCCATTATCAAAGCTTGCACAAAGTAGTGTCCCAATACCATTGTTAGTACCTGGAACAAGGGCTACAGCTTGTGTTGCAACTCCTGGGGTGATACCAGAAATATATGTGAGTCGATCATCATTCTTATCGAAGTAAAGCGCCTGGGCATATTCGTAGGTCAGATAGCCGCTGGCATCCAACGGTAGATAGAATGCAGAATTGTAGATTGGTGATATGAATATTGGCTAAGGATATGAGATAACAGAACTCTTGTTTGTTTTTATCTCAATCTATATAGTTTAAGCGATTAAAAGACACGACCATGAGCACTATTCCAGATTTCGCTGCTTCATTGGGTAAGAAGTACAAGACAACTGTATGGGCGATATCACTGCGCTTGACATTAAAAAGCTATTTAGAATGATTGTCCTTGGACCCTCTTTCGGTGGGAAAAACAACCTATGCTTTTTCACTCTCAAACATGCACCCCACGTATTCGCCAATTTAACGATTACTGCTCGCAATCCCCACCAAGAACGGTATGAGTACCTTCGCGACAAGCTTGAAGATTTCATTACTTTCATGTTCCGGATACGCCTCCGAGCGTTGATCAAGTGCGTCGTACACTATTAAGTTCCAATAAACCTGTGCTTGTTATAATAGACGATTACAGTAACGATAAGCTACCCCAGAAGAAAATATTTTCCCACTATTATACTCGTGGAAGAAACATCGAGTTGAGTACCATATTCCTAAGCCACAGCCATTTTGCAACGGATAAGATGATGCGATTGAACAGTGAAATTGATGCTATTCTACGAGAAAATAGTAGAAGAGACTTGCGGATGATTGTCCGTGCTTTCAATATAAATGGCATAGACGACAAAAAACTAATGATTGCCTATATTAAAGCAATATCACGAGGCAGAGGTCAAATATTACTTGTAGACAACGTGAAAAGTCAACTACGATATAACTTTAATGAAGTAATCCAGCTGATCTTTAAACTGGTTGATCGGTAAGCCAGCGTCCATGCTTCCGTGTTGCGTAATGCTTATTTCTCTCAATCCACCTGACATTGCTACCACATTCACATTCTAGTCTCTTCGACATTCTTTGTTTGATAGCTTCTTTATTATCATTGTAGTACCGCTTCTGAAACTCAATACGCTGCTCTCTATTATTCTCATATTGGAGTATGTTGTGAGCACGCTTTTGTTCTTGGAACTGATCTTCTATCTGGTACGCCCTTTGGAAATAACCGTGTGTTGGTTTCGATTAATTAATAATTGCTCGAACTCACATAACCGTCGCCGGTCAGTGATTTCATACTCACTGATCTTTTCAATTTGAGAGTTTTCAATACTGTGGGATTCAAAGTATTGGTAAATTGAGCAACCTACTCGTTCCTCGATCCAGCGTTTATATTTATGTTCAGCCCAACGAGTGGAAGGATTCTGTGTAGTCGAGCCAATGTACATGATGGTCTCATCTGCATTATCAATCTTATATACACATCCGATCATACCTATGTAAAGTTATTATATTTATTAGCGCTTATCGCTTAAATATGATCTTATGAATATATGCTTACAATGTGTGCGAGTATTATCAAGCTCGATTCCACGAACCTCGTTCATGATGGGTACAACTCAACTTGGCGATACAGTATCCCTCAGATCATGCATCGTACGATTCGATCTAATTAAGATGAATACTTTGCGAGTGGCGATATTCTGAGTGCATTCGATCGAGGTGATGCATCGGTTGAACAGATAATTACCTACAAACCGAGTCAAGATGCTTGGATGAACTGTCACAACGGTGTTCGTACGACGACTACGATCTCCAATTACAACCAGACTGATCAGAAGGTTAAGTTTCGAGATACTTCGGACTTGATCATGCATTTGCTTCGACCAAACAATTAATGCCATTGCTTGCGTCTTTCTTTAGCGTAACGAGGCGGAAGTTACAATCTAAAGCTCCCCGCTTGCATAGGCTTCTTCTTCATGACACGGAGCTTAGCCATGTGATCGCGAGCTTCTTAAGAACCTTTTGCAAATCTCTTAGCCTTCGTCTCTGGTTTGCCAACACCTACTCCATATCGACGGCGGACCTCATCTCGAAGAGATTTGATGAGGTCCCCAGGTTCAGGTTTGGTAGCCTTGGAAAGCAGAAACTTCTCTCCGGCATCGACCGCGTCAGTAGTAATTCCCTTGTGCTTTGTGTAAGCGAGAGCACGTTTAGACCCCTTCTTCACATCACTCACAGTTGGGCGTCCTCCTTCCTTATCGCTATCATAGACCCCGATACCCATCATGGAGCAGAAAGCAGCTCTCACTGGAATAGCGCCCTGGGGGGTACCGAGTGCAGTTGCGAGAACGGGAACAGCAGCATCTGCTGCTTCGCTAATAATGCCAGAGTCTTTAGCAAATTTGAATGCTTTTTTGATGCCTCCCCATATACTTCTCCAGATACTGCATGCCTCCAACTTGCATATGCTTGAAAAGATATCCGATCTCCTTTTTGATAATAGCCAATCGCGTTCCTTACTTAATTTGTGAGCTCGAAAAGCTTTAGCATACGATTCAGGATGAAGATGAAGAATAGCACCAGAATCACTCAACTCATCTTTAGTCAATGAGAGAGTACCAGACTTAGATGCCCTCTTGAGCTTTGCCTCTGGGATTGACGATGAAACGGATAACGTTTTGAGCGCTATGATTATATTTCATGACTGATTTTATTTAAAGAATGATTAAATTTAGGTCTTTGAATCGATCTAATATATGCATTTTATTTGTTTGCATACAGGAAGAGCATACACCATATTCCACAGTAATCTTCATACGTACCTTGATATTTTTTGGAGGGTTGTATCTACCGGTTCCATACTTGTCGGAGCTGCTTCGCCTATCGAGTCGAAAAATCGTCATCTTGAACGGCTTGCCAGTGTCCTACATCAAGATTAGGAGGTCTCATTAAGACCAAGTACTTACCTTTCTTTGGGATCGGTTTCGATAATATTGATTCGAATATATTATCCAGATGGACTCCTAATCGATCCGCAAGTTCAATTAGATCATGATCGCTGGTGATTGGCTTAATGAGAAAAAAAGAGAGAGGTAATGAGCCATAATATTTAATTTCGATGAAAGTATATTAGAATCCATATAAATTCAACGATGAGCGAAACTCAACTATCCGACCAATATTTGTGCCAGAGCTGGCTCAAGAGCGACCAGGAGATCAAGGTATCTTCCGGTAAGCGATACCCTTCGTAATCGATCTCAATCAGGGATCGTATCAGAATAGTGTCATTACTATTAGTGCTACTGCCCAGCTGAATGGGACTGAAGGATTCGCTTGTCTTCGCGATACCTACATCGTGCTACCGTACAAGGTCTCGATGAAGAACGGTAGTATTGCCCAGACTCTACAGCTAACCGCTTCGGTTTCTACGCTCATATGCGGTAACTGGAATGTAATCGATAGCATGTCGCTTGATCTCAACCGGAAGGCCGTTAAGAGTATGGCTGACTACAAGCTGTTTTGGAACAATATCCGAGTTCAGACAAGCTACAGGCTAGGGTTTGATGAGAAGCATGGAGCTGAGTCGTTCCTTTATCCGGATGTCGCTCAGTCAGCTTTGTATAGTTCTGCTGTATCATCAACTACGGGTGATGGTTACCCTAATACTACTGCCTTCTCATCCTCGTTTGCTACTTCTGGTCCATCTGGTGTTGCCTCTATTGTTAATGATGGTCTTGTAAAGCGTCTGTTGTCGAACCCTCCTAACGCTGGATCTGATTTTTCCACGTTGTGGCCTTCACTTGGTGCGGCTGCAGCTTCTATTACAGTCTCAAATTAACTGGCGCGTGGTGCCTTCGTAGCTGATGCTGCTACTGCTAACGCGATCATGGGAACGTGGAACTACATGCTCAAGATCAAGCTAACTGATCTACATCCCATTTTCAAGGGGCTAGACCTCATGGCGAACCCTCAAGTCCGCCTACGCTTCCGTGTCAATCAGGGTACTGCCACTATTGCTGTCGACGCATCGAAGGGTATGTCTCTCAGCAGCACTACTCTCGCAAGTGGCAATACCTGTCCGGCGACGGTTTCTGCTTCATCGACTGATAATCCCATGACTAGTGTCCTTGCCGCTTCTGCCGGGTTCAGTATTCCTTGGGGTGCTGTGGTTAATGCCCTTGAACCTTCAATTGATGGTACTTATATGTCTTTCACCACTTCTCGTCTTTGTGTACCGTTCGTCCATCTTGACAACCGTCAAGCAATCATTTCCAAGCCTGTTAAGAAGGTCCGCTACGCACAATGGTTCTATTAGTGAGCTGGTGTAGGAAAGCAATCGACTCAACACAAGACTGCTTTTATCAGCTTCTGTTAAGAATGCTAAATATGTCATTCTCCTCCCTTTCGCCGAGCAGACTGGTAATTTCGCTTCTGCTGCAGTACTGGAGTTTCAAAGTCCTTTTGATTCGGCTCTCTGGATGCTTCACCTTGGTTCGAGTATCCGCAACTTCAATGTTCGCATTGGCTCCCACCAAACCTTTGACATCGGTCATGACTATGATTTTCACCACTTCACAAACGAAATTGCGATAATTGCTTTCGTTAACGGTGATCTGACTCCTGAGGTCATGAATGGTCTTCTTGATTACCAGGCATGGTCGCTGACTAACCGCGCTCTCATTGCTAACGTTAGCCGCCTAAACGGAGCGTGATGTTCCGCAGGCGATTCAGGTCCAGGGCTCGAAACGCTGGATGCCAGGGCACCAATATGTTGGTCCTTGTGGTGAGCGAGCAGGAGCTAAGCTATGTTCGTCTTACAGGGGAAGCAATCGATTATACCAGCGCTTAGAAAAAAAACTCACTTAGTTCAATTCTTGAAGTAGTTTAGGACATTTCTCAATAACAAATTGACTCTTACGAAGCTAATCGATATAGATCGAATCAACTCGACTAATCCTCTTGAAGATCTTATCGATATTTGCCCCACGTCATCATATATGAATTATCATCGTTAAGTAACTTGGAGTGGAGAAATATCTTGATTTCCTCACTAATATTTTGATTGAGTTGGTTGAATATCCATCGACAATAACCAGGATCAGAAGTATATACTTCTTCGATCTTGGTGCCCTTGTATTTTCCAAAAGTTAATTCGCTCGACATGTTATCAGTTGGGTGTATCTATATACATAGCCTCTTATTGTTTTTGAGAAAAATAATATAATTATGAACTCAGAGGAATCCTGTGAAATTCATAAGTTATCATGAAATTCAGAATTGTTAGCTTAATCACTGCGAGTTAAATAATTTTGGTGCTTCTTTGTCATTGGATGCTTACCCTTAGTGTATCGACTATATATCGAGCCGCATTCACATTGAATCTTTCTTCTCGGTCGTACTTTTCTGGGAGGTTATTGAGCTTCTCTTCCCCAATCCGAAATGAATGTTCGCAGTTGTTTATGCAATTGGTATTGTCTATAACCACTTGCTTATGCTCATAGATATCAATACTTTTTGTGATCGCATGCTCGCTGATCAATTTTATATGAAAACTATCGACCCCACCGTTTTTAATTGCTCATAAATTGTACGAAACGATTTGCCAGTTCTGAACCATGCGGTGTAATTACCTCTAACATCATTCCAGTATAACTGTTGTGGTTTGGTTCAGCTCCCAATGAAGACGATAGAATCGTCTTCGTTCCAAATCTTATATATATGAATCCTTTCATTATATTTTATACCTTTATATTTATCTATCAGGATGGAACGTCTTTATATTTTGATCCTGGTATTTGGATAACTTCACATAGGCAAAATATTGTATCTTATATTCACTATTATGCATCTTTACATATTTCGCTATCAGGACCTTTTGAGAACAAAAATATGTCTCTTTGCATATTGGCTATCGACAGGGGCTGCCTAAATTATATAGGGTTTACATTGTTTTAGTGCTCCCTCCAGATGGAATTATAAAACAGCCCCGATTGTGTGCCGTGAGCCATTACTACCACTTACAAGTATAATTGCGTTCACTTTCGTGTTCTTCGAACATACATCGACCTACCTGTGGATTGTGCCCGAGCCATTCACGCCGGCGTCGCGATGGTATCAGTCATGATCATCTTCGTCGGAGATGACGAAGCCGCGACGCGGTTCTCGCGCTACATGGCGTCATTGCAAGGCTACTCTCCTCGGCCTTCGTCTCCTCGCGCGTCTCCAGCTCCTACAGTACCCCAGCCGTCGTCTTCGGCTCCGTCGTGACCTCCGCTGGCTTCGCCATGATGCTGCGGGGGGTCCTCTGCGACTGAAGCCCCACGATCGAGCGGGCGACTCGAATTTTAACGGGTACCCCTAGCCAGCCTTACTTTATGGTGTGAGCAGACTGCCTTTACAAATCAAAAAGCGGAGTGCTGAAGTCAGATTTTAGAGCAAAATCGGAAGGAAAATAAACGAAAAGGACAATAGGTGTAGAACTTATGGAACCCCGTGCCAGAACAGGGTTTGTGTAACGAGGTTACATTAAGAGTGCCAAAGTCACTCTTCAGAATGGTGTACTAAGTACCCCTAGGGATGTAGCAAACATCACTGTGACGTCAATACAATATCGTCGCGGATGTGTACAACATATGGTACAATGGACCTCATAGCCATGAAATATTAAATACTTATATCCTAGATGTTATAATATTTCGTAGCTATGAGGTCCATTGTTCCTTTATAGGGGACTTACGGTGACTATGTAGACGCATTAAAAAGATCACATATAAATATATTCAGTCTTATATCTATCTAATTTGGTTTCAGTCCCTTCAGACCAGGGACGTGCGAACAGCCGTTCACTGAGCGTTTGTATGCTCTGGAAGTTACACGTCCTGCACAAAGTGTAGTGTGCCCCGTCACACTTGATAGCACTTGTAGTCAATCCACGCCTACGCGGATTACTACTGAAACCTCTGGGTCTGGACCAAAATGAGTTTCCCCATCTAAACGACTCACAGTTTGAGTCCGTTCGAATGTTGGCTGAAATATTGGCATGGATGCTTGCGCATCTTGACGTCGTCAGCGCAAGCTGAGCAGGTCGAGCACTTGAACGTGTTCGACATGTACGAGCGGGGGTTCATCGAAAACACTAGGAGCAACCTGCAGGTTCCGGTCGCAGAGCCGAACCGGTTTACCCCAAGCCGCTGAGGATGAAGGTAACCCCTTATGAAGTGAAGGAAGGTGAAACCCTTCACTGCTGGATGCAAGAAGTAGAGCTCGCAATGGATGCGGATCTCATCACTTCCGAGCACACCCGAGTTGCTTTCGCCTCACCAACTTAGCGGTCGTGCTAAGCACTGGGCGTATACGGGAGAAGCGACAACGCCTGGATGCTATCGCATCGTAGGCTCAGCTGTGTAAGCAGCTTAGAGCCGCGTTCCTCCCGGCGAACTATGAGTACCGCCAGCGGTCACGCTTCCTGTTAAGTAATCAGGGAGACGTGATCTGCACGAATGCATCCATGAGATCCGGGAGCTCGCCGCATCCCTCGTGGGATACCCACTCCATGAACACATTAAGGTGGCAGTGTTATGGACGGCCTAAGGGTAGGCTTGACCCACACCCAGCTATTTCGGACGCAGGCCACTACCCTGAGGAGGCGATCCAAGTCTCCCTCCAAGAGGAGTTCAATTACCGCCTGGCGCGCACGCCGGCGGCGATGTGGTCAGGGCCAGCGACACTGACTCGAGGGGCCCCAGTGGGAGAGTTCCCACGGCGCTTGGGCCGACGAGCAGCACGACATTCGCTGCTATATCTGTGGTAAGCTAGGATACATGGCAGGTGCCTGTCCTGCGCGGGACAACGAAACGTTTCCCTTCCAAGCTTTTCACGCTCAAGGGTCGCTGGTAACAGCCGGAACCCCATGGGCAGGGGAACGCAGAACACCATGACCAGACCGCTGGTCTGGCCTTCATGAGCGGTGCGCACCACCGGCGCACCGTTGATACTTAGCCCCTAAGAGTTTTGCACTCTCGTATCGAAGAAGGGCAGCGTTGGGCTGCTAGTAGTACACGTAAGTGTACGGCGATATTCCCATCTATTCCGAGTCTTGATAGACTCCGGGGCGTCGAAGAACTTCGCACGCCGCCAGACTGTTGCGGAGAACAGCAACACGTTGGCCGATGCTTTACGAGAAAGCCAGGCAACGGGACAGTGTCAGTACAACTGGCCGACGGAACGGTGATTACCATTTCCAAGCTCCATGTGGATCTAGCTGTGAAGCTCGAGGACTTCGACAGCATGGAGCAGTGTACTGTCCTAGAGATGGACAAGTATGATTTGATCCTGGGCATGCCCT
This sequence comes from Phytophthora sp. 'mugwort', assembly GCA_033558025.1. Taxonomy (NCBI): domain Eukaryota; phylum Oomycota; class Peronosporomycetes; order Peronosporales; family Peronosporaceae; genus Phytophthora; species Phytophthora sp. 'mugwort'. The sequence continues at coordinate 513,642 of JAUCEF010000004.1, read as the reverse complement.
GGCTCGAGAAACTTAAGCCATGGATCGATTGGCGAAATAAAGCCATCGGGGCCAGCCGGCCCGCAGCTACTTGCAAAGCATTGGTGAGTCATGTTCCCATCTCTGCCAGGAAAATGGGGCGTCCGAAAGGGGCGCCGGGATGTAGGAGCATCCCATAAATTTTTGGGAGCCGCAGACGTATTGAGCGAGTCCCTAGAAGCATGGCAGCAGAAGCTGCGCCTGGTCGAGTGTGGCAGTCTGTACAGGATAGCCCTCGACCCCCGCCGGATTCTAGCCCGGCGGCCAAGGCTTCAAGAGTGGCGGGGGTGGCATTGACCAGGTGGGTAACCAAGCTTCACACCAAGTCGCTCAGACCGAAACTGGCGAGGAAGACGCGCGAGGCGATTCCTGTGAGGGTAACCATGTTCCACACCACCTCACCAGACCGAAACCGGCGAGGAAGGCGAAACATGCGGTTCCTGTGTGTGTAACCTTCTTCCACATTAGGCCGCGCAGACCTTAACGGAAGAAGAATCGACGGGACACGCTTCTTCTGTGAGTAATTATGTTCCACACGAAGCACTAGAGGCTTTGGACGTCGTCAATGAGACTCCACTGACATGGGTAACGAAGTACCACGTCACGGCGGAAGAACCCGGGCCCTAAATTTCGAGTCGCTTGTGTCGCTTGAAGCGACTCAAAACTCAGGGCCCCGGTTCTTCCGATGGGGCCAGTCGAAGGATGCTGTCATATCCTCGACGGCGAGATCGGTCATCGGGTCCAGGCAGGCTGCATCAAGCTAGAGCCGCTGACCGAGGTTTCAGAGCTCCTGAATCTCGAAGGGTTGGCACCGACAGAAGTCCTGGCTAACCTGAAGGCTGAGGATATCGCGGAGGTGGTACTCGTGAAGCAAGGGTCCACTCCCCAGGAATTGAATATCGCCTCGGTTATGGTCGAGGATGTCTTGGAGGCATTCTCCTATCAGCATGTTTCGCGCTTGGGCTCTGAGATTCTCAAGAACCGGAACGATCGGGTGTATCGTTTGATGAAGGGGTTCGAGGACGTGGTGTCCAAGAATCCACCTCGCACCGGATCGTGGGATCAGGCACGAGATCGATCTCGTACCGGGCACAAAGTACTATATCACCAGACAGTGGCCACTGCCTCACTAGAAGTGCGAGGTCAGTAATGATTTCTTCGCCGCTAAGGCCAAGACAGGCACAGTGCAGGTATCGAAATCCCCGCACTCGACGCCGACCTCCAGCGTTCAAAGCCGAAGTGGCGTCTGGTTCATGCTTTCAATAAGATGAACAACGCAACGATGCCGGCCCAGACACCCATCCGGAAGGATAATTGCTGAACGACATGGCTGGGTGCGTGTTTTACAGCGCCCTGTATCTGGAACACGGATACTACCAGATCCTGATGCGAGGGAGCGACATCCCGCTCACCGCAGCGGGCTCTCCGGGCGGTATGCTCCGGGAGTGGTTTGTGATGTCACAGGGCCTGTATAATGCCCGGCGACATTCAATTGCCTGGTCACGCAGTTCTTTAGACCATCGCGTGCGTACGCACAGTCGTTCTTCGACGATATCATCGTCATAGCCGTGCCGAGGGAGGCGAGACGGCTATGGAGGTGCATTTGGAGCACCTCCGTCGAGTGTTGGAGGTCATGAGAGCGAACAATCTATATGCCAACATCGACAAGTGCGTCTTCGCGGCGCAAGAGATCGAAGTTCTCGGTTGCTCCGTCAGCAACGTGTGCGTTCGAGCCGACCCGGAGAAGGACAATGTCATTTCGGCTTGGCCAACGTCACGGTACAGAAGGACCTGTGGAAGTTGTTGGGCTTCGCCAACTACCTCCAGCAAAGGGTACGCGGGCTTGACTATATCCTCGTCGGATCTTCTGAAGAAGGATACCAACTGGCACGGGGGGTGAGAGCACCAGGAAGCCTTTGACAATGTCAAGGCAAGCCTTCAGAAATAAAAGCCTGTCCTGGCACTGCCGGACGAGACGAAGCCGTTCAGCGTTGTATGCGATGCATCCGATGCATCCGATTGTGCAATCGGATGTGCATTGCTGCAGGACGTGAAGAAGTGATCCCGTTTCAGTCCAGGCAGCACAAGGCTGACGAACGGAACTAGCCCGTTCACGACAAAATGCTGCTTGCCATGACGTATACCCTTGTCACTTTCGAGGTGCACCTCCTGGTCTCAAAGGTCTTTGTGATCTACACGGATCGCGCAGCCTTTGCGAATGGCGACGAATTCACCCCACTTATTCCAAAAGAGGGCAAGGTGGCTGTCCTCCTTTGCGGAATACAACTTCCGCGTCGATTACAAGCCTGGAAAGCTCGACGTTCTTGCCGATGCGCTGTAACGCAGGCCGGCCGGACTACGGGCTGGCGCACATCCGTCGTGCCACAACAGATCTATACGATCCGATACGCATGGCGTATCGGGGCGATGAATCCCTGGCACCTCCGCCCGCAACATTGTCGATAGGGGGACACCTGAGCTCAAGAAGAGAGACGGGGCGCGGGCAGCCAGAACCAAATGCGTGCCGGCAATGAAGGACGCGCTGCTTGCATACTTGGAGGACAATTTCCAGTATACGCTGGCTCAGATGCGTGGCAAGCTGTACTACGACTTCGGTATTCTCGTCAGCACGTCCCTGATCAGCAAGCTTTGTGACAAGCTTTACACGGTGAAGCAGGTAAGTTTCCTTAAATGTTTCGCTGCTTTTGGTAGTGCTGAACTAAGCGTGTGCTCTGAGTAGGTTAGACTCGAGCCCGAAACATGCAACAACGAGAGGAACATCGAGAAGCGCAGGGTGTTCGGTGAAGCGCTGCCAAAATACGAGCGTGAAAGGGCCTTCATAGTGTACTACGATGAGACAAATTACAATCTCTATTGTAAATGGTCGCAAGGGCGGGCTCCTGTTGGTCGGCGAGCTGCGGTTAAGCAGGTAAGTTTCCTTAAATGTTTCGCTGCTTTTGGTAGTGCTGAACTAAGCGTGTGCTCTGAGTAGGTTAGACTCGAGCCCGAAACATGCAACAACGAGAGGAACATCGAGAAGCGCAGGGTGTTCGGTGAAGCGCTGCCAAAATACGAGCGTGAAAGGGCCTTCATAGTGTACTACGATGAGACAAATTACAATCTCTATTGTAAATGGTCGCAAGGGCGGGCTCCTGTTGGTCGGCGAGCTGCGGTTAAGCCCCCCCCCCCCCCTTCTCCTTCTAAGGGTGCGAATCTACAAATACAATGTGCCCTCTCCATGAGGTCGGCCTCGTGTACTTCGACACGGTATGTGGGAGCATAAAGATGGATGTCAATGCTGACTTTGTAGACTCCATTTACGATGCCGTCAAGCAGCATGACGTCTACCGGGCGCACGTTGTGGGCAAGATCATTGTCACTGTGATGGATAACACGCCTACCCACAATCAAACTGAGGATCCTATCCGAAGTAGGAGTGATCGGAAGCTGTTACGCCTCGGACCGTACTCACCAATGTGCAATCCAATCGAGGGTACGTACATACAACATGGAGGCTCACACTTCATGATCTCACTACTGTAGCTTTATTAATGATGTGCTATATAGACTGCTTTAGCGTCCTCAAGTCCCGCATCAAAGCCTATCTGGCGTTGAGCCATGAGAGATGTTCAACGCGCCGCATGGCCAGAAGCCGGAGCTGCGAATGCAACTGCTCGAGAAAGGAAGTTGCGCATTGCATGGATATGCGTTGGTGAACAAGATGGCTCGCCATTGCGCGCTTTCTGTCGCGGCTGTAATTCGCAGCGAGCCAATGGAGTACGGGACCTAGGACGTTTGCTCTAAACTAAATCCACATTGGATTGCACAAACACTTTTGTCTAAAAATCATAAATGTCAAAAGTTGCACCTCTCGCCATTTGACTTACACTGCTGCGAACTTGGACGGGCAAAGGTGTAGACACAAGGAACCTACGACTAGCCACTGTAAGTTTCCTAGGGAGTAAAACCTTGAAGCACCGCTTCATCGGACCTTCGCGATCATGGCCGGACATGGTGCTGCATACACCATCGATCTGTCGAAGTCGATGACGATCCACCCGATCTTCTACGAGGGTCGTCTGAAGCGGCACCATGATCCGCAGGACCCGGCAGCCTCGCGGCGCCCGTGGAAGCGAGGCCAACCCCTGGCAACGAGGCTGCGTCTCCACCGCCTGAGAGTGCCCAGAGCCAGAAGCCCAGGTCCCTTGCCAGACGGTGGAAGGGGCTCCATTCGAAGGAACCCCGACTGAATACGGCGAGTATGAGCCATAGCGGTACGGCTTGGAGTACGCAGGAGTTGCTCCCTCCTGGGCAGGCCGCAGGAGGCCCCGAAGGAGGTACCTCTCCCTCTGGACACGGTCCGCGGACCTCCAAAGGAAATCCAGACGTCGGAAAGCCTTGTCCACGTCATTGGTTCGACGGCCGATCCCATCTTCAAGGGCCGACCATTCGTTTGACAGACGACCCAAGTTGTCATGGACCGGCCCAAGGACCACAGCGTTCCCGGACTGGGCGGCAGCACACCCGCCCTCACCGATGCCAAGCGCAATCTCCAGCGCAAAGACTCAATGACGAGAGAGCAGATTCCTCAACGGCTCGAGGTGGAGCCGAAGGCGGCACACCAGGCCCAGAGCGTGACCCGTCAGGGTGGTGCCTCGTACCCGTACGAGGGCTCCACCGCCTCTCCTCGACCGTAATAGGGAGACCGACTACCACGTCGAGCGTGCACTCCAGGAACGGCGCGTTCACGGGAAGCGCTAGCTCCGCGTGAAGTCAAGGGAGTACTCCGAGGCGGAGGGTTCCTAGAAGCCGATCCAATGGCTCCCGGCCGACTGCCCGAAGGCTGCCGCGATGGGAGTCGGTAACGGCTTCGTAAGTAGTCCAGACTTTCTAGCCCGAACGGGGTGTGGCCGAGGAGCTAAGACCATACCCGCGCTCATCATGAGCGATAGAAGCAGGATGCTTCGGCCGTTCTTTAGATATCTGCCATTTGACTACCACATCGCAAACCCAATGCAGAGATCACGGAGGTCGAGGATGCCCTCCAACATGAGCTCCCGCCGGATGTCATCAAGTTGACTTCGTGAGCAGCGCGTAGCTGCCCACTCCCAGAACACGAACCAGCCTCCTGGAAAGAATCAAAGTGTGAAAGTATTACCGAAGGGTAGCCCCATAGAGGCCGAAGTCCCGATGGGAGATCTGGTTTTTCGCCGGCATGTGAACTCCTTGGTAGGGAGGTGACGCGGTGCCAGGAGCACGCACCTAGCAGCACAAGTTCTGTTTTGGGGGGGGGGATGCTTGGCCACCAGGTGGCGCTCATACGCGCCCCTTGGAATATCACCTACCGAGGAGCGCATGCGGCGACTGACGCTGCTCCAAGTTGGCGTCATTTTAGGCGTCAGCTCCACGGGACTCCTCTGGAGCGAGGTACCCGGGAGCGTAAGGAGGTCCCCATGGTGAGGTGACGAATACTTCTTCGCAGGCGACTGGATCGCCGAGACGCGCACTTCTCTTTGACGAGCAGCCTGGTATTACACCTGATATCCATCGAGAACGTTCGAGACCTCTCGGCCCACTTGGCCCTCCTCCCCCTCGTCGGAAGCTGAGCTAATGAGGCCCCTCTCAGTCTTGCAACTGGTGGTCCTCAACTATTCACGGAGTGGAGACGGGGGAGTAGCCCGTCGCATACGGTTAACTTCCGATGCTGCTGATGCCTTCGCAGACTTGACGCAGGCACTCAGCGATCGTCAAGTTCTTGATCGGAGGACGAGGTTTCTCTTCATCCACCATGGGTGAGAGAGGATACCCCTGACGTTCAGGTATCTTGGCCGCGTCACCATCGTCGTCATACCTGATGGATAGCGGCGTAAGCGACCAAGCGAGTCGGACTGCTCGGGTCATGCTCAGACCCTTAAGCTTGCCCCGAGGTCATTTTCGCCCCAGGACATGGAAGACCTGTCCGAGTCCGCCCCATAGTCCATAAGGATCTCAGATCCTCCACAGACGGCTTTGCCACCTTGGTGGGTCCCTTAGTGGCAGAGCCTTTGCCAGACAGCTTAGAGCTCTTAGCCTGTTGTTTGGAAACACCAGGCTTAGTAGGCGCTTGCGTACCGCTGTTAGACCGAGTCTTGGTATTTTTCAGACCGACGCGGAGGCCGAGAAGAATAGAGCACGTGGAAATGCTCGGGGATCAAACGGATTTGAGCCAGCTGCGGAAAATAACCGCAGCGAAGTCGCTGTTTCTTCGACTTGAAGATTGAAGGTTTTCTTTCACTCGTCCTGGATAATCGATAGACTGAACCTAAGTGGGGAGGATGTAATGGGTTACATGAAGAGTGCCAGGTAACTCTTCAGAGTGGTGTATTCAAGTACCACTAGTGATGTAGCCAACATCAATAAGACGTCACCGCAATAACGTCACGGGTGGGTACCACACATATGGTACAAAGACATCATAGCCACCCAATAGGATAACATCTAGGGTACTTTATAGGTGATTTAGTGTGACGCATTAAGGAGATCACATATAAATAATATATACAGTCTTATATCTACCTAATTTGGTAACAGTCCATTCAGACTAGGGACTTGCAAACTGCTGTTCACTGAGGGCTTGTATACTCTCTGGAAGTGCACCTCCTGTGCACAAGGTGTAGTGTGCCCCGTCACTGCCCGCGCAAGAGTGGAGCGAGGAATTTCCGTGGCAGATTCTACAACCCGGTAGGAGGTGCGGGGAGTCTCCCGTTCATCATACGCTCTATGAGGTATCACATCAACCGCTCAAGATTTAGGGGATTAATAGATGGGGGTGGGCCGGTGGTGAAGCGTATATGCTGCTTAGGACTGGACAATTGGCGAGGCGAGCCATGAGTTAGCTTTCGACGCAAAAATAAAATAGTTTCGGCCAATGCAAATCGCTGTAACGTATTAGTGTCTACCACGTCACATTTTAATTACTAAACATCAGCAGGAGCAACCTGTCGGTCGGTCGGTCAGTCTGTCTGTTAGACTGTCAGCAATACCGTTTTATTTTCGTCACGCTTTTAAAGCCTTTTCAATGGGCAAAAAGGATGTCGAGCGGAGGGAAGGCGGCGCCGCGATTAGCCAAAATGTTGACGAGCGAAGCGAAGGCGTCGCCGCCAGTAAACCTCTTCGTATCTAGCGGGACCGGAGATCCCGCCCATCCTATCGAAGCCAATGGCGTAAAGTTTTTATTGCTCTTTCAGTATCCTAACACAGGGAGTAGTGCAGCCAGCCCCTGCGCGCAAAGCGGAGGTGCTCACTACCGGACCAAGCGTCGGTAGCTTTGCTTAGCAGTGGGCGAGCTCTAGAGCTAGCACCCTCTAGGCTGTCACTACCCGTTATGTAGCGGCGGCAGATGGCTAGTGCTAAATATGTTGCGGGACGGAGATGAACTATCTTAGCTAAGTGAAAATTTGCTTATTAATAGATGAAGGTTCCCGATGTCGATGTTAATCGATGCTAAATGAAATGTAGTATGGGCTGGCTTGTTAAGTTCGTACGCACTTGAACAAAATTTGTACGAGCGGAATAAGTCTGACAACAATATTCGTCTGACCAGAATGATTTTCACTTTTGGACTCTACTACCGTAATTATCGGGCCCGGTGCGACACCGTTTCCCGGCCGAAGTTAAATGAATTAAAATACCTCGTTAGATTTTTTTGTTTGATTTGCTGTAGTGACATCCGTCCTGTTCTATAAAAACGTGTACAGGTAAACGTCCACTCGGTCCCAAAAAAAAGATTTCAGAGGTTGGGTGTCACCCTCATGTTCTCAGTTGTCGCTCTGGACCCGATTGTTGCACTCGAGCCGATAATTTACGGTAGTACCGTATTTCGCGAGATCTCTGCTGCCGTGTAAAATGTACTAGTCAAGTGATTGGAAATAACTCTAATATGGTAAAAAAAAAAGAAGAAAAAAAGAAAAAAAAAGCCGACCCTGCTCTCCCCTGCCTAATATTCGATAGGAGCCCCCCCCCCCGCCGCATTACCAAAAGCGCGCCAAATCAATCCAAACTAATGCGGCCTGTGCCGCACGTCAATAGGGAGAAGGCGAAATGACCGAGGAGGCAAATACGTGGCGTTTCTAACAGAACTAGCTAAAACGTACAGCGTTCACCGTATAACGCTGTATCGCTGGATGAAAAACCATGTTGAGATTAAGGCTGCGCGTCCCTTTAAAATTTCGCGGTCGAAACAAAGAGAGGACCTGCCATTCAACACCTAGACCTCGAGTCAAGGTACAAATTATAACGGTTATTTGCTATGTTGCGATACTAATTGGTCCTACACATGCAGGTTACTCGAATGGGTCACGGAAATGAGGCAATAATCGCTCCAAATGCGTCAGGACAGAGTGCTTCATGATCAGGTGAGGCCGATTCGAGACGTGCTGATCTCAGAGAGATCGGAGCGCGCTGCACTTGAGTATTTACGCCGCTTCCGACTGAGTAACAGGCTCTCTATCCACCGTCTCACTCATCGCGGACGAAGCGCCGCTCAAATTTAGAGGTATTCCATTGTAAACCCTAGACGTCTTAAGTTCTGCCTATTCTAATATTCTTTTATTCTGATACTTTATAAAGTGTATTAAATGCTTTTGGAGCGAGCATGCGCTATTCGACAGAGAATACGAACCTATCTCGACTTTTCCGGGTATACTAAATTTGAGCATGGTGTAATATCGATCGAACGTCCATTTATATTGATATGTAACCTAGCACTACCATCACCCTCACTAGTGAGAGAAATGTGGATGTGGTTCAGTCGATGACAGAAACTGCGTTTTGCGCATCAGGTTTTTTGTGCGCTTCGGCAACAGGGAAATAGTTGCTCCAGCTCATCGTCTTTGCAGGCGTTCCGCGCCAGTGTGCACGAAGAGCTTTTGCTCCACCCCTTGCCTCGGGGCCGTGTCGTGCTCACAATGCAACGCAAGACCTACTGTGATGAGTGTGTGATGCTCGAATAGATCGACGAGAAATTTCCTTTATGATTCTCGATATCTGAAAGTGATGTATACCTATTCGAGGTTATATTGCGACAAGTTGGGGGTCCAGCAGCAAACAGTAAGCGCTTACTTCTCTTGGACAGCTTAAATACGCATAAATGACAAGTGCGAGTGATAAGTAAGTGGAGGACTACTGTACAGAGGTGGGGTTTGTTCCCCCAGGCATCACTAGCCATGCCCAACCAATGGTGCATCCGTGATGAGGGGGTTAAATTTGCGATGCAGACGGCTTTACATCAACCATCATTTGACGCATGCCTTTCCTGCGATTACGGCTGCTCGTCGCTTTTTGATCACTCAGATCGTGATACTGGCATAGGAAAGCATCGAAGGGGCGATCATTGCAAGGGGTTTATGAAGGCTGAACTGATGGCAATTTGTCCACGAGAAACAGACGGAACATTCTGAATTCCCGAACCTGCTAACGAGGACACTACAGAAATATTGAAAAGCTAGACTTTGAATCCCAATCTGAATATACTTTTTAGGACGGATGCTGGTCGTGGGAAAGGTGATTGCCCGTCATGATTCGACTTCTCACGTTCGGTTGTATCAAATCCGTGGTTGTCGAGATCTCGTGCAATACGGTATGTCGCTATTCCTAGATATGGAGGGGTCAAAACATGCGTGTACTGTATTACCACCGTTAGCGGAGGTCGACAAGGTCGCTAAAGTGTACCATAGCTAGAGATTTAGCCTGTGATAGCGCTAAATCAGGTGCCTTCCACACATGTTCCGTTTTCTCCCGACGAGAAACCGCATGCGCGCTCTTGAGGTAATAAACTCGGCTTGAAGTGCGGCTAGCGGCTTATGCGCGTCACGCTGAACTTTTCTTGAATTATTGTCACGCTTGCACTTCTTGGAAAGGTGCGCCGGAGACGCTTTCGCGCATTTTTCATGTAACTGCGAGGCTTGTTTTAAGAGTGCCATGTCAACCTTCAGGTTGCGAAGGTCGAAGATCATAATATGACCGCACAACCACCAAATAGTATTTGATGGTTGTGCAACTTAGCAATCGGTCGTATCTAAGTACTTCTAAGTACTTTAGGTAAGGTAAAATTTCTTAGACACAGAGTAAGGCCGTATTCGCCGATGATGCATACTATCATAAAGTATACTCAACGGCTAAATACACTTCTGATACCGAGTCAGTTCAGTTGGAGTGTGTTCGTTGAGAAAATGTTTTGAGCTCGAAGAGTCGCACTGAACGAGATGGCCGACGCTAGCGGCGACGAAGCTGATGCCATGGCAAGCGTGCGAATGCTCTACATTACGCTCACCAAGCGAAGACAGCTCGCTGCTAACAGCAACCCAGATCCGAGTGTGCGTGTCCCACGTCTGCCAGCGGCATTAGCAGAAGCAGACCGCCCGTTCAACCAGACGTACTGCAACTGCCACCCGAAGGTTTTCCGCGATAACTATCGCGTTAATCATCACGTGTTTGAGTCTCTGGTCGCGATCTGCGACGCCCAGATCACGGAGCCCGTCAGAAGCAAGCGAGAGCTTCTCGGCGTCACGTTGGATTGGCTGGCAACGGGATCATCTGTCTGCGCTCAAGAAGACAAGTTCAAGATCGTATATTCAACGTGCCACCAATACCACACTCTAGGCATGAAGGCTATTATCGGTTCTCTTCGGCACCTCATTAGCCTGCCTTCGGAGGTCTGCCCTGAATTTGCTTGGCGGTTTCCTCACTAACCAAGCACTATGTGCAATCGATGGCGTTCATTTTCAGCTTCAAGTCGCCGAAGAAGATGCCAGTCGATTCCGGTCTCGTAAGGGAACTACCACAACTAACGTGTTGATTGCTAGTGACTGGAACTTGCGAGTTGCGTTCGTCTATGCTGGTGTTGAGGGAAGCGCGCATGATTCGTCGGTGCTTTTGTTTAGTGGATTCATGGCTAGTGTTCCGGCAAACTACTACGTCCTTGCAGACGCTGGGTACGCTCTGACAGCACAAGTTCTCACACGGTACAGAGGTGTTCGTTACCATTTGCAAGAGTGGGTCCAAGATGCAAGCGACCACTAATTCCAAAGAGCTCTTCAATTTGAAGCACGCTAAAGCGCGCAACATCGTTGTGCGCTTAATTGGGGGTACTCAAGCGCCGGTTTCGGACACTTCGGCATGTCAATGAGTGCGAGTTGGTTGTGGTGAAAGCCACAATTTTTGCTTGTTGCTGCCTTCACAACTTCATTCGTCATGTGGATTCTGCCGACATTGGTGACGACTTTGCAGGCGGGACCGAACTAACGTACGATGACGATGTTATCCCGTTTGACTTTGAGACCGGGACATCATGGCGCGATTACATGGCTAATCAAATGTGGATTGAGTATGAAGGCTTCCAGTCAATATTTTCAACCAATGTCAGCGACCAGGGCTGAGTGAGAGCAATGAAATGAATGTCCGGTTATATTAAATGAAGAAATTGACACAATGCTCTCGATACGTTCGAACCTACACGTGCACACTCAATGCCAGACCTCACGGTGAGTCCTCTCCTGTCTCGTTAATGGCAGCGTTCTCTGCGCCAACGCAGGCATCAATCTGCTTCGAGCGCTTCTTCAAGAACGCCTCACTTGCCTTGCACGCAGCTATGAAAGCCTACAGTGCTCGATCGTTGGCGATCGCTGAGGCTAAAGCTGCACCGAAGGCCTTGGCTCTCCCATCCCGGAGCCTCTTCAACTTGTTTGTACGTTGCTGGTGGCTCGCTGGAAGTTCAAGATCCGTGGTACGGGATGAGGCTGAACTGCTTGCCGCAACAGTCACCACTGGGGCAGCTGCTGTCTCCGATCCGTGATCGAGATCACCCGCGTTAAAGTCCCCAATAGAACCCCCTGCCTCCCCTATAGCGACAGCGTCACCAGCAAGGAGTGCGCAAACGTCCGCATGCGCGAATCCAGTCTTCTGGAGCTGTCGGTTGGTGCACTGTGTGTTCGCGTCCGCAGTTTGAATTAGCTCGCTCCAAACACTGGCGTCCAGTAGCACTCGGTTTGTCCCTGGTTCGACGCCAGCCCCACTAAAGTAGCTTGTGAAGCGGTACGTCTTGTACTGTGCCATTAAACGCTGATACTTTGACTGACACTTCCCTGTTTCAGTGCATCGTTAGCGCAGTGATGTAAATCAAAGATCGCTAGAGAACAAAACACATGCCAACCTTGCATATCATGATCATACCGAGCCTTCATCGCGTCGTCAATGCTGTGCCACGCCTTCTTCTTTAAGCCCTTCCCGGACGTACCCCCTCGGGCTGCGAGCACTAACTCCAGGAGGTACTTCTCCATGTCCAGGTCCCATGTAAACTTCATCGCTTGCAATCTTCCTGCTGTTCAAACTTGCGATCTTCGTGCTGCTCTGCTCTTTGCCGAATGGTCGCGTGGTGCTCACCACACAGTATCAGTTCGGCTCCCTCAGAAGACCGAAAAGGCTCTTCTGAGAAAACCCATATTATGTGGAGATAATGCGCATTGAGAGACGACGTGTTCGTTGAACATAATTCGCATTTTGTGGTAGATAATACGTATTATCTGCTCAACGAACACGGCCTAATATTTTGTAATAAAAGTTAAGCTCAACACTACATATCCGATGGTATGATGTACGAGATCTCAAATATGGTAATCGATACTGTACCTAACGGCAGCACCGCAGATGGTGAGAGTTGCATACTGAGATTCATCAGATGATGGTGATAGCTTGAGTCGCTTGAAGAAGAGTATTATTTTAACATTTGAATTACTGCATGTACTATGCAAATACTACCAACTACTACTAAAAATGTCCACACTGTGCGAAGGTCAACGACGGTTGACCAGTCAACGCTGGCGAGAACCTTCGCGCTCTTGAAGTTATTCAGCACAGGGTCTCGGATATAGTTCGGTGTGGGCTCAGCATCTTTCATGGCTGCATCTTCGTTGTCATCTTTGATCCCCTCATCCTCACCCTCCGCCTTCTCCTCCACAACCCCACCTTGCTTCTGGATGGAGTGGACCCTGCTAATTGATCAACTCACTAGCTCCTTTGTTTTATTTCCGCTTAGCCTGCCTTGGGTCCGCAGCCAGTATTGCGAAGAAGGTATGTTCTAGCTTATTAGCAAAGATGGCACCGCCGTCACGTGACGTCTTGTGACAATTTGGGTGGCGGGGTTTCATCCTGCGCTGAGTTCTAAGCACTTCGCCATGAAGAACTCCAAAACAGGAAGTTAGACTTATAGAATGCCAGCCACAGGTAGAGTAAGCGCGCTCCGCTAGCTGTCTTACACGTACTATAATATGCATAGTCCATCTATTGCAGTTGGTTGATTTCGTTCGTCACTTGTTTTGCCGACATACTTGCTGCCGAGACACTTGAAGGCGTTGCTTCAGCCAGTTTGTAAGTGCTACGGCAGAAGAAATCCTCAAGAGACGCTGGAACGAGAGCTGCCACGGTAATAGCCAGATAGTATATTACCGGTATACATGTACGAATACGTAGTAGTGGAGTTTGTGCTTTGCTCCGCTACAAATCGATTTTGTGAAAATCACTGATCGCTTGTATGGATGAGTTTCCTCAATGCAAACGACGTGTCATTGCTGTACATGAACGCTACATGTACACTGACCGAACGTTTGCTGGCAAGGCGGGAACCGATGTCACGGGCGTCTACAAATCGCCACGTGCGCACTTCGCAATCCCAAAAACATCAATCTTTTCAAATGATTCATTTCGCTTGCCAGAACGGCAACGCTTGGTGCTGGCTTATCACGCGTGACCCGCGCCCGGATGTTAAACCACAGACGTGGTTTCGGCTTGCCGAGCAAGTTGTGCTTGACCCCTCCATGTTTTAGGTGCAGATATTTTCCACAACGCCATTACTTACTATATACAGAACCGGTATCCATTCAGGATAGGTATAATACAAGCGTGGTTTGTCTGGCTCTAATCCATTGCAATTCCTAAATGCAATCAGAGTTACATTTCCATAAAACCATAGGATGTGATGGCCATACAAATTAAGCGTGTAAATGCACCGAGCAAAAAACTGAAGTGCCGCCACAAAACTGAGACAACACATTCCACTGGATGGGCTTTCGCCAGTTGTTTGGCAAGAGCTGACCATTTCTTGATTTCCATCGAAAGGACCAGCGAGGAGCGTGTCTTGGCCATCGCAACGTCATGCTGTCGGTGCTTTTGTACTTGTCAGGGTTTCTCACAACTTTCCTAGTACTACAAGAAGCTTTGGCGCAGAATAACAGTCCACTCGACCTCCAGCCGCAGCGTAACTTGCGAGATGAAGCGACTTCGAGCTGGCCATCGCTGCTCTTCCGTTTCAAGGTCAAACGCAACTCTATGGACATCTACGGACACACAGATTTCTCTGTAGTCGCCAACCCAGTCGTAGCAGCCGACGCAAGCAATGTTCTCTACGATGTTTTCGCTACGTTTCAAGAAGGCACAACACTGTACAACTACACGCTTGTGGATGGCGTCGCGTATTTGCAGAGCACACAGGCAGGCTCCACTACGACGCACTGCCTCCGATCAGAGCTGAACGATTTCCCACCGATCAACGCAATTGCTTCAGCACTTAACGAAGCCACGCCCATGTCAAATGCCAACAATTTCAGTAAGTGTAACAGCGGCAAAATGTTCAAAATGACAGTAAATGCACTTGATTTCGCGTTGTGTGCGCCTGACAAGTCCAGTTTCGAGATTTATGGACGAGATATGGATATAATCGTGGAATATCTTGAAGATCACGCAGATATCGTGACCCCAACAAGTGATGATAGCTGCGAAGCTGATGTCGTATCGAGCTCTGTATCATCAATGGGACGAGCAATACTCACTGGGAAGCCTCACTTGTTACTTCTTGAAGAATCACGGAAACTGAAAGTTGAACTTTCCTTTTTCGGCGACGATGACGATGATTCGTGCACCTGTAAGTCGACGCCACGCCCGTGCATTTTCGTCCATGGTCTCGGAGTAAAGGACGAGACTCAAACAATTGAAGATCCGTTGCCATATTGGGGAAACACTATCGCAGAGCACGCACCATGCTGCACGTCCATTAAGTATGCACACCTGAATACGGTTAACTACACGTGGACAAACGCTACCCAGCAGCAACAAGTTTGTGATCGTGCTCTTGCGGTGAGTAACAGCAGCACAAAGCGCTCGATCAAAGACACTATTATTGTCACCCACTCAATGGGAAGCCTCATGCTTGCTGGCGCAATAGCTCACGGGAGGTGTCGTTTGGATCCAAGTTCAACTTGGGTGAGTACGGCAGCACCTATGATAGGGAGTATGGCCTCTGACTATGCTCAAGAAGTATGTGATGGAGATACTAACATACTTGAAGTAATAGCTAAAAAGCTGGCCGAGTTCAAAGATCAGTGCCCGGTGAGAAAAGCTACGAAATCTCTGGCCTACCACAACGGATTACATAGCACGCGGAGACTCGATTCGGCTTACAAGGCCGCACAAAAGGTGTATCGAAGAAATGTGGCAGCTGTTATGTGCAGCGAGAGCTTTCTCGGGATCCTGTCATCATACCAATCGAGCTTTTGGATACTTGGCGAGATGATGCCGCACAAGTCCAAGAAAAATGACGGCACGGTGGAGTTTCAGAGCTGTACTGCGGGACTTAATGAGTCAGAATTTGGTGACACTTATAAAAGTCGTTTCTATCGGACGAAGCTAAATCACTACGACATGCAGTTTCGAGCGGGTGATGCGTTCTGGAATAAGGCCAAGATGCCTGTCAAGTGGTTCGAGTGTCTACTATAGACGTGAGTTATCTGTGCCCCGCTATTACTCTAACGGGGGTTGTGTCACAACGTAGAGGCAAGAAACATATTATGCTTTATAGATACCGTAATAAAAAAAATCTAGAGCATTGATTTAGTGTGGTTACAGGTGCTTTATCTACTGTAGCCAGTGTATTTCAGCGTATCCCTTTAGACAATTTGACGACATCATAGCCAATGAATATTTTCGTTTTTTTATAACGTGGATTGTGGTTTAGTGTATATTGTCTGGCGGTACAACTGGAATTGCTAACTGCAGTACAGGGTAAACGGGCATTGCTGCTACCAATTCTGAGGTTCGTAAGTACTCTACTGTATATTATTCATGGACTGTTGAGACTCGCCAACTCTAAGTCGTGGTTACGCTCTTAAGTAATTTCGCTATTGCCGGCAATACTGATTCGGGTGATTAATGCTTTGGGACCGATCACAAAACGAAAAGTGCTGTTAGCTAGTGCTCAAACTGTATGTATACCTGTATATGGACGGGAATATAAGATTTACAACAAGAAGCTAGTTGGGCTTCAACGACGCAAACATATTCATTACCTTACGAGGATAGAAGCCAGAGTTTATCGGGATACAGCGATTCCCGATAAACTTATGGAGATTTTCTAGATGTATCTTCTGGACTGTTCGCAATATCGAACGATTCTCCGACACAAAGATATGTAACTCCTGTCTTGACCGTGAAGTGGTTCGAGTGCTACTTTAAAGTAGAATCAAATAGCAACGAGCCTGAAGTGAAATGCTGCCTTTGGGATATAATGGATATATTCGATGTACACAACATGAAACTAACTATATATGAACCACCAGTTAGGCATCCAGGTATGACTGCAAAATCCGCGATGTTACACCTTTCAACTGCCTCCTTGGCAAAACCAGGTATGGTCACCGTTCCTACACGTCATCAACGTCTCTGACGGCTGAACGTAGGAATCGACTCGCCGAACTGGTCTTTCTCATCGGGCTCTGCCTTCACGAGTGCCCCAGTCGCCGCTGTCACTTTCAACTGAGATAGTGAAAACGGTGTGATGATTACCTACGTACTCAAGTCAGGTATATTCCTTTTCGCTTTCAAGTTCCAATTGCACTATGCAGTCTGCGCAGTGCAGTTGGAATGGGAACAAACAAACTTGCTGGTGGCCTTATTAGGTACCATAAGTAATCATCAACGTACAGATGCTGGAAAATAGTAGGTCGATTTGCGCTGTACCGGCACTTTGGGGATGAAAATGGACATGGGGAATTGCTGTCACAATAAACGAGCACAGTCACTGTGCAGTGGTGACCGCTGGTCGCGTTCCCCAAGCAGATCATTCGTCACAAATCGTATTTTTTCGGCCTGCTTGCGCTATAATTCGCCGTCTGTCCGTCCGTCCATCCATTCAACACGGATGCGTTCATCACTGCTAGTTGTGTCAGCTGTGACACTGCTATTTACACTAGCAGCACAGGTCGCTGTTACCTACGTCGACAATAACGTCCCTCAACTTCAACACTTCGCGAAGAATACAGCGGCTGAATGGCCGTCTCTGCGATTCAACTTTACGCTCAAGCGAAGCTCCATGAAGATTTACGGCTAGTCTGAGTTTGCGATGCTCGCTGATCCTACCGTCTCGGCTGATGGAACCCACGTGCTTTACAACGTCTTCGCTACCTTCACGGACAACTCACTAGCTCAAAACTATTCCATGGTAGATAGCATGGCATACCATTCCAGCAGCAATTTGGAGAATATCACTGCTCTATCAATAGTGGAGTGCCTGGAACCAGAATTTGATCATCTTCCGCCAATCAATGCCATTGTAGCTGCGCTAAACCAAGCATCCATTTCAGTTGGTCCTAGTGGTGTGGTCTATTCAAGCGAGAATCTGTTCAAAGTTCGTGAATGGCATCGACTTCGCGCTGTGCGTTGCTGGATCGTCGGGGTTTACCATGTACGGCAGCGGCGTGGACACAACAGTAGAGTATATCGACACGTGCGTTAATATCTCAACACCAGTGGTAGCTAAGAAAGATCGGCTGACGTGCCAGACCTCAGCTTTATCAAGCGCTATGACTTCCACTGGAAACGCACTACTTACAGGCAAATTCGTTTCGACTGGCGACGTGAGGAGACTTACAGCCGAGTTTGACTTTAAATGGGGAGGTGATTCACCTTCATGCTCGTGTAAGTCGACACCTCGACCGTGTATCTTCATTCACGGCATGGGGAGCCCTTATGAGTTACCCGAAAATCAAGACTCGTTTCGATATTGGGGAAATTTGACCGGCCACGCTCCATGCTGTTCGAGAATGATGTTTTCCGTGCTGGATACAGTGAACAACACGTGGACAAACGCTACACAGCAGCAAAAAGTGTGCGATCGCGCTCGAAATGTTAGTGAAAGCAGCATGGATACCGTCATTTTCAGACACTATTGTCGTCACCCACTCGATGGGGAACCTCATGTTAGCGGACGCGATTGCGTTGGGAAAGTGCCGCCTCGACTCCAGTTGGACGTGGGTGGGCCTTGCGGCCCCTATGAAGGGCAGCAAGACCTCCGACTTCATTCAAGAGTCATGTGCTGGTGACACCAACTTTGTGCTTGAAGCGATGATAGAAAACAGTGGCAGATGTCCACCAACTACAGCGTTAAAATCCATGCTGTACAAAAGGGAGAGCCACAGTATGGCGAAGCTTAATCAAGCTTACTCAGCAGCTCAAGAGGCGTATCAAGCCAACGTGTCTGCTTTAGGAATGCTGGGGCAACATCACTTGGCAAAATGACGGTATGGTGGAATTTCAAAGGGGGAATTCCAACATCGAAATTTGGCAAAACATGGAAGATCATTTCTATCGGACAATCATTACGACATGCCGTTCAGACATGGAGATGGGTTGTTCAGCAATGCAAAGATGCCCGTGAAATGGTTCGAGTGTCTGTTATAATTAGTTAAGGTAGTTTCTTTAGGGTCGTTGACGAAAAAAATAATAGTTATGTTGCTGTCAGTAATACGCAATCGAAGCTTAATATATTCGTAATCCTCTGTAGTCTGATATTTCGAAGTATATACTACGCAGTATGTAAAAAGATTTGGAGTGCCGCGAGTTTCAGTTTTTGGCTCTTTATTCCTAGGCGCTTTGTAGGGATAAGCATAAGAAATCAAGAGTATCGAGGCAGCTTCCAATAGAGAGGTTTCGAAAGTAGCGATTCCTGGTCTGTTCATGGTTGGCGGTCATAATATATGCAACTGGAACTCCCAACCAGGAATCTTTTGTCGGACGGTCTTTAGAATTAGCCATTCTCAGGAATGGTTTTCCCGCTTGGGGACCTCTCAAAGACGATGTTTTGTGCAACTGCGATCTTGGGTCATGGTAGGCGATTCCGATCTCCTGCGGTGGTACATTATGCGGAAGCGATACATGAGCCGAAAGAAGAAGCTACGGTTTCTCTGCCTCATCGACTACGTGGAGCGCCCTGTCGTACCCAACGTCGAGTTCGATTATCCACCTACATCGATGCCAACAGCAAGCTGGAGTTCCGGTTTGATGTCTCTGAATACGCATGTTGTGCAGCTTGTTTCGTGTTCCTGAGGTTGTCGTGACGGCAAGTGGCGATTCATGCAAAGGTATGGACGCCTTGTGTGTCATGCTGGCGCGTCTTTCGTTTCCTAAGCGGTATTATGACATGATGAAGACTTTTGGACGAGAAAGGTTGTGGCTGTGCCGAACGTTTCTCCACATGATCGACTTCGTGCATGACTCGTTTGAAGCCAGGCTTTTCATGAATGAAACCCTTGTTGCTGCACGGATGGATATGTATTGTGGTGCGATCAAGGCGAAGGGCGCGCCGACGGAAGGTGTCTTTGGATTTCCTGATGGAATAAAAGTGGCGTGTGTCGCCCATCTCCGCGTCAAGGTGGTGTACTTGGCGAAAACCTTCAGAAACATCTGTATAGCGGCCACAAGCGCGCACATTACTTAAACTATCAAGCCGTCGCTGCGCCAGATGGCTTATGCATTATTTTTTGGCGGCCGATGGAAGGCCGCCGTCATGACAGTGCGATGCTGCGTGAGAGCGGACTTCTCGAATTCTTCGATCGTCATGCCGAGACCTATGAGGGTCGCTACTTATATGGAGATCCTGCTTATGGTGTTCGTAAGGATCTTGTCAGCGGCTACAAAGGCAACTGCTTGGACCCAGCTGAAAACGAGTTTAATCGTGAAATGAGCCGTCTGCGTGAGTCTGTCGAGTGAAACTTCAAGCTTATGAAGACATTGTGGCCCTACATCGACTTTAAGAAGCAGCAAAAGGTTCGTCTTTCACCTGTAGCAAAGTTCGTTAAGGTTGCCATGCTATTAACGAACTGCCACAACTGCTACTACGGTGATAATCAAATCAGCAAGTACTTCGAGTTGAAGCTACCAAGCCTGCGCGAGTACCTCAGCTAGCTAAACGTGAAGCTCCAAGCTGTCGACGCCACTACCTTCACTATTGTCGTTGTTGGTTGCCGTGACCAGGACCTTGAGCTGCGCCAGCTTGAGTAGCTTTTCATAGCATTCATTTCTAAGTGAGCAAGCTGAAGCTTGAACGCGCGTTCTACGTTTCGGTCCTGCAGCTCCAATTCTTTCTCGCGCTGGTGCATCTCTTCTTTTTGCTTCCAGTAGTTAGCACGCATCTTCCGCTTTTTCTCGTTGTCCTCATGTAGAATCTCATATACAGTGGGCTTGTGTGGAGAGTCCTCGCTCGCTGCAGGTTCATGCTCTTTGCGCTTTTCAGTCTCGAGACAGCCTCGTCACGCATCAGCTTCCCAACGTTCTCTTCGGCCGCCTGCCTCCTTCAGGACTAGTGTCTACTTTGCCTCATCTCTAGCATGTTCATCGACGACCTGGACGAGGTCGTCGAGAAGTTGAGCCATCTCAGAATATACGTCGGAGATCCCACAAGCCCTTGCCGATTTCTTGTCGTTCGAGCGGTGGGTTTCCAGTAGCACTTTAAACCTGGTCTGGGCAAACTTTCTCGTTATTTATTGCTTTTTGAAGTCCTGCACGGTTTTCACCTTGGCCGCAGTAGCCTTCCATGCGTCCATGAGTCCGCTACGGCTGCACGAGAAGGGATGGTCAGAATTCGCCTGTGGAAGCAGGATGATGTCGTCGTTCTTGGTGAACTTCTTGCGTTTGATCTTCTCCTTCGAGATTGCGGCGCTCACGGACGACATGGGGGTAGCGAAACATACTACCTCGACGGCGGATGTGGCCGTGATTTCTGGCTGCTTGGAACGATTGGCCTTGGCAGTCATCTCTGCAGAAGGAAGAGCAATGGCAACTGCTGTCGTCGTCTCATCGAGGGCTTGGGAGGCTCACAGCGATCCTAGGTCGCACCACCACACATATCTGCTCGCACGGGGTTGGGCGCCGGATTGCCCCTAGGGTCGGTGCATCTGGTAGTTTATCAGCTACTGCGATTATCAGACGGGACTGGGATTCTGCCGCAAAATCTGTCAACCGCAGTTGCTGGTCCATGTCCGTGGCCTTGCTCGTGAACACTGAACGGACTGGGAATTTTGCTCGTCGCAACCTCTCTAGTATGGCTGGAGTTTGAGCTCTCAAGATCGAGACAGTGGTTAGATCCGGCCATGTAAACACAGTTCAGGTACAGTAGAGCGACCTATCCACCGCGGGGGAGTGATTAAGGGTCGATGTCACGCACGCAGTCCTCTTTATATTTTTATGATAGATTGCTGCGATATCATTGTTTCATGTTTTAGTTCCAAAGTCAACTGCAGAGTAGCACGGCTACGATCTTTCGCCAGCTTCCACACGAAAGGGTGCTATACGTCGAGGTGTTGTAAACTGCAATAAACAACATTAATCTGGCCTAAAGCATCATTGGACCAATTCAAATCAACTTATTCAGTGCCTTTCGATGCGGAAACGCTTAGGAATGACCTACGTCTTACGCGAAACCCAATATGATGTGGTAAAGTCTAGAGTTCATCGATAAACCATGCCGTTATGGCTCTATCCAGCAGCAACTCCTCCATTCGAGCTCTACCACGTTCTCCAGATCCGCACCACCTTCATCATCCCCTTAAGACTTGGCAACAAGATACATATTATGTTCGCCTCTTCCTCCGCGTTATCGAAGACAGATCAAGCTCGCGTTCACCGTCTTTCGGACGCCAGTCAAGCGATAAAGTTTCGATCCGATTAAATTTGTCTTTTTGACGACCAAACACCGAAACACTCAAGCTTAAAGAAAGGTGTTTTACCTTCACAGCTTGCATCATTGGCCTCAGCTTTCTCGCGCATATAAGGCTCACTCCATATTCGGGACACCTTCGATTCGTACGGATTTACAATGTACAGAAGCGGCTTCGTACGGTAAAAGCTGCTCCAAGCGATTCCTCACTAATATTTTAAAGATGTTGAAGCAGCTCCACAATCTCGGCGTAAAGCTGGGCGGCGCCTGCCTTATACGCTGATGACCGCCAAGCCTGACTCCAAGCATACGTTCGAGTCGGACTGGAGCCTTTAGCTTCGACACGGTGTGTAGCCAGTCAAAGATTCCTCTTCCTGTCAGACGCGCAGCACATAACCCGAGTGACGTCAAGTGTTTGAGGCTCGCATGAGCTACCATTGTGCGGTCAGAGAGCCCGTTGATCGAATGCATATTGAAGTTCATGTAGTTGGAAGCGTCCATCATTTCAATCGATTGCACCAGCGGACAGTGTTCAGCCACTGCCTTCCAGAACTCGTCTCCATACGCGGCCGAGTTCACGTAGTGCGAACGTGGTTTGTTGTTCTCCAAGCAGTTAATGTCGATCGAAAGGTTCCTTAGCGAAGGGCAAGCCTTGAGCACAGCGCGAGCTTCGCATGCTGAAACACCCTAACCTGAAGGATGTGTCTCTGCATTCCCTTCGTCTGCTCCGGCGCCGTAGCTTGGAAATATCGGTCATACTTCCATTCATATTCGCCGAGAGTGACAGCGAGGTAAGTTTGGACTTAACAAACTCTCCAATGCGTGAAAACAGGGGTCAGCAAACGGAACAACAGGCCAGTTAAAGCTACGAAGGTTCGTGCACGTCGCGTTAAAAGCTCTCCACGTCTCTAACGAGATTGTCCACATCTCGGAGCACTGTGCCTCCGCGAACGAAACAACTTCCTGGTATCCGTCCAGGTACTCGATCCGAGGGCAGAACCTTGTCACGCTCTCAATATATTGTGTGCTTCCTCGATAACGGTCCGCCTCATTCCGGGTCGGAACTGTCAGCTGCTTAAACCTCCAGTTGAATACCATCTCTTCATTGCACCATATACTGTCGCCATTACATGATCAATTTTCGCGCGTTCAGTCGGGGTTTTCGAATCCCGTAGAAGCGGAGTTTCTGGTTCTTCCGTAGAAGCGGAAAAAAAAACAGAAACTCCAAATGGCGACAATGCGTCGCTGCAGCTTCCAAAATCTCCACAATATGGTTACTCAGCAGCGGTACTTTCATCAACTGGAGTCTCTTCAGTCCCGGCATTAACTTGAACACCGTGTTCCACTGAATCTCCACAGCCCCCATCGAGTTTCGCTTCGCTTCGACGTCCGCCAACCGGATGCGAAGGTCGCGCACTGCAATCCCTCGAGTTCTAATAGTTTCATACATTTCTGTCACATTTGCAGCTGTCGCCACCTTCAGGGTCATCATCGAAGCGCGAAAAGTCGACACAACACTGCGCACCGAGTGCAAAGTGTTCTTGCAGACGAGCGCCACATCCTTCAACTGGTAGAGTGGCAATTCACGCTCATAAGGCGCCAAGTCCTGTGTGAAGCCGTAGACGGCGAACTCCACTACGTGAACGAGCACGGAGGGAGGGAGGGACGTCAGGCCTGGCATCTTTGACGTACTGGAGCTCTTCGTAAGGATGCAAAAACTTCTAGCAAATGATAGCGGCTTTCAAAAACGCCGTGAATGGACAATCGTCTTCTGTGCTATCGTAAAATTCGGATTCAGAGACAGTAAATAAAAAGGATGCAAAGACTCACTCGCTCGTAAAAACTATTTGCCTCGCACTGAATCGGAATACTGTATAGTCGTAGTCCTAGGCGACAAGCCACAGACACGTATTATTACCATATGATCCGCAGCAACTACGAATTATTCAATCCGAGGTGCAGTTTTATTATCCAAGATGCAGTTTTAGTATTCGTCCTCATCACTGTCGCTGTCACCACTGTCACTGCCGATACCGTCGTCTGAGTCCACTTCCCCCTCCGCCAAGTTATACCTTTCTAATGAAGCAATAACCACGTCTGTATCTACGTCAACACTAGCGTCAGTTGCTGGGGGGCGTGTATCCATCAAGAGCCCCGCTCTCGAAAATCCGCTGATGATTGTTTCACGTGACAAACCTGCCCAGCTTGACGCGATCCATTTGGTGATGTCCCGACGCGATAGTCCGACTAAAGCAAACGGCTGCTCTTCATATTCTTCCGGAGAATGGCGACTCTGCGATCGGCCTCCTGCTGATCATATTTTTTTCAAGCGCTTAGAATGTCAGCGGCGAGCTTGTTTCGTTTTTCTTGTCGCTTTTTTTTCGCCCTGGTTGTACGCCCTAACTTGCTCGCGGAGTGTGTGTCAATCCAAAGAGATCGTAGTAAACCTTTAAAAGTTTTTTTCACGAAATGTCCGCGGGTTGACAGACATACGTATATTTTGGCGGCACTTTAGCAGGACAACGTCGAGCGAGGCGGCATAATTGTTTTTACCTTTTCCGTCCAATGTGCGTTAAATTCGTCCCACAACAACAGAACTTTGTCTTCAGGATTCTCACTGTTGGCAAAATGAAATCCTAAACATTTCAGAGAGAGGTCCGCGTTCCACCATGCAGTTTTGTTTCCAAATATCTGGCATGGATACTTCTCCTGCAGGGTTTGTTTTCACTTCACGCCAAACAGTTCTACCAAAACCATTTCTGATCTCATCATTCTCAGCTCGTCATTCTTTTGTCGCGGCAGCCGAGGTCTTGAAAAACTAATAAATGGGTCGCACTTAACACCATTCGAATCCGCTAAAAGCATGACAGTAGCACGTTGCTTGTCTTTATTAGCGCATTTTACCCAAACCTTTTTCGTCCCCTTTGTTGATATTGTTTTCTTAGGCACATATTCAAAACATACGGCTGAAAATTATGTTAGACATCGAACATCACATAAAATATAGGATATAAACTCTGTATGTACCTGTTTGATCCGCGTTGGATATTTTGGTGCAGTTCTGCTCGACAGCAGTTTGAAGCACCAACGCTCTAAACGCTTGGGCGGCCTCGGCTGCGTCTTGAGGTGTGATTTGGTCTTGACGAGTTCTGGTACGTAACGACAACCTGTGACGCCTCATGAACAGCTTCATTCAAGTTGGAAAAGCTGCGACTTGTCGGGAGCAATATCAGATTCAACCGCACCTCCTTTGCTTTTGTCGCTAGCATGAAGCGCGATACAGAAAATCCCTCCTTCCTAAGAGTATATATACTGGACTATTTTTTCTTCTGCCTCTTGGCTAAAGACGGTGGCGTCGCTGAGCTTCCGAGAGTTGAGGTGATGTGCTCGCCCTGACGCACACGCCGAATATATCGAAGCCGATGCCTTTTTCCACTTGCTGATCAGTTTTTCTTTTGCTTTGTGTTCTTTCCTCGTGTGCTGCCCGTAGATACAGACCTTGACGGAATGGCCTTTGTCGAGATACTTGAGGACGTCTCTTTGTCGCCGTACGCCATGGCAACCCTTATGTATTGCTTTCGGCGCTTGCCCGAACCTGTGATGCATAGGCGGGTCATGCTTCCGTCCCGCACTGATGCCGAATATGGTACTGCGCGCTCTTTTAGAACCAATGGCGCGTAAAAATAACAGATCCTATATGAAAACTGCCGACCAATCATTATGTCTCGATTTTAGGTGTCGCCAAGGAGACAATGTCGCCAAGGATTACGACTATACGGTAAGCACGTATTCATCCGGGGCCCTCACGACACAAATTCGCAGACAATTGCCGAATTGGCTATGTCCTGGGCTATCAAGATGGCCTTCTCGATTGGAAAGTATACTTTCCGTCAGAAGGTACAATGCAAGTCGCTGGCCAAGTGACGGTCAACGAGCAGATCATGTACAAGGACCGACACAGCAATGGATTTGATACCCGAATCCGAGACTGGATTGTAGCTGACCACCCTGACCTCACAAGGGCCGGCCGCCAGGATTACGACTTGCCAGGCACAGGAGGGAGAGGAGATGATAATATCACGGACAGCAATACTCGCGATTCAATTGTGACATGAGGTAATGCTAACACAAGTGGCAGAGGCCCCACATGGCTATGAAGGACAATGCCAAGTTTCAGCGATGATGTTGTCCTTTATCCTGGTGTGTCTAGCAAAATGAAGCCACATGATCACACTCAAAATGAGGGGAGCATTGGTGGGGATGTGTATGCACTCGAGGACGAACTGATTCCACGTGACAGTGGATCAACCGCCTGCACCGACGACGGCTTTCGTCGTGCTAGATTGACAGCTAGCATTGCACGCCATGATGACGTCAAGATGCACGCTGAGAGCGAAGTCCATGAAGAAAACCGACGACGTGGTGGTCTCATCGAAGTTGTGGAGCCTGACGATGGAGAAATCAGCCTCGAAGAGATGCAAGTTTACGCTGCATTTGATGCTCTAGCATTAATGACCGAGGTACCAGAACCCCATCAGCGACTTTGGCACATCTCGGAAGTACGGACCCCACGCACAGTCTCCCAAGCCATGAACTCGCCGCAGAGAGCCGAATGGTGGAAGGGTATGGAGAAGGAGATAGCGACAATGATTGAAAAAGATGTGTTGGAATTACTTTTTGAAATTTAGATTCCTGAAGGTGCCAAGCCGCTAGAGATGATGTGGAGATTTGAACCGAAAACGAACGAATTTGGCAACGTGTTGCGCTTCCGTCCCCGACTGTGCGGTCGTGGAGATAAAGAAGTCCCTGGTATCGACTTTTGCGTGCAGGATATATTTTCACCAGTATCTCGGATGGAATCGTTCAAGGTGTTCCTTGCACTGTGTGGGATTTTGCAGCTCCTCGCATTTCAAGGTGACATTGACACTGCGTATCTCAATGCGCAGAAGCGTCTTGTACAATTTATTCAACGCATCGCAGGCTTTCCCCTCAAACCTGGATGGATGTACAAGGTCAAGCGAGCGCTGTACGGTCTTCATGAAAGTGAGCGTGAATGGTATGATGAACTCCATAGGTGGTTGAGTGCAAAGGGATTGCAAAGATCCTCGAATGAACCATGCTTGTACTCGTTCTCAAAGGACGGACTGATCGCTATTGTGCTCGTCTACGTCGACGACATCATCTGCACACAAACAAGGAGAGTTGGAAGACACGATTCTTCGCGGAGCTGAACCATACGGTCTTAAGGATTTGGGCCGCCTGAGTATTAATGTAGGAATTCAAGTGGATTGGCAAGAAGGAGGGGTCCTTCTACACCAGTCGAAGTACGCGAAAGAAGTGCCGGAGCGCTTTGATTTTCTGTTGCAGTCGTTGCCGGTCCCCAATGGACACGACAGTGAACCTGAGGGCGGTGAAAGAAGGTGATAAGGAGCCCCGACTATCTTATCGTGAGGCAATCGGAGCGCTGATGTACCTAGTAACAAGCACTAGACCAGAACTCGCGTTTCCAGTTGGTTGTCTGAGTAGATTTGAGCAGCATCCTAATGTGGCGATTGCGGGTGCACTCAAACGTGCTTTACGGTATCTAGCAGCAACCAGAAACCACGGTGTGCTCTTCAAGAATGAAAACGCGATCGATACTGATCTGCTGAAAATTGAAGGGTTTGTTGGTGCTGACTGGGGAAATTGCCTAGACACAAGGAGAAGTGTAACTGGCTACATGATGATGATTGCTGGCGGATCAGTAGCATGGGCTGAAGACGCCAAAGTATTGTGGCACTTAGCACAGCAGAAGCTGAATACGCTGCAGCTTGTGAAGCGAGTCAAGAAGGCCAAACTATCAAGAACATTTTGATAGAGTTGAATGCCAAGCGCGGAATTGCATTCAAGCTCGGGGTTGACAATCAAGCTGATATTGTGCTTGCAACCCGCCCCACGTATATCAGAAAAGCTCGACACGTCGAGTTGCGTCTACACTATGTTCGTGAAATGGCGCGGCAGGAAGATATCAAGCTGTGGAAGGTGATCGGAGACAAGAACCCAGCAGACCTCTTGACTAAGCCAATGGGATTCATGCATCTGGACAAGATGAAGGAACTGATCGGTATGCGACCGAATGCCCAGCGGACACCTCGGGAAATTCAGAGGCAAAAGTCTCATGAAGCGATGATGTAGCAAGCAATTAGTGATGAAGAATCGTAGTTCCGAGTGCAACTCTGCTGTCTCAGAGGGCGGCGTGTTAAGATGCTGGTCGTGCATCTTGATGGTCCGTAAAAGATGGTGCGTACAACGCACGGTCCCAGACAGGAGTGAAGGTTGCCGAAGGCCAAAGAAGCAGAGACGACAAGAGTAGGAAGCCAGGTCTAGCAACAGTTTGTCTTTTGCATAGTTGGCGGGAAGCAAGCTCGAAGAGAATCATAGTTGCGGTGGTGGAGAAACCCGAACTAAGAAGCCTTAAGTTTGTTTTCAGCTGCAGCCGTGTGTATTTTATCTCACTGAGTAACAATAAGCTGGCCTAGCTTGGTCTGAGGCATATGACATATGCTACAGCAGTAGATGAAGATGTGGTTTGAGAATCAGGCTCGACTATCCACCGTAGCAAGAAGTTAACAACGTGTTGTCCTTACATTAGAAATACCTTAAAACAAAAAACAATAATTCAGAGCATCCAGGTACACTAAGCATTTTGTCAATGGATGCACTGTAATGACATTGAGGAAATCAAATTCTGATTCATTCCAATATTCGGCTATGACATGAAGGTCATAGCTTTCATAACAGTTTTGATACCTGTTCCACGCCAATGATTTTTTCTTCGTCAACCGACGTCGATCATCGACTCTCGAACGGGGTCTTAAAACTTGGCGTCCACTATTAAAAATCGTTTAGTTGGGATATCGCTGCGGTCAGAAATGATCAACTGAGCCTTGGCGTTTGTATTCGTGGGGCATTGGGCACGGAAACAGTCTAGCGCTGGCAAAAGAAGTACGAGGTGAAACAACAGCGACTTCCTCAATACCGCTCAAAGACAGTGCTTGCATTTAATATGCAAATGCTGCAATGACAAAGTAGGAATGATTTATCGGGCATGCGACACAGGATGTTAGCGTTACACGTTGCCGTAGTTTGGTTCCAAGTTATTAACTAGATAGATAGGACGGCCACCGGTTAGATGTCCGGCCAAGTTCACGAGGCGTAAACCACACAGAGCTGTGCATTGCGTTATTACAGG
Source organism: Phytophthora sp. 'mugwort' (assembly GCA_033558025.1). Taxonomy (NCBI): domain Eukaryota; phylum Oomycota; class Peronosporomycetes; order Peronosporales; family Peronosporaceae; genus Phytophthora; species Phytophthora sp. 'mugwort'. Next base: position 484,381 of record JAUCEF010000004.1, on the reverse strand, counting down.
TTTATACGCTAGTAAGTACCGTGTTCATGTATTTGCTTTTTGTTTTTGTTGTTCATTTGTAGCTTCGGCGTCACAATGTTGCAATTACTCACTCCGTAGGCTAAAAAATGAGATTGACATGGTCGCGAGTCGCCCTAGATGGTGGGGCGGTCAGCGCTGTATGGGAATGATCTGAGTAGGAAAGTGCACGGAGTAATAACGCTTCACAACCAAGCTCAATGCAAAAACTGATTCGACTTGTTGTAATCTGGGCAAATGGAGGACTAATAACGAAACCTGAACGGCAGGAGAGGTACCGCTGCCGTTCTTCCTTCTTACGCCATCCTCGCACTCCTACCGAGCACGCACGTACGCGCACACTACCACAGCCCAGATCAGACCTTCACGCGACACCCCTCCTGACTCTGTCCCTTCCGTACCTTGGTGCCGAAGCTTCCGCTAACCATGTCGTCCGTCCTGTAGTAGCTCGTTTCCGCCACATCCCCCTCAGTGCCGCTCCGCCAGATCCGGGAATGCCAACGGCCCCTCGGTCGCCCGTACAATCCAGCGTCGCGATCCAGAGAACCTTGTAAATCCGTTCACTAAAGTGCAGCTTGCGACTGGGCGCCTCCAGAAGTAGCTCACGCGCTGAACTGCCCGAGGGACGGTTTGGACCGCGCCCAAGACGACGTCTATTGGTCCCACTCGGGATAAGACAAAGCATGTAAAAGCCCGCAACTACCTAAACGTCTGATAGATTTGACACCCTTCTCTAATCACTTCTGCCAGGTGGCAAGTCTTTAAGAAATCGGAGGTTGTCGCTGATTGGCCAATTGGAATTGCGTATGGAGATGGTTGGATGCCAGCACTTTTATAAAACAAGGTAATATACAATTTGGCGGATGCGTTGGTAAAATGCCCCCGCACTGCATTAAACACACAGTGTTGCTGGCGCTGCGGGATGCGCTTGCATGCATGGTAACCAAAGTACTGACTGACCACTTCGTGGATGCTGCGACGGGAACTCCGTCGTCCTATGTGCTCTACAATATGGACCAGACAACTGATCGGTTCCAAGACGACGGTGGACTTCTTCGGGGTGACTTGCGTTCCTTCTCATGGTGGCGGGAAGGGCGGATATCGATGCACGATCGCGTTGCTCGTGTGCGCAGACGGCCGCATGCTACCACCGAACTTTGTGTTTGCGGGTGAGCCAGCCAATAGTGTGTACGATGAAGCGAAGACATACTGAAGAGATCCGGGGGTCACCACGTTTTCCATGCAGAGAAAACAGCGGTTTGATGAGCGCTATATGCTCGAGTTGATAAGCAAAGTGTGGCAGTATGAGGTGAGGGACCCTGCGTACTCATCCTTGACTGCCTCAGAGTACACAAATGTGACGCGGTACGGCAGCACCTTGCTGAAATGGGTACCTGCACGCTGTACGTTCCTGCCGATTGCACATCTGGGGTTCAGTCTCTTGACGTGGTAGTTATGGCTACTTTTAAGAGTAGTCTGCAAGCCCGATATACCGCGCTCTACTCGCACCGCCAGCCGCCACGTAAAGCCTGGGAACGCCACTACGATATGTTTGAGCGCTCCATGCACGCTCTTCAAACTATCAGGACTGAGACTATCCAAGCTTCGTCCTTGAAGGCTGGCCCATTCGTTCCTTTCGGCCCGCCACCAAGGTCTTCCCCGGTTGAGATGGTCTCCGCCACAGAAGCAGTTGTGTAAGTACTAGAGGTCGCAAACACAGCTTTATGGACTACCCACCTCGTTGTTGAGTTTTAATCGGGTACCCAAGCCCCACCCGCCAGTCTACCCACGGACAGTTCGGGTACCCGTACCCGCCCATCCATGCCGGCCTAAAAAGCACCAGATCTCTTGTACGTCTGTTATGGTAGGACTCGAAGCTAAACTTGTGTCATTATGGGTGAGAGAAAATACGAGCATACGGCACTGTGAGAACAGTGAACGGATACGGGCAAGTTGTAGTATCATAGTAGCATTCATTCTGACACATTCATTCTAGCAGTCTGTAATGCTCCGCATGTCTCTGCCGGGGGTATGAAGGGCATACAAGGATCGTCTACAGTGAGTCGAAGTTAAAATTAAGTCAATCCTGACAGATAAACTACACAAACGAAAAATAGGAGTTTGAACTTGTGAATAGCTCACTCCAACAACTCATGTATTTATGTAGGTACTCCCACTACCGTATGCAAGGTACTCCCACTACCGTATGTATGGTACCCTCACTACCGAAAAAAAAGCATGATACTCCCACTAAAAGCATAATATCCTCACTTACAGTTCGTCACTGCTGTCAAAATATCGGTGCTGAACTCGTCTCCCGAAATGCTGTCGGACGATGCTACGAGAAATGTCCCTATCATCGTAATAACGACCGTAGGGCGACCGAAATGACGGTAACGACAGCTTTTCCTTAGTCCCAAGGAGGAGGGGGAACCTGATACCTGGCTCGAGCGCAAGAATACTCACTTTTGAATCGTCTTCTGATTCCCAAAGCACCAAGGTCATGCCTGACCTCCACTCCGCCGCTCTTCAACTCCAATGGCCAGCAACCTTCCTGCTACGTTGCAGTGGTTCCTCTGATTAGACGATCATTGTTGCGCCAACACAAGTCGGAACGTTGAGCACCACGGAGGAAGAAAAGAATGGAGAACGCCGTCGGAGAATTTTAACATCTAGACGTTAATGTTAAAAAGCCAATACCAATGCATCCCTGGAGAACAAGGACTACTTCTACGAACTGTCGGTGCAGTGTCTACCAACGGATAGTTGGCAAGGCCGAGCTTTTGTGACAGATTCTGCGACGGAGTTGTCTGGCGAGCATAAACCAGAAAGTGCTTATTATGTCCGACGTCCGATAGGTTAAATGCCGACTGTCGTCAACTGGAAGAGCAAGCTGATGGTGCCGACTGATGAAATTGGGTAGGCTAACGCGACGCTCACGCCTCAGGAAGTTTGTCACAAATTGGGGTCAAGTTCTACACCAACGACAATTTGATCTTTCAGGGTGCTTCCAAGAAGTATATTTGGGCCGGCTTTATCGCACGAGAACAGCCCATTTTGGACGCAAAAACTACGGCGGTCGCATCGAGAATAATCCGCTTTGCGATGCTCAAAACAACCGGGTCTGAAGTTTTTTTTTCAGTTCCACTTCACTTACTATGACAGTGCGGTTTTGCATCGAGTTATGGGTTGGGTGCAGCCTCACGTGTCGATCGAATGCGGCAGCAGCGAACCTCACCTTTCTTCGATGCCACGTGCAGATGTATTCTGGAGCAGTGTTATATCAGCTTGTGATCCGCATGATGTACGACGGTATTTCCGACCTGTAGTTACCCGTGTTTATGTGCGGATGAAGGACAAGACTACCCGCATGCGAGCATTTGCTGCACTTCGTGTTCATTGCAACCAAAAAAAACTTAAGCCAGCGACGTTGCCTGTGATTTTAAGTATGCAATGATCAAGGCTGTACGAACCTGCACCATTGGCTGCTTTTTTTTTTTTCAAGCAAGCAAGTCGACGAAAATCGCTGAAAGTTCATATTCGGAAGAAGAGTACCTGGCTCGGGTGGGATGCTCCAATGTACATAGTGGCAGTGACCTCACGGTACGATAACACTAGTAAAGGGAAACGTAGTTTCGAGCTCGTTGAAAAGTGTCTATCTCGCATCTAATATTTCCTATTCAAAGGGGAACTGGAATCGATTTTTTGAAATAGTTCGAGAGGGTGTGGATCAATAGCGTCAATATGGAATGGTGGAATGTGTCTAGTTTTTGTCGAGATTTAGTAGCTTAAGGACATTTTCGGTCGCACACCCAAATTTAACGCAGTTTAATTGGTGCAATTGAAAGGCAAAACTCGAGAATGGCAGGCTTTTAGCGGGCATTTGAAATCGCTGCGCTCGAGCTTCAAATTACACCCCTGCTCACACTCCATCTGATCTAACCCGACTAGGACTCAGATATGGATATAGAAGGTTTTGAAGTTCTAGAAGTTGACAACAGCTCTTCCACCTCGTTGGCATCGTCTGTCTCCCCGGAGTACTACTAAAAGTGCATAACATTCGTAAATCCATAAATATTCATACACAAATGTATGAACAGAAAACGGCATATTTTAAAAGTTAATACGCGGATTAACCGGTAGCCCCATGCTAATGTTTCACCCCTAACTACGCACCGCATGCAAGGGAAATCGCATTAACAGCCTTCCTGGCCATAACGACAAAAACGGGCATCGGAAGAGTTGACTTACTTCTCTGTTGCACCTTAAAATAGCCACTTCATAAATAAATAGATTATTTGTCAACCGTTTTATTAGGGGACCCGGACCAAGGATCCGGGGGGTTCGCAGTTCTCGGGGCAAAATAAAAACAGTGTTGGTGATAGATCGGGTTAGCGACATTAAAATACGTAGAGTAAGGCACGGGCTGGGGAGTAGTTCGGAGCTAAAACTCGCAAGAAGGCTGAACCACCGGATGAACAAGCTTGAAAGCGTGGTCGGGAACGAGTTGGGAGTGCCAGAGGCGTAGTTCGTGCGCGCGTTGGAGTACAGGTTCGAAAAGAGAGAGGAGGCAAAGTCGATGTTGACGACTCGTGTATCATTGAGTCTTGCACCTAACTGTCGAGCACGAGAATGACATGACGAAGGCTTGCCTCGGTGAGCTTGCGGGCGATGTGCCCTCAGGAAGTGCAGACAACGCGGGAATCGCTCTCATCAACGACGAGGAAATCGTGTTTGTCGACTGTTTTGCCGGCTTTCGTGAATACACGCTTGGCGCCCCCACGACGTGGATGCCCGCTATGAACGATGTGGGCGTTCCAGGATGTGCATCATTCAGAGAGCTCAGTGAAGCAGTCTGCAGAGGCGGCTCTGGAATTCTTCTGGAAGCACATTGAATATCAGCAGCTCCCTCAAAAGTAGTTTCAACGGTGGATCGAATTCTGGTGGATTCACGGGTGGACAACTTGATGCGCCCCAACGAAAAAGAGCAGGTGTTGTCAGCGTCGACGGAATCGTAGAAACCGTCGAGGACCATTCCAAAATGTCGTTCAATATCGCCGTCAAGTCGGGAATTCTGCTCAAAAACCACGATGACACACTGCCCATCAAGGCGGGCTCGTCCATCGCAGTCATCAGCCCCAAGGCGTGCAATACATGCACGGTACGGACTTAGCTGAGCTTGCGTACGGCATTCCGGAATGCTAGGTCTTGAAGCCTCGTCTAGGTGATGACGTCGCGAACGCCGTCGGCGTGGACCAGGAAGGCACGATCATTCCGTCGACCCACCTGCGCAACCTCCAGTGGAACCCTGGGCGGCAGGTGACACGACGAGATCGCGTACTTCACGGGCACGTCTGCTCTACCGAGAAACGCGTCGTATACGTGGCAAGGACAAATATACGCAGAGACGGACGGGAACTACACGTTCTTGTTCGCGCGTACGATCCCAAGATGGGAGGACCATACGAATCCGGACTATGGCCGGCGCTTTCAGCATTAACGGAACGGAGGTCGGCCCAGGCTACCGCCTGTAAGATGATGGTGGAATGAAACCCTGGAGTAACTCAATCGCCACTCGCGACAACTGGGAGAATATTAAGTCGTATGTGTACCTGGAGGAAGGCTCGCACGACCTGGAGGCCAACATCGTGGGCCTCATCGACGAGCCGACGTCCGTGCGCTTGACCTGGGTGACCCTCGCTCAGCGTGCCGCCAACACCCAGATCGCCGTCGACGTCACCAAGGAGGTCGATACGCTCATCGTGTTCGCGTTCGCCGATAGCCCAGCCGAGACGATATGACTCTGGACGATGGCCTGGTGACGAAGGTGGCTGCCGCGCAGCCGAACACTGCAGTGGTACTGAACAACGCCTAACCCGGGCCGTGGCCAGACGACGTGGCTGCTGTTCTGGAGATGCTGTACCCGAACCAGGATGGTGGGTGGGCCACGGCTGACCCGCTGCTAGGCAATAGCTTGCCCCAAGGGCGCCTGCCCGAGACGTACCCGGCGAGACAATGACCCGCAGCCCGGAATACCCAGAGCGCGTGGCCACGGAGAGCGGTAATGCGACGTTTAGCGAGGGTCTGAATACCGGCTACCGCTGGTATGTGCACACGAACACGAGTGTATTTTTCCCTTTCGGCTACGGTTTGAGCTACACGTCGTAAAGCATTGCTTTTTCAGGTGGCCCTCTTGCTACGTTTTGGTTGTTCAATGTTGGTGTAAAGGGTATAAGGTTGCGCCAATGACAAAAACTGCGAGCTTCTTGGTTGTGCAACTTTGATGTGTAGGGTGTAAAGTTGCACCAATGACAAACTTTTCTAGGCCCGCTTACACAGTTCTTCGAACTGCGAATATTAGAACGTTGTTGGAAAGGGGCTGTCCATAATGTGCAGAGCGCATTAATATGAAGAGCGTCTAGGGCGTCTAGCGGCACGTGTCTCCTAGGGTACCAGAACGCGAGTGTGATGAACCCGAAGAGCCATACTCTCACGATCCATTAACCAGAGTTGCCACTGACGGAGCTTTCTCAATCTACTGTAAAACCTGGGATTATGCCCAATCCCTCGAATAATTCCCCATCCTCCGGGTGGGGTCTTGCGATAAATGTAGGGCACCACTCTTTTAATCTGATTTTAATTATTAGAATTCTCACGATTCTCAGATCGGAGCCAGCATAAGCCATTAGCGAATTGCTACCGTAGGTCAACATCAAGTGGGGACGCCGGTCGAGCTCAGGGAGCAGCTTTTTTCTTTTCACCTTTCATTCACTTGAAATTTGTATAATATACAAAAACTTAGTCACGAAAACTGCGGGAGTTTAGAAACGTTTAGCAAGCCCTACTGTGAGTTCAGGTTGGCAAAATTTCCGAGGTTTACCTAAACCCTAAACCCTAAACCCTAAACGTTGACAGCTTTACATATACTTCTTATCCCAGATGGGGGGTGCCTAATGGCTTTTTGAGCTATAGTAGAAACCAAGTGCGAAGCAAAACCATATCTGAAAATATACTTAAGGTCATACCCACCCGGGACACCACGGCCGATCGCAGGTCCCAGTTCCTTTGTTTAGCGAGTCATCCTAACGAAATCAAGACAAAGATCAGGAGGTGTTCGAAGATTAGCAAGTAAAGCGAGGGACGCCGAAAACTCGTCAAACGAGCTCACAGTAATGGGGCTTTGCCCGACAAGACGCATACGAACGCGTTTAGCATAGCCAAATCAATACTTCTGAGTCAATCATAATGAACGTGGAAAAAGAATTTGGGTTTCATTATTTTAATGCAAGAAGTTGTATCGTACCTCACTTATTTAGCGATTTAGTTGGGGGGTTGAAAATAGCTTCATTTTGAAAATAACCTCATAGTGCATGTCGACATAAACACCCTACGGGTTATTTAAACGTGCTGATTTTTCAATGCATAAATTTGCAAATGGACAGCGGTCTCTCAAACTCGTTTTGTGCTTTACATTTTAGTGAGTTCAATAACATCCTCTTACTATGAACACATATTGGCCGATGTACCCAGCTCATGTCGGAGGTCAATTCTGCAACCACGTGTTCCAAGCCGAAGTTGTGTGTACTCTACCCGGCTTTTGACTGGCGAATCTGATTGATGTGAGCTTCGACAACTGATCTGAGATAGTCGTTTATGGCTACTTAAGGGCTTCATTCCATTGAGGTACTGAAAGTACATGAAGCCAATTCCCCAATACCTCTCATCCTTCGGTGAAAACTCTCGAATTCTTTCGTCACCGTTTTTATTGGCAGCCCCTTTCTCTTCCAGGATTCAAATTTATTGACTTGCGCATTGTCCGTATTCGTCAGTATATTCTCCAGCTTCTCCACCGTGATCTTGTTCAGACTGAAAGTCCGCTCGTTATCGTCATCGGGCCGATCACATCGACGGGCTGTGCTCGCAAATACCGTCTGGAGGTGCCAGCGTTGGTTACACGAGCGCGGTTGGGCGACGAAACCGTTGCCACACCGTTCGCCGGCGAGAGTGCACTGCAGCACGCAATAGTTGCAATCGTCACTAACAGGAGGAAGAGCGGACGCATGGCATTCGTACGAGAGGTTTAAGGGGCTGAGTATCGGGGCGGATCGCGAACTGTGCTGATGGCTTTGTTCGAAGGAGGTTCGGTTCTGTCTGAATTCGGTTGGTCATTGCCAATCTTGGTGATGCCACAACTTCAGATCAATAGCTCTGATTGTCAGTGAGATCCAGACTTCTCAGGAATTTACAGAGATGGAATGATTACGTCCTTGAGGTACTAAGCAAATGTATGCAAGCGAACTTCAGCGAAGGTTACCATGCTGCATGTACATGAATTTCTGGATCCTAGCATGGTGTACTAATCGATCTCGAGGCACAGTACTGTCGGAGCTGTGCATCCCTTGAGATACCACGGTATCACATGCATCTTTCGCATTCTCACCTGGACGCCATACCATTCATTGGGTGGCTAAAGCATAACTCACAAAGTCACAAGTTGCATTCGGCGAGAGGCACAATGACTTCACTTGGGGCTTGATTGGGAGAAGAAAAAAAACTCAGTACCAAAGGGCACAACCGTCCAATAAAACTTGTCAATATTCGTGCAGGTGGCATTAAAAGCCCACCACAAGTCGAGAGAGACAGGAGAGAGGCCACAATTCCTCACAGTGTCCGCCTCGGAACACCCGCGTCTCTCGTTTCCGTCAAGGTATTCAATTTTCGGGTAAACCCGTCACTGCTTCGATATATTGCGTTCCAGTGTGGAAGGCACCCTCTTCATTGCGAGCTGGAACGACGCAGCTTCCATTACGTCCCACATAGCTAGAGCTCCAGTCAGAGCTCCCATGGCTTGTCGATCTCAGGACCTTCAAGCATAATACAATAGTCGAAAAAACAAGGATTTCCAGATTGCAACACTACTTATACGCAACCTCCAACTGATCCGGAATGTCGCGCTCAGCAGAGGCACTTTGGTCAGGTTCATCCTCTTAAGGCCTGGCATTTATCCGAGCAGTTTGTTCCAATCAACGCTGAGCCCATCAAGCTTTCTGGGTTCTGAGTTTGACGACAACGCCTTTTGTTATAGTCGCCCAGGCGAAAACGAAAGTCCTTCAGACCAACTCCATAGCCTTTGATCTCGTCAGCAAAAACGCGTCGTTCAGCATGCTAGCGTCCTCCTGCCTGATGATGCTCGTTCGTCTTTTAATCTCTGGATGATGCTAAGGACGAGCTGGTATGTGCTACGAGATGTTATTCAGCGACTCTATAGCTCTACCGGTCCGAATTTTTTTTTACCGCAATAATATTGCACTATCACCAAGTTCATGCGATTTTTTAAAAGGGAATATTCCAAAGGGGGGACTTAAACCGAAAAACATTTTCAAAAGGGGACTTAATAATTACCCGAACCTCCTTTTTAGCCTCCACCACCAGATTAAGATGGCCGATGGAGCAGGCGATACGGGCGATGCAAAGCTGGATGGTTGTGTCAGCGATGGCTGCGCAGCTGCAGCAAGAGTCCAAGTTGATGTGCAGTATATTAAATAGCATGCTTTGCCGAATGAGTATGTTGTCCTTCGCGAGAAGACGGCGACGCCGCTTTCGTCACGCCCTTGACGATCTCGACGTTCAATCCTAGGTTGACACCGTGTCCATCATGACGGGCATCGAAATGGCCACGTCCGAGCGCACCGATACCAGCTGCAGAGAACTCTTGGCGTAGAATTTCTGGCACACCTCCGTCGTGATGGGCAGTCCGGGCGGCGCGTCACGTCGTTGCGCGCCATCTGCGCCGTTGCGGCCCAGCGAGAACGTTTGGAAGATATAGGTTTTTTTGTAAAATCTAGTTATTATCGGCAGCCTAATTATCGAGTCCCCTTTTTGAAACGTTTTCGATTCGAGTCCCCTTTGGAATTCTCCCTTTTTTTATTCTCTGAGTTCAGATGTCAAAATAACCGCAAGAGGAGAATTTAAATCTTTAAGTCTTGCGCGCATCAAATTTTTCATAACTACCGGTAGTTGCGTCTTCGCGTGACATGTTTCCCTGTCCAAACTACATTGCATATATATATTTTTAATATCTAAAAATATAGTGAAGCTGCTCCTTTGTGTAACTTTGTGCAGACAATGCGAATTTTGCATTGCCCACACTAGCATTTGTGTAAACCGAGCAGTTTATTCAAAAGTACCTCTACTACGATCGTAAACGCTTTACCTTACGCGTCCTCCTCGATCAGCGTCTTGGCCAGATCCGCGACGCTACGCAGATCTGTGGCCTGTGCACAGCGCAAACACAGCTGCGTCTCGGCGACATCCACCTCGGGCGCGTACTTCCAGCACCGCGGGCACTTGTGGCCCTTGGCCGGGGTCAAAACAAGCTTCACATCCATTGGGGCATCGTTCGGCCCCATGGCCAACTGGCACTTCGCCTTGAACTGCTCTGCGCTCTCAATCTCACTTCCAGACGCCACGACTTCCACGCTGGAACACAGAAGCACATCTTCAAGCTCTGAAGAGTTGGTTGCCAGCGGAGACAGGAGCTCAGCTACGCGCGGATCGGACTCAGAGACTACAACGTACACGTTGCACTCGAGCTGGCTGCCGACGCGGCCCGCCTGACGCATCTGCTCCACCACGCGGTTCACCTCGAAGCGAAGCTGGCGGATAGCTGTCCAGTCTCGGGCCAGGTCGTCGTTCTTCCATTCCTCGGCCGTGGGCATCCAGCCCTCCAGGAAGACACTGCCAGGCTCATCTTCCAGCGGGGTATCGCCTTGCAACTGCGACACCCAGTGAAGACGAATATCCTCCGCCATGTACGGGGTCACCGGTGCAAGACCACGAGTAAGCGCCTGTAACGACAGCCACAACACAGTCTGCGCAGAGCGCCGAGACGGCGAGTCGGCCGCGTCACAGTACAGGCGGTCCTTGGTAGCCTCCATGTAGAAAGCTGAAAGATCCGTCGAAATGAAATGTGAGAGCGCGTGCTGGGCACGGTTGAACGCAAAGGCGTCGTACGCTGCGGTCACCGACTGCGCCAGTGTGTTCAGCTCGTGCAGCATGTAGCGGTCCAACGCAAGCTGCATCTTGTCGTGTGGAACAGCGTGTTTGGCCGGGTCAAAGTCCTGCAGGTTTCCCAGCAAAAAGCGCGCCGTGTTGCGCACCTTGCGTAGGGCGTCGCTGGCCTTGCCAACAACAGCAGGACCAATACTCACATCGCCCGTGTAGTCCGTAGTAGCAACCCAGAAACGAAGCACATCGGCACCGTACGCCGGTACCTTCATCTGCTTGACCTTCGGGGCCTTTTGGGGCTTATTACTGTTCTTCTTCGTCTTGTTCTTGCTGTTTGAGCTCTTCTCGGAAACAGGTACAGGCATCGTGCAACCGTTGATGAAATCGTTGGGCACGATCGTATTGCCCAGTGACTTGGACATTTTACTGCCGCGCTCATCTAGTGTGAAGCCGTGGGTGATGACGTTCTTGTAAGGTGCAGTACCCTGCATGGCAAGCGACGTAAGCAACGACGACTGGAACCAACCACGGTGCTGGTCAGAGCCTTCTAGGACCACATCGGCACAAAGCTGTCCTTCCTCATTTGGCTCAAGAAGATTGGGCAGAACAGCGTGCCAGCTACTGCCGCTATCAAACCACACATCCAGTGTGTCCGTCCCCTTCTCGTACTGATCGGCCTGATCCTTAAGCGACCCGGGCAGCAGCTCCCGGACAGACAAATCCCACCAACAGTCAGCTCCTTCGCGTTCAACCTCACCATTCTCACCATCAATGTGGTACGTCTTCACAATATTCTGAAGGTGCTCGATGCTTTTCTCCGTGATCAGCGGCTCGCCCGTAACTTTGTGGTAGAACACGGGGATAGGCAGGCCCCAAGCACGTTGGCGAGAGATACACCACTCGTGGCGGCTTGACAACGTTGCTTCCAGACGGCGACGAGCACTGGGCGGCACCATCTGTACGGAATCCTCCAGCACCCGCTTCCCACGCGCATGAAGAGCATCCAGTCGCGCGAACCACTGAGCTGTAGCGCGAAGGATCACGGGCTTCTTGGTGCGCCAATCGTACGGGTATCTGTGGTGGTACTCGCAGATTGAAAGCAGGTTGCCAGAGTTCTTCAACAGATCGATAACCGCAGTATTACCTTCATCCAGTACGCATAGACCGTCGAGTTCCTGTCCAGCCTCGGCAGTGAAGCAGCCATCAGCATCCACGGGGCAGAGAATATCTGGGTGCTCGCCAGGCTTCGAGTGGTGCGCCATCCAAGCAAAATAATCGTCCTGACCGTGTCCTGGAGCCGTGTGCACCACGCCGGTACCCGCATCCGTCGTAACGTGCTCGCCCACCAGCACCACAGACTCGCGGTTCGCCAGCGGATGCGTAAAGTGCGCACCTTCGAGTTCTGCACCCTTGAGCGTCTCCAGTACCTCTAGCTGTACTTCTTCTTCCGTGTCGCCCTTTAATACCATCGTGAAGTTCTCCTGTAATGCGCTTGCAATCAAATAACAGACGTCCGAGTCGGCGTTGCGAGGACGCACGACCACGTACTTTAGGTCTGCATTAACGCACAGCGCTTGGTTGGATGGAATCGTCCATGGCGTCGTAGTCCAGACCACGGCCGATAGTTTATCTCCATACTTCTTCAAGACGCTTGCCGTCGTATTAGTGCCCATGGAGGCGAATGGGAACTTGACGTAGGCCGCTTGAGACACATGGTCGTCCTGGTACTCGAGCTCGGCCTCGGCCAGCGCCGTACGGGAGCTCGGGGACCAGTACACGGGTTTGAAGCCTCGGAAGATGAGGCCGTCGTGCACCATCTTCTTTAGCACGTCGTACTGTCTGGCCTCGTAGCTGGGGTTCATGGTCAGGTAGACGCTGTCCTCGGCGCCGGACCAGTCGGCCAGCACACCCCAGCGCTCAAAGTCCTTCTGTTGCTCTTGTACGGCCTTGCGGGCCAGCTGCCGGGACAGTGCGCGCACCTGGGCGGGCGAAAGCTTATCAGCCTTGAGCTGTAGCAGCGTCAGCGCCTTATGCTCGATGGGAAGGCCGTGACAGTCCCAGCCAGGCACGTAGCGCACGCGTCGGCCTCGCAACATCTGATAGCGGTTGATGATGTCCTTGAGCGTTTTGTTGAGGAAGTGGCCCATGTGCAGGCTGCCGTTGGCGAACGGCGGGCCGTCGTGTAGCACGAACAACGGCCTGGAAGCGTCCTCCGCCTGCTCTGCGTAAACCGCGGACACGCAGCGGGCGTGCAGTTGCGGCTCGCGCACGGCCGCGTTGGCCCGCATAGGGAAGCGCGTGGCCGGCAGGTTGAGCGTCTGGCGCATGGCCGCCGCCAGCGCCTTGGCGTCCGCAGCTCCTGGCATCGGATATCTTGCCACCAATGCGATGCCAACCGCTCGTTCAGTATGACGCGCAAATGCGAACTTAACACTGGGATTCCTCTAGCAAGTCATAGTCTTGATAAAACAATACTACAGTATTAAAGTACTCAGCTTGACGTTATAGCCTACAATTTAACGTCAAACTACAACTTGTAGGAAGCTTTTACTGTGATATTTCATCTGGGCGTAAGATATGTCAGTCACAAGTAAAACAAAAGATACGAACTTAGTGCCATTCTATTCTTCAATTTGACGCCTCGGTGGATATCATGTCGGCGGCGGAGGACGTCGTGGCGCAGCTCCTGTGTGTGCACCTGGGGCTGCTGGACGAGAGCGAGCAGCCTGCTGAAGCGGTGCGCGACTTCCGCGACCTGTACCGCCTGCCGTTCCGCTCCTTCGCCGACAAGTGCGCACTTATGAGCTCCGCGGAGGCCACGGGATGCTCGGCCGTGATCCTGGATGTGCTGCTCTTCGTGTCCGAGACGATGGCGCCCGCATTGTTCCGCAAGCAGCTGGCGGCGCTGCCTCTGTCCCTCAGTCAGTGGGTCCACTACTTGGTGGAGCAGTGTATGGTCACCAACGAGACGGTGTCGCTGAGCGCCTTGCGCGGTCTACTGGATCTGTACGCAGCCACACAGAGATACCGCGAGCTGGCGGCCATGCTGCTGTCCCTGGTCTTCTACGACCGGGAACTCGGTCGATCGTTGAAGGTGACGGACGACGTGCTGGATGTCGCCAAGTTCTACCGCCATCGTCTCCCCGTGTGGATTTTGGACTTGTTGCATGAATACGTGACGCTCGCTAAGCTGCAGCTCCAGACGGAGAAGGAAGACGCCAACACGGCCCCAGAGGTCTGCATGATGTCAGCGAATATGGACAAAAGAGCGCGAGGAGTGGGCAACTTGCAGGCCAACTGGCGGATGAGATACGTGCAGCTGACGGAGAAAGAAGTTGTGTACTTTAAACACGACAAAGAGAAGCGGGATAAATCCAAGAACCCATTTCATGATAAATCAGGTAAAAGCAATAGAAAGGGAAGTCTTCCGCTTGCGAGAGGAATGCAGATCGAACCGCTCGATTACCATGGCAAGTTCTCGCTGCGACCATATTGCGTTAAAATCTGTGACGCAGCTGGGAACGAAGAGTTGATTTTGGATGCATTTTCCCCAGAAATGCAGCGCCAATGGGTGGCTGCCATTACCGCCAATGTGAAGCGTCTTGAGCTGGATCCACGCTGGCTGGCGTTCCCGCGAAAATGCGTGCATCGCATGACTATGGGCGAGTTTCTGCGCTATTCCATGCTTTATCACGGCGACACGAGCAAGTCTCACACACGCCACAGCTCCTGTCAGCCGGGTCCGCTCCGAGAGCTGTTTAATATCGAGCCAAAGCGTTATCTCTTCTCGGCTCTTGTGACTTGTGCGCTGGTGCGCGATTGGAAGACTATGGAGGCGCTTGTGCAGCCTCGAAGTGCTAAATCCACAATCATTTCGCTGTTCCCTGGTGGGAACAGTAAAAGGCTGGCAACTGCCTCGGCTCCGGCGTCGTCTTCTGCGTGGAGCTCGACGCCAGCCCCTGCACCATCACGTTATTCAATCTGGTCGAACAGCACTGACCCAGCGCCAGCATCAAGTAGATCAGCTGCCGCTCCAAACGCCACAGCCCCTCCTCCGGCCCCAGCAGGCAACACGACGGTGCAGGGAATGGTTGACGCAAGTGCCATCGGCTATGGAGCTATTCTCGATATCGCTGAACAGCGAAATGCTCCACCAAATCTGTTAATGCTGCTGGAATCTTTGCACGAAAAGAACGACTCCACGCGTGGCTGGAGCTGCCGCCGAGATGTGGATGCTAGCGATGCTGCGTCGATGAAAATTACCATCGCCATCCCCGAGAGTGTTCGTGCAGACACAACATGGGAGTGATGAGACCACTAGGGCGGCAATGTGGAAGAAAATGCTTCTATGCTTAAATAATAATTGTGGCCTCATCGGATTTTCGCAAAGCTGTTAGTGGAGATTTGCCATGGACTGAGTCAAAATCCACCTCAATCCCGTAGCTGTGGTCGCGGCTGATCGCCTTTTGAGTCTTTTTCCTCCAGTCTGGTCGAGGTTATTGGTGACTACCGGGAATCAATTGAGAACAAGCTGCTGCTTTTAGGGGAAGCTTTTAATGCTTTTACCCCAGGTTCTTGAGTAAAACCCATCCAGGTACAGTTGTTGTTGTCTATGAATGATTATCTCAAATCATCACCAAGTCAACCACACCCCGACATATGCATACTAGTACTCAGAAACCAGCGAAGTTTTCATGCAAAGCAGCCTCTGCGTCACCTCTCGTGTCCACCTTGACGTAACGTTGTGAATGAACTTACGCCTTCTCCAGCGCGTGCGGGCGCGTGATCACATCAAAACGGTCGGGACCAACACCAATCCACTTGATGTGCGTGCCCAGCAGCTCCTCTACACGCAGCACGAACTTCTGAGCAGCCACCGGCAGCTCCTCGAACGTCTTGCACTTCGAGATGTCCTCGGACCAGCCGTCCAGCTCCTCGTACTGCACTACGGATTCCTCCAGCTGCTGCAAATTTGATGGCATGCCGTCCAGCTTCTCACCTCGGTACCAGTAAGCGACACCAATCTTCACCTTCTTCAGGCCTGTCAGCACGTCCAGCTTGGTTAGATTCAGCTCCGTGAAGCCGTTCACCATGTTCGAGTAGCGCATCTGGGGGATGTCCAGCCAGCCGCAACGGCGAGGACGACCCGTGTTAGTGCCGAATTCAGCACCAACGGTGCCCAGGTGCTTACCAACGTCATCGTGAAGCTCCGTAGGGAACGGACCTTCACCCACACGTGTGCAGTACGCCTTCACAATGCCGATGATGCCATTCAAGCGGTTCGGGGAGATTCCGCCGCCAGTGCACACACTGCCGATGCTCGGGTTGCTCGACGTCACGTACGGGTACGTGCCGAAGTCAATGTCCAGCATGGTGGCATTGGCACCCTCTACCAGGATCTTCTTGCCAGCCACGTACGCATTGTTCAGGTATGCCACGGTGTCCACGGTCATGCCCAGGATCTTGTCCTTCATGTCAGCGTACACCTTCATCTCGGCCTCAGCGTCCGCCTCCAGCTCCGGGTAGTTGTCCTTGTAGAACTTAACCAGGTCGCGCATCTTCTCCGAGAAGTCGTCGAAGTAGCGCAAGTCACCAACGCGGACGCCGTTGCGCAGCATCTTGGACGAATAGGCCGGACCGATGCCCTTCTTGGTCGTGCCGATCTTGTTGCGGCCGCGACGCAGCTCGTTGATGCCGTCCACTTCCTGGTGTAGGTCGAGCACCATGTGGGCGCGGTCCGAGATGAGGATACGGCCCTCGTAGTCCACGCCCACCTGCTTAAGCTCCTCGAGCTCTTGAAGCAGGCTGGGCAAGTGCACCACCACACCATTGCCAATAATGCAGATGGCGTTCGGGTTCAGAATTCCAGACGGCACTAAACGAAACTTGTACTTCTTGCCTTCGTGCACGATGGTATGGCCAGCATTGGAGCCGCCGGCCACGCGCAGAATCACGTCGTACGACTGCGACAAGCTGTCCACCAGCTTGCCCTTGCCTTCGTCACCCCATTGGGCGCCGAGCACCACGTCCACACCAGGGTTTAATCCGTCTGTGTGGCGGTGAGGGTTGGCCACAGCGCTCTCGATGCGGTTGAGCTTGGCCACCATCTCCTCCAGCGTAGCTTGCGTAGACGCCTGCGTGTCCACAGGCTTCTCCTTGTGAGCGCAGCAGTTCTTCTCCACCGTCTCATCACTATATCCGCAGTCGCAGTCGCACTTGGCCTCATCCTCTAAACCAGCAATACCGGCCGCGCCGATGAGGGCCACGGCGGCGGCCACCGGCAGCAGACGCGCATAGTGGCCCTTGTGATGCTGGGCCTGGCTGGCCTCCACGGCCAGAGCAGCGCGCAGCGTGGCCGAGGCGTGGGCCGCGCGGAACTGTTGGCCGTGGCACTGGGCCGAGAACCGCGTGGCCAGGCGAGCAGCTTTGGACACGACGTCGAGACGCATCTCTCCCCCTCCTTCTTGTCACCCCGTGAATCGAGATGTGAGTTCGAGTTGCGGATATTGGCGGCCAACCAAGCAGCCCCAGCCAGCAATCACGCGCAGTGGTCGACTGGCCACGTGCGTGTTCGACGAAGGCAGCTACCATTTTATGGCCGTTGCACATGCTACGACCGTGTTGCGTATCTGTAGCGGTTCAGCTGCCTTACTTTGCCGAAGTGACCACCTGGTCACCAGGGTGCCGTGATACCCTAGCAGCTAGGCGACAAGGCTCCACGTCCAGTGGATCGCGTCAGCCTGTGCATTGGAGAGCTCTTTAAAGTACCGGTATCTGCAGGAATGCGATCAGCTGTACAGCATGTCCAGCTCGTCGTAGATGTCGACTTGTAAGCGGTGCAGGTTTTTTTTAACGCCGCTTAATGCATGTACTACTAGTACTACTAGTACTACTACCAGTAGTATAAAAATAGTATGTAATTGAAGTATATTCTTTAGTAAAATTACTTTTTGCGGTAGTGCTACTATTGTTTTGATATTGCTGGTATTGCACTTTTGGTATTACACGATTACTATTACCGTATTCCCCCAGAAGCATCTTGTAGTAGGCATCAGTAATACTTTATTCACACATTACGTGACTAAGCACGCATCAGTTTTTTTAAGGTACCTGGCCAGTTTAGCGCAAATTCACTATTCACTGCGGAAGTCGAGCCATAGCTCACCGTAGGCTTTGGCAATTTCCGCGCGAAGGGTACCGACTGAAAGCTGACGTTTTTGACTATTTTGCTCGTTTGTATAGATTCTGACAGGACACTAGAAGACAGATTGGTGGCCCGCGGGACGGGGTGTACCAAATCCATCTCCCGACCAGTTTACTACAGCCAAACATGTAGCAATTTGTAGCGGCGCCCATCCCCTTTTGCCACTTTGTAGCGGCAAAGGGGAATCTCTTCCAGTGATTTTGCCGAAACTGTCTAGACTGTATTTAATTGGCAAAATAGGGTTTCCTAAGAACGTATAGCAGCCATCGGTCTGCCCTTCGATGGGGCTACAGCACTTCATACACACAAATGCCGCAAAAACGCGTAATCTACACAGACACACAGATCAACGCTGCCGTGGCCCAAGTTCTCAACGGAGCCACCATTTCGGTAGCTAGCAAGGTGACTGGGGTGCACTACCGGACACTGGCAACCTGGGCAGCAGCGGCAAGGTGCGGCGAGTTCCGGACAATCAAGCGGTGCGGTCGTGCCCCTCTACTGCCACCGCAAGCTGAGATCAACATCTACGAGTGGGTACTTGGCCGGCAGCAGGTCCTCCGTCCTGCAGGCAGAAGCGAGATTATCAGCAAGGCAAGCGAGATTTCCAACCTGCTGTACCAGTGAGGACTCAGCGATGGCTGATACAAACGATTTATGCAGCGCTTCCCCCAGCTGACAGCACGCACCGCCCAGTCCATTTCAAAGTCAAGGAATAGCTTCACGTGCGACGACGTAACGCTGTTCGACACGACGTTAGCCACGGCGTACAAGAAGTACCAATTCTAAGTGTGTCAAGTCTTCAACATGGACGAAACGAGCTTTGCCTCGAAGAAGAATACGAAGGCCGTGATTGCAGCACGTGGGTCGCGCAACGTCTGGACAGCGGAGGTGTCAACGAGCTTTCACCTTACCGTCATAGCTTGTGGTGGTGCAGGTGGCGCTGTAATACCGCCTGTAATTATTCTTCCCGGACAGACGGTCAAGTTGAATGTGTTAGATCTCTGTGCCGTGCCCGACGCGGCCGTCTCGACGACGGAATCGGGCTTCATGATTGCGGAGCTCTTCGCTACGTGGCTTCGCTGCTTTGAAACGAGTGTTCCTGCAGGGACTCCTCGGTCTTTGCTTCTCATCATGGACGGATGCAAAGCCCACTATTCGCTCAAGGTGTGCGACACCGCTCTGGAGCTCAATATTCTGCTTGCATCGTTGCCATCAAACGCCACCCACCTGTTCCAGCCGCTGGATGTGGCTGTTTTCGGCTCCTTCAAGCGCAAGCTTCGGACGCTAATCAATACGTTTGTTGGTGAAGAGGGCAACGACTGCATATCAAAGGACAATGCGTTGCAGCTAGCAGGTCTCGCGTGGAAGGGCTGTCGGTTGAACGTCAATACTCAAACGGGCTTTCGCGGGTGTGGACTGTATTCCTTGTCTTTGACCAAGATGATGGCCTCTCGAGAATTTTCAGCGTAACGGAGCACCGGAAGAACTGCAACTTGCTGCATGGCTTCAGTTGAAACCACAAGTGCAGACGGAGATACTGGTACGTCCCAGTCCACCGTCAAAGAAGAAGAAGTGTACGACGACTACCGTAGCGGCCCGCTTGGTAACCAGGGAACTGTTGAAACAGATTGACGATGAGTTGAATGCAAAAAGAGAGAGCACGAGGACGAAGCGTGTAGCAGCGAAAGGTCGAAAGAAGACGTCGAAGAGCAAGAAGGTGACCAGCACCCAGCATAGCAGTACAGGTAAGATGAGCGGTCAGCCTAAAGTGCCACCTGTCGCGATGGGCAACATCCGTGAGCAGGCACTCGTTTAACGAATGAATAGTTTGCAAAACCACTGCTCGTACAACCTGCCGACTGTGGCCCTTAAAAATCTTAAAATATCATCATTCAGTCCTCAGTGCGACGGTGATGGGATTTGAACTCCCGGTGTAAAGAGTAACTGGGCCACCTATACTCCATTACACCAGATAAAGCCCTGTCGCATTGCATAATCAGGTCGACTTAATTATTTAAAAATGTAATATCCTGTTGAAGATGATAACAACCATTGTACCACATTTGACCCGCTAGACATGCACGCCACTCGAAGTGGCAAAGGGTGATGGGCGCCGCTACAAATTCCTACATGTTTGGCTGCAGTAAACTGGTCGGGAGATGGATTTGGTACACCCCGTCCCGCGGGCCACCAATCTGTCTTCTAGTGTCCTGTCAGAATCTATACAAACGAGCAAAATAGTCAAAAACGTCAGCTTTCAGTCGGTACCCTTCGCGCGGAAATTGCCAAAGCCTACGGTGAGCTATGGCTCGACTTCCGCAGTGAATAGTGAATTTGTGTTAGCTGGCCAGATACATTTATCTCTTCTGTTCACCAGCTGGGGTGGTCTTGCACACCATGTGCAGACTCAGCTATTCAGCCTTAATTTCCCGCTTAAGGGAGTCACATGTGGCAGCCGACCTGATTTCACGGACGCCAAGCTGTGCACCGTGGCGCCTGAACGCTCCATTGGGCAATGGCTTGGTGCTTGGTTGACAAGTCAGCGACGTTTTCCTTCGAGACTAAGATTTTACGGCCGCATCGTTCTTCGCCACGTATTCGTGGATCTTCAGATCCTTGATTATTAGCTGCATCGTGCGGCGATGCTTGCCAACGTGTTGCACCTGATCTCGAGTCCTACCGTGTTACCCGGCACATAAGGAATATGTGTTCAAAAGAGAGAGTATTTTTTCTCTCATATTGCAACAAACCCCGTTTAAAGAGCATACTTAATAGAAGGCATGACCGTGGTTTGGGTTATCCTATCGATCACCACTAAGAGCTGACAGCCATTCACGTAGAGCTCCTGAAGCAGCTCTCGAGCTCACATTTTGCTTGACTTCTGGCCATACGATAAGTATCACCGCCATGAGCAGCGAGCGTAGCATCAACGAAAAGCTTGCAGTTCTAGCAGACTACCAGAGGGGTGAAAGACCACACGTTTAAGGCACTCAATGCCAAACACAACGTGCCATCCGAGGCTGGCACGACGTCGAAGACCAGCTGAAGGAGGCCCTCAAGCAGTGCTTCCTAAAACTGTATGGTGCTCTCCATATATTGCCATATTTTGAGGCGCATAATGTATGTTCCTGAGCAAGGCCATACCTACCATTATTGCATAAGAGCAGCCCATTGCATTATTTATTAAAAATAATACACCGATCATGCTAATTAGTCGTGCTTCGAATTTAGTCGTGCATCGTACGTAAACGATTGAAAAAGGTAGTACTACCGAATTTAGTGATGCACCAAAATTGATCATGCCTTGCAGGCCCACCCCCATCTCAATTCGAGCGACACCGAGCAAACGCACGCACAAAACAAACACGAGCAACGATACGAAGTGCCTCCAGCACGTTGTCACAGTGGCGGACAGAGAGCGATGCGTGCAGTGGATGGAATGCGACGGCCTAGATAACGGCGAGAAGGGCCTGTTCGGGCGCGCGGTCGGCCACTTTTCCTCACTTTTCCGAGCATCAGATTGCTGAGTCGACATGAATAAAGCAAGGGACTGGTGGAAGAAGCGGTCAGCGCTGCAGCTGGCGCTGGAGGACAGGCGGCAGCTCAAGTACGCCAGGTCGGCCATGGGCGGCCGCCATCAGCTCGTCCTAAAGGCTCTCAGCGGCCGTGTCCGCAAACTCGATGCTCACTGGGGCTGGCTATACCCCCAGCTACTTCAAGAGTTCGAGCGTCTTCGCCGCGCTAGCTTGAAGCTCTTCTCGCGGCTCCTCATCGGCATGGCTACAACCATGATCGAGGACAGCTCCCATCCACTGTTCAATAAAGCCATTAGGTTTGGTGGTAATGATTTTAGCTCTCTAGTCACTCCACGGCGCATGCAAGACTTCACGGAGCGTCATAACATTGTCTATCGGAAGCTGAAGGGCAAGAAGCAAGTTAGTGAAGCAAAAATGGCGCAGATTGAGCAGTCTATGGCTCTCCATCTAGGCACCCTGAAGCGACTATTCAACGACGGAATACTGGACCCCACTCAGCAATTCAACATGGACGAGGCATTTTGTAATCGACCTCAAAGATAGCAAAGGTTAGACCTTCGAGGGGCTGACAAGGTCAAGTACCGTTGCATTGTGTCAGGTATGTGTACTGCAATGTGTTATCGTACTGTATGATTAACCGACACTAATACGAATGTACTGACAAAATATTAACTCATATGATTAGGGTCGGAAAGGAATTACAATGTGCGTGCTGCTTCGAGGTGGCTCAGATGCAAAGCTCCTTTCCCAATGCTAATCTACAAAAAAAAGAAATCGAGTTACCCTATTCAAGGTCTGCCTGATAACGTCGACGGCACTGCATATCGTTCGTCCCCAAGCGCGTTCATCAACAACAAGTGTTGATGCTGGATAGGCTGCAAGAAGTTCGATGCTGGGGTACTGGCGGACCTTTCGCTAAAGAGCATCACCTGTGGATGGACAATGCCAGCGGTAACTCGGGGGAGGAGGTCCAGGCGTCCGCTAGGCAGCTACGGACTTGCGTCCACTTTTTCACTCCTAATGCTACTGATTTTATCCAGCCTGCTGATAGGTTCCCTATACAGCGGACTAAAGTGCACTGGCGGAATTTGTGCGAGAAGAGAAACATGCAAGCTATCAAACGTGGTAAGTGGATGCAGGGCGCCAAGTCGTCAGGCTCGCTGGCGAACCCGGGCAAGAAATTCTATATCGAAACCGCTGCGGAGTGCATTCGGCTCGTCAACGCCGAGACGGACAAGCACGGGAGAAACTGGGAAAGAAATCCATGGTACTGTGCGGCTTGGATGTCAATAGCGCCGGACAGTGGAAGGAAGAGCAGTTGAGCAAGCCATTGCTGGAAATCGTAGCTCGCTATCGCTCGGAGTTCGACAAAGGTTAATGAGGCCAACCCGATTGCATTTGTATAGCTAGCTACAGTAACAACATCAATGATCGTTGCATTTCACCATTATTAGTCGTGCACCAGAATTGAACATGTACATGTAATAGGCGTGCACATTTGACGTGGTTGCGAGCTGTCACCATTATTAGTGATGGCTCGACTAATTAGCGTGATCGGTATACCTGACGCGTTTTACCTAATCATGAATTGCGCAAAAATGGTATATGACCAATGAAAAAACCACCCAACACTTTGAAATTCGCACCACCAGCCATCCGCGTGAGCGCGCCACTAGCCACCTTATCTCCCGACTACAGAGCCCTCACTGCTTTCATTTCCACATTGGCACCGCCGCGATGAACTGCCTCCTATCTCCTGAGAAGCCCAAGTCCAGCAATTTTACCAACACCCAAGTGTGCGCTATTTTCTTCAAGTCCATTCTCGACATCGACAATGACCCCACCGGCTTCTACCAGTGTCGGAACTCGCCGCAAGCAAGACGCCAAGCGGGGAACTACCAACCTGATGAACCACGTCATGAGCCAGCGCCATGATTTTGAGGACGTGGTGTCTGAATTTTGTGGCGGCAACAACGGTACGTGCTCAGCTACGCCGAATAGAAGTGCGCCAACATTTTTACATGGATGGAGTGGATTGCTGAAGCAAATCTCCCGTTCAACTTTTGCGAGTGTCCTATCACACGGCGCTACACGAAGCTCGCCCCAGTTTGCGATGACACGATAGTCAAGTACGTCGACGCTGTGATCTGTGAGATCCTACGTGAGATTAGTGACTTCTTACCTGACAAATTCGGTTTTATATTCGTCGGGTGGACGTTCAAGAGCGAACAAATTTTCCCGTGTTCGCCGTTCTCGGACATGACGGCAAGTTCTGAGAAGGTGTTGCTGGCGATGGCACCGCTGCTGGATCAAGAGGACACTGAAGATGACCCTCAGCGCACATCAGACGCCCACATCAACTTTTTGAAATCGATCCTCAAAGACGTAAAGCGGTTTGAAAGACAGCGTGTTGTTCCTCGTCGGAGCCAATTGCGCAGTTAACGGTAGCATCGCTAGAAATGCGATGCTAGTGCCCTTGGTAGGTTGTGCTAGCCACAGGCTTAACTTAGCTGTAGCCCAGTATTTGGAAGACTACTCGGACATCCTTAACAAGATCACGTGCTTTATGAAGACCCTGAGGAAGCTCAACAACGCCGCGAACCTGAGGTACGCAACTTTGGAATTGTTTGATTCAATTCTGTGTGCTACAAAAACTTGTGTATCACATTTTGTGACAAATCCGTAGTTTTAGGTGCCGTACTTCTCTACGACCCATCCCGTGTCAAGCAACAAGATGGTCAAGGGATTCTTCAAGCTCAAGAAGATCATCGAAAAACGCTGGGCTCGCCGCGTTGATGCCGACACCGCTAGAGGAGGTGCGCCTAAACTCGGCCATGGAGGGGCTGAAAGGGTGTGAGTCTGGCTCCAAGAAACTCCAATCGGAGGACGGCTTAACTTTGTGGGATGTTCGAATCCTTTTTGACTCCCTTGTACAGCTCTACCCGAGACGGGAGGCTACCTTGCACCGCAGGCACCCATCGTGAAGTCCCCGCTCTTTGAAATAGCATTCTTTCAAGTCCTGAAAGGTGAGTAGCTTTCGCATCAGAGCGGAACAGCGCTTTGCATGCTGAAGGAGAGCGCTTCAAGAGCTCGCCGTCTTAAGTGCAACGGCGGCGACAACACTGATGCCAAGCTGCGCTTCGCAGAGCGTGTCTTGAAACCCAGGAGGTAGCGGTGAGTCGGGTGTCAAGGTATGACTGTGTGGTTGACTACAACTACACTGTTTATTTGGATAATGGTTTTGACTGTGCACGTAGCTACCCGATCGTCCAGTACGTCCCCCTACATCGAACGTCAGCCAGGCGCGAAGGTTGTGCTGTCTCCGCTCCGCCAGTCGATGGCACCCGTGCAGCTCGAGCGGGTTCTCTTTCTGAAAGTAACCGCAAATTTTGGTCGGTCAACACAGTCGTCACGGTGTCGAAGCAGTACTAAGGGAAGATCAACGCATAACGTATTCCTTGCTGTCTAGAATTTCCCTAGTATATGTTGCAATCTTTGCAGTCATATGCAATAATGGATGGCAGCTTCTAGGCCACCATCCGCTTGCATAGTATTGAGACTGGGGTCATCTTCGTCTCAGCGGCGCTAGGCGCAAACCAGCCCGCTCGGGGCTCGAGGGGATCCTTTTCGATTTGGTCGCAGTTCGTAATGCCAAAGTCCATCTTGTCAAGGACACTTACACTTGTCTACATGCTAAGACAATGTATCGCGAGAAACATAGCGGCTATGCAACAGGCTTTATTGAGTCATCTTCGAGATGGCTAGCCATATTTATGCATCTGTGGAAACTCGTTTCGCGGTGCCATAAATACCACGGTCCCCTCCTGATGACGTACCTCGAATCTGCCGTGACTTTATCCAGCAAACCCAAACCCAGCACCCCATTACGACGCACGCAGGGAACCCCAGTATTGCATTCCAAATTAATATAGGAAGTGCAATTGAAGATAATACATTATGCAATTAATTACAATTATTGCTGCGCGGCGCTTCTCGAATGCGGTGAACAGTATCCGGCGTCCATAGGTCCTTGTTCAACATAAGTAACATCACCATCTCGAGCGTCTCAAGCTCCATGCGCTGTCTGAGGTCGGCAAAGACCATTTTCGCGGCGGAGAAGAAGCGCTTTCACTCGTTCACGTCGGAGACGAAGCCGACGTCGATGTAGTGCGCGTCTTGCGCCGCTTGAATGCCGACGACACAAACGACGCTTCGGCCTTCATTGTTGCAGTTGACGTCCGTACACCCTCTGGCTGCTTGAAAACAGCAACGACGGTCCGCTCCGTGCTAGACAGCACCTCCTGGTGCTGCAGTTTTATAATGCCGGTTTTCATCGCCGGGTAATTAACTAACTATAGCCGCATTAGGTAGGAGGCGCGTACTCATTTGAGGGTACGACCTTAAGACGTGGTCGAAGAGTCGTCGCACAGCAGAGAGAGTCAGTGTGGAGCGCTGAAGCGTCTTTTGTCACAGCTTCGAACCGTTCCAAGTCGACTAAAATAGTACGGACCGACTCGGTTTCAGCTCGTTTGAGCAACAGCGGCTGAATGTCATGCCCGACTAGCACGTCGTGTCCCAGCTGGCCAATCACCGCGTAGATTTCCATGTAGCGTCGAAGCATTGCACAGACGCTCGACCACCTCGTGCCGTTTCAGAACGGGTGCGAGCGGCGTCACACGTTGCAGAAGTGCGCGACCCTTGATAGTCCGCAACTTAAGCATCAGCGTATGCACGCGATTAATCACTGCCTCTTTCTTTTTCAGGAACTCGCGACCAGCAAGCTGGTATCGATGACTGGCGCTCACCAATCAGGGGGATGCCGTCCTCTCGCCGACCAATGTACTGATTTACATAACAATTATCGCCGACCATGAATGCAACTGCATCCCATGGCTTATCATAGCGCGAGAGCGTGTCCGCAATAAGATCGAACTTTGAGCACTGAGGTCCCCCTCATCGTCCAGCGGGCTAAATACCAGAAGTTAAGCGCCGGCGACTGCAATGTAGGTCGTCGTAGTAGTCGCTGGAGTCAGCACTGGTCGTGGCCTCTGAGCCGTCGTCGAACAACGCAAAAATAGCCACGTAGTGACGGGACCGCTTGTCCAACCGTGAATCACCAGCCCGAATGTCTTAGGCAACATTAAAGCAGCTTTAGCTACCGCCTGCGTATTGAGACGAATAAAATACGCCATAAGCGTTTCAACAGAGATGGACGACAGCCGCGTGTTGAGACGGACAAGTCTGCGCTCAACGAAGTTGAATGGGAGGCGTTCCATGACCACCAGCTCACACGGGTAGATAGAGAGGCTGCACTCGTCGACAAGTCGGAGCTGGAGATATTACAATTCAGGATAGCGGTCTGCGCCTCCAGCTCGCACGATGGATGGTAGCGCTTCAAATGCGCGATGAGGTTTGTAAAGCCGTTGACGCTCTTGCAGGATTTGCCGCACGTCTCGCACGTGAACACGCCGTCGACGTGGCGGGAGAAGAGGATGGCACAGATGTCACGGGTGGAAATGGGCATGGTGGTGGGGAAGAGGGGCTTGGCGGGTGGGGGCTTGTGTAGACAGGAGAAAATTCAGGTCTGCGAGAATGTAGAGGCCGTCAAAATGTTCCACAAACCGCGTAGAATACAGGAATGGGCGACTGGGGCCTCCCATCCACCAACTTACGCCTCGGACTCGAATTGGTCCATATTCAAAAACAATTGGGAGGGTCTAAATACGTAATTACATATTAAAATTGGAGGTATTTTTTTGTAATTATTTGAAACCCGGATTCCCTGGACGTACGGCATCAAACCCCGCGACATCATAAATATTGACCTGATACCGCTCCTTCGAGACCGAGCCGAAGACAACGATGCCTTCGCGCGGCCCCCGTGAGGTGTTGTTGCGGAATAGTGGATCAAGTCATCGGCAGTTCACCGCGACAATCACTATTACCGCAGAGGCAAGGTACTCACACCCCACTTGCTCTCCTCAAAACTGAAGAACAAGCCGACATGTCCCCCAGGCATCATGGGCGACGTCAGTCCCACTGGCATGTGGAACGCCGATATTCTCCTCGGGTATGCGCGGCAGGTTGTCTGCAGCAGGAAAGAGACGCAACTCTATTGCGGACTGTTGCTGTACATCAGCGAATCCTACGGCTGCCACTTCGACCCAGGTGACTACGGATGGGCCCTCGGTGAGCACAAGTGCAGTACCAACAAACTCTGGCGACGCGTCGACAGTGGGAGCTGGTCGTACTCCGATCACGCAAGAACAATTTGACTTCGCCTTCGCGCGAATGATGTTCGGCTATGCTTTGTCGTTTGTACTGGATGCTCGGCAGTTCATTGAGATGCTAGCACCAGGGCTGGTAATTCCGTCACATCATAAGCTGGCTGGGCCAATGATTCAGCGCATGCGTGACGAGTGCAGGCAATATGCAATATAGACAACGCAAGCAATATGGTTAACGCATGGGCCATTTAGAAGTCGAAGTTGCCCATTTTTGCTGGTGGTTGTGCTGCACACACTATCATCTTTTAATTCAGGATGTCTCTAAGATTTCGTTCTTCCCAACAGTTCGCAAAGAAGCTGTGCTCGTCACGAAATTTGTTCGAGATCATCACGCGCTGTTGGATGAATTTCGCCATCTATAATCCACAGTCATTCAAGCTCATGATACATTCGTGGATCAATTTCGTTCTCTACACCAAGCAGCAACACTGCCGAGCTCCGATCGACGACGTGCACTAGTTATTCCAATCCAGACACGATGGTATACACTACATGCATGCCTTCGAAGCGTGCTGAGTAATATGACCACTATTAAGAAGCTGTTTAGTGCTTCTGACAACTCTGAACTGCTGAAGCGTTTCCAAGTAACACCGGCGAATGGCACATTACTGGATAACGTATCGGAAGTTATCGATGATCCGGTCTTCTGACAGCGATTGGAGCATGCTGTAAAGTTAATCGACCCCATCGTTGAAGTGCTACAGAAGCTGGAGTCCGACAAGTGTGCGACTTCGAAAGTGTATCCGTTGTTCCGTCGTTGGAAAGGCATGATCCCTACGCAACCATAAATCGAGGGCTTCCAGCAGGTTTTCAAACTAAGATTGAAGGTCACATCGACACTCGATGGAAATTTGTAAAGACAGATGCAATCAAAATTGCAATTTTTTTCGTGATCCAGCCACCGATACGTGTGATTTCATGGAGAACTACATGAATACCAGCGTTAATGCGGCGGTTAAGTTTGCAAAGCGAGCTAACTTAACGAGAATACTTCTGAAGCAGAATTCACTGCGGCTCTGTATACATTTAAAAGTGTGAAGAGAGGGCGGTCAGCTGCTGAAAAGGCTCAGTACGCTGCTGAAGCACCAAGCCACTGGTAGGACAGCAACGAGCAAGCGTACAGAGCCAAGTATCCCGAGTTTTATGACCTCGCGCGATTAGTGCTTGCTGTTCCGACCTCTTCGGCGGCGAGTGAGCGCGCTTGGAGCATATTCGACTTCATCCACAGCAAAACGCGGAACCGGTTGACGAAGGATATGGTTGAGAAGCTCGTCTATATCTACATCAATCTTGCTGCTTCCTCGACGACGTGGATCGATCTGGCAAGGATCCGTGAGTATCCTGAGTGTGTGATGGGGCCCGAGACAGATATTTAAAGATTAGAAGAAGTGCTAAACTGGAGAGGTTTGCATATTGCTATTTTTAAACACGGTTCCCAACCTCGTGGTTTTCCAACCATTGTTTTAGAAACGTCGAGAACGGTTCTTTACCATCACTACTTCACGTATAGACTGCGGTCTTCCATCTTGAAATTCGCATTACCGCGACCCCCGTATATTGCGAGAGGGCTGTTATTCCCGTTGGAATAAACTCGACTTCCATAGAGAGGGTGCCGCCGAGTTTCGTCGGTACACTGGTAATTTTGTGAGTGTTCAAGCTGTCTAAGAGCAGCACCCTCGGTGACATAACAGGCGGTCGACACCCAGTCAGTATTATTGTGATAAGTATCATTTTCAGTAAAATCGCTAGTCGTCGATCCAAATGTGCATGGTGCGCTCATCATAGTATCCTTTCTTCTGCACTACATGGGATACGTTTTTACTGTACATCGGGTGAGCACGGGGCCCATCTCCAACGGTGCCACCGGGCATTCTGCTGAAGACGATAAGCGGACAAAGTTTTCTCCCCTTGCTTCATATAAGAGCGTCCAATCACATTGCAGCATTTGCACCCTTTCGCGGTCTCGGCTTATAACTCCCGTTGCAGTTTTTTCGCTACAAAAGTATTGGTAATATGCCGGTATGAGGGTGTGCCCTTCAGCCAGCCATCCGTAGATGGTCTGAGCATCAAGCAAGCGTCTCGCTGTGAACGGCGGACGCAATATCTCCGCACGCGATAAGCTGACTGTCGCTCGAGCTTCGGAGAGTCCAAAGACGTCGCTAAGGTTATCAATGAGTTTTACCCCGAATTTAGCGAGTCAACTTCGAGTCTAGACGTAACTTGTGTTACGTTGGCTGCGTGAGAAGAGACCTTGAAGAGCAGTGCAATGGATCCGCTCCGTGTTGGACAGCTTGTCTGCGGAGACTGCCGCTAATGGCTACAAGAAAGCTTATGGGCCGCTACTCACCGAGGTGGATATGGTAACAGCGGACCTCATCGAAACGCACGTCAACCAGTGTGTCATTCACATCAACTAGCCGAGCGCCGCCGCCTACGCGGCGGTAGGTTTAGTTTTGGCCCCAGTAGGTGGGCCTGCCTAGGTAGTCCCGGCCCGTCGGGACCGAGCGTGAGCGACACATCCTGTATGTGACGGCCTTTATTTTCAGGTGAAAGGACGTGGGCTAAAACTATATTTCAATTTTGCAACCAGTAGTTTTATTTATATTTTCATTAATGGCCGCCTCGGCAGAATATTGTTTTAGCCACCGGCGGGCCGCCTTCGCTGCGCTCGGCAGCCAATGAGATTGCGGCTAGAAATAACGTTTGGCGTGACAGACGGACGGACGGAGGGACGTTAGTGTTGAGGTTTACTTCCTCCGGGCTTGAAAGACTGCATTGATGGCCTATCCAATCCTGTGACTACAAATGCTCGGTCAAATATAAATTTTAGAGAGCAGAGTCGATACATTTACACAGAGAAGGTACTTTAACGCCCCTCCGTTCCGTAAATTGACCGCTCTCAATTTTAATCGGCGCCTGGACCATCTTCGTCAATATGAAAGCATGTGGAACGAAAAGGGCCTCAAAATAAAGTCCAAAGCGTGCCTTTCACGGTGGTGCTGTTTTATGATCCTAGTTCCGGTTGTATCCAGTTTAACATGTAGGTTAAGTTTTGGCAGAATCCGCTCCGCTCTAAATTTGAAACGGTGGTTGTGGTCCTCCATCTGATTTTCGATGCAAACTTTTCCACCCGGAGGAAGTAGGATATTGTGAAGTGTACTCGGACAACGACATTGATGACAAAGAATAGTTTTCCTAGCGCTTTAATAATATATATACCGTAAACCTGTGTAGTATCCGAGACACTTTTGACTTTGGGGTTTGGGCGCCCTTAGAATCGATAATTAACAATCCATACGGAAAACACACACCTTACTAAAAAAAACCCCACCGATTTAGCACTCAGGAGTGCTTCCAAATTAGATCCAGGAAAGGGTTTACCCTCCGACAGCGGGGAACGATTAACACAATGTATTACGCTTGCCTTAGACGCTTACCTCTCCTCTGATCATCATGTCTACTATGTCTTCTTCATCATCGACCTCACCAACCTCAGGATCAAGAAGCTCCATGCGCTTTAGTTGCTCAGCGCGAGCATTATACGATGCCTCAAATGTTGGGTCGACAGATGGCACGGCAAGGATGCCCTTAAACCTGTTCGAGATCGTCGAATCGGATCGTCCCACGCGCTGGCAACCCAGCCAACCAGTTTATCTCTGGACGGCGCCTTAACCCGCTGTCGCTCTTCTGGTTCATCAGATTTTCCGTCAGCCATTTAACCCAGCGTTGGCGCAGACGCTGCTTCAACGGGCGGTTCCAAGCAATGTCCGCCGGCTGTACAGCCGAGGGTGGCGACCTCGACCCGCACTGGTTCGCGTGCCGCTAGTATATCATCGGTACTGTATTAGAATTTGGGGAATGACTAAGCTTTGCATGGCTGGTGCCTAACTTTTAGCAAGCCGTGGCCATCTATTTTTGGAGCTGTCGGAAACAACAGCTCAGAGGTGTCCAAATTGCTGGCGTCTATTGGCTTATTTGGCGTGTCGGATATAACATTCTGCCGGATACTACAGAGGTTTTACGGTATCGGTAGTACTGTACGACCATGTACTTATACCGGTACGGAAAACGGTAGCAAGAATCGGAAGGTCGTTTTTCTGGGTGGTACACTGTGCCGGTATAAGGGTGCTCACTATAAGCCGAGGAAGTCGGTAAACCCGGCCCGCTTACCATCTATAATTGTCATCTGAATCCACAACCAAAAACGGGTGCCACAAACGGCCAGCCAATCGGAGCAGGACAGATTCGTGGCCACACCAACACCGCCATTTCGACGAGTCGCAGGGAGATCGGAGGAAGACCCAGTACAGATGCGTCTCGACGTCATGTCCATGGCCGCTCGCGCCGCCCGGCGGTTCTCGGCCCAGTGCCACGGCCAGCAGTTCCGCGTAGCCCACGCATCGGCTACGCTGCGTGCCGCTCTGGCTGTCGAGGCCAGCGAGGCCAGCCAGAATGGTCGTTTCGCCGTCCTGCTGCCTGTGGCTGCCACTATGGCCCTCTTGGGCGCAGCCGGCGTGGCAAGCATGGACGATAGCTCTGTTGCCGAGTGCGAGGGCGCGGCCAAGCCTGTAAGCCGTGAGGCTGTTACGCAGGCCATGCTCAAGGAGGTGGTGGCCAAACTCAACCGCATCGAGAGCGCTGTGGCCAACCCGCACCGCCACACGGACGGTCTGAACGCCGGCGTGGACGTGGTGCTTGGCGCCCAATGGGGCGATGAAGGCAAGGGTAAGCTAGTGGATAGCTTGTCGCAGTCGTACGATGTGATCGTGCGTGTGGCCGGCGGCTCTAATGCTGGCCATACCATTGTGCATGAAGGCAAGAAATACAAGTTCCACCTTGTGCCCTCCGGAATCCTCAACCCGAACGCCATCTGCATCATCGGTAACGGTGTTGTGGTGCACTTGCCCAGCTTTCTCGAGGAACTCGAGGGTCTAAAGAAGATGGGCGTGGACTACGAGGGCCGTATCCTCATCTCGGATCGCGCCCACATGGTGCTCGATCTGCACCAGGAAGTGGACGGCATCAACGAGCTTCGTCGCGGCCGCAACAAGATCGGCACGACTAAGAAGGGCATCGGTCCGGCCTACTCGTCCAAGATGCTGCGCAACGGCGTCCGCGTTGGTGACTTGCGCTACTTCGACGACTTCTCGGAGAAGATGCGCGATCTGGTTAAGTTCTACAAGGACAACTACCCGGAGCTGGAGGCGGACGCTGAGGCCGAGATGAAGGTGTACGCTGACATGAAGGACAAGATCCTGGGCATGACCGTGGACACCGTGGCATACCTGAACAATGCGTACGTGGCTGGCAAGAAGATCTTGGTAGAGGGTGCCAACGCCACCATGCTGGACATCGACTTCGGCACGTACCCGTACGTGACGTCGAGCAACCCGAGCATCGGCAGTGTGTGCACTGGCGGTGGAATCTCCCCGAACCGCTTGAATGGCATCATCGGCATTGTGAAGGCGTACTGCACACGTGTGGGTGAAGGTCCGTTCCCTACGGAACTTCATGACGAAATTGGTGAACACCTGGGCACAGTCGGCGCTGAGTTCGGTACGACTACTGGCCGCGCACGCCGTTGTGGCTGGCTGGACATCCCCCAGATGCACTACTCGAACATGGTGAACGGCTTCACGGAGCTGAACCTGACCAAGCTGGACGTACTGACGGGCCTGAAGAAGGTGAAGATCGGGGTCGCTTACTGGCACAAGGGCAAGAAACTGGACGGCATGCCGTCGAACCTGCAGCTGCTGCAAGACTCTGTCGTGGAGTACGAGGAGCTGGACGGCTGGTCCGAGGACATATCGAAGTGCAAGACGTTCGAGGAGCTGCCGATGGCTGCTCAAAAGTACGTTCTGCGTGTGGAGGAGCTGCTGGGCACGCACATCAAGTGGATCGGCGTTGGTCCCGACCGCTTCGACGTCATCATGCGCCCACACCCGCTGGAGAAGGCGTATACCGCCAGCAAGTAGAGGAAGGAGGAAGCTACGCCGCTTCTTAACGGCCTTGGAACCTGGAGAAGTGAACAGCTAGGTAGGCACATGGGCACAAGAGACTTGGGAGAATATTTCTGACCTTTAGTGAGTGAATACATGTCCGCTTGGAGGCTGAGCTTCAACTTGGCTTCAGTTTAGGTACACCACACCAATTCGTATTTTATCGAGTATCATAGTGTCACCAAATAGTCGTGCGAGATCAATACCAAAAGTGAGCAACAATGGCGGAGCGGCAGTTCAAGATCAAAGTGGGCACCTTGCGCCGGTGCGTGCTGTAGTCGTATGGATAATACTTGCTGCCAAGTCCCTTACATTACTATATGTATACAGGGTGAAGAAGGACCTGGAATACTACGCTAAGGAGCACACAGCGCAGCAGGCCAAGATCGACAAGATGCGCGCCGACGGCAAGGATGAGCACGACATCCGCAAGCAAGAAGAGGTGCTCGTGGAGACGGAGACAATGCTACCGGACTGCCAGAGCCGTCTGAAAGAGGCGGCCACCGACGTCTCCAACTTCATTGACGCCCATCGTGACGAGGTGGAGCCACTGGAGACGTTCAAGGAGGCCCAGGAGCTGCTCGTAGCCATTCCCACGCTGCTCCAGTAGACGGGAGATCGTACATTAACCAGGCAGTTAATTGACACTTAACCCATTCAACCCCCACGCACACTCCATTTCCCTGGAGTGTTGATGATTGCTGCCTAGACGCGAGTGACGCCGAACGGGAGCTTGCCCGCAGTCCCCTTGCGCTCTGGAGAGCAGCGGCTCGAAGGTTTCTCTGGTGATAAACTTGGTAGACTGAGCTTTGCTAATGACCCAGCGGATGGAGAATGTACATGGTGATGACTTCGAGGTGAACCGGGTGCAGAAGACGCTACTGCCGGGTAGTCGACTGACGTCGGAGGAAGTGGATGCACGCTTGTGTCGCTATCTGCTGTTATGTCGTCGGCTATCCGAGCTGCAGTACTTAAAGGGGGTCCATGTATAACCTTTGTCTTGACAGGTGACGACCTCCGCGAAGCTGGAGATGCTGAACGGGGTGGAGATGGACTTTCGACAGCTAACCACGGATGATCCAGCACCTGGTTGATCGATAACCGTTCCGACGGATTCTCGCACAGCATTGCGAGGAGAGCATTGCGTAGCTTGCCTGAGTATTTCCACTCGGGTCCGTGGCAGAAATCTCGTGTCTGTACTAACGCCTTGATTACCAGATGAAAAATAGTGCGTCAACATACTTTATATGATTGAATAATTGAAGTATGGAACATGTCTCCTTACCGCTTCGACGCACTGGGCAAACTTTTGGGGTTCTTTCAAGATCGAAATTTCGTACATGGACATCCAGATCGACGAGAAAAGTGTGTTTCCTAGCACCAGCTAGGTCACACGAAACGGAAATTAAACGTTAGGATAAATCTTAAGATACGATAACACAATTTTGTGGGAGATACTTCAAGAAGGATGCAGCCGACGCTCCAAACATCCGCCTTGCATCCGTCGTAGCTATCCTGGAGCAGCAACTCGGGCGCAAAGAAGCCTGGACTGCCGCAGAAGTCGTGAAGTTCATAGCCTTGGTCTGTTATCGCTTTCGTGCACAGACCAAAGTCGATGAGTTTGACCAGATGCGAATCTTCTGGATCGTATAAAACATTTTCCCTATACAGAGATTAAATCAGCAGGTAAGCTAAATAGCAGCGCGGATGGAAAAATACAAGCAATGAAACTTACGGCTTCAAGTCTCGATGACAATAATTGTTGCGATGCAATACTTCCACGGCCTGTGCGAGGTGTAAAAGCAGTGGGCGAATCGTATCTTCCCCCAGTCCATCCGCATGAGCTCCAAAGAACTCAAATAAATCTTTTCCTCCACGCTCTGTAACAAGATAAACATGCTTACGCGTATGGATGACGTCCACTAGCTCCAAGATCCCTGGGTGGCGAATCGCAGGGTCACTCAATGAAGCAATCTCGGAGCTGATGCGATGCAGTGATACCAGGTCGATGAGCTTTTGCTTATCAATTGCCTTGATCGCCAGCTCTGGACGTTCAGGTGTACTTGAGGTGTACACTACTGCGTACTGGCCGTAGCCTAGCACCTGTTCTAACGGATACTTTCCGACTGCCGTAGCTGTCTCCGGTAACTGCGTTGTTAGACGAGGAATTGCGCGAAGACTTGGGTCACGTGCCGGGAGATATTCCCACATTAATTTTCGATGTTTTTCAGCTAGTTTATCGAACTGAGCCTTCATTTCACGCACGTCGTCAAAAAATTGTTCTTGCTCAATTTCGAGATGTTGCGCCTTCTGTATGGCATCTTGAGCCTTCGCCTTGAACGAGTCAACTTGATCGGCCAGCAGCTTAATTTTTTTGCTTTTTCTTCCAATTTTCCGAAGCAAGTGACTGGTATTGACAGGACCGAGAGTATCAGCTGGAGAAGTGTCTGCGGATTTCAAGCGAGATGTAGCTGTCGTCTCAGGAGGAGCAGCAGTATCAACACTCTGTTCATTCCAAACTATGGCAGACAGGGAGTCTCTATCCAAACGCTTCCTTGAAACAAACTGTTCATTGCAAAGTGGTCAGCTCTCAAGTGTAAAACACTACAGATAGATATTGTGTTGTACCAGTTGGTGATCTTGGAGTTCTGCAGGAGGCTTAGGAAGATCAAAGGTGAATCAGAAAATGAATGGAATATAGCCACCAGTTAGTTCTCTCTTGTTATTTAGGATCAATGTACACGTTAAACTCACCACTGGCAAAGTCGACAAAATTTCAATTGGAGTCGTTGAAGCTGGAGTGACAGTAATTTGCATTGGCATCGCATACACAGCACGAGCAGGATTAGTCGGATAATGATGACATTGTCTCCATCTCGAAACTAGTTTGGCGCTTGCACCCACTTTGCAGGACACTCAAAACTACATCGAACAAGGTCTCGGTACCACCGTTCGCTGCCAGCACCAGCACCTCCATCACTTTTTAATATTTGAAAGTGCCAACGGGAAGGTTCGGGGTCCCTAGGCTAAAGTTATCCCGGTCAAGTACACGTCCCGCCCTTCACTTGCCAAACGGAAAAAAACAATAATAGCACTTTCATGAATGAGATGGATCTGCATTGGTAGCTAGCATTTTTTCTTTAGCTTTTGAGTAGTAGGATAGTTCCATCGCCATCTGTCTTACCGATTCAATTTCATTTCAGCGCACACCAGAATGCACTCTCACCTGCTGACTACCTTCACTGGCGATGTAGTGCCTGCTGCTGGTAGAATTCCTCCAGCTTTGCAAGGATATCCATCGTATTCTGTTTCAGAATCTTCCGGATGGCCATGACAATTTCTTTGCCGGTAAATTCAGTGTCTTCATCGAAAGCGTCTTGGAAGTGGAAGTAAATATCGTTCATGAACTCCTTAAAGAGCTCGCTCAACGCCGCGTATTCCTGATCGTTCCTTGTGGATTGCAGCTGGGTCATTTCATGCTCCTTCGATGCCAGCAATTCCTCTAAGTGCTGTGCATCCGAGTGGAAGCCTTCCGCTTGTTTCCTCAGCACCCTGGAATCACCTTCCAGCTGCTGAACGCGAGCTACAAGTTCCTGCACGCGCGAGTTCTGAGCACTTTGCGATTTAACTGTTTCGTCTTGAAGCTGGACCTGCTGCTTCTGAGCTTGACTCAGCTGGCTGCTCATCATCTCCCGTTCAATATCCCACTGCTTTTTCTGGGCTGTCAGTTCGGCGACTTGTGCCTCGAGCGTGGCCTTCCCAGCTGTCATTCTCTCAACTGAATCTTTCGAACCTCGACGAACCTCGTCTTCAACCTGCCGCTTCAACTGTTCAAGCTGCTTATGCGTGTCATCTTGCAGCTTTGCCTTCTCCTTCGCAAGCTGTTCATCCTTTGCAGCAAGCTCTGCTCGAAGCTGGAAATTCTGTTCTTGATAGACCAGCATTTGCTCCTGCGTATGACTGAG
Source organism: Phytophthora sp. 'mugwort' (assembly GCA_033558025.1). Lineage (NCBI taxonomy): Eukaryota > Oomycota > Peronosporomycetes > Peronosporales > Peronosporaceae > Phytophthora > Phytophthora sp. 'mugwort'. Next base: position 446,365 of record JAUCEF010000004.1, on the reverse strand, counting down.
CTGCTGCTGAACGCTTCTTAGTTCCAAACGGAACTTCTCCTGTTGTAAATGATTACCGTTTTGCAGTTTGTCCAGCAACGTTCCGTTCTCCATTTGAAGTGAGTCACGCTGGCTTTGCAAATCTTCGAGATTTGATTCAAGGTCGCCGTTAGATTCCTGAAGTCGAGCATTAATTTCCTGGAGCTGGTCACGCTGAGCAAGAGCCTTTTCGAGATTTTTCAGCAGCATTGAAGAAGACGACGACGACGATGAAGACGTAGCAGGCGAGACAGACGCACCACCAGTGTACTTGCCCGAGCTTGCAACGAATTTGGTTGACTTCATCGAGTTTTGCAAGTTCAACAACCGATCCATCTTGGATTGGAGATCTTGCAGTGTGGACTCGATTGACGTTGACGATCGTTGCAGACGAATGATACCATTCTCAACATCCTGTGACGATCCTGATCCTGACATCCCTGAGGTCGACGAGTAGGACGGGAATGACCGGTTGGTATACGGCGTAAGTGACGACGAAAACATACTTGGAGCAGGGGGAATTATTGCGGGTGGCTGCAACGGAGGGACAAAAGCAGACGGCGAGAAGGACGGCACTGTATCCAGTTTCGGTGGGGTCCAGCTTGAAGTCGCACCATAGGAAGATGAGGTCCCGATAGGTGGAGCGCTCGAGCCCATCAGCGCAAACGCGGACGGTGTAAATGAAGAAGCTGGCTTATCTTGCATCGGCTTGTACTCAGTCAAGCTTGCTGAGTGACTGCTAACACCATTCGAAGAGCGAGGCGATCGAGCTGATGATTTACTTGGGTTTGTCTCGTCAGATTGAAGTTTGCGTTTACTCTCTTCCAGTTGTTCACGAAGTTGCGCCAAGTCCGACTGTTGCTTCATCAGTCGTTCCATATCGTTCGACAACGACACCAGTTGTGCACCACCATCTACATCAATGGACTGAGAGGAATGTTTTAGCGGTTCAAGTACCTTTGCAGCTTGCGATATTGCTTGCGGGGTTGAAACAGCGTCCGAGATCACGGGCATCTGCACTTCATTCTGGAAATTGCGGAAGGATCCTGGCCGTTCACCAGGTAACTGAAGACCTGCCAAAAGAACCGGAACGTAACCTGCAGGGGGATCGCCCGACTGTTGTCCGAGTGAAGTTGCTCGACTCAACGACGTGTCAATCTCACTATTGGACGCGCAACTGTCCAGTTTGGTTTTCACACTTGCAATCAACCCCGAGTTGTCACTTCCCATTCGGGACAAACTTGCCATACGCTTCACCAGTTCGTCATGAACTCCTTGCGTCTGTGTATTATCGCTAGCAGCAGCAGCCGGCGCAGTCTCCGTTGTCGCACTCTGCTCAGCAGCTACAGGGGTCGGTATCGTACCTGCACTCGACTTCGTGTTCTTCTTTACCTTGACGAGTTCCATCTCTGCAATGACCCACTCGTTCGCGTCCGGGAACGTTACGGTCACAAGTCTCCTGCCCATCTTTTGCATGCCCACGAGCGCTTCCGTGGCCAAGATGCGAGTGAAAGGGTCCGCCTCATTCGGCCCTTCTCCCTCCACAAGCCTGATCCTCCTCACTTCACTGCCACTGGTGGCTTCGGTCGTCGGCTGCTTGATAATCTCCAGCGGGTTTGACGAGAAGAAGCTCCCCCTCTGTTCCGCCGTGCCCTGCCACTTCTTAAATGTGATGCCGGCCACATCTCCGAATGTGAGCGGGACTGCGTCCTCCTTGCCGATGGCCAGCTGGTCCACCAGCACTGCGGGCTTCTGGCGATCATAGGACTTGCTAGCGTGCACCAGCACCTGCGCCTTGGAATAAGAGATGGCGGACAGGAAGGCCTCGCTCGTGGCTGCGTCCTTAAAGCGCATAGCGTAGTTGCGCTGCGTCTGGCGGTCGTAGAAGTTGACGTAGTTGTCTTTCTGTGGCACTAAGCGCGTACCAGGCGTCACGGGCAGTTGCAACAGTGGCGTCTTCTGAGTGTCGTAGAGCAGCAGCGAGAAGGCGTCCGGACGGTCCCCCGCCAGCAACGCGCAGCCCACGGCCGCGTCCGTCTGCTGCGCATACGAGCCGTTGTTGTTGTCATACAGGTAAAGGTACACGGCACACGAGTGCAGCAGCGCGCCACCCTCCGCCATGGTGCTCGTCTTCGTAAGTTGTTCAGAGTGCGGAATTAACCAGGGGGAGTGTGACAGTCAGAGCGGTTGAAGAGGAGGGATTGAATTTAGAAGGTCAATGAGGTGCATAATCAACTATATTTGACAATTTGTTAAGGGCATGCAAGCAATAAAGTGCTGCAGGTACTTACGTGGTACACGCCAGTATTCATCCACCGCCACGTGGAGGCACTGCCAAGTGTTAATGCGTCCGATCAGGCGTCAGACCGTGAAAGGAAGATGTCAACGCATTTGGAGTGAGCAGCTTTCTCGCCCTGTCCACTTTTCTCACGGCGATCGCCAAAGCAGGCTGGATATTATGGTTGGCGGGGATGACGCCGCTGCCGTCTGCCTCGACTCTCGACGATGCCACTGTGGCCTGCGTGACTTTGCTATTGATGGGTACGCCTCGGCGGATTTGACTTTTTGTATCTGCGGGGCAAAAAAGTTATGATCTTAATAGCATACAATTGGAAAAGCGGTGGGTACAGTTCATGCACAGTTCTGCTAAGTGAAGCGAAGGCTTGCACCATTTATCAAGAGCCGACACCTACCAAGTCCATCTACGATGGTATTAACAGGTGCAACTCTCGCTGATGAGAAACTTTGGGTCCACGGTGGACCCAAAGTCTCCACAAACTCCACCCGAGCAGTCACTCGAACTACACGTACAACCCCGTGGTTTACGGGTTCGAGTTTTTACAGGACTGTAGCCCATGGTCGTACAAGTAGGTGATGGTCTGAACGCGTTGAAAAGAAGAAGTGGGATGCTATGCAGGGCGCGCCTCTGACTACCGTACTAACCAGTTGCATGCGGGTCTTATCCGAGTTGATTCAACTGACACGGACTCCAAAAGCAGCCATTGCGCGCCTGCTTTCACGAGGTAACTTGCCAACATCAGGCTGCTGGCAGATGTGGGGCTCAATGGTTCCACTCAATATGGGCAGATGCAGTGCGCATGACGTTCGCAATGTGGAGAAGTCGCGTAATGAACACATCACTCTTCCAACCTCCATTTTTTTCGCTCGTTGCCTCAATGGAGAGATGCCAACCCATTGAGGAGACCGAGATAACTGAGAGTATAGGCGATGTAGAGGACAAGGAGGCAAGGTGGACGCCGGCAAATCGCTGAGCTTTAACTTATCGTTAATCGCACTTTGGTCGCGCCAGTTCGGGTGCGTAACCGGTGCAGTACGCATACAAACTTGAAGACAATTGCGAGAAACCTCGGATCGAGAACGTCGCGTAAGTAGCGGGGGCAGCCCTAGCCAGCAATTGCCGGCCTGAGTTCCGTCTAACAACGCGAAAGGCCGGAAAGCGCACAGGTCGGAACCAAACTCGCGATCGAACGCGTCTGCAACGCGGCAACACCAGCACTGACGCACTCTTTCTCTTGCTCGTGAACAAAGGGCGGAAGAAGGCATCTAATCGGTAAATACACCCGACTGGTCGATTGCCTGACAACGGACACGTCGCATTGCGTCGTGAACCCTCTTGAGCACGTCGTGCAGAGCCCTCTTCGCGACACGCGGACTAACAACTCGCTCTTCTTGCCGTATTCATAGTCAAAAACAAGCGCTGGCATCGACTGAAGCGGCGGCCACCATGTTTAAGGCGCTATTCCGCTGCATCCGCAGGTTATTCAGCCGCATTAAACCCAAGCAGAAACAGCAGCTGCGGCGCAGGACCGGGGAGTATGGAGCCGACATTGATATCGAGGAGGCACTCGCCGAGCAGCTGGAGATTCAGAGGCGCAGCGGCCGCGTGCTGTCTTCAACTGCCAGCATTGCCGCCGCATTACGCCAGCGTCCACGCGAGGACATTCCGGTCTTCTCAACGCATCTGGGCAAGAATGAGCACCGTGAACCGTCGGACCCAGCGATCAAGGCTGCCGTGCAGGCGATGCAGAGTCTTACTCCAGGGTACATCGGCCAGACGGGCGAGAAGCCCGAATCGCTCGTGAGCGCCAAGTCACCGGTCGTGAGCAAGAGGGTGCCGTCCAGCAGGGCGTCATCCAGCGGAACCTCTTCGTGCAGGATCCCAGAGTCCGTGCCGGAGGATGGCGAGCCGGAACACGAGACGGAGACGAAGGAGAAGCCATCTCCAGCAGCTGAGCGACCATCGGAGATGAACCCTCGCCGGTCATCGATCTTCGACATGCGGTCGGAGTGGATTTAAGACGGAGCAGCCGAAGCGAGATGTGAGAGATCACGACACGCACACATCAGAGCGGGCGAACGAACGCGTCGACGGGCCGACGGAGAACAGACATGCCCGGTCGTTTTTGTATATAGAGGGATGGCAGCTCCCGTTGCGAGCGGAAGCAAGTGTGGGGTGGCCAGAGCAACGCCATAGATGGACGAGGAAGCGAAACGTATGGCGCGCGGAGGAGAGGTAGGGAACTTATTATTGCCCCTAATAACGTTATAATTGGCTCGATGGCAGGCTAATATGAGGTACCATAGCATGGCATGATGTTTGTATGGCTTTCGCGTGCGTCTTCGCTCCGGAGCGAGGGAAGATAACCAACCAGAGAAGTGGCAGCCGGCTAGTCAGCTAGCCGATCTTCAAGCAAGAAGCGCCCGCCATGCAGGAAATTGAGCATGGGCTGCATAAGGTAAGGAGGGAGTTTCGGAAGGATCTGTTTCCAGCCGCCGGTAACTCTGCGCTGTGACGTCCGTTGCCACATTCCGGTTGTCCTTGCAGACCAGCGCAACCGCCGACGGAACGAAGTTCCTAGCTGCATTAACTACAGTCAATAATTTAAAGCGTTGATACAGACACGTAGGCTTAATTTTCAGAAGTTCAGCGCTCATCGCCCAGCTCGCTCCAACCTTGAACCGGCAGATACCGATGATTGATCATCTGCTGAGCCTCGACAATTGGCAGCACAGTTTTGTACATGTAGTACACTCGCATATGTCGGACAAGCATGTTTAACGATAGGATTCATCCACAGATCTGAGCTCTGGCCTGTGCTTCTTCCGTCGCTCGTCGTATCTACCCATTGATGAAACTCAGCGACGCTGGTAGCGCCGTCACAATCGAACGAAGCAATCAAACCTGCTTGCTGTCAATGCTGTCGAGTTGTAGCTGCGCCAATTGCCGCTAGAGGCGCCATACATGGCAGCTGCGAAAAACCTGCAAGTGAACAAAAACTGCTAGTGCGCAAAAGAACCGCTTTATTTTGCGATGCATGGAGGAGATGACAATAGTATTGGCGACAGCTGAACTATATTCGTACCTTTTACGTTCAATTTACCGTTTAAATTCAATACAATTGAGGCCCCGCCAGAATTGATTTGCCTTTTGTATGGCATACACCTTCAGTACTTGACTACTCCCTATACACTTGAAAATATAATGTACTACACATATGGTACATAATTTTAGCACCGGTATAATAACCGGTATTGCTGCGGCTTGAACTGCTTTTGGCGGGAATTGCTCGATTTCAAGTGCGCGCGCGCTCAATTCTGCACTCACAGTCAAAAGCAACGGTGACCCGCAACAATCGCAGTCAGGCAGCGCCATGTTAGACCACCTGCTGCCGCTCATCTACCGCGAGTACGAATACTTCGACGAAGCCAATAAGGAGAACTATGGCTATGTCATCCGCAGGCGCGCGCGGCCCGTATCTTCGACGGTCTCCACTGCGTCTCGCACGCCTCGACGTCCCCCAAGGCGCAATAGCACCGGTAGCAGCTCCAATACCATAATGCAGGGTGGTATCGTCTCCGCTGGCAGCCTCAAACGCCGACGCGAAGCCTTCGACGACGGCAATGAAGAGCGAGGACGCGCCAAGAAGCAGACAACAACGGAGATCGCAGCTAAAACAGAGGAACCCACAGTTAGCAGCCCCAGCCTGAAGCGACGACGAGAAGCTGCCGATGATGGCAATGAAGACAGAGGAGACAGAAAGAGACTGCAGATGATGGAGACCGCAGTTAAGGAAGAGAAAGCTGCATCTAAAAAGGTGGAGGAACAACAACAGGAAGCGAAGAAGGAGAAGGTGATGGAGCAGGTGAAGGTACAGACTCCAACAACTGAAAAGGAAAGTGCAGTAAAACAGGAACAGGAGATGATGAAGACAGACATTGTGACGCCCGTGAAAAAGCCTCAGGAACCCAAGATTTCTGCCAAGAAAGCGGCCAATAAGGTCAAGAAGAGGAAAACCAGCAAAAGGCACACCAAGGTAACGGTCGATACGAAGCAGCAGCAGAAGAAGGATGTCAAGGTGGCGAAGAGTGCGACACCCAAACGGATCCCACTGCAGGATATCACCCATCTCTACGTGAACGAGCATACTCGCTCGTACGAGTACCAGCAGCGCGAACGGTTTGTAGCTGGACTCACGACTTCCGTCACGATTCGCTTCTTTTAGGTACTGGTGAGCTTGTCATTGGAGTCAGATAGAATGTGTCTCTGATGTTTGTTGTTGTTTCTGTTGCTATGCTGCCAAGATCGCAGCTCGATGCATCCAGTCTCGCCGCTCAAATCCAGTTTCGTTTCATTTTTCGTGTGCTTCCTGTGCCTCGCGTGTTTCAAGCAAGGCTTCAAATTAGCTTATTTAGCATCTCACCAATGTGCCAGTCAACTCTCTTTTGCTCACAACTGAGGTGGAGTGGTAAATGGTGAGAGCACGATTTTCGCCACAACAGTTCAAGATTCAAGATCCTCTCTCTGCGTGTGTCTACTTGCTGCTGCAATTCAAGGTCAAGATTTCTGTGCTTGCGCGCACCTCATTACGTGCGATGCTTGCGGTGATACAAGCTAGTCGTCCTTCGAGCCAAAGGTGTCTATCTTCACGCTAGAGCCGCATCTCATTTCATGCACGCTCTGGCGTGATCTCCTTTCGCAACCAAGCAAGCTCAAGTCCAAGGTTTTCTCATCGCATGAGTCTCTTCTCATCACAAGTTTGCTAATGAATAACACGTCAAGCCAGCGCGATCTAAACCCAGCAAGATACACTCTGCGAATGCTGCACCTCATTACGTGCGCAGGAGCAATTGGTGGCAAATGCGTGAGGAACCGACGTACTCGACGGACGGTGCCAACGGCTACTCGCCTAGACGCGCACGCATTTCGTGCGCGTCTAGGCTCCAGTTGTCAAATGGACCCAGCTGCGCAGGCGATTTCTGCAGTCCTCTTGGCGGAGATACCAGAGCAGCACCCCATAGCGTGCACGCTTTGGTATTAGATGTTTGGAGGGCTGTGGACGTCGTTTGTCAAGTTATCGAGGCCGAATGATGTTGTATTATGACTGAAATGCGCCTCATTACGTGCACTTTCAGACATGATATCAATACGGAGAGGTTCGAGACTTGACGCGCGGAGCTGGGTCCAGACGCTGTTGCATGATCGCTGCTGGTTGCGATGCAATTCAAGACTTATACAACGGATGAAGACCTGTTTTTCAAACATCACACGCCTCAACAGACGGATGTACGAAAGATGCACCTCATTACGTGCATTCTTCGTCGCTGACCACGTGTCCCATTGCCCCATGAGCTTCCTGATACCCATCGTCTAGTTAAACTGTGCATGCTGTGCTAAGGTACGATATCAACATACAGCCAAGCCAAAAACGAATTAAAGGCCACGCGTGCCAACAGAAGAATATGATCAAGAACAACTGCCTTCAAGACCGTCTTCGTGCTAGATTAGATCTCTACATTTCTATGCTTTAGGTAGTTCGTGTTGTCTGTAAACTATAAATGCATTTCCACCATTAGCAAACATACAAGTACTGTACAGCAGTGTTGTGTCAGATGGGGAAGGCGAAAACATGTACTGAATCCATTGTTTTTCGTGTACAAGTTGAAACACAACACACAGCAGGATGAATATACCCGACAATGCCATATACACAGCTAGACCGCTGATTCATGCGGTTGCTCTTTGACTGATGCCGTGTTCTTCAGGCCAAGCAGCTGCATCCATTTGCCCGAGGCTTTCACTTCCTGTACTGATGTCAACCGCTGAACTAGCATCTTCGATGGTTTCGCCCACTCGCCCCAGAAAACTGTCAAACCACCTGATCCCTTCGACTCCTGTTCGTTCAAAGCTTTGGTTATACGCTGAGCCAGTAGCTGTGAAGGATACTCGACCAAGTGGTACGATGCTGTCGCCAACAGACAGAGCAGCCCGAAGCGAGAGAACAACCTGCAGTAGTAGTTCGACTGGGAGCTGACAGTCTTGTTGTATAAGACAAAGCTGTGCAGCAGATAGACAGAAAAGCTGATCTTTCCCCAATAGCGCAGGAAACTCCACTCAAAAATGGACGACAATGACGACGGCAGGAGCATCTCGCAGACAAACACCGTAGTCACAAGCACGCTAATGAATGGGAAACCGGGCGTCTTCGGTGCTGTGTTCTCGTGAACCCAGATGAAGAATAAACCGCGGAAGGCAATACTGAGGAAAACAGCAAGCGTAATGAACTCAATCGTTCGGAGGATGAGCTTATGGATGAGGCGGAACTGGAAGCCGCTCGCCTTGATCCACGTGTCGAGCTTGACGAAGAGCACAGCAGCCATGGATCCGGCCAAGAACGTCGGGATGTGTGGACGCAACACTGTGTGGCTTGTACGGTATTCGCTCCAGCCTTGGGTAATGATCCAGTAGTACGCCGGGATGATAGGTACCCACCAGAATTTGCGTAGCATAAGCGTGCCCAACACAAACACCGGGATGAAGAAATAGTACGAGATCTCAAGAGGTAGCGTCCAGAAAACAAAGTAGCGGTAGTCAAACTCGAAGGTGAGAGTCTTGTAGAGATCGTAGCTCTTCGGCTCCTTGACGAGGAAGTAGCGCTTCTTGTCTTCATCGTCGATGAACCACAGCACCACACACGTGAGTGCGAACAGCGGGTACACGCGGCAGAAGCGCTTGGAGAAGTAGTCGGTAAGGGCAAAAGCCCACTTACGCAGCCCCGCGCCCTGGTTGAGCATCCGGATACTCTTCTTCATGAACAGCCACGTAAGCAGAAACGATGACAGCACGAAGAATGCGTCCACCGCGACGGCGCCCAAGTTCAGGTCCTGCATGTACTCGTGCGAGTGCTGCGTGACGACCAACATGGCGGCGAGGCCGCGCACGCCGTCCAGGAACAACACCTTGGTAGCTGGGGCCGCCGCCACCGCCGCCTTCTTGGCCTTCACTGGCTTCTTCTCGTTGTCTTTATCCTGTTCGTCCTGGGCCAGCAGCGGCTGCTGGTCCTCGGACGCCGCCTGCACATTCACGGCCATGTCGTCGATCTGCTTTGTGGCGACGGACGTGTCATGCTCCGATGGTCCGTGCGTGCGCAGCATAGTCGTAACCTGTTGACTATTAAGCACTGGCTACTGAACTAGTCTGGCTTGGCAGGGGTTTCAGGCAATTGCCGAGTGTGCCCCCCGTTTGCTTTTCGGGGCGAGCCCGTGAGGAGTAACGACGTGGCGTGCTGCAGCTGTCACATACATAAAACAAGTGAGTTACCAGGACTCAGCATCATACGTCAGCTCGCACCGCACAACTGATAAGCTTTAATATCGTATACTCTTTTTATAAAGACTCAACGTCCTTTGAATTGGGGCTCTTCGACAAAGCATTTTCTATAACTAGATGCCCACCAAACGTTGTTGGAAAGGGGCTGTCCATAATGTGCAGAGCGCATTAAGAATCCTCCCCCCGCCCATATGAAGAGCATCTAGGCGCCTAGCGGCACAGGTCTCCTAAAATACCAGAATGCGAGTGTGATGAACCCGAAGAGCCATGCTCTCACGATTCATTAACCAGAGTTGCCAGGGACGGAACTTCTCAATCTACTGTAAAGTGCCCAGTCCCTTTAATAGTGCCCCACCCGCCATGCGATAAATGTAATGCCCACTCCTTTAGTCTAATTTTAATTATCAGAATTATCAGAATAGCCAGCATAAATTAATTGCCATTGGCGAGTTGCTACCGTGTCAACATCAAGTGACGACGCCGGTCGAGCTCAGGGAGTAGCTTTTCACCTTCATTGTCAATTTCCAAGTTTATGGTGGAAAATAAGCTGTCTGTAGTCCAAGAACTGGAGGCTTCGAGCGTCCGGTTACGATGAAGCATAAGCTCGACAGGAAGACATCGAGTACGTGCAGCATGTGATCAAGGCATACAGTACAACATTTAGTACCAAACATTTACAACATGAATGAGACTGCTCTGTTCTTTTATCACAATCGCAACACGAGAATCGAATTCCGTGAGGCCGAGGACGTAAACGCGAAATCGTTCGTCTTCGCGAAGGGGTCAAGATTCAACGCCACATCCTTTTAAATAGTGCCCCGTCGATAATAGTGCTTCACGTAGGCAAACGTAGTTCCCCACGGGGCAGTATCACAGGTTTTACAGTACAATATTAGACGTTATATATATATATATATTCATACATCTGTCCTTATAATCACCATCCTTACGACCTTACCCCACCTTACCCCACGAACAATGGCAAATCCTTCAGCGTACAGCCTTGCTAACCCTATATATACTTCTTATCCCAGATGGGGGGGTAATGACTTTTTGGTTTTGCTTCGCACTTGGTTTCTAGTATGAGCGTTTGAGAACGTTTGAGAACGCTCATACTAGAAACCAAGTGCGAAGCAAAACCAATAGCGTTCTCAAACGCTCATACTAGAAACCAAGTGCGAAGCAAAACCATATCTGTGAATGTCTTTAATGTCATACCCACCCGGGATACCACGGTCGATCGCAGGTCCCAGGTCCTCTGTTTAGCGACTCGTCCCAACCCGCGCTGAGCTTTAAGAAACGCAATCAAGGCAAAGACCGTGAGTTGTTCGAATATTAGCAAGTAAAACGAGAGACGCCGAAAAAAAAAAACTCCTCAAACGAGCTCAGAGTAATCGACGGGTTCCCAACCTGGCCTCCCAACACAGCTATTATCGGTTCCGAAGGCAGACAGGAAAAACCTCACAAGGTTTTTGTTGGGAGGGGCCGCTTTCGTCTCACTCACCGTTCGTGCTCCTGAACACAACCGCGCGGCATGCGTGCCGTCGTGCGCCCCGATCTGCGGACGACCTCAGCCCCTCAAGACGACGGACCGGCCACCTCCACGACGAGTCTCGCATGCTGCTACCAACACCCGGCAGGGCAGGCGAGATGCTGCCCGTTTTGTCAGCTGAGAGAAGCCATCAAGTGAGATCAGCGATGATAGAGCTGGCGCTGTGGTATGTACACTTTGTATGCATCTCCTGCGTGCGTCTGGTAGCCTTCTACCGGTCTCCACTTACACATGTGTTTGCTGTCTGTGTCCTTTGTTTTGTAACGGAGTTGTTCACTGTATACATGAGCTATGAGCACGCAGTTCGAACCCGTTTGCATATGTGTGTTGATAGGCATGTAAACAGTCTATGCAAGTCATGTTGTGCAATCTACGACTCTAAGTCTTTCTGCTTCCATTGTGGCTATCGGGTGTGCACCGGTCGGCTATGCTCCGTTGCTTTGCATGTGATGAAGGCTGAACAGAGTGCATCGTACGCCGGGCGATGCGTAGGCAGCTTACTCCAGCGCTTTCGGAGCGAACCTGCTGTTTTTGAACGCCCCTCCCCGTCCAAATTACCAAGCACTGCATTTGTCTTCTTGTCCAAGCTCTCGGCCATGGTCCACAGCGCTTGCTTCCAAATTTGGTACGCCGTGCCATCCCGATTCAGTGGTGCCGCCGGTACGTCCACGTCTTGGCCTGCTGATACTGTCATGATATTAATGCAGCCCTGAGATCAGCTCAGATGAATTGTTGCTTCTTTTGGGTTGCTGTGTGCCACAGCTCCAACGTGTACCAGTTGTAGAAGCAGTCGGCCAGCGAGTGCGCCTCGACGACGGCATCGTTGCGTGATCCGGCGCTGGCAACAATAGATGCACCGCTGCAAGGTACAGCGTTGGCAAGTGTTGGTGCGGTCGACTCCTGCATTTCGACGAGTTTGTGCAGCGTGCGCTGCATTTACAGCGATGGCCGACAACATTTGTGTGACAGCCGCTGCAAGGACGCCGGCTTCGCCGAAGCTACGCTGTCCAAGCTGAGCAAAGTTATCAGTCTCCCACGCGGTGCGTAGCTGTTGGCCCCAATGGATGCCAGTTTCCAGAACAGCCGCGATCTCAGCGCGGCGTTAGTAGAGTCGAGTGCTTCGTAAAATCGGTACACGTAATGTGATGTGAAGCCTGAGGCGGCTTGCTCCTTTGTTGTCGCTGCGGTGACTTCTTCCAGATGAATCAGCAGGGATGCAAACGCTGCATCTAAGACCTTGGCATCTACGTTGAGAGTGGTGTCCGTCGAAGCTGCTGACATGCTTGAAGAGCTGGCGTTGAAGCGATAGTAGCCGCGCGTAATCCAGCGCAGGGAGGAGCTATTTCAAAGTTACGACTGTCGGCGTGATGCAAGGCAAGTGAAGATCGCGATAGCCAGCCAAGATTTTACCGACACTCTGATCTTCACGGGTGGTGGTCCGACGTACGCAAATGCCTTGGTGAGAGAGTCAAAAGCAGCCATGAACCTCGAGTAGATATCCACTGTATGGCGTGTTGGGGCGAGGCGTTCGTGTACGCTGACGATCCTCGGCGCAATGAGTGGCTTGTGAGGCCGGCTGTTATCGCGGGAGGTAGCGGGGCGCAAGCCGACGTGACCCGCGCTGACACAACGGCTATAACATCGTTTATATACTTGGAACATTTGGTCTCCCCCGTACACGCTTTGTTGGTGGCTCGCACTCAGCCTCGGTCTTCTCCTCAAGATTCTCCCAGTACAAAATGGCTTCATTTTGGCTGTAAGTTTTCTGCCCAGGCAGGTCAGACGTGGCAGCATGGGCACCAGTGGAAACACGTAGATTGAGGGTTCCAAAGCTCCGACAAATAGCATTCCCAGTGCATGCAACATGCATTCCTCCCAGTGTGTGACGGCCTAAAAAATTGAGACTCCTTGGACGACAGATGTCTTGATACGGGCGACTTGCAGGAACAACTCGCCAGACGTAGCCATCGACAGTTGATTCTTCCGAGCGAAGAATGTATCTATAGCACGCCCAAACGTAGCCACAACGGAGTTAGCACAACAGCATCATGTAGACTTTATAGCCTGATCCAACCCCCTTGATAGCTGTCTCGTGCACCAGAACACGCAAGTCACTTAGCGAACAGCCAGGAGCTTCTCCTGTCTGCACGCCAGCAAGCAAGTTTCGCCCGTCGATGGCAGCAGCCATCTTCTCGCGGATTTTTGCAATTCTTTGCTGTCTGACAAGTGCAACGGGTACCGCTCTCGCAAAAGATTGAGCACTTGTGACAAATATCCCACAGCCGTTGCCTTATCGAGAGGGTTTCCTGGCGCACTCGGTTTTGCTTGCAGGAAAATTGAAAAGGCAGTGAGCAACGAGTAGTTGACTTGGAAGGGCGTTAGGCACAGACAGCGTCTTAGCAATACTATCAATTGAACTCTTGTTCATGTTACCGAGAGCTAAGAATTCGTTTCATAGCTGCTGACTCCAGCCCTGCCGTCCCTTGCGGGATGTCGAGTCCTCTCGCCGCGCGCTGCATCTTTTCAACTGTGGCGCTCGAGTCGAGCCTAGACCACCAATCGAATGGCAAATATTTAGTTGGGAATATCGAGGCAAATATTAATAATCCCGCTGCACCACTTGGCTTTTGTATTCCAAAATATTGGTAACTTGTCTCCCTTCCCACAATATTGGAAAACTGTTGGGAATCAACCATTGTCGCGCACGATTGGCTGAAATTCGGCAGTCCATTCTGCTCATTGGTGAACGGGGATATGCCAAGCTATAGGGTCAGGTGTCCGATCAGTTGAACTGGGAGCAAATTTACTTACTCTACAGTAATTTGGATTCGGTGATCCGACATATCCCGTTGTCTGACTTGATTGGATCATAAAACGCGGAGTGAGTTTAATATCCTGCGTGGTACTTAGGCCCTAAGTCATTATCCTCGTGAGCGTTTTCATCTTATGTACTGGCACCGTCAGTGCCACGGCGCATTGAGCAGAGAGACACTGCAAACAAGCACTCAGGCCTTGGTCCAACTGGAGGTTTTGCGTTCTGTGCCGAAAATACATGTCTCCTGATTGGTCAAAAGCATGATGGTTTACAGTGTGCCATTTAATGTATTTGGTGTTTTGGAACACAAAATTTGAGAACGCCAGACCTACACGAGCGTAAGGACAGCGATGAAGTCGTACAACTCGTCCGTGTTATGTCGAGGGGTGGGGGTGGGGGGTGAACACATTGTAACGCTGTTATGAACTCAGGCTCTGCGCTGGTCTTCGGGCTCCATGAACTCTGCGTAAGTGTACAAAGGCCTTGACTCGAAGTCCGCAATCACCTTTTCCAGCTTTGCGACTTCCTCGTTTCGCGATTCCTGTACTTTTTCTTTTTTGGCCTTGAAGTTAGCCGCATGGATGACAACTGACGACCAATGCTTGTCGACTTGTTTGCGGTACGTGCGCATCGTTCTTGGAGCACCGAAAACATGCTTAGGCCGTTGTTTTGTTTCTATCGAATTTGGCATATTTGGGTAGCATACGCTGCATCTGCCAACGACCGTCTTTATCAGCATCCAACTTGATCTTCAGTTGATCGAATGACTGCATTTTTTTAGAAAGTGGATCCTGTGCCCATCTGAAAAAGAGGGGGTGAAACTCACATAAAACGACCAACGGAGGAGAGCGATTGCGAGCGCGCGTAGCTGCAGCAAACCCGTGCGGGGTGCCCACGAAGCAGGGCAGTGCGGTATTTGCGGAGGCGGGCCCAGCGCCCAGCTCTACAGCGAGCACAGCACTGTAGCGAGCCGAACTTAGAGTCTTCTCCTCGCAGGAGCGCAGCGATTGCCTTTGCGAAGCAAGGCCAAGACTGCGATGCCACCGGTCCTCGGGAGGGCTAGGGTAAAGGGAGATGTGAGGCAATAAATACGAAACTACAGTGTAAACGAAAACTGTGACAGGGCTAGATGGGTACAACACGTGCCTTTTTTTAAACTTGAAGCCGTAAAACTTGTCCGTAGGAGGTTCAAGAGTTGTCCCGGCTAGATGGGATTGTTTCAGGGTGCACTGTGAATATACCCGCGCATTGTGGAGCTAGGGTCACTATACCATTAAGGTCCCATCACGTTGGCTTTCTTGCACCTGGCTCTCAACATCTTGAGACATTCTTTGAACGAAAAGAGATAGGTGCCTCGGCTCATAACGTAAATGTGACTCGATCTGGGCTCCGGGCTGAACAACTTTCTTTAGGCTCTACATCCAGAGGAATGTCACCCAGCTTGACATGGCTACTACGCAACAAATCTTAGATTTTTTCTAAAAAGTAGTTCCATATTTTGTGTGCGTACGATCCAAAAGCCGAACCGGTCGTAGGCCCGCTGCTAGAAACGCTTGTTTAGGATTTTGTCCTTATGGTGAATATAGGACGCGCGGTTGATCACCTTGCACGTCTTAGGCGCCATTTTGTCGCATACCTTGCGGTGTGTCACCATGTTCGGCTTGGGACACTGCAAACGTTCGTTACACGCAGCTTTTGCAGATGATTTTGTACGACTGAATTGACAGCGAACTGGTGATTGACTCAATTATATTTTGCGTTTAATGGGTTTTGATTAGCTAGTACTTATGTAAAACAATGATGTTTGAGTACATGTAGTTTTACCCAATCGTTGCGTCGCTCGCTAGACAATAATATTTGTATGGACTTGTGGACAGGATGTCTTAGAATACTATCCTAAAAACATTCAGGCTGAAGTGCATTGAGCCCCTGGCCCAACTATAGAATGTGTTCTGCAGGTTGGAAAAAAAGATTTTGGATAAGGTAAACGATTTCGGGCGATGTTGTCTCAGAACTGTGTACCACGGCTGGTCCAAGTGTGGAGCTGGCAGCTCACTCGCTCGAGCGCTGCGTAACCAGTCATTCAGCATACTGTGTGGACACAACAACCGGTAGAATATCACCCCAACATTCTGCTGTAGTTCTAGAAATTAACCGCGTCTGCATGGATCTTCACCAGATCGTCTCATCCAGCCTTCTCTCCGCGCCGCTAGCCGAGTTACGGCTGCCCGAGCGCGAGCGAGCGCCTCGATCAGGTCGTTCACGATTCGATAGTCACAGGTGGGACGGTACTCGCCGACGTTTTCACCATGCTTGCGCATTGGCATCACTGGACTGGCTTAACGGCTGCTTGGGTTTTCATACACCCAGCCGAGTTCAACCAGCTTGTCGTAACACGCGCACCGGGGGAGGGGGGGGGGGAGGGGGGTAGCGCCGTGGCTTGCTTTTTAAGGCACTAGCACCCTCCTTGAGTCGGATTTTCAGTGGCTCCACCTTCTCGGGTGGGTCGTTACCTAACTAGAGTCCCCATATGTCGTGCTTCAGGACAATAGCCCGAAGCTTTGGATCCGTCTTGCCTGGAAAAGCATTCACTAGGGCCATGGCCATCACCATAAGTCGCTCAAATGCCTCGCGAAGGTCGATATCCGTGCACGGGAGTCAGAGCTAGGCAGCTCGTTCTCGAGCACAACTCCACCATCGTCTTCGTCCGCGTCGGGCACCGATAACTGTTCCAGCTGTCGCTCGATGTCGATCCAAAGCGACTTCAAGACGTCTTGCCCTAAAATGAGTTCGGACACAAGGTCTTCGGTAATACGGCAATCTACCGGCTCATGGAGCGCAACGGGCCCTGCAGCCGTATTCAGCAGCAAGCGAAGATAAAGAGAGGTCGAGCATGTAACTTCATGGTCACACACTATCACGTTCACGATAGGGGTCGCTATAAACGATAGGGGTCGCTATGTCACACACTATCACGTTCACGATAGGGGTCGCTATAAACCGGACCGTGACCGATGGGTCCAACTGTTGTTATTGCTCAACGTGGTGTTGTCCGATAGCCGTCCGATCGGCACCGCTGTCAGCGCAGAAAAGCGCCATTCAGACAAACCGTCTCTCCTGATGGTATACACTCTCGCAGGCGTTTCAGGCGTTTAAGCCTGGCTACTGTCTTCTTGTTTCCGTCACTTGCGGCGAATATCTGCTTTCTGGTCGTCAGATCCCTTTGCACTCTGACAACCAATGCTTTTCGCTGCAGTGTGGACAAGGTGTGGGCGGTACCTTGGATCGCGCTTCGACGGTCTTGGTAGGCGGCCGTGGGCTCGCGCTACGCGGTTCGCTGGCGAACTTGTTTTTTTTACTCGAGCTCCGCTGTGGCACACGCTCGGTGTTACCGTCGCCTCAGTCGCGCTTAACATGCCGTTGACTCTGGTAATATCTCTCCTGATCCAACGCTTTTTCTTTAGCACCAGGTCGTAACGGAGGACTTCGTCTTCCTTCGCCTTGCGCGCCTGGAAGCGGACAGCCCTCTGCACTTCGTCGAGTAGCGCCTTGGGCTCTAATGACGCGATCAGAATGCGGCAAAGCTGCTGCCTCCCGTCGGATCCGGTGAAGCATTGACTCCAACCATGATTGTCGATGATACTATGGCACCGTTCAAAGTATTTGGGTCACCATTCGTTGACATCCGTTTCGGACATGTCCATGCGCAAGTGTTCGCGCATTTCGGCGTCAATGTCGGGCACGCCATTGGGTTTGACTCTTGCGATAATCATGTCGACCTCTGCCAGAATATGGGCGTCGGTAATCGAAATGCGCCAGCGGAGAAGGCACCGCATGCGCACCAGTCCCTTGTCCAACGTGTTCTTCATCGGCACGATCAGGTCGCTCGTGTTATACTAGGCGCGGCTTCGAATGGATTCCTCTTACTCGCGACGCTCTCTGCGCTTCACCAGCGAGTCATGCGAAGTACTTGAGAGCCGCGGCGGCAGGATCGGCGTGAAGGTCGGGGCGCCGACACGTTCTTGGTCGTCTTCGATGGCGGTCGAGTTGGTCAACCTGGTTTTGGACATCTTCTTGGCCCAAGCGGAATACTGTTAAAGAACGCTTTGTATTGTCTGCAAGATTGAAGACACGATGAGGGAGACGGCGAGGCTCCCGGAAGATTAGCCGTAGTGTATTGCTGAAGGTACGTAGCGAAGTGAGCCTTCTACTCCTATTCTATTTGCCGCCAAAGGCTCCAGGGCCTTTGGGCATTTGGTTGGACACGGTTCGTGTCATCAGGAGTGTCGATATGCCGAAGCTGTCACAATGTGTCGATATGCCTACCACTTGGTCGACAGCGATGGCGTTATGCTCAGCTGCATCATGCTGGTGCTTGTGGAGCCAGAGACCAGCCTGTTTCCCACTGCACCAAGCTGGGGCAGGCCGGAGATACATGCCTGCACCACACCGACGAAAGTATTCGTACGACACAAAAACGTTAATCGCTATTTCCCGGAAAAATACACCTTTGCGTTCAGACCATGGCCGAAAAGCGTAACTGTGGCGATCGGCACCATATTCTGATCCCTTGCTTCAAGACGAGCGACAAGGCAAACGAGGGTGACGTCATTACACCCTCCGCATCCATGAAGTCCTTGACGTTCTCGACATACGCGGCTCGAAGCTGCTGGCCTGGTCGATCTCGCTTCGCGCTGCAATCCATCCGCCTGGAGAAGAAAGCAAAGACACAGCAAGTGAAGCTCAGAATGACCGGACTCGGAATGACGTACTCAGAATGACGTACTCGCGCAAGGTGTCGCAACAGCTTGATAAGCTGCTGCTACGTCAAACGCGCGTAGGAGAAAGAATTGCAGCACTGGAGGCGAAGACAGGGTCTATTGAACAAGCATACAGCACTAGACAATAACATCCCGAAGCGCCAGCGCAAGGGCAGCCAAAGCACGCGCGTAAACGTGCCTCGAAGGCACTAGCAACGATGTGGTTCGAGTGGTTTACCGCTGTGCCACGAATGTATGAGTCCTCAATCGTTAGTAAACCAATCCTTGGTGAGTCCAGACACGCAGTGTCGTACATGATGCTTTGCTTACCTTCGGGCTTCAAGCAGGATCCAGCGTCGTCCGGCTACAAGGCAGAAGTACACAGTCTAGGCGTCGAAGCGGAGAAGCGCACGCTGGAATTCTTGGCGGCTCAGGGCTCACTGGCCGTAGCGTCGGCTCTGTCGTCAAGCCATGCACGCACTGCAATAGACTGGCCACCTAAATACCCTTCTTGACCAGTACCGAGAGCGATACTTCGAAGGCAATATTGTCGTTCCAACGCCGAAGACAGCCCTCCCGCCTTTTCTCCGCATATCCTAGTTGTTGGCAGTCATAATAGACAGAAAGAAAATCAGTATTACATGTAATACGTACTATCTAGTGCGAAGCATTCGCGCAATATTAGCCAGTCTACATATTATAAACAAATACGCAGCACAAATAGTCGAAGCCCACGTTGGGAGATGAACCCAATTCCCCAGGCCTAAAAAGGCCTGGCGCTCAACCATTCGAGCTCCGTGGGCACGGGGTTAGTCGTCTGGTAGCCGCAGTACGGCTGCTCTGCGGGCACGCAGCCCGGCATCCAGCCTATAACAAGCGACGCAGCCCACCGCCGTACCCAACGCGCAGCGCGCGGTCTAGCACGCAGTCCAGGAAGCTGGCCAACACCTGCAGTCAGTCCAGCGCGAGGCACGCAGCCCAACGCGCTGCCTAGCATCCGCACAGCACCTGTATCTCACTAGTCCACACAACACAGCACACGCAACAGGGAACACACAGCAAGAGCACACGGTTGGCACACTACAGGCAGCACGGAGTAACGCATCACAGCACAGTACTGGCGTCCTCGGACGGCACGGCGCGAGTGGGCTGGATTGATTGTCAGGCGCGGCGAAAGGATCTGGTAGCAAGATTAAAAGCGGGTGAGAAAAAAAAAACTAAATACCGTTTCTACGGGTATTGGTTGGAAGCAGTCCAACCGAGTTGGAATTTTTACGGTATGGTTAGCGTCACGCAAGGCCTAGAACTACCAAATACAGAGCCCCGCCTGAAAATTAGCATTTCCACGAAGCGCTCCGAATAACCAACCGAGCTTATCGATGCGAGTAACTAACTATGCACGTCTAAGTAAACCACGAAACTGCGCCATGAGAACTCATCCTGGCTAAATTTAAGGGACAACCACTCGTGCCACGCAGCTGTGGCGGCCACATCGTGGTGACCTAAAATAGTGCTAACCACCAATAACTGGGCTATGTCCTATTCCCGACGAGGTGGTTGCGTGCTCTGCTTCCCCATCTTATCCTATACCCTGTTCGGTCTCACAACCTTCTAAGCGGCCCGCGATATGGCCCACCCCAATTCCCAGTATATACTCTAGCGTAGCTCGGGTTGGAGGGAGGAGGGGGTGATATCGGATCGTCGGTCACCTGCTCCTTCACTTCGCAAGTTCCCAACAACCCAGCAAGCAAAACCCCATAGCTTCCTAGAGCTTCGAGCTCCTCAAGTACCCCGAAAATGACGAAATCACACAAGACTAACAACGTTAACGACAACGCCAACGGTGGCAAGGACGTGAATGTTGTTCAGAGTGTCAGCGCAACCGCCAACAAGAGCGTCACTAAGGCGTTCACGCTTACTGATGTGGCTGCGGCGACCGTGCAGCGAGCCCGTCAGATCCGTAAGACGGATTTCGTGCGCTTCCAGAAGTTTTATAACTTCTTCTCGGCCAATGATGAGGCGACAGCGCGTGCGATCAACATCAAGGCTGACGCCAAGCGAGAGCAGGTGGACAAGTGGATGCGAGGCGTCGTGGAGCCAAAGACGTTCGCGTGTATCCAGGAGATCCAGGAGACTCCGTCGGCGCAACTCGCTCTCCTCATTGTGTCGGCCGCGCTCAGCAAGTATGGCGAGCAGGAACTGGACCGCAGGGATAACCTCGGCGAGATGGACTATGTCGTGGGTGCACGCTTTGGCACAAATGGCCTCCGCTCGAAGCGGCATGTGCCGCACATGGTGGGCGTGAGTTTCATTCTGCGGCTGGTACTCGGTCTGGCACCGGAGAAGCGTGTCACTTGCCAGATCTTGCGTGAGATCCTGAGCCACGAGAGCAACGCGCGCCTCGTGCTGACTCCGACGAGCACGGGCTTGCAGTTGGCCTTCGGAATCGCCGCCGCAGACTCGGATGACTGGGCCAAATTCCACCAGGATCAGCTCCGGCAGATGGCGAGGCAGGCCCAGTCGGACAAGTTCCAGGAGACCATGCAGCAGCTCGGCGGTGAGCACCTGTATGACGCGATCCGTACGCAGCTGAAACAAGCCGGCGGCGCGTCCGTGTGGGATGCTACTAACGACAAGCCTGCACTGCAGGCGAAGAACATACGTCCTCGATCAGGGTCGGCTGACAAGAGCGTGAAGCCGCAGAAGGAGGTCGAACGCCTGAAACAGCAGGCGGTGAAGAAGAACGGCACTCCTCAAGAGGGCGTGAAGAAGCACCTGCCCGTGGAGGCTGAGAAGTGGTCGCAGGTCCCCCCACCGGCACCAATAGTGGTGAAGTCGACCACCACTGCTCCAAGTAAGAAGGAGGCTGTTCCGAACAACAAGACGCAGCAGGTGAAGGATACTGCTTCTGTCAAAAACGTCTCCCCCGTGAAGGATGCATCCACGGTGAAGAATGTATCGGCGACTGTCGCGAAGAATCAACCTGGTGCCATCGTGAGCAGCGCGCGCGGTGGTCGAGCGGTCGTGTCCAAGGCCCTTTAGGCTTGCGCGCTGTAGGGCGATTCCGCGTGCTGCACGCCCCGATCGTCACGAATGAGCGATCTTGTAGAGCTAACGCTGCGCCCGATAAATAATGGTGCGACTACTTATAACAAAGACGAGCAACTTTCTTTTCATGTCATTACGTCGACTGAACCTGTAGCCAATCCTTCCACAATTAGAACTGTCCAATTGCGAACCATGGCGTCACTTCAACTTTAGCTTAACGATTTATGCGTTTTTGATAAGATATGACCAGGGGGTTCTATTTCGATTTGGATTCCTATATCCGATACGATGGACCATCGTCGATGGTTGCTACGTTTAAATTTTTTTTGCAAAGTTTCAAATGTTTTGCAAAGTGCTCGCTGAGATTGGGTCGCATTACGTTTGGAGCCATATCTCTCAACTGGGATGGACCATGTTTTAGCGGAGCAAACAATTACTAACATATTTAAACAAGTGTGTTTCGAGCCTCTTTCAATAGATACGAACTGGAGCTATATAGGGCGGCGCACTGGTATATATAACGCATTCATTTTTCAATTGAGCTGTGTAAATCCGGTTTCACCTACGTAAAAAAAATCAAATTCTGGATTGGTAGCTCCTGAAGTCGAGATGTTTTCCGAATGATATTCCGGATTTCCGAAACGTACACCCTCTCTGTCCCACCAAGTATAGTCACACCTCCCTTAGTGAGCCTTTCTACCTGACTACACATCCTGTATCCGGTTAGTCTTCTCTGTGTGCAAATGATACTATATGACTTTCACTATTGTCGTTCTCTAATGATCAAAACCCTCCTTATTCTCTAACTGATAACCAGAGCGGGTGGGGAAACTCCCTAAATGGACGCCGTATGGTTCCTCGCCTATTGTTTCTCGACCGTTGTCTGCCAGTCATTTAGACAGCACTTCTCCCCGGACAACGTTTAGTCCCCAACCTCTCGCCTCAACGTTCAGTCCGAACTAGCATCTCCAGCCGTGAGCCATGCCGCCCCAAGGCCGAACGCCTTCGTTGACGATTGAGGAGAAGCTCCAGACCTGCTTGAAAGGCACCGCGGGCCCAGGATAAGGGATGGAGAGCTGTTGCTATGGCCTGCAGTACCTTTAAAAGACCATCAGCATCAGCACTATTCGGCGTACTCGAAACAAGCAGCAGTCTTACTATTGCAGCGTGAATTCGTCAGCAACTTGGCGGTGTAGGGTGAAGTTTCCTGAGCTCGAGCAGCAGTTCGTCGACTATTTTCACAGGCATGAAGGAAATGCTACTATTTCTGACGATATTTAGCTTCTCAAAGCTGGAGATATTACGCAAACCCTCAACATTAGTGATGTTCAGCTTCGACTAAGGAACGGCTGGCTTGCTAAGTTCAAAAAGCGTATTGGAATATCCACGAAACGTCTGCATGGTGAGGCTGACGGAGCTCCGCTGTAGAAGTTCGATCGGCTCGCTACTCGCTGCAAGACATTACCCGTCAATAACGACCGGAAAACATCTACAATTTTGATGAAACAGCTCTGTTTTATCGACTGCCTCCAACCAAACACTTGCAACGATGAGGCGTAAGGGCAAAACAAAAAAGCTACAAGGCCCGAATAACTATTGCATTCTGCTGCAATGCGTCTGGAACGCACAAGCTGGATCCCTTAGTCATAGGGGCAACAGCGAATCAACGGTTCTTTCTTGGTGGTAGAAAGCGTGCTCTAAAAGATAAGCCAGTGGTGATTAATTCTCTAAATGAAACGACGTCCTGGCCACGACCCATCGGTGTCACTTATAGAGGTGTGACTTTATATATAAATATATATATATATTGTTTCTTTGTAGACAACACAAAACAATTACATGTTTTCTATTGGCTTTAATGGCTAGGGCTAAATTAGCGTTAGTCCACAGTAAAACGGTCGACCAATGCCTCTAATTCTCCGCAGTTCCGACAATGCGCTTCGCTGTCATAGCCTTTCTTTCAAGCCATAACAGACAGTAGTTTTCGTTACAAGCCGTAACATATGTAAAACCTCATTTGAACAGACGCCTATTAGAGACTGTTCGACGCGGTTTTGGTCCGCTGAGAAGTGGGTCAAATTACTCGAGTGCGTACGCCCTAGAATGTTTTTCCATAAGGCTAACGCTCATAAGAGTTACAGAATACAATATTATTCCATCCGGAACGCGCCGATATCTCCTGTGTTATTTATTTGCACGGCACCGTTACAAGCAGCTGAAAAAATGTCAATGTCCACGCTGCAATAAACTTCCCAATCCGGGCTACCGCCATTGCGAATTCAAGTATTTCCGCTCGTAGCCCGCTATCTCTATCCTCAAAGGCCGTTTTGCAGAGGGCAGTGAATGTCCCCAATCTGCAGCATCTTTTCTCTCTAAATGTTGCCACGAATTGCCCAACACGCGACCGGATTTCAATGGAGGCGTAGTGGGCAAGATTGACAAGGGTGATGACCGACTTTAATAAGGTAGACGATGCTGATAGCTCAAAATAATGTTTGTGCGCGCTCTCGGAAGAGCCATAGTAGTCACCACCAGTCCGCTCCAGAAGAAGCGTGGTGGATCGCCACCAGGTCGTGCTCCAACATTTTCCGCGGCTGTGAAGCCGGCCACGCTCGTCTTATTGCGGACTATTTCGCCCAAATCAAGTGTATAACCCCATACTGTTTCGGCGGCGTTTCGAATGACACCTACAATTTTTGACAGATGTTGTTAAACTGACGATTACTTGTTGCAGAAGTGCCGCGCACTAGGTATGCCTAAACACTCGCTCATCACAAAATCACTGCAGCGTTGCGCATGTGTTGCCACAGCGTCGCGGCAGACGCAGCAGGCGAGTACCTTCGTATTGCTGAATGTACGGCAGTGGAGAGCTTCAAGCGGTTTGTGGTCGCTTTGATTGATCGGTTTCGGGCTGAGTACCTGCAAGACCTGACTGAAGACAATATTCGCCATCATGCTGAGCTGAGTGCGAAGTCAGGATTCCCTGGTATTTTTGGCTCTTTAGACTGCACGAATTGCGTCTGGAAGAATTATCCGGTTGGGTTACAAGGCCTGTACCAAGACCGGTATGGAAACCCGTCCGTTATTATGGAGGCGGTGGCAACCAAGGATATATAGATATGACATCATTCTACGGGCGTTCCAGAATCGAACAATGATATCAACATTCTTGACTGCTCTTCTCTCATTGTAATTGGCTGCACGGGTACGACCCCAGCTACGAATTCCGTGTGAATGACCACAAGCTTAAAAATGTGCTACCTGCTCCCAGATGGGGTTTATCCAAATTGATCCGTCTCCGGCAAGGCAACCAGGAAGCAGTTCGCAAGGACGAGGATCCATGTTTTGGAGTGCCCAACGCGCGATTCGCCTGTCGTAACCCGAAGGCTGTGGGACAATTATACAATGAGGACCGTCTCGAAAGTGTCCGGAGTCGCGTCCTGCATAACGGCTGATGTGCCTGATACAAGCTCTGGACCAAGTGAGGGAAGAGGAGGAACGAGTCGTCAAGGTCAAGTAGATCAAAGAAAGGACGGTCCGGCGTTCCAATAGTGGCACTGTTGGACCCGGCATGTAACGATAGACAGCGATCGGATGCATGGAATAGGTAAAGGAGGAACGTAAGTCAGTGAGAAGGAAGGAAAACCGGTCGGCGGGTAGCGTCGGCCATGCTCAGTCGTGGAAATTCTTCGGTTAGAGCAAGCAAGACATATTTGCATTTTTAACATCGCAGTTTTAAGTCCTTTTCATTTGGCGCTCCAAGGATCTACTAAGCATCGTGCGCTGTGACTCGTCGGCCAAAGGTACACACGACTTCGACGAGGAAGGACCGCAACAAGTTGGTGGAGAAGCAGGGTATCTTCTCACTGACGAAGAACGGTGCTTAGACCAAGGCTTGCCAAGAAGAAGAATGCGTGGGGAGCGGGGGGGGGGGGACGTGTTGAGTTCTCCTCGGGTGTGCCCGGCGAGGGGCGTGTGAAGGTTCGAGAGAGAGAAGCCTTTTGCGGGGAATTCGGAGGAATGAACCTGTTCCCCGACAATGGTGATGAGGAAGCGGTCGTTCTAGCTCGGCGTTTATGAAGACGATCCGAGAGGAACGCTTCGAAGATGCGGTCACGCCTGGAGAAGAGGTGACTGGTGAAGAACGGCGGGCCGACGAGGGTAGTAAGACCCGCGACGAGGCGGTGCCGGCCGTTACGATTGGAGGTTCGGAATGGCGCCCGGATCTGCACTTGAGCGTCGGCAAGGACAAGGGCTTCCGAACCTGCTGGGGACACCTCGAGCCGACGTACGCGCTGGATGCCTTCCTCCGGTTCTTGGCTCACCAACCGGTTTGTACTGAGGAGCAGGCCAGCGTGGTCGAAGAGGAGTGCGAACAGCGTCCACGAGTCTTGTTCTGTGGAGGACGGCTACTGCGGTCGAAGCGCAATCGCCGGCTACGCCGACAACGAGTGAGCCGGTGAAGGGCGGAGGAACGACCGTCCCTGAAGGCCAAGAGCGACAGATGGCGAGCGGGTCGACCATTCAAGGGGTAGTGACCCCACCGGTGTCGTCCGTGGACGCTGACACGGCCTAGTCGGTGGTGACGGCGCGAACGGAGCCCACCAATGTTCCTATGGGAGCGTTACCGGGAGCTATGACATCGGCGGTGACTAGTGCTTCACGTGGAACGGGTCCTCGAGGAGACACTGTAGCGGTGCCTAGCACTGGAACGGCTACGCAAGGGAGGAACGCCGCGACGTTTGAAAGAGATCTCGATGTGGATTCGCTCGCTCAAGTCCTGGACCGATTCTAGCGATTATCGGACGCTACGCCGGATAGGCAGGTAGCTTTTTCGGCAGTAGGAATGGATCCTATGACCGTTCCCGCGTCTACGACCCAAAGGGGGCAAACCAACCTGCCCCGAGGAACGAGTCTGGGCCCCACGATAAAGGCGTATCTGAACGAGATGGTGCGTCAAGCATTACTGCAGCAATCTGGGAGTGGATCAAGGTCAGGAGGCTCGGTTGCGTCGAGGGCACCAGTGTCGAGTACGCCTGCAGCCTACGCTGTGTGCGCTGCTGCTGTCTTTTGGGAAGAGAAGTCGACGACAAATAGCCTCATCAATACCTCCAACGTGTCTTTGGCTAACTGAACGCCACGCCCCTCGAACAAGAAGGCCGTTGTGGTGACGCTTGTCGAGCACTTCTTTGCTCCAGCCCAGCGAGTCCATGTCAGACCCCTCCGCGCCTTCATCAAACGCTAAGGCTGTGCTACTCAATTCCGAACCTACTCGACCCTGTACTACAAATTTGAAGCCGATACCGGCGCTAAAGCTAATTTAGAACAAGTTCAATCGGAATTGTGCAAAGAATTCGACAGAAGCCAAGAGCATGCGTTGGACGGTGCCACCGACGAGGTTCACACTTGAGGCTCGCTTCAAGAACCTTCACATTTTGAAGAAGTTCGCAAAAAAAACTTAGTGACGAAGACATTTCGAGCTCCATGGGAGGCTACGGTGAACACCTTCCTAGAACGCGCTCTGACGAAAAGAAGTATGGGGAGAGGGCAGTGAGGGTCGCGCCGTGACATTATGCCAGTTGAAGAACAAGCTGAATGTCGTCCGGAACGCCTACAAAGCGAAGAGAACCTGGATGCTCGTCACTCACAACAGAGAAGCCCACAGCTGGTCCAAAGCCGCTGCGACGGCTACAAATGTGTCGGCTGGCCAAGGAACGGATTCCAGACAATTGAACATCAAGATTGGACCCGACACACGAACTCAACAGGGTGAGACGGTGTGCGGTCGGTGTGAAGGCGGAGCTGTAGCCGGTTGACGTGCCCTCGATCCAAGGGAAAGTGTTATCTTTATGGTGAGTTGGGTCATTACTCTATGGAGTGTTACCTTGGAAAACGGCTTCTAGTGGTGGATCTCGGAACAGTGGGGACCGGTACCAGGGTGTTAGAACGCTGTAGTGTGTCTTATGCGACTCCAAGTATCACTTCACCTTATGACGAAGTGCCAAATGATGGACGTTGTGAGAGGGTTGGTTATGAGTGCGGCGTCACCGGCTACGACGACCCCGTCCCATGAATGAAGGGGGCAGGAGGGAGGGCAGGAAGTGTCGCTCCCTTCTTTTGCCAAATGGGGGACACAAGGGAGTGCGTCGTAGCACCGACAGTGCAGTTGGGTGAACTGCGATCGGTTCGCTGGGACGAAGGCGTGCGCCGTGTAACAGATTCGACGGCGTGCTTGCTGGGTGGGAAATGGCGGTAATTACTGGGACAGAAAAGGTGGACGACGGCTGCGAAAGCGTGGTTGCGCCGAAGGAAGCGGAAACAAGCGTGTCGTCCGACGGTGATGAAGTCTCCGGCGACGCTGAAGTGAATGAGGAAGATGGAGCTCCACGTTCGACGGAAAGCACTGTGGGGAAACAGCTATGATGAGGCGAACGGTGCTACGTAACGCCCCGACGCAAGTATGGAGAATGATGAGACATCGAGTGGGGACTCGGGCGAAGTGGCTAACGAGGCGATCGCTGGCGAGGCCTCTCTGCGAGACTGGAATGAAGACGCAGCGTGCACACGGCTGGAACGGTTTTCCACCGCGACAAGAACGATTACTGCGGCGAGTCGGATACTCGTGGCCGCGACCGAGACGAAGGACAAAATCACGAGCGGACTACTCCGCGTACCAAGGGTGAGACGTCATCAGCTCGCCACGGACGCTTGGTAACGGACCGGGAGCTAGAAATGCTCGAGTAGGGCGAGTACCAGTTGTCGAGGGACGAGCCTGAGGAGTACGATAAGGAATTAGAGGAACGGCTGTTCCCGCGTGATGAGGTTGAGCTTCGGCAGCGCTTGAAACGGAACGCTGCAAAGCAGGAGAAGATGAACATCGAGGAGGTGAGTAAACTGTTGGAATTCCAGTTGAGACGCTGGAACGGACGAGAGAGGTATCGCGAGGCGTTCTCTCTACGCCCAAGTACTGGTCGGAATGGTACGAGAAGACGCTAGCCGATTCTGCCGAGGCCAAGCGTGCTAATCGAGACTTCACGAGGAAAAGGCCACTAGAGGAAGCAGAAAAGGGATCGACAGGCCCGGTGGCGGCCGTTTTTGATAGTCCTAAACAACCCAGAAAAGGGGTTATTGAGACGCAGGAGTCTTTAACTCAAGAGAGCTGTGGAACGGAACAAGGGACGGACGGGTCAGCGATGGAAGCCAGGAACGACATATCTGCGGTGCAGCAAGACGTCAGAAAGAGCACATGCGAGGGTTTGCTGGAAACATTGGCGTGACGATCGCGTACCACTAGACTATTGGGGGATCAGAAAGGTTCCCATCAGGGTTCGTTCTGTAATCTGTGGCTTGGTGTACCAAGAGTTACGGAACGGCTGTGAGGGACAAGGTGCCTTTGTGGGGGTGCCTCCGCTCCGTGACAAGCGCGAGATGATTATGAACGAGAAGGCGTGGCTGCGGGAACACCTATAAAGCTCGTTTGGGACTGAAAACGAGACCCGATTACAAGACATGGTAAATTGAGCCAACGACCACTTTGCTCGCGAGGCAGCCACGGTGTACGAGAAGCTGCGGTTTCGGAACGGCCGAAGAACGGCTATTTCGACAGTACCAAGAATAGTATTGAGGATCGACAAGTGAAGAGCGTACGGTTTAGCTCAGAGCACGTAGTCTGCCAGGTCAAGGGACCCCGGAACGATACAAGTTCAAAAACGAGGAGACTACGCCCTGCTATCATTAGATTGGAGGCGGGGAACGGTCCCAAAAGAGGAAACCCGGGTTCCGACCGGCTGACGACGATAATGAAGAGGCAGAACGCGTTGTCCCAGAAGGAAAACGTGTGATTGGCAGTGTTGGCGGTGCCGAGGCGTTGACTGGTGTCATGACAGATTGGGGCCCGGCCAAGATGCTCGCCGACACAGGTGCGCTTGCGAGTCTGGGGGACAAGAAGGTTTTTCGATGGCTCAGTAGGGCATCGGAGCCGTTACGCCCCTACACTGGTGCACTGGATAATGTCACGGGCCACGAAGTACAAGTTTGAGGCGTGATTGACTTGCCGGTGCCACTTGGCTCTATAGACAAGGGTGTTGCCATTCGTGGGGGTCAACCGTCTGCCTGTGAATTCGATGCTTGGAACGGACAATCTGGGCGTTCCGCACCGTGATCGATATCGAAGCGCTGACTATGGCACTTAAGGACTCGGGTGAAGTGATTGTGCTAGGCGATACTTGTATAGAGGAGCTGTTCTCTGCGAGCGTGGCGTCTAAGGTGCGACGCGAGCCAGGTGCTCAGGCTCTCGTGCGATCTAGGTTAAGGAGCGTGACCAAGCCTGGCTCTGTAGTGCTTGTGGAAGGCGTTTCTGGTGGTGACGCTTCGTTATGAGGGCTAGAACGCTTTGCAATGTGTTCGAGAACCAAGTCTTAATGGAGGTCTGCAATGCGTCCACCAAGTTGGTCGTAAACGAAAATGCTACGGTAGTAGAGCGTCGGTCGTGCCTGAGACGGCTTTTGAGATCAAGGACGGCGAGTTAAACGGTATAAGGGACGTGAGCGAAGTTATCGGCTCAGTGTTCGCGGAACGGCCACGGGCTGAGGATGCATAGGTGGCGAAGACGGACGCCGAGCTTGCCAAAGCTGAGAGTGACAATGTACTCAATTCTTCGACGCCTGATGGCGGAGATGCGGATGCTGAAGTCGGTGAGCACGGTGATGAGGACGGGACGCCTGAGACGGAGCTTGGTCCGGGCGAGAACGCCATGACTATGGGGCGACTACTCACGCAGGAAGGGCAAGAAGAGGACGAGAGCGGGAGGACTGTTCCTTCGCCGTCGATGCTTTTGGCTGGAAAGTGACAAATTGCTAGAAGAATAGGCACGAACGCCTTGGGTGATCGCGATGAAGGTGTGCTTGGACAGTGGAGCGCTACCATTGGATACGCGGCTACGACAGTTATTCTTGCGGATGTCGCCAAAACTTCGTGATGAAAAACAGAGTGATCCGCATCGCGTGCAACTGAGGACACGGGAGGGGGCTGGTTAGTACTATCACGGTGCCTGTTATCCCGTTGTCGTTCATCGAAATAGTCCTGCGCGTCCCGAAATTGTTTTTTTTATGCTGTGTTGGCTGGACCGCGACAAGAACGGCTTGTGAGCCGGAACGGGTTCCCGTGGCAGGGGTCCCAGGGAAGGAGCGGCCGAGGAACGCTGTGAGCCCAGAGGAAGACCAAGGTGTTGGCCGAGAACAGCAGCGCGAAGTCGGGGAGGAATGTCGTGAATCGCGTCCTCCAGACGGCTGATGTGCCTGATACAAGCTCTGGACCAAGCGAGGGAAGAGGAGGAACGACGTCGTAAAGGTCAAGTAGATCACGAAAAGGACGGTCTGGCGTTCCAGGCTTGAAGAGTGGCACCGTGGGGCCCGGCATATGACGATAGACAGCGATTGGATGCATGGAATAGGTAAAGGAGGAACGTAAGTCAGTGAGAAGGAAGGAAAACTGGTCGGCGGGTAGCGTCGGCCATGCTCAGTCGTGGAAATTCGGTTAGAGCAAGCAAGACACTTTTGCATTTTTAACATCGCGGTTTTAAGTCCTTTTCATTTGGCGCTCCAAGGATCTACTAAGCATCGTGCGCTGTGACTCGTCGGCCAAAGGTACACACGACTTCGACGAGGAAGGACCGCGACAAAATCATGCATAATCATGAACAACATGGTAGTGAAGTATGGATATGATGATGAAAATATTTATCTTGTAAGTGTGTTCGACTGCACGAGATGATCTGACTTTTTAATTCTCTACTGACGGAGCTGGATCACCACAAACTCATACCAGCATTCTGTTCGCCAGCATATAGTTCCTGCGATGGCGCTGTGCGTTTTGTGTTACTCTTTGTTTAAAACACCGTTCATTCTCGTCGTCTGTTATGTGTCGCTAATCGCATAGTCGCTGCTTTCGACCACAGAGCCTAAAGGGAATTTTCAATTACTAGAGAATGATGTAGCATCGTCGCTCAACGGAGCTGAATGTGCTCCAACGTCTCGGAGTCCAAATTGCCTAGAGCAACAGTAAAAGCATTAATTTGTTAGCGCCCGCACGCGCTTTTCGCTGGATCTTGCAATTCAGTCTGTCGCAGAAGGCAGACTTTTGTTTGTGCGTTGGGTGCTCCGCCAATTTGGCAGGAGCTTTCGCTGCTTTGTTGCCGTAGGGGTCGTTGACAGGTGACTAGCTTGCTGTCGTCGTTACACCAGTCTGATCGTTGCAGTTGGCGTTAGCTGTCGCACAGAAGGTTTTCCACTTCGGCTCTGATGGCAAAATTCTTCAGCAGTGTAAGAACGTGAATGCCTTGTTGTCCTTGACGCCTTTCGTCATGTATGCCTCGCTGTAGTACTGCTGAGCCTGCTTGATCACCTCGTCTGCATTAGCATCAGCGGTACCCAGGTCTTGAAGGTGGTCATCGCTTCGCAGAATTTAGTGTCGTCGTGCTGTATGAGACACCACTTGCACTCGAGGGAACACCAACATCTCGTTCGACATTATAATGTGTAGCAAGATTCTCCCGAAAGATTTTTGATGTATGGTTGGTACCTTTCTTAAATTCAATGCTGCAGTGTAAGTACAAACTGCACAATTGAGACTCCTTCCTAGGAGAAGTGCTTCCTCTTAGCGCGCAGCATGGAGACACATCTTGCAGATTAAGAAGGCAGGACAGGCCGCCCAGTAGTTTTCGCTTCGGCAAGGCTCCCTTAAAAACTCGAAAGATCTCACTCTTCAAATTTGGCGATGACACTGTATATTCAGCCGTATTTGTAGAGCCGCCGTCACATTTAGCGCAAAGGAAATATAGGGCTTAAATATAGCGCGGTGCGGCGGTGGGATTAAACCGTATCCTCTGAAAAAAAGGACAATAAATATACAGATAGCGCAGTGCGGTGAAAATGCTTTTAGTGTAGCTTAAACTATTTGCATGGATTGCTATAAATCGGAGGGACAGGGATTATGAATAAACCAGTGCTGGAATCTTCCTCGTCCGAGAACATATGCGTGTATCTGTATAAAAACTGTCGGAAATATATGCGTTGGTTCGGTACACTTTTGTTTGTTTTGTTCAAACTACCTTCAAAAGTCATAAGCGACTAAGACCTTGGCGTACACCTTCGCGTCGCACAACAAGCATGAAAAGGGCAGGCCTTTGTTCTTTAGCAACTGAATTTTAGACAGTGGGGGATCTTGTACTCTCGGATCCCGTTTAAGTTCGTCGACCCCTGTAGAACTGATATCAGCAACTTGTAGCGAATGTTTTGTCGAGCCGGTTAAACGCCTCGCCGACGTTGCCGACAAGCCCTTCGACGTATTTCAATACAACCTTTTAGTCCTTTGATCATGCTCTATGCGCTCGCAATGAATATAATCGTACTTAACGTTGTGGTATAGTGAACACAAGCGTTTCGCGGCTTTGTGATATTCGCTGCGTGATTGATTCGATGAATCACGCATGGAAATTTTGACTAGAAAGCCAATAATGGCTGCAGAGGAGCAGAAAGCCTATATTATTCGAGTTATAACGTAGCGAGTTTGCAAGCTGTGGGCTAATGCTCATATCCCATTCCTCTTCGGCACATGCTGACAGCAGCCATGTGGGCTTCGGATTATCGTGCTGGGGTACAACGCTCTGGACAGAAGACCACACCGCTTTGATACGCGGTACAGTGATGTGCCTCAATAGCGACCGTGCAGCATCTAATAGTCCGCGAGAGGTGATTGCCTGCACGATGTACCCATTGGAAGTGCAATGTACTGTTTTAGTGCCATTGTTTTACCAATCATCCTATTCCGCCAATCATTACCCAGAGACCGAGCCTGGAGGAGAAATTACGACCCCGAAGAAGATGCACCGCTGCGTATGCAAATCCGACTAGATAGATTTGCAGAGCTCATACATGGCATATAACTTGACCAAGCTATCCACAAGCCTCATGACGACACCTGCTCGCAGATATTTCCAGCCACGTCCTCGTTTGACCAGGCTTCAAGTGCTCATGATCTGCAACCACCGCCGCACCCTACCTGACGCCAGAATCGGTGAGCTAGCAGCTTCGACTCAGGTGAAGTTTTTACTCGCTTCGCGGCCTTCAAGGAAGCTGATCGCGCGCGTGCTGATATGGGAAGGAAGGCTCCGTGGCCTTTTGGCTGATTGCCTGCACCGACGAGCGCCACGACCGCGCTTCCAGCTTCAACCTGACCACTTTATCGAGTATGTGACGGCATGCGAGAAGATGCAGCTGTCCCTCTCCGGTGGCATGATAATCGTGCGAGCGAGGTGGGTGCTACGTCGTCTGAACATCCCTCGTGCATCCTGGCCACGCCTCGGAGGTCATGGCTTCGCCACCTTCACCATTGCTACGGCATTCGTTGGCGCTGTTCATATGGAGAGGATGGGATGGTGGACCTTGAAGGGGAGCTTCGGGCTCTACGTAGCCTCATTCGCTCCTACCGATACACAGGTATGTATAACATGGACGAAACGAGCTTTATCTATAACAACGTCTCAAAAGGCTCGCTCTGTAACGACGAGGCCCCGTCGCTGATAACAAGATAAAGCTCGGCTTATACTAGCAGTCTGCACAAACGCCAAGCCACCGACAAGATGGATCTTCTCTTCGTTGGGAAGCCCTTCAAGCCTCGCTGGCTCACCAAAAGGCAGGTCGACAAGCCCCCCCCCTCCCCCCCCCCCTCCCCGCGCGCGCACCTGGATGACGACTAACAAGTTTTAGGCATGGCTGCGTGACGTGGACGACTCGATGCGCGCGCCAGGACGCCATGTTTTTATCCTCGTGGATAACACCTCGTCGCACAGCGACGAGAACATTGCATTGACCAACGTCCGCGTTGTCAAGCTTCCCCCCAAACACGACATTGAAACTGCAACCCCTCGACCAGGGGGTCATCTACTGCATTAAACGCGACATCCTCCGCAAGAAGATGGAGTACGTGGTTGAGGGGGTCGACGAGGGATTGGATAACCCCTACAGAGTTGTTGCGCACAAGCGTGCCATTCAAGACGATCGAAAACTGCTGTCTCCACTCCACATTGATCGCTAAGACGGACATGAGATCCATTATGTAGTAAACTAATCCATTTGATGTCTCGAGTGTCAGGACAGAAGCCTTTAACGATGAATACACATCTCTTTTTGTGTACATATCAGGTGGTCGCTGTCGAGGCACATCACTGTATATCCATCCGGCGTAGGGCCTGACAACAGAAGTCACGGCCACGGTAAACGTCTTCGGATCCAACCTCCCAGCAGGACGGTTCTTGTCCGACTGCTTTGCTGGCTCGTAGACGGCAAATGGCCACAAGCCGATCTCTCCGTCCCAGACCCTGTGCCGCTTAAAGTCCCATCGCAGCCGCGTCATGACGACGAGGAACATCACTTTAATGATGAAAGTTTTGTTCTTCACGGTGATCTGAGGAACGTATATGTGTTTCTTCTGTTGCACAGGTAAAACCATTTCTAGTCTATAATGCTATCGAAGCGTACGCTGTTATTAGGGCCTCTGTGCACGAACCCAGTCGGTGGCTATCGATGTGCTGCTTCTCCGTGAGCATTGGCTTCACTCGTGCGGTACGACCGTTGAACCCCCGACCAGATAGAGAGTGGATCTGATGATACACCGTATCAGACAAAGTAAGAATGTTCGTTCGGTCCTCCAGAAGGATAAGTTCGATGGCGTCGAGAGCCTGGCGGGGCTACTGTCTTGCGACCGTTTTTGCCCTTCCTGTTGCTGTCGTAGTTTACAGGATTGCCAGCCCTGTTGTCTGGGACGGCTCAGCGCAGCAGCCGCAAGATCTGATCGTCACTACAGGCGCCCTTGGTCGCACAGTTTTGGATAACTCCCCTCGGCGGCTGTCTCTCGGTGATTACACTCAATAGGATGGCTAAAACTGTGGTGATTCCGTAGGAATCAGGTGCTTAGGTGTGCGAAGGGTTGGAGCTGCACTTGCGGTCATTTTGATGGAGGCTGAATGAAAAAAAGAGTTTGTGCTACGATAGCAGTAGCTCTGATATCACTTGACGGATGTCGAACCACAAAGGGCTGGTCGTTTATTTTTACCAACGTATAGTTTAGATGCTTTCAGCTTAGGTATGAGCAATGCGTCGAGACCCGCATATACTTCCGGGCGGAGGAAGTAGCATACTGTACAAGCCATTTCGTATTCTAATAAGACAGGTTATGAGAATATCTTGAAAATAGCTACTTATTAAGTATTTGGATTGGTGCCTGCTTTTCCAGCTATAGATTAACTCATATGATCCGAATTCCAGAGAGTCCGTAATATTCTTCAAAGTAGAGGGGTTAAAGTAACTTTCAGGGGATATCACGGTATCCCCAAAATGCCCAACCCGGAATTTCTTTTGGGAGCCAAGGGGATACATAGAGTACTGGCATCTCCGGTTTGCATAGCTTAATTGAAAAATGAGTGCGTTATATAAAAAGTGTCTTACTTCTAGATAATAAGATACAGGGGTGGTCTGGTTGGCCCACCGGTGCGCCGCCCTATATAGCACCAGTTCGTATCTATTTGAAAGAGGTTCGAAACACACTTGTTTAAATATGTTGGTAATTGTTTGCTCCGCTAAACATGGTCCATCCCAGTTGAGAGATATGGCTCCAAACGTAATGCGACCCAATCTCAGCGAGCACTTTGCAAAACATTTGAAACTTTGCAAAAACCTTTTAAACGTAGCAACCATCGACGATGGTCCATCGTATCGGATATAGGAATCCAAATCGAAATAGAACCCCCCTGGTCATATCTTATCAAAAACGCATAAATCGTTAAGCTAAAGTTGAAGTGACGCCATGGTTCGCAATTGGACAGTTCTAATTGTGGAAGGATTGGCTACAGGTTCAGTCGACGTAATGACATGAAAAGAAAGTTGCTCGTCTTTGTTATAAGTAGTCGCACCATTATTTATCGGGCGCAGCGTTAGCTCTACAAGATCGCTCATTCGTGACGATCGGGGCGTGCAGCACGCGGAATCGCCCTACAGCGCGCAAGCCTAAAGGGCCTTGGACACGACCGCTCGACCACCGCGCGCGCTGCTCACGATGGCACCAGGTTGATTCTTCGCGACAGTCGCCGATACATTCTTCACCGTGGATGCATCCTTCACGGGGGAGACGTTTTTGACAGAAGCAGTATCCTTCACCTGCTGCGTCTTGTTGTTCGGAACAGCCTCCTTCTTACTTGGAGCAGTGGTGGTCGACTTCACCACTATTGGTGCCGGTGGGGGGACCTGCGACCACTTCTCAGCCTCCACGGGCAGGTGCTTCTTCACGCCCTCTTGAGGAGTGCCGTTCTTCTTCACCGCCTGCTGTTTCAGGCGTTCGACCTCCTTCTGCGGCTTCACGCTCTTGTCAGCCGACCCTGATCGAGGACGTATGTTCTTCGCCTGCAGTGCAGGCTTGTCGTTAGTAGCATCCCACACGGACGCGCCGCCGGCTTGTTTCAGCTGCGTACGGATCGCGTCATACAGGTGCTCACCGCCGAGCTGCTGCATGGTCTCCTGGAACTTGTCCGACTGGGCCTGCCTCGCCATCTGCCGGAGCTGATCCTGGTGGAATTTGGCCCAGTCATCCGAGTCTGCGGCGGCGATTCCGAAGGCCAACTGCAAGCCCGTGCTCGTCGGAGTCAGCACGAGGCGCGCGTTGCTCTCGTGGCTCAGGATCTCACGCAAGATCTGGCAAGTGACACGCTTCTCCGGTGCCAGACCGAGTACCAGCCGCAGAATGAAACTCACGCCCACCATGTGCGGCACATGCCGCTTCGAGCGGAGGCCATTTGTGCCAAAGCGTGCACCCACGACATAGTCCATCTCGCCGAGGTTATCCCTGCGGTCCAGTTCCTGCTCGCCATACTTGCTGAGCGCGGCCGACACAATGAGGAGAGCGAGTTGCGCCGACGGAGTCTCCTGGATCTCCTGGATACACGCGAACGTCTTTGGCTCCACGACGCCTCGCATCCACTTGTCCACCTGCTCTCGCTTGGCGTCAGCCTTGATGTTGATCGCACGCGCTGTCGCCTCATCATTGGCCGAGAAGAAGTTATAAAACTTCTGGAAGCGCACGAAATCCGTCTTACGGATCTGACGGGCTCGCTGCACGGTCGCCGCAGCCACATCAGTAAGCGTGAACGCCTTAGTGACGCTCTTGTTGGCGGTTGCGCTGACACTCTGAACAACATTCACGTCCTTGCCACCGTTGGCGTTGTCGTTAACGTTGTTAGTCTTGTGTGATTTCGTCATTTTCGGGGTACTTGAGGAGCTCGAAGCTCTAGGAAGCTATGGGGTTTTGCTTGCTGGGTTGTTGGGAACTTGCGAAGTGAAGGAGCAGGTGACCGACGATCCGATATCACCCCCTCCTCCCTCCAACCCGAGCTACGCTAGAGTATATACTGGGAATTGGGGTGGGCCATATCGCGGGCCGCTTAGAAGGTTGTGAGACCGAACAGGGTATAGGATAAGATGGGGAAGCAGAGCACGCAACCACCTCGTCGGGAATAGGACATAGCCCAGTTATTGGTGGTTAGCACTATTTTAGGTCACCACGATGTGGCCGCCACAGCTGCGTGGCACGAGTGGTTGTCCCTTAAATTTAGCCAGGATGAGTTCTCATGGCGCAGTTTCGTGGTTTACTTAGACGTGCATAGTTAGTTACTCGCATCGATAAGCTCGGTTGGTTATTCGGAGCGCTTCAACTTGAAGCTGACTTCAGCTTGGAAACGCTAATTCCCATGCGGGGTTCCGTATTTTGTATCCATAAGAATTTAGAAACCCAAATTTCTACATTATTATCTTTAATCGAGTCAAAATTTAGCATAATTATCTCGAAGCATCTCTCTCAATTTTGAGGAATTCAAAATACTTTGAAATACATCTATCTACTTGAAACACAATAGTTTCTCAAAGAAATCGATGTATTACTGTGTGTAACTAATACCTAGAAACATATATTATATGTGCTATATGGAGCTGCTTAGGAAAAAATAACACTCTGTTCGTGCATATTAACTATGATCAAAAGCGTTTATTGCCCCTCCGGCGTCTCTGTTTCGGTTTTTAGGACCTAACGCTAACCCTCCTTTGCCTAGTCGTTCGTCTTAAAGCAAGGGATGAGAAGTGTGGTGCCGGTCGTCAATGTTACGCCTTTCGGCCATGGTCTGAACGTGTTTGGTGCGTACTCTATTTGACTTGTTGATTCCGACATCTAACGTTTGGTTAACGTACGGGTAGACACACTTTTAAAACGTAACGTCCACATATATGTAATAGTACATGCCATACCATTTTTTTTGTTCCAAACGAGAACCTGGAAAACCCTCCCAATAAGGGCTACAACTTGCAAATGGAAACGCGAGTCTGTCTATGCGTTCAGCATATCTTCTACTACCTCCGTTCGGAAAATTGCGTGCATTTGGCACCGAACGCGAAGGCCAGAATAACGCATACCCTTTTCAAACAGATCCCTCCCAAAACCGTTTTGCACTCTTCGATCATTCTCCAAACCGTTTCGCACCCACCATTTCAGTTCAGTTTGAATTTCACGCCCGTTTTCAAGCAGATCGTGCTTGGTTCACTTCGCAAGTTGAGCGCTCCCGCTCATGCGGCAGATAAGAGACGATCCTCCTCAGCAGGACGAAAGGAAGACTCCCCCATGGCGACATCACACGGATTGCAAACGAGTTTGGGCTAGGCCGCATGGTTGTAACTCGCACTTGGAAGAAGGGACTGCGCACGATTGGTAGCCGCGTGGCTGCTGTAGTGAAGGCGCATGACACGCTCGAGGTCGCAAGAAGGTGGATCGTGTCGCTCATTATAGAGGTGGCGCAAGCCTTCGCTGAGATTACGGCCAACACGCTGAACAAGACGTTCCTGGCACTGAAGCACGTGACGGAATAGATTATGCGCTGCGGTGGCGGCAATGAATGTCGTTTCGGCCACATGCAGAAGAGAAATTGCTGCGCGCTGGCCGTCTTCCCATCTCACTATGTTGTGGCGAGCATGCGCTCTTTAATGCGCGGGCAGCCACGCAGGATTCTTCGGCCCATGAACACTCATACCTTGATGTTTTTCTCATGACTGGGTGAAGCACGTACGCCGCGGTGTTTGTGATTGTTTCTCTCGCGCTTCCCTATTTAATTCATGCGAATGTCAATCGGTCGGTCTAGCAGTGTAGGACGACCAAGACCTTGATCACTTTATAATCCTCAACAACAACGAGGCGGATCTATGCGCAATTTGTTTTCAAATGCAGTTATTTTCCGAACGGAGGTAGTATTATATAGTCAATGATGGTGATCACCGGTCACCGACAGTAGTCTGCAAAATTATCTAGCAGACGTGCTTTCCCCGCAAGCCTGTCATGCGTACCAGCTCAGGGTTGTAAGTACTGTCAGCACCAAACACGAGAACCCGTTTGCTATAGTAGAGAATGAGATGCATCCTACGCGTCGGCCATCCGCCCCATATTCTTCCGGAAATATGCGATTAACGTTTGTTATCGTCGTACGAATC
Organism: Phytophthora sp. 'mugwort'; assembly: GCA_033558025.1. Classification (NCBI taxonomy): domain Eukaryota; phylum Oomycota; class Peronosporomycetes; order Peronosporales; family Peronosporaceae; genus Phytophthora; species Phytophthora sp. 'mugwort'. The sequence continues at coordinate 405,972 of JAUCEF010000004.1, read as the reverse complement.
CTCTCCCCTCCAGAGTTTTGCGTCAAGGCTCTGAAAAGTTTGGTCGTACAGTCGAAAAATGATTACTTCGAGGTCAACATTGTGAGATTCACGATCACGATATCGTAGTCTTACAAGTTACTCTTTGCGATCTGGCGGCGTTACCTTAAATACAATGAAAGCAGTCCCAAACTGTTGGTGCAGATATGCCGGAAATGACTTGTAAAAAACGTGTCAATTGGTTTGTCTATTTGGTGCGGTGTGATTGGCCGATGTATTTTTCTTACGATCTGCGCCATGCTATTTCGATATGTGTTCGCACGGTTAAAATGCATCGGCGGCATATTTTAACGTTCAGGAAAGAACAGTTTACGAGGAGGCTACCATTCAAATAGCCACATTAGCCATTGCGACCAATATCCGAACACCTCATTTTACATAATAAAAATCAAGTCAAAATATGAAGGTGAAATTGATGGCTACATTAGTAGTGGCGGGATGACAGTCACCGCTTGTGGGGTTTCCTTTTGCAGAGCTATTCTAGACTGATGGGGAGGCCTATCACATTGAGCGAGGAAGGATTCAAGGCCTCCATGAGGCGGGCTCGGCCTGCGGAAGACTGCTCGTCGAATTACGCGCCCATAGGCGCTGTTCATCGTGGTGCTGAACGTGCCTCCGAAGCACTACAGGAAGCCCGGCCCAGCCACCTCGCTTTCGGACCGCGAACTGCGTCTCCTTGTCCGTACTGCGGCGAAGGAGCAGCGTTCGGCTAGACAGCTAAAAGAAGAGCTGAAGCTGCTGATATCGGTGCGCACAATTCAACGTGTGCTCGCCGGTATCGACTGGCTCATGTATACAAAGATGGACAACACGCTGCCCCTGTCGGCAGAGGACAAGCGTGCTAGGGGGGGGGGGGGGGGCTTGTGCCTGGGATATGATGCTAAACAAGGATCCTGTAAGGATGTGGTTTGCAAATACGACACATTTTACATCGGTTACGTATGGGTAAAACCTTTGGTCCCGACACAATCGATATACGCACAGTCTGGTGCAGACGTAAAGTTTCTATCGTCCAAGGCAAAGGTCACGGGTTCGAGTCCCATCGATAACACATTTTATTTTGCATAGTTTGCATAAATTGCACATAAGGAGGCGCCGCGCGACACCACGACATCTTCCAAGGATCACGTATGTGAACTACACTCATGGTACACGCAATCATTATCATGATGACGAAACCAGAGAATGTCCCAGAGTCTCCAGCCAATCAGATAGTCAATAGAGTGTGACGTGTAGGTTTGCATGTGATGTAGAGGAATGGTTGGTCACCGTGCGGAGAATATCCAGCGTGGCACAAAGGACACACAAGAGCCTCCATGGCGGCTTAGATATAGCGCTAGCGAACTAAGGACCGCCCAAAATGAATCACTTCCAAATTTCCTTCCTACTCGACAACTCCTTCTCCTTCTCCTCCGCCCCACATCATTACAAGTGGTAGCACTTGTTGGTCAAGTCTCCGAAAGGTCTGCAACTGCTCAAGAGGTCCCATCTACGAAGTGGTTGACTGGGTGGCATACGCCGGAAGGTCTCCCTCGCACATCGAACAAGTTACTGGGTGGCATAGCCAGAAGGTGACTTGTTCCTACAAATCCTTGTCTGGTTTTCGACTGGTTTGTGCCGTTGCTGGTGACAATCGCGCATCACATAGGGAACTCCAAGCTTTGGGTCTGTGGTTTAGTGCCGTGTGCCTGCCCCGCCATTGCTAACACGGAGGATAACTTCCCTATAGCGTGTCGTACACTAGCTGGTTGCGCAACAGTTGTCCGGACGGTTGGCAAGGTCACCCCTCTCGACCCCAAGCGTATGGGAAAGCGAAAAACCCGGGAAACGGAAGCCTGCTTTTGCAGAAGTACCGGGGATCTCTTTAAGTACCCTGGCGACAAAGCTAAAATCGATAAGCTTCGCCACGACCTATTGGCATCCTCGTCAAGCAACAAAAGCTTGTCAAGTTTATTCGGAACGAAATCCCCAACGCCAAGGACTCGGACGCCCGCAACCTGCTGCAAGAACTGACGGATCGCCTCAATCACCGTCTCGAGCAGGTCGAAGACTTACTCACCGCTTTCACGGACCGGCAGATCACCTCGTACAAGAAAATCCGCAGAAACAAGTCAGGAACTTCTAATAGGGCTTAATAATAAGCGCTCATTTTTTTGGTATAGCAAATTGGTATAGCAGAGCCCCAACAAAACAAAAAAAAAGAAAAAAAAAAAAAAACGAACATTCAAACAAAAGAGGCAATTAGGAAAATGAGTACCCTCGATCCAGTGAAACAAATGACAGAGCTCGCCGAAAGGCAGCAACAACTTATGGAGCAACTCGCACGCAAAGAAACGCGAGTCGAAGGCATCTCACTCCCACATTTTTCGGGTGAAATTGGAGAATCGGTCGATCTATAATTTGACCAAGTCATGCGGTTCCTTGAGGCCAAAAACATCAACTGGGAAGACCCAGTCAACGGTGGCCATGATGAGCGGGTGGCGGTGCAGCGGGGGCTGCGTAGTGTATCAGACGAAGACGTATGACTTTTGGGGGGGTCTTCGAGTCTAAGCTGTGGTTCTCCTAACCCCTAAGGACGCCGCAGAGGCCTATATCTCTCTAGCTATACCACTAGAGAATCATTGAGTCAGTATTTCTAAACCTAGGATGATACTCGCTTTGATGCTAAAACTGAACTGTTATTTGTATGCTTATCTGCGGCAAAGCCGCCTATGGTGTAAATGTATGACTCTAACTATCTACCATAGCTAAACCTAGTCAAATGCATATCGGGTGGCCCTGTGGCACGTACTGAAATCCTGTTAATCCAATTGGTACCAGGTACTACTTACTGCAAGGTGACACGTAACACGGCTACACTCGTGTTACCTTCGTGTAACCCGTTAGAGGTATCTATGGGGCGTCTGTCAGTGCGGAATCCGCGCGGGAAGCGGAAGCTGCTGCGGGTGTGCTCTCCATCTTAACGCAAAAGGAAACCAACCCCCGTAAAGCATGTTTTGATTATTATCGTAGATCGGCTTACCAGAAAGACAGGCTGCGGTATTTGGGCATTTCGCCCGGCTATTATCGACGATTTGCTTGCTCTGCAAAACCTAGGCACCAGATAATCAAGTGAGTTTCTCTTTGGACGTGCCCGGCCTTGGTTGAGGTCGTATCTGTCGAGTACAGTCGGTCCAACTGGTATCTAGTCCGAAGCGAAGTGCGATATGAGCCACGACTTGATTTTAACAGGTGTCGCCCTACTCACAAGTAAGGACATCTTAGTAACATTTCTTAAACTCATTCAGACTTCGTCCTCCAGCCCGCTTCAAGAAGCTAAAATCATCCAGACCCTCTTAACATTATCTACAGGTCGGGCGCTGTTGTTAGTAGTAGTAGTACTAATAGTACGACGGACGCGATACTGGCGATACTAAACGTTGTTTATCATTTACGGCGCTTGCTTCCCTCAATAGGATGTAGCTCGAGACGAGTTTGGCTGCAGCCCCACCTTCTCGAGAGCTATGCGTTGGTGCACGAATGGTGTACCGGGCAAGAGCAAACGCGGCAAATTATCGTCTGGCACGTCCCGCCAGGAATACTCAATCTTATAGCACCTCATTTCGTATTTGGCTAGGATAATCGGGAAATGGTCTTTCCAGATTCTATCCTTCATTGGTTGAGCCATGACTTATGAAATAGTAATCCTAAGAGCCCTACTATGTTACAGCTTCTGCGTAGTGATAAATCGATAGTACAGCCTGGAATATGTAATGAGTAGTACTATTGGCGTAACTAATACTATTATTTGCTACTAACGACAGGGGGGTGCACTTACTGGTGCATACAGTACTGAACATATATGCATACAGACTCTCTCCTATGCAGAAACAATTGGACTTTATATATCTTTCACACCAGGATGTGACTGAGTGGGAATGATATTCAACTACGAACTGCTAGACCGACATTGGATCTTCCACACCCTCACGTTTCCAATGGCCTCCTATTTCTGGATCAATGCGGAGCGAATGAAGGAGACCAATTTAGTGCATTCTGGTGCCTTTAACTTGCCACTTTCAATCCCTCAAAGCTTTACCTTGACCCCGTCAATCCATGACAACCCCAGGCGTTTGCCACTACGCCATTCTGGCGCGTGTGTACGTCGAAGAAGACGAATGGACTGAAGAGGAGGAACTTGGTAAGGGCTGCTTCAAGACGAACAAGAAGGCGCCATACAGAGCGGACAAAGATTTACTACTTGCGTTGGGCGAGTCTTGTCTCTTTGCATTGCGCCGAAAGCAACAACGAGCTCGATCATGTGTGTGCATGTCCCCACCAGAACTTACACTGGAAAGCAGTACACAACAGCGTCTTGCAAGTGAATTTCAGTGTCCTCACGTGCATTCGTACGATGACTATGAACAGTGGGCGGCCATCGAATATTCCGCTATCATGCAGGTACAGCTCACCTTCAGAACAGTGACAGCGGCTGGTGAGCTGGGTAACAATAGCAGTCTAGCAGCACGAACAAAGGACTTGGTCGTGGTGGTGAAAGATGACAGCAAGTTGTGGATTGAGTTTGAGCACAATTTAGGCCGAGGCGCCTTCTTAGATGCACTCATGGCAGCTTCAGCCCCACACGTGACACTAGACTTGGACTATGCCGAGTTGGGCAAGCCGGTTCACGCTGACGAAACCTCTTCGAAAGATGGCGAAGAGCCCACTTGGGACCAGGTATCACCACGAATGGTATTTGAATTCCAGCGAGCGGCCTCTCGGTTGGCCGTGGTGCTCGCTCTGGAGATAGATGCTGAGGATCTCGATGTGGCATTGTATGGCGAGACGGAGCACCAAGCTGCCGTGCTCTCCCATAACCTTTCAAGCACTTATACCAACTCGGATCAACCAACGTTGAATTTTGGCTTTCGACGAGACGCATTACGCAAGGCGATAGAGACAAGAGTGCAACTAGCACTACAGCTCTCGAGTGAATTGGAACTGGACAATCCTCAGTGTCATTTTCTGTTAGGTACAGCAATGGAGCTCTCGCGTGTGCTCGATGAGCCCGATTTGTATGCTCTGACGTGGCTTGTCAGCGGGTTTATTAACCTCCAGCGTGCGTTAATGGCAACACCACCTGACTCTACCACGCTTGCTCAGTCGCAACTTGAACATGCTATCAAGATTGCCAGTGAACACTCGTTACGGCTACAGCTAGCGCTGTCATTGGCGTGCTGTGGTGATTTGCATCGCTTAAGCACCCAGCAAATGTCTCTTGCAAGAACGTTTCTCATTAAAGTAGCGAGGTTGATGCCGATAAATGCCCTCGACGTTGTCAGTAAAATGCAGCTCCACAAAAAGATTCACGAGGTTGGACTCGCGTTATCGCCACGGAAAGAGGGTGAAATACAAGACAAAAATGTGATCGATCTATGGAAGGTTCTGTCGCTTGCTATGTCTGCTCACACGCTACCATCAAGCCAGTATTCCCCAAACGCGCTATTAATTCCTGTGATAAAAAGCTGCACTGAGCGTTCGCGGTACTGTTTTGTTCAAGTTTTCGCTTCAACCAGTACTGGACTCCCAAAAAGGCCAGTGCGTCTTCTACGAGTGTACTTTACAGAGCAGTCGACATTTGAGTGGCTACGACAGGAGATCACTCAGCGTTGTAACACTGTGCCTTTGTATGAACTTGAGGAAGAGGAGCAGGTGTCAATGATTGCTGAAGTCGTTGGGTTCTACGACTCTTTGAAGAAGAATCAACAGATGATCTCCTGGAACTCTCGAATCCTCGACGTCGTTCGTGTCGACTGGCATATTGTTCGCGCAGTAGTGCATCAGACGATTAAACCTGAGCCGACTCCACCCAAGTCATCACCCGTTCGACTAACACGCTCACCAGTTGTTGCTGTACGATGCTCCAAGTGCCAGAAGCAGATGCAATTAAGAGAAGTGGAGGCGCACACCGAGTCATGCAACTAAAACATTTAAATCTATTAGCACGAAATATATGGAATACTTCTATGGTGAAGCATTAAAGCCTTGAGCCACCCAATGTGAAATAAGAGATATATCCGTTATACATCACCACAAGAGTGTTTGGCAACGATGTCTTAAGTATGTCGACTCGATAGAGCTCCAAGCGATTTAACGAAAACTAAATGACTGGATACCATGAAACCAGAGATATCACAAACTAACGTTATAAGCGGTGGAGGCATTAATAAATTAACAAAAATAACCAGAGATATCACAAATTATAAGCGGTGGAGGCATTAATAAATTAATGAGGTACGGTCGTTGATATGGTGCTCGCTGGGACGTTCCTTCCGATAAGAGCATTATTCTCGCTATCGCCTAGCAAAACCCAGGGCTTTGTTCATTCCTTGCGTTGCCACTGCTAGTGAACCCGAATAATAAATCTGGGAATAACCTAGTTCTCACGGAGGATTCGTGAGTTCACTTGCGAGCGAAAACTTTTGGAGTAATGTGTTGCACGATGTAGGACGCAGGTAGACGTTGGATAGCTTGTGTCTGGGAAGTGTTCAGGGAAAATCCAGTGGCAATAAACAAAATAAATAAATACTTGTACATAATTTATTCTGTATCAGTATTATTTTTTCGGAGCCCTGATGGTCTTGCCTGTTGTACTTGTACGAGAGTCCCATGTGAAGAGGGTGCCCTTCAGGTACCGCAGCAAATGCTTTACTGGTTGCCAGTGTCTTGTGGTAGGTTGCGAGACATGGCGAGCAAGGAATTAACTGCCATGGTAATGTCCGGCCTTGTGCAGTTGCTGATCCAGTGAAGCGACCCAATAGTCTCGCGCATCAGTTGAGTGTCTGTAAATGATTCGTCAGCCGCGTTATTTGAGTCGAGTCGCCCAGCCATGGGTGTTTTCGTTGGTCGACATTCTGCCATTCCGTTACGCTCAAGAAGTTCTGTGATGTTTGCGTTCTGGTCGATAAACATCCCATCTTCTTGTTAGTCGACTTGGAGTCCGAGAGATGTCGCCGCAATGCCCAGGTCCTTCACTCCAAACGCTTGCTACAACTTGATCATGATCCAGTCGCAGCGGACAGGTTCTTGGCTTAGCAGGTCATCGACGTAGAGCCCAAGAACCAGTAACTTCTTTCTTTTCTGCATAAGTACAGGCATGGGTCCAGTTTACTCTGTTGCAGGCCGTGGTCGATCAGAAACTTGTGCATGAGCTCGTTCCAGAGGTGGCAACTATTGCTTAAGTCCGTAGAGACTTTTCTTCAGCAAAAAGTGCTTACATTTATGAAGCCGCATTCCCGGTGGTGCTGGCATCACGATTGGTTTGTCAATATCCGCCTTGAGGTACGCGTTGGGGACATCTCTTGGTCGCACTCGGACGTGCCAGATAGCAGCGAGGACAAATAAAAACCGCAGGCTAGACATCTTCAGGACCGGCGAAAACGTTTCACTGCAGTCGATGCCATAACGCTGGGTAAAGCCTTGAGCGACGAGACGTGCCTTGAATCGCTCCAATCTCCTCTGCTGTTGAATTTTATTTTGAGCCCCATTTGCCTGAGACCATAGCAGTAGCATCCGGCGCGCCAATAACTTCCCACGTGCCATTGATCGCTTACAACTCCTCAATTGCTTTCTTCCATTCAGCGGACTGGGCTCCCGACATGGCTTCAGCATAGCTGCGGGAATCTTTGAGTCTTGTGGGCGCTTGCTTTCCATTTGCAAGCGACGCCGACGCTGGCAGTCTTATCGTTAAAGCAATCTTGCTGGTTGCGCAAATTATTTGATAAACGACTCTGGCAGCCTGGACGCCTCCTGAAGGAGAGGCCGGTTGCAGCGACTAGCGCCAAAAATGCTGGGGAGTCTGTGCGCTGAAATTTCCCTCCCTTAGTCCTCATGTTCTCCGTCCGAGGGCGATTCAGCTGCTTTAGGTTCACCAGCGGTACCCGGCAATGTCATCCAGTAATGCTGAGGTGTCGTGTGGGTGAGTACGATCCACATTTCGGAGATGGGTCGTCGTGAGAACCTTCTTCATTATTGGGATATAGAGTAGATACCCCTTTTGCGCCTCACTGACCCCCAGAATCACCGCTTTTCAGCAGGTTTCCTGAGAGATCGACCCGTTTTGTGGTGGATATGCGCAGAACACTTAGATCCAAACCTCAGGATGTGTGAGACATCTGGGATCTTCTTGGTTAGATCTTCTAGCGGTATTTTGAAGTCGGGGTTGGCGCGGTTAGTGCAGCGGGACTACGTAGCGTAGTGCGTCAGAGCAAGACGTATGACTCAGCTGTGGTTATCCTAACCCCTAAGGTCTGCAGAGGCTTATATATATATAGTTATACCACTAGAGGATCAATGAGTCAGTATTTCTAAACCTAGGATGATACTCGCTTTGATGCTAAGATGCTAAAACTGAACTGTTATTTGTATGTTTATCTGTGGCAAAGCCGTCTGTGGTGTAAATGTATGACTCTAACTATCTACCATAGTTAAACCTAACCAAATGTATATCGAGTGGCCCTGTGGTCACGTACTGAAATCCCGTTTATCCAATTGGTACCAAGTACCACTTACTGCAAGGTGACACGCAACACGGCTACACTCGTGTTACCCTCGTGTAATCCCGTTACACTCTCCCCCACTAAACCGTGGACACACTGTATCCACGAGAGTCTGATTGTATCAATCGCAAAAGGCCTGGAACCTTCCGCTCCAAGAGCCTTTCACTGTTTGTTCCGCATCGAGTGTTCGCACTCAGATGTCAACAGCTGATTGGTCTTTTGACCTCTCTAGTTCGCCTTGCGACAACAGCCCTCGCCGCGGGCTAAGCCCCTCTGTGTCTCCGACACCTTCGTCATCCTCGTCATCCCGTACGGGAGAGGTCTCCGTGCGCCACCCGCTCCTCGCGGCTCTCGGTGCGAGAATATTACTCACCGCACAGGCGCCGATACGGTCAAAAGACCATGAGTGGAGACGACGAAGCCGCTCGGGCAGTCCCCCCGTACACTTTGCGCGAGACGCCCTCTTTGACGGCCTTGAGGAAGGCGAAGAGGAGGTCGACAACACTGAGTCCATGACCAGTAGTAGCTCTGTCCGCTCGCCGAGCCCGCGCCGTCAACTGCGCGCTCTGAATCCGTTCGAGCTCTCGACTCCACGAGTCTTGCGCAATGCGCCTCCGCTACCTCGGCGGGGAACAACAGATGATCCGAGTGGATCTGGTGTCGTCACCAATCCTTTGGATGAAGTCCAGGAGCAGCAGCTTGCGGCTGATCCGCAGCTTCCCGTTCGAGGCGACCTATGGGTCGGCCATTGCTTACCCCGTCACGTCGTGACTATGGCTTTGAGCCTCGCGATCCCAGCGAAATGGCTCGCCTAGCAGCATCGGCGTTGCTTAACACATATGTGATTGGGCCGGCGGCCGCAACACCCGACGAGCTCGCCGCGCGAGAGTCTCTCAGAGAGAGATACTTGACTCCTCAAGTGAGGACTCAGCGCGAGTGTCGTGAGCGCCTACAACTGCAAGCTCGGCACGGATCGGTTCCACCGATGCGGACTTATCCAGTCGTGCTCCAGCCAGGAGAGACGTCTTTGGAAGACGAGGATCAGTTCCAGAGCTGGGTCGAAGGAGCCCGCAAGCTCTCTTCCATTGATGCCCTTCGGATTAGTTTCAGTGAAACTGATGTTCGAGTCGGACGTCGACTCCGTTTCGAGTTCGAGAAACTGAAGGCGAAGCTCGTGACCGCGCCTCTTCAAGACCAGAGCGACAACTCTGCTGCTGGCCTTGGCCCCCCAGCGGCTATTGCCGGGAAGCACCAGGCGAGCGACGCCTCGGTCGCTGGCCCTCGGAGCTCTGCTGATCGCGTCGGTCGAGAGCGTCCACGACGTCAGGGCAATCTTGCCGGTCGGGAACCTCGTACTTCCAAGCGTTCTGTGAGGATAACCCCTCCAATTCACAAGATATTGAGTACGACCCTGGCGACAACGACGCGCAACTAAGCGCTCCAGATGATAGTGGGAAGCTCCCTGCTCATCGAGCAACGGCGGCGGAGATCGATGATCGGCTGGATCCTCGCGCTGCGAGTCGCAGGGATCTGCTAGCGGTCGAGAGAAGGGTGCAATCCCTGTTTGACTCGCTGCAGTGGGTGACGAGTCACCGTGATCGTCTCCCTGACGAGATCGATGCTGTTCATCATGTGGTCGACTGGTTCAGTCTCCTGCCTCGGTTGCCAACCGCCTGGAGCAGTCCTCTGCTCGTCGCTTTGAAGCGCTGGACCGTTCGCTCGCTGAGCTACGTGGCCAGTTGGACCTCGTATGCCTCCAGCGCTTTGGCCAGCCACCGGCTGTGACGCCAAGGCCTCGGCGCTCACCCGATCCGGGTCTCGATATGGCTTAAGGAAGCCTACGTAAAACACAGCGTGTGTACGCATTTTCTTCGGAAGGTTGAGCGTGTGCGCAAAGGCCCTTCTTGGCCACGACCTTGAAAGGTCCGATGAAACGGGCGCAACTTGGTCTGAAAGACCGCAGAGACTGCATGTGTAGGTAGGTTCTTCGCGTTTAATAAAACTTAGTCACCGACCTTAAACTCTTCCACATTTCCTCTACCTCTGGCATCCACCCCTGTTCCTTCTGGACGTCTTGACTCTCAGCCATCACGTCGCGTACATGTCTTAAGACATTCAAACTAGTTGACAAGAACGCGTCAACTCGGTTGCGAACCGCAACAAGGCTGACACCAGCGAGCCTTCAGCTATTCCTCCCCAACCAAGCCCTGAACCACGAACTGGTGGCGTCAGCGGGACGCGACAGTGTGTGAGACCGTTCAAATAGAAGGGGGTGAAGCCTGTCGAGGCATACACCGCATCGCTCAATGCAAACTCGACGAGTTGAAGCATGGTGCTCCATTGCTTGGGTCTGTCCGCACAGACACTCCGAAGCATGTCTTCGACAACGCGATTCACGCGCTTCGTCTGACCATCGGTTTGCGGATCGTCCGCTCTGGACATGCCGAGCCGAGTCTGACCATCGGTTTGCGGATCGTCCGCTCTGGACATGTCGAGCCGAGTGCCGAGCATCTTAAAGACCGACATCCACAACTTACCCGTGAAACGAGGATCTCGATCCGAGACAATTGCCTCTGGCAGACCATGCTGTCGAAAGACACGATCCATGAAACAGCGTGGCTATTCCTTCTCCATCGATGGAGTCCGGAACCGCCGCTAGATGAGCCATTTTGCTCAATCCGTCGACAAAGACCACGATGCCCGTGTTGCCCACCGCATCCGGTGGCAGGACGAACACAAATATACTCATGGATTGCCAACACCCCGTGGGTACAGGCAAGCTGGCCAACGGCGCAGCCGAGTGTGGCGAGGGTTTAACCCGTTGACACGTCTCACACGTGCATTCATACGTACTGACCCAGTTGTAAAGGTTTGGCCACCAATAGTGGGAGCTCACCGAGCTATAGGTCTTTTCTCGGCCAAGATGACCGCCAAGTGGGGTATCATGTGCCTCATAGAGAATACGATGATGGCCTATTGTACTACGGTACTGGTCCAGACCGTAGTACAATAGGCCATCGTGAGTGTATCGATGCAGCCTCGCGCGCAACCGCGCTGACAGCTTAATATCTGAGTTAGCAAACCCCGCGCTTCCTAGCGCATGTAGCAGAGCTACGCAGGGCTCGTCACGCGCGTACGCCGCGCGGATTAATTCTGTCACAGACGAACTCACCGTCGTGACATGAGCGATCTCATAGTCTGGCCTGTGTGATAACGCATCGGCCAAGACGTTTTGCCTGCCAGGCTTGTACTTCACCTCGAAGTTGTACTCCGCAAAGAAGGAGATCCAACGGGCTATTCTCTGAGAGAGTTGAGGCGACTGCGTCGCACTGCGTAGCGACGCATGATCAGTGCAGATCACAAACGGCTTGGAGCCGAGTAGGTGAACCCTGAATTTGACGAGCGCATACTTCATCGCAAGTAGCTCTTTGTCATGAACTGGATAGTTCTTCTCAGCAGCCTTAAACTGGCGAGATTCAAACGCGATCACGCATTCAGACCCTTCAGCATCTGCTTGCAACAATGCACTGCCGATGGCAAAGTCCGACGCGTCACAGACGACACTGAAAGGACGATCGGGGTCTGGCAGGATCGGGGCCTGAAGGAGACTCTCCTTAATGGCTTCAAAAGCCGCTTGATGTGCCGGTGTCCCAACACCTGTCCACATCTTTCTTAAGGAGATTGGGCAGCGGCTTTGCCACCTCAGCATAGTTCTTGCTGTATTTGTGCAAGCAATTGGCCAGGCCAAGCCACTCCCGTAAGTCTTTGTGGTTCTTTGCAACCGGCCAGTCTACAATGGCCTTGACCTTAGCGGGATCCGCTCGAAGGCTGCGCTTCCCAATGAAGCATCCCAGAATGGGGATCTCTTCAGCGCCGAAGACACACTTGTCAATGTCGGCATACAACTTGTGTGTGCGCGTGCAATCGAGCACCGCTCGCAGGTGCTCAATCTGATTCTCCACATCAGACTTTCCATGCTCCTCACGACTGTGGACGAATCTGTCGTCGAAGTATGTCTGAGCATACGCCCTGTGGGGCCTGAACATTTGCGACATAAGACGATTAAACGTCGCAGGCGCGTTCTACAGCCCTTGGGGGCATTACTAGCCACTCCCAGAGCATACCATTCGGAGTGCTGACCGCCGTAAAGCGGAATATCGCTTGCTCGGATGAGCAATTGATAGTATCCATCGACCAAGTCGAGGGCACTGTACAACGTACACCCCGTCATGTTGTTCTGGAAAAGTCTTTCCTAGGAATAGGCGTTTGCGCCGGAATGGTGGCCGCGTTGAGCTTATTAAAAGCATGAACAATTCGCCACTTGCCATTCGGCTTTCTGATATAGAACGTAGGCGTTGAGTGTGGAGATTTGCTATCGCGCACCATACCCGCCACGTGCTTAGCACGGAAGAACGCGTCAATGACGTCTCACTGTTCTCGTGGCAAAGGCACTGCCTTGTCACGCAGTATTTGGTTCCAGGAATCATGACGTACACCTCGATCCGGAAGTAGTCTCGTGGAGGTTCCTTCGAGACCACGTCTTGATATTCCGTCACTACAGGGTAGTACGGATCCGAGGGTCCTTGAAGATCGATGATCCTGCCCGCGCATTCAGCGCCTTGCTGGTGTCCTTAAGGATTGCTTTATCCAAAAGCGACGACGCGTTTAACTCCTCTTCAGGAGAAGGACCAACTCGGCTAACTCGCCGGCCTTCAAGGCGTCGCCGAATTCGGTCATGTACATCTCGTCCAGCTCCAACAGAGCGTCGGCAGTGGGCGTAGTCTCTAGACTGATGTTGCCATCGACTTCCCCTATCACTCTGTTGACGAGTGTATATAGCTGCTCGCTATCACCAGGAGTATCTTTATTTGTCATGCTAGACGCATCAGACGCTCTGCGTCTCACGGCTGACGCTTGGCGTCGTAGCTTTCTCTCCGCTGAGACTGTTGCCTCGGAGAGGTCTTAACAGTCACATCAGCTGCATCTCCAGGTGATTGCACCGTGTGCTTTCCACCCGAGACTGGTATGTCTTGACCGATAACCGTCGCAGAGCAGCGACGCTCGCAGTCTCCACCCCGTGGAATACGTGCCACGTCACCTCCATCAGTGGGCCCTCGGCCTTGATGGCCCGGCCACACCACGCATGGCGTGTAGCGACAGCTCGTGATGAGTGTCACTGTCGTGACCAATGTCACCATGACGTCGGTCACCCAGCGGATTGCCTGCCGCTCCACTTGCATGCTGAGGCCCGCGGCCTTGATGCCCCGGCATACTGCCGGCCACGCCACGCATGGCGTGTAACGACACACCGTCATCATGACGAGTGTCGCTGTCGTGACACATGTCACCTGTGTCACCCGGCGGGTTTCCTGCCGCTCCAGTCACAGCCCACGAGCTCTGCTCGGGGCTCTTTTCCTCGACACCTTCAGTGTCTACAAGTTCGGATACGCCGATGTCCAGCACGTTGACCGACTCGATCCAGTGCCCGCGCCAAAAGCGCTTTTGCTTCCTAGCAGAGGTGGGTTCATGACTCACCAGAGCTCCACCAAGAGTAAAGCGCGTTGCGACCAAGGTCTTCGACCTCCAATCAATCCATGGCTCATGGCATTCCAGTCATGCCATGCCCAGGATGAGGTCGTACCACGAATCCAGGTCTAGGACCTGACAGCGTTCCATGCTATCGAAGTCGAGAAACTTCACGTCCAGGTTCACAGGAACCTTAGGCACCGCGACACGGGTCCCCGTCGGTAGGCGAACAGTGATGATGCCACCCCTGTGCTCCCTGATCGCCTCAGCGAATTGCTGACTTCTTTCCATCATAGAGCGTCGAGCGTAGTTGCCCGATGCTCCGGAATCGACTAAGATGATCCATGGCTTCTCGAAGCCCTTTACCGTCGTCTCAACGACGAGCAAGCCCGGCTTGCTTACACGTTCCGTGTTAGAGAGTACGGCTCAATCCGGAGCTGGGTCCTGTTGCCCTCCACCTCCATGAGGCTCAACAGAACTTAGTTCTTCCTCAGCAGGGCGTTCCGCGTCTAGTGATTGTCGCCGTTTCCCCGCGACGAGCCGATGGCTTGGCTCGATGCTGAGCGAAGGCTCGTAGGAGCTTGACGCGATCTGCGTGACGGGCAGGTGGCCCTCAAATGGGTGGTGCTTCGGCAGACGAAGCACCGACAAACACCGATACGCTGCTCGGCGGCATGAAGCTGAGCTTCCTCTTCTTAGGCGTAGCTGAGGTCCATAGAGACCGGTCCGTCGGACGGAGTAGCGTTGGCAACGCCCCAGCAAAGTTGAGACGACTTAAAGTTAAACTCGGCGTTCAACGCCCCACTCACGGCCTCTCTTCAGACGAGGAAGGGTGAGTGCGGAGGCCCTCCATAAAGACACAGTCGCCGCCTCTGGCAGAGGATCGGCCGCCATGCCGGCGATTAGATTCGCAACTCCTGGACGAAGTCCACCAAGTCCTCTTACCCTGGCGGGTACTCAGAAAGCGTGACCTCACGCGCTACGCCTGATTAGGCGGAGCAAACACTCGCAAAAGCTGGAGTTTCAGCTCTTCCAGCTCGGGAAGGCCGCGTCCACCGACGTGCCGCACGTGAGTGCCCATTCTTGTGCTCGGCCACCGAGCTTCGAAACCGCTAGCGCCACGCGCTGTTGCTCAGTACGGAGCATGGCCGATCCCACCGCCATTTCGATCTCACGGATTCACAACATGAGGTTCTCCCCCTTCCTTTCCTTCGAGATCTTGACGCTCGGGTTTAGGCCGGGAGGCCCTATCCTGCGATATCGTCGACGTCGGTGCAGATGCCGATATCCTCTGCTGGAGGTGCCCCAACAGAGCATTCTCGTAGCTTGAGAACGCCTCCAGACGCGCGTTCACCGCGTCCGGTCCTTGCGAAGCAAGATGCGTTATGCTCTCAGGCCGAACAAAGACACAAGCTTCTTCAGCGTGTCTTGCTGGATCTGGGACAGGTGGAAAAGGCTGTCTGCTCCATCCTCACCGAGGGATAGTCCTACGACCCAGGTGCGGAATTGACTTTAAGTGCTACCAGGTGCAGCAGGGCTGCGTAGCGTAGTGAGTCAGAGGAAGACGTATGACTCCCCGAGTCTTAGCCGTGGTTATCCTAACCCCTAAGGTCTCCGCAGAGGCTTAGATCACTATAGTTATATCACTAGAGAATCATTGAGTCAGTATTCCTAAACCTAGGGTAATACTCTCATTAATGCTAAAACTGAACTGTTATTTGTATGCTTATCTGCGGCAAAGCCGCCTGTGGTCTAAATGTATGACTCTAACTATCTACCATAGTTAAACCTAGTCAAATGCATATCGGGTGGCTCTGCGGCACGTACTGAAATCCTGTTAATGCAAGTGGTACCAAGTACCACTTACTGTAAGGTGACACGTAGCACGGCTACACTCGTGATACCTTCGTGTAACCCGTTACAGATAGGAAGTCGATTTCGAAGTCGATTTCGAAGTCGATTTCGGATGTAGCTCGCATAGCGTACATCGTCGCCCCAGAAACGTTTTGGGAGAATCGCAGCCCATAGCATCGCGCGCGCAGAGTCCATCTGGGTACGATGAAATTTTTCAGCTTTACCGTTTGATGCGGAGGTAGCTGTCTCACTATGCTGGTGACGAATACCCCGATCTTGAAGGAAGCGCTTGAGACTTCCGTTGATGAATTATCCACCACCATCGCTGCGAATGTACTGTACTTTCCTGTTGTACTGCGTCTCAAATTCGTTGATGAACACGCGAATGAGATCCGAGGCTTCATCCTTTTTGCGGAGCAAGTGAATACGGTTGTAGCTTGAGCCTAGTTAATCATCGTCAGAATGTGGATGTATCCGTTCCGGTCCGGGGTCAAGTCCGTTTTCAAGCCATGCCAATAGTAGCGCCGACGATATCGGGAGGTGCGGAAGCGGATGAATCTTTAGTAGGCTGACTTCGACGCGACTGCTTCGCCTCGGAACAACTCATGCATAAATGGGATTTTCGATTGGAGAGGCGAGGTTCGCCAACCAGACCTTTGTCGACCATCCGAAGGATGTCTTGATAGTTAATGTGACCCAGTCTTTCATGCCACGTTTGGAGAGTGCCTTCGCGAACTTGGGTAAAGTATGATTCAGCATGGCTCGGGATGGCATCAAGCTCCCATATATTGCCGTCACTCGATGCGGTAACCACTGTACCTCCCGACGAGTTCATGATTGTGCAGTTGGAACCGAACAGACAGGATAGCCTATTCTCGATGAGCTTGTGTACGGAGATGAGATTTCTGCTCAAGCCAGGTGAAAAGTACACATCGGCTACAGAATAGCCTTTTGTCGCCACCGAGCGAGTGTTGTCACCACGCAATTTATCTTCTCCATAGCCTGGATGCAGTCTCCACTGGCCACTCGAATAACAAGCTGAGCTGGTTCAATGCCGAAGAGGATGCCGCGAGCACCGCACATGTGGTGCGTTGCACCAGAATCAATAAGCCAGGTACTGTTCACACTATTTGAGTTTGACGAAGCAGAATGGTAACATCCGTCGAGTGTCCACACTTCACCTTCGTCGTCGCTTCTACCATTTTCTTTCATTGTCGCGGTCGGCGACTTCGGCTGCATGTGCGCCTCCCTCTGTCAATTTCTTAGCTTTGGCAACGATGGGCACACGATCATCTTGTGCTCCTTGTCGCATACGTAGCACTTCAGCGGCATTCGGCGGGCACTGGCAGCATTTTATTCACCGTCAATTTGGCGAGTTGCGGCTTCATTGAAGGTATTGCTACTGCGATGGTTTTGGGGCCGGGTTCTGCTCTCGAGTGTCGATACGGCTGGGTGGCGAGCAGCGTAGCATCTCCCGTCCCCGCGTAGTCGGTAGAGCAGGTTCAAGGCTTTGTCAGCTTCTCCGGTCTTCTCACTGCTTCCGACGTCGATGCTCGATAGTAGAACAGGAGCGAGCTCAGGGCAGGAGTTGCTACAGAACATTTGCAGGAAATGCAAGCTCTGGTCGCCATCCATCAAACCTTCAATGAATTTCAGATATTCCAATTAATCATTCCATGTATCTCCGCCTCGTTTGTAGCACTTGATCCGGTCGCTTAGTTCCAGCTGAGTTAGTCGACATCCGACTCAAATAGCAAGGTGGATTTCAATTGGGAAAAACTCATCGAGTTTCTGTTATGCTTTTGCTTCCACTCAGAGCTTTTCTTTTGGAAGTACCTTGAAGCCTTGCCGTCCAGGAAATTCACGAGCAGAGAGGCCTTTAACTCGCCCGTCCAGGTTGAGCCGTTGACAAGCGACTCAGTTAAATAGCGTGCTCGTACTCCTTCAGAAAATACTCGAATCCAGCACCGAGGCTTGGGTAGACTTCTGCCCCGTCAAACTTTCTGCAGTTAACGTCTTTGATTTTCAGTTTCTTCAGTGGTGGAGGGACAGTGTGTACGCTTACGTCTGACATCGAAGGTCTTGTTTGCTGGGTTTGGTTCCGTAGCGATTGGATTTCGCGTTGTAGATCCACGATGAGGTCCATAAGCGCGGCCGTGCTCAATGATCTGGCGTCGTCAGCGCGTGGCGAAGGTGGAAATGGTTTCCGCCGCTGGGGATCGGGCGGGTTAAATGATATCTCGGCCATTAGGTCGGACAGACCTGAAATATCTTCTTGGACTTGCTCCAGCTTGTCCTGCACTCCCTTCAAAAAGGTACTGGCCGTGTTTCGAAGAGGTTAAGTTCTCTGAAGCGGGGTCCTTCCTCGAAGGGCCTGGCACTAGTGGCGGTCACCTTTCTCGAAGAGCGTCGTAGGTTCCAGTGGCTGTCTTCTTTCTTCGACGAGCCCTGTTGTTATGGCTGGTCGCCTTCCTCGAAGAGCGCCACTGAGATGTGTTCGACGTTTTCCTCGGAGCGCGTCTTTAGCCTCGAATGGTCGCCTTCCTCGTAAAACGCCTTCGGCCTTGAACTGGCACCTTCCTCAAGGCTTCTCCTTGTTGGGCTCATAACCTGTTGCACGATGTAGGACGCAGGTAGACGTTGGATAGCTTGAGGCCCGTGCAATGAGTAATAGATGAAAGGTTGTAGAATGAATTGAGAGTTAAGGAGAAAGAGAGCTCGCGGGTGAACGAGCAGCTGTTTCGTAACTCCTCCTACCCCGGTTATTGCGAAACCTCTGCCGTTGCTTCTTGTGGTGCCGTGGCATTCTCGTCGGTTGGTCCGATTACAACATAATGCTGTTAGCTAGATGTTGTAATACATTTTGATGAATTCCGGGGTATTGTTTGGCTTGCAGTCTCTGACTGCAAGCCTGGACAAGCACTTGCTATTATGCATCTTACTATCGTAGGAATTTGTTTCTGTCGATTTCCTATGACATTGCCGACGCCAGTGCTACCTAACGTGAGCAATGCAGCAACGGAATGTTGCAACATACAGTAATGGCATAGTAGCAACTATTGACAATTGGCGTGCTTTTTTTCGCTTTTAAGAAAAAAAGTTTTTTGATGTGCAAAATAAAATCACAATATATTTTGCCGTGTCTGTCAAAAATGGCGCCAACGTCCATGGTACGTGGGATCCATTGCTTGTAGGCGTCTCTCCTGCGTGCTCTAGTGCTCGCCACTCTTTGCTCATGCCTTCATCTTGTTGCTAACATGATCCTCTCGGTTCCTATCCCTATGGTCATCCCCACCTCCCTCTGCAGACATCGCGCCGCTCGGCCGAGTACACGCCTACGTACCAGCGCTTCGTGCTGAAGCAAAAGTCGTACGCGCAGCAGTTCTCGCACATCTACGTGAGTCGGTTGCAGCAGCTGCGAGATGTGGTGAGTGTACAGGTGCAGGAACACACGGGCGGGCGCGTGCCGGTACTGAGCAAGGTCATCGACCTCAAGGCCGACGGCCGGGAGTGTGTACTCATCGGCACGCTGCTCAAGGTGCTGGAAGCCAAGCCGGACCTATTTGACGCGCTTACGAACGAGTCAGGCGTCACACCCATCGAGAATATCAAGGAGCCATTGGCCACCAAGGAGGACGAGCTCCTGCTTGAAGACGAGAGTGGCCGAGTGCAGCTCGAGGGCGACATCGACGTGGCCAGGTTCGTTACGGGCGTCGTACTGGGGGTACGTGGTCACGTTCCTCATGACGGAACAGGCGGGCAGTTCCACGTGGAAGAAGTGTTTGTCCCGTCGTTTCCCCCTCAGCACCCATTGCCGGAGAGACAGGAGAGTGAGTATGTGGCGCTAGTCTCGGGACTAAGCATTGGCCGTAACAAGGACAGCCAACCGCTCCGGAATCACGTCCTTGTGGATTATTTGGCCGGACGATTGGGAGACGAGAAGGAACGCGAATTTGTATCGAAGATTGTAAGGACTGTTGTAGTAGGCAATGTGCTTGAAGCTTTGGGCGATGAAGAAGTTCAGGTGCCGACGATCAAACGGAAGACAGCAGAAGAGCTGGCACTGGACGGGCAGCCTTTAAGAAATGCTGACGAGTTGGTGTCAACGTTGGCTGCAGCCATGTGTGTTGACCTGATGCCTGGAGCGTCGGACCCGAGCAACTATACGCTGCCCCAGCAGAGCTTCCACCCGTGTTTGTTCCCGCGCAGTTCACACTTCAAGTCGTTCCGATGCGTTACGAACCCGTATGAGGCCCAAGTCGGTGGCGTTCAGCTGTTTGGAGATGCGGGCCAGCCACTGAATAGCATATTGCAGTGCACACTTCCCACCGATGATTCGGAAGGAGATGAGAGCATGACAACAGAGCAAGACAAAGAGCAGCAAGAACAGGAGCGCGCGCTGGACTACCTTCAGCGATGTATTGAGTGGCGTCACGCTGCTCCTACTGCGCCTGATGTCTTGGCGTGCTTCCCCATGGCCAGCGAAGATCCTTTCATCCTTGAAACCTGTCCACACGTGTATTTTTCAGGCAACCAGCCACGCTTCAGCACACGCCTCGTTAAGGGTACGACTGAGCAATTCGCACAAGCGAAATATTACCACTAATTTCTAACTTTGTGCTTTTTTGCTTTTTTTTCGAACAGGACCAAAGGACCAGCAGGTTCGACTAATTACTGTACCTTCCTTCTCCGGGACGTCTACGATCGTGATTGTGGACCTCAAGGATCTCTCTTGCTTTCCCATTAAGATTAGGACTTGAACTATACAGAACGCTGCGTGGCAAGGACTGAGAGTATCCAAACCCATCGTCATCTCGTGAACGCTTGGGGCTGCAATGAGAATGCATTACGTTTACTGTGGATGAGCTAGGACTTGTTAAAAACTTTTAAGGTTGAGGAAACGTTTGACATACCACGCAGATTCTATCCTCGTCAACGACTGGCGCTTGCAGTTGAAGTATGAACGGCTACCAATCATCACAAGTGCTTATCTTGCCACGAAGACCCCATTCGCACGTCCTATTGGTTTCTCTAAACGTCATATGAAACTTTCAGCCGGCTGCTTTGAGGTCAGTACGTCTATCATACGGATCCAGATCTGTTAAACGGTGCCTGTGTCTGTGTCTTATCACTTTCCATTTTGCCATCGACCTGTCACTATGCCGACTCCTGACGAGCTCCTGGCGGTTGAACGCATCTCAGCCAAAGACTTGGCTATTGCACTGCGCTCCGACGACGAGCGTCCGGTGGTAATTGACGTGCGCAACGAAGATTTCGAGCTACTTGGACACATCAAGGATGCCGAGCATCATCCCTCAGCCGCGTTCAAGGACGATACCGACGTGGACGCTCTTGTCGCTCGACTCGGCAGCAAACAAGACATCGTCTTCCACTGCGGCCACAGCAACGTCCGGGGCCCCACGTGCGCGTTGCGCTTCATCGAACGCGCAGAGGCAGCAGGCGTGAAGGCACATGTGCGTGTGCTTGCCGGAGGATTCGCTGACTTTGCCGAGGTGAGTTCAACGAACTATTAATTTATTGAGAAAATATGAAGTAGTTGTGCGTATATTATCGTGCTGAATCAGATATTTGCCGGCTTCTCGGATCTACTGACGCCCCCCACGCAGTCAGACGACGGGAATCCGTAATGTGTTGAATATACCAGTGTCCAGACCTTGACGAACGAGACAATTAAAGAACTGATTTAGTATCGAAAAAAACAGTCAATTTTGACACTTCAGCGTCTTAATCCAAATATCATAGTTGGAATACCGGTATTATTTAATCGAAATCCGATCGCATACATCCTGGATCCCAGCAAGCGCCATAGGCGCATCTTGGGCATCCTAGGCATATTCGCACCGTCTGGACACTGCGGGTAGAAATGTTGTTTCCGTAAGCACTTGCTGTGGAGTTAGATCTCGGTACGAAGCCTACGTCTACTGGCACTTCTAGATCAACCAGCAACCAACATGCAGACGAAACCAAGCTCTTAAGACACTGCTTTTCGCACCACCAAAATGAGAACGCCGCGTCGCGACAGAAAGCAAGCAACGTCATCGACTAGAAAACCGTACGGTGAACGAATCTATGAGCCGGTCAACTCCGGGAGTACACGTGGTACCTAGTATGTTGTTGTCTGAGTGAGATCGTGATGAAGTTTGTCAGGAAAATATATATCTTACGAAGGGATGCCGATAAGCCTGAATCTGCCTTGTAGGGAGTCACAATTCGTTGTGAATCACCAATGGTGACCAATGGTGATACGTCAAGTGTGTTCAGCTCAGATCTGTCCACAATATTTGAAGATTCATCACTCTTGAGCTCATCCCAACGGTGGCCCTTCCGCTTCAGTGACATCTGTATCTCACCGACCACACAGATATTACTCAACAACGATGCCAACTCCCGAAGAATTGCTCGCTATCGAACGGATCTCCGCCGATGAGTTGGCGGTTCTACTCCGCTCCGATGCTCCATACCCCGTGATCGTCGACGTCCGCGACGAAGACTACGACATCAAAGGCCATATCGTTGACGCCGAGCACCTTCCAAAGGAAAGCTTTACGGAGGATAGCGATGTGGATGCTTTGGTCTCTAAAATCGGGGACACCAACGAGATCGTTTTCCACTGTGTTCGCAGCAACACCCGCGGACCAACTTGTGCACTGCGCTTTATCGAGCGCGCGGCGGCACTTGGCGTTAAAACTCACGTCCGAGTGCTTGCTGGAGGTTTCGCTGGATTTGCCGAGGTACGTCGTGTTTTGTGCAAATAATTGAACGAAGGAGTTATTGATTTTTATATTTTGCAGAAATATGGAAATGATGCAGATCTCGTGACGCAGCCTATCGAGTCGAGTGAAGAGACAAAGTGAGTATTGTGGTGGCAGGCAGCAGTAGAAGCTTTCACTCGCGCTTCAGTCTTTAAGCACAATCGCAATCAAACTCTTTACAGCGCAATTGTTTTTTTATTTGGGGTTGTGCTTGAGCAGCCACAGCCCCCAGTTCACTGAAAAATCACCAAAAGCCTCGACGGAACTCAGCGGGTGCGAGTCTTCGGGGTACCAAAGGAGCTGCGTTGGCACACCGTAACTCGCAATAGTCGCACGATACTCGAGACCTTGATTTGGCGGTACACGTTTATCTTTTCCACCCAGTCCAAATAATGAAGGCGTAGTGACCTTACTCAAATCGTTGCTGACTGGCGAGTGCTGCCACAACTTGCTGAGGATAGCCAGACGCGCCTCCGGAGTCGGAGGTGGAAGTTCGTCCTTGGTGTTCTGCAGCTTCTGCGACGTGTGAATTGACTCGAACCGCTGGATGCCAGCGCAAGCGAGACCCCAGTCCTGAATATCCGACGTGTAGAACACGCTAGACAAGTTCGTGACTGGGTTACGCGTCACCATGGACTTGTAAAACCCTGGAAACTGTGCAATGAGGTGCGTGACGAGGAAACCACCATGACTGCCACCCGCGCAATGAACACGCGACTTGTCTAACGATAAGCCCAGTCTTGAACTATTGTCCAGAAGGTAGCACAGTGCATAGTGGCAGTCGTACACATCTTGCGTGCCAACCTTTCCAACTAATGATTCCAACGCCTTGATTCCAAATCCAGTGCTTCCACGGTAGTTGACGGTAACGACAGCGAAACCCAAGGCAGCCCAGAAGTCGCACAGGTTTCGATACATGACGAGCGAGTTGCCGTGTGGTCCACCATGCAGCTCCAAGATGACAGGATAGCCATCAGCTGGTGGGGCGCTACTCGGTAGCATCACAGTCGCTTCATAGTCACTCGAGCTAGAAACCGATGGAATCAGCAAGTTTTTCAACACTAATGGTGTCTCGGGCAGCTTTTTCTCTGCAGCAGGTACATCTGATACAGCCGTCGGGATGGAGTAGACTTCCCAACGCTTGATGTACTTAGTAACTCCCTTTTGGTCGTCAATAACGATCGGCAGATCCAAGTATGTTCCAGTTGTTGTATCAATTTGCACGAGGAAGACGCTAGCCGGACGTGTAGGAGACGATACCATAACCAAAAAATAGTTATCTCTGCGGTCCAACACCGTTTCAATGGCGACATCAGGACCTTCGACGTACTCTGGCGAAATGAGAGTCTTCGTGGCAACTTCGACATATTTCCACACCTGACGAGAGCCCATTTGTGTTACCACATAAATGTACTTGCTGTCTGGCGACCAAGCTCGTTCACCTAATGAACCCATAAACAGTCCATGAAACGCCTTGGAGACATCGAGCACAGACGCATCAGGTTCATCCTTAATGGGAATAACCGTTGACGTTTGCTTCGTCGCCCAGTCCGTCACGCACAAGAAGCTGCAAGTTCCATGAGTAGCAATATCTCGCGTCGCGAGAAACGCAAGTTGCTTGCCGTCAGGTGAAAACCGTGGACTCCTCGTCGTTCCAATCTCCTTAATATCTTCGTCCTGACAGATCAGCTCCAGCTTCTTGACCACATTTTTGGTCTGGTCCTCCTCGTTCAGTACCACGTGATAGAGCGCAATAGGTCGATTGTAGCAGTAAATGATGCCCAGTCGCTTGGGATTGTCCGTCTCGGTAGCTGCAAACACTAGTTCCTTGTCTCCGGGTACGAATACCACATCAGCACACGTCAAATTCTCTGGGACGCCCTTCACTTCGTCAATTATTCCCGTTGCCAACTTTACTAGGAAAATCGCCGCCGTCTTTTTGCCCTCATACTGTTCGCCCCAGTCGTCTTCATATTCAAACTTCGCTCCAGGAAGCGGGGCCGTCGATTCCTTCTCCCCCTGTTTCTCTTTCTTGATATTCACGTTCTCCCAGAAGGCAGGAGACTCAGCCACTTTTTTCTCGGCAACGTAGGCGATTGTCTTCTCGTCATGAGACCAGGCGATGCCGCCTTCTCGTTCTCCGAGGTAAATGGCCCCGTGCAGCGTCTTGGGCGCCTTGAACGACGACACGAGCTTTTTATCTTCAAAAACTGCCCACAGCACCAGTAGAATAATCAATTAGTATTGAGAACTTAACCAAAAAAGCAACAATAAAACTCTTTTGAAAGTTACCACAAAATACCCCCTCGAGGACGCCGTCTCCTTTGGTTTTCTCGAGTTTGAGAGTCACCACGCGCTTACCGGAGGGCGAAACACTCGTGTAGTCGGCGGTCCAGTTGGTGGGGAAGCCCGTGTCTAGAACCCTTGGCTGCGTACTGAGGTCACTCACGTGGCGCCCAGTGTGATACTTAAGTGTCACGTCGTTGACCAGGTCCGTCTTGGCCCACACCAGCTGCACGGCGGCCAAGTCGGAGTCCACGTCCACGGAGAGATAGCCGCTCACGAGGGACTTGGAGCTGTCCACCACCTCGGCGAACAGCTCGCTTACGCGTTGGTGCTCGGCTTCATCAGACGCCATATACCGAGGGGTTTATCTTATACTTCGAAGTCTGAAGTATCAGGTTCGGAAATGATCGGATATCAGATTACAGTCAGATTACTGGGCTAGGTGAAACAATTTGAATTAGTTTTAGCCTACCCCTTCAGCTGCGGAAATCTTAATCATTAATTACATTTTATCGCGCCGCTACACAGCAGAGGCCAAGCATTAGCAAGGCAAAAATGCAGGGGGTTCCGAATGAATAATACTATTGGAAATATACTACAATATTTCCGTAAAATAATTTACTGTGACAAAGCATAATTTAAATACAATTACGTACTTTCAGAAGTTCCTAGAGTACTTGTAACCGAGTACTGTTTGGGACTCAAACTGATCTGTCTTCATCTGTACGACCAACCACGTTTCATATCCACTCATTTCCGTGCTTGACACTCGCTCACCTGCAAGTCTCGTCTGCTCATTTCTACTTTTACCAGCAAGACCATTAACTCGAAAACTATGGCGCTCCCCCCCAAGTTTACAGCTAAGCAAGTTACGTCATTTTTCTTCACCTCTCTCTCTCGACGAGCAAGACGAGCCGACGGGCTTCTTTCGATGTCACTGCTCCACGTGCGGAAGCAGGTCCCCGGCACCGGCTACACCAACCAACTCAGCCACATCCGCAACAAGCACCCTGGCTACGAGGCTACAATGGTGGCTAGTGGGGCTGGTAGTGAGACCCTTGTATCCTTATGAACACGAAGTCGCAAACTATTTACGGCTGGATAGACTGGATTGTCTCGTGCAGCGTGCCCTTCTCGTTTCCCGAGAATGCCTCCGTTCCCAAGTACTGCTCCCTCCCTACCATATGCACCAAAGGCACTAATAAAGTACCTTGGTTTACTCACTCAAACGGTTGAGCAGATCATAACCGAAGGGCTACCCGAGAATTTTGGCATCATTTTTGATGGATGGACTTTCCATTCGGAACATTACATCGATATATTCGCCGCATACGAACACGATAGGCACGCTGAGACAGTGCTCTTGGCAATGGCGCCATTAATTGATGGAAAGGTGACGACCGCACGGCAGAGTCCCACATGACTTTTTATGCTCGATTTCGGGAATTTTCAAGCGTATGACAGCCGATTTGCTATTCATCACCTGTGACAACTGTTCCACAAACGGGAGAGATGCAACGATTTTGAGTTTTCCCCTCGTTGGCTGTGTCAGCCTTCTTCACCTCGCTGTCAGGTTGTACCTAACGAGATACGAGATGGTGTTGACCAAACTGAACACGTTAATGGGAAAGCTACGTTGTCTCAATGCCGCCGCAAAACTTAGGTAAACTGCATTTATGGCTTTTGGATTTTAAACTTTTAACTTAACATTTTATTTTATCTGGTGAATTATAGGAAGAAAATCACTTTGAGACCGGTTCTTCGCAGTGCCACCCGTTGGTCGAGCACGTTCGCCATGATCGACCGCTTCTTCAAGTTGAAGGACTTCGTATGCACCGATGACGGCACGATTGCAGCGCTCATACCGAGCCGGAGTGAGGAGACAAGGTGCTGCCGGTGGAGCTTAATTTTTTTTCGAGTCTGCGTCTCACAAACTTCAGAGCGCCAACGGGGTCACCCTTCTCAATGCTCGCGACTCGTTTGACGCCATAACTGAACAGCATCCAACCCTATCCACTTCCCCGGGACAGGATGCAGCCATCGTTCACGACCCAGAGTTCGAGTCGGCATGCGTCTCCGTGTTGATTGGTGAGAGGGATAGGATCGATGCAGCACAGCGTTTGGTGCTGCGGTCGTTTGAGACTCGCAGTACTGAGCCACAGGTAGCGTATGTCACGAAGATGGAGTTCACCGTTAAGGCACTGAAGAAGCGCCGATCAGAGCGAGAGGGCTGTGTGGAGTATCCACTATTGGCTTTTATCCCGCCGACACCTAACTGCCTGGAGCGATTTTTTTCACAGGCGAAGCACGTCCTCTCTCATCACCGCACCCGCATGCTGCCACTTCATCTAGAAATGGTGCTTTTCCTGAAGGAAGATCGACGCTTTTGGACAGCCACGACAGTCAGCAATGTCGTGAATTTCATAAGGACTCGTAGGTACATGCCCATAGTAATTACTTCAGTTCTTTGGTTTAAAATATTGAATAATTGATTATCTGATGATGCTTGCGCTGGTACAGTTATTTACGTTTAGGTGTCTCCTCAGTTGCATTGCAGTTGTATTTCCGGAACCCCTGGGCTTGAGGAGGCGCATTCCTATCTGACCCAGACGACAGGAGAACGGATACTCAGCATTTGGATATGAAACTTGGTCATGCCGCGCATCGCATCGTAAGCTCCATACGTGCAAAAAATAGCCTCGTGCCATTAAGTTAAGCAGTCATGGTCAGAGATATTAGCCATTTTGTGTCGCCTCGTGGCGAGAACCTCTGATAAAAATCAATATATATTAATACGAGCGGGAAACTGATCAAGCGCTGCGGACGAACCTGTGTTAAAATACTAATTAAATATTAGAATACCTGCATACATTGATCGTCCAAAAATGACAGGGATCTCACTTTTGGCGTCGCATTACCATTTGAAGAAGAAGACAAGGTAGCATCCGGAACTAGGAGCTCGTGAGTGCTCGCTTGTTCCGCAACGCTGGTAATTGCGGCTGTGCTTAATATGTTAAGACTGTAATTTGGTTGCTTGAGCGTCCGTCCAGCGTGTCTAGTGACAGAGAAATATCCCGCGTGGTCGGAAATGGCGTCGTCTCCAGTGCACTCCAGCGGCCAGGCAACAATTCTCAAGGTGCATTGCGGTCGAATCTCTTGCCAATACGTTGGTTTATGCTCTTTTACACTATAGCTGACTGTTTCTGTGGCGTATATTACGCTTTAGCACACCAAAATCACACTTAACACGACATTCACGACGGCGCCTGTGATGCCCTCGCTGAACGAGAATCTGCTGCAAAGGGTAAACGCGGACACCAGAGAAGGTGTTGCTGATCGCAATGCAGAACTAACTTCTGGATTAATTGGTGCCTGTACAGGACGTGTTCGACTATGATTTCAATCGGGAGCGCATCTTCTTGGAGATCGCAGAGGCTGAGATCACTGCCATGCGCAAGGCTGAGGACGAAGAGAAGGCGGATGTTGCGAGTGAGAAGGATGACTCGGACGGCGAGCTTGCTCGACAGGTAGCATGCTATCTGTATTAAGTCTTGATGTATCTTCTCGATGACTAACATCGATTATTTGTCTTTGCAGAGTGCGAAGTTTTCAATGTCAAGTAGCATGAGCAGCACCGGGCACCAGGACACACTTACTAAGCCGCGCAGTACTAGTGAAGAGGATGTAGCAGCGGCCATCTCGGCTTCTCTTCGCGAATACTAACGTCAATGCAGATCATGTCACTCATCAATTCAAACATCAATTCACGCAACAACGACAACTTGACTGACCACTGTACCCCCTGTAGCGTCAATCACTGGTGGTACTGTACGTCTCTGTATTTTCTACAGCTACAATTACCGCACGGGATTGCTGGGATGCATCATGTTGTAGGCAAGCCAGTAAAGTCGGCCGTAGTTGACGTACAGCTCCTCTCCAGGGTGGATGTCGCGCATCGCAACGACGTCAGCCTTGCCGTCCTCCGGACGCTTCTGGAAGTGGACGTTAAAGCCTCCACGGTGCCCTCTGCAGTCGTTGATGTACCGCGCCAGGACGTCGGGGCAATGCGAAGCGTCCACGTAGACGCCGTCGCCCAGCTTCATGAGGTATGCCTTGTCCTTGATCTTCCAGGCCGCTTCGTTGGGCAACACTAACCCCGAGTACTCACAGATGATGGAGCCTCGAATGTGAAGCCTCGTGGCGAACAGCCCCTTGCCAGCGCCCGGGATGTTCGAGTCCCGAACTTCTACACCATCGTCGCCAAGAGGGAGAACGTAGTACGACCGAGGCACATGCAGCTCGTCGTCGTCCATCGATGGTCGGTCAGTTAATGCCACGCACGCAGCGTACCCACTGTATCCATAATGTAACCCAACACCGTATCCCTAATGTATCCACGAGGGTACGGTCGGCACCATCATTTGAGATCGTCATCTACTCGCCCAATTGGCCATGACGTCCACGCGCAAGTTCTGCTGCGACGACCTGTTCCGCTTCAACAACGTCAACCTGGACGTGCTGACGGAAACGGTGAGTCTCTCGGCCACATTTGAAAGTGTTTTTCTCCTCCCTAAGCCGCATATTGACCGAGTTATGCTATCTAGTACAACATGTCGTTCTACCTGCAGTATCTGTCTAAGTGGCCGGACTATTTCCTGGTTCAGGAGGACCCGAACAACACCATCATGGGTTACAGTACGTTGCGCTCTTTCTAGCCACATTTTTGGAGCCATTCACGGTGCAATATTAAGCTCTAACTACCATTCGATTGTTGCCACATGCAGTCATGGGCAAGGCCGAAGGTCAAGGCACCAACTGGCATGGGCACGTGACGGCCGTGACCGTCGCGCCCGAGTTCCGGCGTCTTGGGCTAGCGAAGAAGCTCATGGACTACCTTGAGAACGTGTCCGTGGAGCTATATGACGGGTACTTCGTGGACCTGTTCGTGCGAGTCTCCAACTCGCTAGCCATCGGGATGTACGAGAAGTTCGGCTACTCGGTCTATAGGCGCGTACTCGGGTACTACTCGAGTGCAGACGACGGGGAAGATGCATTCGGTACGGTGTTGGGGTGTGACTTTTGATGAAGACAAATGGATATTGGGAGGTTTAACGAATTTTGCCTCATTTTTTGACGTTGAATGCAGATATGAGGAAGGCGCTTCCTCGAGACGTCCATAAGAAGTCGACCATACCATTGCCATATCCGATCACACCAGACCAATTGTAGGTCGCTTCATCAGGTACGCGAATGGGATCGAGGTCTGCTTTGAAGCTGCAATGCAAATAGAATCGCGAGGTTCCTCCGGATTGTTTTGTATTGCTATATCCTGTTATGTGTAGTGGTGTACAGTACTACACGCTGCATTTTGCTAGGGAACTGACTACTTGTTATTTACAATATGAAAGACGTATGCGTACAGTAGTAGAACGCAAAGAGTGCAATATATTAATTGGTTGAATTGCTTTTCTCTCTCTTGAGGTTTTGTGCTTCAGGTCCACGCAGAATTGCCTGAAGTTAAATTGCCACTCGATGCTTTCCCAGCAGACGCCGTGACTACATGATACACAAATATATTGCTCATTCTCGCTCTTGTGCTTTGACAATAAACGCGCTGGGAGCGTGAACGATGGGGTCATTTGCCTTACGCTGAGGCAGTTTAGGAGGCAGACCGCGAGGACGCCGAGTAGTTCCAAGAGGCAGCAGCTTTCGTCGTGTTTTGTCCGTCCCAACAATTGGCGAGCTTTCCCTCTCTTGAATCTCTTCTGATAGCACCGATGAGGATCGGTTATAGATGGTGAACCCCACTTTGGCTGAAGCGTTGATCGGTGACGGAACCAGCGACGCCTCATTCGTCATCGAGACATCCCTTGTTGCAACGTCAAGACGTGGCGGAGGTGGCGGTGGAGGCATTCTCGGTCGAATTTGACGCTCAGATGTGGCCGTCCTCACGCTCTGCTTGACCTCAGCACCCAGTCTATCGATCCTTTGAACGCGTACGTGCCTCAACTCCGGCTTATCCTTTGACGCATCCCACAACGAGGTGTTACTAGTAGTCTGACGGATGGCATCATAAAGATACCGGCCGTTCGCCTTCAGAATGGCGTCCTGGAACCACTCCGACTGCACACGGAGCACAATTTGATTGAACCGCTCTTCTTCTCTGCCCAGACTGAAGTCATCTTCTTGGTTCCTCTCGAGTTGCATGGTGCTGGCATGAGCCAGAATTTCACGAAGCGCAACGCCACCCACGCGCCTTTCCTCGGGCAATCGCTCATTGATTTGTATGACGAATTCCATCGCAACGGGTTCATTGCTGTTTGGATCCTTTTGCTCTCGAGTTCGCGAGTACTGATCAGAAGTATGGAGTTTTATTTTCTCTAGAGCACTCAGATCGCCCTTCCTGTCCTTGGCCATCAACTCGCTCTCTCCATACTTTGAAATCGCCGCGGACACCATCAATAGATCCAGGAGCTCCTGCTGAGTGTCTTGATTGCGCACGATGCAGCGCAGGACCTTGGGACTCACGATGTAGTTCACCCACGCATTTAATTGTTCTCGAGAAGAGGCACTTCTGGCTTGAATCTCCATGGCCATTTCCGGTTCGTAACTTTTGAAAAAATTGCGGAATCGAACGTAGCGCTCCTCACTGACACGGCGGATCACCTTGGCTCGCTGAACACTGAACGCGTCGACGTCGTGCAGGGCGAAAGTGGCCTTGTCCCCTGGGCGACGACCGAGACTTGTAGCATCATTGATGGACCTTTTCGTCCGCATCGATCCGTCGATTGTCGACCGGAGTTCACCGACGTCTTCCGTCTCTGAATGCGACACTAGCGTTGATGGCCGGCCCATAGGCATCACAGCTCGCCATACTACGGGGGCGTGTGCCAAGTCCGACACCACTGACGAACTTCCATCGAGTGTATGTCGGCGGTGAAGCGATGGTCGAATCCCCGTGAAGCCGTCGTTCTCGCTGCCGATGACTTTCATTGGCTTCGCTGTGATGACTTATGAGTGCGTCGCTACGTTTCTGACCGGCGACGCACGACTTGGCCACCTGTTTGGCGTCTTATCGCAGCCCTCCCGCCGCCTATCTGGATGCCGAGTCGGCATCTGGTGCATTATGCACTTCCAGCTGGTCAGCAGCGCCTGCATTAACCCATCACACGCATCACAATTGCTGATCGCGGCGCTCGGCGAGCGCACACGAGTTGTGTTCAAGTGGGTTGAAATGCGGTTCGTGAAGCCACAATTGAAGCTGCGAAATAATAGACAATAAAACTCCTTAAATCCGAGCCGAAGCATCGATGCCTCTCCTTTCCTCAATACCTCTTGGTTCGGGTCATCTCCATCCCAACTTGTGGAGAAGTTCTGGACGTTCATCTGACTTGATTGATCGGTGTGAGATCGTCGTGTAGCGGAACGTAAACAGATAATTCTTTTGTGCCCCACCCACATGGTGCGCTATTGACAGAACAAGTGTCATGGCTGCCATGGATGCCGCTGTGTTGAATCTTGTGGGTTGATCCTCGCAACCATGTTGCTTTAACCAGCAGTCTTTGACGAATTTGGAATGCATGTAGCCATTCATGGTCACATCGAACTTAATAAATTGCGAACCACTATTACGTAAACTCACTCGTAGCACCAAGATAATAGTACAAAAGTTGTTAACCCTCTTGCTTCCGGCATACTTTAATTCCCCGAGACAAATATAATTTAACTCTATGGACCAGTACGTAGCTACTTGAGAGAGGTTCCGACCACACATGCTTTAATTTAGCTAACAGGAGGGAGCTGTTTGCTCCGCCGACTAAACGCTACTGCGCAGCAGCAAGCAGCGTTTTATGTACTTCCGCACTCGGTCAGGAGAAAGCCTTACGGACAGACGTACCGATCTAAAAGAAACCCGATCCAAAGTTTTGACTTCTCCCACTAGCCATGGAGTATGACAATCGAAGAGACCGTTAACCCAAGAGCCCAGGCAGCCTAAGCATGACGTTGCCCCCTTGCCCAGACAAAATGATTTCGCACTCTGCCGAGCCGAGAGTAGAGCTAACACCGCTAATAAAGCCAACGTCTTGCCCGCGCAAAGTAAAGCTGCTACTGTGTCAAGTGCAACCTAAAAGAGCAGCATCTCATGGTTAGAGCCCAAACCATGGGGGCCTCGACGGCAGTCGCATTGACAACGTCCGGTCTCTGAGATTTGATGGAAAGAATTTCCTCGCGTACAATGAAGGAAGGACTCAAGGCGGCTTCAAAGACTCAAAATGCTGGTAGATCCTGATCGGGAGGAGAGCCAAGCCTGAGCATGATGGAACCACTGAAGTGTCGGCCCGTCGCAAGAAGTGGAAGGAGAA
Organism: Phytophthora sp. 'mugwort'; assembly: GCA_033558025.1. Taxonomy (NCBI): domain Eukaryota; phylum Oomycota; class Peronosporomycetes; order Peronosporales; family Peronosporaceae; genus Phytophthora; species Phytophthora sp. 'mugwort'. The sequence continues at coordinate 372,594 of JAUCEF010000004.1, read as the reverse complement.
GGTGCTACTGCTAAACGATATTATCACGAACACGCTGGACGACGGGATGCGAGTTCGCCTGTCCCACTTGGTGACGCCGCAGACTAAGTGGAGTACTCTGGTGGAGGATTTTGAGAAGAAGTCGTTTGCTGTAGCTCTTTTTAAGCGGCGTTAGTTGCTCAATGTGGAATTTGATGTACACCTTTTACGGGCCTTACTTGGCATCCACCCAGTTCAATACTGCCAATATACATTTGAATACTTTTCGGACACAGTATACGAGACGTATAACTTCGTGACGCAGACAGCAACTTTTCACTTCAAAACAGCCAGCCCCCTCGTTCAATAGAGCCAAGTGACGCACAGAGATAAAGCACGATCAACACTTGTCATTTAAGCGTTCAGCTATGCCTACTGCCTATGCGCTACTGTATTGAAGTGCCAACATTCATGTCCTTCATGATCATGGCGTCCACGATGAACTTGTAGGTGTGGTGGATACAGTTTCGGCAGAGATCTGGTGATGCAACTCCAGGGGAGGATCTCCTTGGCAGACCTGTACAGTTCCCGTGCGCATCGATGACCGACTTCTTTGTCGTCTTGGTCGACCGGATCCATGCCATTCCAGTCAAATTCGTAAATGAGCCCTGAGCCACTGATTCAATGCCGCATATTTTTTCAAGCGCATCCCATCCTTTTCCAGCCCATCCCTTTCCCGCCGACCCTTCCCAAAAAACTCTACCTTTTACATATTTTTGGTGAAGATTACGCTTGATTATGATATTGAATTTTTTCTGAGCCATTTCCTATGTTAAGCGGGAAACTAAGTCGTAATTTACGACTTTCGCCCTCCTCAAAGTCGTAACTACGACGTTGGTTGGTAACGAGGGGGGGGGGGGGGGGAATGCGAGCCGCTACCTACATTTAACCCCTCTGTTCCTGATGTCGTATAATACGACATAACTTGAATAACAATAGAAAATGGCTCGGAACTTTTTTCCAATACTTTAATCAAGTCAAAAGGAAAAAATAGGAGCGACAGGTAAACGAAGAAAAGAATAAAACAGGACAAGAGTGGGTCACGCAAGAAAAGAGAGCGGGATAGAGCGTGGGATAGAGCGTGGGAAAGGTGCACGAGAAAAGCATCAGCCACTGCTCGATCGCGACACCATTCATTTGAGTATTCGCCGAATGGAGCGTATTCGGTCGTAACAGCGTACAAATTCCGCTGCTGTTGCGTCGCTCGCCCGCGACATTGACTTCAGGCACTTCTGGAGACAACTGACGTCGACTTGATGGAAATCAAAGCGTCCCACTAGATTGCAGAACGAGTAGGTACTTCAGCCCTGATCTATCGTGCCTGAAGGTGAGGCGTCTGTGGTGCACTACGCGTTCGAGTCGGGGTTGCTGAACGAGAAAGCGAGCAGGGAGAGGACGTCGTGCATGTATGTGGCTGTGGGCGAGGGCGACAACCAAGCGTGCGCGGAGGAGGTCGACGCGCAAGCGTCTTTGGACGAGGAGAGCAAGACCGAGAGTACAGAGGAGATGGATGTTACCGCGTCGCAAATCGACACTAGCGTGCTCTTATCGCAGAACACAGTACGAGAGTTGTTTGGTGCATCTTCGAGCGACCACTCGAACGTCGATCTGTCACAGACAGAGGCTACCCTGTTGCGTCTAACTGAAGACGCAACAGCCGGTATGCAATTGCTTTCGGAGGCGTCTGGTGGCGAGAGCTTGGTCCAGCACCAGACACGGTAAATCGAGCTCGGAGGCCCAGCATTAAGTCACGAAGGACATAAACTTCATACCGGAGGACGAGAACCTGAGCGCATACGAGAGTTTCAGCTCGGGCGAGAGCGACGAGGACGTAGATGAAGAGAACAAAGATGGTGGTTGTTCAAATCGTGATTAGCGTGATGAAGAGGACGGTGTCCTCTCTGAGGAGGACGCTGGTGAAATGGACGAAACTTTCGTGCGGTCGATTCAAGTGGGGAGCGGACCGCTTGATAGACGTGCGAAGCAGCAGCGTGCAGAGGTACTAAGAGACATGCAATGGACAACAACGTCGTCGGAGTTTGAAGAAGAAGTGTCTGCGTACCCTGATCTCGACATGGAGGAGGCGCAGCCTGTGACGGAATTGCGCAACGTGTGTCACTCACCGCTACTGAAAGTTTTTTATTGTATGCTTAAATCTTTGTGGGTCAACATCAACGAGGAGACGAACCACTACGCGTTACAGCAGATTACGCGGCGTGTAGAAGGTATTCGTGGACGCCACGTGGAACGACAGCGAGAGTCTCTAAAGCAGATATGTCGACGATTGAAGTCAAAGCCGGCTTACGAGACGCACGAGATTCTGCACGCCATAGAATTACTAGTGCGCTTATACTGTGCCCGCAGAAACGGCGAATTTCAGCCCGCAGAAACGGCGAATTTCAGCTCGCTGGGCGATGTCGGAGAACGGTGCTGTGTCTGCGGGAAACTTTGGGCGGTTCATGGCAAGGAACCGGTTCCAGGTCATTTTGCGTGATCTGCACTTTGTTGACAATGAGCCAGACCGAACACGCGACAAGCTGTGGAAGCTAAGGCCGGTCATCGACAAGATTCAGCAACGCATCTTGATAAGTTGGACGCTCCCCGCCGTGTTTTCATTCGACGAAGGCGTGCTTCCATCGACGTCGAAGCGCAACACTACCAGGATGTTCATGCCCGACAACCGCATCGGTACGGATCGAAAATGTTCATGACGTATGACTCCAGAACCGCGTACTTCACAGGTGCGTTTTTTTTCCTCGTTTTCGCAATGTTGTATAATATGACGTTTCATAAGAATCGGGCGCCGTATGTCGTATTATACTAGATTTAAAATGTATGCTGGGAAACGAAGATCAAGTGACGGTGAACCAGGTGCATTTGATCACAAGACGGGTGCCGCAGCAGTCACCCGAAACTTGAAGATCGTGCTTGGCCCCAGCACGAGACACCTGTGGCATGCAGTCGTAATCGACAGATTTTACTCTTCTATTTTGCTGGCTATTGAGCTACTTCGCATGAAGGTCTATACAATTGGGACAATTCTGACCAACCATCTTGGGTATGACGCGAATATTAAGGAGAAGCCCAAGTCACGTCCCGCTGGCATTCCCCGCGGGACTTTCATGTTTGCCCGCTTGGTGGATATCCCGAGCATGGTTGCATTTCACTGGTGGGACAGAAAGCCCGTGCATTATTTGTGCATGGGCTCTGTATTGACTACTGGCCGAGCAGACAAGCGTGTGCAAAGTTTCACCCTGAGCCCGTACAGATGGAAATATGTGAAAAAAGTACGTCAATTCAAAGAAAGTGTGCCAGAGGACAACAGGCATCATATGAAACGCAGGGAGTGCTCTCTCTTGTTCATCGACGGCATCTTCTGCTCACCCACTCAGCTGAGCTCTCGTCTGGATTTCTTTCGGGCGCCACATTTCAAAACACGTCTTGGCGAAACCCTTGTACTGCCGACGGATCTCGTTGCACAGCCAGCACTTCGCATCATCAACTGAACAACGCTCGCAGGAAAAAGTCGTGACGAACGACTTCTTCTTGCGGTCCGTTCGCAGGAGCGCGCACACCTTGCACGATCGCTGCCGTCGTTTCTGGACGCCGCTAGTGACCCAGACTTCCGACTGCTCCATCTCGTGCGTAAGCCGGATAGTGGCGCGGGTCCGCCTGAGTCTTGAAGGTGGTGGAGTTGCCACCACCAGACTCCAACGAAATCAGCTCTCTTCAGCTGCAAAAGCTGGTTTGCAAAGTCCTGTACCCCTCGCCGCGAGTCATGACGGTGGCTCCGGGAATCGTCATTGTCTCCTTGTACGAAATGTACGCATTCACCATCACCATGTCCACAAAGCCCAAGAACAAGCTCCTGTAATATATTTCTTGAGCTTTGTGGACGTCTGGAATGAGTACGTCTGCAGGCGAAGTTGATCGTGGACGTCAACTCCGCCCATCCAATTCTGGTAATCTTTCACGGCTTCCTGACATGGCACCGTGATGTACCCAACTTGCTTGATGATTCTTCCAATCTGCTCGGCCGGTAGTAAGTTACGACATGTCTTACACTTTTGTGACTTGAACGTCGTCAGATATACGATATTGAATTTAAAACTTCTGGAAAACTTGTGCATCTATCTGCAAATCAAACATCTGCTATATACAAATATCTAGTAACATGAGTATGGGGTATCATACGACGTTCGCCTAGCCGTTTTCTACGACATTGCGTGGGAACCGAGGGGTTAATTTATCATTCTCACTTTTTGGAACTGCCGCCAGCCTGGCACATGGCAGTAGTCTCAGCCCCTGCGACCTCCTAAAGATGTGCAGCTCTTTCCAAGCAGAGCTCCGCTTGCCTCGAATCCTGCAAAACAAAAAGTGTTTGCTTTTTTCTCGAGTAACCCGGTACACTATCCAGTCACTATCCGGTCGGGTAACACGTCAGCATTCACTTGTCTGATGTTTTCGCGCGTCTGGCGGCGTTGAAGCTCCGCTTTTCGCGCGCTTTGCGCTCTTTCATCGCTTGGCCAACATACAAACATCAAGTGTAAACTAGTTCACAACTCCGCATTCGCATTCGTCACTTTAAAAGAGCCTCACTGTGGCGCACAACTTCATACAACTGCACAAGTTCGACTTCGCCGCCGTCATGGAGGCGACGATGGACAAGATCAAGGCCGCCGCATGGGTCATAGAGGTGGGGCTGCTGGAGAAGGCAGTGCTATGCCCCCAGTGCGCCCAGCTCATGCGCCTGAACGCGGTGCGTGCTTCACTCTCTATCTTGTACGGGACGTTACGACTACTGAGCTACGTAATGCTAATGATGCACAGCACGCGCTTCACTCTGACAGGTTTGCTACATACGTGGCTGAAAGCGGCCAGCGTGTGCACACCCTACGGAGATGCACTTCAAGCGCCATATCAAGGCGATGCGCGGCATGAGCCAGAAGTTCCTGGATGGGTACATCGATGAGTTCATGTGGCGCTTCTGGTTTTTCCCTGCGAGGGCGTCGCCGGGTGAGTACATGTGCGGACTTGTGCAAGCTGTCATCCGCCACCCGACTCAGGAAGAGAAAGGTTGCCCTTTGGGTTACATGTGGTTACTTTGAATAAAGTGCTTTTTATTCTGCAGTCTGTAAAAACATGGTCACCGAAAATGGAGCTCTGCTTGGGGAGAGTCAGATGCGCTGCCGGTTGAAATCGTAGTCGACACGTCCTGCATTGGTACCAAAATAGTAGTTCTGCATTACGATCTGTTGGCAGCGTGTAAATTTTCATACGTCGTGTTTAGTGTGATTTCGGTTTGCGAAAGCGCAACATACGCCATAGAAAGACTCAGCTTTAGTGTGTTGGCAAAAGATTCGGCCGCAATGCACCTTGAGCCTGTCCGCTGAAGTGCACTGGAGACGACACCATCTCCGGCCACGTGGAGATGTTTGTCATTTTATACCCTACCCTGGACGGACGTTGAAGCATCCAATTCACAGTATTTAAAAGTGAAGCACAGCCGCAATTACCAGCGAGTGCTCACGAGGGGAGAAGTTAGGGGGCTCCATTAGCGGAGCTCCCGAGTAGAAAAGTCAAGTCACATGGCGTTAGTGCTTTGGCAGCACCACAATATTATATTTGTGAGATGGCATGAATAGATACTCATCTGTTGAAGAAAAATATAGACGTACCTGCAGCACTTATATCATCGCGACTCTGAATGCCGAACCCTCGAGCAATGAGTCGCAGCAGTCATCCTCACCCCGCGAGCAGCGGGCTCCTGTCTATGAACCCTCAGGGACACAACGTCCAGTCGAATACTATATAAAGACACCACCACCTCTGGAATATGCTACCGAGCAAAATGCAGAGGACCAATTCATTAGTGGACGAAGAACCACAATTTCAACGTATCGCGGGCCAAACCCGCATATAACGAGATGAGCGAGGTCCGGTATCGCTTTTTTGCGTGTGATCATGCTGAAAACCTAGGAAACTCGAAGATTCTGATCGACAGCGGCTTCTTGTGGCTTCAAAGCGGACATGGTGCAAAATGAGTATTAGCATTATGGCTACTAACACCAGTGACCCGTGGAGAATTGCGTACACGAAGGATGGCAGCCAATTACACAACCACCCTGCTTCTTCTTATGTAAGCATGCATGTGGCACATCGTCGGCATGGTGCACGGCGGGCGCATCTTCGACTCTGACGACTGAAAACGTCATAGAAGTGCAAGCGATGGCAGGTGTGTCGATGTCAAAGATGTTTGCAACCGCGGTGCTGCGAGATAAAACCAATTTGGTCCTGCTGAGATACATTGAATATATGATAAAAGCATCGCGAGCAAAGCTGCGTGCTACGCGAACTAGTTCTGAGGCTCTTTTTCAACTGCTGGGAAAGAAAACGAATTTCATTTCTCGTATGAAGTTGATGCAGATACGAATCGACTCCGCTAGTTAATGTGGGCACATCCAACCACGACGAAACGAGCTCGTCATTTCGTGGATAAATTGGTGATCGACAGCACAATTAGACAAACAGGTACCGAATTCCTCTGCTAAACGTGATTACTCTCACGGGCATGAACACACTTTTGCCGTTCGCACAGTTTAGTTGCCGGGGGAAGCCGAATCGGATATCGAATGGGCTATAAAGAAACTGAAAGCTCTCATGGAAGAACATGATGTGCCAATGCTCAGAGTCATTGTTACCGGTAAGGACCTTGCCTATACAAATACTACAAAGAAAGTGTTTTCACAAGCCGGTAAATTGCTTCGCTGTTGGCAGATATTCGGCGCAACGTGCTCGCTCGAGCTACAAAGAAGATCAATATTGACCAGTGCCACACTCCTCGTAATGCAGAAAATGAAGGAATTGCGAGTAGATACTTTCATGGCCATGTACGACGATACCATAAATTCTGTCGCTGTATCTGACTTCGACGAACGCTGTGCTGAACTTTGCGCGCTCAGTTTGAACATGAATATATTTTTAAAAAAGCATTAGTGGCCATATAAAATGAAGTTTATGCGATGCTGGACTGATAAGTACAGTCATTTCGGATGTCATGATACTTCGACAGTAAAAAGAACTCATGCTACGATAAAAGGGTGGCTTGACACCTCCAAGGGGACCTCGTTTCTGTTTTTCAGAGATTTTTACCTTGTTGGATTAAATGTGCCACTAACAACAAAGGCCAGGCCGCGAATGAGATAGGCGGTATCCCGCATCTTCTACGAGGCGATCGATACTCTGCAGTGTTGCTGATAATTAGTATGCGAGCGCTTACCAAAACTCATAAATTATGGGAAATGGCGCACAACGAGGTCGTATGTGGCAGCCACCGAACTGTGTGCACGGAGTATTTCGACACAACAATGGACGGCCTTGCAAGCATACCCAATGAAAATCATCGAGTCGAATGGCCCTTGTAACTTAATGCCGGGTCATTTCGATAAGCATTGGTGGCTACCTGTTCCGTCTTCGAAGGCATCCTCCCCGGTCTTAGAACCAGCCCCACGACAAAAAAAAAAACAGCGTGTGCGAGAACAGCTGCGTCCTCACCAATCGGGGCATGGCATCAATAGCACTCGGCGTGATCTTTCGTGATTCAAGTTGATCGACCAGACAAGACATGCATTTCGATCAAGATTTGCTCGAACAGAAAGATGAGGTATTAGAGTTCTTTGTGAATAGAAGGACCCTGTTCTAGGGTACCACTTCGTTCCGTAATAATAGGAAGGTACTCACCTTTCAAGCGCTGGATTCGTGGATAACATTCAAAGCGACTAGTCATTGGTAGAAAATATAAGCCCGCGACGAGCTCTATGATTGCATGTGTTGGTCGCCGCCCAGCACCAACTCCTCGCTCCGCAACTTTAAATCGAGTGGTTGTCAGGCCCAACGAGCATATATGTCGCCTCTCCTCTCCCCACCCTCTCATTGGCCAGTACACTACCGGTCATTTTTTTTCAACTTTACCCTTCTAAGCCCAACCAGAACGTCTGCGACACGCCTCTCAGCCCCAGCATGAACAGCAACCCGTCCAACCCAACCATGAACGGCAACTCCAAGAAGAAAGTGACCGACAAGGAGCGCATGCAGATTGTTGCAGCCGTTCTCGCCAGATCGAGCGACGGCGTGCCGAAGCGTGAATCCTTCGTCGAAGTCGCCACCCACTTCCCCTTCACGGTGGTTACGCGTCTGGTGCCGAGATACTGAGAGCGCCAAGGCCAACGGAACCTACGACTCGCCGCCGCGCATGAAAGGTCGGTGTGGCAGGCGTAAGATGGACCGAAGCGCCGAGCTTGAGCGGCTGCGAGACGAGCCGCTCAATCAGCGATCAACCATTCGATCAGCTACGGCAGCATGCGGCTTGCCTCCCACCACGCTTTACCGACGGGTGCAAGCAGGGTCTCTTCGCCCTGCTGTCAGCGTGACAAAAGCCCTCCTCACGGAGGAGAACAAGCTGCAGCGGCTGCGCTTTTGCCTCAGTCATGTTGGGAGAACGTCCCGCATATTCGACGCCATGTACGATGTGGTGCACGTCGACGAGAAGCTGTTCTACGTCACGGAAGTCAAAAAGCGGTTCAAGTTGCTCCCCGACGAGGATATTCCGTACCGGCCGCTCCAACACAAGAGGCACATCACTAAGGTGATGTCCCTCGCCGTCGTGGCCCGTCCGCGATGGGATGGGGCCACTAACACTCAGTTCGGAGGGCTACTTGGGAACAGCCGTTCGTTGAGCAGCGTGAAGCTCAACGGTCCAGCCGCAACCGTCCTGCAGGCACGATGGAAACGCATAACGTGACCGTCAACAAGGTCACGTACCGGTCCTTGCTGATCAACGAAGTGATACCTGCGCCACCAAGCGGCAATAGGGTAACGATCCAACAGGGCAATGCCTCTCCCCACATTTCCCCAAGTGATGCCCAGGTTCGCCAGGCGACACGGGGCGCAGGGAAGGACATCGTCTTGCGCTTTCAGCCCCTCCAACAGCCCCGCACTGAACTGGTGTGACCTCGGATTCTTTACTGCGATCCAAGCACGCCAACGCCGGCGGCAGACTCAGACAATTGGCGAGTTGATCGCGGCAATGGAGGCTGCATATTGGTAGCTGCCACCCCTTGCGGTCAACGCTACCTTTCTGTCTCCTCAGTTCGCAATGGTTTCGTGCATTCAGGCAAGCGGTAGCAACAAGTACCGAATCGCACACATGGCAAAAACCAAACTCGAGCGAGAGGGACGACTTCCTGTGAGCATCTCATGCTCCGACACACCTGACGCGTTTTGCATATGATGGCTGATAGATAGTAAGTTCCTATACTAAAACCAAATCAAACTGGCATACTATATTTCAGGAACAACCTCAACAGTGATACCTTACTATAATTGTGGAACGGAGTGGTATTATATAAAAATAGAGTGTCATCAAATAGAGTGCGCTGGAATAGACTGCCGTTCGACGAAACAGCGAGCTGATTCCAGCGTTACCCTATAGTACTTTGGAGGTCACTGGAAGAGCGGCATTGTGATGGGTCGTACCTGCCAGGAGGACGACTATGCTCCGCCATTCATAGTATTGAGTGCAGCAGTTCGGACGTTTGCTCGCATCATTCGCCAAGATGCCAGCAAGACGAAAAAGCGAGGAACTCAGCATCAAGAAGCAGGCCATAGACTGGATTGACGGAGGGAGGCGGCGAGCTGTCTCGTGCGGAAGCGCATTTCCGACAGCGTGGTTGTGTATTAGTGCCGCATCGTTCCGTCAGTGGTGGCTCCAAAGCTATGAGATTCGCTGTCGCTGGCAATCGGTGGCGACTTCAAGGCAGCAGGGACGTCCAGTGCTTTGTGAGGCGGAAGAAACTCTGGTGGGCATGATCTATGATCGCCGGTCAACAAGGAGAAGGTATTGCGTGACTGGATTGCTGCTCAAGCCCGATTGCTGTTTCGGGGAGTCGCTCGGAAGACGGTCATGGGCGGCATTTAGTTCGTTTTGCTGCGTCAGACCCGTGGTTGAACGGATTCATGGCAAGAAGCAACATCTGCCTACGCCGCCGTACGAACCTGACGACACTTACGGACGACGTGCTGGTTGAGCGAGCTCTCGCGTTCATGCGCTTCCTGCAGGAGCACAAGCCCACAATGATTCGGTCCAGGACCATCCTCATGGACGCAACCGCCATCTACTTCGAGGATCCTCGCAGCCAGGCTGTCGGCGAGGTTGGCCGCCGCCATGTCGTTATTCGATCGACTAGTTTCGCTTCCATGAGTATTACCGCGGCGTTAGCTGTGACCGCCTCTGGAAAAAGTTGCCACTCTGCTCAATCAGGAAAAGAAATACTCGGGGGCCTATGGAGCTGGGTCAGGTTGTATCTCTTTTTACGGGAATACTCCAAACAAGGAAAAAGTATATCTCTTTCGTGATTCTGACGATGAGGGACCCATCATCGGGACCCGAGCATCTACTATTCAGAAATGCAGTCCACTACTTCACCTTGTGAGTGGGTACGATCAATCGTGAGTAGTTGGCACAAGCTCTGCTGAATACGAAGAGGTTATTCGTTCAAAGCACAACCTCGTTGGCTTTGCTACTAATTTTCAATTCGGTTGGTTCCACGGCTATCTATTAGGACCACAGACATGGGGCGGGAATGCCGGAACTCAATTTTACAGTATCTCTCCGGCTCTCAATATCGTATCAAGTCTTCGACGACGAGCGCTTTCGCATCATCAAACAATCTGTTACTTCTTAATGATGGGAAGGCATGCCTAAATACTACAACTCCATCGGGTTCATACCAGCTGACCATTAATGGTTCAAGTACATGTAATGGAGCGTACATCGCCGGTGGATCTACTATGCTCCACGTATATAACAATATATCACCATCCACTAGTAGGACAAGCATCCTACTCGATGGTACTAGTTTTTCAAGTTAAGATATATACATTGGCGGAACAGCTCATAGCAGCGCAGCAGATAGCATGTACTGGTATAGTAATGGAGCAACAAGATGATACTAACTTCTACTGGGCGTCTCGGAATTGGTACTACGAGCCCTTCGAGTTAATTGCACATTGCATTTCAAATTCGTTCACTTTTGGTATGGGCGGTAGTACTGTGTATCGACTCAGAACTGACAACGGAGTCACAGAAAGCGATCTCGATCCGATCGTCTACAACGTATCTGCTGTCTTCTCGGGTTACATTTCGTGCCAAACGATGGCAATGACCTCTGATTGACCACTCAAGCGAAATATTCAAAGTACTCCTCTCGATCGCATCAGGCATCTCTACGACAACGTTGATATAGTTATGTATGATTGGATTGAGTCTGAAATCGACCAGGGTAAGAGGTAGGGTTGTTAGATCAAGATCTTGTTTCGGCTAAATGAACAGATTTGACTAGTGTCTTCTATAGAGACGATATCGAGGAGGGAGAAGAATCCGTCGCTCGAACCAGCAAAGCAACAGTTAAAAATTGACTACAGTAGGATTGCAGTATATAACATAAAGATGATTCAACACCTCCTCGTTGAGATTGAAAAAATTAAAAATCGTCTAGTAATATATAATCATGGGCTGTAGACCGAGTAAGGCGCTTAAAAAGAATGCAACTACGGGTGATCCAAAGCAAATTGTGGGGTCGACCATGCTACACGCTGACAAAATCACTGTTCTTGGGGATAGCGTTTTTCTCCCCACACAGAGTCCTGATGGGGAGTCTCCAATACTTGAGATCAGTATAAGCGACCAAAATATATTAACATCTATCGAGGGTATCCAAATAGACTCGTGCAGAAATGGACACACGAGGCGAGGGGTCGCTGACCCATGAGGCTTACAGCTTACACGTCTTCACAGTTTTTGTTTATTTCTTTAGTTGGTAAGCCTACATGCGTCCTTCCTCAGTCTGAGTCGATACGTCCACCTTCTTGTTAGTTTTATCTAATTCTTTGCCCAAACAGCTGCCTGTGTCTTCTGAAGTCGATCATAGATGATTAGATTCTCCATGATACCCTATAGCTCAGCAATGCTGAGATCAGAGTTATCACCATAGCTACCAGCTGAGCTCGAAATGATGCGGGGATTAAAGAAGAACATGCTTGATTTATAGTAGGCGCGTTAAAATTTCCTTAAACTCTTTATCGTCAATTAATCGATTGCTCTACATATCCAAAGTGAGCGATTTCAGCTGTTTGATGATGCTTGGATTATCGGTTTTTAAGTCAAGCTCGCCCTTAGCTTATCATACTCAGCTCCAAGGGTCTCAAGTGGGTCCGTAAGCTTGTCGTGGACATTATACTGGAGATGTGCGATGGCACGAATCTCCTTAAACTTTTTTTGTCGACGATACTTAGCTTATCGTAAGCAGCTTGGTCAATGTGCTGCTTACACACAAGGGTCCTGATCATAGCTTGGAGACTATCGCTAATATTGCATTTAGGTCCGCATTTCCTTCGATTTGGTTGTACAATCACGAGTGTCTTGGCATCCAGATCAGATAAACGTATGTACTTGCTACCAAGCTGACGATATATGTACGCGCTTGGAGTTGCTAAGCCCTGGATCTCATTGAGATTGTAAGTACGACCCCGTCGGACTACTCCATCCAGTGGAGTTACACCCGCGCCTCTTAGGCCACGTCCCTCTAATTTAGGGATAGCGTCAGAATATCGCTTAGCTTTACAATTATATACTACTTCGTAGCTTTCATCGCTGATTGAGCGGCCTTCAAAGATGATCTTAATGATTTTGAGTTTGAACATCTCACAGTGTCCTTAGCGGCTTCATATCACTTCTGAGCCTCGCCATATGGTTGGAAAGCTGCCTCGTTACTTTGACGTTTGATGTCTTGAACGCTACCTACGATAGCTTTATTTAGAATCTTGAGATTTTCATCAATGTTTGCTCGCCTTTGTTTATTAAGTTTCTTCTACTTCACCAGCTTGGCTGCTTCTTCATCATTTGATGAAATTGGTATTCAACGCCGGAAAGGTAACGATCTAATTCTTCAAAGTAGTTCAATAACGATGTGAAAGTATCCATCCACTGGATGGTCTTCATGAGAACAGACCAAGCATTACCAGTTACTTGCTTTTTTTCTATTTCTGATATTTAATGGACGAGTGGGTGCTGGTTCACCGAAACAATAATCCGAATGAGGTTTTAACCCATTTTTAGTATTAACAATCAGCTTCAGGCGAAATGGGATAACAACACGTTCGCTCGCCAACTGACTGTAATAATCTTTTAGGATTCTTTTGGCGTCGTTGTCGGTGTGGGCAGCGTTGGTTCCATATCTCCATCGGCATCGCTCATTACTCCTTATCGGGCTTCCCCCTCACCTGGTGTGAAATCCTTCGCTACCTTTATCTCCTCCTGTTTACGATTAATATCAGGTCACGTCCTCTGGCATTGGCCATATTTACAAACGATTGGAATGTGATTGCCCAATTGACTCTCTTAGTGATAGCAGGCTTCGTACGATTATTAGCTTTATCAAATATACTAATGGAATTACCATCAATCCGTAATATCCATCTACATCAGCAGAAGATTTTTTATTCGCCCCAACGAGAATTGGAATAATTTTCTTTCTGAACCCCTTAGCTTCAAGCACCTCCTTATTTTTGCTAATGGTCCAGAATAGTTTGATCTTGCTGTCAGTCTGGTCAGACGTTGTGGATGTTGACTTATCGAATAGAAAGCTATCATCAAGTTTTTGCTTCGTGCGATCTGTGTCATCCCCTCCCGAAAAATTGAATCGTTTTCGCCTCGATCCAATATATTGCCATAATTGATAGGTGATCGGCTTATCTTGTTTCCCCATTTCACGGTTCCTTTTCAGCTAGGTATGCGAGGAAGCGAACATCTCCAGTCAAAACTTCTCTGATATGATCGTACGTCTCAGACCAATCGATATTTGGTACTAAATATACTCTATCTAGCTTAATGCTGTATGTCTTCGCATCTTTTCCAAAGTAATATTTCGATTGCTGACAACCGTTGGAAGCACGAGGTGAATATGTAAGTCTGCAAGAAACGGATAAACCTCAAATATTTGAGCAGCTGCTGTCTTAGATTGCTCTTGGTCATCATCTCTTTCATTGAATAAATCCTTTTCCGCAAAGTCTTCCGCTACTTCAATCTGTGTTCCAATATATGTAGTCTTAGGACGAATCTGAACTTTTTTATTAGTCATACGCACTCTGTTTGTATTAGTTTCACCATCAATTGAAACAGGGTGAGGTTCAGTGTTTGTTTCAACGGTTGATACCTCAGGGTTTGTCTGGGAAGATTCATCACTCGCCGTTATTTTAAAGGCCTCAGACGACTCGGTTGTCGAGTCTGTCTGAGTTGATTCAGTTGATTCTTCGCTACAGTAGTTATGCCATTCCAGATCTCAGTGGCCCATGACGCACCTTCATACATCTCCCGCTTGACTTTGGCTTTGCCGAACACGACGCTGAGCTTTCTCAAGAAGCTCCTGTCGTTTCCGCTCTCTCTGAGCTAGGGATATGAAATTGGGGAACATTGTGAGTCTATATATCATTGTAATCATAAAAACATGAGTGGAAAATACTCTCAACAGTAGCTCGGCATAACTGAATCGTGATGAAACGATGCGTACGAATGGCATATATGATATCGTTCCTTTAGTAGATTGAAATATCGATCCTTAATGCAATGAAATGGGACGCCAAAGATGATTTCCAATTCTCGCTGGTATTTACGATTGACAACTGTTTTACGAAAGTTTGCTGTTGCATCAAGCTTCAATAACTCGTTTAATGCGGCTCACTTCCTGAATGATTCATAGCTTTCGACGAAGCTTAGCAAGCTCACGTTCCTTTTCTAAAAAATTTGGACACATATTTTGGGTTGGTTTCTATATCAAGTCAGATATAAAAATTTGATGTTTCATTTGTTGTGGCGGGTGAAACCGACACCGGAGCCGCTATGCGAGCTCTTTAAATTCCAGTAATCAGTCTCAAGGGTAGATCGCTTGTTTTTGTTGATCAATCGGAGATCTTGTGGTTCCCAGGATAGATCGTCATATCCAACCCATTTGACGAGATACTTGTATTTACCTGATTGCTGATTCTTATGGTCCATAACCTTCTCAACCTCGAATATTTTGTTTATTCGTAATCTTTGCATTCGTTATCTCGTCATTATCCAATTTGATATCATTTGGCGCTTTGTAGAGTGTATGTCCATTCTTAAATCTAATTTGAACTCGATAACATCGATGCCAACTATTTCATATATAACCTTGCTCCTTCTCGCCGATCCCTTTTCAAATTGCGTCTTCTTCAAACGATACAACACAGAAGCTCCAATTTTAAGCTGATTCTCAAGCTTATCCATAGCGTTTATGATCTAATTCAGATTCAATAACCTGTCCAGATGCTTCATTCGGTGTCATTTGATAGAAGTGTGCTTAGTATTGTAATAGTTGTCGATGGCATCGCTTAGTAGCTTGAGCGTTAGTGGTTGCTTTAACTTCATTAATCTCGACTTAAGCGTACGGTTAAATCGTTCAACCTTGCCCATCGTTCCGTGGTCACCCGGTTTGTTGTTGTAGTGAGTGATAGATTTACTTTTTAAATAGGCTTGGGCATGCCTATTCATGAACTCAGAGCCAGTGTCGGTAGTTAAAATATTAACTTTAAGTGATTCAAGATATTTAATACCCTTAGAGACACTACCCCAACGCTTGTCCGCTAATATCTTAGCAAATTCAATTCTGGAGTTGATATTGATAGCCGTTAGAATCGTCTTTCCTTCCAAAATGCTAAATCTGCCTGCCAACTATTGGGATTGCTTGAAGCAATCATAAAATCATCAAATCGAGTTGCTTTGCCGTTGTAGCGTTGGATATCAGTCTGCTTGGCATACACTCCTTAACATCCTTCAGACGAATAGATTTTTCAATTTTTTAGCCTTCTGATACAGAGTGTTGATGCCGATATACCTTGTTTTAGGATCATGATAAAGCTTCAATAGTAGCTCGTCCATGATCTATATTAGTAACAAAACAAATGTGCAAAGAGTTCCCCTTAATATAGAGCGGAGTTGTAGAAGTCTTTGTTTGACTGAATGTAATGATTGATTTAGTCTCTTTACTAATGTGGAAACCCTTGTTAGTTCCTCTGAGAGTTATATGATGGCGAACACAGACTCGAAGTTCTCAGGCGATAGAAAATCATTGTTCTTGTTCTTTTGAATACCCTTTGCGAACAGCTTGAAATATTCGACTTTCTCATTAACAAGTCTTTCATCTTTCTTGACCTTGTGTTCTTCATCTGGGATATAGCAAATGTAATTATTGCTGGATAGTGCTACTATCGCATCACCTCGCCACACTTCCTTGAATAGGCCAGGAGTGAAGTATCATAGATGGACACTTCATTGTTATAGTCTCGCGGGAACCATTCATACTTGTGTTGCTTGAAGTGGTCTTGAAGCTCAGGCTTGATACACTCGCGGAAGGATTATCACAGCTGAAAGCGATATACGCTGAGTCAGTGTCCATCTCTTAATATTGAACATCGCTGCGATCGAAGTAGAAATCGATGCAATCGTAGTAGAATTGGAGCAGTCGGGGCTTAGCAAGCTGATAGATGGCAATCGATAGATGAATCGGATTCTTACTCTTGATGAGGCGCTGCTTCATGGTAATCTCACATGAGCCATTTAGCTCCTCCAACGAATGAAACGTGAAATGTTCGATCTTTTTCTCAATAGCTGTCTCTTCAGACTCACATTTAATCATCTATGCTTGCTCATATCTATGCCGGAACGACCAAACGCAGAGTTCCCAACGAGCTTCATCATCATTCCAACCATTTTCTTGTTCTCATCTCCATTACCGTCGCGTCGTGCTTGAGATACCTCTACCATAAATGGCTTAAATGCTTTGTGAGCACTCGCCTTGATGAAGATGTAGGCCTTAGTGATTTCCATCCCATTTGAGAGGTACCACTTAAGGAGTGGAGCATAGATAAGAATCTTTTCACCAAAGTAGCTACCGATAACGTTGCGAGCGGGCTTCGCAGCGTTTTTACCGCGTGTCTGGTTGTACTCATACATATGTGAGCCAATGATCTTTTCATCAGTGCAATCAATTTCAATATTTTTGAAAATAGGAGTCATTTCGCTAAAGGACTATTCAAGTGGTCTGGAGCTCGAATGTCGCATTCGAGAAAACCAAAGATCTTGTTATTGACTATGTCATCAATGATACCATTATATGATTCAATTGTAGTCAATGACCGCAAGGCATATTATTACCCAGAGCCCAGAGATAGAGAGCATTAGCGTCATACCCAATGACTTTTTCACAAGCTTGTCGCCACGAATAAGAGTTTCATTGCGTTTGGCGTAGCGGCTAAAAGATGATCGACGGCCTGCCGGCAATATTGTCCTTCATTCTACGGTAGATCTCTTTCTCGGCTAAATCAATTGATGATACTAACTGATCGGAGTTGAAATCATAAAGTTTATTTTTCCGAAATCCATCGATGGACATATCTTTACGACCCACGTTGCACTCGATGCAGCTAATCATAATGTTGCCATTGATATGACCTTTGGAGTTCTTAATTCTATCAGCTGACGCGATTACAGCAGTTAGAGGACAATATAATAAAGCGCAAAGATACTTTTGCCTATATAATAATGTATTTAGATAACCAATCATCATATCATATTCACGTTTGGCTTCAGCGTTTTGAGCATTGTACACCTTCATTCGTTTCTCATGAAATCCAAACCCTGGAGCAGCAGCTATTCTCGGTTGCTTCCTGAGGTTTCTATGCCATGTCTGATACATAACCTTTTCTGAAAGACCAGGGAGAGAAACTCCATCAGTCAACATATCGAGATCAAAGCTTTTGAATAATTCTCGCTGAGATTGGATAGCTTTGATGAATGGCACAACATCCAGGTTGTTATACTAGATCAGCAGATCCTTGATATTCTTGATCTCAGTACTCCCAAACGAACCTGACGCGTGCATAGTCTTCATTAGTAGCGATTGTCCCGCGAAGTTCGCTATTGAAAGCCTTCTTAGGTGCGATTTTAGTCTCGTTGAGTACATCAAATGAAGTTATGTACTCATAAGGGAATATCCCCATAGCAAGGCCACAAGTGCATTTAATCTTGTCATCACACTTGCACCAACCAAGGTAAGTAGTGAGATAACTTTCATCGATGTACCTTGAGGGACATAATTCATAATATAAAGCATCTTGAAGTCGTCGGTTGCGATGCACACATAACTGGGATTTCTGATAACGGATTTGATGTTGTCGGTCCCGATTACTGACAAGAGGTATTCTTAATAAGATTGATGTCATAGCTTCCAGAATTGAATCCAAGAACAGGTACCTGATCAAGGATACGTTTGATTTTATTGTATGATCCACTATCTCTAATATCAAAGTTTTTTATATTATTATGCGCATCGTGGAATGATCGGTACTCTCCTTCCTTGATCTCATCATCAGTAGATGAGACTGTAACCTTCTCCCTCTCATGCATTAAAATGCTTCTGAGTAAGATCTCATACTTTAACACATTGTATCGCTGAATGATCTTAGCTAAGCTGTTAATACACTCGAACATATCATTTAGCAATGCACGCGGATCGTTATTAATGAATCATTCAACACGATTAGTTAAGCTATCTGATATCGAAACGCTAACGGGGATGTGCTCATTTACATAGACAGTACTTTCTCCGTGGCTAATCTCTGTTGGCTTGAGGATGGGTTCGAAATCATAGACAATAAAATGATCGAGGTAGTGATCCACATGCTTTAGCGAGTATCGTTGGAGCAATATCTTAATCATATTCTCAGGAGGAATGTAGATGCTTGGTAGCTTTGGGGACGACTCAATATTGACTTCATTGCATCTGTTCTTAGAGTGGTTTCGTAACTTTTCACTCGTCTTGAAGATCATATCACGTTTCTGACACTGATACTTGTTCTGAATCATTTCCATCTTCTTGATGTAGAGAGCTTGATTCTCACACGATAGGATGCTGATTCGGTCATAGCTCTTCTCTGAGGAACGAATGCACTCAACATTTCCGGTTTCCACATCCTTCGTATATACGTTGATACTGAGCTGGAAGCATTCCTCGAGCTCATCGAATTACAAAATGTCATTTGGCTTGAAATTGCGAAAGAGACTTAGCGTTGTAGCTAATACCTTGTATGAACAATATCGCTTGAAAGTATCCTTTACAAGGGTTGAATCTTGCGAGGATTTATACCGCGATTGGAATGAAAGCAATGCAATGGAAAACGCATTTATTGTTGGTCTTCGGAAAGTTAATAACATGCTTGTTATTGACTATGACGTTAGGGATAACAGCTCCGCTATCACCGAGAGCGTGGTTGCGAAAGTAGATGAATAGCGTGAACCCAATGATACCCAGGAGTTTGTATCCAGATGAGGGGTACGGGAGCTTGTTTGCTAACTCCATTGCTCTAATAGGAGTTATCGCCTTCTTTCGGATATCACCCTTAGTATTAATCGCAATTGGAGAGTTGAAGACATTGTGTTGCCAACATTTGGATATTAATAAAAACGAACATCATTTTCATCGGCAATATTGATTAAGCTGTATCCAAGCCAATGTTTACCTTATGATCTTTCCCCTGACTTTCGAGTACAAGTTCCAGCTTGTCATAAAACTCTCCTGCTGGCATATTCTCATAGAGAAGAGTCTCCATGTGGTTACCTTTATAGATTCGATACTTGGGCCAGCCTTATAATCGGGTGAAAGATGCTTGTTGAGATATTCAACTGATTTCTTGTACAGCTTGACAATTAGTTTCTTATTTCTTGGATGAGATGGGATTCCAATATAAACCATCTTACCTGTGCGTCTTCGCACCTTCATTCGATAGTTTTTTTTCATTTAACGTATGGAATATCCAATCGCCTAAGTCCTTCAACTTCGTACGGCAACAGGATTGCTATATATCGGTGGGTATATTTCGGATGGTGGAAAAGTCTTTATATTAGTTAGACTTTGCTTAAAATAGAACTATATATTCCTGGAAATACAAAACAAATGATTTGAATTAATTCGATTCTGTTTTCTCATTTGCTGTAAGTAGTTTGCGCTTCTCCCTACGTCGAGTACTAATCTGTTCTCTATGGGCTGTATCGTACGCTTTTTGCATAGCGAGACGTGTTTCTCTCGTCTTGTGGTAATACCGCATCTGGTTCGCTTTGAAGTGTTCCTTGTTAGCTTGATACTTTTCACGTGAATAGGTCATTAATATTTATATACTATAGAGGACTTTGTATCAGGATTAAGAAATATGTTTATTTATTTCTGATGTCCACATTTGGGACACCGATACCTATATTTCTCTTCAGTCTTAAAGCAACAGCTTCTATCTAAATAACACCACGTTCTATTACCTTAATCAAATACTTCGCAACATATTCAGTTTCCTTGACGAGACCTACGCCACACCCACAAGATCTAACGTGTTTTTGACGATACCATACTCGAGCCGTTTCTGAAACCATGTTTGTTTCATCAGCAACTTACAGTAGGATCGATCTTTAAGCATTGCCGCGAATGTTGAATGCTTTGAGTTGAAACGTAACTTATTCATTGTTATGGTAATTATACCTTTATATTTATCTATCAGGATGGAACGACTTTATATTTTTGATCCTGATATTTGAATAACTTCATATGGGCAAAATATTGTATCTTATATTCACTAAATTATGCACCTTCACATATTTCGCTTATCAGGACCTTTTGAGAACAAAAAATATGTCTCTTTGCATATTGGCTATCGCCAGGGGCTGCCTAAATTATATAGGGTTTTATCCTTTTGCTAATTCATGGGTTAAACATTGTTTTAGTACATCCAGATGGAATTATAAAAAAACAGCCCCGATTGTGTACTGTAAACCACTACTTCCAGACTCGACTTCCAGCGGTCCGCTTGAACGGGCCGGCTCTATAAAAGAGCCGACGTGTCCCCGCGGGTTTCACCCGCTGACATGTTTCACATATTTTCACGTACTGTGCGACTCATTTGTACAGGTGGGTCCACCAAGGTATGGAGAGATCGATTGGATAGTTTTCTCGCGACCCAAGTGACGGCTGGACGGTGCATCGGGCGCCTTCCGAAGGTTATCAAACTCGTCGCTTTGGTACGGCAACCCGTTGGGAGTCATGGGGCACCACTCGGTTGTAGAGCAGCCCATCATAGCTGTCTTGCCTCCCTCGGCATGGCTATGGACGAAGATGTCGTCGAAGTACGACTGTGTGTACGCACGCAATAGTTTAAACAACTGCGTGACCAGGCGATCGAATGTCGCCGGGGTGTTAGACAGGCCCTGTGGCATCACAAGCCACTCCCAGAGCATACCGGTCGGGGTGCTCACTGCGGTGAGCGGGATGTCGCTCTCACGCATCAGGATCCGGTAGTATCCGTCCACCAAATCCAGGGCGTTGTATAACTCGCACCCGGCCATGCTTTTTAACGACACATCCTTTCGCGGGATGGGTGTCTGGATTGACACCGCCCCGCTATTCAGCTTGTTGAAAGCATTAACCAAACACTACTTCCCGTTTAGCTTCCCAACGCAGAAAGTTGGCGTCGAGTGAGGTGATTTCGATTCCCGCACCATGCCTGCCTTGGCCTTGCCGGTGAAGAAGTCATCAATGACATCGCACTGCTCGCGAGTCAGTGGTCATTGTCTGGTGACACAGTACATTGTGCCCGGCACGAGATCGATCTCGTGCCTGATCCCACGATCCGGTGGGCGTTGGGACGGTGTATGCTTGGACGTCACGTCCTCAAACTCCTTGATCACAGGATAAACTGGACCCTTCGGGTTGTTGAGAATCTCAGAACCCAAGCTCGAAGCACGCTGGAAAGAGAATGCCTCCAGGCCGTCCTCTCTTACCGAGTAGGAATTCAGTTCCTCAGGAGCGGACCCTTGCTTCAGAAGTACCTCCTCTGCGATTTCCCCAGATTCCAGGTTGTCAGGAAATCTGTCGGTGTCAACGCTTCGAGGTTCAGGAGCTCTGCCACCTCCGGCAGCGGCTCTAGCTGGATGCAGCCTACCTTGACCCGGTGGCCGGTCTCGCCGTCGAGGATGTGATACACCCACGACTGGCCGCTCCGGAGGAACCCGGGCCTGGGTTCCGAGTCGCTTGTAGCGACTCCAGTCTCAAGTGATTTCAGCCTAAACTTGCGGTGTCCACTATGTCGTCGACGGCGACCGCGACGTGGTATTTCTTTACCCACGTCTGTGGACATCGCATTGACGACGTCCATAGCCCCAATCGCTTCATGTGGAACTTGGCTACCCACATAAGAAGCGTGCCTCGCAGCTTCTTCTTCAGCTTAAGTCTGGGCGACCTGGTAGGAACAAGTTTACCAACATAGGAAACTCATTTTACGCCTTCCTCGCCAGTGTCGGTCTCGGTGACCTAGTGTGGACCTTGGTTACCCATCTGGTCGGTGTTATCTGGCACGACACTTGAAGCCTTGACCGGCGGTGTAGATTCCGGTGGGTGTCGAGGGCTATCCTGGAAGGACTGCCGCGCTCGACCAGGTACAGCTTCTGCTGCCACTGCTTCCAGGGAGTCGCTCCATACGTGGGTGGCTCCTAAAATTCACTGGATGCTCCTGCTTCCCGGCACCCCTTTCGGGCGCCCAGTTCCTGGCAGAAGTGGGAACATGACTCACCAATGCTCTCCCGGTAACTGCGGGCCGGCTGGCCCTGATGGATTTGATTCGTCAATCTATCCATGGCTCATGTTTCTCGAGCCAGGGTAAGCCCAGGCTCAAGCCATTCTAGTCCATCTCTAGGACAGTAAACTGCTCCATGCTGTCGAAGTCCTCGAACTTTCCAGCTAGATCCACATGTATCTATCTGGGAACGGTAATCACCGTTCTGTCGGCCAGTTGTACCGACACTGTCCCATTGGCTTTGATTTCCCGTAAAGCATCGGCCAACTTGTTGCTGTTCTGTTCTCTCGGTCTGTCGTGCGAAGTTCTTCGACGGCAGAAGTCAATCAAGACTAGGAAGGGATGGGTATCCCCGTACATTACGTGACTATTAGCAGCCCAATGCTGCCCTTCTTCGATTCTAGAGTGTACAGACTCTCAGGGGGATGGCTTGCGTCACCCGCGCACCGATCATGAAGACTTAGATCTTCCGCAGTAGGGCGTCCCTTCCTACTGGTGTCCTGTGCTCCCCTGACCAATGGGTAGCGGCCTTTTCCTTCAGCGCGATGGGTTTAGGGGGAAAGCGTTTTCGTTGTCCCGTCGCAGGATAGGCAAATGCCATGTACCCTAGTTTACCACGGCCATTGCAGCGAATATCGTGCTGCTCGGTGAGCCCAAGTTCCACGGGAACTGGCCCGATAGGGCCCCCGCTGCTTGTCGCTGCCCCTGTCCACTACGCCGCAGGCGTGCGCACCATGCGGTGGCTGTACTCCTCTTGGAGGGCGACTTGGCTCTTCTAGATTAATGAAGAACTCGCTGCGCTGCTGGAACCACGCCACGGTTCGGCTACGTTGGTGTCGGAAACAGAGGGCGGGTAGTGAGTCCAGTTGGCCCGGAGTTAGCTAAACAATTTCGCGTACAGCTTAGTGGCAACATAAGAAGATATCGGAGGAGGGGATCGAACCCTCGATCTTGAGCGTGTTAAGCTCACGTCCTAACCACTAGACGACACCGACACTCGAAACACGAACACACTTACCCGAATAAGACGCTTGCGCTACCGTTTACGGCACAACCAGACAGATATCTTCCCTATCAGCACTCATCGAATGCCCGCCTCGGTATCATACCCTCTCGCATCGCATCAACCCACTCCAATATCACAACAGTGAGATCAATCCGAGACTGACTTACGGCCCATGACAGCCCCCACTGTACGCGCATCTACTCCCGGCGGGGCTTACTAGTTCTCGGTGGCGCGTAGACCCCTCGAGACCGCAGCGTGGTAGATAAACATCAGCTACGAGGACCGTCTTGCCGCGCATCAATGTTGCCAGACTACGCCGTGTTTTGCCGGGAAAAGCTGTGGCGCGACTTTTTTTGTCCCTACTGCAGCCCGAATGCACTGTATTGATCCGCTGCAGCTACCCTTCCGTCGTAGCAAATAGCCCAGTGGGGAACAAGCGCAGCTTTGATCAGGTGACGTGAACAAACAGAATTCGTGGCGAAACCACAGATATGTGGGTCAAACTACGCGTAGTGTACGCGGGGATGGCGAAGGCATCCGATGCAGGCTCCAACGGGCTCACAGAGGTGCATAGGCGTGGGAAGGCGGCGATAGCGGATAGTTGGCGGTGCAAAAGTGCAATGCAAAATGGACCCGACAGCTGTGAGATTTGAACTCACGCGGGTTACCCCAATAGATTTCTAGTCTATCGCCTTAACCACTCGGCCAAGCTGTCATTAAAATACGAAACAAATTCACTTCTTCACCACATTCGCCATACATTTCAAGACATTCCTACTAGCATTCTACACAACATACGCCGCCATGGACCACACTAACGGTCGTCCGCACCGTAGTTTGCCAACCTAGCGACTCTACCACCGCCCCATACCTTCTCACCGAAGCGTTGCCTCCTACTCCCCTATGTGTGTCTTCAACCGAATCGGTGCCTTCTAGGTCAGGGGACAACTCGCTGCGCTGCTGGAACCACGCCACGGTTCGGCTACGTGTGGTGTCGGAAACAGAGGGCGGGTAGTGAGTCCAGTTGGCCCGGAGTTAGCTAAACAATTTCGCGTACAGTTTAGTGGCAACATAAGAAGATATCGGAGGAGGGGATCGAACCCTCGATCTTGAGCGTGTTAAGCTCACGTCCTAACCACTAGACGACACCGACACTCGAAACACGAACACACTTACCCGAATAAGACGCTTGCGCTACCGTTTACGGCACAACCAGACAGATATCTTCCCTATCAACACTCATCGAATGCCCGCCTCGGTATCATACCCTCTCGCATCGCATCAACCCACTCCAATATCACAACAGTGAGATCAATCCGAGACTGACTTACGGCCCATGACAGCCCCCACTGTACGCGCATCTACTCCCGGCGGGGCTTACTAGTTCTCGGTGGCGCGTAGACCCCTCGAGACCGCAGCGTGGTAGATAAACATCAGCTACGAGGACCGTCTTGCCGCGCATCAATGTTGCCAGACTACGCCGTGTTTTGCCGGGAAAAGCTGTGGCGCGACTTTTTTTGTCCCTACTGCAGCCCGAATGCACTGTATTGATCCGCTGCAGCTACCCTTCCGTCGTAGCAAATAGCCCAGTGGGGAACAAGCGCAGCTTTGATCAGGTGACGTGAACAAACAGAATTCGTGGCGAAACCACAGATATGTGGGTCAAACTACGCGTAGTGTACGCGGGGATGGCGAAGGCATCCGATGCAGGCTCCAACGGGCTCACAGCAGTGCATAGGCGTGGGAAGGCGGCGATAGCGGATAGTTGGCGGTGCAAAAGTGCAATGCAAAATGGACCCGACAGCTGTGAGATTTGAACTCACGCGGGTTACCCCAATAGATTTCTAGTCTATCGCCTTAACCACTCGGCCAAGCTGTCATTAAAATACGAAACAAATTCACTTCTTCACCACATTCGCCATACATTTCAAGACATTCCTACTAGCATTCTACACAACATACGCCGCCATGGACCACACTAACGGTCGTCCGCACCGTAGTTTGCCAACCTAGCGACTCTACCACCGCCCCATACCTTCTCACCGAAGCGTTGCCTCCTACTCCCCTATGTGTGTCTTCAACCGAATCGGTGCCTTCTAGGTCAGGGGACAACTCGCTGCGCTGCTGGAACCACGCCACGGTTCGGCTACGTGTGGTGTCGGAAACAGAGGGCGGGTAGTGAGTCCAGTTGGCCCGGAGTTAGCTAAACAATTTCGCGTACAGCTTAGTGGCAACATAAGAAGATATCGGAGGAGGGGATCGAACCCTCGATCTTGAGCGTGTTAAGCTCACGTCCTAACCACTAGACGACACCGACACTCGAAACACGAACACACTTACCCGAATAAGACGCTTGCGCTACCGTTTACGGCACAACCAGACAGATATCTTCCCTATCAGCACTCATCGAATGCCCGCCTCGGTATCATACCCTCTCGCATCGCATCAACCCACTCCAATATCACAACAGTGAGATCAATCCGAGACTGACTTACGGCCCATGACAGCCCCCACTGTACGCGCATCTACTCCCGGCGGGGCTTACTAGTTCTCGGTGGCGCGTAGACCCCTCGAGACCGCAGCGTGGTAGATAAACATCAGCTACGAGGACCGTCTTGCCGCGCATCAATGTTGCCAGACTACGCCGTGTTTTGCCGGGAAAAGCTGTGGCGCGACTTTTTTTGTCCCTACTGCAGCCCGAATGCACTGTATTGATCCGCTGCAGCTACCCTTCCGTCGTAGCAAATAGCCCAGTGGGGAACAAGCGCAGCTTTGATCAGGTGACGTGAACAAACAGAATTCGTGGCGAAACCACAGATATGTGGGTCAAACTACGCGTAGTGTACGCGGGGATGGCGAAGGCATCCGATGCAGGCTCCAACGGGCTCACAGCAGTGCATAGGCGTGGGAAGGCGGCGATAGCGGATAGTTGGCGGTGCAAAAGTGCAATGCAAAATGGACCCGACAGCTGTGAGATTTGAACTCACGCGGGTTACCCCAATAGATTTCTAGTCTATCGCCTTAACCACTCGGCCAAGCTGTCATTAAAATACGAAACAAATTCACTTCTTCACCACATTCGCCATACATTTCAAGACATTCCTACTAGCATTCTACACAACATACGCCGCCATGGACCACACTAACGGTCGTCCGCACCGTAGTTTGCCAACCTAGCGACTCTACCACCGCCCCATACCTTCTCACCGAAGCGTTGCCTCCTACTCCCCTATGTGTGTCTTCAACCGAATCGGTGCCTTCTAGGTCAGGGGACAACTCGCTGCGCTGCTGGAACCACGCCACGGTTCGGCTACGTGTGGTGTCGGAAACAGAGGGCGGGTAGTGAGTCCAGTTGGCCCGGAGTTAGCTAAACAATTTCGCGTACAGTTTAGTGGCAACATAAGAAGATATCGGAGGAGGGGATCGAACCCTCGATCTTGAGCGTGTTAAGCTCACGTCCTAACCACTAGACGACACCGACACTCGAAACACGAACACACTTACCCGAATAAGACGCTTGCGCTACCGTTTACGGCACAACCAGACAGATATCTTCCCTATCAACACTCATCGAATGCCCGCCTCGGTATCATACCCTCTCGCATCGCATCAACCCACTCCAATATCACAACAGTGAGATCAATCCGAGACTGACTTACGGCCCATGACAGCCCCCACTGTACGCGCATCTACTCCCGGCGGGGCTTACTAGTTCTCGGTGGCGCGTAGACCCCTCGAGACCGCAGCGTGGTAGATAAACATCAGCTACGAGGACCGTCTTGCCGCGCATCAATGTTGCCAGACTACGCCGTGTTTTGCCGGGAAAAGCTGTGGCGCGACTTTTTTTGTCCCTACTGCAGCCCGAATGCACTGTATTGATCCGCTGCAGCTACCCTTCCGTCGTAGCAAATAGCCCAGTGGGGAACAAGCGCAGCTTTGATCAGGTGACGTGAACAAACAGAATTCGTGGCGAAACCACAGATATGTGGGTCAAACTACGCGTAGTGTACGCGGGGATGGCGAAGGCATCCGATGCAGGCTCCAACGGGCTCACAGCAGTGCATAGGCGTGGGAAGGCGGCGATAGCGGATAGTTGGCGGTGCAAAAGTGCAATGCAAAATGGACCCGACAGCTGTGAGATTTGAACTCACGCGGGTTACCCCAATAGATTTCTAGTCTATCGCCTTAACCACTCGGCCAAGCTGTCATTAAAATACGAAACAAATTCACTTCTTCACCACATTCGCCATACATTTCAAGACATTCCTACTAGCATTCTACACAACATATGCCGCCATGGACCACACTAACGGTCGTCCGCACCGTAGTTTGCCAACCTAGCGACTCTACCACCGCCCCATACCTTCTCACCGAAGCGTTGCCTCCTACTCCCCTATGTGTGTCTTCAACCGAATCGGTGCCTTCTAGGTCAGGGGACAACTCGCTGCGCTGCTGGAACCACGCCACGGTTCGGCTACGTGTGGTGTCGGAAACAACGCGGGTAGTGAGTCCAGTTGGCCCGGAGTTAGCTAAACAATTTCGCGTACAGCTTAGTGGCAACATAAGAAGATATCGGAGGAGGGGATCGAACCCTCGATCTTGAGCGTGTTAAGCTCACGTCCTAACCACTAGACGACACCGACACTCGAAACACGAACACACTTACCCGAATAAGACGCTTGCGCTACCGTTTACGGCACAACCAGACAGATATCTTCCCTATCAGCACTCATCGAATGCCCGCCTCGGTATCATACCCTCTCGCATCGCATCAACCCACTCCAATATCACAACAGTGAGATCAATCCGAGACTGACTTACGGCCCATGACAGCCCCCACTGTACGCGCATCTACTCCCGGCGGGGCTTACTAGTTCTCGGTGGCGCGTAGACCCCTCGAGACCGCAGCGTGGTAGATAAACATCAGCTACGAGGACCGTCTTGCCGCGCATCAATGTTGCCAGACTACGCCGTGTTTTGCCGGGAAAAGCTGTGGCGCGACTTTTTTTGTCCCTACTGCAGCCCGAATGCACTGTATTGATCCGCTGCAGCTACCCTTCCGTCGTAGCAAATAGCCCAGTGGGGAACAAGCGCAGCTTTGATCAGGTGACGTGAACAAACAGAATTCGTGGCGAAACCACAGATATGTGGGTCAAACTACGCGTAGTGTACGCGGGGATGGCGAAGGCATCCGATGCAGGCTCCAACGGGCTCACAGCAGTGCATAGGCGTGGGAAGGCGGCGATAGCGGATAGTTGGCGGTGCAAAAGTGCAATGCAAAATGGACCCGACAGCTGTGAGATTTGAACTCACGCGGGTTACCCCAATAGATTTCTAGTCTATCGCCTTAACCACTCGGCCAAGCTGTCATTAAAATACGAAACAAATTCACTTCTTCACCACATTCGCCATACATTTCAAGACATTCCTACTAGCATTCTACACAACATACGCCGCCATGGACCACACTAACGGTCGTCCGCACCGTAGTTTGCCAACCTAGCGACTCTACCACCGCCCCATACCTTCTCACCGAAGCGTTGCCTCCTACTCCCCTATGTGTGTCTTCAACCGAATCGGTGCCTTCTAGGTCAGGGGACAACTCGCTGCGCTGCTGGAACCACGCCACGGTTCGGCTACGTGTGGTGTCGGAAACAGAGGGCGGGTAGTGAGTCCAGTTGGCCCGGAGTTAGCTAAACAATTTCGCGTACAGCTTAGTGGCAACATAAGAAGATATCGGAGGAGGGGATCGAACCCTCGATCTTGAGCGTGTTAAGCTCACGTCCTAACCACTAGACGACACCGACACTCGAAACACGAACACACTTACCCGAATAAGACGCTTGCGCTACCGTTTACGGCACAACCAGACAGATATCTTCCCTATCAGCACTCATCGAATGCCCGCCTCGGTATCATACCCTCTCGCATCGCATCAACCCACTCCAATATCACAACAGTGAGATCAATCCGAGACTGACTTACGGCCCATGACAGCCCCCACTGTACGCGCATCTACTCCCGGCGGGGCTTACTAGTTCTCGGTGGCGCGTAGACCCCTCGAGACCGCAGCGTGGTAGATAAACATCAGCTACGAGGACCGTCTTGCCGCGCATCAATGTTGCCAGACTACGCCGTGTTTTGCCGGGAAAAGCTGTGGCGCGACTTTTTTTGTCCCTACTGCAGCCCGAATGCACTGTATTGATCCGCTGCAGCTACCCTTCCGTCGTAGCAAATAGCCCAGTGGGGAACAAGCGCAGCTTTGATCAGGTGACGTGAACAAACAGAATTCGTGGCGAAACCACAGATATGTGGGTCAAACTACGCGTAGTGTACGCGGGGATGGCGAAGGCATCCGATGCAGGCTCCAACGGGCTCACAGCAGTGCATAGGCGTGGGAAGGCGGCGATAGCGGATAGTTGGCGGTGCAAAAGTGCAATGCAAAATGGACCCGACAGCTGTGAGATTTGAACTCACGCGGGTTACCCCAATAGATTTCTAGTCTATCGCCTTAACCACTCGGCCAAGCTGTCATTAAAATACGAAACAAATTCACTTCTTCACCACATTCGCCATACATTTCAAGACATTCCTACTAGCATTCTACACAACATACGCCGCCATGGACCACACTAACGGTCGTCCGCACC
The DNA here is from genome assembly GCA_033558025.1 of Phytophthora sp. 'mugwort'. NCBI lineage: Eukaryota > Oomycota > Peronosporomycetes > Peronosporales > Peronosporaceae > Phytophthora > Phytophthora sp. 'mugwort'. Next base: position 342,174 of record JAUCEF010000004.1, on the reverse strand, counting down.
GTAGTTTGCCAACCTAGCGACTCTACCACCGCCCCATACCTTCTCACCGAAGCGTTGCCTCCTACTCCCCTATGTGTGTCTTCAACCGAATCGGTGCCTTCTAGGTCAGGGGACAACTCGCTGCGCTGCTGGAACCACGCCACGGTTCGGCTACGTGTGGTGTCAAAAACAGAGGGCGGGTAGTGAGTCCAGTTGGCCCGGAGTTAGCTAAACAATTTCGCGTACAGCTTAGTGGCAACATAAGAAGATATCGGAGGAGGGGATCGAACCCTCGATCTTGAGCGTGTTAAGCTCACGTCCTAACCACTAGACGACACCGACACTCGAAACACGAACACACTTACCCGAATAAGACGCTTGCGCTACCGTTTACGGCACAACCAGACAGATATCTTCCCTATCAGCACTCATCGAATGCCCGCCTCGGTATCATACCCTCTCGCATCGCATCAACCCACTCCAATATCACAACAGTGAGATCAATCCGAGACTGACTTACGGCCCATGACAGCCCCCACTGTACGCGCATCTACTCCCGGCGGGGCTTACTAGTTCTCGGTGGCGCGTAGACCCCTCGAGACCGCAGCGTGGTAGATAAACATCAGCTACGAGGACCGTCTTGCCGCGCATCAATGTTGCCAGACTACGCCGTGTTTTGCCGGGAAAAGCTGTGGCGCGACTTTTTTTGTCCCTACTGCAGCCCGAATGCACTGTATTGATCCGCTGCAGCTACCCTTCCGTCGTAGCAAATAGCCCAGTGGGGAACAAGCGCAGCTTTGATCAGGTGACGTGAACAAACAGAATTCGTGGCGAAACCACAGATATGTGGGTCAAACTACGCGTAGTGTACGCGGGGATGGCGAAGGCATCCGATGCAGGCTCCAACGGGCTCACAGCAGTGCATAGGCGTGGGAAGGCGGCGATAGCGGATAGTCGGCGGTGCAAAAGTGCAATGCAAAATGGACCCGACAGCTGTGAGATTTGAACTCACGCGGGTTACCCCAATAGATTTCTAGTCTATCGCCTTAACCACTCGGCCAAGCTGTCATTAAAATACGAAACAAATTCACTTCTTCACCACATTCGCCATACATTTCAAGACATTCCTACTAGCATTCTACACAACATACGCCGCCATGGACCACACTAACGGTCGTCCGCACCGTAGTTTGCCAACCTAGCGACTCTACCACCGCCCCATACCTTCTCACCGAAGCGTTGCCTCCTACTCCCCTATGTGTGTCTTCAACCGAATCGGTGCCTTCTAGGTCAGGGGACAACTCGCTGCGCTGCTGGAACCACGCCACGGTTCGGCTACGTGTGGTGTCGGAAACAGAGGGCGGGTAGTGAGTCCAGTTGGCCCGGAGTTAGCTAAACAATTTCGCGTACAGCTTAGTGGCAACATAAGAAGATATCGGAGGAGGGGATCGAACCCTCGATCTTGAGCGTGTTAAGCTCACGTCCTAACCACTAGACGACACCGACACTCGAAACACGAACACACTTACCCGAATAAGACGCTTGCGCTACCGTTTACGGCACAACCAGACAGATATCTTCCCTATCAGCACTCATCGAATGCCCGCCTCGGTATCATACCCTCTCGCATCGCATCAACCCACTCCAATATCACAACAGTGAGATCAATCCGAGACTGACTTACGGCCCATGACAGCCCCCACTGTACGCGCATCTACTCCCGGCGGGGCTTACTAGTTCTCGGTGGCGCGTAGACCCCTCGAGACCGCAGCGTGGTAGATAAACATCAGCTACGAGGACCGTCTTGCCGCGCATCAATGTTGCCAGACTACGCCGTGTTTTGCCGGGAAAAGCTGTGGCGCGACTTTTTTTGTCCCTACTGCAGCCCGAATGCACTGTATTGATCCGCTGCAGCTACCCTTCCGTCGTAGCAAATAGCCCAGTGGGGAACAAGCGCAGCTTTGATCAGGTGACGTGAACAAACAGAATTCGTGGCGAAACCACAGATATGTGGGTCAAACTACGCGTAGTGTACGCGGGGATGGCGAAGGCATCCGATGCAGGCTCCAACGGGCTCACAGCAGTGCATAGGCGTGGGAAGGCGGCGATAGCGGATAGTTGGCGGTGCAAAAGTGCAATGCAAAATGGACCCGACAGCTGTGAGATTTGAACTCACGCGGGTTACCCCAATAGATTTCTAGTCTATCGCCTTAACCACTCGGCCAAGCTGTCATTAAAATACGAAACAAATTCACTTCTTCACCACATTCGCCATACATTTCAAGACATTCCTACTAGCATTCTACACAACATACGCCGCCATGGACCACACTAACGGTCGTCCGCACCGTAGTTTGCCAACCTAGCGACTCTACCACCGCCCCATACCTTCTCACCGAAGCGTTGCCTCCTACTCCCCTATGTGTGTCTTCAACCGAATCGGTGCCTTCTAGGTCAGGGGACAACTCGCTGCGCTGCTGGAACCACGCCACGGTTCGGCTACGTGTGGTGTCGGAAACAGAGGGCGGGTAGTGAGTCCAGTTGGCCCGGAGTTAGCTAAACAATTTCGCGTACAGCTTAGTGGCAACATAAGAAGATATCGGAGGAGGGGATCGAACCCTCGATCTTGAGCGTGTTAAGCTCACGTCCTAACCACTAGACGACACCGACACTCGAAACACGAACACACTTACCCGAATAAGACGCTTGCGCTACCGTTTACGGCACAACCAGACAGATATCTTCCCTATCAGCACTCATCGAATGCCCGCCTCGGTATCATACCCTCTCGCATCGCATCAACCCACTCCAATATCACAACAGTGAGATCAATCCGAGACTGACTTACGGCCCATGACAGCCCCCACTGTACGCGCATCTACTCCCGGCGGGGCTTACTAGTTCTCGGTGGCGCGTAGACCCCTCGAGACCGCAGCGTGGTAGATAAACATCAGCTACGAGGACCGTCTTGCCGCGCATCAATGTTGCCAGACTACGCCGTGTTTTGCCGGGAAAAGCTGTGGCGCGACTTTTTTTGTCCCTACTGCAGCCCGAATGCACTGTATTGATCCGCTGCAGCTACCCTTCCGTCGTAGCAAATAGCCCAGTGGGGAACAAGCGCAGCTTTGATCAGGTGACGTGAACAAACAGAATTCGTGGCGAAACCACAGATATGTGGGTCAAACTACGCGTAGTGTACGCGGGGATGGCGAAGGATCCGATGCAGGCTCCAACGGGCTCACAGCAGTGCATAGGCGTGGGAAGGCGGCGATAGCGGATAGTTGGCGGTGCAAAAGTGCAATGCAAAATGGACCCGACAGCTGTGAGATTTGAACTCACGCGGGTTACCCCAATAGATTTCTAGTCTATCGCCTTAACCACTCGGCCAAGCTGTCATTAAAATACGAAACAAATTCACTTCTTCACCACATTCGCCATACATTTCAAGACATTCCTACTAGCATTCTACACAACATACGCCGCCATGGACCACACTAACGGTCGTCCGCACCGTAGTTTGCCAACCTAGCGACTCTACCACCGCCCCATACCTTCTCACCGAAGCGTTGCCTCCTACTCCCCTATGTGTGTCTTCAACCGAATCGGTGCCTTCTAGGTCAGGGGACAACTCGCTGCGCTGCTGGAACCACGCCACGGTTCGGCTACGTGTGGTGTCGGAAACAGAGGGCGGGTAGTGAGTCCAGTTGGCCCGGAGTTAGCTAAACAATTTCGCGTACAGCTTAGTGGCAACATAAGAAGATATCGGAGGAGGGGATCGAACCCTCGATCTTGAGCGTGTTAAGCTCACGTCCTAACCACTAGACGACACCGACACTCGAAACACGAACACATTTACCCGAATAATAAGACGCTTGCGCTACCGTTTACGGCACAACCAGACAGATATCTTCCCTATCAGCACTCATCGAATGCCCGCCTCGGTATCATACCCTCTCGCATCGCATCAACCCACTCCAATATCACAACAGTGAGATCAATCCGAGACTGACTTACGGCCCATGACAGCCCCCACTGTACGCGCATCTACTCCCGGCGGGGCTTACTAGTTCTCGGTGGCGCGTAGACCCCTCGAGACCGCAGCGTGGTAGATAAACATCAGCTACGAGGACCGTCTTGCCGCGCATCAATGTTGCCAGACTACGCCGTGTTTTGCCGGGAAAAGCTGTGGCGCGACTTTTTTTGTCCCTACTGCAGCCCGAATGCACTGTATTGATCCGCTGCAGCTACCCTTCCGTCGTAGCAAATAGCCCAGTGGGGAACAAGCGCAGCTTTGATCAGGTGACGTGAACAAACAGAATTCGTGGCGAAACCACAGATATGTGGGTCAAACTACGCGTAGTGTACGCGGGGATGGCGAAGGCATCCGATGCAGGCTCCAACGGGCTCACAGCAGTGCATAGGCGTGGGAAGGCGGCGATAGCGGATAGTTGGCGGTGCAAAAGTGCAATGCAAAATGGACCCGACAGCTGTGAGATTTGAACTCACGCGGGTTACCCCAATAGATTTCTAGTCTATCGCCTTAACCACTCGGCCAAGCTGTCATTAAAATACGAAACAAATTCACTTCTTCACCACATTCGCCATACATTTCAAGACATTCCTACTAGCATTCTACACAACATACGCCGCCATGGACCACACTAATGGTCGTCCGCACCGTAGTTTGCCAACCTAGCGACTCTACCACCGCCCCATACCTTCTCACCGAAGCGTTGCCTCCTACTCCCCTATGTGTGTCTTCAACCGAATCGGTGCCTTCTAGGTCAGGGGACAACTCGCTGCGCTGCTGGAACCACGCCACGGTTCGGCTACGTGTGGTGTCGGAAACAGAGGGCGGGTAGTGAGTCCAGTTGGCCCGGAGTTAGCTAAACAATTTCGCGTACAGCTTAGTGGCAACATAAGAAGATATCGGAGGAGGGGATCGAACCCTCGATCTTGAGCGTGTTAAGCTCACGTCCTAACCACTAGACGACACCGACACTCGAAACACGAACACACTTACCCGAATAAGACGCTTGCGCTACCGTTTACGGCACAACCAGACAGATATCTTCCCTATCAGCACTCATCGAATGCCCGCCTCGGTATCATACCCTCTCGCATCGCATCAACCCACTCCAATATCACAACAGTGAGATCAATCCGAGACTGACTTACGGCCCATGACAGCCCCCACTGTACGCGCATCTACTCCCGGCGGGGCTTACTAGTTCTCGGTGGCGCGTAGACCCCTCGAGACCGCAGCGTGGTAGATAAACATCAGCTACGAGGACCGTCTTGCCGCGCATCAATGTTGCCAGACTACGCCGTGTTTTGCCGGGAAAAGCTGTGGCGCGACTTTTTTTTGTCCCTACTGCAGCCCGAATGCACTGTATTGATCCGCTGCAGCTACCCTTCCGTCGTAGCAAATAGCCCAGTGGGGAACAAGCGCAGCTTTGATCAGGTGACGTGAACAAACAGAATTCGTGGCGAAACCACAGATATGTGGGTCAAACTACGCGTAGTGTACGCGGGGATGGCGAAGGCATCCGATGCAGGCTCCAACGGGCTCACAGCAGTGCATAGGCGTGGGAAGGCGGCGATAGCGGATAGTTGGCGGTGCAAAAGTGCAATGCAAAATGGACCCGACAGCTGTGAGATTTGAACTCACGCGGGTTACCCCAATAGATTTCTAGTCTATCGCCTTAACCACTCGGCCAAGCTGTCATTAAAATACGAAACAAATTCACTTCTTCACCACATTCGCCATACATTTCAAGACATTCCTACTAGCATTCTACACAACATACGCCGCCATGGACCACACTAACGGTCGTCCGCACCGTAGTTTGCCAACCTAGCGACTCTACCACCGCCCCATACCTTCTCACCGAAGCGTTGCCTCCTACTCCCCTATGTGTGTCTTCAACCGAATCGGTGCCTTCTAGGTCAGGGGACAACTCGCTGCGCTGCTGGAACCACGCCACGGTTCGGCTACGTGTGGTGTCGGAAACAGAGGGCGGGTAGTGAGTCCAGTTGGCCCGGAGTTAGCTAAACAATTTCGCGTACAGCTTAGTGGCAACATAAGAAGATATCGGAGGAGGGGATCGAACCCTCGATCTTGAGCGTGTTAAGCTCACGTCCTAACCACTAGACGACACCGACACTCGAAACACGAACACACTTACCCGAATAAGACGCTTGCGCTACCGTTTACGGCACAACCAGACAGATATCTTCCCTATCAGCACTCATCGAATGCCCGCCTCGGTATCATACCCTCTCGCATCGCATCAACCCACTCCAATATCACAACAGTGAGATCAATCCGAGACTGACTTACGGCCCATGACAGCCCCCACTGTACGCGCATCTACTCCCGGCGGGGCTTACTAGTTCTCGGTGGCGCGTAGACCCCTCGAGACCGCAGCGTGGTAGATAAACATCAGCTACGAGGACCGTCTTGCCGCGCATCAATGTTGCCAGACTACGCCGTGTTTTGCCGGGAAAAGCTGTGGCGCGACTTTTTTTGTCCCTACTGCAGCCCGAATGCACTGTATTGATCCGCTGCAGCTACCCTTCCGTCGTAGCAAATAGCCCAGTGGGGAACAAGCGCAGCTTTGATCAGGTGACGTGAACAAACAGAATTCGTGGCGAAACCACAGATATGTGGGTCAAACTACGCGTAGTGTACGCGGGGATGGCGAAGGCATCCGATGCAGGCTCCAACGGGCTCACAGCAGTGCATAGGCGTGGGAAGGCGGCGATAGCGGATAGTTGGCGGTGCAAAAGTGCAATGCAAAATGGACCCGACAGCTGTGAGATTTGAACTCACGCGGGTTACCCCAATAGATTTCTAGTCTATCGCCTTAACCACTCGGCCAAGCTGTCATTAAAATACGAAACAAATTCACTTCTTCACCACATTCGCCATACATTTCAAGACATTCCTACTAGCATTCTACACAACATACGCCGCCATGGACCACACTAACGGTCGTCCGCACCGTAGTTTGCCAACCTAGCGACTCTACCACCGCCCCATACCTTCTCACCGAAGCGTTGCCTCCTACTCCCCTATGTGTGTCTTCAACCGAATCGGTGCCTTCTAGGTCAGGGGACAACTCGCTGCGCTGCTGGAACCACGCCACGGTTCGGCTACGTGTGGTGTCGGAAACAGAGGGCGGGTAGTGAGTCCAGTTGGCCCGGAGTTAGCTAAACAATTTCGCGTACAGCTTAGTGGCAACATAAGAAGATATCGGAGGAGGGGATCGAACCCTCGATCTTGAGCGTGTTAAGCTCACGTCCTAACCACTAGACGACACCGACACTCGAAACACGAACACACTTACCCGAATAAGACGCTTGCGCTACCGTTTACGGCACAACCAGACAGATATCTTCCCTATCAGCACTCATCGAATGCCCGCCTCGGTATCATACCCTCTCGCATCGCATCAACCCACTCCAATATCACAACAGTGAGATCAATCCGAGACTGACTTACGGCCCATGACAGCCCCCACTGTACGCGCATCTACTCCCGGCGGGGCTTACTAGTTCTCGGTGGCGCGTAGACCCCTCGAGACCGCAGCGTGGTAGATAAACATCAGCTACGAGGACCGTCTTGCCGCGCATCAATGTTGCCAGACTACGCCGTGTTTTGCCGGGAAAAGCTGTGGCGCGACTTTTTTTGTCCCTACTGCAGCCCGAATGCACTGTATTGATCCGCTGCAGCTACCCTTCCGTCGTAGCAAATAGCCCAGTGGGGAACAAGCGCAGCTTTGATCAGGTGACGTGAACAAACAGAATTCGTGGCGAAACCACAGATATGTGGGTCAAACTACGCGTAGTGTACGCGGGGATGGCGAAGGCATCCGATGCAGGCTCCAACGGGCTCACAGCAGTGCATAGGCGTGGGAAGGCGGCGATAGCGGATAGTTGGCGGTGCAAAAGTGCAATGCAAAATGGACCCGACAGCTGTGAGATTTGAACTCACGCGGGTTACCCCAATAGATTTCTAGTCTATCGCCTTAACCACTCGGCCAAGCTGTCATTAAAATACGAAACAAATTCACTTCTTCACCACATTCGCCATACATTTCAAGACATTCCTACTAGCATTCTACACAACATACGCCGCCATGGACCACACTAACGGTCGTCCGCACCGTAGTTTGCCAACCTAGCGACTCTACCACCGCCCCATACCTTCTCACCGAAGCGTTGCCTCCTACTCCCCTATGTGTGTCTTCAACCGAATCGGTGCCTTCTAGGTCAGGGGACAACTCGCTGCGCTGCTGGAACCACGCCACGGTTCGGCTACGTGTGGTGTCGGAAACAGAGGGCGGGTAGTGAGTCCAGTTGGCCCGGAGTTAGCTAAACAATTTCGCGTACAGCTTAGTGGCAACATAAGAAGATATCGGAGGAGGGGATCGAACCCTCGATCTTGAGCGTGTTAAGCTCACGTCCTAACCACTAGACGACACCGACACTCGAAACACGAACACACTTACCCGAATAAGACGCTTGCGCTACCGTTTACGGCACAACCAGACAGATATCTTCCCTATCAGCACTCATCGAATGCCCGCCTCGGTATCATACCCTCTCGCATCGCATCAACCCACTCCAATATCACAACAGTGAGATCAATCCGAGACTGACTTACGGCCCATGACAGCCCCCACTGTACGCGCATCTACTCCCGGCGGGGCTTACTAGTTCTCGGTGGCGCGTAGACCCCTCGAGACCGCAGCGTGGTAGATAAACATCAGCTACGAGGACCGTCTTGCCGCGCATCAATGTTGCCAGACTACGCCGTGTTTTGCCGGGAAAAGCTGTGGCGCGACTTTTTTTGTCCCTACTGCAGCCCGAATGCACTGTATTGATCCGCTGCAGCTACCCTTCCGTCGTAGCAAATAGCCCAGTGGGGAACAAGCGCAGCTTTGATCAGGTGACGTGAACAAACAGAATTCGTGGCGAAACCACAGATATGTGGGTCAAACTACGCGTAGTGTACGCGGGGATGGCGAAGGCATCCGATGCAGGCTCCAACGGGCTCACAGCAGTGCATAGGCGTGGGAAGGCGGCGATAGCGGATAGTTGGCGGTGCAAAAGTGCAATGCAAAATGGACCCGACAGCTGTGAGATTTGAACTCACGCGGGTTACCCCAATAGATTTCTAGTCTATCGCCTTAACCACTCGGCCAAGCTGTCATTAAAATACGAAACAAATTCACTTCTTCACCACATTCGCCATACATTTCAAGACATTCCTACTAGCATTCTACACAACATACGCCGCCATGGACCACACTAACGGTCGTCCGCACCGTAGTTTGCCAACCTAGCGACTCTACCACCGCCCCATACCTTCTCACCGAAGCGTTGCCTCCTACTCCCCTATGTGTGTCTTCAACCGAATCGGTGCCTTCTAGGTCAGGGGACAACTCGCTGCGCTGCTGGAACCACGCCACGGTTCGGCTACGTGTGGTGTCGGAAACAGAGGGCGGGTAGTGAGTCCAGTTGGCCCGGAGTTAGCTAAACAATTTCGCGTACAGCTTAGTGGCAACATAAGAAGATATCGGAGGAGGGGATCGAACCCTCGATCTTGAGCGTGTTAAGCTCACGTCCTAACCACTAGACGACACCGACACTCGAAACACGAACACATTTACCCGAATAATAAGACGCTTGCGCTACCGTTTACGGCACAACCAGACAGATATCTTCCCTATCAGCACTCATCGAATGCCCGCCTCGGTATCATACCCTCTCGCATCGCATCAACCCACTCCAATATCACAACAGTGAGATCAATCCGAGACTGACTTACGGCCCATGACAGCCCCCACTGTACGCGCATCTACTCCCGGCGGGGCTTACTAGTTCTCGGTGGCGCGTAGACCCCTCGAGACCGCAGCGTGGTAGATAAACATCAGCTACGAGGACCGTCTTGCCGCGCATCAATGTTGCCAGACTACGCCGTGTTTTGCCGGGAAAAGCTGTGGCGCGACTTTTTTGTCCCTGCTGCAGCCCGAATGCACTGTATTGATCCGCTGCAGCTACCCTTCCGTCGTAGCAAATAGCCCAGTGGGGAACAAGCGCAGCTTTGATCAGGTGACGTGAACAAACAGAATTCGTGGCGAAACCACAGATATGTGGGTCAAACTACGCGTAGTGTACGCGGGGATGGCGAAGGCATCCGATGCAGGCTCCAACGGGCTCACAGCAGTGCATAGGCGTGGGAAGGCGGCGATAGCGGATAGTTGGCGGTGCAAAAGTGCAATGCAAAATGGACCCGACAGCTGTGAGATTTGAACTCACGCGGGTTACCCCAATAGATTTCTAGTCTATCGCCTTAACCACTCGGCCAAGCTGTCATTAAAATACGAAACAAATTCACTTCTTCACCACATTCGCCATACATTTCAAGACATTCCTACTAGCATTCTACACAACATACGCCGCCATGGACCACACTAACGGTCGTCCGCACCGTAGTTTGCCAACCTAGCGACTCTACCACCGCCCCATACCTTCTCACCGAAGCGTTGCCTCCTACTCCCCTATGTGTGTCTTCAACCGAATCGGTGCCTTCTAGGTCAGGGGACAACTCGCTGCGCTGCTGGAACCACGCCACGGTTCGGCTACGTGTGGTGTCGGAAACAGAGGGCGGGTAGTGAGTCCAGTTGGCCCGGAGTTAGCTAAACAATTTCGCGTACAGCTTAGTGGCAACATAAGAAGATATCGGAGGAGGGGATCGAACCCTCGATCTTGAGCGTGTTAAGCTCACGTCCTAACCACTAGACGACACCGACACTCGAAACACGAACACACTTACCCGAATAAGACGCTTGCGCTACCGTTTACGGCACAACCAGACAGATATCTTCCCTATCAGCACTCATCGAATGCCCGCCTCGGTATCATACCCTCTCGCATCGCATCAACCCACTCCAATATCACAACAGTGAGATCAATCCGAGACTGACTTACGGCCCATGACAGCCCCCACTGTACGCGCATCTACTCCCGGCGGGGCTTACTAGTTCTCGGTGGCGCGTAGACCCCTCGAGACCGCAGCGTGGTAGATAAACATCAGCTACGAGGACCGTCTTGCCGCGCATCAATGTTGCCAGACTACGCCGTGTTTTGCCGGGAAAAGCTGTGGCGCGACTTTTTTTGTCCCTACTGCAGCCCGAATGCACTGTACTGGGGGGTCCGCTGCAGCTACCCTTCCGTCGTAGCAAATAGCCCAGTGGGGAACAAGCGCAGCTTTGATCAGGTGACGTGAACAAACAGAATTCGTGGCGAAACCACAGATATGTGGGTCAAACTACGCGTAGTGTACGCGGGGATGGCGAAGGCATCCGATGCAGGCTCCAACGGGCTCACAGCAGTGCATAGGCGTGGGAAGGCGGCGATAGCGGATAGTTGGCGGTGCAAAAGTGCAATGCAAAATGGACCCGACAGCTGTGAGATTTGAACTCACGCGGGTTACCCCAATAGATTTCTAGTCTATCGCCTTAACCACTCGGCCAAGCTGTCATTAAAATACGAAACAAATTCACTTCTTCACCACATTCGCCATACATTTCAAGACATTCCTACTAGCATTCTACACAACATACGCCGCCATGGACCACACTAATGGTCGTCCGCACCGTAGTTTGCCAACCTAGCGACTCTACCACCGCCCCATACCTTCTCACCGAAGCGTTGCCTCCTACTCCCCTATGTGTGTCTTCAACCGAATCGGTGCCTTCTAGGTCAGGGGACAACTCGCTGCGCTGCTGGAACCACGCCACGGTTCGGCTACGTGTGGTGTCGGAAACAGAGGGCGGGTAGTGAGTCCAGTTGGCCCGGAGTTAGCTAAACAATTTCGCGTACAGCTTAGTGGCAACATAAGAAGATATCGGAGGAGGGGATCGAACCCTCGATCTTGAGCGTGTTAAGCTCACGTCCTAACCACTAGACGACACCGACACTCGAAACACGAACACACTTACCCGAATAAGACGCTTGCGCTACCGTTTACGGCACAACCAGACAGATATCTTCCCTATCAGCACTCATCGAATGCCCGCCTCGGTATCATACCCTCTCGCATCGCATCAACCCACTCCAATATCACAACAGTGAGATCAATCCGAGACTGACTTACGGCCCACGACATCCCCCACTGTACGCGCATCTACTCCCGGCGGGGCTTACTAGTTCTCGGTGGCGCGTAGACCCCTCGAGACCGCAGCGTGGTAGATAAACATCAGCTACGAGGACCGTCTTGCCGCGCATCAATGTTGCCAGACTACGCCGTGTTTTGCCGGGAAAAGCTGTGGCGCGACTTTTTTTGTCCCTACTGCAGCCCGAATGCACTGTATTGATCCGCTGCAGCTACCCTTCCGTCGTAGCAAATAGCCCAGTGGGGAACAAGCGCAGCTTTGATCAGGTGACGTGAACAAACAGAATTCGTGGCGAAACCACAGATATGTGGGTCAAACTACGCGTAGTGTACGCGGGGATGGCGAAGGCATCCGATGCAGGCTCCAACGGGCTCACAGCAGTGCATAGGCGTGGGAAGGCGGCGATAGCGGATAGTTGGCGGTGCAAAAGTGCAATGCAAAATGGACCCGACAGCTGTGAGATTTGAACTCACGCGGGTTACCCCAATAGATTTCTAGTCTATCGCCTTAACCACTCGGCCAAGCTGTCATTAAAATACGAAACAAATTCACTTCTTCACCACATTCGCCATACATTTCAAGACATTCCTACTAGCATTCTACACAACATACGCCGCCATGGACCACACTAATGGTCGTCCGCACCGTAGTTTGCCAACCTAGCGACTCTACCACCGCCCCATACCTTCTCACCGAAGCGTTGCCTCCTACTCCCCTATGTGTGTCTTCAACCGAATCGGTGCCTTCTAGGTCAGGACAACTCGCTGCGCTGCTGGAACCACGCCACGGTTCGGCTACGTGTGGTGTCGGAAACAGAGGGCGGGTAGTGAGTCCAGTTGGCCCGGAGTTAGCTAAACAATTTCGCGTACAGCTTAGTGGCAACATAAGAAGATATCGGAGGAGGGGATCGAACCCTCGATCTTGAGCGTGTTAAGCTCACGTCCTAACCACTAGACGACACCGACACTCGAAACACGAACACACTTACCCGAATAAGACGCTTGCGCTACCGTTTACGGCACAACCAGACAGATATCTTCCCTATCAGCACTCATCGAATGCCCGCCTCGGTATCATACCCTCTCGCATCGCATCAACCCACTCCAATATCACAACAGTGAGATCAATCCGAGACTGACTTACGGCCCACGACATCCCCCACTGTACGCGCATCTACTCCCGGCGGGGCTTACTAGTTCTCGGTGGCGCGTAGACCCCTCGAGACCGCAGCGTGGTAGATAAACATCAGCTACGAGGACCGTCTTGCCGCGCATCAATGTTGCCAGACTACGCCGTGTTTTGCCGGGAAAAGCTGTGGCGCGACTTTTTTTGTCCCTACTGCAGCCCGAATGCACTGTATTGATCCGCTGCAGCTACCCTTCCGTCGTAGCAAATAGCCCAGTGGGGAACAAGCGCAGCTTTGATCAGGTGACGTGAACAAACAGAATTCGTGGCGAAACCACAGATATGTGGGTCAAACTACGCGTAGTGTACGCGGGGATGGCGAAGGCATCCGATGCAGGCTCCAACGGGCTCACAGCAGTGCATAGGCGTGGGAAGGCGGCGATAGCGGATAGTTGGCGGTGCAAAAGTGCAATGCAAAATGGACCCGACAGCTGTGAGATTTGAACTCACGCGGGTTACCCCAATAGATTTCTAGTCTATCGCCTTAACCACTCGGCCAAGCTGTCATTAAAATACGAAACAAATTCACTTCTTCACCACATTCGCCATACATTTCAAGACATTCCTACTAGCATTCTACACAACATACGCCGCCATGGACCACACTAATGGTCGTCCGCACCGTAGTTTGCCAACCTAGCGACTCTACCACCGCCCCATACCTTCTCACCGAAGCGTTGCCTCCTACTCCCCTATGTGTGTCTTCAACCGAATCGGTGCCTTCTAGGTCAGGGGACAACTCGCTGCGCTGCTGGAACCACGCCACGGTTCGGCTACGTGTGGTGTCGGAAACAGAGGGCGGGTAGTGAGTCCAGTTGGCCCGGAGTTAGCTAAACAATTTCGCGTACAGCTTAGTGGCAACATAAGAAGATATCGGAGGAGGGGATCGAACCCTCGATCTTGAGCGTGTTAAGCTCACGTCCTAACCACTAGACGACACCGACACTCGAAACACGAACACACTTACCCGAATAAGACGCTTGCGCTACCGTTTACGGCACAACCAGACAGATATCTTCCCTATCAGCACTCATCGAATGCCCGCCTCGGTATCATACCCTCTCGCATCGCATCAACCCACTCCAATTTCACAACAGTGAGATCAATCCGAGACTGACTTACGGCCCACGACATCCCCCACTGTACGCGCATCTACTCCCGGCGGGGCTTACTAGTTCTCGGTGGCGCGTAGACCCCTCGAGACCGCAGCGTGGTAGATAAACATCAGCTACGAGGACCGTCTTGCCGCGCATCAATGTTGCCAGACTACGCCGTGTTTTGCCGGGAAAAGCTGTGGCGCGACTTTTTTTGTCCCTACTGCAGCCCGAATGCACTGTATTGATCCGCTGCAGCTACCCTTCCGTCGTAGCAAATAGCCCAGTGGGGAACAAGCGCAGCTTTGATCAGGTGACGTGAACAAACAGAATTCGTGGCGAAACCACAGATATGTGGGTCAAACTACGCGTAGTGTACGCGGGGATGGCGAAGGCATCCGATGCAGGCTCCAACGGGCTCACAGCAGTGCATAGGCGTGGGAAGGCGGCGATAGCGGATAGTTGGCGGTGCAAAAGTGCAATGCAAAATGGACCCGACAGCTGTGAGATTTGAACTCACGCGGGTTACCCCAATAGATTTCTAGTCTATCGCCTTAACCACTCGGCCAAGCTGTCATTAAAATACGAAACAAATTCACTTCTTCACCACATTCGCCATACATTTCAAGACATTCCTACTAGCATTCTACACAACATACGCCGCCATGGACCACACTAATGGTCGTCCGCACCGTAGTTTGCCAACCTAGCGACTCTACCACCGCCCCATACCTTCTCACCGAAGCGTTGCCTCCTACTCCCCTATGTGTGTCTTCAACCGAATCGGTGCCTTCTAGGTCAGGGGACAACTCGCTGCGCTGCTGGAACCACGCCACGGTTCGGCTACGTGTGGTGTCGGAAACAGAGGGCGGGTAGTGAGTCCAGTTGGCCCGGAGTTAGCTAAACAATTTCGCGTACAGCTTAGTGGCAACATAAGAAGATATCGGAGGAGGGGATCGAACCCTCGATCTTGAGCGTGTTAAGCTCACGTCCTAACCACTAGACGACACCGACACTCGAAACACGAACACACTTACCCGAATAAGACGCTTGCGCTACCGTTTACGGCACAACCAGACAGATATCTTCCCTATCAGCACTCATCGAATGCCCGCCTCGGTATCATACCCTCTCGCATCGCATCAACCCACTCCAATTTCACAACAGTGAGATCAATCCGAGACTGACTTACGGCCCACGACATCCCCCACTGTACGCGCATCTACTCCCGGCGGGGCTTACTAGTTCTCGGTGGCGCGTAGACCCCTCGAGACCGCAGCGTGGTAGATAAACATCAGCTACGAGGACCGTCTTGCCGCGCATCAATGTTGCCAGACTACGCCGTGTTTTGCCGGGAAAAGCTGTGGCGCGACTTTTTTTGTCCCTACTGCAGCCCGAATGCACTGTATTGATCCGCTGCAGCTACCCTTCCGTCGTAGCAAATAGCCCAGTGGGGAACAAGCGCAGCTTTGATCAGGTGACGTGAACAAACAGAATTCGTGGCGAAACCACAGATATGTGGGTCAAACTACGCGTAGTGTACGCGGGGATGGCGAAGGCATCCGATGCAGGCTCCAACGGGCTCACAGCAGTGCATAGGCGTGGGAAGGCGGCGATAGCGGATAGTTGGCGGTGCAAAAGTGCAATGCAAAATGGACCCGACAGCTGTGAGATTTGAACTCACGCGGGTTACCCCAATAGATTTCTAGTCTATCGCCTTAACCACTCGGCCAAGCTGTCATTAAAATACGAAACAAATTCACTTCTTCACCACATTCGCCATACATTTCAAGACATTCCTACTAGCATTCTACACAACATACGCCGCCATGGACCACACTAATGGTCGTCCGCACCGTAGTTTGCCAACCTAGCGACTCTACCACCGCCCCATACCTTCTCACCGAAGCGTTGCCTCCTACTCCCCTATGTGTGTCTTCAACCGAATCGGTGCCTTCTAGGTCAGGGGACAACTCGCTGCGCTGCTGGAACCACGCCACGGTTCGGCTACGTGTGGTGTCGGAAACAGAGGGCGGGTAGTGAGTCCAGTTGGCCCGGAGTTAGCTAAACAATTTCGCGTACAGCTTAGTGGCAACATAAGAAGATATCGGAGGAGGGGATCGAACCCTCGATCTTGAGCGTGTTAAGCTCACGTCCTAACCACTAGACGACACCGACACTCGAAACACGAACACACTTACCCGAATAAGACGCTTGCGCTACCGTTTACGGCACAACCAGACAGATATCTTCCCTATCAGCACTCATCGAATGCCCGCCTCGGTATCATACCCTCTCGCATCGCATCAACCCACTCCAATATCACAACAGTGAGATCAATCCGAGACTGACTTACGGCCCACGACATCCCCCACTGTACGCGCATCTACTCCCGGCGGGGCTTACTAGTTCTCGGTGGCGCGTAGACCCCTCGAGACCGCAGCGTGGTAGATAAACATCAGCTACGAGGACCGTCTTGCCGCGCATCAATGTTGCCAGACTACGCCGTGTTTTGCCGGGAAAAGCTGTGGCGCGACTTTTTTTGTCCCTACTGCAGCCCGAATGCACTGTATTGATCCGCTGCAGCTACCCTTCCGTCGTAGCAAATAGCCCAGTGGGGAACAAGCGCAGCTTTGATCAGGTGACGTGAACAAACAGAATTCGTGGCGAAACCACAGATATGTGGGTCAAACTACGCGTAGTGTACGCGGGGATGGCGAAGGCATCCGATGCAGGCTCCAACGGGCTCACAGCAGTGCATAGGCGTGGGAAGGCGGCGATAGCGGATAGTTGGCGGTGCAAAAGTGCAATGCAAAATGGACCCGACAGCTGTGAGATTTGAACTCACGCGGGTTACCCCAATAGATTTCTAGTCTATCGCCTTAACCACTCGGCCAAGCTGTCATTAAAATACGAAACAAATTCACTTCTTCACCACATTCGCCATACATTTCAAGACATTCCTACTAGCATTCTACACAACATACGCCGCCATGGACCACACTAATGGTCGTCCGCACCGTAGTTTGCCAACCTAGCGACTCTACCACCGCCCCATACCTTCTCACCGAAGCGTTGCCTCCTACTCCCCTATGTGTGTCTTCAACCGAATCGGTGCCTTCTAGGTCAGGGGACAACTCGCTGCGCTGCTGGAACCACGCCACGGTTCGGCTACGTGTGGTGTCGGAAACAGAGGGCGGGTAGTGAGTCCAGTTGGCCCGGAGTTAGCTAAACAATTTCGCGTACAGCTTAGTGGCAACATAAGAAGATATCGGAGGAGGGGATCGAACCCTCGATCTTGAGCGTGTTAAGCTCACGTCCTAACCACTAGACGACACCGACACTCGAAACACGAACACACTTACCCGAATAAGACGCTTGCGCTACCGTTTACGGCACAACCAGACAGATATCTTCCCTATCAGCACTCATCGAATGCCCGCCTCGGTATCATACCCTCTCGCATCGCATCAACCCACTCCAATATCACAACAGTGAGATCAATCCGAGACTGACTTACGGCCCACGACATCCCCCACTGTACGCGCATCTACTCCCGGCGGGGCTTACTAGTTCTCGGTGGCGCGTAGACCCCTCGAGACCGCAGCGTGGTAGATAAACATCAGCTACGAGGACCGTCTTGCCGCGCATCAATGTTGCCAGACTACGCCGTGTTTTGCCGGGAAAAGCTGTGGCGCGACTTTTTTTGTCCCTACTGCAGCCCGAATGCACTGTATTGATCCGCTGCAGCTACCCTTCCGTCGTAGCAAATAGCCCAGTGGGGAACAAGCGCAGCTTTGATCAGGTGACGTGAACAAACAGAATTCGTGGCGAAACCACAGATATGTGGGTCAAACTACGCGTAGTGTACGCGGGGATGGCGAAGGCATCCGATGCAGGCTCCAACGGGCTCACAGCAGTGCATAGGCGTGGGAAGGCGGCGATAGCGGATAGTTGGCGGTGCAAAAGTGCAATGCAAAATGGACCCGACAGCTGTGAGATTTGAACTCACGCGGGTTACCCCAATAGATTTCTAGTCTATCGCCTTAACCACTCGGCCAAGCTGTCATTAAAATACGAAACAAATTCACTTCTTCACCACATTCGCCATACATTTCAAGACATTCCTACTAGCATTCTACACAACATACGCCGCCATGGACCACACTAATGGTCGTCCGCACCGTAGTTTGCCAACCTAGCGACTCTACCACCGCCCCATACCTTCTCACCGAAGCGTTGCCTCCTACTCCCCTATGTGTGTCTTCAACCGAATCGGTGCCTTCTAGGTCAGGGGACAACTCGCTGCGCTGCTGGAACCACGCCACGGTTCGGCTACGTGTGGTGTCGGAAACAGAGGGCGGGTAGTGAGTCCAGTTGGCCCGGAGTTAGCTAAACAATTTCGCGTACAGCTTAGTGGCAACATAAGAAGATATCGGAGGAGGGGATCGAACCCTCGATCTTGAGCGTGTTAAGCTCACGTCCTAACCACTAGACGACACCGACACTCGAAACACGAACACACTTACCCGAATAAGACGCTTGCGCTACCGTTTACGGCACAACCAGACAGATATCTTCCCTATCAGCACTCATCGAATGCCCGCCTCGGTATCATACCCTCTCGCATCGCATCAACCCACTCCAATATCACAACAGTGAGATCAATCCGAGACTGACTTACGGCCCACGACATCCCCCACTGTACGCGCATCTACTCCCGGCGGGGCTTACTAGTTCTCGGTGGCGCGTAGACCCCTCGAGACCGCAGCGTGGTAGATAAACATCAGCTACGAGGACCGTCTTGCCGCGCATCAATGTTGCCAGACTACGCCGTGTTTTGCCGGGAAAAGCTGTGGCGCGACTTTTTTTGTCCCTACTGCAGCCCGAATGCACTGTATTGATCCGCTGCAGCTACCCTTCCGTCGTAGCAAATAGCCCAGTGGGGAACAAGCGCAGCTTTGATCAGGTGACGTGAACAAACAGAATTCGTGGCGAAACCACAGATATGTGGGTCAAACTACGCGTAGTGTACGCGGGGATGGCGAAGGCATCCGATGCAGGCTCCAACGGGCTCACAGCAGTGCATAGGCGTGGGAAGGCGGCGATAGCGGATAGTTGGCGGTGCAAAAGTGCAATGCAAAATGGACCCGACAGCTGTGAGATTTGAACTCACGCGGGTTACCCCAATAGATTTCTAGTCTATCGCCTTAACCACTCGGCCAAGCTGTCATTAAAATACGAAACAAATTCACTTCTTCACCACATTCGCCATACATTTCAAGACATTCCTACTAGCATTCTACACAACATACGCCGCCATGGACCACACTAATGGTCGTCCGCACCGTAGTTTGCCAACCTAGCGACTCTACCACCGCCCCATACCTTCTCACCGAAGCGTTGCCTCCTACTCCCCTATGTGTGTCTTCAACCGAATCGGTGCCTTCTAGGTCAGGGGACAACTCGCTGCGCTGCTGGAACCACGCCACGGTTCGGCTACGTGTGGTGTCGGAAACAGAGGGCGGGTAGTGAGTCCAGTTGGCCCGGAGTTAGCTAAACAATTTCGCGTACAGCTTAGTGGCAACATAAGAAGATATCGGAGGAGGGGATCGAACCCTCGATCTTGAGCGTGTTAAGCTCACGTCCTAACCACTAGACGACACCGACACTCGAAACACGAACACATTTACCCGAATAATAAGACGCTTGCGCTACCGTTTACGGCACAACCAGACAGATATCTTCCCTATCAGCACTCATCGAATGCCCGCCTCGGTATCATACCCTCTCGCATCGCATCAACCCACTCCAATATCACAACAGTGAGATCAATCCGAGACTGACTTACGGCCCACGACATCCCCCACTGTACGCGCATCTACTCCCGGCGGGGCTTACTAGTTCTCGGTGGCGCGTAGACCCCTCGAGACCGCAGCGTGGTAGATAAACATCAGCTACGAGGACCGTCTTGCCGCGCATCAATGTTGCCAGACTACGCCGTGTTTTGCCGGGAAAAGCTGTGGCGCGACTTTTTTTGTCCCTACTGCAGCCCGAATGCACTGTATTGATCCGCTGCAGCTACCCTTCCGTCGTAGCAAATAGCCCAGTGGGGAACAAGCGCAGCTTTGATCAGGTGACGTGAACAAACAGAATTCGTGGCGAAACCACAGATATGTGGGTCAAACTACGCGTAGTGTACGCGGGGATGGCGAAGGCATCCGATGCAGGCTCCAACGGGCTCACAGCAGTGCATAGGCGTGGGAAGGCGGCGATAGCGGATAGTTGGCGGTGCAAAAGTGCAATGCAAAATGGACCCGACAGCTGTGAGATTTGAACTCACGCGGGTTACCCCAATAGATTTCTAGTCTATCGCCTTAACCACTCGGCCAAGCTGTCATTAAAATACGAAACAAATTCACTTCTTCACCACATTCGCCATACATTTCAAGACATTCCTACTAGCATTCTACACAACATACGCCGCCATGGACCACACTAACGGTCGTCCGCACCGTAGTTTGCCAACCTAGCGACTCTACCACCGCCCCATACCTTCTCACCGAAGCGTTGCCTCCTACTCCCCTATGTGTGTCTTCAACCGAATCGGTGCCTTCTAGGTCAGGGGACAACTCGCTGCGCTGCTGGAACCACGCCACGGTTCGGCTACGTGTGGTGTCGGAAACAGAGGGCGGGTAGTGAGTCCAGTTGGCCCGGAGTTAGCTAAACAATTTCGCGTACAGCTTAGTGGCAACATAAGAAGATATCGGAGGAGGGGATCGAACCCTCGATCTTGAGCGTGTTAAGCTCACGTCCTAACCACTAGACGACACCGACACTCGAAACACGAACACACTTACCCGAATAAGACGCTTGCGCTACCGTTTACGGCACAACCAGACAGATATCTTCCCTATCAGCACTCATCGAATGCCCGCCTCGGTATCATACCCTCTCGCATCGCATCAACCCACTCCAATATCACAACAGTGAGATCAATCCGAGACTGACTTACGGCCCACGACATCCCCCACTGTACGCGCATCTACTCCCGGCGGGGCTTACTAGTTCTCGGTGGCGCGTAGACCCCTCGAGACCGCAGCGTGGTAGATAAACATCAGCTACGAGGACCGTCTTGCCGCGCATCAATGTTGCCAGACTACGCCGTGTTTTGCCGGGAAAAGCTGTGGCGCGACTTTTTTTGTCCCTACTGCAGCCCGAATGCACTGTATTGATCCGCTGCAGCTACCCTTCCGTCGTAGCAAATAGCCCAGTGGGGAACAAGCGCAGCTTTGATCAGGTGACGTGAACAAACAGAATTCGTGGCGAAACCACAGATATGTGGGTCAAACTACGCGTAGTGTACGCGGGGATGGCGAAGGCATCCGATGCAGGCTCCAACGGGCTCACAGCAGCGCATAGGCGTGGGAAGGCGGCGATAGCGGATAGTTGGCGGTGCAAAAGTGCAATGCAAAATGGACCCGACAGCTGTGAGATTTGAACTCACGCGGGTTACCCCAATAGATTTCTAGTCTATCGCCTTAACCACTCGGCCAAGCTGTCATTAAAATACGAAACAAATTCACTTCTTCACCACATTCGCCATACATTTCAAGACATTCCTACTAGCATTCTACACAACATACGCCGCCATGGACCACACTAACGGTCGTCCGCACCGTAGTTTGCCAACCTAGCGACTCTACCACCGCCCCATACCTTCTCACCGAAGCGTTGCCTCCTACTCCCCTATGTGTGTCTTCAACCGAATCGGTGCCTTCTAGGTCAGGGGACAACTCGCTGCGCTGCTGGAACCACGCCACGGTTCGGCTACGTGTGGTGTCGGAAACAGAGGGCGGGTAGTGAGTCCAGTTGGCCCGGAGTTAGCTAAACAATTTCGCGTACAGCTTAGTGGCAACATAAGAAGATATCGGAGGAGGGGATCGAACCCTCGATCTTGAGCGTGTTAAGCTCACGTCCTAACCACTAGACGACACCGACACTCGAAACACGAACACATTTACCCGAATAATAAGACGCTTGCGCTACCGTTTACGGCACAACCAGACAGATATCTTCCCTATCAGCACTCATCGAATGCCCGCCTCGGTATCATACCCTCTCGCATCGCATCAACCCACTCCAATATCACAACAGTGAGATCAATCCGAGACTGACTTACGGCCCATGACAGCCCCCACTGTACGCGCATCTACTCCCGGCGGGGCTTACTAGTTCTCGGTGGCGCGTAGACCCCTCGAGACCGCAGCGTGGTAGATAAACATCAGCTACGAGGACCGTCTTGCCGCGCATCAATGTTGCCAGACTACGCCGTGTTTTGCCGGGAAAAGCTGTGGCGCGACTTTTTTGTCCCTGCTGCAGCCCGAATGCACTGTATTGATCCGCTGCAGCTACCCTTCCGTCGTAGCAAATAGCCCAGTGGGGAACAAGCGCAGCTTTGATCAGGTGACGTGAACAAACAGAATTCGTGGCGAAACCACAGATATGTGGGTCAAACTACGCGTAGTGTACGCGGGGATGGCGAAGGCATCCGATGCAGGCTCCAACGGGCTCACAGCAGTGCATAGGCGTGGGAAGGCGGCGATAGCGGATAGTTGGCGGTGCAAAAGTGCAATGCAAAATGGACCCGACAGCTGTGAGATTTGAACTCACGCGGGTTACCCCAATAGATTTCTAGTCTATCGCCTTAACCACTCGGCCAAGCTGTCATTAAAATACGAAACAAATTCACTTCTTCACCACATTCGCCATACATTTCAAGACATTCCTACTAGCATTCTACACAACATACGCCGCCATGGACCACACTAACGGTCGTCCGCACCGTAGTTTGCCAACCTAGCGACTCTACCACCGCCCCATACCTTCTCACCGAAGCGTTGCCTCCTACTCCCCTATGTGTGTCTTCAACCGAATCGGTGCCTTCTAGGTCAGGGGACAACTCGCTGCGCTGCTGGAACCACGCCACGGTTCGGCTACGTGTGGTGTCGGAAACAGAGGGCGGGTAGTGAGTCCAGTTGGCCCGGAGTTAGCTAAACAATTTCGCGTACAGCTTAGTGGCAACATAAGAAGATATCGGAGGAGGGGATCGAACCCTCGATCTTGAGCGTGTTAAGCTCACGTCCTAACCACTAGACGACACCGACACTCGAAACACGAACACATTTACCCGAATAATAAGACGCTTGCGCTACCGTTTACGGCACAACCAGACAGATATCTTCCCTATCAGCACTCATCGAATGCCCGCCTCGGTATCATACCCTCTCGCATCGCATCAACCCACTCCAATATCACAACAGTGAGATCAATCCGAGACTGACTTACGGCCCATGACAGCCCCCACTGTACGCGCATCTACTCCCGGCGGGGCTTACTAGTTCTCGGTGGCGCGTAGACCCCTCGAGACCGCAGCGTGGTAGATAAACATCAGCTACGAGGACCGTCTTGCCGCGCATCAATGTTGCCAGACTACGCCGTGTTTTGCCGGGAAAAGCTGTGGCGCGACTTTTTTGTCCCTGCTGCAGCCCGAATGCACTGTATTGATCCGCTGCAGCTACCCTTCCGTCGTAGCAAATAGCCCAGTGGGGAACAAGCGCAGCTTTGATCAGGTGACGTGAACAAACAGAATTCGTGGCGAAACCACAGATATGTGGGTCAAACTACGCGTAGTGTACGCGGGGATGGCGAAGGCATCCGATGCAGGCTCCAACGGGCTCACAGCAGTGCATAGGCGTGGGAAGGCGGCGATAGCGGATAGTTGGCGGTGCAAAAGTGCAATGCAAAATGGACCCGACAGCTGTGAGATTTGAACTCACGCGGGTTACCCCAATAGATTTCTAGTCTATCGCCTTAACCACTCGGCCAAGCTGTCATTAAAATACGAAACAAATTCACTTCTTCACCACATTCGCCATACATTTCAAGACATTCCTACTAGCATTCTACACAACATACGCCGCCATGGACCACACTAACGGTCGTCCGCACCGTAGTTTGCCAACCTAGCGACTCTACCACCGCCCCATACCTTCTCACCGAAGCGTTGCCTCCTACTCCCCTATGTGTGTCTTCAACCGAATCGGTGCCTTCTAGGTCAGGGGACAACTCGCTGCGCTGCTGGAACCACGCCACGGTTCGGCTACGTGTGGTGTCGGAAACAGAGGGCGGGTAGTGAGTCCAGTTGGCCCGGAGTTAGCTAAACAATTTCGCGTACAGCTTAGTGGCAACATAAGAAGATATCGGAGGAGGGGATCGAACCCTCGATCTTGAGCGTGTTAAGCTCACGTCCTAACCACTAGACGACACCGACACTCGAAACACGAACACACTTACCCGAATAAGACGCTTGCGCTACCGTTTACGGCACAACCAGACAGATATCTTCCCTATCAGCACTCATCGAATGCCCGCCTCGGTATCATACCCTCTCGCATCGCATCAACCCACTCCAATATCACAACAGTGAGATCAATCCGAGACTGACTTACGGCCCATGACAGCCCCCACTGTACGCGCATCTACTCCCGGCGGGGCTTACTAGTTCTCGGTGGCGCGTAGACCCCTCGAGACCGCAGCGTGGTAGATAAACATCAGCTACGAGGACCGTCTTGCCGCGCATCAATGTTGCCAGACTACGCCGTGTTTTGCCGGGAAAAGCTGTGGCGCGACTTTTTTTTGTCCCTACTGCAGCCCGAATGCACTGTATTGATCCGCTGCAGCTACCCTTCCGTCGTAGCAAATAGCCCAGTGGGGAACAAGCGCAGCTTTGATCAGGTGACGTGAACAAACAGAATTCGTGGCGAAACCACAGATATGTGGGTCAAACTACGCGTAGTGTACGCGGGGATGGCGAAGGCATCCGATGCAGGCTCCAACGGGCTCACAGCAGTGCATAGGCGTGGGAAGGCGGCGATAGCGGATAGTTGGCGGTGCAAAAGTGCAATGCAAAATGGACCCGACAGCTGTGAGATTTGAACTCACGCGGGTTACCCCAATAGATTTCTAGTCTATCGCCTTAACCACTCGGCCAAGCTGTCATTAAAATACGAAACAAATTCACTTCTTCACCACATTCGCCATACATTTCAAGACATTCCTACTAGCATTCTACACAACATACGCCGCCATGGACCACACTAACGGTCGTCCGCACCGTAGTTTGCCAACCTAGCGACTCTACCACCGCCCCATACCTTCTCACCGAAGCGTTGCCTCCTACTCCCCTATGTGTGTCTTCAACCGAATCGGTGCCTTCTAGGTCAGGGGACAACTCGCTGCGCTGCTGGAACCACGCCACGGTTCGGCTACGTGTGGTGTCGGAAACAGAGGGCGGGTAGTGAGTCCAGTTGGCCCGGAGTTAGCTAAACAATTTCGCGTACAGCTTAGTGGCAACATAAGAAGATATCGGAGGAGGGGATCGAACCCTCGATCTTGAGCGTGTTAAGCTCACGTCCTAACCACTAGACGACACCGACACTCGAAACACGAACACACTTACCCGAATAAAAAAAAAAAAACGCTTGCGCTACCGTTTACGGCACAACCAGACAGATATCTTCCCTATCAGCACTCATCGAATGCCCGCCTCGGTATCATACCCTCTCGCATCGCATCAACCCACTCCAATATCACAACAGTGAGATCAATCCGAGACTGACTTACGGCCCACGACATCCCCCACTGTACGCGCATCTACTCCCGGCGGGGCTTACTAGTTCTCGGTGGCGCGTAGACCCCTCGAGACCGCAGCGTGGTAGATAAACATCAGCTACGAGGACCGTCTTGCCGCGCATCAATGTTGCCAGACTACGCCGTGTTTTGCCGGGAAAAGCTGTGGCGCGACTTTTTTTGTCCCTACTGCAGCCCGAATGCACTGTATTGATCCGCTGCAGCTACCCTTCCGTCGTAGCAAATAGCCCAGTGGGGAACAAGCGCAGCTTTGATCAGGTGACGTGAACAAACAGAATTCGTGGCGAAACCACAGATATGTGGGTCAAACTACGCGTAGTGTACGCGGGGATGGCGAAGGCATCCGATGCAGGCTCCAACGGGCTCACAGCAGTGCATAGGCGTGGGAAGGCGGCGATAGCGGATAGTTGGCGGTGCAAAAGTGCAATGCAAAATGGACCCGACAGCTGTGAGATTTGAACTCACGCGGGTTACCCCAATAGATTTCTAGTCTATCGCCTTAACCACTCGGCCAAGCTGTCATTAAAATACGAAACAAATTCACTTCTTCACCACATTCGCCATACATTTCAAGACATTCCTACTAGCATTCTACACAACATACGCCGCCATGGACCACACTAACGGTCGTCCGCACCGTAGTTTGCCAACCTAGCGACTCTACCACCGCCCCATACCTTCTCACCGAAGCGTTGCCTCCTACTCCCCTATGTGTGTCTTCAACCGAATCGGTGCCTTCTAGGTCAGGGGACAACTCGCTGCGCTGCTGGAACCACGCCACGGTTCGGCTACGTGTGGTGTCGGAAACAGAGGGCGGGTAGTGAGTCCAGTTGGCCCGGAGTTAGCTAAACAATTTCGCGTACAGCTTAGTGGCAACATAAGAAGATATCGGAGGAGGGGATCGAACCCTCGATCTTGAGCGTGTTAAGCTCACGTCCTAACCACTAGACGACACCGACACTCGAAACACGAACACACTTACCCGAATAAGACGCTTGCGCTACCGTTTACGGCACAACCAGACAGATATCTTCCCTATCAGCACTCATCGAATGCCCGCCTCGGTATCATACCCTCTCGCATCGCATCAACCCACTCCAATATCACAACAGTGAGATCAATCCGAGACTGACTTACGGCCCATGACAGCCCCCACTGTACGCGCATCTACTCCCGGCGGGGCTTACTAGTTCTCGGTGGCGCGTAGACCCCTCGAGACCGCAGCGTGGTAGATAAACATCAGCTACGAGGACCGTCTTGCCGCGCATCAATGTTGCCAGACTACGCCGTGTTTTGCCGGGAAAAGCTGTGGCGCGACTTTTTTTGTCCCTACTGCAGCCCGAATGCACTGTACTGGGGGGTCCGCTGCAGCTACCCTTCCGTCGTAGCAAATAGCCCAGTGGGGAACAAGCGCAGCTTTGATCAGGTGACGTGAACAAACAGAATTCGTGGCGAAACCACAGATATGTGGGTCAAACTACGCGTAGTGTACGCGGGGATGGCGAAGGCATCCGATGCAGGCTCCAACGGGCTCACAGCAGTGCATAGGCGTGGGAAGGCGGCGATAGCGGATAGTTGGCGGTGCAAAAGTGCAATGCAAAATGGACCCGACAGCTGTGAGATTTGAACTCACGCGGGTTACCCCAATAGATTTCTAGTCTATCGCCTTAACCACTCGGCCAAGCTGTCATTAAAATACGAAACAAATTCACTTCTTCACCACATTCGCCATACATTTCAAGACATTCCTACTAGCATTCTACACAACATACGCCGCCATGGACCACACTAACGGTCGTCCGCACCGTAGTTTGCCAACCTAGCGACTCTACCACCGCCCCATACCTTCTCACCGAAGCGTTGCCTCCTACTCCCCTATGTGTGTCTTCAACCGAATCGGTGCCTTCTAGGTCAGGGGACAACTCGCTGCGCTGCTGGAACCACGCCACGGTTCGGCTACGTGTGGTGTCGGAAACAGAGGGCGGGTAGTGAGTCCAGTTGGCCCGGAGTTAGCTAAACAATTTCGCGTACAGCTTAGTGGCAACATAAGAAGATATCGGAGGAGGGGATCGAACCCTCGATCTTGAGCGTGTTAAGCTCACGTCCTAACCACTAGACGACACCGACACTCGAAACACGAACACACTTACCCGAATAAGACGCTTGCGCTACCGTTTACGGCACAACCAGACAGATATCTTCCCTATCAGCACTCATCGAATGCCCGCCTCGGTATCATACCCTCTCGCATCGCATCAACCCACTCCAATATCACAACAGTGAGATCAATCCGAGACTGACTTACGGCCCATGACAGCCCCCACTGTACGCGCATCTACTCCCGGCGGGGCTTACTAGTTCTCGGTGGCGCGTAGACCCCTCGAGACCGCAGCGTGGTAGATAAACATCAGCTACGAGGACCGTCTTGCCGCGCATCAATGTTGCCAGACTACGCCGTGTTTTGCCGGGAAAAGCTGTGGCGCGACTTTTTTTGTCCCTACTGCAGCCCGAATGCACTGTATTGATCCGCTGCAGCTACCCTTCCGTCGTAGCAAATAGCCCAGTGGGGAACAAGCGCAGCTTTGATCAGGTGACGTGAACAAACAGAATTCGTGGCGAAACCACAGATATGTGGGTCAAACTACGCGTAGTGTACGCGGGGATGGCGAAGGCATCCGATGCAGGCTCCAACGGGCTCACAGCAGTGCATAGGCGTGGGAAGGCGGCGATAGCGGATAGTTGGCGGTGCAAAAGTGCAATGCAAAATGGACCCGACAGCTGTGAGATTTGAACTCACGCGGGTTACCCCAATAGATTTCTAGTCTATCGCCTTAACCACTCGGCCAAGCTGTCATTAAAATACGAAACAAATTCACTTCTTCACCACATTCGCCATACATTTCAAGACATTCCTACTAGCATTCTACACAACATACGCCGCCATGGACCACACTAATGGTCGTCCGCACCGTAGTTTGCCAACCTAGCGACTCTACCACCGCCCCATACCTTCTCACCGAAGCGTTGCCTCCTACTCCCCTATGTGTGTCTTCAACCGAATCGGTGCCTTCTAGGTCAGGGGACAACTCGCTGCGCTGCTGGAACCACGCCACGGTTCGGCTACGTGTGGTGTCGGAAACAGAGGGCGGGTAGTGAGTCCAGTTGGCCCGGAGTTAGCTAAACAATTTCGCGTACAGCTTAGTGGCAACATAAGAAGATATCGGAGGAGGGGATCGAACCCTCGATCTTGAGCGTGTTAAGCTCACGTCCTAACCACTAGACGACACCGACACTCGAAACACGAACACACTTACCCGAATAAGACGCTTGCGCTACCGTTTACGGCACAACCAGACAGATATCTTCCCTATCAGCACTCATCGAATGCCCGCCTCGGTATCATACCCTCTCGCATCGCATCAACCCACTCCAATATCACAACAGTGAGATCAATCCGAGACTGACTTACGGCCCATGACAGCCCCCACTGTACGCGCATCTACTCCCGGCGGGGCTTACTAGTTCTCGGTGGCGCGTAGACCCCTCGAGACCGCAGCGTGGTAGATAAACATCAGCTACGAGGACCGTCTTGCCGCGCATCAATGTTGCCAGACTACGCCGTGTTTTGCCGGGAAAAGCTGTGGCGCGACTTTTTTTGTCCCTACTGCAGCCCGAATGCACTGTACTGGGGGGTCCGCTGCAGCTACCCTTCCGTCGTAGCAAATAGCCCAGTGGGGAACAAGCGCAGCTTTGATCAGGTGACGTGAACAAACAGAATTCGTGGCGAAACCACAGATATGTGGGTCAAACTACGCGTAGTGTACGCGGGGATGGCGAAGGCATCCGATGCAGGCTCCAACGGGCTCACAGCAGTGCATAGGCGTGGGAAGGCGGCGATAGCGGATAGTTGGCGGTGCAAAAGTGCAATGCAAAATGGACCCGACAGCTGTGAGATTTGAACTCACGCGAGTTACCCCAATAGATTTCTAGTCTATCGCCTTAACCACTCGGCCAAGCTGTCATTAAAATACGAAACAAATTCACTTCTTCACCACATTCGCCATACATTTCAAGACATTCCTACTAGCATTCTACACAACATACGCCGCCATGGACCACACTAATGGTCGTCCGCACCGTAGTTTGCCAACCTAGCGACTCTACCACCGCCCCATACCTTCTCACCGAAGCGTTGCCTCCTACTCCCCTATGTGTGTCTTCAACCGAATCGGTGCCTTCTAGGTCAGGGGACAACTCGCTGCGCTGCTGGAACCACGCCACGGTTCGGCTACGTGTGGTGTCGGAAACAGAGGGCGGGTAGTGAGTCCAGTTGGCCCGGAGTTAGCTAAACAATTTCGCGTACAGCTTAGTGGCAACATAAGAAGATATCGGAGGAGGGGATCGAACCCTCGATCTTGAGCGTGTTAAGCTCACGTCCTAACCACTAGACGACACCGACACTCGAAACACGAACACACTTACCCGAATAAGACGCTTGCGCTACCGTTTACGGCACAACCAGACAGATATCTTCCCTATCAGCACTCATCGAATGCCCGCCTCGGTATCATACCCTCTCGCATCGCATCAACCCACTCCAATATCACAACAGTGAGATCAATCCGAGACTGACTTACGGCCCATGACAGCCCCCACTGTACGCGCATCTACTCCCGGCGGGGCTTACTAGTTCTCGGTGGCGCGTAGACCCCTCGAGACCGCAGCGTGGTAGATAAACATCAGCTACGAGGACCGTCTTGCCGCGCATCAATGTTGCCAGACTACGCCGTGTTTTGCCGGGAAAAGCTGTGGCGCGACTTTTTTTGTCCCTACTGCAGCCCGAATGCACTGTACTGGGGGGTCCGCTGCAGCTACCCTTCCGTCGTAGCAAATAGCCCAGTGGGGAACAAGCGCAGCTTTGATCAGGTGACGTGAACAAACAGAATTCGTGGCGAAACCACAAATATGTGGGTCAAACTACGCGTAGTGTACGCGGGGATGGCGAAGGCATCCGATGCAGGCTCCAACGGGCTCACAGCAGTGCATAGGCGTGGGAAGGCGGCGATAGC
The DNA here is from genome assembly GCA_033558025.1 of Phytophthora sp. 'mugwort'. Taxonomy (NCBI): domain Eukaryota; phylum Oomycota; class Peronosporomycetes; order Peronosporales; family Peronosporaceae; genus Phytophthora; species Phytophthora sp. 'mugwort'. The sequence continues at coordinate 310,947 of JAUCEF010000004.1, read as the reverse complement.
GGATAGTTGGCGGTGCAAAAGTGCAATGCAAAATGGACCCGACAGCTGTGAGATTTGAACTCACGCGGGTTACCCCAATAGATTTCTAGTCTATCGCCTTAACCACTCGGCCAAGCTGTCATTAAAATACGAAACAAATTCACTTCTTCACCACATTCGCCATACATTTCAAGACATTCCTACTAGCATTCTACACAACATACGCCGCCATGGACCACACTAATGGTCGTCCGCACCGTAGTTTGCCAACCTAGCGACTCTACCACCGCCCCATACCTTCTCACCGAAGCGTTGCCTCCTACTCCCCTATGTGTGTCTTCAACCGAATCGGTGCCTTCTAGGTCAGGGGACAACTCGCTGCGCTGCTGGAACCACGCCACGGTTCGGCTACGTGTGGTGTCGGAAACAGAGGGCGGGTAGTGAGTCCAGTTGGCCCGGAGTTAGCTAAACAATTTCGCGTACAGCTTAGTGGCAACATAAGAAGATATCGGAGGAGGGGATCGAACCCTCGATCTTGAGCGTGTTAAGCTCACGTCCTAACCACTAGACGACACCGACACTCGAAACACGAACACACTTACCCGAATAAGACGCTTGCGCTACCGTTTACGGCACAACCAGACAGATATCTTCCCTATCAGCACTCATCGAATGCCCGCCTCGGTATCATACCCTCTCGCATCGCATCAACCCACTCCAATATCACAACAGTGAGATCAATCCGAGACTGACTTACGGCCCATGACAGCCCCCACTGTACGCGCATCTACTCCCGGCGGGGCTTACTAGTTCTCGGTGGCGCGTAGACCCCTCGAGACCGCAGCGTGGTAGATAAACATCAGCTACGAGGACCGTCTTGCCGCGCATCAATGTTGCCAGACTACGCCGTGTTTTGCCGGGAAAAGCTGTGGCGCGACTTTTTTTGTCCCTACTGCAGCCCGAATGCACTGTATTGATCCGCTGCAGCTACCCTTCCGTCGTAGCAAATAGCCCAGTGGGGAACAAGCGCAGCTTTGATCAGGTGACGTGAACAAACAGAATTCGTGGCGAAACCACAGATATGTGGGTCAAACTACGCGTAGTGTACGCGGGGATGGCGAAGGCATCCGATGCAGGCTCCAACGGGCTCACAGCAGTGCATAGGCGTGGGAAGGCGGCGATAGCGGATAGTTGGCGGTGCAAAAGTGCAATGCAAAATGGACCCGACAGCTGTGAGATTTGAACTCACGCGGGTTACCCCAATAGATTTCTAGTCTATCGCCTTAACCACTCGGCCAAGCTGTCATTAAAATACGAAACAAATTCACTTCTTCACCACATTCGCCATACATTTCAAGACATTCCTACTAGCATTCTACACAACATACGCCGCCATGGACCACACTAATGGTCGTCCGCACCGTAGTTTGCCAACCTAGCGACTCTACCACCGCCCCATACCTTCTCACCGAAGCGTTGCCTCCTACTCCCCTATGTGTGTCTTCAACCGAATCGGTGCCTTCTAGGTCAGGGGACAACTCGCTGCGCTGCTGGAACCACGCCACGGTTCGGCTACGTGTGGTGTCGGAAACAGAGGGCGGGTAGTGAGTCCAGTTGGCCCGGAGTTAGCTAAACAATTTCGCGTACAGCTTAGTGGCAACATAAGAAGATATCGGAGGAGGGGATCGAACCCTCGATCTTGAGCGTGTTAAGCTCACGTCCTAACCACTAGACGACACCGACACTCGAAACACGAACACACTTACCCGAATAAGACGCTTGCGCTACCGTTTACGGCACAACCAGACAGATATCTTCCCTATCAGCACTCATCGAATGCCCGCCTCGGTATCATACCCTCTCGCATCGCATCAACCCACTCCAATATCACAACAGTGAGATCAATCCGAGACTGACTTACGGCCCACGACATCCCCCACTGTACGCGCATCTACTCCCGGCGGGGCTTACTAGTTCTCGGTGGCGCGTAGACCCCTCGAGACCGCAGCGTGGTAGATAAACATCAGCTACGAGGACCGTCTTGCCGCGCATCAATGTTGCCAGACTACGCCGTGTTTTGCCGGGAAAAGCTGTGGCGCGACTTTTTTTGTCCCTACTGCAGCCCGAATGCACTGTATTGATCCGCTGCAGCTACCCTTCCGTCGTAGCAAATAGCCCAGTGGGGAACAAGCGCAGCTTTGATCAGGTGACGTGAACAAACAGAATTCGTGGCGAAACCACAGATATGTGGGTCAAACTACGCGTAGTGTACGCGGGGATGGCGAAGGCATCCGATGCAGGCTCCAACGGGCTCACAGCAGTGCATAGGCGTGGGAAGGCGGCGATAGCGGATAGTTGGCGGTGCAAAAGTGCAATGCAAAATGGACCCGACAGCTGTGAGATTTGAACTCACGCGGGTTACCCCAATAGATTTCTAGTCTATCGCCTTAACCACTCGGCCAAGCTGTCATTAAAATACGAAACAAATTCACTTCTTCACCACATTCGCCATACATTTCAAGACATTCCTACTAGCATTCTACACAACATACGCCGCCATGGACCACACTAATGGTCGTCCGCACCGTAGTTTGCCAACCTAGCGACTCTACCACCGCCCCATACCTTCTCACCGAAGCGTTGCCTCCTACTCCCCTATGTGTGTCTTCAACCGAATCGGTGCCTTCTAGGTCAGGGGACAACTCGCTGCGCTGCTGGAACCACGCCACGGTTCGGCTACGTGTGGTGTCGGAAACAGAGGGCGGGTAGTGAGTCCAGTTGGCCCGGAGTTAGCTAAACAATTTCGCGTACAGCTTAGTGGCAACATAAGAAGATATCGGAGGAGGGGATCGAACCCTCGATCTTGAGCGTGTTAAGCTCACGTCCTAACCACTAGACGACACCGACACTCGAAACACGAACACACTTACCCGAATAAGACGCTTGCGCTACCGTTTACGGCACAACCAGACAGATATCTTCCCTATCAGCACTCATCGAATGCCCGCCTCGGTATCATACCCTCTCGCATCGCATCAACCCACTCCAATATCACAACAGTGAGATCAATCCGAGACTGACTTACGGCCCATGACAGCCCCCACTGTACGCGCATCTACTCCCGGCGGGGCTTACTAGTTCTCGGTGGCGCGTAGACCCCTCGAGACCGCAGCGTGGTAGATAAACATCAGCTACGAGGACCGTCTTGCCGCGCATCAATGTTGCCAGACTACGCCGTGTTTTGCCGGGAAAAGCTGTGGCGCGACTTTTTTTGTCCCTACTGCAGCCCGAATGCACTGTATTGATCCGCTGCAGCTACCCTTCCGTCGTAGCAAATAGCCCAGTGGGGAACAAGCGCAGCTTTGATCAGGTGACGTGAACAAACAGAATTCGTGGCGAAACCACAGATATGTGGGTCAAACTACGCGTAGTGTACGCGGGGATGGCGAAGGCATCCGATGCAGGCTCCAACGGGCTCACAGCAGTGCATAGGCGTGGGAAGGCGGCGATAGCGGATAGTTGGCGGTGCAAAAGTGCAATGCAAAATGGACCCGACAGCTGTGAGATTTGAACTCACGCGGGTTACCCCAATAGATTTCTAGTCTATCGCCTTAACCACTCGGCCAAGCTGTCATTAAAATACGAAACAAATTCACTTCTTCACCACATTCGCCATACATTTCAAGACATTCCTACTAGCATTCTACACAACATACGCCGCCATGGACCACACTAACGGTCGTCCGCACCGTAGTTTGCCAACCTAGCGACTCTACCACCGCCCCATACCTTCTCACCGAAGCGTTGCCTCCTACTCCCCTATGTGTGTCTTCAACCGAATCGGTGCCTTCTAGGTCAGGGGACAACTCGCTGCGCTGCTGGAACCACGCCACGGTTCGGCTACGTGTGGTGTCGGAAACAGAGGGCGGGTAGTGAGTCCAGTTGGCCCGGAGTTAGCTAAACAATTTCGCGTACAGCTTAGTGGCAACATAAGAAGATATCGGAGGAGGGGATCGAACCCTCGATCTTGAGCGTGTTAAGCTCACGTCCTAACCACTAGACGACACCGACACTCGAAACACGAACACATTTACCCGAATAATAAGACGCTTGCGCTACCGTTTACGGCACAACCAGACAGATATCTTCCCTATCAGCACTCATCGAATGCCCGCCTCGGTATCATACCCTCTCGCATCGCATCAACCCACTCCAATATCACAACAGTGAGATCAATCCGAGACTGACTTACGGCCCATGACAGCCCCCACTGTACGCGCATCTACTCCCGGCGGGGCTTACTAGTTCTCGGTGGCGCGTAGACCCCTCGAGACCGCAGCGTGGTAGATAAACATCAGCTACGAGGACCGTCTTGCCGCGCATCAATGTTGCCAGACTACGCCGTGTTTTGCCGGGAAAAGCTGTGGCGCGACTTTTTTTTGTCCCTACTGCAGCCCGAATGCACTGTATTGATCCGCTGCAGCTACCCTTCCGTCGTAGCAAATAGCCCAGTGGGGAACAAGCGCAGCTTTGATCAGGTGACGTGAACAAACAGAATTCGTGGCGAAACCACAGATATGTGGGTCAAACTACGCGTAGTGTACGCGGGGATGGCGAAGGCATCCGATGCAGGCTCCAACGGGCTCACAGCAGTGCATAGGCGTGGGAAGGCGGCGATAGCGGATAGTTGGCGGTGCAAAAGTGCAATGCAAAATGGACCCGACAGCTGTGAGATTTGAACTCACGCGGGTTACCCCAATAGATTTCTAGTCTATCGCCTTAACCACTCGGCCAAGCTGTCATTAAAATACGAAACAAATTCACTTCTTCACCACATTCGCCATACATTTCAAGACATTCCTACTAGCATTCTACACAACATACGCCGCCATGGACCACACTAACGGTCGTCCGCACAGTAGTTTGCCAACCTAGCGACTCTACCACCGCCCCATACCTTCTCACCGAAGCGTTGCCTCCTACTCCCCTATGTGTGTCTTCAACCGAATCGGTGCCTTCTAGGTCAGGGGACAACTCGCTGCGCTGCTGGAACCACGCCACGGTTCGGCTACGTGTGGTGTCGGAAACAGAGGGCGGGTAGTGAGTCCAGTTGGCCCGGAGTTAGCTAAACAATTTCGCGTACAGCTTAGTGGCAACATAAGAAGATATCGGAGGAGGGGATCGAACCCTCGATCTTGAGCGTGTTAAGCTCACGTCCTAACCACTAGACGACACCGACACTCGAAACACGAACACACTTACCCGAATAAGACGCTTGCGCTACCGTTTACGGCACAACCAGACAGATATCTTCCCTATCAGCACTCATCGAATGCCCGCCTCGGTATCATACCCTCTCGCATCGCATCAACCCACTCCAATATCACAACAGTGAGATCAATCCGAGACTGACTTACGGCCCACGACATCCCCCACTGTACGCGCATCTACTCCCGGCGGGGCTTACTAGTTCTCGGTGGCGCGTAGACCCCTCGAGACCGCAGCGTGGTAGATAAACATCAGCTACGAGGACCGTCTTGCCGCGCATCAATGTTGCCAGACTACGCCGTGTTTTGCCGGGAAAAGCTGTGGCGCGACTTTTTTTGTCCCTACTGCAGCCCGAATGCACTGTATTGATCCGCTGCAGCTACCCTTCCGTCGTAGCAAATAGCCCAGTGGGGAACAAGCGCAGCTTTGATCAGGTGACGTGAACAAACAGAATTCGTGGCGAAACCACAGATATGTGGGTCAAACTACGCGTAGTGTACGCGGGGATGGCGAAGGCATCCGATGCAGGCTCCAACGGGCTCACAGCAGTGCATAGGCGTGGGAAGGCGGCGATAGCGGATAGTTGGCGGTGCAAAAGTGCAATGCAAAATGGACCCGACAGCTGTGAGATTTGAACTCACGCGGGTTACCCCAATAGATTTCTAGTCTATCGCCTTAACCACTCGGCCAAGCTGTCATTAAAATACGAAACAAATTCACTTCTTCACCACATTCGCCATACATTTCAAGACATTCCTACTAGCATTCTACACAACATACGCCGCCATGGACCACACTAACGGTCGTCCGCACCGTAGTTTGCCAACCTAGCGACTCTACCACCGCCCCATACCTTCTCACCGAAGCGTTGCCTCCTACTCCCCTATGTGTGTCTTCAACCGAATCGGTGCCTTCTAGGTCAGGACAACTCGCTGCGCTGCTGGAACCACGCCACGGTTCGGCTACGTGTGGTGTCGGAAACAGAGGGCGGGTAGTGAGTCCAGTTGGCCCGGAGTTAGCTAAACAATTTCGCGTACAGCTTAGTGGCAACATAAGAAGATATCGGAGGAGGGGATCGAACCCTCGATCTTGAGCGTGTTAAGCTCACGTCCTAACCACTAGACGACACCGACACTCGAAACACGAACACACTTACCCGAATAAGACGCTTGCGCTACCGTTTACGGCACAACCAGACAGATATCTTCCCTATCAGCACTCATCGAATGCCCGCCTCGGTATCATACCCTCTCGCATCGCATCAACCCACTCCAATATCACAACAGTGAGATCAATCCGAGACTGACTTACGGCCCACGACATCCCCCACTGTACGCGCATCTACTCCCGGCGGGGCTTACTAGTTCTCGGTGGCGCGTAGACCCCTCGAGACCGCAGCGTGGTAGATAAACATCAGCTACGAGGACCGTCTTGCCGCGCATCAATGTTGCCAGACTACGCCGTGTTTTGCCGGGAAAAGCTGTGGCGCGACTTTTTTTGTCCCTACTGCAGCCCGAATGCACTGTATTGATCCGCTGCAGCTACCCTTCCGTCGTAGCAAATAGCCCAGTGGGGAACAAGCGCAGCTTTGATCAGGTGACGTGAACAAACAGAATTCGTGGCGAAACCACAGATATGTGGGTCAAACTACGCGTAGTGTACGCGGGGATGGCGAAGGCATCCGATGCAGGCTCCAACGGGCTCACAGCAGTGCATAGGCGTGGGAAGGCGGCGATAGCGGATAGTTGGCGGTGCAAAAGTGCAATGCAAAATGGACCCGACAGCTGTGAGATTTGAACTCACGCGGGTTACCCCAATAGATTTCTAGTCTATCGCCTTAACCACTCGGCCAAGCTGTCATTAAAATACGAAACAAATTCACTTCTTCACCACATTCGCCATACATTTCAAGACATTCCTACTAGCATTCTACACAACATACGCCGCCATGGACCACACTAACGGTCGTCCGCACCGTAGTTTGCCAACCTAGCGACTCTACCACCGCCCCATACCTTCTCACCGAAGCGTTGCCTCCTACTCCCCTATGTGTGTCTTCAACCGAATCGGTGCCTTCTAGGTCAGGACAACTCGCTGCGCTGCTGGAACCACGCCACGGTTCGGCTACGTGTGGTGTCGGAAACAGAGGGCGGGTAGTGAGTCCAGTTGGCCCGGAGTTAGCTAAACAATTTCGCGTACAGCTTAGTGGCAACATAAGAAGATATCGGAGGAGGGGATCGAACCCTCGATCTTGAGCGTGTTAAGCTCACGTCCTAACCACTAGACGACACCGACACTCGAAACACGAACACACTTACCCGAATAAGACGCTTGCGCTACCGTTTACGGCACAACCAGACAGATATCTTCCCTATCAGCACTCATCGAATGCCCGCCTCGGTATCATACCCTCTCGCATCGCATCAACCCACTCCAATATCACAACAGTGAGATCAATCCGAGACTGACTTACGGCCCACGACATCCCCCACTGTACGCGCATCTACTCCCGGCGGGGCTTACTAGTTCTCGGTGGCGCGTAGACCCCTCGAGACCGCAGCGTGGTAGATAAACATCAGCTACGAGGACCGTCTTGCCGCGCATCAATGTTGCCAGACTACGCCGTGTTTTGCCGGGAAAAGCTGTGGCGCGACTTTTTTTGTCCCTACTGCAGCCCGAATGCACTGTATTGATCCGCTGCAGCTACCCTTCCGTCGTAGCAAATAGCCCAGTGGGGAACAAGCGCAGCTTTGATCAGGTGACGTGAACAAACAGAATTCGTGGCGAAACCACAGATATGTGGGTCAAACTACGCGTAGTGTACGCGGGGATGGCGAAGGCATCCGATGCAGGCTCCAACGGGCTCACAGCAGTGCATAGGCGTGGGAAGGCGGCGATAGCGGATAGTTGGCGGTGCAAAAGTGCAATGCAAAATGGACCCGACAGCTGTGAGATTTGAACTCACGCGGGTTACCCCAATAGATTTCTAGTCTATCGCCTTAACCACTCGGCCAAGCTGTCATTAAAATACGAAACAAATTCACTTCTTCACCACATTCGCCATACATTTCAAGACATTCCTACTAGCATTCTACACAACATACGCCGCCATGGACCACACTAACGGTCGTCCGCACCGTAGTTTGCCAACCTAGCGACTCTACCACCGCCCCATACCTTCTCACCGAAGCGTTGCCTCCTACTCCCCTATGTGTGTCTTCAACCGAATCGGTGCCTTCTAGGTCAGGGGACAACTCGCTGCGCTGCTGGAACCACGCCACGGTTCGGCTACGTGTGGTGTCGGAAACAGAGGGCGGGTAGTGAGTCCAGTTGGCCCGGAGTTAGCTAAACAATTTCGCGTACAGCTTAGTGGCAACATAAGAAGATATCGGAGGAGGGGATCGAACCCTCGATCTTGAGCGTGTTAAGCTCACGTCCTAACCACTAGACGACACCGACACTCGAAACACGAACACATTTACCCGAATAATAAGACGCTTGCGCTACCGTTTACGGCACAACCAGACAGATATCTTCCCTATCAGCACTCATCGAATGCCCGCCTCGGTATCATACCCTCTCGCATCGCATCAACCCACTCCAATATCACAACAGTGAGATCAATCCGAGACTGACTTACGGCCCATGACAGCCCCCACTGTACGCGCATCTACTCCCGGCGGGGCTTACTAGTTCTCGGTGGCGCGTAGACCCCTCGAGACCGCAGCGTGGTAGATAAACATCAGCTACGAGGACCGTCTTGCCGCGCATCAATGTTGCCAGACTACGCCGTGTTTTGCCGGGAAAAGCTGTGGCGCGACTTTTTTTTGTCCCTACTGCAGCCCGAATGCACTGTATTGATCCGCTGCAGCTACCCTTCCGTCGTAGCAAATAGCCCAGTGGGGAACAAGCGCAGCTTTGATCAGGTGACGTGAACAAACAGAATTCGTGGCGAAACCACAGATATGTGGGTCAAACTACGCGTAGTGTACGCGGGGATGGCGAAGGCATCCGATGCAGGCTCCAACGGGCTCACAGCAGTGCATAGGCGTGGGAAGGCGGCGATAGCGGATAGTTGGCGGTGCAAAAGTGCAATGCAAAATGGACCCGACAGCTGTGAGATTTGAACTCACGCGGGTTACCCCAATAGATTTCTAGTCTATCGCCTTAACCACTCGGCCAAGCTGTCATTAAAATACGAAACAAATTCACTTCTTCACCACATTCGCCATACATTTCAAGACATTCCTACTAGCATTCTACACAACATACGCCGCCATGGACCACACTAACGGTCGTCCGCACAGTAGTTTGCCAACCTAGCGACTCTACCACCGCCCCATACCTTCTCACCGAAGCGTTGCCTCCTACTCCCCTATGTGTGTCTTCAACCGAATCGGTGCCTTCTAGGTCAGGGGACAACTCGCTGCGCTGCTGGAACCACGCCACGGTTCGGCTACGTGTGGTGTCGGAAACAGAGGGCGGGTAGTGAGTCCAGTTGGCCCGGAGTTAGCTAAACAATTTCGCGTACAGCTTAGTGGCAACATAAGAAGATATCGGAGGAGGGGATCGAACCCTCGATCTTGAGCGTGTTAAGCTCACGTCCTAACCACTAGACGACACCGACACTCGAAACACGAACACACTTACCCGAATAAGACGCTTGCGCTACCGTTTACGGCACAACCAGACAGATATCTTCCCTATCAGCACTCATCGAATGCCCGCCTCGGTATCATACCCTCTCGCATCGCATCAACCCACTCCAATATCACAACAGTGAGATCAATCCGAGACTGACTTACGGCCCACGACATCCCCCACTGTACGCGCATCTACTCCCGGCGGGGCTTACTAGTTCTCGGTGGCGCGTAGACCCCTCGAGACCGCAGCGTGGTAGATAAACATCAGCTACGAGGACCGTCTTGCCGCGCATCAATGTTGCCAGACTACGCCGTGTTTTGCCGGGAAAAGCTGTGGCGCGACTTTTTTTGTCCCTACTGCAGCCCGAATGCACTGTATTGATCCGCTGCAGCTACCCTTCCGTCGTAGCAAATAGCCCAGTGGGGAACAAGCGCAGCTTTGATCAGGTGACGTGAACAAACAGAATTCGTGGCGAAACCACAGATATGTGGGTCAAACTACGCGTAGTGTACGCGGGGATGGCGAAGGCATCCGATGCAGGCTCCAACGGGCTCACAGCAGTGCATAGGCGTGGGAAGGCGGCGATAGCGGATAGTTGGCGGTGCAAAAGTGCAATGCAAAATGGACCCGACAGCTGTGAGATTTGAACTCACGCGGGTTACCCCAATAGATTTCTAGTCTATCGCCTTAACCACTCGGCCAAGCTGTCATTAAAATACGAAACAAATTCACTTCTTCACCACATTCGCCATACATTTCAAGACATTCCTACTAGCATTCTACACAACATACGCTGCCATGGACCACACTAACGGTCGTCCGCACCGTAGTTTGCCAACCTAGCGACTCTACCACCGCCCCATACCTTCTCACCGAAGCGTTGCCTCCTACTCCCCTATGTGTGTCTTCAACCGAATCGGTGCCTTCTAGGTCAGGGGACAACTCGCTGCGCTGCTGGAACCACGCCACGGTTCGGCTACGTGTGGTGTCGGAAACAGAGGGCGGGTAGTGAGTCCAGTTGGCCCGGAGTTAGCTAAACAATTTCGCGTACAGCTTAGTGGCAACATAAGAAGATATCGGAGGAGGGGATCGAACCCTCGATCTTGAGCGTGTTAAGCTCACGTCCTAACCACTAGACGACACCGACACTCGAAACACGAACACACTTACCCGAATAAGAAGCTTGCGCTACCGTTTACGGCACAACCAGACAGATATCTTCCCTATCAGCACTCATCGAATGCCCGCCTCGGTATCATACCCTCTCGCATCGCATCAACCCACTCCAATATCACAACAGTGAGATCAATCCGAGACTGACTTACGGCCCACGACATCCCCCACTGTACGCGCATCTACTCCCGGCGGGGCTTACTAGTTCTCGGTGGCGCGTAGACCCCTCGAGACCGCAGCGTGGTAGATAAACATCAGCTACGAGGACCGTCTTGCCGCGCATCAATGTTGCCAGACTACGCCGTGTTTTGCCGGGAAAAGCTGTGGCGCGACTTTTTTTGTCCCTACTGCAGCCCGAATGCACTGTATTGATCCGCTGCAGCTACCCTTCCGTCGTAGCAAATAGCCCAGTGGGGAACAAGCGCAGCTTTGATCAGGTGACGTGAACAAACAGAATTCGTGGCGAAACCACAGATATGTGGGTCAAACTACGCGTAGTGTACGCGGGGATGGCGAAGGCATCCGATGCAGGCTCCAACGGGCTCACAGCAGTGCATAGGCGTGGGAAGGCGGCGATAGCGGATAGTTGGCGGTGCAAAAGTGCAATGCAAAATGGACCCGACAGCTGTGAGATTTGAACTCACGCGGGTTACCCCAATAGATTTCTAGTCTATCGCCTTAACCACTCGGCCAAGCTGTCATTAAAATACGAAACAAATTCACTTCTTCACCACATTCGCCATACATTTCAAGACATTCCTACTAGCATTCTACACAACATACGCCGCCATGGACCACACTAACGGTCGTCCGCACCGTAGTTTGCCAACCTAGCGACTCTACCACCGCCCCATACCTTCTCACCGAAGCGTTGCCTCCTACTCCCCTATGTGTGTCTTCAACCGAATCGGTGCCTTCTAGGTCAGGGGACAACTCGCTGCGCTGCTGGAACCACGCCACGGTTCGGCTACGTGTGGTGTCGGAAACAGAGGGCGGGTAGTGAGTCCAGTTGGCCCGGAGTTAGCTAAACAATTTCGCGTACAGCTTAGTGGCAACATAAGAAGATATCGGAGGAGGGGATCGAACCCTCGATCTTGAGCGTGTTAAGCTCACGTCCTAACCACTAGACGACACCGACACTCGAAACACGAACACACTTACCCGAATAAGACGCTTGCGCTACCGTTTACGGCACAACCAGACAGATATCTTCCCTATCAGCACTCATCGAATGCCCGCCTCGGTATCATACCCTCTCGCATCGCATCAACCCACTCCAATATCACAACAGTGAGATCAATCCGAGACTGACTTACGGCCCACGACATCCCCCACTGTACGCGCATCTACTCCCGGCGGGGCTTACTAGTTCTCGGTGGCGCGTAGACCCCTCGAGACCGCAGCGTGGTAGATAAACATCAGCTACGAGGACCGTCTTGCCGCGCATCAATGTTGCCAGACTACGCCGTGTTTTGCCGGGAAAAGCTGTGGCGCGACTTTTTTTGTCCCTACTGCAGCCCGAATGCACTGTATTGATCCGCTGCAGCTACCCTTCCGTCGTAGCAAATAGCCCAGTGGGGAACAAGCGCAGCTTTGATCAGGTGACGTGAACAAACAGAATTCGTGGCGAAACCACAGATATGTGGGTCAAACTACGCGTAGTGTACGCGGGGATGGCGAAGGCATCCGATGCAGGCTCCAACGGGCTCACAGCAGTGCATAGGCGTGGGAAGGCGGCGATAGCGGATAGTTGGCGGTGCAAAAGTGCAATGCAAAATGGACCCGACAGCTGTGAGATTTGAACTCACGCGGGTTACCCCAATAGATTTCTAGTCTATCGCCTTAACCACTCGGCCAAGCTGTCATTAAAATACGAAACAAATTCACTTCTTCACCACATTCGCCATACATTTCAAGACATTCCTACTAGCATTCTACACAACATACGCCGCCATGGACCACACTAACGGTCGTCCGCACCGTAGTTTGCCAACCTAGCGACTCTACCACCGCCCCATACCTTCTCACCGAAGCGTTGCCTCCTACTCCCCTATGTGTGTCTTCAACCGAATCGGTGCCTTCTAGGTCAGGGGACAACTCGCTGCGCTGCTGGAACCACGCCACGGTTCGGCTACGTGTGGTGTCGGAAACAGAGGGCGGGTAGTGAGTCCAGTTGGCCCGGAGTTAGCTAAACAATTTCGCGTACAGCTTAGTGGCAACATAAGAAGATATCGGAGGAGGGGATCGAACCCTCGATCTTGAGCGTGTTAAGCTCACGTCCTAACCACTAGACGACACCGACACTCGAAACACGAACACACTTACCCGAATAAGACGCTTGCGCTACCGTTTACGGCACAACCAGACAGATATCTTCCCTATCAGCACTCATCGAATGCCCGCCTCGGTATCATACCCTCTCGCATCGCATCAACCCACTCCAATATCACAACAGTGAGATCAATCCGAGACTGACTTACGGCCCACGACATCCCCCACTGTACGCGCATCTACTCCCGGCGGGGCTTACTAGTTCTCGGTGGCGCGTAGACCCCTCGAGACCGCAGCGTGGTAGATAAACATCAGCTACGAGGACCGTCTTGCCGCGCATCAATGTTGCCAGACTACGCCGTGTTTTGCCGGGAAAAGCTGTGGCGCGACTTTTTTTGTCCCTACTGCAGCCCGAATGCACTGTATTGATCCGCTGCAGCTACCCTTCCGTCGTAGCAAATAGCCCAGTGGGGAACAAGCGCAGCTTTGATCAGGTGACGTGAACAAACAGAATTCGTGGCGAAACCACAGATATGTGGGTCAAACTACGCGTAGTGTACGCGGGGATGGCGAAGGCATCCGATGCAGGCTCCAACGGGCTCACAGCAGTGCATAGGCGTGGGAAGGCGGCGATAGCGGATAGTTGGCGGTGCAAAAGTGCAATGCAAAATGGACCCGACAGCTGTGAGATTTGAACTCACGCGGGTTACCCCAATAGATTTCTAGTCTATCGCCTTAACCACTCGGCCAAGCTGTCATTAAAATACGAAACAAATTCACTTCTTCACCACATTCGCCATACATTTCAAGACATTCCTACTAGCATTCTACACAACATACGCCGCCATGGACCACACTAACGGTCGTCCGCACCGTAGTTTGCCAACCTAGCGACTCTACCACCGCCCCATACCTTCTCACCGAAGCGTTGCCTCCTACTCCCCTATGTGTGTCTTCAACCGAATCGGTGCCTTCTAGGTCAGGGGACAACTCGCTGCGCTGCTGGAACCACGCCACGGTTCGGCTACGTGTGGTGTCGGAAACAGAGGGCGGGTAGTGAGTCCAGTTGGCCCGGAGTTAGCTAAACAATTTCGCGTACAGCTTAGTGGCAACATAAGAAGATATCGGAGGAGGGGATCGAACCCTCGATCTTGAGCGTGTTAAGCTCACGTCCTAACCACTAGACGACACCGACACTCGAAACACGAACACACTTACCCGAATAAGACGCTTGCGCTACCGTTTACGGCACAACCAGACAGATATCTTCCCTATCAGCACTCATCGAATGCCCGCCTCGGTATCATACCCTCTCGCATCGCATCAACCCACTCCAATATCACAACAGTGAGATCAATCCGAGACTGACTTACGGCCCACGACATCCCCCACTGTACGCGCATCTACTCCCGGCGGGGCTTACTAGTTCTCGGTGGCGCGTAGACCCCTCGAGACCGCAGCGTGGTAGATAAACATCAGCTACGAGGACCGTCTTGCCGCGCATCAATGTTGCCAGACTACGCCGTGTTTTGCCGGGAAAAGCTGTGGCGCGACTTTTTTTGTCCCTACTGCAGCCCGAATGCACTGTATTGATCCGCTGCAGCTACCCTTCCGTCGTAGCAAATAGCCCAGTGGGGAACAAGCGCAGCTTTGATCAGGTGACGTGAACAAACAGAATTCGTGGCGAAACCACAGATATGTGGGTCAAACTACGCGTAGTGTACGCGGGGATGGCGAAGGCATCCGATGCAGGCTCCAACGGGCTCACAGCAGTGCATAGGCGTGGGAAGGCGGCGATAGCGGATAGTTGGCGGTGCAAAAGTGCAATGCAAAATGGACCCGACAGCTGTGAGATTTGAACTCACGCGGGTTACCCCAATAGATTTCTAGTCTATCGCCTTAACCACTCGGCCAAGCTGTCATTAAAATACGAAACAAATTCACTTCTTCACCACATTCGCCATACATTTCAAGACATTCCTACTAGCATTCTACACAACATACGCCGCCATGGACCACACTAATGGTCGTCCGCACCGTAGTTTGCCAACCTAGCGACTCTACCACCGCCCCATACCTTCTCACCGAAGCGTTGCCTCCTACTCCCCTATGTGTGTCTTCAACCGAATCGGTGCCTTCTAGGTCAGGGGACAACTCGCTGCGCTGCTGGAACCACGCCACGGTTCGGCTACGTGTGGTGTCGGAAACAGAGGGCGGGTAGTGAGTCCAGTTGGCCCGGAGTTAGCTAAACAATTTCGCGTACAGCTTAGTGGCAACATAAGAAGATATCGGAGGAGGGGATCGAACCCTCGATCTTGAGCGTGTTAAGCTCACGTCCTAACCACTAGACGACACCGACACTCGAAACACGAACACACTTACCCGAATAAGACGCTTGCGCTACCGTTTACGGCACAACCAGACAGATATCTTCCCTATCAGCACTCATCGAATGCCCGCCTCGGTATCATACCCTCTCGCATCGCATCAACCCACTCCAATATCACAACAGTGAGATCAATCCGAGACTGACTTACGGCCCACGACATCCCCCACTGTACGCGCATCTACTCCCGGCGGGGCTTACTAGTTCTCGGTGGCGCGTAGACCCCTCGAGACCGCAGCGTGGTAGATAAACATCAGCTACGAGGACCGTCTTGCCGCGCATCAATGTTGCCAGACTACGCCGTGTTTTGCCGGGAAAAGCTGTGGCGCGACTTTTTTTGTCCCTACTGCAGCCCGAATGCACTGTATTGATCCGCTGCAGCTACCCTTCCGTCGTAGCAAATAGCCCAGTGGGGAACAAGCGCAGCTTTGATCAGGTGACGTGAACAAACAGAATTCGTGGCGAAACCACAGATATGTGGGTCAAACTACGCGTAGTGTACGCGGGGATGGCGAAGGCATCCGATGCAGGCTCCAACGGGCTCACAGCAGTGCATAGGCGTGGGAAGGCGGCGATAGCGGATAGTTGGCGGTGCAAAAGTGCAATGCAAAATGGACCCGACAGCTGTGAGATTTGAACTCACGCGGGTTACCCCAATAGATTTCTAGTCTATCGCCTTAACCACTCGGCCAAGCTGTCATTAAAATACGAAACAAATTCACTTCTTCACCACATTCGCCATACATTTCAAGACATTCCTACTAGCATTCTACACAACATACGCCGCCATGGACCACACTAATGGTCGTCCGCACCGTAGTTTGCCAACCTAGCGACTCTACCACCGCCCCATACCTTCTCACCGAAGCGTTGCCTCCTACTCCCCTATGTGTGTCTTCAACCGAATCGGTGCCTTCTAGGTCAGGGGACAACTCGCTGCGCTGCTGGAACCACGCCACGGTTCGGCTACGTGTGGTGTCGGAAACAGAGGGCGGGTAGTGAGTCCAGTTGGCCCGGAGTTAGCTAAACAATTTCGCGTACAGCTTAGTGGCAACATAAGAAGATATCGGAGGAGGGGATCGAACCCTCGATCTTGAGCGTGTTAAGCTCACGTCCTAACCACTAGACGACACCGACACTCGAAACACGAACACACTTACCCGAATAAGACGCTTGCGCTACCGTTTACGGCACAACCAGACAGATATCTTCCCTATCAGCACTCATCGAATGCCCGCCTCGGTATCATACCCTCTCGCATCGCATCAACCCACTCCAATATCACAACAGTGAGATCAATCCGAGACTGACTTACGGCCCACGACATCCCCCACTGTACGCGCATCTACTCCCGGCGGGGCTTACTAGTTCTCGGTGGCGCGTAGACCCCTCGAGACCGCAGCGTGGTAGATAAACATCAGCTACGAGGACCGTCTTGCCGCGCATCAATGTTGCCAGACTACGCCGTGTTTTGCCGGGAAAAGCTGTGGCGCGACTTTTTTTGTCCCTACTGCAGCCCGAATGCACTGTATTGATCCGCTGCAGCTACCCTTCCGTCGTAGCAAATAGCCCAGTGGGGAACAAGCGCAGCTTTGATCAGGTGACGTGAACAAACAGAATTCGTGGCGAAACCACAGATATGTGGGTCAAACTACGCGTAGTGTACGCGGGGATGGCGAAGGCATCCGATGCAGGCTCCAACGGGCTCACAGCAGTGCATAGGCGTGGGAAGGCGGCGATAGCGGATAGTTGGCGGTGCAAAAGTGCAATGCAAAATGGACCCGACAGCTGTGAGATTTGAACTCACGCGGGTTACCCCAATAGATTTCTAGTCTATCGCCTTAACCACTCGGCCAAGCTGTCATTAAAATACGAAACAAATTCACTTCTTCACCACATTCGCCATACATTTCAAGACATTCCTACTAGCATTCTACACAACATACGCCGCCATGGACCACACTAATGGTCGTCCGCACCGTAGTTTGCCAACCTAGCGACTCTACCACCGCCCCATACCTTCTCACCGAAGCGTTGCCTCCTACTCCCCTATGTGTGTCTTCAACCGAATCGGTGCCTTCTAGGTCAGGGGACAACTCGCTGCGCTGCTGGAACCACGCCACGGTTCGGCTACGTGTGGTGTCGGAAACAGAGGGCGGGTAGTGAGTCCAGTTGGCCCGGAGTTAGCTAAACAATTTCGCGTACAGCTTAGTGGCAACATAAGAAGATATCGGAGGAGGGGATCGAACCCTCGATCTTGAGCGTGTTAAGCTCACGTCCTAACCACTAGACGACACCGACACTCGAAACACGAACACACTTACCCGAATAAGACGCTTGCGCTACCGTTTACGGCACAACCAGACAGATATCTTCCCTATCAGCACTCATCGAATGCCCGCCTCGGTATCATACCCTCTCGCATCGCATCAACCCACTCCAATATCACAACAGTGAGATCAATCCGAGACTGACTTACGGCCCACGACATCCCCCACTGTACGCGCATCTACTCCCGGCGGGGCTTACTAGTTCTCGGTGGCGCGTAGACCCCTCGAGACCGCAGCGTGGTAGATAAACATCAGCTACGAGGACCGTCTTGCCGCGCATCAATGTTGCCAGACTACGCCGTGTTTTGCCGGGAAAAGCTGTGGCGCGACTTGTTTTGTCCCTACTGCAGCCCGAATGCACTGTATTGATCCGCTGCAGCTACCCTTCCGTCGTAGCAAATAGCCCAGTGGGGAACAAGCGCAGCTTTGATCAGGTGACGTGAACAAACAGAATTCGTGGCGAAACCACAGATATGTGGGTCAAACTACGCGTAGTGTACGCGGGGATGGCGAAGGCATCCGATGCAGGCTCCAACGGGCTCACAGCAGTGCATAGGCGTGGGAAGGCGGCGATAGCGGATAGTTGGCGGTGCAAAAGTGCAATGCAAAATGGACCCGACAGCTGTGAGATTTGAACTCACGCGGGTTACCCCAATAGATTTCTAGTCTATCGCCTTAACCACTCGGCCAAGCTGTCATTAAAATACGAAACAAATTCACTTCTTCACCACATTCGCCATACATTTCAAGACATTCCTACTAGCATTCTACACAACATACGCCGCCATGGACCACACTAACGGTCGTCCGCACCGTAGTTTGCCAACCTAGCGACTCTACCACCGCCCCATACCTTCTCACCGAAGCGTTGCCTCCTACTCCCCTATGTGTGTCTTCAACCGAATCGGTGCCTTCTAGGTCAGGGGACAACTCGCTGCGCTGCTGGAACCACGCCACGGTTCGGCTACGTGTGGTGTCGGAAACAGAGGGCGGGTAGTGAGTCCAGTTGGCCCGGAGTTAGCTAAACAATTTCGCGTACAGCTTAGTGGCAACATAAGAAGATATCGGAGGAGGGGATCGAACCCTCGATCTTGAGCGTGTTAAGCTCACGTCCTAACCACTAGACGACACCGACACTCGAAACACGAACACATTTACCCGAATAAGACGCTTGCGCTACCGTTTACGGCACAACCAGACAGATATCTTCCCTATCAGCACTCATCGAATGCCCGCCTCGGTATCATACCCTCTCGCATCGCATCAACCCACTCCAATATCACAACAGTGAGATCAATCCGAGACTGACTTACGGCCCATGACAGCCCCCACTGTACGCGCATCTACTCCCGGCGGGGCTTACTAGTTCTCGGTGGCGCGTAGACCCCTCGAGACCGCAGCGTGGTAGATAAACATCAGCTACGAGGACCGTCTTGCCGCGCATCAATGTTGCCAGACTACGCCGTGTTTTGCCGGGAAAAGCTGTGGCGCGACTTTTTTTGTCCCTACTGCAGCCCGAATGCACTGTATTGATCCGCTGCAGCTACCCTTCCGTCGTAGCAAATAGCCCAGTGGGGAACAAGCGCAGCTTTGATCAGGTGACGTGAACAAACAGAATTCGTGGCGAAACCACAGATATGTGGGTCAAACTACGCGTAGTGTACGCGGGGATGGCGAAGGCATCCGATGCAGGCTCCAACGGGCTCACAGCAGTGCATAGGCGTGGGAAGGCGGCGATAGCGGATAGTTGGCGGTGCAAAAGTGCAATGCAAAATGGACCCGACAGCTGTGAGATTTGAACTCACGCGGGTTACCCCAATAGATTTCTAGTCTATCGCCTTAACCACTCGGCCAAGCTGTCATTAAAATACGAAACAAATTCACTTCTTCACCACATTCGCCATACATTTCAAGACATTCCTACTAGCATTCTACACAACATACGCCGCCATGGACCACACTAACGGTCGTCCGCACCGTAGTTTGCCAACCTAGCGACTCTACCACCGCCCCATACCTTCTCACCGAAGCGTTGCCTCCTACTCCCCTATGTGTGTCTTCAACCGAATCGGTGCCTTCTAGGTCAGGACAACTCGCTGCGCTGCTGGAACCACGCCACGGTTCGGCTACGTGTGGTGTCGGAAACAGAGGGCGGGTAGTGAGTCCAGTTGGCCCGGAGTTAGCTAAACAATTTCGCGTACAGCTTAGTGGCAACATAAGAAGATATCGGAGGAGGGGATCGAACCCTCGATCTTGAGCGTGTTAAGCTCACGTCCTAACCACTAGACGACACCGACACTCGAAACACGAACACACTTACCCGAATAAGACGCTTGCGCTACCGTTTACGGCACAACCAGACAGATATCTTCCCTATCAGCACTCATCGAATGCCCGCCTCGGTATCATACCCTCTCGCATCGCATCAACCCACTCCAATATCACAACAGTGAGATCAATCCGAGACTGACTTACGGCCCACGACATCCCCCACTGTACGCGCATCTACTCCCGGCGGGGCTTACTAGTTCTCGGTGGCGCGTAGACCCCTCGAGACCGCAGCGTGGTAGATAAACATCAGCTACGAGGACCGTCTTGCCGCGCATCAATGTTGCCAGACTACGCCGTGTTTTGCCGGGAAAAGCTGTGGCGCGACTTTTTTTGTCCCTACTGCAGCCCGAATGCACTGTATTGATCCGCTGCAGCTACCCTTCCGTCGTAGCAAATAGCCCAGTGGGGAACAAGCGCAGCTTTGATCAGGTGACGTGAACAAACAGAATTCGTGGCGAAACCACAGATATGTGGGTCAAACTACGCGTAGTGTACGCGGGGATGGCGAAGGCATCCGATGCAGGCTCCAACGGGCTCACAGCAGTGCATAGGCGTGGGAAGGCGGCGATAGCGGATAGTTGGCGGTGCAAAAGTGCAATGCAAAATGGACCCGACAGCTGTGAGATTTGAACTCACGCGGGTTACCCCAATAGATTTCTAGTCTATCGCCTTAACCACTCGGCCAAGCTGTCATTAAAATACGAAACAAATTCACTTCTTCACCACATTCGCCATACATTTCAAGACATTCCTACTAGCATTCTACACAACATACGCCGCCATGGACCACACTAACGGTCGTCCGCACCGTAGTTTGCCAACCTAGCGACTCTACCACCGCCCCATACCTTCTCACCGAAGCGTTGCCTCCTACTCCCCTATGTGTGTCTTCAACCGAATCGGTGCCTTCTAGGTCAGGGGACAACTCGCTGCGCTGCTGGAACCACGCCACGGTTCGGCTACGTGTGGTGTCGGAAACAGAGGGCGGGTAGTGAGTCCAGTTGGCCCGGAGTTAGCTAAACAATTTCGCGTACAGCTTAGTGGCAACATAAGAAGATATCGGAGGAGGGGATCGAACCCTCGATCTTGAGCGTGTTAAGCTCACGTCCTAACCACTAGACGACACCGACACTCGAAACACGAACACACTTACCCGAATAAGACGCTTGCGCTACCGTTTACGGCACAACCAGACAGATATCTTCCCTATCAGCACTCATCGAATGCCCGCCTCGGTATCATACCCTCTCGCATCGCATCAACCCACTCCAATATCACAACAGTGAGATCAATCCGAGACTGACTTACGGCCCACGACATCCCCCACTGTACGCGCATCTACTCCCGGCGGGGCTTACTAGTTCTCGGTGGCGCGTAGACCCCTCGAGACCGCAGCGTGGTAGATAAACATCAGCTACGAGGACCGTCTTGCCGCGCATCAATGTTGCCAGACTACGCCGTGTTTTGCCGGGAAAAGCTGTGGCGCGACTTTTTTTGTCCCTACTGCAGCCCGAATGCACTGTATTGATCCGCTGCAGCTACCCTTCCGTCGTAGCAAATAGCCCAGTGGGGAACAAGCGCAGCTTTGATCAGGTGACGTGAACAAACAGAATTCGTGGCGAAACCACAGATATGTGGGTCAAACTACGCGTAGTGTACGCGGGGATGGCGAAGGCATCCGATGCAGGCTCCAACGGGCTCACAGCAGTGCATAGGCGTCGGAAGGCGGCGATAGCGGATAGTTGGCGGTGCAAAAGTGCAATGCAAAATGGACCCGACAGCTGTGAGATTTGAACTCACGCGGGTTACCCCAATAGATTTCTAGTCTATCGCCTTAACCACTCGGCCAAGCTGTCATTAAAATACGAAACAAATTCACTTCTTCACCACATTCGCCATACATTTCAAGACATTCCTACTAGCATTCTACACAACATACGCCGCCATGGACCACACTAACGGTCGTCCGCACCGTAGTTTGCCAACCTAGCGACTCTACCACCGCCCCATACCTTCTCACCGAAGCGTTGCCTCCTACTCCCCTATGTGTGTCTTCAACCGAATCGGTGCCTTCTAGGTCAGGGGACAACTCGCTGCGCTGCTGGAACCACGCCACGGTTCGGCTACGTGTGGTGTCGGAAACAGAGGGCGGGTAGTGAGTCCAGTTGGCCCGGAGTTAGCTAAACAATTTCGCGTACAGCTTAGTGGCAACATAAGAAGATATCGGAGGAGGGGATCGAACCCTCGATCTTGAGCGTGTTAAGCTCACGTCCTAACCACTAGACGACACCGACACTCGAAACACGAACACACTTACCCGAATAAGACGCTTGCGCTACCGTTTACGGCACAACCAGACAGATATCTTCCCTATCAGCACTCATCGAATGCCCGCCTCGGTATCATACCCTCTCGCATCGCATCAACCCACTCCAATATCACAACAGTGAGATCAATCCGAGACTGACTTACGGCCCACGACATCCCCCACTGTACGCGCATCTACTCCCGGCGGGGCTTACTAGTTCTCGGTGGCGCGTAGACCCCTCGAGACCGCAGCGTGGTAGATAAACATCAGCTACGAGGACCGTCTTGCCGCGCATCAATGTTGCCAGACTACGCCGTGTTTTGCCGGGAAAAGCTGTGGCGCGACTTTTTTTGTCCCTACTGCAGCCCGAATGCACTGTATTGATCCGCTGCAGCTACCCTTCCGTCGTAGCAAATAGCCCAGTGGGGAACAAGCGCAGCTTTGATCAGGTGACGTGAACAAACAGAATTCGTGGCGAAACCACAGATATGTGGGTCAAACTACGCGTAGTGTACGCGGGGATGGCGAAGGCATCCGATGCAGGCTCCAACGGGCTCACAGCAGTGCATAGGCGTCGGAAGGCGGCGATAGCGGATAGTTGGCGGTGCAAAAGTGCAATGCAAAATGGACCCGACAGCTGTGAGATTTGAACTCACGCGGGTTACCCCAATAGATTTCTAGTCTATCGCCTTAACCACTCGGCCAAGCTGTCATTAAAATACGAAACAAATTCACTTCTTCACCACATTCGCCATACATTTCAAGACATTCCTACTAGCATTCTACACAACATACGCCGCCATGGACCACACTAATGGTCGTCCGCACCGTAGTTTGCCAACCTAGCGACTCTACCACCGCCCCATACCTTCTCACCGAAGCGTTGCCTCCTACTCCCCTATGTGTGTCTTCAACCGAATCGGTGCCTTCTAGGTCAGGGGACAACTCGCTGCGCTGCTGGAACCACGCCACGGTTCGGCTACGTGTGGTGTCGGAAACAGAGGGCGGGTAGTGAGTCCAGTTGGCCCGGAGTTAGCTAAACAATTTCGCGTACAGCTTAGTGGCAACATAAGAAGATATCGGAGGAGGGGATCGAACCCTCGATCTTGAGCGTGTTAAGCTCACGTCCTAACCACTAGACGACACCGACACTCGAAACACGAACACACTTACCCGAATAAGACGCTTGCGCTACCGTTTACGGCACAACCAGACAGATATCTTCCCTATCAGCACTCATCGAATGCCCGCCTCGGTATCATACCCTCTCGCATCGCATCAACCCACTCCAATATCACAACAGTGAGATCAATCCGAGACTGACTTACGGCCCACGACATCCCCCACTGTACGCGCATCTACTCCCGGCGGGGCTTACTAGTTCTCGGTGGCGCGTAGACCCCTCGAGACCGCAGCGTGGTAGATAAACATCAGCTACGAGGACCGTCTTGCCGCGCATCAATGTTGCCAGACTACGCCGTGTTTTGCCGGGAAAAGCTGTGGCGCGACTTTTTTTGTCCCTACTGCAGCCCGAATGCACTGTATTGATCCGCTGCAGCTACCCTTCCGTCGTAGCAAATAGCCCAGTGGGGAACAAGCGCAGCTTTGATCAGGTGACGTGAACAAACAGAATTCGTGGCGAAACCACAGATATGTGGGTCAAACTACGCGTAGTGTACGCGGGGATGGCGAAGGCATCCGATGCAGGCTCCAACGGGCTCACAGCAGTGCATAGGCGTGGGAAGGCGGCGATAGCGGATAGTTGGCGGTGCAAAAGTGCAATGCAAAATGGACCCGACAGCTGTGAGATTTGAACTCACGCGGGTTACCCCAATAGATTTCTAGTCTATCGCCTTAACCACTCGGCCAAGCTGTCATTAAAATACGAAACAAATTCACTTCTTCACCACATTCGCCATACATTTCAAGACATTCCTACTAGCATTCTACACAACATACGCCGCCATGGACCACACTAATGGTCGTCCGCACCGTAGTTTGCCAACCTAGCGACTCTACCACCGCCCCATACCTTCTCACCGAAGCGTTGCCTCCTACTCCCCTATGTGTGTCTTCAACCGAATCGGTGCCTTCTAGGTCAGGGGACAACTCGCTGCGCTGCTGGAACCACGCCACGGTTCGGCTACGTGTGGTGTCGGAAACAGAGGGCGGGTAGTGAGTCCAGTTGGCCCGGAGTTAGCTAAACAATTTCGCGTACAGCTTAGTGGCAACATAAGAAGATATCGGAGGAGGGGATCGAACCCTCGATCTTGAGCGTGTTAAGCTCACGTCCTAACCACTAGACGACACCGACACTCGAAACACGAACACACTTACCCGAATAAGACGCTTGCGCTACCGTTTACGGCACAACCAGACAGATATCTTCCCTATCAGCACTCATCGAATGCCCGCCTCGGTATCATACCCTCTCGCATCGCATCAACCCACTCCAATATCACAACAGTGAGATCAATCCGAGACTGACTTACGGCCCATGACAGCCCCCACTGTACGCGCATCTACTCCCGGCGGGGCTTACTAGTTCTCGGTGGCGCGTAGACCCCTCGAGACCGCAGCGTGGTAGATAAACATCAGCTACGAGGACCGTCTTGCCGCGCATCAATGTTGCCAGACTACGCCGTGTTTTGCCGGGAAAAGCTGTGGCGCGACTTTTTTTGTCCCTACTGCAGCCCGAATGCACTGTATTGATCCGCTGCAGCTACCCTTCCGTCGTAGCAAATAGCCCAGTGGGGAACAAGCGCAGCTTTGATCAGGTGACGTGAACAAACAGAATTCGTGGCGAAACCACAGATATGTGGGTCAAACTACGCGTAGTGTACGCGGGGATGGCGAAGGCATCCGATGCAGGCTCCAACGGGCTCACAGCAGTGCATAGGCGTGGGAAGGCGGCGATAGCGGATAGTTGGCGGTGCAAAAGTGCAATGCAAAATGGACCCGACAGCTGTGAGATTTGAACTCACGCGGGTTACCCCAATAGATTTCTAGTCTATCGCCTTAACCACT
Organism: Phytophthora sp. 'mugwort'; assembly: GCA_033558025.1. Classification (NCBI taxonomy): domain Eukaryota; phylum Oomycota; class Peronosporomycetes; order Peronosporales; family Peronosporaceae; genus Phytophthora; species Phytophthora sp. 'mugwort'. The sequence continues at coordinate 285,230 of JAUCEF010000004.1, read as the reverse complement.
CGGCCAAGCTGTCATTAAAATACGAAACAAATTCACTTCTTCACCACATTCGCCATACATTTCAAGACATTCCTACTAGCATTCTACACAACATACGCCGCCATGGACCACACTAACGGTCGTCCGCACCGTAGTTTGCCAACCTAGCGACTCTACCACCGCCCCATACCTTCTCACCGAAGCGTTGCCTCCTACTCCCCTATGTGTGTCTTCAACCGAATCGGTGCCTTCTAGGTCAGGGGACAACTCGCTGCGCTGCTGGAACCACGCCACGGTTCGGCTACGTGTGGTGTCGGAAACAGAGGGCGGGTAGTGAGTCCAGTTGGCCCGGAGTTAGCTAAACAATTTCGCGTACAGCTTAGTGGCAACATAAGAAGATATCGGAGGAGGGGATCGAACCCTCGATCTTGAGCGTGTTAAGCTCACGTCCTAACCACTAGACGACACCGACACTCGAAACACGAACACATTTACCCGAATAAGACGCTTGCGCTACCGTTTACGGCACAACCAGACAGATATCTTCCCTATCAGCACTCATCGAATGCCCGCCTCGGTATCATACCCTCTCGCATCGCATCAACCCACTCCAATATCACAACAGTGAGATCAATCCGAGACTGACTTACGGCCCATGACAGCCCCCACTGTACGCGCATCTACTCCCGGCGGGGCTTACTAGTTCTCGGTGGCGCGTAGACCCCTCGAGACCGCAGCGTGGTAGATAAACATCAGCTACGAGGACCGTCTTGCCGCGCATCAATGTTGCCAGACTACGCCGTGTTTTGCCGGGAAAAGCTGTGGCGCGACTTTTTTTGTCCCTACTGCAGCCCGAATGCACTGTATTGATCCGCTGCAGCTACCCTTCCGTCGTAGCAAATAGCCCAGTGGGGAACAAGCGCAGCTTTGATCAGGTGACGTGAACAAACAGAATTCGTGGCGAAACCACAGATATGTGGGTCAAACTACGCGTAGTGTACGCGGGGATGGCGAAGGCATCCGATGCAGGCTCCAACGGGCTCACAGCAGTGCATAGGCGTGGGAAGGCGGCGATAGCGGATAGTTGGCGGTGCAAAAGTGCAATGCAAAATGGACCCGACAGCTGTGAGATTTGAACTCACGCGGGTTACCCCAATAGATTTCTAGTCTATCGCCTTAACCACTCGGCCAAGCTGTCATTAAAATACGAAACAAATTCACTTCTTCACCACATTCGCCATACATTTCAAGACATTCCTACTAGCATTCTACACAACATACGCCGCCATGGACCACACTAACGGTCGTCCGCACCGTAGTTTGCCAACCTAGCGACTCTACCACCGCCCCATACCTTCTCACCGAAGCGTTGCCTCCTACTCCCCTATGTGTGTCTTCAACCGAATCGGTGCCTTCTAGGTCAGGACAACTCGCTGCGCTGCTGGAACCACGCCACGGTTCGGCTACGTGTGGTGTCGGAAACAGAGGGCGGGTAGTGAGTCCAGTTGGCCCGGAGTTAGCTAAACAATTTCGCGTACAGCTTAGTGGCAACATAAGAAGATATCGGAGGAGGGGATCGAACCCTCGATCTTGAGCGTGTTAAGCTCACGTCCTAACCACTAGACGACACCGACACTCGAAACACGAACACACTTACCCGAATAAGACGCTTGCGCTACCGTTTACGGCACAACCAGACAGATATCTTCCCTATCAGCACTCATCGAATGCCCGCCTCGGTATCATACCCTCTCGCATCGCATCAACCCACTCCAATATCACAACAGTGAGATCAATCCGAGACTGACTTACGGCCCACGACATCCCCCACTGTACGCGCATCTACTCCCGGCGGGGCTTACTAGTTCTCGGTGGCGCGTAGACCCCTCGAGACCGCAGCGTGGTAGATAAACATCAGCTACGAGGACCGTCTTGCCGCGCATCAATGTTGCCAGACTACGCCGTGTTTTGCCGGGAAAAGCTGTGGCGCGACTTTTTTTGTCCCTACTGCAGCCCGAATGCACTGTATTGATCCGCTGCAGCTACCCTTCCGTCGTAGCAAATAGCCCAGTGGGGAACAAGCGCAGCTTTGATCAGGTGACGTGAACAAACAGAATTCGTGGCGAAACCACAGATATGTGGGTCAAACTACGCGTAGTGTACGCGGGGATGGCGAAGGCATCCGATGCAGGCTCCAACGGGCTCACAGCAGTGCATAGGCGTGGGAAGGCGGCGATAGCGGATAGTTGGCGGTGCAAAAGTGCAATGCAAAATGGACCCGACAGCTGTGAGATTTGAACTCACGCGGGTTACCCCAATAGATTTCTAGTCTATCGCCTTAACCACTCGGCCAAGCTGTCATTAAAATACGAAACAAATTCACTTCTTCACCACATTCGCCATACATTTCAAGACATTCCTACTAGCATTCTACACAACATACGCCGCCATGGACCACACTAACGGTCGTCCGCACCGTAGTTTGCCAACCTAGCGACTCTACCACCGCCCCATACCTTCTCACCGAAGCGTTGCCTCCTACTCCCCTATGTGTGTCTTCAACCGAATCGGTGCCTTCTAGGTCAGGGGACAACTCGCTGCGCTGCTGGAACCACGCCACGGTTCGGCTACGTGTGGTGTCGGAAACAGAGGGCGGGTAGTGAGTCCAGTTGGCCCGGAGTTAGCTAAACAATTTCGCGTACAGCTTAGTGGCAACATAAGAAGATATCGGAGGAGGGGATCGAACCCTCGATCTTGAGCGTGTTAAGCTCACGTCCTAACCACTAGACGACACCGACACTCGAAACACGAACACACTTACCCGAATAAGACGCTTGCGCTACCGTTTACGGCACAACCAGACAGATATCTTCCCTATCAGCACTCATCGAATGCCCGCCTCGGTATCATACCCTCTCGCATCGCATCAACCCACTCCAATATCACAACAGTGAGATCAATCCGAGACTGACTTACGGCCCACGACATCCCCCACTGTACGCGCATCTACTCCCGGCGGGGCTTACTAGTTCTCGGTGGCGCGTAGACCCCTCGAGACCGCAGCGTGGTAGATAAACATCAGCTACGAGGACCGTCTTGCCGCGCATCAATGTTGCCAGACTACGCCGTGTTTTGCCGGGAAAAGCTGTGGCGCGACTTTTTTTGTCCCTACTGCAGCCCGAATGCACTGTATTGATCCGCTGCAGCTACCCTTCCGTCGTAGCAAATAGCCCAGTGGGGAACAAGCGCAGCTTTGATCAGGTGACGTGAACAAACAGAATTCGTGGCGAAACCACAGATATGTGGGTCAAACTACGCGTAGTGTACGCGGGGATGGCGAAGGCATCCGATGCAGGCTCCAACGGGCTCACAGCAGTGCATAGGCGTCGGAAGGCGGCGATAGCGGATAGTTGGCGGTGCAAAAGTGCAATGCAAAATGGACCCGACAGCTGTGAGATTTGAACTCACGCGGGTTACCCCAATAGATTTCTAGTCTATCGCCTTAACCACTCGGCCAAGCTGTCATTAAAATACGAAACAAATTCACTTCTTCACCACATTCGCCATACATTTCAAGACATTCCTACTAGCATTCTACACAACATACGCCGCCATGGACCACACTAACGGTCGTCCGCACCGTAGTTTGCCAACCTAGCGACTCTACCACCGCCCCATACCTTCTCACCGAAGCGTTGCCTCCTACTCCCCTATGTGTGTCTTCAACCGAATCGGTGCCTTCTAGGTCAGGGGACAACTCGCTGCGCTGCTGGAACCACGCCACGGTTCGGCTACGTGTGGTGTCGGAAACAGAGGGCGGGTAGTGAGTCCAGTTGGCCCGGAGTTAGCTAAACAATTTCGCGTACAGCTTAGTGGCAACATAAGAAGATATCGGAGGAGGGGATCGAACCCTCGATCTTGAGCGTGTTAAGCTCACGTCCTAACCACTAGACGACACCGACACTCGAAACACGAACACATTTACCCGAATAATAAGACGCTTGCGCTACCGTTTACGGCACAACCAGACAGATATCTTCCCTATCAGCACTCATCGAATGCCCGCCTCGGTATCATACCCTCTCGCATCGCATCAACCCACTCCAATATCACAACAGTGAGATCAATCCGAGACTGACTTACGGCCCATGACAGCCCCCACTGTACGCGCATCTACTCCCGGCGGGGCTTACTAGTTCTCGGTGGCGCGTAGACCCCTCGAGACCGCAGCGTGGTAAATAAACATCAGCTACGAGGACCGTCTTGCCGCGCATCAATGTTGCCAGACTACGCCGTGTTTTGCCGGGAAAAGCTGTGGCGCGACTTTTTTTGTCCCTACTGCAGCCCGAATGCACTGTATTGATCCGCTGCAGCTACCCTTCCGTCGTAGCAAATAGCCCAGTGGGGAACAAGCGCAGCTTTGATCAGGTGACGTGAACAAACAGAATTCGTGGCGAAACCACAGATATGTGGGTCAAACTACGCGTAGTGTACGCGGGGATGGCGAAGGCATCCGATGCAGGCTCCAACGGGCTCACAGCAGTGCATAGGCGTGGGAAGGCGGCGATAGCGGATAGTTGGCGGTGCAAAAGTGCAATGCAAAATGGACCCGACAGCTGTGAGATTTGAACTCACGCGGGTTACCCCAATAGATTTCTAGTCTATCGCCTTAACCACTCGGCCAAGCTGTCATTAAAATACGAAACAAATTCACTTCTTCACCACATTCGCCATACATTTCAAGACATTCCTACTAGCATTCTACACAACATACGCCGCCATGGACCACACTAACGGTCGTCCGCACCGTAGTTTGCCAACCTAGCGACTCTACCACCGCCCCATACCTTCTCACCGAAGCGTTGCCTCCTACTCCCCTATGTGTGTCTTCAACCGAATCGGTGCCTTCTAGGTCAGGGGACAACTCGCTGCGCTGCTGGAACCACGCCACGGTTCGGCTACGTGTGGTGTCGGAAACAGAGGGCGGGTAGTGAGTCCAGTTGGCCCGGAGTTAGCTAAACAATTTCGCGTACAGCTTAGTGGCAACATAAGAAGATATCGGAGGAGGGGATCGAACCCTCGATCTTGAGCGTGTTAAGCTCACGTCCTAACCACTAGACGACACCGACACTCGAAACACGAACACATTTACCCGAATAAGACGCTTGCGCTACCGTTTACGGCACAACCAGACAGATATCTTCCCTATCAGCACTCATCGAATGCCCGCCTCGGTATCATACCCTCTCGCATCGCATCAACCCACTCCAATATCACAACAGTGAGATCAATCCGAGACTGACTTACGGCCCATGACAGCCCCCACTGTACGCGCATCTACTCCCGGCGGGGCTTACTAGTTCTCGGTGGCGCGTAGACCCCTCGAGACCGCAGCGTGGTAGATAAACATCAGCTACGAGGACCGTCTTGCCGCGCATCAATGTTGCCAGACTACGCCGTGTTTTGCCGGGAAAAGCTGTGGCGCGACTTTTTTTGTCCCTACTGCAGCCCGAATGCACTGTATTGATCCGCTGCAGCTACCCTTCCGTCGTAGCAAATAGCCCAGTGGGGAACAAGCGCAGCTTTGATCAGGTGACGTGAACAAACAGAATTCGTGGCGAAACCACAGATATGTGGGTCAAACTACGCGTAGTGTACGCGGGGATGGCGAAGGCATCCGATGCAGGCTCCAACGGGCTCACAGCAGTGCATAGGCGTGGGAAGGCGGCGATAGCGGATAGTTGGCGGTGCAAAAGTGCAATGCAAAATGGACCCGACAGCTGTGAGATTTGAACTCACGCGGGTTACCCCAATAGATTTCTAGTCTATCGCCTTAACCACTCGGCCAAGCTGTCATTAAAATACGAAACAAATTCACTTCTTCACCACATTCGCCATACATTTCAAGACATTCCTACTAGCATTCTACACAACATACGCCGCCATGGACCACACTAACGGTCGTCCGCACCGTAGTTTGCCAACCTAGCGACTCTACCACCGCCCCATACCTTCTCACCGAAGCGTTGCCTCCTACTCCCCTATGTGTGTCTTCAACCGAATCGGTGCCTTCTAGGTCAGGGGACAACTCGCTGCGCTGCTGGAACCACGCCACGGTTCGGCTACGTGTGGTGTCGGAAACAGAGGGCGGGTAGTGAGTCCAGTTGGCCCGGAGTTAGCTAAACAATTTCGCGTACAGCTTAGTGGCAACATAAGAAGATATCGGAGGAGGGGATCGAACCCTCGATCTTGAGCGTGTTAAGCTCACGTCCTAACCACTAGACGACACCGACACTCGAAACACGAACACATTTACCCGAATAATAAGACGCTTGCGCTACCGTTTACGGCACAACCAGACAGATATCTTCCCTATCAGCACTCATCGAATGCCCGCCTCGGTATCATACCCTCTCGCATCGCATCAACCCACTCCAATATCACAACAGTGAGATCAATCCGAGACTGACTTACGGCCCATGACAGCCCCCACTGTACGCGCATCTACTCCCGGCGGGGCTTACTAGTTCTCGTATGTTTGTGCCGGTATATTGATATTCTTATGACTCGAATCTAGAACGTGGCACGGTGTATTACGATACAGACATCGCACATGCGATCTCGGTTCGCAACTTTCCCTGAAACGTTAATGGTGGATGCTACACACGATACAAATTCGTCCCGCTACAAGCCCTTCTTTATGATGGTCCATGATTTTGTAGGCATGGTCAGCTTTCGATTTCTATATCCTAAACGTTTTGGAAGTTGTATGCTGTCGGGTCCATTTTGCATTGCACTTTTGCACCACCAACTATCCGCTATCGCCGACTTCCCACGCCTATGCACTGCTGTGAGCCCGTTGGAGCCTGCATCGGATGCCTTCGCCATCCCCGCGTACACTACGCGTAGTTTGACCCACATATCTGTGGTTTCGCCACGAATTCTGTTTGTTCACGTCACCTGATCAAAGCTGCGCTTGTTCCCCACTGGGCTATTTGCTACGACGGAAGGGTAGCTGCAGCGGATCAATACAGTGCATTCGGGCTGCAGTAGGGACAAAAAAAGTCGCGCCACAGCTTTTCCCGGCAAAACACGGCGTAGTCTGGCAACATTGATGCGCGGCAAGACGGTCCTCGTAGCTGATGTTTATCTACCACGCTGCGGTCTCGAGGGGTCTACGCGCCACCGAGAACTAGTAAGCCCCGCCGGGAGTAGATGCGCGTACAGTGGGGGATGTCATGGGCCGTAAGTCAGTCTCGGATTGATCTCACTGTTGTGATATTGGAGTGGGTTGATGCGATGCGAGAGGGTATGATACCGAGGCGGGCATTCGATGAGTGCTGATAGGGAAGATATCTGTCTGGTTGTGCCGTAAACGGTAGCGCAAGCGTCTTACTCGGGTAAGTGTGTTCGTGTTTCGAGTGTCGGTGTCGTCTAGTGGTTAGGACGTGAGCTTAACACGCTCAAGATCGAGGGTTCGATCCCCTCCTCCGATATCTTCTTATGTTGCCACTAAGCTGTACGCGAAATTGTTTAGCTAACTCCGGGCCAACTGGACTCACTACCCGCCCTCTGTTTCCGACACCACACGTAGCCGAACCGTGGCGTGGTTCCAGCAGCGCAGCGAGTTGTCCCCTGACCTAGAAGGCACCGATTCGGTTGAAGACACACATAGGGGAGTAGGAGGCAACGCTTCGGTGAGAAGGTATGGGGCGGTGGTAGAGTCGCTAGGTTGGCAAACTACGGTGCGGACGACCGTTAGTGTGGTCCATGGCGGCGTATGTTGTGTAGAATGCTAGTAGGAATGTCTTGAAATGTATGGCGAATGTGGTGAAGAAGTGAATTTGTTTCGTATTTTAATGACAGCTTGGCCGAGTGGTTAAGGCGATAGACTAGAAATCTATTGGGGTAACCCGCGTGAGTTCAAATCTCACAGCTGTCGGGTCCATTTTGCATTGCACTTTTGCACCGCCAACTATCCGCTATCGCCGCCTTCCGACGCCTATGCACTGCTGTGAGCCCGTTGGAGCCTGCATCGGATGCCTTCGCCATCCCCGCGTACACTACGCGTAGTTTGACCCACATATCTGTGGTTTCGCCACGAATTCTGTTTGTTCACGTCACCTGATCAAAGCTGCGCTTGTTCCCCACTGGGCTATTTGCTACGACGGAAGGGTAGCTGCAGCGGATCAATACAGTGCATTCGGGCTGCAGTAGGGACAAAAAAAGTCGCGCCACAGCTTTTCCCGGCAAAACACGGCGTAGTCTGGCAACATTGATGCGCGGCAAGACGGTCCTCGTAGCTGATGTTTATCTACCACGCTGCGGTCTCGAGGGGTCTACGCGCCACCGAGAACTAGTAAGCCCCGCCGGGAGTAGATGCGCGTACAGTGGGGGATGTCATGGGCCGTAAGTCAGTCTCGGATTGATCTCACTGTTGTGATATTGGAGTGGGTTGATGCGATGCGAGAGGGTATGATACCGAGGCGGGCATTCGATGAGTGCTGATAGGGAAGATATCTGTCTGGTTGTGCCGTAAACGGTAGCGCAAGCGTCTTACTCGGGTAAGTGTGTTCGTGTTTCGAGTGTCGGTGTCGTCTAGTGGTTAGGACGTGAGCTTAACACGCTCAAGATCGAGGGTTCGATCCCCTCCTCCGATATCTTCTTATGTTGCCACTAAGCTGTACGCGAAATTGTTTAGCTAACTCCGGGCCAACTGGACTCACTACCCGCCCTCTGTTTCCGACACCACACGTAGCCGAACCGTGGCGTGGTTCCAGCAGCGCAGCGAGTTGTCCCCTGACCTAGAAGGCACCGATTCGGTTGAAGACACACATAGGGGAGTAGGAGGCAACGCTTCGGTGAGAAGGTATGGGGCGGTGGTAGAGTCGCTAGGTTGGCAAACTACGGTGCGGACGACCGTTAGTGTGGTCCATGGCGGCGTATGTTGTGTAGAATGCTAGTAGGAATGTCTTGAAATGTATGGCGAATGTGGTGAAGAAGTGAATTTGTTTCGTATTTTAATGACAGCTTGGCCGAGTGGTTAAGGCGATAGACTAGAAATCTATTGGGGTAACCCGCGTGAGTTCAAATCTCACAGCTGTCGGGTCCATTTTGCATTGCACTTTTGCACCGCCAACTATCCGCTATCGCCGCCTTCCGACGCCTATGCACTGCTGTGAGCCCGTTGGAGCCTGCATCGGATGCCTTCGCCATCCCCGCGTACACTACGCGTAGTTTGACCCACATATCTGTGGTTTCGCCACGAATTCTGTTTGTTCACGTCACCTGATCAAAGCTGCGCTTGTTCCCCACTGGGCTATTTGCTACGACGGAAGGGTAGCTGCAGCGGATCAATACAGTGCATTCGGGCTGCAGTAGGGACAAAAAAAGTCGCGCCACAGCTTTTCCCGGCAAAACACGGCGTAGTCTGGCAACATTGATGCGCGGCAAGACGGTCCTCGTAGCTGATGTTTATCTACCACGCTGCGGTCTCGAGGGGTCTACGCGCCACCGAGAACTAGTAAGCCCCGCCGGGAGTAGATGCGCGTACAGTGGGGGATGTCATGGGCCGTAAGTCAGTCTCGGATTGATCTCACTGTTGTGATATTGGAGTGGGTTGATGCGATGCGAGAGGGTATGATACCGAGGCGGGCATTCGATGAGTGCTGATAGGGAAGATATCTGTCTGGTTGTGCCGTAAACGGTAGCGCAAGCGTCTTATTATTCGGGTAAATGTGTTCGTGTTTCGAGTGTCGGTGTCGTCTAGTGGTTAGGACGTGAGCTTAACACGCTCAAGATCGAGGGTTCGATCCCCTCCTCCGATATCTTCTTATGTTGCCACTAAGCTGTACGCGAAATTGTTTAGCTAACTCCGGGCCAACTGGACTCACTACCCGCCCTCTGTTTCCGACACCACACGTAGCCGAACCGTGGCGTGGTTCCAGCAGCGCAGCGAGTTGTCCCCTGACCTAGAAGGCACCGATTCGGTTGAAGACACACATAGGGGAGTAGGAGGCAACGCTTCGGTGAGAAGGTATGGGGCGGTGGTAGAGTCGCTAGGTTGGCAAACTACGGTGCGGACGACCGTTAGTGTGGTCCATGGCGGCGTATGTTGTGTAGAATGCTAGTAGGAATGTCTTGAAATGTATGGCGAATGTGTGAAGAAGTGAATTTGTTTCGTATTTTAATGACAGCTTGGCCGAGTGGTTAAGGCGATAGACTAGAAATCTATTGGGGTAACCCGCGTGAGTTCAAATCTCACAGCTGTCGGGTCCATTTTGCATTGCACTTTTGCACCGCCAACTATCCGCTATCGCCGCCTTCCCACGCCTATGCACTGCTGTGAGCCCGTTGGAGCCTGCATCGGATGCCTTCGCCATCCCCGCGTACACTACGCGTAGTTTGACCCACATATCTGTGGTTTCGCCACGAATTCTGTTTGTTCACGTCACCTGATCAAAGCTGCGCTTGTTCCCCACTGGGCTATTTGCTACGACGGAAGGGTAGCTGCAGCGGATCAATACAGTGCATTCGGGCTGCAGTAGGGACAAAAAAAGTCGCGCCACAGCTTTTCCCGGCAAAACACGGCGTAGTCTGGCAACATTGATGCGCGGCAAGACGGTCCTCGTAGCTGATGTTTATCTACCACGCTGCGGTCTCGAGGGGTCTACGCGCCACCGAGAACTAGTAAGCCCCGCCGGGAGTAGATGCGCGTACAGTGGGGGATGTCATGGGCCGTAAGTCAGTCTCGGATTGATCTCACTGTTGTGATATTGGAGTGGGTTGATGCGATGCGAGAGGGTATGATACCGAGGCGGGCATTCGATGAGTGCTGATAGGGAAGATATCTGTCTGGTTGTGCCGTAAACGGTAGCGCAAGCGTCTTATTATTCGGGTAAATGTGTTCGTGTTTCGAGTGTCGGTGTCGTCTAGTGGTTAGGACGTGAGCTTAACACGCTCAAGATCGAGGGTTCGATCCCCTCCTCCGATATCTTCTTATGTTGCCACTAAGCTGTACGCGAAATTGTTTAGCTAACTCCGGGCCAACTGGACTCACTACCCGCCCTCTGTTTCCGACACCACACGTAGCCGAACCGTGGCGTGGTTCCAGCAGCGCAGCGAGTTGTCCCCTGACCTAGAAGGCACCGATTCGGTTGAAGACACACATAGGGGAGTAGGAGGCAACGCTTCGGTGAGAAGGTATGGGGCGGTGGTAGAGTCGCTAGGTTGGCAAACTACGGTGCGGACGACCGTTAGTGTGGTCCATGGCGGCGTATGTTGTGTAGAATGCTAGTAGGAATGTCTTGAAATGTATGGCGAATGTGTGAAGAAGTGAATTTGTTTCGTATTTTAATGACAGCTTGGCCGAGTGGTTAAGGCGATAGACTAGAAATCTATTGGGGTAACCCGCGTGAGTTCAAATCTCACAGCTGTCGGGTCCATTTTGCATTGCACTTTTGCACCGCCAACTATCCGCTATCGCCGCCTTCCCACGCCTATGCACTGCTGTGAGCCCGTTGGAGCCTGCATCGGATGCCTTCGCCATCCCCGCGTACACTACGCGTAGTTTGACCCACATATCTGTGGTTTCGCCACGAATTCTGTTTGTTCACGTCACCTGATCAAAGCTGCGCTTGTTCCCCACTGGGCTATTTGCTACGACGGAAGGGTAGCTGCAGCGGATCAATACAGTGCATTCGGGCTGCAGTAGGGACAAAAAAAGTCGCGCCACAGCTTTTCCCGGCAAAACACGGCGTAGTCTGGCAACATTGATGCGCGGCAAGACGGTCCTCGTAGCTGATGTTTATCTACCACGCTGCGGTCTCGAGGGGTCTACGCGCCACCGAGAACTAGTAAGCCCCGCCGGGAGTAGATGCGCGTACAGTGGGGGATGTCATGGGCCGTAAGTCAGTCTCGGATTGATCTCACTGTTGTGATATTGGAGTGGGTTGATGCGATGCGAGAGGGTATGATACCGAGGCGGGCATTCGATGAGTGCTGATAGGGAAGATATCTGTCTGGTTGTGCCGTAAACGGTAGCGCAAGCGTCTTACTCGGGTAAGTGTGTTCGTGTTTCGAGTGTCGGTGTCGTCTAGTGGTTAGGACGTGAGCTTAACACGCTCAAGATCGAGGGTTCGATCCCCTCCTCCGATATCTTCTTATGTTGCCACTAAGCTGTACGCGAAATTGTTTAGCTAACTCCGGGCCAACTGGACTCACTACCCGCCCTCTGTTTCCGACACCACACGTAGCCGAACCGTGGCGTGGTTCCAGCAGCGCAGCGAGTTGTCCCCTGACCTAGAAGGCACCGATTCGGTTGAAGACACACATAGGGGAGTAGGAGGCAACGCTTCGGTGAGAAGGTATGGGGCGGTGGTAGAGTCGCTAGGTTGGCAAACTACGGTGCGGACGACCGTTAGTGTGGTCCATGGCGGCGTATGTTGTGTAGAATGCTAGTAGGAATGTCTTGAAATGTATGGCGAATGTGGTGAAGAAGTGAATTTGTTTCGTATTTTAATGACAGCTTGGCCGAGTGGTTAAGGCGATAGACTAGAAATCTATTGGGGTAACCCGCGTGAGTTCAAATCTCACAGCTGTCGGGTCCATTTTGCATTGCACTTTTGCACCGCCAACTATCCGCTATCGCCGCCTTCCCACGCCTATGCACTGCTGTGAGCCCGTTGGAGCCTGCATCGGATGCCTTCGCCATCCCCGCGTACACTACGCGTAGTTTGACCCACATATCTGTGGTTTCGCCACGAATTCTGTTTGTTCACGTCACCTGATCAAAGCTGCGCTTGTTCCCCACTGGGCTATTTGCTACGACGGAAGGGTAGCTGCAGCGGATCAATACAGTGCATTCGGGCTGCAGTAGGGACAAAAAAAGTCGCGCCACAGCTTTTCCCGGCAAAACACGGCGTAGTCTGGCAACATTGATGCGCGGCAAGACGGTCCTCGTAGCTGATGTTTATCTACCACGCTGCGGTCTCGAGGGGTCTACGCGCCACCGAGAACTAGTAAGCCCCGCCGGGAGTAGATGCGCGTACAGTGGGGGATGTCGTGGGCCGTAAGTCAGTCTCGGATTGATCTCACTGTTGTGATATTGGAGTGGGTTGATGCGATGCGAGAGGGTATGATACCGAGGCGGGCATTCGATGAGTGCTGATAGGGAAGATATCTGTCTGGTTGTGCCGTAAACGGTAGCGCAAGCGTCTTATTCGGGTAAGTGTGTTCGTGTTTCGAGTGTCGGTGTCGTCTAGTGGTTAGGACGTGAGCTTAACACGCTCAAGATCGAGGGTTCGATCCCCTCCTCCGATATCTTCTTATGTTGCCACTAAGCTGTACGCGAAATTGTTTAGCTAACTCCGGGCCAACTGGACTCACTACCCGCCCTCTGTTTCCGACACCACACGTAGCCGAACCGTGGCGTGGTTCCAGCAGCGCAGCGAGTTGTCCCCTGACCTAGAAGGCACCGATTCGGTTGAAGACACACATAGGGGAGTAGGAGGCAACGCTTCGGTGAGAAGGTATGGGGCGGTGGTAGAGTCGCTAGGTTGGCAAACTACGGTGCGGACGACCGTTAGTGTGGTCCATGGCGGCGTATGTTGTGTAGAATGCTAGTAGGAATGTCTTGAAATGTATGGCGAATGTGGTGAAGAAGTGAATTTGTTTCGTATTTTAATGACAGCTTGGCCGAGTGGTTAAGGCGATAGACTAGAAATCTATTGGGGTAACCCGCGTGAGTTCAAATCTCACAGCTGTCGGGTCCATTTTGCATTGCACTTTTGCACCGCCAACTATCCGCTATCGCCGCCTTCCCACGCCTATGCACTGCTGTGAGCCCGTTGGAGCCTGCATCGGATGCCTTCGCCATCCCCGCGTACACTACGCGTAGTTTGACCCACATATCTGTGGTTTCGCCACGAATTCTGTTTGTTCACGTCACCTGATCAAAGCTGCGCTTGTTCCCCACTGGGCTATTTGCTACGACGGAAGGGTAGCTGCAGCGGATCAATACAGTGCATTCGGGCTGCAGTAGGGACAAAAAAAGTCGCGCCACAGCTTTTCCCGGCAAAACACGGCGTAGTCTGGCAACATTGATGCGCGGCAAGACGGTCCTCGTAGCTGATGTTTATCTACCACGCTGCGGTCTCGAGGGGTCTACGCGCCACCGAGAACTAGTAAGCCCCGCCGGGAGTAGATGCGCGTACAGTGGGGGCTGTCATGGGCCGTAAGTCAGTCTCGGATTGATCTCACTGTTGTGATATTGGAGTGGGTTGATGCGATGCGAGAGGGTATGATATCGAGGCGGGCATTCGATGAGTGCTGATAGGGGAAGATATCTGTCTGGTTGTGCCGTAAACGGTAGCGCAAGCGTCTTATTCGGGTAAATGTGTTCGTGTTTCGAGTGTCGGTGTCGTCTAGTGGTTAGGACGTGAGCTTAACACGCTCAAGATCGAGGGTTCGATCCCCTCCTCCGATATCTTCTTATGTTGCCACTAAGCTGTACGCGAAATTGTTTAGCTAACTCCGGGCCAACTGGACTCACTACCCGCCCTCTGTTTCCGACACCACACGTAGCCGAACCGTGGCGTGGTTCCAGCAGCGCAGCGAGTTGTCCCCTGACCTAGAAGGCACCGATTCGGTTGAAGACACACATAGGGGAGTAGGAGGCAACGCTTCGGTGAGAAGGTATGGGGCGGTGGTAGAGTCGCTAGGTTGGCAAACTACGGTGCGGACGACCGTTAGTGTGGTCCATGGCGGCGTATGTTGTGTAGAATGCTAGTAGGAATGTCTTGAAATGTATGGCGAATGTGGTGAAGAAGTGAATTTGTTTCGTATTTTAATGACAGCTTGGCCGAGTGGTTAAGGCGATAGACTAGAAATCTATTGGGGTAACCCGCGTGAGTTCAAATCTCACAGCTGTCGGGTCCATTTTGCATTGCACTTTTGCACCGCCAACTATCCGCTATCGCCGCCTTCCCACGCCTATGCACTGCTGTGAGCCCGTTGGAGCCTGCATCGGATGCCTTCGCCATCCCCGCGTACACTACGCGTAGTTTGACCCACATATCTGTGGTTTCGCCACGAATTCTGTTTGTTCACGTCACCTGATCAAAGCTGCGCTTGTTCCCCACTGGGCTATTTGCTACGACGGAAGGGTAGCTGCAGCGGATCAATACAGTGCATTCGGGCTGCAGTAGGGACAAAAAAAGTCGCGCCACAGCTTTTCCCGGCAAAACACGGCGTAGTCTGGCAACATTGATGCGCGGCAAGACGGTCCTCGTAGCTGATGTTTATCTACCACGCTGCGGTCTCGAGGGGTCTACGCGCCACCGAGAACTAGTAAGCCCCGCCGGGAGTAGATGCGCGTACAGTGGGGGATGTCATGGGCCGTAAGTCAGTCTCGGATTGATCTCACTGTTGTGATATTGGAGTGGGTTGATGCGATGCGAGAGGGTATGATACCGAGGCGGGCATTCGATGAGTGCTGATAGGGAAGATATCTGTCTGGTTGTGCCGTAAACGGTAGCGCAAGCGTCTTACTCGGGTAAGTGTGTTCGTGTTTCGAGTGTCGGTGTCGTCTAGTGGTTAGGACGTGAGCTTAACACGCTCAAGATCGAGGGTTCGATCCCCTCCTCCGATATCTTCTTATGTTGCCACTAAGCTGTACGCGAAATTGTTTAGCTAACTCCGGGCCAACTGGACTCACTACCCGCCCTCTGTTTCCGACACCACACGTAGCCGAACCGTGGCGTGGTTCCAGCAGCGCAGCGAGTTGTCCCCTGACCTAGAAGGCACCGATTCGGTTGAAGACACACATAGGGGAGTAGGAGGCAACGCTTCGGTGAGAAGGTATGGGGCGGTGGTAGAGTCGCTAGGTTGGCAAACTACGGTGCGGACGACCGTTAGTGTGGTCCATGGCGGCGTATGTTGTGTAGAATGCTAGTAGGAATGTCTTGAAATGTATGGCGAATGTGGTGAAGAAGTGAATTTGTTTCGTATTTTAATGACAGCTTGGCCGAGTGGTTAAGGCGATAGACTAGAAATCTATTGGGGTAACCCGCGTGAGTTCAAATCTCACAGCTGTCGGGTCCATTTTGCATTGCACTTTTGCACCGCCAACTATCCGCTATCGCCGCCTTCCGACGCCTATGCACTGCTGTGAGCCCGTTGGAGCCTGCATCGGATGCCTTCGCCATCCCCGCGTACACTACGCGTAGTTTGACCCACATATCTGTGGTTTCGCCACGAATTCTGTTTGTTCACGTCACCTGATCAAAGCTGCGCTTGTTCCCCACTGGGCTATTTGCTACGACGGAAGGGTAGCTGCAGCGGATCAATACAGTGCATTCGGGCTGCAGTAGGGACAAAAAAAGTCGCGCCACAGCTTTTCCCGGCAAAACACGGCGTAGTCTGGCAACATTGATGCGCGGCAAGACGGTCCTCGTAGCTGATGTTTATCTACCACGCTGCGGTCTCGAGGGGTCTACGCGCCACCGAGAACTAGTAAGCCCCGCCGGGAGTAGATGCGCGTACAGTGGGGGATGTCATGGGCCGTAAGTCAGTCTCGGATTGATCTCACTGTTGTGATATTGGAGTGGGTTGATGCGATGCGAGAGGGTATGATACCGAGGCGGGCATTCGATGAGTGCTGATAGGGAAGATATCTGTCTGGTTGTGCCGTAAACGGTAGCGCAAGCGTCTTATTATTCGGGTAAATGTGTTCGTGTTTCGAGTGTCGGTGTCGTCTAGTGGTTAGGACGTGAGCTTAACACGCTCAAGATCGAGGGTTCGATCCCCTCCTCCGATATCTTCTTATGTTGCCACTAAGCTGTACGCGAAATTGTTTAGCTAACTCCGGGCCAACTGGACTCACTACCCGCCCTCTGTTTCCGACACCACACGTAGCCGAACCGTGGCGTGGTTCCAGCAGCGCAGCGAGTTGTCCCCTGACCTAGAAGGCACCGATTCGGTTGAAGACACACATAGGGGAGTAGGAGGCAACGCTTCGGTGAGAAGGTATGGGGCGGTGGTAGAGTCGCTAGGTTGGCAAACTACGGTGCGGACGACCGTTAGTGTGGTCCATGGCGGCGTATGTTGTGTAGAATGCTAGTAGGAATGTCTTGAAATGTATGGCGAATGTGTGAAGAAGTGAATTTGTTTCGTATTTTAATGACAGCTTGGCCGAGTGGTTAAGGCGATAGACTAGAAATCTATTGGGGTAACCCGCGTGAGTTCAAATCTCACAGCTGTCGGGTCCATTTTGCATTGCACTTTTGCACCGCCAACTATCCGCTATCGCCGCCTTCCCACGCCTATGCACTGCTGTGAGCCCGTTGGAGCCTGCATCGGATGCCTTCGCCATCCCCGCGTACACTACGCGTAGTTTGACCCACATATCTGTGGTTTCGCCACGAATTCTGTTTGTTCACGTCACCTGATCAAAGCTGCGCTTGTTCCCCACTGGGCTATTTGCTACGACGGAAGGGTAGCTGCAGCGGATCAATACAGTGCATTCGGGCTGCAGTAGGGACAAAAAAAGTCGCGCCACAGCTTTTCCCGGCAAAACACGGCGTAGTCTGGCAACATTGATGCGCGGCAAGACGGTCCTCGTAGCTGATGTTTATCTACCACGCTGCGGTCTCGAGGGGTCTACGCGCCACCGAGAACTAGTAAGCCCCGCCGGGAGTAGATGCGCGTACAGTGGGGGATGTCATGGGCCGTAAGTCAGTCTCGGATTGATCTCACTGTTGTGATATTGGAGTGGGTTGATGCGATGCGAGAGGGTATGATACCGAGGCGGGCATTCGATGAGTGCTGATAGGGAAGATATCTGTCTGGTTGTGCCGTAAACGGTAGCGCAAGCGTCTTATTATTCGGGTAAATGTGTTCGTGTTTCGAGTGTCGGTGTCGTCTAGTGGTTAGGACGTGAGCTTAACACGCTCAAGATCGAGGGTTCGATCCCCTCCTCCGATATCTTCTTATGTTGCCACTAAGCTGTACGCGAAATTGTTTAGCTAACTCCGGGCCAACTGGACTCACTACCCGCCCTCTGTTTCCGACACCACACGTAGCCGAACCGTGGCGTGGTTCCAGCAGCGCAGCGAGTTGTCCCCTGACCTAGAAGGCACCGATTCGGTTGAAGACACACATAGGGGAGTAGGAGGCAACGCTTCGGTGAGAAGGTATGGGGCGGTGGTAGAGTCGCTAGGTTGGCAAACTACGGTGCGGACGACCGTTAGTGTGGTCCATGGCGGCGTATGTTGTGTAGAATGCTAGTAGGAATGTCTTGAAATGTATGGCGAATGTGTGAAGAAGTGAATTTGTTTCGTATTTTAATGACAGCTTGGCCGAGTGGTTAAGGCGATAGACTAGAAATCTATTGGGGTAACCCGCGTGAGTTCAAATCTCACAGCTGTCGGGTCCATTTTGCATTGCACTTTTGCACCGCCAACTATCCGCTATCGCCGCCTTCCCACGCCTATGCACTGCTGTGAGCCCGTTGGAGCCTGCATCGGATGCCTTCGCCATCCCCGCGTACACTACGCGTAGTTTGACCCACATATCTGTGGTTTCGCCACGAATTCTGTTTGTTCACGTCACCTGATCAAAGCTGCGCTTGTTCCCCACTGGGCTATTTGCTACGACGGAAGGGTAGCTGCAGCGGATCAATACAGTGCATTCGGGCTGCAGTAGGGACAAAAAAAGTCGCGCCACAGCTTTTCCCGGCAAAACACGGCGTAGTCTGGCAACATTGATGCGCGGCAAGACGGTCCTCGTAGCTGATGTTTATCTACCACGCTGCGGTCTCGAGGGGTCTACGCGCCACCGAGAACTAGTAAGCCCCGCCGGGAGTAGATGCGCGTACAGTGGGGGATGTCATGGGCCGTAAGTCAGTCTCGGATTGATCTCACTGTTGTGATATTGGAGTGGGTTGATGCGATGCGAGAGGGTATGATACCGAGGCGGGCATTCGATGAGTGCTGATAGGGAAGATATCTGTCTGGTTGTGCCGTAAACGGTAGCGCAAGCGTCTTACTCGGGTAAGTGTGTTCGTGTTTCGAGTGTCGGTGTCGTCTAGTGGTTAGGACGTGAGCTTAACACGCTCAAGATCGAGGGTTCGATCCCCTCCTCCGATATCTTCTTATGTTGCCACTAAGCTGTACGCGAAATTGTTTAGCTAACTCCGGGCCAACTGGACTCACTACCCGCCCTCTGTTTCCGACACCACACGTAGCCGAACCGTGGCGTGGTTCCAGCAGCGCAGCGAGTTGTCCCCTGACCTAGAAGGCACCGATTCGGTTGAAGACACACATAGGGGAGTAGGAGGCAACGCTTCGGTGAGAAGGTATGGGGCGGTGGTAGAGTCGCTAGGTTGGCAAACTACGGTGCGGACGACCGTTAGTGTGGTCCATGGCGGCGTATGTTGTGTAGAATGCTAGTAGGAATGTCTTGAAATGTATGGCGAATGTGGTGAAGAAGTGAATTTGTTTCGTATTTTAATGACAGCTTGGCCGAGTGGTTAAGGCGATAGACTAGAAATCTATTGGGGTAACCCGCGTGAGTTCAAATCTCACAGCTGTCGGGTCCATTTTGCATTGCACTTTTGCACCGCCAACTATCCGCTATCGCCGCCTTCCCACGCCTATGCACTGCTGTGAGCCCGTTGGAGCCTGCATCGGATGCCTTCGCCATCCCCGCGTACACTACGCGTAGTTTGACCCACATATCTGTGGTTTCGCCACGAATTCTGTTTGTTCACGTCACCTGATCAAAGCTGCGCTTGTTCCCCACTGGGCTATTTGCTACGACGGAAGGGTAGCTGCAGCGGATCAATACAGTGCATTCGGGCTGCAGTAGGGACAAAAAAAGTCGCGCCACAGCTTTTCCCGGCAAAACACGGCGTAGTCTGGCAACATTGATGCGCGGCAAGACGGTCCTCGTAGCTGATGTTTATCTACCACGCTGCGGTCTCGAGGGGTCTACGCGCCACCGAGAACTAGTAAGCCCCGCCGGGAGTAGATGCGCGTACAGTGGGGGATGTCGTGGGCCGTAAGTCAGTCTCGGATTGATCTCACTGTTGTGATATTGGAGTGGGTTGATGCGATGCGAGAGGGTATGATACCGAGGCGGGCATTCGATGAGTGCTGATAGGGAAGATATCTGTCTGGTTGTGCCGTAAACGGTAGCGCAAGCGTCTTATTCGGGTAAGTGTGTTCGTGTTTCGAGTGTCGGTGTCGTCTAGTGGTTAGGACGTGAGCTTAACACGCTCAAGATCGAGGGTTCGATCCCCTCCTCCGATATCTTCTTATGTTGCCACTAAGCTGTACGCGAAATTGTTTAGCTAACTCCGGGCCAACTGGACTCACTACCCGCCCTCTGTTTCCGACACCACACGTAGCCGAACCGTGGCGTGGTTCCAGCAGCGCAGCGAGTTGTCCCCTGACCTAGAAGGCACCGATTCGGTTGAAGACACACATAGGGGAGTAGGAGGCAACGCTTCGGTGAGAAGGTATGGGGCGGTGGTAGAGTCGCTAGGTTGGCAAACTACGGTGCGGACGACCGTTAGTGTGGTCCATGGCGGCGTATGTTGTGTAGAATGCTAGTAGGAATGTCTTGAAATGTATGGCGAATGTGGTGAAGAAGTGAATTTGTTTCGTATTTTAATGACAGCTTGGCCGAGTGGTTAAGGCGATAGACTAGAAATCTATTGGGGTAACCCGCGTGAGTTCAAATCTCACAGCTGTCGGGTCCATTTTGCATTGCACTTTTGCACCGCCAACTATCCGCTATCGCCGCCTTCCCACGCCTATGCACTGCTGTGAGCCCGTTGGAGCCTGCATCGGATGCCTTCGCCATCCCCGCGTACACTACGCGTAGTTTGACCCACATATCTGTGGTTTCGCCACGAATTCTGTTTGTTCACGTCACCTGATCAAAGCTGCGCTTGTTCCCCACTGGGCTATTTGCTACGACGGAAGGGTAGCTGCAGCGGATCAATACAGTGCATTCGGGCTGCAGTAGGGACAAAAAAAGTCGCGCCACAGCTTTTCCCGGCAAAACACGGCGTAGTCTGGCAACATTGATGCGCGGCAAGACGGTCCTCGTAGCTGATGTTTATCTACCACGCTGCGGTCTCGAGGGGTCTACGCGCCACCGAGAACTAGTAAGCCCCGCCGGGAGTAGATGCGCGTACAGTGGGGGCTGTCATGGGCCGTAAGTCAGTCTCGGATTGATCTCACTGTTGTGATATTGGAGTGGGTTGATGCGATGCGAGAGGGTATGATATCGAGGCGGGCATTCGATGAGTGCTGATAGGGGAAGATATCTGTCTGGTTGTGCCGTAAACGGTAGCGCAAGCGTCTTATTCGGGTAAATGTGTTCGTGTTTCGAGTGTCGGTGTCGTCTAGTGGTTAGGACGTGAGCTTAACACGCTCAAGATCGAGGGTTCGATCCCCTCCTCCGATATCTTCTTATGTTGCCACTAAGCTGTACGCGAAATTGTTTAGCTAACTCCGGGCCAACTGGACTCACTACCCGCCCTCTGTTTCCGACACCACACGTAGCCGAACCGTGGCGTGGTTCCAGCAGCGCAGCGAGTTGTCCCCTGACCTAGAAGGCACCGATTCGGTTGAAGACACACATAGGGGAGTAGGAGGCAACGCTTCGGTGAGAAGGTATGGGGCGGTGGTAGAGTCGCTAGGTTGGCAAACTACGGTGCGGACGACCGTTAGTGTGGTCCATGGCGGCGTATGTTGTGTAGAATGCTAGTAGGAATGTCTTGAAATGTATGGCGAATGTGGTGAAGAAGTGAATTTGTTTCGTATTTTAATGACAGCTTGGCCGAGTGGTTAAGGCGATAGACTAGAAATCTATTGGGGTAACCCGCGTGAGTTCAAATCTCACAGCTGTCGGGTCCATTTTGCATTGCACTTTTGCACCGCCAACTATCCGCTATCGCCGCCTTCCCACGCCTATGCACTGCTGTGAGCCCGTTGGAGCCTGCATCGGATGCCTTCGCCATCCCCGCGTACACTACGCGTAGTTTGACCCACATATCTGTGGTTTCGCCACGAATTCTGTTTGTTCACGTCACCTGATCAAAGCTGCGCTTGTTCCCCACTGGGCTATTTGCTACGACGGAAGGGTAGCTGCAGCGGATCAATACAGTGCATTCGGGCTGCAGTAGGGACAAAAAAAGTCGCGCCACAGCTTTTCCCGGCAAAACACGGCGTAGTCTGGCAACATTGATGCGCGGCAAGACGGTCCTCGTAGCTGATGTTTATCTACCACGCTGCGGTCTCGAGGGGTCTACGCGCCACCGAGAACTAGTAAGCCCCGCCGGGAGTAGATGCGCGTACAGTGGGGGATGTCGTGGGCCGTAAGTCAGTCTCGGATTGATCTCACTGTTGTGATATTGGAGTGGGTTGATGCGATGCGAGAGGGTATGATACCGAGGCGGGCATTCGATGAGTGCTGATAGGGAAGATATCTGTCTGGTTGTGCCGTAAACGGTAGCGCAAGCGTCTTATTCGGGTAAGTGTGTTCGTGTTTCGAGTGTCGGTGTCGTCTAGTGGTTAGGACGTGAGCTTAACACGCTCAAGATCGAGGGTTCGATCCCCTCCTCCGATATCTTCTTATGTTGCCACTAAGCTGTACGCGAAATTGTTTAGCTAACTCCGGGCCAACTGGACTCACTACCCGCCCTCTGTTTCCGACACCACACGTAGCCGAACCGTGGCGTGGTTCCAGCAGCGCAGCGAGTTGTCCCCTGACCTAGAAGGCACCGATTCGGTTGAAGACACACATAGGGGAGTAGGAGGCAACGCTTCGGTGAGAAGGTATGGGGCGGTGGTAGAGTCGCTAGGTTGGCAAACTACGGTGCGGACGACCGTTAGTGTGGTCCATGGCGGCGTATGTTGTGTAGAATGCTAGTAGGAATGTCTTGAAATGTATGGCGAATGTGGTGAAGAAGTGAATTTGTTTCGTATTTTAATGACAGCTTGGCCGAGTGGTTAAGGCGATAGACTAGAAATCTATTGGGGTAACCCGCGTGAGTTCAAATCTCACAGCTGTCGGGTCCATTTTGCATTGCACTTTTGCACCGCCAACTATCCGCTATCGCCGCCTTCCCACGCCTATGCACTGCTGTGAGCCCGTTGGAGCCTGCATCGGATGCCTTCGCCATCCCCGCGTACACTACGCGTAGTTTGACCCACATATCTGTGGTTTCGCCACGAATTCTGTTTGTTCACGTCACCTGATCAAAGCTGCGCTTGTTCCCCACTGGGCTATTTGCTACGACGGAAGGGTAGCTGCAGCGGATCAATACAGTGCATTCGGGCTGCAGTAGGGACAAAAAAAGTCGCGCCACAGCTTTTCCCGGCAAAACACGGCGTAGTCTGGCAACATTGATGCGCGGCAAGACGGTCCTCGTAGCTGATGTTTATCTACCACGCTGCGGTCTCGAGGGGTCTACGCGCCACCGAGAACTAGTAAGCCCCGCCGGGAGTAGATGCGCGTACAGTGGGGGCTGTCATGGGCCGTAAGTCAGTCTCGGATTGATCTCACTGTTGTGATATTGGAGTGGGTTGATGCGATGCGAGAGGGTATGATATCGAGGCGGGCATTCGATGAGTGCTGATAGGGGAAGATATCTGTCTGGTTGTGCCGTAAACGGTAGCGCAAGCGTCTTATTCGGGTAAATGTGTTCGTGTTTCGAGTGTCGGTGTCGTCTAGTGGTTAGGACGTGAGCTTAACACGCTCAAGATCGAGGGTTCGATCCCCTCCTCCGATATCTTCTTATGTTGCCACTAAGCTGTACGCGAAATTGTTTAGCTAACTCCGGGCCAACTGGACTCACTACCCGCCCTCTGTTTCCGACACCACACGTAGCCGAACCGTGGCGTGGTTCCAGCAGCGCAGCGAGTTGTCCCCTGACCTAGAAGGCACCGATTCGGTTGAAGACACACATAGGGGAGTAGGAGGCAACGCTTCGGTGAGAAGGTATGGGGCGGTGGTAGAGTCGCTAGGTTGGCAAACTACGGTGCGGACGACCGTTAGTGTGGTCCATGGCGGCGTATGTTGTGTAGAATGCTAGTAGGAATGTCTTGAAATGTATGGCGAATGTGGTGAAGAAGTGAATTTGTTTCGTATTTTAATGACAGCTTGGCCGAGTGGTTAAGGCGATAGACTAGAAATCTATTGGGGTAACCCGCGTGAGTTCAAATCTCACAGCTGTCGGGTCCATTTTGCATTGCACTTTTGCACCGCCAACTATCCGCTATCGCCGCCTTCCCACGCCTATGCACTGCTGTGAGCCCGTTGGAGCCTGCATCGGATGCCTTCGCCATCCCCGCGTACACTACGCGTAGTTTGACCCACATATCTGTGGTTTCGCCACGAATTCTGTTTGTTCACGTCACCTGATCAAAGCTGCGCTTGTTCCCCACTGGGCTATTTGCTACGACGGAAGGGTAGCTGCAGCGGATCAATACAGTGCATTCGGGCTGCAGTAGGGACAAAAAAAGTCGCGCCACAGCTTTTCCCGGCAAAACACGGCGTAGTCTGGCAACATTGATGCGCGGCAAGACGGTCCTCGTAGCTGATGTTTATCTACCACGCTGCGGTCTCGAGGGGTCTACGCGCCACCGAGAACTAGTAAGCCCCGCCGGGAGTAGATGCGCGTACAGTGGGGGCTGTCATGGGCCGTAAGTCAGTCTCGGATTGATCTCACTGTTGTGATATTGGAGTGGGTTGATGCGATGCGAGAGGGTATGATACCGAGGCGGGCATTCGATGAGTGCTGATAGGGAAGATATCTGTCTGGTTGTGCCGTAAACGGTAGCGCAAGCGTCTTATTCGGGTAAGTGTGTTCGTGTTTCGAGTGTCGGTGTCGTCTAGTGGTTAGGACGTGAGCTTAACACGCTCAAGATCGAGGGTTCGATCCCCTCCTCCGATATCTTCTTATGTTGCCACTAAGCTGTACGCGAAATTGTTTAGCTAACTCCGGGCCAACTGGACTCACTACCCGCCCTCTGTTTCCGACACCACACGTAGCCGAACCGTGGCGTGGTTCCAGCAGCGCAGCGAGTTGTCCCCTGACCTAGAAGGCACCGATTCGGTTGAAGACACACATAGGGGAGTAGGAGGCAACGCTTCGGTGAGAAGGTATGGGGCGGTGGTAGAGTCGCTAGGTTGGCAAACTACGGTGCGGACGACCGTTAGTGTGGTCCATGGCGGCGTATGTTGTGTAGAATGCTAGTAGGAATGTCTTGAAATGTATGGCGAATGTGGTGAAGAAGTGAATTTGTTTCGTATTTTAATGACAGCTTGGCCGAGTGGTTAAGGCGATAGACTAGAAATCTATTGGGGTAACCCGCGTGAGTTCAAATCTCACAGCTGTCGGGTCCATTTTGCATTGCACTTTTGCACCGCCAACTATCCGCTATCGCCGCCTTCCCACGCCTATGCACTGCTGTGAGCCCGTTGGAGCCTGCATCGGATGCCTTCGCCATCCCCGCGTACACTACGCGTAGTTTGACCCACATATCTGTGGTTTCGCCACGAATTCTGTTTGTTCACGTCACCTGATCAAAGCTGCGCTTGTTCCCCACTGGGCTATTTGCTACGACGGAAGGGTAGCTGCAGCGGATCAATACAGTGCATTCGGGCTGCAGTAGGGACAAAAAAAGTCGCGCCACAGCTTTTCCCGGCAAAACACGGCGTAGTCTGGCAACATTGATGCGCGGCAAGACGGTCCTCGTAGCTGATGTTTATCTACCACGCTGCGGTCTCGAGGGGTCTACGCGCCACCGAGAACTAGTAAGCCCCGCCGGGAGTAGATGCGCGTACAGTGGGGGCTGTCATGGGCCGTAAGTCAGTCTCGGATTGATCTCACTGTTGTGATATTGGAGTGGGTTGATGCGATGCGAGAGGGTATGATATCGAGGCGGGCATTCGATGAGTGCTGATAGGGGAAGATATCTGTCTGGTTGTGCCGTAAACGGTAGCGCAAGCGTCTTATTCGGGTAAATGTGTTCGTGTTTCGAGTGTCGGTGTCGTCTAGTGGTTAGGACGTGAGCTTAACACGCTCAAGATCGAGGGTTCGATCCCCTCCTCCGATATCTTCTTATGTTGCCACTAAGCTGTACGCGAAATTGTTTAGCTAACTCCGGGCCAACTGGACTCACTACCCGCCCTCTGTTTCCGACACCACACGTAGCCGAACCGTGGCGTGGTTCCAGCAGCGCAGCGAGTTGTCCCCTGACCTAGAAGGCACCGATTCGGTTGAAGACACACATAGGGGAGTAGGAGGCAACGCTTCGGTGAGAAGGTATGGGGCGGTGGTAGAGTCGCTAGGTTGGCAAACTACGGTGCGGACGACCGTTAGTGTGGTCCATGGCGGCGTATGTTGTGTAGAATGCTAGTAGGAATGTCTTGAAATGTATGGCGAATGTGGTGAAGAAGTGAATTTGTTTCGTATTTTAATGACAGCTTGGCCGAGTGGTTAAGGCGATAGACTAGAAATCTATTGGGGTAACCCGCGTGAGTTCAAATCTCACAGCTGTCGGGTCCATTTTGCATTGCACTTTTGCACCGCCAACTATCCGCTATCGCCGCCTTCCCACGCCTATGCACTGCTGTGAGCCCGTTGGAGCCTGCATCGGATGCCTTCGCCATCCCCGCGTACACTACGCGTAGTTTGACCCACATATCTGTGGTTTCGCCACGAATTCTGTTTGTTCACGTCACCTGATCAAAGCTGCGCTTGTTCCCCACTGGGCTATTTGCTACGACGGAAGGGTAGCTGCAGCGGATCAATACAGTGCATTCGGGCTGCAGTAGGGACAAAAAAAGTCGCGCCACAGCTTTTCCCGGCAAAACACGGCGTAGTCTGGCAACATTGATGCGCGGCAAGACGGTCCTCGTAGCTGATGTTTATCTACCACGCTGCGGTCTCGAGGGGTCTACGCGCCACCGAGAACTAGTAAGCCCCGCCGGGAGTAGATGCGCGTACAGTGGGGGCTGTCATGGGCCGTAAGTCAGTCTCGGATTGATCTCACTGTTGTGATATTGGAGTGGGTTGATGCGATGCGAGAGGGTATGATACCGAGGCGGGCATTCGATGAGTGCTGATAGGGAAGATATCTGTCTGGTTGTGCCGTAAACGGTAGCGCAAGCGTCTTATTCGGGTAAGTGTGTTCGTGTTTCGAGTGTCGGTGTCGTCTAGTGGTTAGGACGTGAGCTTAACACGCTCAAGATCGAGGGTTCGATCCCCTCCTCCGATATCTTCTTATGTTGCCACTAAGCTGTACGCGAAATTGTTTAGCTAACTCCGGGCCAACTGGACTCACTACCCGCCCTCTGTTTCCGACACCACACGTAGCCGAACCGTGGCGTGGTTCCAGCAGCGCAGCGAGTTGTCCCCTGACCTAGAAGGCACCGATTCGGTTGAAGACACACATAGGGGAGTAGGAGGCAACGCTTCGGTGAGAAGGTATGGGGCGGTGGTAGAGTCGCTAGGTTGGCAAACTACGGTGCGGACGACCGTTAGTGTGGTCCATGGCGGCGTATGTTGTGTAGAATGCTAGTAGGAATGTCTTGAAATGTATGGCGAATGTGGTGAAGAAGTGAATTTGTTTCGTATTTTAATGACAGCTTGGCCGAGTGGTTAAGGCGATAGACTAGAAATCTATTGGGGTAACCCGCGTGAGTTCAAATCTCACAGCTGTCGGGTCCATTTTGCATTGCACTTTTGCACCGCCAACTATCCGCTATCGCCGCCTTCCCACGCCTATGCACTGCTGTGAGCCCGTTGGAGCCTGCATCGGATGCCTTCGCCATCCCCGCGTACACTACGCGTAGTTTGACCCACATATCTGTGGTTTCGCCACGAATTCTGTTTGTTCACGTCACCTGATCAAAGCTGCGCTTGTTCCCCACTGGGCTATTTGCTACGACGGAAGGGTAGCTGCAGCGGATCAATACAGTGCATTCGGGCTGCAGTAGGGACAAAAAAAGTCGCGCCACAGCTTTTCCCGGCAAAACACGGCGTAGTCTGGCAACATTGATGCGCGGCAAGACGGTCCTCGTAGCTGATGTTTATCTACCACGCTGCGGTCTCGAGGGGTCTACGCGCCACCGAGAACTAGTAAGCCCCGCCGGGAGTAGATGCGCGTACAGTGGGGGCTGTCATGGGCCGTAAGTCAGTCTCGGATTGATCTCACTGTTGTGATATTGGAGTGGGTTGATGCGATGCGAGAGGGTATGATACCGAGGCGGGCATTCGATGAGTGCTGATAGGGAAGATATCTGTCTGGTTGTGCCGTAAACGGTAGCGCAAGCGTCTTATTATTCGGGTAAATGTGTTCGTGTTTCGAGTGTCGGTGTCGTCTAGTGGTTAGGACGTGAGCTTAACACGCTCAAGATCGAGGGTTCGATCCCCTCCTCCGATATCTTCTTATGTTGCCACTAAGCTGTACGCGAAATTGTTTAGCTAACTCCGGGCCAACTGGACTCACTACCCGCCCTCTGTTTCCGACACCACACGTAGCCGAACCGTGGCGTGGTTCCAGCAGCGCAGCGAGTTGTCCCCTGACCTAGAAGGCACCGATTCGGTTGAAGACACACATAGGGGAGTAGGAGGCAACGCTTCGGTGAGAAGGTATGGGGCGGTGGTAGAGTCGCTAGGTTGGCAAACTACGGTGCGGACGACCGTTAGTGTGGTCCATGGCGGCGTATGTTGTGTAGAATGCTAGTAGGAATGTCTTGAAATGTATGGCGAATGTGTGAAGAAGTGAATTTGTTTCGTATTTTAATGACAGCTTGGCCGAGTGGTTAAGGCGATAGACTAGAAATCTATTGGGGTAACCCGCGTGAGTTCAAATCTCACAGCTGTCGGGTCCATTTTGCATTGCACTTTTGCACCGCCAACTATCCGCTATCGCCGCCTTCCCACGCCTATGCACTGCTGTGAGCCCGTTGGAGCCTGCATCGGATGCCTTCGCCATCCCCGCGTACACTACGCGTAGTTTGACCCACATATCTGTGGTTTCGCCACGAATTCTGTTTGTTCACGTCACCTGATCAAAGCTGCGCTTGTTCCCCACTGGGCTATTTGCTACGACGGAAGGGTAGCTGCAGCGGATCAATACAGTGCATTCGGGCTGCAGTAGGGACAAAAAAAGTCGCGCCACAGCTTTTCCCGGCAAAACACGGCGTAGTCTGGCAACATTGATGCGCGGCAAGACGGTCCTCGTAGCTGATGTTTATCTACCACGCTGCGGTCTCGAGGGGTCTACGCGCCACCGAGAACTAGTAAGCCCCGCCGGGAGTAGATGCGCGTACAGTGGGGGCTGTCATGGGCCGTAAGTCAGTCTCGGATTGATCTCACTGTTGTGATATTGGAGTGGGTTGATGCGATGCGAGAGGGTATGATACCGAGGCGGGCATTCGATGAGTGCTGATAGGGAAGATATCTGTCTGGTTGTGCCGTAAACGGTAGCGCAAGCGTCTTATTATTCGGGTAAATGTGTTCGTGTTTCGAGTGTCGGTGTCGTCTAGTGGTTAGGACGTGAGCTTAACACGCTCAAGATCGAGGGTTCGATCCCCTCCTCCGATATCTTCTTATGTTGCCACTAAGCTGTACGCGAAATTGTTTAGCTAACTCCGGGCCAACTGGACTCACTACCCGCCCTCTGTTTCCGACACCACACGTAGCCGAACCGTGGCGTGGTTCCAGCAGCGCAGCGAGTTGTCCCCTGACCTAGAAGGCACCGATTCGGTTGAAGACACACATAGGGGAGTAGGAGGCAACGCTTCGGTGAGAAGGTATGGGGCGGTGGTAGAGTCGCTAGGTTGGCAAACTACGGTGCGGACGACCGTTAGTGTGGTCCATGGCGGCGTATGTTGTGTAGAATGCTAGTAGGAATGTCTTGAAATGTATGGCGAATGTGTGAAGAAGTGAATTTGTTTCGTATTTTAATGACAGCTTGGCCGAGTGGTTAAGGCGATAGACTAGAAATCTATTGGGGTAACCCGCGTGAGTTCAAATCTCACAGCTGTCGGGTCCATTTTGCATTGCACTTTTGCACCGCCAACTATCCGCTATCGCCGCCTTCCCACGCCTATGCACTGCTGTGAGCCCGTTGGAGCCTGCATCGGATGCCTTCGCCATCCCCGCGTACACTACGCGTAGTTTGACCCACATATCTGTGGTTTCGCCACGAATTCTGTTTGTTCACGTCACCTGATCAAAGCTGCGCTTGTTCCCCACTGGGCTATTTGCTACGACGGAAGGGTAGCTGCAGCGGATCAATACAGTGCATTCGGGCTGCAGTAGGGACAAAAAAAGTCGCGCCACAGCTTTTCCCGGCAAAACACGGCGTAGTCTGGCAACATTGATGCGCGGCAAGACGGTCCTCGTAGCTGATGTTTATCTACCACGCTGCGGTCTCGAGGGGTCTACGCGCCACCGAGAACTAGTAAGCCCCGCCGGGAGTAGATGCGCGTACAGTGGGGGCTGTCATGGGCCGTAAGTCAGTCTCGGATTGATCTCACTGTTGTGATATTGGAGTGGGTTGATGCGATGCGAGAGGGTATGATACCGAGGCGGGCATTCGATGAGTGCTGATAGGGAAGATATCTGTCTGGTTGTGCCGTAAACGGTAGCGCAAGCGTCTTATTATTCGGGTAAATGTGTTCGTGTTTCGAGTGTCGGTGTCGTCTAGTGGTTAGGACGTGAGCTTAACACGCTCAAGATCGAGGGTTCGATCCCCTCCTCCGATATCTTCTTATGTTGCCACTAAGCTGTACGCGAAATTGTTTAGCTAACTCCGGGCCAACTGGACTCACTACCCGCCCTCTGTTTCCGACACCACACGTAGCCGAACCGTGGCGTGGTTCCAGCAGCGCAGCGAGTTGTCCCCTGACCTAGAAGGCACCGATTCGGTTGAAGACACACATAGGGGAGTAGGAGGCAACGCTTCGGTGAGAAGGTATGGGGCGGTGGTAGAGTCGCTAGGTTGGCAAACTACGGTGCGGACGACCGTTAGTGTGGTCCATGGCGGCGTATGTTGTGTAGAATGCTAGTAGGAATGTCTTGAAATGTATGGCGAATGTGGTGAAGAAGTGAATTTGTTTCGTATTTTAATGACAGCTTGGCCGAGTGGTTAAGGCGATAGACTAGAAATCTATTGGGGTAACCCGCGTGAGTTCAAATCTCACAGCTGTCGGGTCCATTTTGCATTGCACTTTTGCACCGCCAACTATCCGCTATCGCCGCCTTCCCACGCCTATGCACTGCTGTGAGCCCGTTGGAGCCTGCATCGGATGCCTTCGCCATCCCCGCGTACACTACGCGTAGTTTGACCCACATATCTGTGGTTTCGCCACGAATTCTGTTTGTTCACGTCACCTGATCAAAGCTGCGCTTGTTCCCCACTGGGCTATTTGCTACGACGGAAGGGTAGCTGCAGCGGATCAATACAGTGCATTCGGGCTGCAGTAGGGACAAAAAAAGTCGCGCCACAGCTTTTCCCGGCAAAACACGGCGTAGTCTGGCAACATTGATGCGCGGCAAGACGGTCCTCGTAGCTGATGTTTATCTACCACGCTGCGGTCTCGAGGGGTCTACGCGCCACCGAGAACTAGTAAGCCCCGCCGGGAGTAGATGCGCGTACAGTGGGGGCTGTCATGGGCCGTAAGTCAGTCTCGGATTGATCTCACTGTTGTGATATTGGAGTGGGTTGATGCGATGCGAGAGGGTATGATACCGAGGCGGGCATTCGATGAGTGCTGATAGGGAAGATATCTGTCTGGTTGTGCCGTAAACGGTAGCGCAAGCGTCTTATTATTCGGGTAAATGTGTTCGTGTTTCGAGTGTCGGTGTCGTCTAGTGGTTAGGACGTGAGCTTAACACGCTCAAGATCGAGGGTTCGATCCCCTCCTCCGATATCTTCTTATGTTGCCACTAAGCTGTACGCGAAATTGTTTAGCTAACTCCGGGCCAACTGGACTCACTACCCGCCCTCTGTTTCCGACACCACACGTAGCCGAACCGTGGCGTGGTTCCAGCAGCGCAGCGAGTTGTCCCCTGACCTAGAAGGCACCGATTCGGTTGAAGACACACATAGGGGAGTAGGAGGCAACGCTTCGGTGAGAAGGTATGGGGCGGTGGTAGAGTCGCTAGGTTGGCAAACTACGGTGCGGACGACCGTTAGTGTGGTCCATGGCGGCGTATGTTGTGTAGAATGCTAGTAGGAATGTCTTGAAATGTATGGCGAATGTGTGAAGAAGTGAATTTGTTTCGTATTTTAATGACAGCTTGGCCGAGTGGTTAAGGCGATAGACTAGAAATCTATTGGGGTAACCCGCGTGAGTTCAAATCTCACAGCTGTCGGGTCCATTTTGCATTGCACTTTTGCACCGCCAACTATCCGCTATCGCCGCCTTCCCACGCCTATGCACTGCTGTGAGCCCGTTGGAGCCTGCATCGGATGCCTTCGCCATCCCCGCGTACACTACGCGTAGTTTGACCCACATATCTGTGGTTTCGCCACGAATTCTGTTTGTTCACGTCACCTGATCAAAGCTGCGCTTGTTCCCCACTGGGCTATTTGCTACGACGGAAGGGTAGCTGCAGCGGATCAATACAGTGCATTCGGGCTGCAGTAGGGACAAAAAAAGTCGCGCCACAGCTTTTCCCGGCAAAACACGGCGTAGTCTGGCAACATTGATGCGCGGCAAGACGGTCCTCGTAGCTGATGTTTATCTACCACGCTGCGGTCTCGAGGGGTCTACGCGCCACCGAGAACTAGTAAGCCCCGCCGGGAGTAGATGCGCGTACAGTGGGGGCTGTCATGGGCCGTAAGTCAGTCTCGGATTGATCTCACTGTTGTGATATTGGAGTGGGTTGATGCGATGCGAGAGGGTATGATACCGAGGCGGGCATTCGATGAGTGCTGATAGGGAAGATATCTGTCTGGTTGTGCCGTAAACGGTAGCGCAAGCGTCTTATTATTCGGGTAAATGTGTTCGTGTTTCGAGTGTCGGTGTCGTCTAGTGGTTAGGACGTGAGCTTAACACGCTCAAGATCGAGGGTTCGATCCCCTCCTCCGATATCTTCTTATGTTGCCACTAAGCTGTACGCGAAATTGTTTAGCTAACTCCGGGCCAACTGGACTCACTACCCGCCCTCTGTTTCCGACACCACACGTAGCCGAACCGTGGCGTGGTTCCAGCAGCGCAGCGAGTTGTCCCCTGACCTAGAAGGCACCGATTCGGTTGAAGACACACATAGGGGAGTAGGAGGCAACGCTTCGGTGAGAAGGTATGGGGCGGTGGTAGAGTCGCTAGGTTGGCAAACTACGGTGCGGACGACCGTTAGTGTGGTCCATGGCGGCGTATGTTGTGTAGAATGCTAGTAGGAATGTCTTGAAATGTATGGCGAATGTGGTGAAGAAGTGAATTTGTTTCGTATTTTAATGACAGCTTGGCCGAGTGGTTAAGGCGATAGACTAGAAATCTATTGGGGTAACCCGCGTGAGTTCAAATCTCACAGCTGTCGGGTCCATTTTGCATTGCACTTTTGCACCGCCAACTATCCGCTATCGCCGCCTTCCCACGCCTATGCACTGCTGTGAGCCCGTTGGAGCCTGCATCGGATGCCTTCGCCATCCCCGCGTACACTACGCGTAGTTTGACCCACATATCTGTGGTTTCGCCACGAATTCTGTTTGTTCACGTCACCTGATCAAAGCTGCGCTTGTTCCCCACTGGGCTATTTGCTACGACGGAAGGGTAGCTGCAGCGGATCAATACAGTGCATTCGG
The DNA here is from genome assembly GCA_033558025.1 of Phytophthora sp. 'mugwort'. Lineage (NCBI taxonomy): Eukaryota > Oomycota > Peronosporomycetes > Peronosporales > Peronosporaceae > Phytophthora > Phytophthora sp. 'mugwort'. The sequence goes on along the minus strand of JAUCEF010000004.1, from coordinate 251,412 downwards.
GCTGCAGTAGGGACAAAAAAAGTCGCGCCACAGCTTTTCCCGGCAAAACACGGCGTAGTCTGGCAACATTGATGCGCGGCAAGACGGTCCTCGTAGCTGATGTTTATCTACCACGCTGCGGTCTCGAGGGGTCTACGCGCCACCGAGAACTAGTAAGCCCCGCCGGGAGTAGATGCGCGTACAGTGGGGGCTGTCATGGGCCGTAAGTCAGTCTCGGATTGATCTCACTGTTGTGATATTGGAGTGGGTTGATGCGATGCGAGAGGGTATGATACCGAGGCGGGCATTCGATGAGTGCTGATAGGGAAGATATCTGTCTGGTTGTGCCGTAAACGGTAGCGCAAGCGTCTTATTATTCGGGTAAATGTGTTCGTGTTTCGAGTGTCGGTGTCGTCTAGTGGTTAGGACGTGAGCTTAACACGCTCAAGATCGAGGGTTCGATCCCCTCCTCCGATATCTTCTTATGTTGCCACTAAGCTGTACGCGAAATTGTTTAGCTAACTCCGGGCCAACTGGACTCACTACCCGCCCTCTGTTTCCGACACCACACGTAGCCGAACCGTGGCGTGGTTCCAGCAGCGCAGCGAGTTGTCCCCTGACCTAGAAGGCACCGATTCGGTTGAAGACACACATAGGGGAGTAGGAGGCAACGCTTCGGTGAGAAGGTATGGGGCGGTGGTAGAGTCGCTAGGTTGGCAAACTACGGTGCGGACGACCGTTAGTGTGGTCCATGGCGGCGTATGTTGTGTAGAATGCTAGTAGGAATGTCTTGAAATGTATGGCGAATGTGGTGAAGAAGTGAATTTGTTTCGTATTTTAATGACAGCTTGGCCGAGTGGTTAAGGCGATAGACTAGAAATCTATTGGGGTAACCCGCGTGAGTTCAAATCTCACAGCTGTCGGGTCCATTTTGCATTGCACTTTTGCACCGCCAACTATCCGCTATCGCCGCCTTCCCACGCCTATGCACTGCTGTGAGCCCGTTGGAGCCTGCATCGGATGCCTTCGCCATCCCCGCGTACACTACGCGTAGTTTGACCCACATATCTGTGGTTTCGCCACGAATTCTGTTTGTTCACGTCACCTGATCAAAGCTGCGCTTGTTCCCCACTGGGCTATTTGCTACGACGGAAGGGTAGCTGCAGCGGATCAATACAGTGCATTCGGGCTGCAGTAGGGACAAAAAAAGTCGCGCCACAGCTTTTCCCGGCAAAACACGGCGTAGTCTGGCAACATTGATGCGCGGCAAGACGGTCCTCGTAGCTGATGTTTATCTACCACGCTGCGGTCTCGAGGGGTCTACGCGCCACCGAGAACTAGTAAGCCCCGCCGGGAGTAGATGCGCGTACAGTGGGGGCTGTCATGGGCCGTAAGTCAGTCTCGGATTGATCTCACTGTTGTGATATTGGAGTGGGTTGATGCGATGCGAGAGGGTATGATACCGAGGCGGGCATTCGATGAGTGCTGATAGGGAAGATATCTGTCTGGTTGTGCCGTAAACGGTAGCGCAAGCGTCTTATTCGGGTAAGTGTGTTCGTGTTTCGAGTGTCGGTGTCGTCTAGTGGTTAGGACGTGAGCTTAACACGCTCAAGATCGAGGGTTCGATCCCCTCCTCCGATATCTTCTTATGTTGCCACTAAGCTGTACGCGAAATTGTTTAGCTAACTCCGGGCCAACTGGACTCACTACCCGCCCTCTGTTTCCGACACCACACGTAGCCGAACCGTGGCGTGGTTCCAGCAGCGCAGCGAGTTGTCCCCTGACCTAGAAGGCACCGATTCGGTTGAAGACACACATAGGGGAGTAGGAGGCAACGCTTCGGTGAGAAGGTATGGGGCGGTGGTAGAGTCGCTAGGTTGGCAAACTACGGTGCGGACGACCGTTAGTGTGGTCCATGGCGGCGTATGTTGTGTAGAATGCTAGTAGGAATGTCTTGAAATGTATGGCGAATGTGTGAAGAAGTGAATTTGTTTCGTATTTTAATGACAGCTTGGCCGAGTGGTTAAGGCGATAGACTAGAAATCTATTGGGGTAACCCGCGTGAGTTCAAATCTCACAGCTGTCGGGTCCATTTTGCATTGCACTTTTGCACCGCCAACTATCCGCTATCGCCGCCTTCCCACGCCTATGCACTGCTGTGAGCCCGTTGGAGCCTGCATCGGATGCCTTCGCCATCCCCGCGTACACTACGCGTAGTTTGACCCACATATCTGTGGTTTCGCCACGAATTCTGTTTGTTCACGTCACCTGATCAAAGCTGCGCTTGTTCCCCACTGGGCTATTTGCTACGACGGAAGGGTAGCTGCAGCGGATCAATACAGTGCATTCGGGCTGCAGTAGGGACAAAAAAAGTCGCGCCACAGCTTTTCCCGGCAAAACACGGCGTAGTCTGGCAACATTGATGCGCGGCAAGACGGTCCTCGTAGCTGATGTTTATCTACCACGCTGCGGTCTCGAGGGGTCTACGCGCCACCGAGAACTAGTAAGCCCCGCCGGGAGTAGATGCGCGTACAGTGGGGGCTGTCATGGGCCGTAAGTCAGTCTCGGATTGATCTCACTGTTGTGATATTGGAGTGGGTTGATGCGATGCGAGAGGGTATGATACCGAGGCGGGCATTCGATGAGTGCTGATAGGGAAGATATCTGTCTGGTTGTGCCGTAAACGGTAGCGCAAGCGTCTTATTCGGGTAAGTGTGTTCGTGTTTCGAGTGTCGGTGTCGTCTAGTGGTTAGGACGTGAGCTTAACACGCTCAAGATCGAGGGTTCGATCCCCTCCTCCGATATCTTCTTATGTTGCCACTAAGCTGTACGCGAAATTGTTTAGCTAACTCCGGGCCAACTGGACTCACTACCCGCCCTCTGTTTCCGACACCACACGTAGCCGAACCGTGGCGTGGTTCCAGCAGCGCAGCGAGTTGTCCCCTGACCTAGAAGGCACCGATTCGGTTGAAGACACACATAGGGGAGTAGGAGGCAACGCTTCGGTGAGAAGGTATGGGGCGGTGGTAGAGTCGCTAGGTTGGCAAACTACGGTGCGGACGACCGTTAGTGTGGTCCATGGCGGCGTATGTTGTGTAGAATGCTAGTAGGAATGTCTTGAAATGTATGGCGAATGTGGTGAAGAAGTGAATTTGTTTCGTATTTTAATGACAGCTTGGCCGAGTGGTTAAGGCGATAGACTAGAAATCTATTGGGGTAACCCGCGTGAGTTCAAATCTCACAGCTGTCGGGTCCATTTTGCATTGCACTTTTGCACCGCCAACTATCCGCTATCGCCGCCTTCCCACGCCTATGCACTGCTGTGAGCCCGTTGGAGCCTGCATCGGATGCCTTCGCCATCCCCGCGTACACTACGCGTAGTTTGACCCACATATCTGTGGTTTCGCCACGAATTCTGTTTGTTCACGTCACCTGATCAAAGCTGCGCTTGTTCCCCACTGGGCTATTTGCTACGACGGAAGGGTAGCTGCAGCGGATCAATACAGTGCATTCGGGCTGCAGTAGGGACAAAAAAAGTCGCGCCACAGCTTTTCCCGGCAAAACACGGCGTAGTCTGGCAACATTGATGCGCGGCAAGACGGTCCTCGTAGCTGATGTTTATCTACCACGCTGCGGTCTCGAGGGGTCTACGCGCCACCGAGAACTAGTAAGCCCCGCCGGGAGTAGATGCGCGTACAGTGGGGGCTGTCATGGGCCGTAAGTCAGTCTCGGATTGATCTCACTGTTGTGATATTGGAGTGGGTTGATGCGATGCGAGAGGGTATGATACCGAGGCGGGCATTCGATGAGTGCTGATAGGGAAGATATCTGTCTGGTTGTGCCGTAAACGGTAGCGCAAGCGTCTTATTCGGGTAAGTGTGTTCGTGTTTCGAGTGTCGGTGTCGTCTAGTGGTTAGGACGTGAGCTTAACACGCTCAAGATCGAGGGTTCGATCCCCTCCTCCGATATCTTCTTATGTTGCCACTAAGCTGTACGCGAAATTGTTTAGCTAACTCCGGGCCAACTGGACTCACTACCCGCCCTCTGTTTCCGACACCACACGTAGCCGAACCGTGGCGTGGTTCCAGCAGCGCAGCGAGTTGTCCCCTGACCTAGAAGGCACCGATTCGGTTGAAGACACACATAGGGGAGTAGGAGGCAACGCTTCGGTGAGAAGGTATGGGGCGGTGGTAGAGTCGCTAGGTTGGCAAACTACGGTGCGGACGACCGTTAGTGTGGTCCATGGCGGCGTATGTTGTGTAGAATGCTAGTAGGAATGTCTTGAAATGTATGGCGAATGTGGTGAAGAAGTGAATTTGTTTCGTATTTTAATGACAGCTTGGCCGAGTGGTTAAGGCGATAGACTAGAAATCTATTGGGGTAACCCGCGTGAGTTCAAATCTCACAGCTGTCGGGTCCATTTTGCATTGCACTTTTGCACCGCCAACTATCCGCTATCGCCGCCTTCCCACGCCTATGCACTGCTGTGAGCCCGTTGGAGCCTGCATCGGATGCCTTCGCCATCCCCGCGTACACTACGCGTAGTTTGACCCACATATCTGTGGTTTCGCCACGAATTCTGTTTGTTCACGTCACCTGATCAAAGCTGCGCTTGTTCCCCACTGGGCTATTTGCTACGACGGAAGGGTAGCTGCAGCGGATCAATACAGTGCATTCGGGCTGCAGTAGGGACAAAAAAAGTCGCGCCACAGCTTTTCCCGGCAAAACACGGCGTAGTCTGGCAACATTGATGCGCGGCAAGACGGTCCTCGTAGCTGATGTTTATCTACCACGCTGCGGTCTCGAGGGGTCTACGCGCCACCGAGAACTAGTAAGCCCCGCCGGGAGTAGATGCGCGTACAGTGGGGGCTGTCATGGGCCGTAAGTCAGTCTCGGATTGATCTCACTGTTGTGATATTGGAGTGGGTTGATGCGATGCGAGAGGGTATGATACCGAGGCGGGCATTCGATGAGTGCTGATAGGGAAGATATCTGTCTGGTTGTGCCGTAAACGGTAGCGCAAGCGTCTTATTATTCGGGTAAATGTGTTCGTGTTTCGAGTGTCGGTGTCGTCTAGTGGTTAGGACGTGAGCTTAACACGCTCAAGATCGAGGGTTCGATCCCCTCCTCCGATATCTTCTTATGTTGCCACTAAGCTGTACGCGAAATTGTTTAGCTAACTCCGGGCCAACTGGACTCACTACCCGCCCTCTGTTTCCGACACCACACGTAGCCGAACCGTGGCGTGGTTCCAGCAGCGCAGCGAGTTGTCCCCTGACCTAGAAGGCACCGATTCGGTTGAAGACACACATAGGGGAGTAGGAGGCAACGCTTCGGTGAGAAGGTATGGGGCGGTGGTAGAGTCGCTAGGTTGGCAAACTACGGTGCGGACGACCGTTAGTGTGGTCCATGGCGGCGTATGTTGTGTAGAATGCTAGTAGGAATGTCTTGAAATGTATGGCGAATGTGTGAAGAAGTGAATTTGTTTCGTATTTTAATGACAGCTTGGCCGAGTGGTTAAGGCGATAGACTAGAAATCTATTGGGGTAACCCGCGTGAGTTCAAATCTCACAGCTGTCGGGTCCATTTTGCATTGCACTTTTGCACCGCCAACTATCCGCTATCGCCGCCTTCCCACGCCTATGCACTGCTGTGAGCCCGTTGGAGCCTGCATCGGATGCCTTCGCCATCCCCGCGTACACTACGCGTAGTTTGACCCACATATCTGTGGTTTCGCCACGAATTCTGTTTGTTCACGTCACCTGATCAAAGCTGCGCTTGTTCCCCACTGGGCTATTTGCTACGACGGAAGGGTAGCTGCAGCGGATCAATACAGTGCATTCGGGCTGCAGTAGGGACAAAAAAAGTCGCGCCACAGCTTTTCCCGGCAAAACACGGCGTAGTCTGGCAACATTGATGCGCGGCAAGACGGTCCTCGTAGCTGATGTTTATCTACCACGCTGCGGTCTCGAGGGGTCTACGCGCCACCGAGAACTAGTAAGCCCCGCCGGGAGTAGATGCGCGTACAGTGGGGGCTGTCATGGGCCGTAAGTCAGTCTCGGATTGATCTCACTGTTGTGATATTGGAGTGGGTTGATGCGATGCGAGAGGGTATGATACCGAGGCGGGCATTCGATGAGTGCTGATAGGGAAGATATCTGTCTGGTTGTGCCGTAAACGGTAGCGCAAGCGTCTTATTATTCGGGTAAATGTGTTCGTGTTTCGAGTGTCGGTGTCGTCTAGTGGTTAGGACGTGAGCTTAACACGCTCAAGATCGAGGGTTCGATCCCCTCCTCCGATATCTTCTTATGTTGCCACTAAGCTGTACGCGAAATTGTTTAGCTAACTCCGGGCCAACTGGACTCACTACCCGCCCTCTGTTTCCGACACCACACGTAGCCGAACCGTGGCGTGGTTCCAGCAGCGCAGCGAGTTGTCCCCTGACCTAGAAGGCACCGATTCGGTTGAAGACACACATAGGGGAGTAGGAGGCAACGCTTCGGTGAGAAGGTATGGGGCGGTGGTAGAGTCGCTAGGTTGGCAAACTACGGTGCGGACGACCGTTAGTGTGGTCCATGGCGGCGTATGTTGTGTAGAATGCTAGTAGGAATGTCTTGAAATGTATGGCGAATGTGGTGAAGAAGTGAATTTGTTTCGTATTTTAATGACAGCTTGGCCGAGTGGTTAAGGCGATAGACTAGAAATCTATTGGGGTAACCCGCGTGAGTTCAAATCTCACAGCTGTCGGGTCCATTTTGCATTGCACTTTTGCACCGCCAACTATCCGCTATCGCCGCCTTCCCACGCCTATGCACTGCTGTGAGCCCGTTGGAGCCTGCATCGGATGCCTTCGCCATCCCCGCGTACACTACGCGTAGTTTGACCCACATATCTGTGGTTTCGCCACGAATTCTGTTTGTTCACGTCACCTGATCAAAGCTGCGCTTGTTCCCCACTGGGCTATTTGCTACGACGGAAGGGTAGCTGCAGCGGATCAATACAGTGCATTCGGGCTGCAGTAGGGACAAAAAAAGTCGCGCCACAGCTTTTCCCGGCAAAACACGGCGTAGTCTGGCAACATTGATGCGCGGCAAGACGGTCCTCGTAGCTGATGTTTATCTACCACGCTGCGGTCTCGAGGGGTCTACGCGCCACCGAGAACTAGTAAGCCCCGCCGGGAGTAGATGCGCGTACAGTGGGGGCTGTCATGGGCCGTAAGTCAGTCTCGGATTGATCTCACTGTTGTGATATTGGAGTGGGTTGATGCGATGCGAGAGGGTATGATACCGAGGCGGGCATTCGATGAGTGCTGATAGGGAAGATATCTGTCTGGTTGTGCCGTAAACGGTAGCGCAAGCGTCTTATTCGGGTAAGTGTGTTCGTGTTTCGAGTGTCGGTGTCGTCTAGTGGTTAGGACGTGAGCTTAACACGCTCAAGATCGAGGGTTCGATCCCCTCCTCCGATATCTTCTTATGTTGCCACTAAGCTGTACGCGAAATTGTTTAGCTAACTCCGGGCCAACTGGACTCACTACCCGCCCTCTGTTTCCGACACCACACGTAGCCGAACCGTGGCGTGGTTCCAGCAGCGCAGCGAGTTGTCCCCTGACCTAGAAGGCACCGATTCGGTTGAAGACACACATAGGGGAGTAGGAGGCAACGCTTCGGTGAGAAGGTATGGGGCGGTGGTAGAGTCGCTAGGTTGGCAAACTACGGTGCGGACGACCGTTAGTGTGGTCCATGGCGGCGTATGTTGTGTAGAATGCTAGTAGGAATGTCTTGAAATGTATGGCGAATGTGGTGAAGAAGTGAATTTGTTTCGTATTTTAATGACAGCTTGGCCGAGTGGTTAAGGCGATAGACTAGAAATCTATTGGGGTAACCCGCGTGAGTTCAAATCTCACAGCTGTCGGGTCCATTTTGCATTGCACTTTTGCACCGCCAACTATCCGCTATCGCCGCCTTCCCACGCCTATGCACTGCTGTGAGCCCGTTGGAGCCTGCATCGGATGCCTTCGCCATCCCCGCGTACACTACGCGTAGTTTGACCCACATATCTGTGGTTTCGCCACGAATTCTGTTTGTTCACGTCACCTGATCAAAGCTGCGCTTGTTCCCCACTGGGCTATTTGCTACGACGGAAGGGTAGCTGCAGCGGATCAATACAGTGCATTCGGGCTGCAGTAGGGACAAAAAAAGTCGCGCCACAGCTTTTCCCGGCAAAACACGGCGTAGTCTGGCAACATTGATGCGCGGCAAGACGGTCCTCGTAGCTGATGTTTATCTACCACGCTGCGGTCTCGAGGGGTCTACGCGCCACCGAGAACTAGTAAGCCCCGCCGGGAGTAGATGCGCGTACAGTGGGGGCTGTCATGGGCCGTAAGTCAGTCTCGGATTGATCTCACTGTTGTGATATTGGAGTGGGTTGATGCGATGCGAGAGGGTATGATATCGAGGCGGGCATTCGATGAGTGCTGATAGGGGAAGATATCTGTCTGGTTGTGCCGTAAACGGTAGCGCAAGCGTCTTATTCGGGTAAATGTGTTCGTGTTTCGAGTGTCGGTGTCGTCTAGTGGTTAGGACGTGAACTTAACACGCTCAAGATCGAGGGTTCGATCCCCTCCTCCGATATCTTCTTATGTTGCCACTAAGCTGTACGCGAAATTGTTTAGCTAACTCCGGGCCAACTGGACTCACTACCCGCCCTCTGTTTCCGACACCACACGTAGCCGAACCGTGGCGTGGTTCCAGCAGCGCAGCGAGTTGTCCCCTGACCTAGAAGGCACCGATTCGGTTGAAGACACACATAGGGGAGTAGGAGGCAACGCTTCGGTGAGAAGGTATGGGGCGGTGGTAGAGTCGCTAGGTTGGCAAACTACGGTGCGGACGACCGTTAGTGTGGTCCATGGCGGCGTATGTTGTGTAGAATGCTAGTAGGAATGTCTTGAAATGTATGGCGAATGTGGTGAAGAAGTGAATTTGTTTCGTATTTTAATGACAGCTTGGCCGAGTGGTTATGGCGATAGACTAGAAATCTATTGGGGTAACCCGCGTGAGTTCAAATCTCACAGCTGTCGGGTCCATTTTGCATTGCACTTTTGCACCGCCAACTATCCGCTATCGCCGCCTTCCCACGCCTATGCACTGCTGTGAGCCCGTTGGAGCCTGCATCGGATGCCTTCGCCATCCCCGCGTACACTACGCGTAGTTTGACCCACATATCTGTGGTTTCGCCACGAATTCTGTTTGTTCACGTCACCTGATCAAAGCTGCGCTTGTTCCCCACTGGGCTATTTGCTACGACGGAAGGGTAGCTGCAGCGGATCAATACAGTGCATTCGGGCTGCAGTAGGGACAAAAAAAGTCGCGCCACAGCTTTTCCCGGCAAAACACGGCGTAGTCTGGCAACATTGATGCGCGGCAAGACGGTCCTCGTAGCTGATGTTTATCTACCACGCTGCGGTCTCGAGGGGTCTACGCGCCACCGAGAACTAGTAAGCCCCGCCGGGAGTAGATGCGCGTACAGTGGGGGCTGTCATGGGCCGTAAGTCAGTCTCGGATTGATCTCACTGTTGTGATATTGGAGTGGGTTGATGCGATGCGAGAGGGTATGATATCGAGGCGGGCATTCGATGAGTGCTGATAGGGGAAGATATCTGTCTGGTTGTGCCGTAAACGGTAGCGCAAGCGTCTTATTCGGGTAAATGTGTTCGTGTTTCGAGTGTCGGTGTCGTCTAGTGGTTAGGACGTGAGCTTAACACGCTCAAGATCGAGGGTTCGATCCCCTCCTCCGATATCTTCTTATGTTGCCACTAAGCTGTACGCGAAATTGTTTAGCTAACTCCGGGCCAACTGGACTCACTACCCGCCCTCTGTTTCCGACACCACACGTAGCCGAACCGTGGCGTGGTTCCAGCAGCGCAGCGAGTTGTCCCCTGACCTAGAAGGCACCGATTCGGTTGAAGACACACATAGGGGAGTAGGAGGCAACGCTTCGGTGAGAAGGTATGGGGCGGTGGTAGAGTCGCTAGGTTGGCAAACTACGGTGCGGACGACCGTTAGTGTGGTCCATGGCGGCGTATGTTGTGTAGAATGCTAGTAGGAATGTCTTGAAATGTATGGCGAATGTGGTGAAGAAGTGAATTTGTTTCGTATTTTAATGACAGCTTGGCCGAGTGGTTATGGCGATAGACTAGAAATCTATTGGGGTAACCCGCGTGAGTTCAAATCTCACAGCTGTCGGGTCCATTTTGCATTGCACTTTTGCACCGCCAACTATCCGCTATCGCCGCCTTCCCACGCCTATGCACTGCTGTGAGCCCGTTGGAGCCTGCATCGGATGCCTTCGCCATCCCCGCGTACACTACGCGTAGTTTGACCCACATATCTGTGGTTTCGCCACGAATTCTGTTTGTTCACGTCACCTGATCAAAGCTGCGCTTGTTCCCCACTGGGCTATTTGCTACGACGGAAGGGTAGCTGCAGCGGATCAATACAGTGCATTCGGGCTGCAGTAGGGACAAAAAAAGTCGCGCCACAGCTTTTCCCGGCAAAACACGGCGTAGTCTGGCAACATTGATGCGCGGCAAGACGGTCCTCGTAGCTGATGTTTATCTACCACGCTGCGGTCTCGAGGGGTCTACGCGCCACCGAGAACTAGTAAGCCCCGCCGGGAGTAGATGCGCGTACAGTGGGGGCTGTCATGGGCCGTAAGTCAGTCTCGGATTGATCTCACTGTTGTGATATTGGAGTGGGTTGATGCGATGCGAGAGGGTATGATATCGAGGCGGGCATTCGATGAGTGCTGATAGGGGAAGATATCTGTCTGGTTGTGCCGTAAACGGTAGCGCAAGCGTCTTATTCGGGTAAATGTGTTCGTGTTTCGAGTGTCGGTGTCGTCTAGTGGTTAGGACGTGAGCTTAACACGCTCAAGATCGAGGGTTCGATCCCCTCCTCCGATATCTTCTTATGTTGCCACTAAGCTGTACGCGAAATTGTTTAGCTAACTCCGGGCCAACTGGACTCACTACCCGCCCTCTGTTTCCGACACCACACGTAGCCGAACCGTGGCGTGGTTCCAGCAGCGCAGCGAGTTGTCCCCTGACCTAGAAGGCACCGATTCGGTTGAAGACACACATAGGGGAGTAGGAGGCAACGCTTCGGTGAGAAGGTATGGGGCGGTGGTAGAGTCGCTAGGTTGGCAAACTACGGTGCGGACGACCGTTAGTGTGGTCCATGGCGGCGTATGTTGTGTAGAATGCTAGTAGGAATGTCTTGAAATGTATGGCGAATGTGGTGAAGAAGTGAATTTGTTTCGTATTTTAATGACAGCTTGGCCGAGTGGTTAAGGCGATAGACTAGAAATCTATTGGGGTAACCCGCGTGAGTTCAAATCTCACAGCTGTCGGGTCCATTTTGCATTGCACTTTTGCACCGCCAACTATCCGCTATCGCCGCCTTCCCACGCCTATGCACTGCTGTGAGCCCGTTGGAGCCTGCATCGGATGCCTTCGCCATCCCCGCGTACACTACGCGTAGTTTGACCCACATATCTGTGGTTTCGCCACGAATTCTGTTTGTTCACGTCACCTGATCAAAGCTGCGCTTGTTCCCCACTGGGCTATTTGCTACGACGGAAGGGTAGCTGCAGCGGATCAATACAGTGCATTCGGGCTGCAGTAGGGACAAAAAAAGTCGCGCCACAGCTTTTCCCGGCAAAACACGGCGTAGTCTGGCAACATTGATGCGCGGCAAGACGGTCCTCGTAGCTGATGTTTATCTACCACGCTGCGGTCTCGAGGGGTCTACGCGCCACCGAGAACTAGTAAGCCCCGCCGGGAGTAGATGCGCGTACAGTGGGGGCTGTCATGGGCCGTAAGTCAGTCTCGGATTGATCTCACTGTTGTGATATTGGAGTGGGTTGATGCGATGCGAGAGGGTATGATACCGAGGCGGGCATTCGATGAGTGCTGATAGGGAAGATATCTGTCTGGTTGTGCCGTAAACGGTAGCGCAAGCGTCTTATTCGGGTAAGTGTGTTCGTGTTTCGAGTGTCGGTGTCGTCTAGTGGTTAGGACGTGAGCTTAACACGCTCAAGATCGAGGGTTCGATCCCCTCCTCCGATATCTTCTTATGTTGCCACTAAGCTGTACGCGAAATTGTTTAGCTAACTCCGGGCCAACTGGACTCACTACCCGCCCTCTGTTTCCGACACCACACGTAGCCGAACCGTGGCGTGGTTCCAGCAGCGCAGCGAGTTGTCCCTGACCTAGAAGGCACCGATTCGGTTGAAGACACACATAGGGGAGTAGGAGGCAACGCTTCGGTGAGAAGGTATGGGGCGGTGGTAGAGTCGCTAGGTTGGCAAACTACGGTGCGGACGACCGTTAGTGTGGTCCATGGCGGCGTATGTTGTGTAGAATGCTAGTAGGAATGTCTTGAAATGTATGGCGAATGTGGTGAAGAAGTGAATTTGTTTCGTATTTTAATGACAGCTTGGCCGAGTGGTTAAGGCGATAGACTAGAAATCTATTGGGGTAACCCGCGTGAGTTCAAATCTCACAGCTGTCGGGTCCATTTTGCATTGCACTTTTGCACCGCCAACTATCCGCTATCGCCGCCTTCCCACGCCTATGCACTGCTGTGAGCCCGTTGGAGCCTGCATCGGATGCCTTCGCCATCCCCGCGTACACTACGCGTAGTTTGACCCACATATCTGTGGTTTCGCCACGAATTCTGTTTGTTCACGTCACCTGATCAAAGCTGCGCTTGTTCCCCACTGGGCTATTTGCTACGACGGAAGGGTAGCTGCAGCGGATCAATACAGTGCATTCGGGCTGCAGTAGGGACAAAAAAAGTCGCGCCACAGCTTTTCCCGGCAAAACACGGCGTAGTCTGGCAACATTGATGCGCGGCAAGACGGTCCTCGTAGCTGATGTTTATCTACCACGCTGCGGTCTCGAGGGGTCTACGCGCCACCGAGAACTAGTAAGCCCCGCCGGGAGTAGATGCGCGTACAGTGGGGGCTGTCATGGGCCGTAAGTCAGTCTCGGATTGATCTCACTGTTGTGATATTGGAGTGGGTTGATGCGATGCGAGAGGGTATGATATCGAGGCGGGCATTCGATGAGTGCTGATAGGGAAGATATCTGTCTGGTTGTGCCGTAAACGGTAGCGCAAGCGTCTTACTCGGGTAAGTGTGTTCGTGTTTCGAGTGTCGGTGTCGTCTAGTGGTTAGGACGTGAGCTTAACACGCTCAAGATCGAGGGTTCGATCCCCTCCTCCGATATCTTCTTATGTTGCCACTAAGCTGTACGCGAAATTGTTTAGCTAACTCCGGGCCAACTGGACTCACTACCCGCCCTCTGTTTCCGACACCACACGTAGCCGAACCGTGGCGTGGTTCCAGCAGCGCAGCGAGTTGTCCCCTGACCTAGAAGGCACCGATTCGGTTGAAGACACACATAGGGGAGTAGGAGGCAACGCTTCGGTGAGAAGGTATGGGGCGGTGGTAGAGTCGCTAGGTTGGCAAACTACGGTGCGGACGACCGTTAGTGTGGTCCATGGCGGCGTATGTTGTGTAGAATGCTAGTAGGAATGTCTTGAAATGTATGGCGAATGTGGTGAAGAAGTGAATTTGTTTCGTATTTTAATGACAGCTTGGCCGAGTGGTTAAGGCGATAGACTAGAAATCTATTGGGGTAACCCGCGTGAGTTCAAATCTCACAGCTGTCGGGTCCATTTTGCATTGCACTTTTGCACCGCCAACTATCCGCTATCGCCGCCTTCCCACGCCTATGCACTGCTGTGAGCCCGTTGGAGCCTGCATCGGATGCCTTCGCCATCCCCGCGTACACTACGCGTAGTTTGACCCACATATCTGTGGTTTCGCCACGAATTCTGTTTGTTCACGTCACCTGATCAAAGCTGCGCTTGTTCCCCACTGGGCTATTTGCTACGACGGAAGGGTAGCTGCAGCGGATCAATACAGTGCATTCGGGCTGCAGTAGGGACAAAAAAAGTCGCGCCACAGCTTTTCCCGGCAAAACACGGCGTAGTCTGGCAACATTGATGCGCGGCAAGACGGTCCTCGTAGCTGATGTTTATCTACCACGCTGCGGTCTCGAGGGGTCTACGCGCCACCGAGAACTAGTAAGCCCCGCCGGGAGTAGATGCGCGTACAGTGGGGGCTGTCATGGGCCGTAAGTCAGTCTCGGATTGATCTCACTGTTGTGATATTGGAGTGGGTTGATGCGATGCGAGAGGGTATGATATCGAGGCGGGCATTCGATGAGTGCTGATAGGGAAGATATCTGTCTGGTTGTGCCGTAAACGGTAGCGCAAGCGTCTTACTCGGGTAAGTGTGTTCGTGTTTCGAGTGTCGGTGTCGTCTAGTGGTTAGGACGTGAGCTTAACACGCTCAAGATCGAGGGTTCGATCCCCTCCTCCGATATCTTCTTATGTTGCCACTAAGCTGTACGCGAAATTGTTTAGCTAACTCCGGGCCAACTGGACTCACTACCCGCCCTCTGTTTCCGACACCACACGTAGCCGAACCGTGGCGTGGTTCCAGCAGCGCAGCGAGTTGTCCCCTGACCTAGAAGGCACCGATTCGGTTGAAGACACACATAGGGGAGTAGGAGGCAACGCTTCGGTGAGAAGGTATGGGGCGGTGGTAGAGTCGCTAGGTTGGCAAACTACGGTGCGGACGACCGTTAGTGTGGTCCATGGCGGCGTATGTTGTGTAGAATGCTAGTAGGAATGTCTTGAAATGTATGGCGAATGTGGTGAAGAAGTGAATTTGTTTCGTATTTTAATGACAGCTTGGCCGAGTGGTTAAGGCGATAGACTAGAAATCTATTGGGGTAACCCGCGTGAGTTCAAATCTCACAGCTGTCGGGTCCATTTTGCATTGCACTTTTGCACCGCCAACTATCCGCTATCGCCGCCTTCCCACGCCTATGCACTGCTGTGAGCCCGTTGGAGCCTGCATCGGATGCCTTCGCCATCCCCGCGTACACTACGCGTAGTTTGACCCACATATCTGTGGTTTCGCCACGAATTCTGTTTGTTCACGTCACCTGATCAAAGCTGCGCTTGTTCCCCACTGGGCTATTTGCTACGACGGAAGGGTAGCTGCAGCGGATCAATACAGTGCATTCGGGCTGCAGTAGGGACAAAAAAAGTCGCGCCACAGCTTTTCCCGGCAAAACACGGCGTAGTCTGGCAACATTGATGCGCGGCAAGACGGTCCTCGTAGCTGATGTTTATCTACCACGCTGCGGTCTCGAGGGGTCTACGCGCCACCGAGAACTAGTAAGCCCCGCCGGGAGTAGATGCGCGTACAGTGGGGGCTGTCATGGGCCGTAAGTCAGTCTCGGATTGATCTCACTGTTGTGATATTGGAGTGGGTTGATGCGATGCGAGAGGGTATGATATCGAGGCGGGCATTCGATGAGTGCTGATAGGGAAGATATCTGTCTGGTTGTGCCGTAAACGGTAGCGCAAGCGTCTTACTCGGGTAAGTGTGTTCGTGTTTCGAGTGTCGGTGTCGTCTAGTGGTTAGGACGTGAGCTTAACACGCTCAAGATCGAGGGTTCGATCCCCTCCTCCGATATCTTCTTATGTTGCCACTAAGCTGTACGCGAAATTGTTTAGCTAACTCCGGGCCAACTGGACTCACTACCCGCCCTCTGTTTCCGACACCACACGTAGCCGAACCGTGGCGTGGTTCCAGCAGCGCAGCGAGTTGTCCCCTGACCTAGAAGGCACCGATTCGGTTGAAGACACACATAGGGGAGTAGGAGGCAACGCTTCGGTGAGAAGGTATGGGGCGGTGGTAGAGTCGCTAGGTTGGCAAACTACGGTGCGGACGACCGTTAGTGTGGTCCATGGCGGCGTATGTTGTGTAGAATGCTAGTAGGAATGTCTTGAAATGTATGGCGAATGTGGTGAAGAAGTGAATTTGTTTCGTATTTTAATGACAGCTTGGCCGAGTGGTTAAGGCGATAGACTAGAAATCTATTGGGGTAACCCGCGTGAGTTCAAATCTCACAGCTGTCGGGTCCATTTTGCATTGCACTTTTGCACCGCCAACTATCCGCTATCGCCGCCTTCCCACGCCTATGCACTGCTGTGAGCCCGTTGGAGCCTGCATCGGATGCCTTCGCCATCCCCGCGTACACTACGCGTAGTTTGACCCACATATCTGTGGTTTCGCCACGAATTCTGTTTGTTCACGTCACCTGATCAAAGCTGCGCTTGTTCCCCACTGGGCTATTTGCTACGACGGAAGGGTAGCTGCAGCGGATCAATACAGTGCATTCGGGCTGCAGTAGGGACAAAAAAAGTCGCGCCACAGCTTTTCCCGGCAAAACACGGCGTAGTCTGGCAACATTGATGCGCGGCAAGACGGTCCTCGTAGCTGATGTTTATCTACCACGCTGCGGTCTCGAGGGGTCTACGCGCCACCGAGAACTAGTAAGCCCCGCCGGGAGTAGATGCGCGTACAGTGGGGGCTGTCATGGGCCGTAAGTCAGTCTCGGATTGATCTCACTGTTGTGATATTGGAGTGGGTTGATGCGATGCGAGAGGGTATGATATCGAGGCGGGCATTCGATGAGTGCTGATAGGGAAGATATCTGTCTGGTTGTGCCGTAAACGGTAGCGCAAGCGTCTTACTCGGGTAAGTGTGTTCGTGTTTCGAGTGTCGGTGTCGTCTAGTGGTTAGGACGTGAGCTTAACACGCTCAAGATCGAGGGTTCGATCCCCTCCTCCGATATCTTCTTATGTTGCCACTAAGCTGTACGCGAAATTGTTTAGCTAACTCCGGGCCAACTGGACTCACTACCCGCCCTCTGTTTCCGACACCACACGTAGCCGAACCGTGGCGTGGTTCCAGCAGCGCAGCGAGTTGTCCCCTGACCTAGAAGGCACCGATTCGGTTGAAGACACACATAGGGGAGTAGGAGGCAACGCTTCGGTGAGAAGGTATGGGGCGGTGGTAGAGTCGCTAGGTTGGCAAACTACGGTGCGGACGACCGTTAGTGTGGTCCATGGCGGCGTATGTTGTGTAGAATGCTAGTAGGAATGTCTTGAAATGTATGGCGAATGTGGTGAAGAAGTGAATTTGTTTCGTATTTTAATGACAGCTTGGCCGAGTGGTTAAGGCGATAGACTAGAAATCTATTGGGGTAACCCGCGTGAGTTCAAATCTCACAGCTGTCGGGTCCATTTTGCATTGCACTTTTGCACCGCCAACTATCCGCTATCGCCGCCTTCCCACGCCTATGCACTGCTGTGAGCCCGTTGGAGCCTGCATCGGATGCCTTCGCCATCCCCGCGTACACTACGCGTAGTTTGACCCACATATCTGTGGTTTCGCCACGAATTCTGTTTGTTCACGTCACCTGATCAAAGCTGCGCTTGTTCCCCACTGGGCTATTTGCTACGACGGAAGGGTAGCTGCAGCGGATCAATACAGTGCATTCGGGCTGCAGTAGGGACAAAAAAAGTCGCGCCACAGCTTTTCCCGGCAAAACACGGCGTAGTCTGGCAACATTGATGCGCGGCAAGACGGTCCTCGTAGCTGATGTTTATCTACCACGCTGCGGTCTCGAGGGGTCTACGCGCCACCGAGAACTAGTAAGCCCCGCCGGGAGTAGATGCGCGTACAGTGGGGGCTGTCATGGGCCGTAAGTCAGTCTCGGATTGATCTCACTGTTGTGATATTGGAGTGGGTTGATGCGATGCGAGAGGGTATGATATCGAGGCGGGCATTCGATGAGTGCTGATAGGGAAGATATCTGTCTGGTTGTGCCGTAAACGGTAGCGCAAGCGTCTTACTCGGGTAAGTGTGTTCGTGTTTCGAGTGTCGGTGTCGTCTAGTGGTTAGGACGTGAGCTTAACACGCTCAAGATCGAGGGTTCGATCCCCTCCTCCGATATCTTCTTATGTTGCCACTAAGCTGTACGCGAAATTGTTTAGCTAACTCCGGGCCAACTGGACTCACTACCCGCCCTCTGTTTCCGACACCACACGTAGCCGAACCGTGGCGTGGTTCCAGCAGCGCAGCGAGTTGTCCCCTGACCTAGAAGGCACCGATTCGGTTGAAGACACACATAGGGGAGTAGGAGGCAACGCTTCGGTGAGAAGGTATGGGGCGGTGGTAGAGTCGCTAGGTTGGCAAACTACGGTGCGGACGACCGTTAGTGTGGTCCATGGCGGCGTATGTTGTGTAGAATGCTAGTAGGAATGTCTTGAAATGTATGGCGAATGTGGTGAAGAAGTGAATTTGTTTCGTATTTTAATGACAGCTTGGCCGAGTGGTTAAGGCGATAGACTAGAAATCTATTGGGGTAACCCGCGTGAGTTCAAATCTCACAGCTGTCGGGTCCATTTTGCATTGCACTTTTGCACCGCCAACTATCCGCTATCGCCGCCTTCCCACGCCTATGCACTGCTGTGAGCCCGTTGGAGCCTGCATCGGATGCCTTCGCCATCCCCGCGTACACTACGCGTAGTTTGACCCACATATCTGTGGTTTCGCCACGAATTCTGTTTGTTCACGTCACCTGATCAAAGCTGCGCTTGTTCCCCACTGGGCTATTTGCTACGACGGAAGGGTAGCTGCAGCGGATCAATACAGTGCATTCGGGCTGCAGTAGGGACAAAAAAAGTCGCGCCACAGCTTTTCCCGGCAAAACACGGCGTAGTCTGGCAACATTGATGCGCGGCAAGACGGTCCTCGTAGCTGATGTTTATCTACCACGCTGCGGTCTCGAGGGGTCTACGCGCCACCGAGAACTAGTAAGCCCCGCCGGGAGTAGATGCGCGTACAGTGGGGGCTGTCATGGGCCGTAAGTCAGTCTCGGATTGATCTCACTGTTGTGATATTGGAGTGGGTTGATGCGATGCGAGAGGGTATGATATCGAGGCGGGCATTCGATGAGTGCTGATAGGGAAGATATCTGTCTGGTTGTGCCGTAAACGGTAGCGCAAGCGTCTTACTCGGGTAAGTGTGTTCGTGTTTCGAGTGTCGGTGTCGTCTAGTGGTTAGGACGTGAGCTTAACACGCTCAAGATCGAGGGTTCGATCCCCTCCTCCGATATCTTCTTATGTTGCCACTAAGCTGTACGCGAAATTGTTTAGCTAACTCCGGGCCAACTGGACTCACTACCCGCCCTCTGTTTCCGACACCACACGTAGCCGAACCGTGGCGTGGTTCCAGCAGCGCAGCGAGTTGTCCCCTGACCTAGAAGGCACCGATTCGGTTGAAGACACACATAGGGGAGTAGGAGGCAACGCTTCGGTGAGAAGGTATGGGGCGGTGGTAGAGTCGCTAGGTTGGCAAACTACGGTGCGGACGACCGTTAGTGTGGTCCATGGCGGCGTATGTTGTGTAGAATGCTAGTAGGAATGTCTTGAAATGTATGGCGAATGTGGTGAAGAAGTGAATTTGTTTCGTATTTTAATGACAGCTTGGCCGAGTGGTTAAGGCGATAGACTAGAAATCTATTGGGGTAACCCGCGTGAGTTCAAATCTCACAGCTGTCGGGTCCATTTTGCATTGCACTTTTGCACCGCCAACTATCCGCTATCGCCGCCTTCCCACGCCTATGCACTGCTGTGAGCCCGTTGGAGCCTGCATCGGATGCCTTCGCCATCCCCGCGTACACTACGCGTAGTTTGACCCACATATCTGTGGTTTCGCCACGAATTCTGTTTGTTCACGTCACCTGATCAAAGCTGCGCTTGTTCCCCACTGGGCTATTTGCTACGACGGAAGGGTAGCTGCAGCGGATCAATACAGTGCATTCGGGCTGCAGTAGGGACAAAAAAAGTCGCGCCACAGCTTTTCCCGGCAAAACACGGCGTAGTCTGGCAACATTGATGCGCGGCAAGACGGTCCTCGTAGCTGATGTTTATCTACCACGCTGCGGTCTCGAGGGGTCTACGCGCCACCGAGAACTAGTAAGCCCCGCCGGGAGTAGATGCGCGTACAGTGGGGGCTGTCATGGGCCGTAAGTCAGTCTCGGATTGATCTCACTGTTGTGATATTGGAGTGGGTTGATGCGATGCGAGAGGGTATGATATCGAGGCGGGCATTCGATGAGTGCTGATAGGGAAGATATCTGTCTGGTTGTGCCGTAAACGGTAGCGCAAGCGTCTTACTCGGGTAAGTGTGTTCGTGTTTCGAGTGTCGGTGTCGTCTAGTGGTTAGGACGTGAGCTTAACACGCTCAAGATCGAGGGTTCGATCCCCTCCTCCGATATCTTCTTATGTTGCCACTAAGCTGTACGCGAAATTGTTTAGCTAACTCCGGGCCAACTGGACTCACTACCCGCCCTCTG
This sequence comes from Phytophthora sp. 'mugwort', assembly GCA_033558025.1. Lineage (NCBI taxonomy): Eukaryota > Oomycota > Peronosporomycetes > Peronosporales > Peronosporaceae > Phytophthora > Phytophthora sp. 'mugwort'. Next base: position 231,083 of record JAUCEF010000004.1, on the reverse strand, counting down.
TTTCCGACACCACACGTAGCCGAACCGTGGCGTGGTTCCAGCAGCGCAGCGAGTTGTCCCCTGACCTAGAAGGCACCGATTCGGTTGAAGACACACATAGGGGAGTAGGAGGCAACGCTTCGGTGAGAAGGTATGGGGCGGTGGTAGAGTCGCTAGGTTGGCAAACTACGGTGCGGACGACCGTTAGTGTGGTCCATGGCGGCGTATGTTGTGTAGAATGCTAGTAGGAATGTCTTGAAATGTATGGCGAATGTGGTGAAGAAGTGAATTTGTTTCGTATTTTAATGACAGCTTGGCCGAGTGGTTAAGGCGATAGACTAGAAATCTATTGGGGTAACCCGCGTGAGTTCAAATCTCACAGCTGTCGGGTCCATTTTGCATTGCACTTTTGCACCGCCAACTATCCGCTATCGCCGCCTTCCCACGCCTATGCACTGCTGTGAGCCCGTTGGAGCCTGCATCGGATGCCTTCGCCATCCCCGCGTACACTACGCGTAGTTTGACCCACATATCTGTGGTTTCGCCACGAATTCTGTTTGTTCACGTCACCTGATCAAAGCTGCGCTTGTTCCCCACTGGGCTATTTGCTACGACGGAAGGGTAGCTGCAGCGGATCAATACAGTGCATTCGGGCTGCAGTAGGGACAAAAAAAGTCGCGCCACAGCTTTTCCCGGCAAAACACGGCGTAGTCTGGCAACATTGATGCGCGGCAAGACGGTCCTCGTAGCTGATGTTTATCTACCACGCTGCGGTCTCGAGGGGTCTACGCGCCACCGAGAACTAGTAAGCCCCGCCGGGAGTAGATGCGCGTACAGTGGGGGCTGTCATGGGCCGTAAGTCAGTCTCGGATTGATCTCACTGTTGTGATATTGGAGTGGGTTGATGCGATGCGAGAGGGTATGATACCGAGGCGGGCATTCGATGAGTGCTGATAGGGAAGATATCTGTCTGGTTGTGCCGTAAACGGTAGCGCAAGCGTCTTATTCGGGTAAATGTGTTCGTGTTTCGAGTGTCGGTGTCGTCTAGTGGTTAGGACGTGAGCTTAACACGCTCAAGATCGAGGGTTCGATCCCCTCCTCCGATATCTTCTTATGTTGCCACTAAGCTGTACGCGAAATTGTTTAGCTAACTCCGGGCCAACTGGACTCACTACCCGCCCTCTGTTTCCGACACCACACGTAGCCGAACCGTGGCGTGGTTCCAGCAGCGCAGCGAGTTGTCCCCTGACCTAGAAGGCACCGATTCGGTTGAAGACACACATAGGGGAGTAGGAGGCAACGCTTCGGTGAGAAGGTATGGGGCGGTGGTAGAGTCGCTAGGTTGGCAAACTACGGTGCGGACGACCGTTAGTGTGGTCCATGGCGGCGTATGTTGTGTAGAATGCTAGTAGGAATGTCTTGAAATGTATGGCGAATGTGGTGAAGAAGTGAATTTGTTTCGTATTTTAATGACAGCTTGGCCGAGTGGTTAAGGCGATAGACTAGAAATCTATTGGGGTAACCCGCGTGAGTTCAAATCTCACAGCTGTCGGGTCCATTTTGCATTGCACTTTTGCACCGCCAACTATCCGCTATCGCCGCCTTCCCACGCCTATGCACTGCTGTGAGCCCGTTGGAGCCTGCATCGGATGCCTTCGCCATCCCCGCGTACACTACGCGTAGTTTGACCCACATATCTGTGGTTTCGCCACGAATTCTGTTTGTTCACGTCACCTGATCAAAGCTGCGCTTGTTCCCCACTGGGCTATTTGCTACGACGGAAGGGTAGCTGCAGCGGATCAATACAGTGCATTCGGGCTGCAGTAGGGACAAAAAAAGTCGCGCCACAGCTTTTCCCGGCAAAACACGGCGTAGTCTGGCAACATTGATGCGCGGCAAGACGGTCCTCGTAGCTGATGTTTATCTACCACGCTGCGGTCTCGAGGGGTCTACGCGCCACCGAGAACTAGTAAGCCCCGCCGGGAGTAGATGCGCGTACAGTGGGGGCTGTCATGGGCCGTAAGTCAGTCTCGGATTGATCTCACTGTTGTGATATTGGAGTGGGTTGATGCGATGCGAGAGGGTATGATATCGAGGCGGGCATTCGATGAGTGCTGATAGGGAAGATATCTGTCTGGTTGTGCCGTAAACGGTAGCGCAAGCGTCTTACTCGGGTAAGTGTGTTCGTGTTTCGAGTGTCGGTGTCGTCTAGTGGTTAGGACGTGAGCTTAACACGCTCAAGATCGAGGGTTCGATCCCCTCCTCCGATATCTTCTTATGTTGCCACTAAGCTGTACGCGAAATTGTTTAGCTAACTCCGGGCCAACTGGACTCACTACCCGCCCTCTGTTTCCGACACCACACGTAGCCGAACCGTGGCGTGGTTCCAGCAGCGCAGCGAGTTGTCCCCTGACCTAGAAGGCACCGATTCGGTTGAAGACACACATAGGGGAGTAGGAGGCAACGCTTCGGTGAGAAGGTATGGGGCGGTGGTAGAGTCGCTAGGTTGGCAAACTACGGTGCGGACGACCGTTAGTGTGGTCCATGGCGGCGTATGTTGTGTAGAATGCTAGTAGGAATGTCTTGAAATGTATGGCGAATGTGGTGAAGAAGTGAATTTGTTTCGTATTTTAATGACAGCTTGGCCGAGTGGTTAAGGCGATAGACTAGAAATCTATTGGGGTAACCCGCGTGAGTTCAAATCTCACAGCTGTCGGGTCCATTTTGCATTGCACTTTTGCACCGCCAACTATCCGCTATCGCCGCCTTCCCACGCCTATGCACTGCTGTGAGCCCGTTGGAGCCTGCATCGGATGCCTTCGCCATCCCCGCGTACACTACGCGTAGTTTGACCCACATATCTGTGGTTTCGCCACGAATTCTGTTTGTTCACGTCACCTGATCAAAGCTGCGCTTGTTCCCCACTGGGCTATTTGCTACGACGGAAGGGTAGCTGCAGCGGATCAATACAGTGCATTCGGGCTGCAGTAGGGACAAAAAAAGTCGCGCCACAGCTTTTCCCGGCAAAACACGGCGTAGTCTGGCAACATTGATGCGCGGCAAGACGGTCCTCGTAGCTGATGTTTATCTACCACGCTGCGGTCTCGAGGGGTCTACGCGCCACCGAGAACTAGTAAGCCCCGCCGGGAGTAGATGCGCGTACAGTGGGGGCTGTCATGGGCCGTAAGTCAGTCTCGGATTGATCTCACTGTTGTGATATTGGAGTGGGTTGATGCGATGCGAGAGGGTATGATACCGAGGCGGGCATTCGATGAGTGCTGATAGGGAAGATATCTGTCTGGTTGTGCCGTAAACGGTAGCGCAAGCGTCTTATTCGGGTAAATGTGTTCGTGTTTCGAGTGTCGGTGTCGTCTAGTGGTTAGGACGTGAGCTTAACACGCTCAAGATCGAGGGTTCGATCCCCTCCTCCGATATCTTCTTATGTTGCCACTAAGCTGTACGCGAAATTGTTTAGCTAACTCCGGGCCAACTGGACTCACTACCCGCCCTCTGTTTCCGACACCACACGTAGCCGAACCGTGGCGTGGTTCCAGCAGCGCAGCGAGTTGTCCCCTGACCTAGAAGGCACCGATTCGGTTGAAGACACACATAGGGGAGTAGGAGGCAACGCTTCGGTGAGAAGGTATGGGGCGGTGGTAGAGTCGCTAGGTTGGCAAACTACGGTGCGGACGACCGTTAGTGTGGTCCATGGCGTATGTTGTGTAGAATGCTAGTAGGAATGTCTTGAAATGTATGGCGAATGTGGTGAAGAAGTGAATTTGTTTCGTATTTTAATGACAGCTTGGCCGAGTGGTTAAGGCGATAGACTAGAAATCTATTGGGGTAACCCGCGTGAGTTCAAATCTCACAGCTGTCGGGTCCATTTCGCATTGCACTTTTGCACCGCCAACTATCCGCTATCGCCGCCTTCCCACGCCTATGCACTGCTGTGAGCCCGTTGGAGCCTGCATCGGATGCCTTCGCCATCCCCGCGTACACTACGCGTAGTTTGACCCACATATCTGTGGTTTCGCCACGAATTCTGTTTGTTCACGTCACCTGATCAAAGCTGCGCTTGTTCCCCACTGGGCTATTTGCTACGACGGAAGGGTAGCTGCAGCGGATCAATACAGTGCATTCGGGCTGCAGTAGGGACAAAAAAAGTCGCGCCACAGCTTTTCCCGGCAAAACACGGCGTAGTCTGGCAACATTGATGCGCGGCAAGACGGTCCTCGTAGCTGATGTTTATCTACCACGCTGCGGTCTCGAGGGGTCTACGCGCCACCGAGAACTAGTAAGCCCCGCCGGGAGTAGATGCGCGTACAGTGGGGGCTGTCATGGGCCGTAAGTCAGTCTCGGATTGATCTCACTGTTGTGATATTGGAGTGGGTTGATGCGATGCGAGAGGGTATGATACCGAGGCGGGCATTCGATGAGTGCTGATAGGGAAGATATCTGTCTGGTTGTGCCGTAAACGGTAGCGCAAGCGTCTTATTCGGGTAAATGTGTTCGTGTTTCGAGTGTCGGTGTCGTCTAGTGGTTAGGACGTGAGCTTAACACGCTCAAGATCGAGGGTTCGATCCCCTCCTCCGATATCTTCTTATGTTGCCACTAAGCTGTACGCGAAATTGTTTAGCTAACTCCGGGCCAACTGGACTCACTACCCGCCCTCTGTTTCCGACACCACACGTAGCCGAACCGTGGCGTGGTTCCAGCAGCGCAGCGAGTTGTCCCCTGACCTAGAAGGCACCGATTCGGTTGAAGACACACATAGGGGAGTAGGAGGCAACGCTTCGGTGAGAAGGTATGGGGCGGTGGTAGAGTCGCTAGGTTGGCAAACTACGGTGCGGACGACCGTTAGTGTGGTCCATGGCGTATGTTGTGTAGAATGCTAGTAGGAATGTCTTGAAATGTATGGCGAATGTGGTGAAGAAGTGAATTTGTTTCGTATTTTAATGACAGCTTGGCCGAGTGGTTAAGGCGATAGACTAGAAATCTATTGGGGTAACCCGCGTGAGTTCAAATCTCACAGCTGTCGGGTCCATTTTGCATTGCACTTTTGCACCGCCAACTATCCGCTATCGCCGCCTTCCCACGCCTATGCACTGCTGTGAGCCCGTTGGAGCCTGCATCGGATGCCTTCGCCATCCCCGCGTACACTACGCGTAGTTTGACCCACATATCTGTGGTTTCGCCACGAATTCTGTTTGTTCACGTCACCTGATCAAAGCTGCGCTTGTTCCCCACTGGGCTATTTGCTACGACGGAAGGGTAGCTGCAGCGGATCAATACAGTGCATTCGGGCTGCAGTAGGGACAAAAAAAGTCGCGCCACAGCTTTTCCCGGCAAAACACGGCGTAGTCTGGCAACATTGATGCGCGGCAAGACGGTCCTCGTAGCTGATGTTTATCTACCACGCTGCGGTCTCGAGGGGTCTACGCGCCACCGAGAACTAGTAAGCCCCGCCGGGAGTAGATGCGCGTACAGTGGGGGCTGTCATGGGCCGTAAGTCAGTCTCGGATTGATCTCACTGTTGTGATATTGGAGTGGGTTGATGCGATGCGAGAGGGTATGATATCGAGGCGGGCATTCGATGAGTGCTGATAGGGGAAGATATCTGTCTGGTTGTGCCGTAAACGGTAGCGCAAGCGTCTTATTCGGGTAAATGTGTTCGTGTTTCGAGTGTCGGTGTCGTCTAGTGGTTAGGACGTGAGCTTAACACGCTCAAGATCGAGGGTTCGATCCCCTCCTCCGATATCTTCTTATGTTGCCACTAAGCTGTACGCGAAATTGTTTAGCTAACTCCGGGCCAACTGGACTCACTACCCGCCCTCTGTTTCCGACACCACACGTAGCCGAACCGTGGCGTGGTTCCAGCAGCGCAGCGAGTTGTCCCCTGACCTAGAAGGCACCGATTCGGTTGAAGACACACATAGGGGAGTAGGAGGCAACGCTTCGGTGAGAAGGTATGGGGCGGTGGTAGAGTCGCTAGGTTGGCAAACTACGGTGCGGACGACCGTTAGTGTGGTCCATGGCGGCGTATGTTGTGTAGAATGCTAGTAGGAATGTCTTGAAATGTATGGCGAATGTGGTGAAGAAGTGAATTTGTTTCGTATTTTAATGACAGCTTGGCCGAGTGGTTAAGGCGATAGACTAGAAATCTATTGGGGTAACCCGCGTGAGTTCAAATCTCACAGCTGTCGGGTCCATTTTGCATTGCACTTTTGCACCGCCAACTATCCGCTATCGCCGCCTTCCCACGCCTATGCACTGCTGTGAGCCCGTTGGAGCCTGCATCGGATGCCTTCGCCATCCCCGCGTACACTACGCGTAGTTTGACCCACATATCTGTGGTTTCGCCACGAATTCTGTTTGTTCACGTCACCTGATCAAAGCTGCGCTTGTTCCCCACTGGGCTATTTGCTACGACGGAAGGGTAGCTGCAGCGGATCAATACAGTGCATTCGGGCTGCAGTAGGGACAAAAAAAGTCGCGCCACAGCTTTTCCCGGCAAAACACGGCGTAGTCTGGCAACATTGATGCGCGGCAAGACGGTCCTCGTAGCTGATGTTTATCTACCACGCTGCGGTCTCGAGGGGTCTACGCGCCACCGAGAACTAGTAAGCCCCGCCGGGAGTAGATGCGCGTACAGTGGGGGCTGTCATGGGCCGTAAGTCAGTCTCGGATTGATCTCACTGTTGTGATATTGGAGTGGGTTGATGCGATGCGAGAGGGTATGATACCGAGGCGGGCATTCGATGAGTGCTGATAGGGAAGATATCTGTCTGGTTGTGCCGTAAACGGTAGCGCAAGCGTCTTATTCGGGTAAGTGTGTTCGTGTTTCGAGTGTCGGTGTCGTCTAGTGGTTAGGACGTGAGCTTAACACGCTCAAGATCGAGGGTTCGATCCCCTCCTCCGATATCTTCTTATGTTGCCACTAAGCTGTACGCGAAATTGTTTAGCTAACTCCGGGCCAACTGGACTCACTACCCGCCCTCTGTTTCCGACACCACACGTAGCCGAACCGTGGCGTGGTTCCAGCAGCGCAGCGAGTTGTCCCCTGACCTAGAAGGCACCGATTCGGTTGAAGACACACATAGGGGAGTAGGAGGCAACGCTTCGGTGAGAAGGTATGGGGCGGTGGTAGAGTCGCTAGGTTGGCAAACTACGGTGCGGACGACCGTTAGTGTGGTCCATGGCGGCGTATGTTGTGTAGAATGCTAGTAGGAATGTCTTGAAATGTATGGCGAATGTGGTGAAGAAGTGAATTTGTTTCGTATTTTAATGACAGCTTGGCCGAGTGGTTAAGGCGATAGACTAGAAATCTATTGGGGTAACCCGCGTGAGTTCAAATCTCACAGCTGTCGGGTCCATTTTGCATTGCACTTTTGCACCGCCAACTATCCGCTATCGCCGCCTTCCCACGCCTATGCACTGCTGTGAGCCCGTTGGAGCCTGCATCGGATGCCTTCGCCATCCCCGCGTACACTACGCGTAGTTTGACCCACATATCTGTGGTTTCGCCACGAATTCTGTTTGTTCACGTCACCTGATCAAAGCTGCGCTTGTTCCCCACTGGGCTATTTGCTACGACGGAAGGGTAGCTGCAGCGGATCAATACAGTGCATTCGGGCTGCAGTAGGGACAAAAAAAGTCGCGCCACAGCTTTTCCCGGCAAAACACGGCGTAGTCTGGCAACATTGATGCGCGGCAAGACGGTCCTCGTAGCTGATGTTTATCTACCACGCTGCGGTCTCGAGGGGTCTACGCGCCACCGAGAACTAGTAAGCCCCGCCGGGAGTAGATGCGCGTACAGTGGGGGCTGTCATGGGCCGTAAGTCAGTCTCGGATTGATCTCACTGTTGTGATATTGGAGTGGGTTGATGCGATGCGAGAGGGTATGATATCGAGGCGGGCATTCGATGAGTGCTGATAGGGGAAGATATCTGTCTGGTTGTGCCGTAAACGGTAGCGCAAGCGTCTTATTCGGGTAAATGTGTTCGTGTTTCGAGTGTCGGTGTCGTCTAGTGGTTAGGACGTGAGCTTAACACGCTCAAGATCGAGGGTTCGATCCCCTCCTCCGATATCTTCTTATGTTGCCACTAAGCTGTACGCGAAATTGTTTAGCTAACTCCGGGCCAACTGGACTCACTACCCGCCCTCTGTTTCCGACACCACACGTAGCCGAACCGTGGCGTGGTTCCAGCAGCGCAGCGAGTTGTCCCCTGACCTAGAAGGCACCGATTCGGTTGAAGACACACATAGGGGAGTAGGAGGCAACGCTTCGGTGAGAAGGTATGGGGCGGTGGTAGAGTCGCTAGGTTGGCAAACTACGGTGCGGACGACCGTTAGTGTGGTCCATGGCGGCGTATGTTGTGTAGAATGCTAGTAGGAATGTCTTGAAATGTATGGCGAATGTGGTGAAGAAGTGAATTTGTTTCGTATTTTAATGACAGCTTGGCCGAGTGGTTAAGGCGATAGACTAGAAATCTATTGGGGTAACCCGCGTGAGTTCAAATCTCACAGCTGTCGGGTCCATTTTGCATTGCACTTTTGCACCGCCAACTATCCGCTATCGCCGCCTTCCCACGCCTATGCACTGCTGTGAGCCCGTTGGAGCCTGCATCGGATGCCTTCGCCATCCCCGCGTACACTACGCGTAGTTTGACCCACATATCTGTGGTTTCGCCACGAATTCTGTTTGTTCACGTCACCTGATCAAAGCTGCGCTTGTTCCCCACTGGGCTATTTGCTACGACGGAAGGGTAGCTGCAGCGGATCAATACAGTGCATTCGGGCTGCAGTAGGGACAAAAAAAGTCGCGCCACAGCTTTTCCCGGCAAAACACGGCGTAGTCTGGCAACATTGATGCGCGGCAAGACGGTCCTCGTAGCTGATGTTTATCTACCACGCTGCGGTCTCGAGGGGTCTACGCGCCACCGAGAACTAGTAAGCCCCGCCGGGAGTAGATGCGCGTACAGTGGGGGCTGTCATGGGCCGTAAGTCAGTCTCGGATTGATCTCACTGTTGTGATATTGGAGTGGGTTGATGCGATGCGAGAGGGTATGATACCGAGGCGGGCATTCGATGAGTGCTGATAGGGAAGATATCTGTCTGGTTGTGCCGTAAACGGTAGCGCAAGCGTCTTATTCGGGTAAGTGTGTTCGTGTTTCGAGTGTCGGTGTCGTCTAGTGGTTAGGACGTGAGCTTAACACGCTCAAGATCGAGGGTTCGATCCCCTCCTCCGATATCTTCTTATGTTGCCACTAAGCTGTACGCGAAATTGTTTAGCTAACTCCGGGCCAACTGGACTCACTACCCGCCCTCTGTTTCCGACACCACACGTAGCCGAACCGTGGCGTGGTTCCAGCAGCGCAGCGAGTTGTCCCCTGACCTAGAAGGCACCGATTCGGTTGAAGACACACATAGGGGAGTAGGAGGCAACGCTTCGGTGAGAAGGTATGGGGCGGTGGTAGAGTCGCTAGGTTGGCAAACTACGGTGCGGACGACCGTTAGTGTGGTCCATGGCGGCGTATGTTGTGTAGAATGCTAGTAGGAATGTCTTGAAATGTATGGCGAATGTGGTGAAGAAGTGAATTTGTTTCGTATTTTAATGACAGCTTGGCCGAGTGGTTAAGGCGATAGACTAGAAATCTATTGGGGTAACCCGCGTGAGTTCAAATCTCACAGCTGTCGGGTCCATTTTGCATTGCACTTTTGCACCGCCAACTATCCGCTATCGCCGCCTTCCCACGCCTATGCACTGCTGTGAGCCCGTTGGAGCCTGCATCGGATGCCTTCGCCATCCCCGCGTACACTACGCGTAGTTTGACCCACATATCTGTGGTTTCGCCACGAATTCTGTTTGTTCACGTCACCTGATCAAAGCTGCGCTTGTTCCCCACTGGGCTATTTGCTACGACGGAAGGGTAGCTGCAGCGGATCAATACAGTGCATTCGGGCTGCAGTAGGGACAAAAAAAGTCGCGCCACAGCTTTTCCCGGCAAAACACGGCGTAGTCTGGCAACATTGATGCGCGGCAAGACGGTCCTCGTAGCTGATGTTTATCTACCACGCTGCGGTCTCGAGGGGTCTACGCGCCACCGAGAACTAGTAAGCCCCGCCGGGAGTAGATGCGCGTACAGTGGGGGCTGTCATGGGCCGTAAGTCAGTCTCGGATTGATCTCACTGTTGTGATATTGGAGTGGGTTGATGCGATGCGAGAGGGTATGATACCGAGGCGGGCATTCGATGAGTGCTGATAGGGGAAGATATCTGTCTGGTTGTGCCGTAAACGGTAGCGCAAGCGTCTTATTCGGGTAAGTGTGTTCGTGTTTCGAGTGTCGGTGTCGTCTAGTGGTTAGGACGTGAGCTTAACACGCTCAAGATCGAGGGTTCGATCCCCTCCTCCGATATCTTCTTATGTTGCCACTAAGCTGTACGCGAAATTGTTTAGCTAACTCCGGGCCAACTGGACTCACTACCCGCCCTCTGTTTCCGACACCACACGTAGCCGAACCGTGGCGTGGTTCCAGCAGCGCAGCGAGTTGTCCCCTGACCTAGAAGGCACCGATTCGGTTGAAGACACACATAGGGGAGTAGGAGGCAACGCTTCGGTGAGAAGGTATGGGGCGGTGGTAGAGTCGCTAGGTTGGCAAACTACGGTGCGGACGACCGTTAGTGTGGTCCATGGCGGCGTATGTTGTGTAGAATGCTAGTAGGAATGTCTTGAAATGTATGGCGAATGTGGTGAAGAAGTGAATTTGTTTCGTATTTTAATGACAGCTTGGCCGAGTGGTTAAGGCGATAGACTAGAAATCTATTGGGGTAACCCGCGTGAGTTCAAATCTCACAGCTGTCGGGTCCATTTTGCATTGCACTTTTGCACCGCCAACTATCCGCTATCGCCGCCTTCCCACGCCTATGCACTGCTGTGAGCCCGTTGGAGCCTGCATCGGATGCCTTCGCCATCCCCGCGTACACTACGCGTAGTTTGACCCACATATCTGTGGTTTCGCCACGAATTCTGTTTGTTCACGTCACCTGATCAAAGCTGCGCTTGTTCCCCACTGGGCTATTTGCTACGACGGAAGGGTAGCTGCAGCGGATCAATACAGTGCATTCGGGCTGCAGTAGGGACAAAAAAAGTCGCGCCACAGCTTTTCCCGGCAAAACACGGCGTAGTCTGGCAACATTGATGCGCGGCAAGACGGTCCTCGTAGCTGATGTTTATCTACCACGCTGCGGTCTCGAGGGGTCTACGCGCCACCGAGAACTAGTAAGCCCCGCCGGGAGTAGATGCGCGTACAGTGGGGGCTGTCATGGGCCGTAAGTCAGTCTCGGATTGATCTCACTGTTGTGATATTGGAGTGGGTTGATGCGATGCGAGAGGGTATGATACCGAGGCGGGCATTCGATGAGTGCTGATAGGGAAGATATCTGTCTGGTTGTGCCGTAAACGGTAGCGCAAGCGTCTTATTCGGGTAAGTGTGTTCGTGTTTCGAGTGTCGGTGTCGTCTAGTGGTTAGGACGTGAGCTTAACACGCTCAAGATCGAGGGTTCGATCCCCTCCTCCGATATCTTCTTATGTTGCCACTAAGCTGTACGCGAAATTGTTTAGCTAACTCCGGGCCAACTGGACTCACTACCCGCCCTCTGTTTCCGACACCACACGTAGCCGAACCGTGGCGTGGTTCCAGCAGCGCAGCGAGTTGTCCCCTGACCTAGAAGGCACCGATTCGGTTGAAGACACACATAGGGGAGTAGGAGGCAACGCTTCGGTGAGAAGGTATGGGGCGGTGGTAGAGTCGCTAGGTTGGCAAACTACGGTGCGGACGACCGTTAGTGTGGTCCATGGCGGCGTATGTTGTGTAGAATGCTAGTAGGAATGTCTTGAAATGTATGGCGAATGTGGTGAAGAAGTGAATTTGTTTCGTATTTTAATGACAGCTTGGCCGAGTGGTTAAGGCGATAGACTAGAAATCTATTGGGGTAACCCGCGTGAGTTCAAATCTCACAGCTGTCGGGTCCATTTTGCATTGCACTTTTGCACCGCCAACTATCCGCTATCGCCGCCTTCCCACGCCTATGCACTGCTGTGAGCCCGTTGGAGCCTGCATCGGATGCCTTCGCCATCCCCGCGTACACTACGCGTAGTTTGACCCACATATCTGTGGTTTCGCCACGAATTCTGTTTGTTCACGTCACCTGATCAAAGCTGCGCTTGTTCCCCACTGGGCTATTTGCTACGACGGAAGGGTAGCTGCAGCGGATCAATACAGTGCATTCGGGCTGCAGTAGGGACAAAAAAAGTCGCGCCACAGCTTTTCCCGGCAAAACACGGCGTAGTCTGGCAACATTGATGCGCGGCAAGACGGTCCTCGTAGCTGATGTTTATCTACCACGCTGCGGTCTCGAGGGGTCTACGCGCCACCGAGAACTAGTAAGCCCCGCCGGGAGTAGATGCGCGTACAGTGGGGGCTGTCATGGGCCGTAAGTCAGTCTCGGATTGATCTCACTGTTGTGATATTGGAGTGGGTTGATGCGATGCGAGAGGGTATGATACCGAGGCGGGCATTCGATGAGTGCTGATAGGGAAGATATCTGTCTGGTTGTGCCGTAAACGGTAGCGCAAGCGTCTTATTCGGGTAAGTGTGTTCGTGTTTCGAGTGTCGGTGTCGTCTAGTGGTTAGGACGTGAGCTTAACACGCTCAAGATCGAGGGTTCGATCCCCTCCTCCGATATCTTCTTATGTTGCCACTAAGCTGTACGCGAAATTGTTTAGCTAACTCCGGGCCAACTGGACTCACTACCCGCCCTCTGTTTCCGACACCACACGTAGCCGAACCGTGGCGTGGTTCCAGCAGCGCAGCGAGTTGTCCCCTGACCTAGAAGGCACCGATTCGGTTGAAGACACACATAGGGGAGTAGGAGGCAACGCTTCGGTGAGAAGGTATGGGGCGGTGGTAGAGTCGCTAGGTTGGCAAACTACGGTGCGGACGACCGTTAGTGTGGTCCATGGCGGCGTATGTTGTGTAGAATGCTAGTAGGAATGTCTTGAAATGTATGGCGAATGTGGTGAAGAAGTGAATTTGTTTCGTATTTTAATGACAGCTTGGCCGAGTGGTTAAGGCGATAGACTAGAAATCTATTGGGGTAACCCGCGTGAGTTCAAATCTCACAGCTGTCGGGTCCATTTTGCATTGCACTTTTGCACCGCCAACTATCCGCTATCGCCGCCTTCCCACGCCTATGCACTGCTGTGAGCCCGTTGGAGCCTGCATCGGATGCCTTCGCCATCCCCGCGTACACTACGCGTAGTTTGACCCACATATCTGTGGTTTCGCCACGAATTCTGTTTGTTCACGTCACCTGATCAAAGCTGCGCTTGTTCCCCACTGGGCTATTTGCTACGACGGAAGGGTAGCTGCAGCGGATCAATACAGTGCATTCGGGCTGCAGTAGGGACAAAAAAAGTCGCGCCACAGCTTTTCCCGGCAAAACACGGCGTAGTCTGGCAACATTGATGCGCGGCAAGACGGTCCTCGTAGCTGATGTTTATCTACCACGCTGCGGTCTCGAGGGGTCTACGCGCCACCGAGAACTAGTAAGCCCCGCCGGGAGTAGATGCGCGTACAGTGGGGGCTGTCATGGGCCGTAAGTCAGTCTCGGATTGATCTCACTGTTGTGATATTGGAGTGGGTTGATGCGATGCGAGAGGGTATGATATCGAGGCGGGCATTCGATGAGTGCTGATAGGGAAGATATCTGTCTGGTTGTGCCGTAAACGGTAGCGCAAGCGTCTTACTCGGGTAAGTGTGTTCGTGTTTCGAGTGTCGGTGTCGTCTAGTGGTTAGGACGTGAGCTTAACACGCTCAAGATCGAGGGTTCGATCCCCTCCTCCGATATCTTCTTATGTTGCCACTAAGCTGTACGCGAAATTGTTTAGCTAACTCCGGGCCAACTGGACTCACTACCCGCCCTCTGTTTCCGACACCACACGTAGCCGAACCGTGGCGTGGTTCCAGCAGCGCAGCGAGTTGTCCCCTGACCTAGAAGGCACCGATTCGGTTGAAGACACACATAGGGGAGTAGGAGGCAACGCTTCGGTGAGAAGGTATGGGGCGGTGGTAGAGTCGCTAGGTTGGCAAACTACGGTGCGGACGACCGTTAGTGTGGTCCATGGCGGCGTATGTTGTGTAGAATGCTAGTAGGAATGTCTTGAAATGTATGGCGAATGTGGTGAAGAAGTGAATTTGTTTCGTATTTTAATGACAGCTTGGCCGAGTGGTTAAGGCGATAGACTAGAAATCTATTGGGGTAACCCGCGTGAGTTCAAATCTCACAGCTGTCGGGTCCATTTTGCATTGCACTTTTGCACCGCCAACTATCCGCTATCGCCGCCTTCCCACGCCTATGCACTGCTGTGAGCCCGTTGGAGCCTGCATCGGATGCCTTCGCCATCCCCGCGTACACTACGCGTAGTTTGACCCACATATCTGTGGTTTCGCCACGAATTCTGTTTGTTCACGTCACCTGATCAAAGCTGCGCTTGTTCCCCACTGGGCTATTTGCTACGACGGAAGGGTAGCTGCAGCGGATCAATACAGTGCATTCGGGCTGCAGTAGGGACAAAAAAAGTCGCGCCACAGCTTTTCCCGGCAAAACACGGCGTAGTCTGGCAACATTGATGCGCGGCAAGACGGTCCTCGTAGCTGATGTTTATCTACCACGCTGCGGTCTCGAGGGGTCTACGCGCCACCGAGAACTAGTAAGCCCCGCCGGGAGTAGATGCGCGTACAGTGGGGGCTGTCATGGGCCGTAAGTCAGTCTCGGATTGATCTCACTGTTGTGATATTGGAGTGGGTTGATGCGATGCGAGAGGGTATGATATCGAGGCGGGCATTCGATGAGTGCTGATAGGGAAGATATCTGTCTGGTTGTGCCGTAAACGGTAGCGCAAGCGTCTTACTCGGGTAAGTGTGTTCGTGTTTCGAGTGTCGGTGTCGTCTAGTGGTTAGGACGTGAGCTTAACACGCTCAAGATCGAGGGTTCGATCCCCTCCTCCGATATCTTCTTATGTTGCCACTAAGCTGTACGCGAAATTGTTTAGCTAACTCCGGGCCAACTGGACTCACTACCCGCCCTCTGTTTCCGACACCACACGTAGCCGAACCGTGGCGTGGTTCCAGCAGCGCAGCGAGTTGTCCCCTGACCTAGAAGGCACCGATTCGGTTGAAGACACACATAGGGGAGTAGGAGGCAACGCTTCGGTGAGAAGGTATGGGGCGGTGGTAGAGTCGCTAGGTTGGCAAACTACGGTGCGGACGACCGTTAGTGTGGTCCATGGCGGCGTATGTTGTGTAGAATGCTAGTAGGAATGTCTTGAAATGTATGGCGAATGTGGTGAAGAAGTGAATTTGTTTCGTATTTTAATGACAGCTTGGCCGAGTGGTTAAGGCGATAGACTAGAAATCTATTGGGGTAACCCGCGTGAGTTCAAATCTCACAGCTGTCGGGTCCATTTTGCATTGCACTTTTGCACCGCCAACTATCCGCTATCGCCGCCTTCCCACGCCTATGCACTGCTGTGAGCCCGTTGGAGCCTGCATCGGATGCCTTCGCCATCCCCGCGTACACTACGCGTAGTTTGACCCACATATCTGTGGTTTCGCCACGAATTCTGTTTGTTCACGTCACCTGATCAAAGCTGCGCTTGTTCCCCACTGGGCTATTTGCTACGACGGAAGGGTAGCTGCAGCGGATCAATACAGTGCATTCGGGCTGCAGTAGGGACAAAAAAAGTCGCGCCACAGCTTTTCCCGGCAAAACACGGCGTAGTCTGGCAACATTGATGCGCGGCAAGACGGTCCTCGTAGCTGATGTTTATCTACCACGCTGCGGTCTCGAGGGGTCTACGCGCCACCGAGAACTAGTAAGCCCCGCCGGGAGTAGATGCGCGTACAGTGGGGGCTGTCATGGGCCGTAAGTCAGTCTCGGATTGATCTCACTGTTGTGATATTGGAGTGGGTTGATGCGATGCGAGAGGGTATGATACCGAGGCGGGCATTCGATGAGTGCTGATAGGGAAGATATCTGTCTGGTTGTGCCGTAAACGGTAGCGCAAGCGTCTTATTCGGGTAAATGTGTTCGTGTTTCGAGTGTCGGTGTCGTCTAGTGGTTAGGACGTGAGCTTAACACGCTCAAGATCGAGGGTTCGATCCCCTCCTCCGATATCTTCTTATGTTGCCACTAAGCTGTACGCGAAATTGTTTAGCTAACTCCGGGCCAACTGGACTCACTACCCGCCCTCTGTTTCCGACACCACACGTAGCCGAACCGTGGCGTGGTTCCAGCAGCGCAGCGAGTTGTCCCCTGACCTAGAAGGCACCGATTCGGTTGAAGACACACATAGGGGAGTAGGAGGCAACGCTTCGGTGAGAAGGTATGGGGCGGTGGTAGAGTCGCTAGGTTGGCAAACTACGGTGCGGACGACCGTTAGTGTGGTCCATGGCGGCGTATGTTGTGTAGAATGCTAGTAGGAATGTCTTGAAATGTATGGCGAATGTGGTGAAGAAGTGAATTTGTTTCGTATTTTAATGACAGCTTGGCCGAGTGGTTAAGGCGATAGACTAGAAATCTATTGGGGTAACCCGCGTGAGTTCAAATCTCACAGCTGTCGGGTCCATTTTGCATTGCACTTTTGCACCGCCAACTATCCGCTATCGCCGCCTTCCCACGCCTATGCACTGCTGTGAGCCCGTTGGAGCCTGCATCGGATGCCTTCGCCATCCCCGCGTACACTACGCGTAGTTTGACCCACATATCTGTGGTTTCGCCACGAATTCTGTTTGTTCACGTCACCTGATCAAAGCTGCGCTTGTTCCCCACTGGGCTATTTGCTACGACGGAAGGGTAGCTGCAGCGGATCAATACAGTGCATTCGGGCTGCAGTAGGGACAAAAAAAGTCGCGCCACAGCTTTTCCCGGCAAAACACGGCGTAGTCTGGCAACATTGATGCGCGGCAAGACGGTCCTCGTAGCTGATGTTTATCTACCACGCTGCGGTCTCGAGGGGTCTACGCGCCACCGAGAACTAGTAAGCCCCGCCGGGAGTAGATGCGCGTACAGTGGGGGCTGTCATGGGCCGTAAGTCAGTCTCGGATTGATCTCACTGTTGTGATATTGGAGTGGGTTGATGCGATGCGAGAGGGTATGATACCGAGGCGGGCATTCGATGAGTGCTGATAGGGAAGATATCTGTCTGGTTGTGCCGTAAACGGTAGCGCAAGCGTCTTATTCGGGTAAATGTGTTCGTGTTTCGAGTGTCGGTGTCGTCTAGTGGTTAGGACGTGAGCTTAACACGCTCAAGATCGAGGGTTCGATCCCCTCCTCCGATATCTTCTTATGTTGCCACTAAGCTGTACGCGAAATTGTTTAGCTAACTCCGGGCCAACTGGACTCACTACCCGCCCTCTGTTTCCGACACCACACGTAGCCGAACCGTGGCGTGGTTCCAGCAGCGCAGCGAGTTGTCCCCTGACCTAGAAGGCACCGATTCGGTTGAAGACACACATAGGGGAGTAGGAGGCAACGCTTCGGTGAGAAGGTATGGGGCGGTGGTAGAGTCGCTAGGTTGGCAAACTACGGTGCGGACGACCGTTAGTGTGGTCCATGGCGGCGTATGTTGTGTAGAATGCTAGTAGGAATGTCTTGAAATGTATGGCGAATGTGGTGAAGAAGTGAATTTGTTTCGTATTTTAATGACAGCTTGGCCGAGTGGTTAAGGCGATAGACTAGAAATCTATTGGGGTAACCCGCGTGAGTTCAAATCTCACAGCTGTCGGGTCCATTTTGCATTGCACTTTTGCACCGCCAACTATCCGCTATCGCCGCCTTCCCACGCCTATGCACTGCTGTGAGCCCGTTGGAGCCTGCATCGGATGCCTTCGCCATCCCCGCGTACACTACGCGTAGTTTGACCCACATATCTGTGGTTTCGCCACGAATTCTGTTTGTTCACGTCACCTGATCAAAGCTGCGCTTGTTCCCCACTGGGCTATTTGCTACGACGGAAGGGTAGCTGCAGCGGATCAATACAGTGCATTCGGGCTGCAGTAGGGACAAAAAAAGTCGCGCCACAGCTTTTCCCGGCAAAACACGGCGTAGTCTGGCAACATTGATGCGCGGCAAGACGGTCCTCGTAGCTGATGTTTATCTACCACGCTGCGGTCTCGAGGGGTCTACGCGCCACCGAGAACTAGTAAGCCCCGCCGGGAGTAGATGCGCGTACAGTGGGGGCTGTCATGGGCCGTAAGTCAGTCTCGGATTGATCTCACTGTTGTGATATTGGAGTGGGTTGATGCGATGCGAGAGGGTATGATACCGAGGCGGGCATTCGATGAGTGCTGATAGGGAAGATATCTGTCTGGTTGTGCCGTAAACGGTAGCGCAAGCGTCTTATTCGGGTAAATGTGTTCGTGTTTCGAGTGTCGGTGTCGTCTAGTGGTTAGGACGTGAGCTTAACACGCTCAAGATCGAGGGTTCGATCCCCTCCTCCGATATCTTCTTATGTTGCCACTAAGCTGTACGCGAAATTGTTTAGCTAACTCCGGGCCAACTGGACTCACTACCCGCCCTCTGTTTCCGACACCACACGTAGCCGAACCGTGGCGTGGTTCCAGCAGCGCAGCGAGTTGTCCCCTGACCTAGAAGGCACCGATTCGGTTGAAGACACACATAGGGGAGTAGGAGGCAACGCTTCGGTGAGAAGGTATGGGGCGGTGGTAGAGTCGCTAGGTTGGCAAACTACGGTGCGGACGACCGTTAGTGTGGTCCATGGCGGCGTATGTTGTGTAGAATGCTAGTAGGAATGTCTTGAAATGTATGGCGAATGTGGTGAAGAAGTGAATTTGTTTCGTATTTTAATGACAGCTTGGCCGAGTGGTTAAGGCGATAGACTAGAAATCTATTGGGGTAACCCGCGTGAGTTCAAATCTCACAGCTGTCGGGTCCATTTCGCATTGCACTTTTGCACCGCCAACTATCCGCTATCGCCGCCTTCCCACGCCTATGCACTGCTGTGAGCCCGTTGGAGCCTGCATCGGATGCCTTCGCCATCCCCGCGTACACTACGCGTAGTTTGACCCACATATCTGTGGTTTCGCCACGAATTCTGTTTGTTCACGTCACCTGATCAAAGCTGCGCTTGTTCCCCACTGGGCTATTTGCTACGACGGAAGGGTAGCTGCAGCGGATCAATACAGTGCATTCGGGCTGCAGTAGGGACAAAAAAAGTCGCGCCACAGCTTTTCCCGGCAAAACACGGCGTAGTCTGGCAACATTGATGCGCGGCAAGACGGTCCTCGTAGCTGATGTTTATCTACCACGCTGCGGTCTCGAGGGGTCTACGCGCCACCGAGAACTAGTAAGCCCCGCCGGGAGTAGATGCGCGTACAGTGGGGGCTGTCATGGGCCGTAAGTCAGTCTCGGATTGATCTCACTGTTGTGATATTGGAGTGGGTTGATGCGATGCGAGAGGGTATGATACCGAGGCGGGCATTCGATGAGTGCTGATAGGGAAGATATCTGTCTGGTTGTGCCGTAAACGGTAGCGCAAGCGTCTTATTCGGGTAAATGTGTTCGTGTTTCGAGTGTCGGTGTCGTCTAGTGGTTAGGACGTGAGCTTAACACGCTCAAGATCGAGGGTTCGATCCCCTCCTCCGATATCTTCTTATGTTGCCACTAAGCTGTACGCGAAATTGTTTAGCTAACTCCGGGCCAACTGGACTCACTACCCGCCCTCTGTTTCCGACACCACACGTAGCCGAACCGTGGCGTGGTTCCAGCAGCGCAGCGAGTTGTCCCCTGACCTAGAAGGCACCGATTCGGTTGAAGACACACATAGGGGAGTAGGAGGCAACGCTTCGGTGAGAAGGTATGGGGCGGTGGTAGAGTCGCTAGGTTGGCAAACTACGGTGCGGACGACCGTTAGTGTGGTCCATGGCGGCGTATGTTGTGTAGAATGCTAGTAGGAATGTCTTGAAATGTATGGCGAATGTGGTGAAGAAGTGAATTTGTTTCGTATTTTAATGACAGCTTGGCCGAGTGGTTAAGGCGATAGACTAGAAATCTATTGGGGTAACCCGCGTGAGTTCAAATCTCACAGCTGTCGGGTCCATTTTGCATTGCACTTTTGCACCGCCAACTATCCGCTATCGCCGCCTTCCCACGCCTATGCACTGCTGTGAGCCCGTTGGAGCCTGCATCGGATGCCTTCGCCATCCCCGCGTACACTACGCGTAGTTTGACCCACATATCTGTGGTTTCGCCACGAATTCTGTTTGTTCACGTCACCTGATCAAAGCTGCGCTTGTTCCCCACTGGGCTATTTGCTACGACGGAAGGGTAGCTGCAGCGGATCAATACAGTGCATTCGGGCTGCAGTAGGGACAAAAAAAGTCGCGCCACAGCTTTTCCCGGCAAAACACGGCGTAGTCTGGCAACATTGATGCGCGGCAAGACGGTCCTCGTAGCTGATGTTTATCTACCACGCTGCGGTCTCGAGGGGTCTACGCGCCACCGAGAACTAGTAAGCCCCGCCGGGAGTAGATGCGCGTACAGTGGGGGCTGTCATGGGCCGTAAGTCAGTCTCGGATTGATCTCACTGTTGTGATATTGGAGTGGGTTGATGCGATGCGAGAGGGTATGATACCGAGGCGGGCATTCGATGAGTGCTGATAGGGAAGATATCTGTCTGGTTGTGCCGTAAACGGTAGCGCAAGCGTCTTATTCGGGTAAATGTGTTCGTGTTTCGAGTGTCGGTGTCGTCTAGTGGTTAGGACGTGAGCTTAACACGCTCAAGATCGAGGGTTCGATCCCCTCCTCCGATATCTTCTTATGTTGCCACTAAGCTGTACGCGAAATTGTTTAGCTAACTCCGGGCCAACTGGACTCACTACCCGCCCTCTGTTTCCGACACCACACGTAGCCGAACCGTGGCGTGGTTCCAGCAGCGCAGCGAGTTGTCCCCTGACCTAGAAGGCACCGATTCGGTTGAAGACACACATAGGGGAGTAGGAGGCAACGCTTCGGTGAGAAGGTATGGGGCGGTGGTAGAGTCGCTAGGTTGGCAAACTACGGTGCGGACGACCGTTAGTGTGGTCCATGGCGGCGTATGTTGTGTAGAATGCTAGTAGGAATGTCTTGAAATGTATGGCGAATGTGGTGAAGAAGTGAATTTGTTTCGTATTTTAATGACAGCTTGGCCGAGTGGTTAAGGCGATAGACTAGAAATCTATTGGGGTAACCCGCGTGAGTTCAAATCTCACAGCTGTCGGGTCCATTTTGCATTGCACTTTTGCACCGCCAACTATCCGCTATCGCCGCCTTCCCACGCCTATGCACTGCTGTGAGCCCGTTGGAGCCTGCATCGGATGCCTTCGCCATCCCCGCGTACACTACGCGTAGTTTGACCCACATATCTGTGGTTTCGCCACGAATTCTGTTTGTTCACGTCACCTGATCAAAGCTGCGCTTGTTCCCCACTGGGCTATTTGCTACGACGGAAGGGTAGCTGCAGCGGATCAATACAGTGCATTCGGGCTGCAGTAGGGACAAAAAAAGTCGCGCCACAGCTTTTCCCGGCAAAACACGGCGTAGTCTGGCAACATTGATGCGCGGCAAGACGGTCCTCGTAGCTGATGTTTATCTACCACGCTGCGGTCTCGAGGGGTCTACGCGCCACCGAGAACTAGTAAGCCCCGCCGGGAGTAGATGCGCGTACAGTGGGGGCTGTCATGGGCCGTAAGTCAGTCTCGGATTGATCTCACTGTTGTGATATTGGAGTGGGTTGATGCGATGCGAGAGGGTATGATACCGAGGCGGGCATTCGATGAGTGCTGATAGGGAAGATATCTGTCTGGTTGTGCCGTAAACGGTAGCGCAAGCGTCTTATTCGGGTAAGTGTGTTCGTGTTTCGAGTGTCGGTGTCGTCTAGTGGTTAGGACGTGAGCTTAACACGCTCAAGATCGAGGGTTCGATCCCCTCCTCCGATATCTTCTTATGTTGCCACTAAGCTGTACGCGAAATTGTTTAGCTAACTCCGGGCCAACTGGACTCACTACCCGCCCTCTGTTTCCGACACCACACGTAGCCGAACCGTGGCGTGGTTCCAGCAGCGCAGCGAGTTGTCCCCTGACCTAGAAGGCACCGATTCGGTTGAAGACACACATAGGGGAGTAGGAGGCAACGCTTCGGTGAGAAGGTATGGGGCGGTGGTAGAGTCGCTAGGTTGGCAAACTACGGTGCGGACGACCGTTAGTGTGGTCCATGGCGGCGTATGTTGTGTAGAATGCTAGTAGGAATGTCTTGAAATGTATGGCGAATGTGGTGAAGAAGTGAATTTGTTTCGTATTTTAATGACAGCTTGGCCGAGTGGTTAAGGCGATAGACTAGAAATCTATTGGGGTAACCCGCGTGAGTTCAAATCTCACAGCTGTCGGGTCCATTTTGCATTGCACTTTTGCACCGCCAACTATCCGCTATCGCCGCCTTCCCACGCCTATGCACTGCTGTGAGCCCGTTGGAGCCTGCATCGGATGCCTTCGCCATCCCCGCGTACACTACGCGTAGTTTGACCCACATATCTGTGGTTTCGCCACGAATTCTGTTTGTTCACGTCACCTGATCAAAGCTGCGCTTGTTCCCCACTGGGCTATTTGCTACGACGGAAGGGTAGCTGCAGCGGACCCCCCAGTACAGTGCATTCGGGCTGCAGTAGGGACAAAAAAAGTCGCGCCACAGCTTTTCCCGGCAAAACACGGCGTAGTCTGGCAACATTGATGCGCGGCAAGACGGTCCTCGTAGCTGATGTTTATCTACCACGCTGCGGTCTCGAGGGGTCTACGCGCCACCGAGAACTAGTAAGCCCCGCCGGGAGTAGATGCGCGTACAGTGGGGGCTGTCATGGGCCGTAAGTCAGTCTCGGATTGATCTCACTGTTGTGATATTGGAGTGGGTTGATGCGATGCGAGAGGGTATGATACCGAGGCGGGCATTCGATGAGTGCTGATAGGGAAGATATCTGTCTGGTTGTGCCGTAAACGGTAGCGCAAGCGTCTTATTCGGGTAAATGTGTTCGTGTTTCGAGTGTCGGTGTCGTCTAGTGGTTAGGACGTGAGCTTAACACGCTCAAGATCGAGGGTTCGATCCCCTCCTCCGATATCTTCTTATGTTGCCACTAAGCTGTACGCGAAATTGTTTAGCTAACTCCGGGCCAACTGGACTCACTACCCGCCCTCTGTTTCCGACACCACACGTAGCCGAACCGTGGCGTGGTTCCAGCAGCGCAGCGAGTTGTCCCCTGACCTAGAAGGCACCGATTCGGTTGAAGACACACATAGGGGAGTAGGAGGCAACGCTTCGGTGAGAAGGTATGGGGCGGTGGTAGAGTCGCTAGGTTGGCAAACTACGGTGCGGACGACCGTTTGTGTGGTCCATGGCGGCGTATGTTGTGTAGAATGCTAGTAGGAATGTCTTGAAATGTATGGCGAATGTGGTGAAGAAGTATATTTGTTTCGTATTTTAATGACAGCTTGGCCGAGTGGTTAAGGCGATAGACTAGAAATCTATTGGGGTAACCCGCGTGAGTTCAAATCTCACAGCTGTCGGGTCCATTTTGCATTGCACTTTTGCACCGCCAACTATCCGCTATCGCCGCCTTCCCACGCCTATGCACTGCTGTGAGCCCGTTGGAGCCTGCATCGGATGCCTTCGCCATCCCCGCGTACACTACGCGTAGTTTGACCCACATATCTGTGGTTTCGCCACGAATTCTGTTTGTTCACGTCACCTGATCAAAGCTGCGCTTGTTCCCCACTGGGCTATTTGCTACGACGGAAGGGTAGCTGCAGCGGATCAATACAGTGCATTCGGGCTGCAGTAGGGACAAAAAAAGTCGCGCCACAGCTTTTCCCGGCAAAACACGGCGTAGTCTGGCAACATTGATGCGCGGCAAGACGGTCCTCGTAGCTGATGTTTATCTACCACGCTGCGGTCTCGAGGGGTCTACGCGCCACCGAGAACTAGTAAGCCCCGCCGGGAGTAGATGCGCGTACAGTGGGGGATGTCATGGGCCGTAAGTCAGTCTCGGATTGATCTCACTGTTGTGATATTGGAGTGGGTTGATGCGATGCGAGAGGGTATGATACCGAGGCGGGCATTCGATGAGTGCTGATAGGGAAGATATCTGTCTGGTTGTGCCGTAAACGGTAGCGCAAGCGTCTTACTCGGGTAAGTGTGTTCGTGTTTCGAGTGTCGGTGTCGTCTAGTGGTTAGGACGTGAGCTTAACACGCTCAAGATCGAGGGTTCGATCCCCTCCTCCGATATCTTCTTATGTTGCCACTAAGCTGTACGCGAAATTGTTTAGCTAACTCCGGGCCAACTGGACTCACTACCCGCCCTCTGTTTCCGACACCACACGTAGCCGAACCGTGGCGTGGTTCCAGCAGCGCAGCGAGTTGTCCCCTGACCTAGAAGGCACCGATTCGGTTGAAGACACACATAGGGGAGTAGGAGGCAACGCTTCGGTGAGAAGGTATGGGGCGGTGGTAGAGTCGCTAGGTTGGCAAACTACGGTGCGGACGACCGTTAGTGTGGTCCATGGCGGCGTATGTTGTGTAGAATGCTAGTAGGAATGTCTTGAAATGTATGGCGAATGTGGTGAAGAAGTATATTTGTTTCGTATTTTAATGACAGCTTGGCCGAGTGGTTAAGGCGATAGACTAGAAATCTATTGGGGTAACCCGCGTGAGTTCAAATCTCACAGCTGTCGGGTCCATTTTGCATTGCACTTTTGCACCGCCAACTATCCGCTATCGCCGCCTTCCCACGCCTATGCACTGCTGTGAGCCCGTTGGAGCCTGCATCGGATGCCTTCGCCATCCCCGCGTACACTACGCGTAGTTTGACCCACATATCTGTGGTTTCGCCACGAATTCTGTTTGTTCACGTCACCTGATCAAAGCTGCGCTTGTTCCCCACTGGGCTATTTGCTACGACGGAAGGGTAGCTGCAGCGGATCAATACAGTGCATTCGGGCTGCAGTAGGGACAAAAAAAGTCGCGCCACAGCTTTTCCCGGCAAAACACGGCGTAGTCTGGCAACATTGATGCGCGGCAAGACGGTCCTCGTAGCTGATGTTTATCTACCACGCTGCGGTCTCGAGGGGTCTACGCGCCACCGAGAACTAGTAAGCCCCGCCGGGAGTAGATGCGCGTACAGTGGGGGCTGTCATGGGCCGTAAGTCAGTCTCGGATTGATCTCACTGTTGTGATATTGGAGTGGGTTGATGCGATGCGAGAGGGTATGATACCGAGGCGGGCATTCGATGAGTGCTGATAGGGAAGATATCTGTCTGGTTGTGCCGTAAACGGTAGCGCAAGCGTCTTATTCGGGTAAATGTGTTCGTGTTTCGAGTGTCGGTGTCGTCTAGTGGTTAGGACGTGAGCTTAACACGCTCAAGATCGAGGGTTCGATCCCCTCCTCCGATATCTTCTTATGTTGCCACTAAGCTGTACGCGAAATTGTTTAGCTAACTCCGGGCCAACTGGACTCACTACCCGCCCTCTGTTTCCGACACCACACGTAGCCGAACCGTGGCGTGGTTCCAGCAGCGCAGCGAGTTGTCCCCTGACCTAGAAGGCACCGATTCGGTTGAAGACACACATAGGGGAGTAGGAGGCAACGCTTCGGTGAGAAGGTATGGGGCGGTGGTAGAGTCGCTAGGTTGGCAAACTACGGTGCGGACGACCGTTAGTGTGGTCCATGGCGGCGTATGTTGTGTAGAATGCTAGTAGGAATGTCTTGAAATGTATGGCGAATGTGGTGAAGAAGTGAATTTGTTTCGTATTTTAATGACAGCTTGGCCGAGTGGTTAAGGCGATAGACTAGAAATCTATTGGGGTAACCCGCGTGAGTTCAAATCTCACAGCTGTCGGGTCCATTTTGCATTGCACTTTTGCACCGCCAACTATCCGCTATCGCCGCCTTCCCACGCCTATGCACTGCTGTGAGCCCGTTGGAGCCTGCATCGGATGCCTTCGCCATCCCCGCGTACACTACGCGTAGTTTGACCCACATATCTGTGGTTTCGCCACGAATTCTGTTTGTTCACGTCACCTGATCAAAGCTGCGCTTGTTCCCCACTGGGCTATTTGCTACGACGGAAGGGTAGCTGCAGCGGATCAATACAGTGCATTCGGGCTGCAGTAGGGACAAAAAAAGTCGCGCCACAGCTTTTCCCGGCAAAACACGGCGTAGTCTGGCAACATTGATGCGCGGCAAGACGGTCCTCGTAGCTGATGTTTATCTACCACGCTGCGGTCTCGAGGGGTCTACGCGCCACCGAGAACTAGTAAGCCCCGCCGGGAGTAGATGCGCGTACAGTGGGGGCTGTCATGGGCCGTAAGTCAGTCTCGGATTGATCTCACTGTTGTGATATTGGAGTGGGTTGATGCGATGCGAGAGGGTATGATACCGAGGCGGGCATTCGATGAGTGCTGATAGGGAAGATATCTGTCTGGTTGTGCCGTAAACGGTAGCGCAAGCGTCTTATTCGGGTAAATGTGTTCGTGTTTCGAGTGTCGGTGTCGTCTAGTGGTTAGGACGTGAGCTTAACACGCTCAAGATCGAGGGTTCGATCCCCTCCTCCGATATCTTCTTATGTTGCCACTAAGCTGTACGCGAAATTGTTTAGCTAACTCCGGGCCAACTGGACTCACTACCCGCCCTCTGTTTCCGACACCACACGTAGCCGAACCGTGGCGTGGTTCCAGCAGCGCAGCGAGTTGTCCCCTGACCTAGAAGGCACCGATTCGGTTGAAGACACACATAGGGGAGTAGGAGGCAACGCTTCGGTGAGAAGGTATGGGGCGGTGGTAGAGTCGCTAGGTTGGCAAACTACGGTGCGGACGACCGTTAGTGTGGTCCATGGCGGCGTATGTTGTGTAGAATGCTAGTAGGAATGTCTTGAAATGTATGGCGAATGTGGTGAAGAAGTGAATTTGTTTCGTATTTTAATGACAGCTTGGCCGAGTGGTTAAGGCGATAGACTAGAAATCTATTGGGGTAACCCGCGTGAGTTCAAATCTCACAGCTGTCGGGTCCATTTTGCATTGCACTTTTGCACCGCCAACTATCCGCTATCGCCGCCTTCCCACGCCTATGCACTGCTGTGAGCCCGTTGGAGCCTGCATCGGATGCCTTCGCCATCCCCGCGTACACTACGCGTAGTTTGACCCACATATCTGTGGTTTCGCCACGAATTCTGTTTGTTCACGTCACCTGATCAAAGCTGCGCTTGTTCCCCACTGGGCTATTTGCTACGACGGAAGGGTAGCTGCAGCGGATCAATACAGTGCATTCGGGCTGCAGTAGGGACAAAAAAAGTCGCGCCACAGCTTTTCCCGGCAAAACACGGCGTAGTCTGGCAACATTGATGCGCGGCAAGACGGTCCTCGTAGCTGATGTTTATCTACCACGCTGCGGTCTCGAGGGGTCTACGCGCCACCGAGAACTAGTAAGCCCCGCCGGGAGTAGATGCGCGTACAGTGGGGGCTGTCATGGGCCGTAAGTCAGTCTCGGATTGATCTCACTGTTGTGATATTGGAGTGGGTTGATGCGATGCGAGAGGGTATGATATCGAGGCGGGCATTCGATGAGTGCTGATAGGGAAGATATCTGTCTGGTTGTGCCGTAAACGGTAGCGCAAGCGTCTTATTCGGGTAAATGTGTTCGTGTTTCGAGTGTCGGTGTCGTCTAGTGGTTAGGACGTGAGCTTAACACGCTCAAGATCGAGGGTTCGATCCCCTCCTCCGATATCTTCTTATGTTGCCACTAAGCTGTACGCGAAATTGTTTAGCTAACTCCGGGCCAACTGGACTCACTACCCGCCCTCTGTTTCCGACACCACACGTAGCCGAACCGTGGCGTGGTTCCAGCAGCGCAGCGAGTTGTCCCCTGACCTAGAAGGCACCGATTCGGTTGAAGACACACATAGGGGAGTAGGAGGCAACGCTTCGGTGAGAAGGTATGGGGCGGTGGTAGAGTCGCTAGGTTGGCAAACTACGGTGCGGACGACCGTTAGTGTGGTCCATGGCGGCGTATGTTGTGTAGAATGCTAGTAGGAATGTCTTGAAATGTATGGCGAATGTGGTGAAGAAGTGAATTTGTTTCGTATTTTAATGACAGCTTGGCCGAGTGGTTAAGGCGATAGACTAGAAATCTATTGGGGTAACCCGCGTGAGTTCAAATCTCACAGCTGTCGGGTCCATTTTGCATTGCACTTTTGCACCGCCAACTATCCGCTATCGCCGCCTTCCCACGCCTATGCACTGCTGTGAGCCCGTTGGAGCCTGCATCGGATGCCTTCGCCATCCCCGCGTACACTACGCGTAGTTTGACCCACATATCTGTGGTTTCGCCACGAATTCTGTTTGTTCACGTCACCTGATCAAAGCTGCGCTTGTTCCCCACTGGGCTATTTGCTACGACGGAAGGGTAGCTGCAGCGGATCAATACAGTGCATTCGGGCTGCAGTAGGGACAAAAAAAGTCGCGCCACAGCTTTTCCCGGCAAAACACGGCGTAGTCTGGCAACATTGATGCGCGGCAAGACGGTCCTCGTAGCTGATGTTTATCTACCACGCTGCGGTCTCGAGGGGTCTACGCGCCACCGAGAACTAGTAAGCCCCGCCGGGAGTAGATGCGCGTACAGTGGGGGCTGTCATGGGCCGTAAGTCAGTCTCGGATTGATCTCACTGTTGTGATATTGGAGTGGGTTGATGCGATGCGAGAGGGTATGATATCGAGGCGGGCATTCGATGAGTGCTGATAGGGAAGATATCTGTCTGGTTGTGCCGTAAACGGTAGCGCAAGCGTCTTATTCGGGTAAATGTGTTCGTGTTTCGAGTGTCGGTGTCGTCTAGTGGTTAGGACGTGAGCTTAACACGCTCAAGATCGAGGGTTCGATCCCCTCCTCCGATATCTTCTTATGTTGCCACTAAGCTGTACGCGAAATTGTTTAGCTAACTCCGGGCCAACTGGACTCACTACCCGCCCTCTGTTTCCGACACCACACGTAGCCGAACCGTGGCGTGGTTCCAGCAGCGCAGCGAGTTGTCCCCTGACCTAGAAGGCACCGATTCGGTTGAAGACACACATAGGGGAGTAGGAGGCAACGCTTCGGTGAGAAGGTATGGGGCGGTGGTAGAGTCGCTAGGTTGGCAAACTACGGTGCGGACGACCGTTAGTGTGGTCCATGGCGGCGTATGTTGTGTAGAATGCTAGTAGGAATGTCTTGAAATGTATGGCGAATGTGGTGAAGAAGTGAATTTGTTTCGTATTTTAATGACAGCTTGGCCGAGTGGTTAAGGCGATAGACTAGAAATCTATTGGGGTAACCCGCGTGAGTTCAAATCTCACAGCTGTCGGGTCCATTTTGCATTGCACTTTTGCACCGCCAACTATCCGCTATCGCCGCCTTCCCACGCCTATGCACTGCTGTGAGCCCGTTGGAGCCTGCATCGGATGCCTTCGCCATCCCCGCGTACACTACGCGTAGTTTGACCCACATATCTGTGGTTTCGCCACGAATTCTGTTTGTTCACGTCACCTGATCAAAGCTGCGCTTGTTCCCCACTGGGCTATTTGCTACGACGGAAGGGTAGCTGCAGCGGATCAATACAGTGCATTCGGGCTGCAGTAGGGACAAAAAAAGTCGCGCCACAGCTTTTCCCGGCAAAACACGGCGTAGTCTGGCAACATTGATGCGCGGCAAGACGGTCCTCGTAGCTGATGTTTATCTACCACGCTGCGGTCTCGAGGGGTCTACGCGCCACCGAGAACTAGTAAGCCCCGCCGGGAGTAGATGCGCGTACAGTGGGGGCTGTCATGGGCCGTAAGTCAGTCTCGGATTGATCTCACTGTTGTGATATTGGAGTGGGTTGATGCGATGCGAGAGGGTATGATATCGAGGCGGGCATTCGATGAGTGCTGATAGGGAAGATATCTGTCTGGTTGTGCCGTAAACGGTAGCGCAAGCGTCTTATTCGGGTAAATGTGTTCGTGTTTCGAGTGTCGGTGTCGTCTAGTGGTTAGGACGTGAGCTTAACACGCTCAAGATCGAGGGTTCGATCCCCTCCTCCGATATCTTCTTATGTTGCCACTAAGCTGTACGCGAAATTGTTTAGCTAACTCCGGGCCAACTGGACTCACTACCCGCCCTCTGTTTCCGACACCACACGTAGCCGAACCGTGGCGTGGTTCCAGCAGCGCAGCGAGTTGTCCCCTGACCTAGAAGGCACCGATTCGGTTGAAGACACACATAGGGGAGTAGGAGGCAACGCTTCGGTGAGAAGGTATGGGGCGGTGGTAGAGTCGCTAGGTTGGCAAACTACGGTGCGGACGACCGTTAGTGTGGTCCATGGCGGCGTATGTTGTGTAGAATGCTAGTAGGAATGTCTTGAAATGTATGGCGAATGTGGTGAAGAAGTGAATTTGTTTCGTATTTTAATGACAGCTTGGCCGAGTGGTTAAGGCGATAGACTAGAAATCTATTGGGGTAACCCGCGTGAGTTCAAATCTCACAGCTGTCGGGTCCATTTTGCATTGCACTTTTGCACCGCCAACTATCCGCTATCGCCGCCTTCCCACGCCTATGCACTGCTGTGAGCCCGTTGGAGCCTGCATCGGATGCCTTCGCCATCCCCGCGTACACTACGCGTAGTTTGACCCACATATCTGTGGTTTCGCCACGAATTCTGTTTGTTCACGTCACCTGATCAAAGCTGCGCTTGTTCCCCACTGGGCTATTTGCTACGACGGAAGGGTAGCTGCAGCGGATCAATACAGTGCATTCGGGCTGCAGTAGGGACAAAAAAAGTCGCGCCACAGCTTTTCCCGGCAAAACACGGCGTAGTCTGGCAACATTGATGCGCGGCAAGACGGTCCTCGTAGCTGATGTTTATCTACCACGCTGCGGTCTCGAGGGGTCTACGCGCCACCGAGAACTAGTAAGCCCCGCCGGGAGTAGATGCGCGTACAGTGGGGGCTGTCATGGGCCGTAAGTCAGTCTCGGATTGATCTCACTGTTGTGATATTGGAGTGGGTTGATGCGATGCGAGAGGGTATGATACCGAGGCGGGCATTCGATGAGTGCTGATAGGGAAGATATCTGTCTGGTTGTGCCGTAAACGGTAGCGCAAGCGTCTTATTCGGGTAAATGTGTTCGTGTTTCGAGTGTCGGTGTCGTCTAGTGGTTAGGACGTGAGCTTAACACGCTCAAGATCGAGGGTTCGATCCCCTCCTCCGATATCTTCTTATGTTGCCACTAAGCTGTACGCGAAATTGTTTAGCTAACTCCGGGCCAACTGGACTCACTACCCGCCCTCTGTTTCCGACACCACACGTAGCCGAACCGTGGCGTGGTTCCAGCAGCGCAGCGAGTTGTCCCCTGACCTAGAAGGCACCGATTCGGTTGAAGACACACATAGGGGAGTAGGAGGCAACGCTTCGGTGAGAAGGTATGGGGCGGTGGTAGAGTCGCTAGGTTGGCAAACTACGGTGCGGACGACCGTTAGTGTGGTCCATGGCGGCGTATGTTGTGTAGAATGCTAGTAGGAATGTCTTGAAATGTATGGCGAATGTGGTGAAGAAGTGAATTTGTTTCGTATTTTAATGACAGCTTGGCCGAGTGGTTAAGGCGATAGACTAGAAATCTATTGGGGTAACCCGCGTGAGTTCAAATCTCACAGCTGTCGGGTCCATTTTGCATTGCACTTTTGCACCGCCAACTATCCGCTATCGCCGCCTTCCCACGCCTATGCACTGCTGTGAGCCCGTTGGAGCCTGCATCGGATGCCTTCGCCATCCCCGCGTACACTACGCGTAGTTTGACCCACATATCTGTGGTTTCGCCACGAATTCTGTTTGTTCACGTCACCTGATCAAAGCTGCGCTTGTTCCCCACTGGGCTATTTGCTACGACGGAAGGGTAGCTGCAGCGGATCAATACAGTGCATTCGGGCTGCAGTAGGGACAAAAAAAGTCGCGCCACAGCTTTTCCCGGCAAAACACGGCGTAGTCTGGCAACATTGATGCGCGGCAAGACGGTCCTCGTAGCTGATGTTTATCTACCACGCTGCGGTCTCGAGGGGTCTACGCGCCACCGAGAACTAGTAAGCCCCGCCGGGAGTAGATGCGCGTACAGTGGGGGCTGTCATGGGCCGTAAGTCAGTCTCGGATTGATCTCACTGTTGTGATATTGGAGTGGGTTGATGCGATGCGAGAGGGTATGATATCGAGGCGGGCATTCGATGAGTGCTGATAGGGAAGATATCTGTCTGGTTGTGCCGTAAACGGTAGCGCAAGCGTCTTACTCGGGTAAGTGTGTTCGTGTTTCGAGTGTCGGTGTCGTCTAGTGGTTAGGACGTGAGCTTAACACGCTCAAGATCGAGGGTTCGATCCCCTCCTCCGATATCTTCTTATGTTGCCACTAAGCTGTACGCGAAATTGTTTAGCTAACTCCGGGCCAACTGGACTCACTACCCGCCCTCTGTTTCCGACACCACACGTAGCCGAACCGTGGCGTGGTTCCAGCAGCGCAGCGAGTTGTCCCCTGACCTAGAAGGCACCGATTCGGTTGAAGACACACATAGGGGAGTAGGAGGCAACGCTTCGGTGAGAAGGTATGGGGCGGTGGTAGAGTCGCTAGGTTGGCAAACTACGGTGCGGACGACCGTTAGTGTGGTCCATGGCGGCGTATGTTGTGTAGAATGCTAGTAGGAATGTCTTGAAATGTATGGCGAATGTGGTGAAGAAGTGAATTTGTTTCGTATTTTAATGACAGCTTGGCCGAGTGGTTAAGGCGATAGACTAGAAATCTATTGGGGTAACCCGCGTGAGTTCAAATCTCACAGCTGTCGGGTCCATTTTGCATTGCACTTTTGCACCGCCAACTATCCGCTATCGCCGCCTTCCCACGCCTATGCACTGCTGTGAGCCCGTTGGAGCCTGCATCGGATGCCTTCGCCATCCCCGCGTACACTACGCGTAGTTTGACCCACATATCTGTGGTTTCGCCACGAATTCTGTTTGTTCACGTCACCTGATCAAAGCTGCGCTTGTTCCCCACTGGGCTATTTGCTACGACGGAAGGGTAGCTGCAGCGGATCAATACAGTGCATTCGGGCTGCAGTAGGGACAAAAAAAGTCGCGCCACAGCTTTTCCCGGCAAAACACGGCGTAGTCTGGCAACATTGATGCGCGGCAAGACGGTCCTCGTAGCTGATGTTTATCTACCACGCTGCGGTCTCGAGGGGTCTACGCGCCACCGAGAACTAGTAAGCCCCGCCGGGAGTAGATGCGCGTACAGTGGGGGCTGTCATGGGCCGTAAGTCAGTCTCGGATTGATCTCACTGTTGTGATATTGGAGTGGGTTGATGCGATGCGAGAGGGTATGATATCGAGGCGGGCATTCGATGAGTGCTGATAGGGAAGATATCTGTCTGGTTGTGCCGTAAACGGTAGCGCAAGCGTCTTACTCGGGTAAGTGTGTTCGTGTTTCGAGTGTCGGTGTCGTCTAGTGGTTAGGACGTGAGCTTAACACGCTCAAGATCGAGGGTTCGATCCCCTCCTCCGATATCTTCTTATGTTGCCACTAAGCTGTACGCGAAATTGTTTAGCTAACTCCGGGCCAACTGGACTCACTACCCGCCCTCTGTTTCCGACACCACACGTAGCCGAACCGTGGCGTGGTTCCAGCAGCGCAGCGAGTTGTCCCCTGACCTAGAAGGCACCGATTCGGTTGAAGACACACATAGGGGAGTAGGAGGCAACGCTTCGGTGAGAAGGTATGGGGCGGTGGTAGAGTCGCTAGGTTGGCAAACTACGGTGCGGACGACCGTTAGTGTGGTCCATGGCGGCGTATGTTGTGTAGAATGCTAGTAGGAATGTCTTGAAATGTATGGCGAATGTGGTGAAGAAGTGAATTTGTTTCGTATTTTAATGACAGCTTGGCCGAGTGGTTAAGGCGATAGACTAGAAATCTATTGGGGTAACCCGCGTGAGTTCAAATCTCACAGCTGTCGGGTCCATTTTGCATTGCACTTTTGCACCGCCAACTATCCGCTATCGCCGCCTTCCCACGCCTATGCACTGCTGTGAGCCCGTTGGAGCCTGCATCGGATGCCTTCGCCATCCCCGCGTACACTACGCGTAGTTTGACCCACATATCTGTGGTTTCGCCACGAATTCTGTTTGTTCACGTCACCTGATCAAAGCTGCGCTTGTTCCCCACTGGGCTATTTGCTACGACGGAAGGGTAGCTGCAGCGGATCAATACAGTGCATTCGGGCTGCAGTAGGGACAAAAAAAGTCGCGCCACAGCTTTTCCCGGCAAAACACGGCGTAGTCTGGCAACATTGATGCGCGGCAAGACGGTCCTCGTAGCTGATGTTTATCTACCACGCTGCGGTCTCGAGGGGTCTACGCGCCACCGAGAACTAGTAAGCCCCGCCGGGAGTAGATGCGCGTACAGTGGGGGCTGTCATGGGCCGTAAGTCAGTCTCGGATTGATCTCACTGTTGTGATATTGGAGTGGGTTGATGCGATGCGAGAGGGTATGATATCGAGGCGGGCATTCGATGAGTGCTGATAGGGAAGATATCTGTCTGGTTGTGCCGTAAACGGTAGCGCAAGCGTCTTACTCGGGTAAGTGTGTTCGTGTTTCGAGTGTCGGTGTCGTCTAGTGGTTAGGACGTGAGCTTAACACGCTCAAGATCGAGGGTTCGATCCCCTCCTCCGATATCTTCTTATGTTGCCACTAAGCTGTACGCGAAATTGTTTAGCTAACTCCGGGCCAACTGGACTCACTACCCGCCCTCTGTTTCCGACACCACACGTAGCCGAACCGTGGCGTGGTTCCAGCAGCGCAGCGAGTTGTCCCCTGACCTAGAAGGCACCGATTCGGTTGAAGACACACATAGGGGAGTAGGAGGCAACGCTTCGGTGAGAAGGTATGGGGCGGTGGTAGAGTCGCTAGGTTGGCAAACTACGGTGCGGACGACCGTTAGTGTGGTCCATGGCGGCGTATGTTGTGTAGAATGCTAGTAGGAATGTCTTGAAATGTATGGCGAATGTGGTGAAGAAGTGAATTTGTTTCGTATTTTAATGACAGCTTGGCCGAGTGGTTAAGGCGATAGACTAGAAATCTATTGGGGTAACCCGCGTGAGTTCAAATCTCACAGCTGTCGGGTCCATTTTGCATTGCACTTTTGCACCGCCAACTATCCGCTATCGCCGCCTTCCCACGCCTATGCACTGCTGTGAGCCCGTTGGAGCCTGCATCGGATGCCTTCGCCATCCCCGCGTACACTACGCGTAGTTTGACCCACATATCTGTGGTTTCGCCACGAATTCTGTTTGTTCACGTCACCTGATCAAAGCTGCGCTTGTTCCCCACTGGGCTATTTGCTACGACGGAAGGGTAGCTGCAGCGGATCAATACAGTGCATTCGGGCTGCAGTAGGGACAAAAAAAGTCGCGCCACAGCTTTTCCCGGCAAAACACGGCGTAGTCTGGCAACATTGATGCGCGGCAAGACGGTCCTCGTAGCTGATGTTTATCTACCACGCTGCGGTCTCGAGGGGTCTACGCGCCACCGAGAACTAGTAAGCCCCGCCGGGAGTAGATGCGCGTACAGTGGGGGCTGTCATGGGCCGTAAGTCAGTCTCGGATTGATCTCACTGTTGTGATATTGGAGTGGGTTGATGCGATGCGAGAGGGTATGATACCGAGGCGGGCATTCGATGAGTGCTGATAGGGAAGATATCTGTCTGGTTGTGCCGTAAACGGTAGCGCAAGCGTCTTATTCGGGTAAATGTGTTCGTGTTTCGAGTGTCGGTGTCGTCTAGTGGTTAGGACGTGAGCTTAACACGCTCAAGATCGAGGGTTCGATCCCCTCCTCCGATATCTTCTTATGTTGCCACTAAGCTGTACGCGAAATTGTTTAGCTAACTCCGGGCCAACTGGACTCACTACCCGCCCTCTGTTTCCGACACCACACGTAGCCGAACCGTGGCGTGGTTCCAGCAGCGCAGCGAGTTGTCCCCTGACCTAGAAGGCACCGATTCGGTTGAAGACACACATAGGGGAGTAGGAGGCAACGCTTCGGTGAGAAGGTATGGGGCGGTGGTAGAGTCGCTAGGTTGGCAAACTACGGTGCGGACGACCGTTAGTGTGGTCCATGGCGGCGTATGTTGTGTAGAATGCTAGTAGGAATGTCTTGAAATGTATGGCGAATGTGGTGAAGAAGTGAATTTGTTTCGTATTTTAATGACAGCTTGGCCGAGTGGTTAAGGCGATAGACTAGAAATCTATTGGGGTAACCCGCGTGAGTTCAAATCTCACAGCTGTCGGGTCCATTTTGCATTGCACTTTTGCACCGCCAACTATCCGCTATCGCCGCCTTCCCACGCCTATGCACTGCTGTGAGCCCGTTGGAGCCTGCATCGGATGCCTTCGCCATCCCCGCGTACACTACGCGTAGTTTGACCCACATATCTGTGGTTTCGCCACGAATTCTGTTTGTTCACGTCACCTGATCAAAGCTGCGCTTGTTCCCCACTGGGCTATTTGCTACGACGGAAGGGTAGCTGCAGCGGATCAATACAGTGCATTCGGGCTGCAGTAGGGACAAAAAAAGTCGCGCCACAGCTTTTCCCGGCAAAACACGGCGTAGTCTGGCAACATTGATGCGCGGCAAGACGGTCCTCGTAGCTGATGTTTATCTACCACGCTGCGGTCTCGAGGGGTCTACGCGCCACCGAGAACTAGTAAGCCCCGCCGGGAGTAGATGCGCGTACAGTGGGGGCTGTCATGGGCCGTAAGTCAGTCTCGGATTGATCTCACTGTTGTGATATTGGAGTGGGTTGATGCGATGCGAGAGGGTATGATACCGAGGCGGGCATTCGATGAGTGCTGATAGGGAAGATATCTGTCTGGTTGTGCCGTAAACGGTAGCGCAAGCGTCTTATTCGGGTAAGTGTGTTCGTGTTTCGAGTGTCGGTGTCGTCTAGTGGTTAGGACGTGAGCTTAACACGCTCAAGATCGAGGGTTCGATCCCCTCCTCCGATATCTTCTTATGTTGCCACTAAGCTGTACGCGAAATTGTTTAGCTAACTCCGGGCCAACTGGACTCACTACCCGCCCTCTGTTTCCGACACCACACGTAGCCGAACCGTGGCGTGGTTCCAGCAGCGCAGCGAGTTGTCCCCTGACCTAGAAGGCACCGATTCGGTTGAAGACACACATAGGGGAGTAGGAGGCAACGCTTCGGTGAGAAGGTATGGGGCGGTGGTAGAGTCGCTAGGTTGGCAAACTACGGTGCGGACGACCGTTAGTGTGGTCCATGGCGGCGTATGTTGTGTAGAATGCTAGTAGGAATGTCTTGAAATGTATGGCGAATGTGGTGAAGAAGTGAATTTGTTTCGTATTTTAATGACAGCTTGGCCGAGTGGTTAAGGCGATAGACTAGAAATCTATTGGGGTAACCCGCGTGAGTTCAAATCTCACAGCTGTCGGGTCCATTTCGCATTGCACTTTTGCACCGCCAACTATCCGCTATCGCCGCCTTCCCACGCCTATGCACTGCTGTGAGCCCGTTGGAGCCTGCATCGGATGCCTTCGCCATCCCCGCGTACACTACGCGTAGTTTGACCCACATATCTGTGGTTTCGCCACGAATTCTGTTTGTTCACGTCACCTGATCAAAGCTGCGCTTGTTCCCCACTGGGCTATTTGCTACGACGGAAGGGTAGCTGCAGCGGATCAATACAGTGCATTCGGGCTGCAGTAGGGACAAAAAAAGTCGCGCCACAGCTTTTCCCGGCAAAACACGGCGTAGTCTGGCAACATTGATGCGCGGCAAGACGGTCCTCGTAGCTGATGTTTATCTACCACGCTGCGGTCTCGAGGGGTCTACGCGCCACCGAGAACTAGTAAGCCCCGCCGGGAGTAGATGCGCGTACAGTGGGGGCTGTCATGGGCCGTAAGTCAGTCTCGGATTGATCTCACTGTTGTGATATTGGAGTGGGTTGATGCGATGCGAGAGGGTATGATACCGAGGCGGGCATTCGATGAGTGCTGATAGGGAAGATATCTGTCTGGTTGTGCCGTAAACGGTAGCGCAAGCGTCTTATTCGGGTAAATGTGTTCGTGTTTCGAGTGTCGGTGTCGTCTAGTGGTTAGGACGTGAGCTTAACACGCTCAAGATCGAGGGTTCGATCCCCTCCTCCGATATCTTCTTATGTTGCCACTAAGCTGTACGCGAAATTGTTTAGCTAACTCCGGGCCAACTGGACTCACTACCCGCCCTCTGTTTCCGACACCACACGTAGCCGAACCGTGGCGTGGTTCCAGCAGCGCAGCGAGTTGTCCCCTGACCTAGAAGGCACCGATTCGGTTGAAGACACACATAGGGGAGTAGGAGGCAACGCTTCGGTGAGAAGGTATGGGGCGGTGGTAGAGTCGCTAGGTTGGCAAACTACGGTGCGGACGACCGTTAGTGTGGTCCATGGCGGCGTATGTTGTGTAGAATGCTAGTAGGAATGTCTTGAAATGTATGGCGAATGTGGTGAAGAAGTGAATTTGTTTCGTATTTTAATGACAGCTTGGCCGAGTGGTTAAGGCGATAGACTAGAAATCTATTGGGGTAACCCGCGTGAGTTCAAATCTCACAGCTGTCGGGTCCATTTTGCATTGCACTTTTGCACCGCCAACTATCCGCTATCGCCGCCTTCCCACGCCTATGCACTGCTGTGAGCCCGTTGGAGCCTGCATCGGATGCCTTCGCCATCCCCGCGTACACTACGCGTAGTTTGACCCACATATCTGTGGTTTCGCCACGAATTCTGTTTGTTCACGTCACCTGATCAAAGCTGCGCTTGTTCCCCACTGGGCTATTTGCTACGACGGAAGGGTAGCTGCAGCGGATCAATACAGTGCATTCGGGCTGCAGTAGGGACAAAAAAAGTCGCGCCACAGCTTTTCCCGGCAAAACACGGCGTAGTCTGGCAACATTGATGCGCGGCAAGACGGTCCTCGTAGCTGATGTTTATCTACCACGCTGCGGTCTCGAGGGGTCTACGCGCCACCGAGAACTAGTAAGCCCCGCCGGGAGTAGATGCGCGTACAGTGGGGGCTGTCATGGGCCGTAAGTCAGTCTCGGATTGATCTCACTGTTGTGATATTGGAGTGGGTTGATGCGATGCGAGAGGGTATGATACCGAGGCGGGCATTCGATGAGTGCTGATAGGGAAGATATCTGTCTGGTTGTGCCGTAAACGGTAGCGCAAGCGTCTTATTCGGGTAAGTGTGTTCGTGTTTCGAGTGTCGGTGTCGTCTAGTGGTTAGGACGTGAGCTTAACACGCTCAAGATCGAGGGTTCGATCCCCTCCTCCGATATCTTCTTATGTTGCCACTAAGCTGTACGCGAAATTGTTTAGCTAACTCCGGGCCAACTGGACTCACTACCCGCCCTCTGTTTCCGACACCACACGTAGCCGAACCGTGGCGTGGTTCCAGCAGCGCAGCGAGTTGTCCCCTGACCTAGAAGGCACCGATTCGGTTGAAGACACACATAGGGGAGTAGGAGGCAACGCTTCGGTGAGAAGGTATGGGGCGGTGGTAGAGTCGCTAGGTTGGCAAACTACGGTGCGGACGACCGTTAGTGTGGTCCATGGCGGCGTATGTTGTGTAGAATGCTAGTAGGAATGTCTTGAAATGTATGGCGAATGTGGTGAAGAAGTGAATTTGTTTCGTATTTTAATGACAGCTTGGCCGAGTGGTTAAGGCGATAGACTAGAAATCTATTGGGGTAACCCGCGTGAGTTCAAATCTCACAGCTGTCGGGTCCATTTCGCATTGCACTTTTGCACCGCCAACTATCCGCTATCGCCGCCTTCCCACGCCTATGCACTGCTGTGAGCCCGTTGGAGCCTGCATCGGATGCCTTCGCCATCCCCGCGTACACTACGCGTAGTTTGACCCACATATCTGTGGTTTCGCCACGAATTCTGTTTGTTCACGTCACCTGATCAAAGCTGCGCTTGTTCCCCACTGGGCTATTTGCTACGACGGAAGGGTAGCTGCAGCGGATCAATACAGTGCATTCGGGCTGCAGTAGGGACAAAAAAAGTCGCGCCACAGCTTTTCCCGGCAAAACACGGCGTAGTCTGGCAACATTGATGCGCGGCAAGACGGTCCTCGTAGCTGATGTTTATCTACCACGCTGCGGTCTCGAGGGGTCTACGCGCCACCGAGAACTAGTAAGCCCCGCCGGGAGTAGATGCGCGTACAGTGGGGGCTGTCATGGGCCGTAAGTCAGTCTCGGATTGATCTCACTGTTGTGATATTGGAGTGGGTTGATGCGATGCGAGAGGGTATGATACCGAGGCGGGCATTCGATGAGTGCTGATAGGGAAGATATCTGTCTGGTTGTGCCGTAAACGGTAGCGCAAGCGTCTTATTCGGGTAAGTGTGTTCGTGTTTCGAGTGTCGGTGTCGTCTAGTGGTTAGGACGTGAGCTTAACACGCTCAAGATCGAGGGTTCGATCCCCTCCTCCGATATCTTCTTATGTTGCCACTAAGCTGTACGCGAAATTGTTTAGCTAACTCCGGGCCAACTGGACTCACTACCCGCCCTCTGTTTCCGACACCACACGTAGCCGAACCGTGGCGTGGTTCCAGCAGCGCAGCGAGTTGTCCCCTGACCTAGAAGGCACCGATTCGGTTGAAGACACACATAGGGGAGTAGGAGGCAACGCTTCGGTGAGAAGGTATGGGGCGGTGGTAGAGTCGCTAGGTTGGCAAACTACGGTGCGGACGACCGTTAGTGTGGTCCATGGCGGCGTATGTTGTGTAGAATGCTAGTAGGAATGTCTTGAAATGTATGGCGAATGTGGTGAAGAAGTGAATTTGTTTCGTATTTTAATGACAGCTTGGCCGAGTGGTTAAGGCGATAGACTAGAAATCTATTGGGGTAACCCGCGTGAGTTCAAATCTCACAGCTGTCGGGTCCATTTTGCATTGCACTTTTGCACCGCCAACTATCCGCTATCGCCGCCTTCCCACGCCTATGCACTGCTGTGAGCCCGTTGGAGCCTGCATCGGATGCCTTCGCCATCCCCGCGTACACTACGCGTAGTTTGACCCACATATCTGTGGTTTCGCCACGAATTCTGTTTGTTCACGTCACCTGATCAAAGCTGCGCTTGTTCCCCACTGGGCTATTTGCTACGACGGAAGGGTAGCTGCAGCGGATCAATACAGTGCATTCGGGCTGCAGTAGGGACAAAAAAAGTCGCGCCACAGCTTTTCCCGGCAAAACACGGCGTAGTCTGGCAACATTGATGCGCGGCAAGACGGTCCTCGTAGCTGATGTTTATCTACCACGCTGCGGTCTCGAGGGGTCTACGCGCCACCGAGAACTAGTAAGCCCCGCCGGGAGTAGATGCGCGTACAGTGGGGGCTGTCATGGGCCGTAAGTCAGTCTCGGATTGATCTCACTGTTGTGATATTGGAGTGGGTTGATGCGATGCGAGAGGGTATGATACCGAGGCGGGCATTCGATGAGTGCTGATAGGGAAGATATCTGTCTGGTTGTGCCGTAAACGGTAGCGCAAGCGTCTTACTCGGGTAAGTGTGTTCGTGTTTCGAGTGTCGGTGTCGTCTAGTGGTTAGGACGTGAGCTTAACACGCTCAAGAT
Source organism: Phytophthora sp. 'mugwort' (assembly GCA_033558025.1). NCBI lineage: Eukaryota > Oomycota > Peronosporomycetes > Peronosporales > Peronosporaceae > Phytophthora > Phytophthora sp. 'mugwort'. The sequence continues at coordinate 189,283 of JAUCEF010000004.1, read as the reverse complement.
CGAGGGTTCGATCCCCTCCTCCGATATCTTCTTATGTTGCCACTAAGCTGTACGCGAAATTGTTTAGCTAACTCCGGGCCAACTGGACTCACTACCCGCCCTCTGTTTCCGACACCACACGTAGCCGAACCGTGGCGTGGTTCCAGCAGCGCAGCGAGTTGTCCCCTGACCTAGAAGGCACCGATTCGGTTGAAGACACACATAGGGGAGTAGGAGGCAACGCTTCGGTGAGAAGGTATGGGGCGGTGGTAGAGTCGCTAGGTTGGCAAACTACGGTGCGGACGACCGTTAGTGTGGTCCATGGCGGCGTATGTTGTGTAGAATGCTAGTAGGAATGTCTTGAAATGTATGGCGAATGTGGTGAAGAAGTGAATTTGTTTCGTATTTTAATGACAGCTTGGCCGAGTGGTTAAGGCGATAGACTAGAAATCTATTGGGGTAACCCGCGTGAGTTCAAATCTCACAGCTGTCGGGTCCATTTTGCATTGCACTTTTGCACCGCCAACTATCCGCTATCGCCGCCTTCCCACGCCTATGCACTGCTGTGAGCCCGTTGGAGCCTGCATCGGATGCCTTCGCCATCCCCGCGTACACTACGCGTAGTTTGACCCACATATCTGTGGTTTCGCCACGAATTCTGTTTGTTCACGTCACCTGATCAAAGCTGCGCTTGTTCCCCACTGGGCTATTTGCTACGACGGAAGGGTAGCTGCAGCGGATCAATACAGTGCATTCGGGCTGCAGTAGGGACAAAAAAAGTCGCGCCACAGCTTTTCCCGGCAAAACACGGCGTAGTCTGGCAACATTGATGCGCGGCAAGACGGTCCTCGTAGCTGATATTTATCTACCACGCTGCGGTCTCGAGGGGTCTACGCGCCACCGAGAACTAGTAAGCCCCGCCGGGAGTAGATGCGCGTACAGTGGGGGCTGTCATGGGCCGTAAGTCAGTCTCGGATTGATCTCACTGTTGTGATATTGGAGTGGGTTGATGCGATGCGAGAGGGTATGATATCGAGGCGGGCATTCGATGAGTGCTGATAGGGGAAGATATCTGTCTGGTTGTGCCGTAAACGGTAGCGCAAGCGTCTTATTCGGGTAAGTGTGTTCGTGTTTCGAGTGTCGGTGTCGTCTAGTGGTTAGGACGTGAGCTTAACACGCTCAAGATCGAGGGTTCGATCCCCTCCTCCGATATCTTCTTATGTTGCCACTAAGCTGTACGCGAAATTGTTTAGCTAACTCCGGGCCAACTGGACTCACTACCCGCCCTCTGTTTCCGACACCACACGTAGCCGAACCGTGGCGTGGTTCCAGCAGCGCAGCGAGTTGTCCCCTGACCTAGAAGGCACCGATTCGGTTGAAGACACACATAGGGGAGTAGGAGGCAACGCTTCGGTGAGAAGGTATGGGGCGGTGGTAGAGTCGCTAGGTTGGCAAACTACGGTGCGGACGACCGTTAGTGTGGTCCATGGCGGCGTATGTTGTGTAGAATGCTAGTAGGAATGTCTTGAAATGTATGGCGAATGTGGTGAAGAAGTGAATTTGTTTCGTATTTTAATGACAGCTTGGCCGAGTGGTTAAGGCGATAGACTAGAAATCTATTGGGGTAACCCGCGTGAGTTCAAATCTCACAGCTGTCGGGTCCATTTTGCATTGCACTTTTGCACCGCCAACTATCCGCTATCGCCGCCTTCCCACGCCTATGCACTGCTGTGAGCCCGTTGGAGCCTGCATCGGATGCCTTCGCCATCCCCGCGTACACTACGCGTAGTTTGACCCACATATCTGTGGTTTCGCCACGAATTCTGTTTGTTCACGTCACCTGATCAAAGCTGCGCTTGTTCCCCACTGGGCTATTTGCTACGACGGAAGGGTAGCTGCAGCGGATCAATACAGTGCATTCGGGCTGCAGTAGGGACAAAAAAAGTCGCGCCACAGCTTTTCCCGGCAAAACACGGCGTAGTCTGGCAACATTGATGCGCGGCAAGACGGTCCTCGTAGCTGATGTTTATCTACCACGCTGCGGTCTCGAGGGGTCTACGCGCCACCGAGAACTAGTAAGCCCCGCCGGGAGTAGATGCGCGTACAGTGGGGGATGTCATGGGCCGTAAGTCAGTCTCGGATTGATCTCACTGTTGTGATATTGGAGTGGGTTGATGCGATGCGAGAGGGTATGATATCGAGGCGGGCATTCGATGAGTGCTGATAGGGGAAGATATCTGTCTGGTTGTGCCGTAAACGGTAGCGCAAGCGTCTTATTCGGGTAAGTGTGTTCGTGTTTCGAGTGTCGGTGTCGTCTAGTGGTTAGGACGTGAGCTTAACACGCTCAAGATCGAGGGTTCGATCCCCTCCTCCGATATCTTCTTATGTTGCCACTAAGCTGTACGCGAAATTGTTTAGCTAACTCCGGGCCAACTGGACTCACTACCCGCCCTCTGTTTCCGACACCACACGTAGCCGAACCGTGGCGTGGTTCCAGCAGCGCAGCGAGTTGTCCCCTGACCTAGAAGGCACCGATTCGGTTGAAGACACACATAGGGGAGTAGGAGGCAACGCTTCGGTGAGAAGGTATGGGGCGGTGGTAGAGTCGCTAGGTTGGCAAACTACGGTGCGGACGACCGTTAGTGTGGTCCATGGCGGCGTATGTTGTGTAGAATGCTAGTAGGAATGTCTTGAAATGTATGGCGAATGTGGTGAAGAAGTGAATTTGTTTCGTATTTTAATGACAGCTTGGCCGAGTGGTTAAGGCGATAGACTAGAAATCTATTGGGGTAACCCGCGTGAGTTCAAATCTCACAGCTGTCGGGTCCATTTTGCATTGCACTTTTGCACCGCCAACTATCCGCTATCGCCGCCTTCCCACGCCTATGCACTGCTGTGAGCCCGTTGGAGCCTGCATCGGATGCCTTCGCCATCCCCGCGTACACTACGCGTAGTTTGACCCACATATCTGTGGTTTCGCCACGAATTCTGTTTGTTCACGTCACCTGATCAAAGCTGCGCTTGTTCCCCACTGGGCTATTTGCTACGACGGAAGGGTAGCTGCAGCGGATCAATACAGTGCATTCGGGCTGCAGTAGGGACAAAAAAAGTCGCGCCACAGCTTTTCCCGGCAAAACACGGCGTAGTCTGGCAACATTGATGCGCGGCAAGACGGTCCTCGTAGCTGATGTTTATCTACCACGCTGCGGTCTCGAGGGGTCTACGCGCCACCGAGAACTAGTAAGCCCCGCCGGGAGTAGATGCGCGTACAGTGGGGGCTGTCATGGGCCGTAAGTCAGTCTCGGATTGATCTCACTGTTGTGATATTGGAGTGGGTTGATGCGATGCGAGAGGGTATGATACCGAGGCGGGCATTCGATGAGTGCTGATAGGGAAGATATCTGTCTGGTTGTGCCGTAAACGGTAGCGCAAGCGTCTTACTCGGGTAAGTGTGTTCGTGTTTCGAGTGTCGGTGTCGTCTAGTGGTTAGGACGTGAGCTTAACACGCTCAAGATCGAGGGTTCGATCCCCTCCTCCGATATCTTCTTATGTTGCCACTAAGCTGTACGCGAAATTGTTTAGCTAACTCCGGGCCAACTGGACTCACTACCCGCCCTCTGTTTCCGACACCACACGTAGCCGAACCGTGGCGTGGTTCCAGCAGCGCAGCGAGTTGTCCCCTGACCTAGAAGGCACCGATTCGGTTGAAGACACACATAGGGGAGTAGGAGGCAACGCTTCGGTGAGAAGGTATGGGGCGGTGGTAGAGTCGCTAGGTTGGCAAACTACGGTGCGGACGACCGTTAGTGTGGTCCATGGCGGCGTATGTTGTGTAGAATGCTAGTAGGAATGTCTTGAAATGTATGGCGAATGTGGTGAAGAAGTGAATTTGTTTCGTATTTTAATGACAGCTTGGCCGAGTGGTTAAGGCGATAGACTAGAAATCTATTGGGGTAACCCGCGTGAGTTCAAATCTCACAGCTGTCGGGTCCATTTTGCATTGCACTTTTGCACCGCCAACTATCCGCTATCGCCGCCTTCCCACGCCTATGCACTGCTGTGAGCCCGTTGGAGCCTGCATCGGATGCCTTCGCCATCCCCGCGTACACTACGCGTAGTTTGACCCACATATCTGTGGTTTCGCCACGAATTCTGTTTGTTCACGTCACCTGATCAAAGCTGCGCTTGTTCCCCACTGGGCTATTTGCTACGACGGAAGGGTAGCTGCAGCGGATCAATACAGTGCATTCGGGCTGCAGTAGGGACAAAAAAAGTCGCGCCACAGCTTTTCCCGGCAAAACACGGCGTAGTCTGGCAACATTGATGCGCGGCAAGACGGTCCTCGTAGCTGATGTTTATCTACCACGCTGCGGTCTCGAGGGGTCTACGCGCCACCGAGAACTAGTAAGCCCCGCCGGGAGTAGATGCGCGTACAGTGGGGGCTGTCATGGGCCGTAAGTCAGTCTCGGATTGATCTCACTGTTGTGATATTGGAGTGGGTTGATGCGATGCGAGAGGGTATGATACCGAGGCGGGCATTCGATGAGTGCTGATAGGGAAGATATCTGTCTGGTTGTGCCGTAAACGGTAGCGCAAGCGTCTTATTCGGGTAAGTGTGTTCGTGTTTCGAGTGTCGGTGTCGTCTAGTGGTTAGGACGTGAGCTTAACACGCTCAAGATCGAGGGTTCGATCCCCTCCTCCGATATCTTCTTATGTTGCCACTAAGCTGTACGCGAAATTGTTTAGCTAACTCCATATGTATATATCAGTAATTTACTGGCTATCAAAGAAAACGGCATTTGATTTGTCTACAGCACAATTCCCGTCAAAATCCCGAAAGCGCGCTTCACTTCTGAATTCACAAGCCAACAGAACAGCATACCCAAGTTCTTCGCTAACGCCGACAGAAGCGACCCCCAGATGATCAACACCGCCGTGGCCCTGGCCCAGATGGAAGACTCCATGCTGCACCGTGACGAGAGGTTGCAAGAAACGGCGAATACGAGTACTTCCACCTGTTCGAAGACAAAATCGACTCTGACAGCCCGATCCACGGCCGTTTCCTCGTTGATCAAGGATCGGAGAGAATTTGCAACATGACCAACTAATCCCACCCTGAGTACGAGACATTATATGCTCTGGCCTAGCCGGCAATCTCATCGTACTGGATGTTGGGGGGGGTCCAAGATTTAAATGCACCGCGTGCGATGCCTTCTTCATGACGTTGAATGTCCTGAAGCGGTACTCTCAGTGGGACATGCATGCCAAAGTTTTCGGGAGGAAAACATCCACGTTCGAGAAAATGACGATGAAGGTGCTCGAACTGATCGAAAAGCCACTCATGGATCACTTCATCCAGCCGATCTCAATGACAACGTAGTGTCAAAGCCTCAACAATGCTACGCACGCTACACTACAAACGTGAAATTCAAGAAACTCACCGTCCGAGTAGAAGATTCGCGGAGGCAAAAACGTATTATTCAGGTAAGCACCACCTTCACGGACTAAAGCTTGAAGCGCCTGTTGCACTTCCTGGAATATGTGTCTCGCTGTCATCGCACTATCCGGGCGCCACGCACCATAACACCATCTTCATGGAGCGGAAAGAGCTTCACACGAACATGAGCCAAGAATGCCGTCGCTGGAGAACTCGGAATCGAAGACAACGGAGAAGACCACGAAGAATTTTGCCGAAGCTAGACAGTCCTGGTAGACATGGGATACCAAGGGTCTGGACAAATAATCGGAACGATCCAACCCAAGCGCAAACTTCGAAATGGCGGGCTTACCAACGATGAAACTCAGCGTAGCCGGCGCGTTTCTTCTGACCGCATCGTTGTCTAGATGTACTTCGGTCGCTTGAGCAAGCTGTGGGCGAGCGGGTCAGAGACATTTCGTTGGAGTCACGACAAGTTCGGCGGCATGATCGCGAATATTACTTGCGCATTGACGAGCTACACACGTCACTAATGCACGTCTTCGCTCAGGATGCCGATTTCTACAAGATGACGCTGAAAAAGTACATATGACGCGGCGAACAAGCAAAGGACAGGCATGCGCGCAACTAAGCTACGTACCGTCGTCGTCGGACCAACCGGATCAACCCTGAAATTTGCTCAAGCGCAGCAATCCCAGTCATCGCAAGCATCTCGACTCCTCCATTTCTCGCCGTACTAGCTTCGTAGCAGCCAACTTCTTGGTTGCGAGAGTCGTCTTCTCTTCGTCAGAAATCGCTGCATATATAAGCCGTAATAGTAAACAAATGAAATTGTTTTCAGATCGCGAAAGTCGCCAGTAGGAGGAATTGAACCACCATCTTCTCTATCGAGCTTTTCCGTTAGCTGTGGTGTGGACGGAGCATTATTCCCGTTGGTCAGATATGGACCATCGCAGGTAGGTGACAGCCCTCTTAGAGCGACACTTTGCAGCGCCACTCCCCTCAATTCACCCCAAACAAACTGATTCAAGGGGTGGTCTGTCGCACACTGAGCTACAGGTCCCATGGCGACTTTGGGTGGCGCGATGGAAATGCAGCATCTGTATTTTTCATCGATCGGTCTTGCTATGGTAGGTATCCAATGAAATACGCAGGTCAGCAAAAAAATGCAGCGACAGCCGTTAATTGTGGATTATCTCAATCTCTGCTCAATTGCTGAATCTACAGCAATTTTTATAGTATGATATAAAAAAAACCTTCGAACATATTGTGCCCAATTAACTGATTTTGTTATCTAGAGAACAGCAGCACGCAGAACTGCGAGACAATGAGATTTTGCTGAAATTCCATCAGGGTCACTCGACCATTTACCCCAAAATAACGGGTAGCTACATATACACCACGGGAGGATGGCACGGAATCAGAAATACATTCAGAATGATTCAAAAACGTATCGAGTGGATTAATGGAGTTGATGCGGAGGAATCACATCTGGGGTCTCTGTTCGGCGACGGAACCCTGTTTGCACTTGTCTAGCCAATATTAACCTGAAGGACGACGAAGAGCGGTCGCTGCTCAGTCTGGCTCACGAACTGGCAGAAGATTTGCAATGACAGCAGCAATGCCTATCATCTGCGCTGATGCAAACAGGCGACCGCACGCGCGGAGTGCAAACACGTTCGCTACTCAGTTGATGACAATTGGAAGTGCGATGAAAAGTTAGAATGGCTCAAAAGCACAAAAATGTCGAAACCGGCGCCGCCAAGATTGTTGGAGCTCTGTGGATGGATATAAACCATTGGTGCGGTCTCCGTATTAGCCTATTACGTACGTGTACACTGGCATGAATCCGCGAAACGACAAGGATACGATCGAATTAGTTGATGGTGTCTTCAAAAGTGTTTTCTTGCCCATACTCCCAAAGAAGCGCTGGCGCAGAGATGTCAGCTGGTATTTTCCGCAAGATGACAAGAGCTGCGGAGCGCTTGTGTTGGCGTTTGTGAGAGGTATCTGTTTGAGACTCTAGATATTCGACGCCAAGTTACTAAGATTCCGCTACCTGCTCAAGGTTAAATCTCAGCAATAATACTATCTTGTTAATTGCTTACCTAACGTAGAATACGTATTAGTACGCCGTCGTCTACTCATCTATTGTTATAGAGTTCCCTACGACGCCACCGAGCGTACTGTGTAGGATGGTACTCTATTTCTTGCGAAACGAGGAGTCTGGACCGACCACTGAAAACCACATGACGGCGATTGACATTCAACATCAGCAAGATGGATTAGAATGTTTATGCTAGATGTAGCTCAGACTCCGAGACATATTCTTCGACCCACATTTCGTCAAAGGCATCAAGCAGTTCGTCAGCAGGGCCGTCGTCACTACCGTTGCTACCAGTACCTTGTTCGTCCACAGCAGATTCCGACCAGGCATTGTGAAACTTAGCTCCGTAGACGTCGTGTCTGCTGATAAACCATTCGTTAGGATCATCGTAAAAACCACACCTACCGATGCTCTTCATCACCACATTTTCAGGAACCTGGCACGCTGTCGTTACCCAGGATACAACCGTTTCGATAGAAGGGGGGGGGGATTTCCACCGCGGATGTACGCCACTTGATGAGGGCGTGTTCAAATCGATTAAAACTGACATTTGGTTCTTGAAAGACTTGAGGATCCCGACGTTGCCTGCCTGCAAGTAGCGCAAGAGCCCACCAGGGATGACAGCCATTTTAATAGTCTTGTCAGCGCAGCCTTGCTTCACTGGTTTGGCGAGGTGCGCGCGCATCGAATTCCAGACAACCCATTGTCCATCGGCTTGCGTCACAGTGGGGTAGTGCCATTCAAGCCACTGAAGTAGCATTTCGTGATCGACCCATGCGCGAGGTTGAAAGGAAACGTAGCAGCCTCTAACACCAAGTGGAACGCGGATCACATTAAATGAATCTGAGATCAGAGCTTTGTTGACGTGATAACGCCATAGTCCCCGTTCAACACGCTCAGATCGATAGTTACTCCACTGAGTCTGTGCGATAACGAATTGATATACGAGGATGCTCCAGTAATAGAGAGTACTCGTGATGAACCGGATATTGTTAGAGAGCCACCGATTGATAATCCGGATAGAGTGCCGACGCTTGTGATGTTGGATTGAGTCGCTGTTTGAAGGGTACCCCTAAGAGATGATGCAGACAGTGCATTAATACCAGTAATATTACTGCTGGCATTTAAGACAAGAGCTTTATTGGCTCCCGCAGAGCCTTTGGTTACTCTATCAAGGACCACTATTTCTGCCTCGCTGATTACTGTCGTACCTAGTGTTAAACTGCTACTGATGGTGAGCGAGCTCAATGTGCCAATGACAGTTATATTTGGCTGGGAGGGAGTGGCTAGGGTGCCTGTTATTGACGTAGAACTGAGCATTGATAGACCGGTCAAAGTCATTGAAGCGCCACTAAACGATAGATTGCCTACAATAGTCAAAGCAGATAATGATCCAAGCGATGTGATAGTAAGCTGAGCCGCCGTCTCGAGCGTACCGGTCAGCGAAGTAGCTGCCAGCGAAGTAATTGTTCCGATAGATCCAGATCCATCCAGCACAAGTGCCTTACCCGGAGTGGCAGTACCTGGGGTGATGTCGAGAGTATATGCAGGAGCAGACGACACGATGGATCCATCCATTATCAAGCTTACACAAGGTAGTGTCCCAATACCATTGATATCACTGTTAGTACCTGGAACAAGGGCTACACCTTGTGTTGCAACCCCTGGGGTGATACCAGAAATATATGTTAGTGGATAATCATATTTATCGAGGTAAAGCGTCTGGGCATACTCATAGGTCAGATAGCCGCTGGCATCCAACGTTAGATAGAATGCAGGATTGTAGATCGGTGATATGAATATTGGCTGAGGATATGAGAAACCAGAACTCATGTTTGTTTTTATCTCAATCTATATAGATCCAGCGATTAAAAGACACGACCATGAGCACTATTCCAGATTTCGCTGCTTCATTGGGTAAGAAGTACAAGACAACTGTATGGGCGATATCACTGCGCTTGACATTAAAAAGCTATTTAGAATGATTGTCCTTGGACCCTCTTTCGGTGGGAAAAACAACCTATGCTTTTTCACTCTCAAACATGCACCCCACGTATTCGCCCATTTAACGATTATTGCTCGCAATCCCCACCAAGAACTGTATGAGTACCTTGCGACAAGCTTGAAGATTTCATTACTTTCGCTGATCCAGATACGCCTCGGAGCGTTGAATAAGTGCGTCGTACACCATTAAGTTCCAATATATCTGAGCTTGTTATCATAGACGAATACAGTAACGATAAGCTACTCCAGAAGAATATCTTTTTCCACTATTATACTCGTGGAAGACACTTCAAGTTGAGTACCATATTCTTGAGCCACAGCTATTTTGCAACTGATAAGATGATACGATTGAACAGTGAAATTGTTGCTACTCTACGAGTAAATAGTAAAAGGGACTTGCTAATGATTTCAATATAAATGGCATAGACGACAAAACAAAAATGATTGCCTATAATGAAGCAATATCACGAGGCAGAGGTCAAATCTTACTTGTAGACAGCGTGAAAAGTCAACTACGATATAACTTTAATGAAGTAATCAATCCAGCTGATGTTTAAACTTGTTGATCGGTAAGCCAGCGTCGATGCTTCCGCGTTGCGTAATGCTTATTTCTCTCAATCCACCTGACATTGCGACCACATTCACATTCCAGTCTCTTCGACATTCTTTGTTTGATAGCTTCTTTATTATCATTGTAGTACCGCTTCTGAAACTCAATGCGCTGCTCTCTGTTATTCTCATATTGGAGTCGGTTGTGGGCACGCTTTTGTTCTTGAAACTGATCTTCTGTCTGATACGCCCTTTGGAAATTAACCGTGCATTGGGTTCTATCAATTACTAATAGATTGCTCAAACTCACACAACTGTCGCCGGTTAGTGATTTCATGCTCACCGATCTTTTCAATTTGAAAGTTTCCAATACCGTGGGATTCGAAGTATTGGTAAATTGAGCAACCTACTCGTTCATCGATCCAGCGTTTATATTTATTTTTATGTTCAGATCAACGAGTGGAAAGATACTGTGTAGTCGAGCCAATTTACACGATGGTCTCATCTGCATTGACAATCTTATATACACATCCAATCATACCTATATAAAGTTACTATATTTATTAGCGCTTATCGCTTAAAAAATATGATCTGATGAATATTGCTTACAGTGTGTGCGAGTTTTATCAAGCTCGATTCCACGAACCTCGTTCAAGATGGGTACAACCCAACTTGGCGATACAGTTTCCCGGGTTCTGCTGCCGATTTTCGCGATGTTGTTTGCGTCGTTCAATCGGTCAGCATGTACAATTCCGAATACAATATCGATGCGACCCCTTTCTGGAACAACACTTTTGAAATCGAAGTACCGACGGGTGCTACAACATCCATTGCGAGTATCAATCTCTCGGATGGTATTTACATGTATGCCAATATCAATCAAAGCATCCAGACTGCTCTCGTTGATGCTGGTGCCTATCTCATTGATGTATCTGGAAATAATGTCTTTACATCCAATTATCGGAAAATAGCGTATATTAGGCTGCTCAGTTTGATTTTTCAGCGCTACCCCAACGACTCTACCTACCGTTGAAGGTACCTGGACGAGACCTACTACTGGTCTATATAGCTCCGGCGGTGCTGGTTTGCCTACTACTACGCGCGTTCCGCGCCTGATCATCGATAGTGCTGAGTTTTGAAAGGTTGTTGGATTTACTGTTGGAACATATCCATCGTCCCATGCAACGGTTGCAAGCGCTCAGCTTTCGAACACGATCCCTCAGACCCACCCTACGTGTTCATACATCGTACCATGCGATCTAATTAAGAGTGAATACGTTGCGAGTGGCGATATTGAGTGCATTCGATCGAGGTGATGCATCGGTTGGACAGCTATTTAGTTGCAAACCGAGTCAATATTCCTGGATGAACTGTCACAACGGTGCTCGTACGAGGATTACGATCTCCATTTACAACCAGACTGACTGATCGGAAGGTTAAGTTTCGAGATACTTCGGTCTCGATCATGCTTTTGCTTTAACCAAAAAAATAAAGTCATTGCTTGTGTCGTTTTTGAGCGTAATGAGGCGGAAGTTAAAATGTAAAGCTCCCCGCTTGCATAGGCTTCTTCTTCATTGCACGGAGCTTAGCCATATGATCGCGTGCTTCTTGGGAACCCTTTATGAATCTCTTTGACTTTTTTTGGCTTGGCAACACCAACTCCATAGACGACGAACCTCACCTCGAATCGATTTGATTAATTCCTCATGTTCAGGCTTGGTGGCTGTGAAAAGGAAAAAACTTCTCTCCAGCATCGACCGCATCGGTTAGAACTCCTTTTCGTTTAGTATAAGCAAGAGCACGTTTGGCTCCTTCTTAATATCACTTATGGTCAGACGTCCTCCTTCCTTATCGTCATAAGCAACTCCGATACCCATCATGGAACGGATAGCAGCTCTCGCTGGAATAGCGCCCTGGGGAGCACCGAGTGCAGTTGCGAGAGCGGGAACAGCAGCATCTGCTGCTCCACTAAGAATGCCAGAGTCATTAGCAACATTGAATGCCTTTTTAATACCACTCCATATCTTAGACCAAATACTGGCTCCATGCATACTTTCATATGCTTGAAAGGATATCCAATCTCTTTATTCGTATTGCCAAACGCGTTCCTTTACCTGATTTGTGAGCTCGAAGAGCTTTAGCATACGATTCAGGATGAAGATGGAGCGTAGCACCAGAACCACGCAACTTATCCTTAGTCAATGAAAGGGTACTAGATTTAAATGCCCTCTTAAGCTTTGCCTCTGGGATTGACGATAAAACTGGTAACTCTCTGAACGCCATCATTATATTTCATGACTGATTTTATTTAAAGAATGATTAAATTTAGGTCTTCGAATCGATCTAATAAATGCATTTTATTTTTTTGTTTGCAGTATACCCAAAGCATGCACCATATACCACAATAATTACCGTTTGCTCCTTGATATTGTTCAGGGTTGTATCTACCGATTCCATACTTTGTCGGAGCTGCTTTGCCCATCGAGTCGAAAAATTCGCCATCGTGTACCGCTTACCAGTGTCCTACATCAAGGTTAGGAGGCCTCAATAAGACCAAGTACGTACCTTCCTTTCGGATCGGTTTCGATATTTCACTCGATTCGAATATTATCCAGACGGACTTCTAATCGATCCGCAAGTTCAATAAGATCATGATCGCTTGTGATTAGCTTAATGGAATGAGCCATAATATTTAATTTTGATGGAAGTAATCCATATAGATTCAGCGATGGGCGAAACTCAACTATACGACCAATATTTGTACCAGAGCTCGCTCAAGAGCGACCCGGAGATCAAGGTATCTTCCGGTAAGCGAGTACCCTTCGTAATCGAGCTCAATCAAGGATCGTATCAGAATGGTGTAATTACTATTGATGCTCCTGCCCGGCTGAATGGGAGTGAAGGATTCGCTTGTCTTCGCGATACCTACATCGTGCTACCGTACAAGGTCTCAATGAAGAACGGTAGTATGCCCAGACTCTACCAGCTAACCGCTTCTGTTCTACTCTCATATTCGGTAACTGGAATGTAATCGATAGCATGTCGCTTGAACTCAACGGGAAAACTGTTGTGAGTATGGCTGACTACAAGCTGTTTTGGAACAATATCCGAGTTCAGACAAGCTACAGTCTAGGATTTGTTGAGAAGCATGGAGCTGAGTCGTTCCGTTATCCGGATGCCGCTCAGTCAACTTTGTAGAGTTCTGCTACATCATCTACTACGGGAGATGGTTACACTAATACTACTGCCTTCTCATCTTCGTTTGCTACTACTGACCCATCTGGTGGTGCTTTTATCGTTAATGATGGTGTTGTAAAGCATCTGTTGTCGAACCCTCCTAACGCTGGATCTGATTTCTCCACGTCGTGGCCTTCACTTGGTGCGGCTGCAACTTCTACTACAATCTCAAATCAATTGGCGCGTGGTGCCTTGGTAGCTGGTGCTGCTACTGCTAAAGCGATCATGGGAACGTGGAACTACATGCTCAAGGTCAAGCTAAATGATCTGCATCCTATTTTCAAGGAGTTAGACCTCATACCGAACCCTCAGATCCGCCTACGCTTCTGTGTCAACCAAGGTACTGCCACTATTGCTGTCGACGCATCGAAGCGTATGTCTCTTACCAGCACCACTCTCGCAAGTGGCAATACCTGTCCGGTGATGGTTTCTGCATCATCGACAGGTAATCCCATGGCTGGTGTCCTTGCTGCTTCTGCCGGGTTCAGTATTTCTTGGGGTGCTGCGTCAATGCCCTTGAACCTTCAATTGATGGTACGTATATGCCTTTCACCACTTCTCGTTTATACGTTCCATTTGTACATATTGAGAACCCTCAAGCGATCATCTCAAAAGCCAATGAAGAAAGTTCGATACAATGATTGCTACGCACAATGGTTTTATCAGCGAGCTGGTATAGGAATGTAATCGACTCAAAACAATGCTGCTTTCGATCTACAGTTAACAGCTTCTGTTAAGAATGCTCAATTTGTCATTCTCCTCCTTTTCGCCGAGCAGACTGGTAATTTCGCTTCTGCTGCTGTACAGGAGTTTCAAAGTCGTTTTGATTCGGCTCCCTGGACGCTTCACCCTGGTTCGAGTATCCGCAACTTCAATGCTCGCATTGGCTCCCACCAAACCTTCGACATCAGTCATGACTATGATTTTCTTCACTTCACAAACGAGATTGCGAAAATCGCTTCAATTAGCGGTGATCTGACTCCTGACTCGTAAATGGTCTTCTTGATTACCAGGCATGGTCGCTGACTAACCGCATTCTCATTGCTGACGTTAGCCGCCTAACGGAGCGTGATGTTCCGCAGGCGATTCAGGTCCAGGGCACGAATGCTGGATGCCAGGGCACCAATACGTTTGTCCTTGTGGTGAGCGAGCAGGAGCTAGGCTATGATCGTCTTACAGGGGAAGTAATCGATTTTACCACCGCTTAGGAAAAAAAAACTCAATAGCTTAGTTCAATTCTTGAAGTAGGTTAGGACACTTCTAAATAACAAATTGACTCTTACGAAGCCAATCGATATAGTCGAATCCCTTCGACTAATCTGCTTGAGGGACTTACCGCGATATTTGCCCCAAGTCAGCATATATGAGTTGTCATCGTTAAGAAACTTCGAGTGGAGGAATATCTTGATTTCCTCACTAATATTTAGACTGGGTTGGTTGAATATCCATCGATAATAACCAGGATCAGAAGTATATACTTCTTCGATTTTGGTGCCCTTGAATTTTCCAAAAGTTACTTCGCTCGACATGTTATCAGTTCGGTCTATCTATATATAGGCTCTTAATATTTTTAGAAAAAATAATATAATTATGAAATTCAGAGGAATCCTGTGAAATTCATAAAGGTTTATATTTCTGAAATTCATAAATTATCATGAAATTCAGAATTGTTAGTTTAATCACGTCGAGTTAAATAATTTTGGTGCTTCTTTGTCATTAAATGCTTACCTTATTGTATCGACTATATATCGAGCCGCATTCACATTGAATCTTTTCTTCTCTCGGGTTTTCTTTTCTGGGAGGTTATTGAGCTTCTCATCCCCAATTCGAAATGAATGCTCGCAGTTGTTTATGCATTTGGTATTTTTTATAGCCACTTGCTTATGCTCATAGATATCGATACTTTTTGTGATCTCATGCTCGCTAATCAAATTTATATCAAAACTATCGACCCCACCGTTTTTAAAATGTTCATAAATTGTACGAAACGACTTGCCAGTTCTTAACTATGCGGTGTAATTACCTCTAACATCATTTCAGTATTGCTGTTGTGGTTTGGTTGAGCTCCCCATGAAGACGATAGAATCGTCTTTTTTCGAAATCTTATATATATGAATCCTTTCATTATATTTTATATCTTTGGATAACTTCATATGGGCAACATATTGTATCTTATATTCACTAAATTATGCACCTTTACATATTCCGTTATCAGGACCTTTTGAGAACAAAAACTATGTCTCTTTCCATATTGGCTATCGACAGGGGCTGCCTAAATTATATAGGGTGTTATCCGTTTGCTAATTCATGGGTTAAACATTGTTTTAGTACATCCAGATGGAATTATAACAAACAGCCCCGATTGTGTACTGTAAACCACTACTTCTGGACTTCATTTTTGGCCTTCCTGCGGACGGCCACTGAAACATAAGCATCTTGTTGTTCGTGTGCCGTCTGAGCAAGATGGTTCCTCTGGCTCCGTCAAAGGGACAGTGACCGGGAAACAGGCTGTGAAGCTGTTCGGCCATCATGGTCTGCCGGAGACGATTGTCTGGGATTGTGACCCGCGGTTTAGAGCTGCGTTTTGGCGAACGCTGTTCCAACTACTTGGAACGAGGCTGCACATGTTCACTGCCGATCATTCTTAAACGGGCGGGCAGGCGGAGCGTGTCAACTGAGTGCTTGAAGGCACTCTTCGCAGTATCTGCTCGGAGTCTCCTCGCACATAGTCAGAACGGCTGTCAGTAGTTGAGTTCGCACTCAACAGTGTGGTTCACGCATCGACCGGGTATACCCCGTTCTACCTGAATAGATTACGCCATCCACGGGTGCCGCTTACTTTTCGAGGGAGCAACCCGCCTTCGGCTCTAACTAGGGGAGATGCTCGGATTGAGACTACTTCCGTGCGGAAACAAGTGGAGTCTTATATACACTCCAGGCTGAATTCCGTAATCAGCCGTGCCCTTGATGCCATGGCAGAGACATAGGACAAACAGAAGGAATACTTATACAAGAATAGATCCGGAGACTTAAACTGTTTAATGTGGGGGAATTGTCCTACTAGGAACCTACCACTAGCCATGGTAAGTTCTGTAGGGAGAGACAAGTTGAAGCACCGCTTCATATGTTCTACGGGGATTCGCAGGGAAACCATTTTGCGCTTATTCATGTTTCCAATGGAATAGACACCCGACAAACTTGACGAGGAAAATTGATCGGTAATTGCGTTCATGAGAGCACGATCGAAGTCACCCGTCACGGATGATGGCTCCAGTAATCGACCTGTCTGAATGACATGGTAGTTAAGCACATTCCAGTACGCTCTTGCGGTTTGGGGCCCATGAGCATGTACACACACGGAACGTAAAGGTCTACCCAATGTCGCATACCATCACGACGAGGCACTTGTGAAAAAGGCTTGGCACCATTTTGAACGTCCCGTCAATGAAGAAGGCGGTGCCTGAATAGCGCAGCAAGCAAATGCGGTCAGGATGACCAAACCCAAGATATCATTGTTACACCCAATGGTGTTGACCATATTGAACTGGAGAAACGGCCGAACGTCATTTTGAGCCACATAGCCCAGCGGGGCGCTCTCGAAGGCGCGAAGGGTATCGTGTCCTGTGCCTTGCGCTCTAGTGTACTTAATGACGGAGATTCCAGGCTGCCTGCCGACGGTGCTGAGAGTAGCTCCAGGGTAGGCTTTCCGCATACTAGCCATGACTTGCTCATACACCATGTCGGGAAGAACATACAGGTTGGACAGGCAGGCTGCCTGAAGGGTGGCTCGGATTTCCCGACGCCGTCGATGGCTTCTGGCGGCGCCTCCACATCGCAGGTGTGGTTGTTGCGGCCTCGGATCTCCCCGTCCCACACGATCAGCCGAGCCTTGCAGCCACCTCGGCGGCGAGTGCCGATCCAGTACGCAGTGTTGGTATCCTCCTCCTTGATCTGGCATTAGAAATTGTAGCCGTTGTGCTCCATTGCAGAATGACGAACGACGCAAGGATTCTAAACGTGTAACTGTTTAAAAGGCTGAGAATTTATACTAAAGCGACTTGAACTACGTATTCAATGATAAAATATCGGGTGCTATTTAAAACTATTTTTAGGTCAGATTCATTAAAATGTAAAATGGGTAATTCACATTAGAGCTTTTCGATCAGTTTAGATCGGTATTAGGTACGCAGTATCTAATACCGCGCGGGTATGGTCATAGTTCCGCGACCACACCCGTTCGGGCAAGAAAGCCTGAGCTAATTACGAAGCCGTCGCCGGTTCTGTTCCCAGATTGCGACAGCCGTCGAGCTGTCAGCCTGGGAGCAGTTCAATCGGCTCCCACGAGCTCTCAGCCTCTGAGTACCCCTTCCACTACACGCGGAGCCGGCGCTTCCCGTGAATGCGCCGCTCCTGGAGCCCTGGAGCACACGGTCCACATGGTAGTGGGTATCTCCATTACGGTCGAGGAGAGGCGGTGGAGCGCCCGTACGAGTATGGATATGAGTACGAGTCACCGCCCATACGGTCCGGTTCCGGGTCAGGTGTGCCGCCTTCGGCTCCACCTCGAGCAGCTGAGGACTTCGCTCTCCCTCGTCGAGTCCTTGGGCTGGCGATAGCGCTTGGAGTGAGTGATGGCGTACAGCCGCCCAGGCTGGGAACTCCGCGGATCCTTGGTCCGGTCCATGACGACTTGAGCCGTCTGACAAGCGACTTGTCGGCCCTTGAAGGTCGGGTCGACCGTCGGACCACTGACGTGGACGAGGCCTTCCGACGTCTGGATGTCCTTTGGATGTCCGTGCACTATTTCTAGAGGCAGATGCAACTCCTTCGGGACCTCCTGTGGCCTGTGCCTCAGGCAGGAGCGATTCCTGCGTACTCCGAGCCTTACCGATATGGCTCATACGCGTCGTATGCAGCCGGGGTTCCTTCGTATGGAGCCCCTTCCGTGGTCTCACAAGGGGCCTGGGCTTCTGGACCTGGGCTCTCTCAGGCGGTGGAGACGCAGTCTCGGCTCCAAGGGCTGGTCTCGCTTCTGCGTGCGGAGCTGCGGGGCTGCCAGACCCTGCTCACCATGGTGCCGCTTCAGACGACATTACCGAAGGGTAGCCCCACAGGTCGAATTCCCGACCGGATCTCTGGCTTCTTTTCGCCAGCTCATGAACCCTTTAAGAGGGATATGACGCGGTGCCAGGAGTACTCATCTAGCAGCACACCGTGTCTTTTGCAACAGGGGCTGCTTGGCCACCAGATGGCGCACATACGCGCTTTTGGAAGAGTGCCCGCCGAGCAGCCCACGAGGTGACTGGAGCCGATCCAAGCAGGCATCAGCTCCGATGGAATCCCTCTGAGGGAAGTACCCGAGAGCGTAAGGCGGTCCCTCATGGCGAGGAGACGAATACTTCTTGGCAGGCGACTGGGTCGCCGGGATGCGCACTCCATTTCGACTGCCCCTCGAAATGGAGTGCCCCTTCTCCTCTTTGTCGGAGGATGAGCTAAGAAGCCCCTCTCAGTCTTACAACTGATACTCCCCAACTCTTCACGGAGTGGAGACGGGGAAGCAGCCCGTCTCTTAGGGCTGACTTCCGAGGATGCTGCTGCCTTCGCAGCCTTGACGCGGGCAGAGGCCTCAGCGAGCGCCAAGTTCTTAACTGGAGGTCAACATTTTGTTCTCCTTGGGTGAGCCAACACGACTTCCTGACGTTCCGGCGTGTTGAGCGCGTCGCCGTCGTCGCCATGCCGGATGAATAGCGGTGTATGCGACCCAAGCGAGTCGGACTGACTCAGTTCCTCGTCAGACCCCTTGACAAGCTGGTCGTGGGGGTCATTGTCGCCTCAGGACCCGGGAGTCCACAAGGTGCTCAGGGTCCTCTGCAGGCGACTCGAGCGCCTTGGATGCCACCTTGGATGTCATTTTGGTGGATCCCTTCGAAGCGGAGTCTTTGCCAGACGTCTTAGAGCTCTTAGCATCTGTTTGGAGGCAACAGGCTTTGCAGGCGCCTGCGAACCGCTGCTAGGCCGAGTCTTGGTCATACTTGAGGCCGATGTGGTGGCCAAGAAGACGAGAACACGTGTAACTGCTCGAGACTCAAACGTAAATGAGCCAGATGGGGAAAACCGACCGCAGCGAAGTCGATGTATTTCGACTTAGAGAGTGAAAGGCGGTGACTTCCTTTCTTTTGTCCGGATGGTCGGTAAACCAAACTTAGGTGGGGGGAGATGTAACGGGATGGTGTACCCAAGTACCGCTAGTAATGTAGCAAACATCACTAAGACGTCAATGCATTGTCGTCATGAATGGGTACCATACATATGGTACAAAGACCTCAGAGCCACCCAATAGGATAACATCTAGGATACTTTATAGGTGAAAATCTAAAGGAGATCACCTAAATATATATTCTTAGAACAACTGTATCGGTAGTGAAAAGGCAAAAAAAAAAAGAATAGTGG
This sequence comes from Phytophthora sp. 'mugwort', assembly GCA_033558025.1. Lineage (NCBI taxonomy): Eukaryota > Oomycota > Peronosporomycetes > Peronosporales > Peronosporaceae > Phytophthora > Phytophthora sp. 'mugwort'. The sequence goes on along the minus strand of JAUCEF010000004.1, from coordinate 169,520 downwards.
TTACCCGAAGCGAATCGCATTGCGCAGAATTGAGGCCTCATAAAAGGGCCTGGCAATGTGCACTATAACGGCTTTCGTTACCGGTGTAGTGATACGCATATGCTTAATACGTAAGTCTGCCTAGAGTAGAAATCACAGGAGTCATTCTTTGGTCATTTTCAGTCGCTTCATGCACTTGTACGGCGCTAGCGCTGCTACAGCAGCTATCCGTTCTTGCGCTATGCGCCGCCGACGAACCATCAAAGCGCCGGCGAGTGCGGCATCGATGTAAAACAAATTTACCACGCGACTTCGAAGCTGAATACGCGCGCTTCATCAAGATCCACCTTTGCGACAGACCGGTCTACATGGATAAGCAGTTCAGACGACGTTTTCGTATGAACCGAACCTTGGTTTCCCAGATTGTAGATGATGTTGGACGGTACGACCCATACTTCGCTTGCGGAGGGATGCAACTGGAAAACTGGGTATTCATCCAAAGTTCAAGCTTTGCGCATGCTGTCTTACGGTTGCTCGGCGGATTCTTGGTGAGGTGTTTGGAATAGGGGAACCCACGGTAAACCCATATCTAAAACACTTCGTTCAAGCTATCCTAGCTATCTACAGGCACTTCTTGCGACTCCGAACAAAGCAGATCTACGAAACATACTTGACGTAAATGCGGGCCGGGGATTTCCAGATATGATCGGATCAATTGATAGCATGAAGTGGACATGGAATAGTTGCCCCAGTGTTTGGGGAGGTGATTTTCAAGGTGCTCAAATAACGCTATTGTGGTTTTGGAGTCAGTTACGACATCAGATTTGCGTAAATGGCATGCTTTCGTTGGAATACCTGGGTCTCTCGATGATCTGAATGTATTACACGTATCGCATTGCGGGGGTATGTGGATCCTGCAGCGCCTCAGTTTGAATTCATTAGAAATGGAAATACATACTGATCGCTGTACTGGTTAGCCGATGGAGTATAACCCGACTGGCAATATTTTTATTTAGTTATATTTCGTGGAAAGAATAGCTGCTCCAGTAAATAAGAAGCAACAGAAATTTGCGAAGGCATAAGAGTCGTTAAGAAAGGATATGGAGAGAGCCTTCGGTGTTCTGCAGGCGCACTTTGCCATTGTCGCCCGTTCAGCAACAAAATGGAACCTAGACGAAGTAAAGGACATCCTCAAGTGCTGCATAATTTTGCACGACATGATCATTGATAGCGAGACCAGCCAAACATTCGGCAACCCATTCGATATTTGGCTTCAGTGTTTTGCGAGGTGACTACAGACGCCATCGATTTCAATTCAAACGCGTAGCAGCAAAACCGAAAACTTACCCGAAAGTTTTTCGTCCTGTACAGTTCTGTTATGAACACAGCAAAACACTTTCAGCTAAAAACGGATATTATTGGGCATGTTTGGGCATGTACCAGCTAGTTCAGATGTTTTACGATGGGGCGTACAATTTAATTTGAATTGCCGTTAGCTTCTTCGAGCTCAAACTACCGCTTACGATTTCAGCTTTCGTTTTTGTCGGAGGCGTATGTACTCCGAACCTTATTCGGTTAGTTGAGACGCTGACGCAGTCATAATAGTCATCTCGGACTGCACTTGCATATTTTGTTTTCTTGGCCACACCCCGTTGTTCCTTCATAATGTCCACATGTGCAGCAGTCGCCTTAGCCAACCCGTGCTTCGAGAGAGCCATGGATCTGTCAGCAGCCGCTTCCACGCTGCCTTCGCTTGTTTCTTTCCCTGTGGTCATACAGGCCTTTGACTCCAGTTGTCGAGTCGACCAGCTCCCGAAGCACTCTCTGAGATTCCGCTGTCGTCGCTGTCTAGCAGATTATCCATCGAAAACGCCCGAGCTCTGCATCAATCATACCTATGTCAATGCAGTACAATAAATTAAGTCAGATCAATTTTCAGCATTTCGCTATTAAAGTTACCAGAATTACCAACAGAACGACCGACTGTAGGCGGTGGAGTCCGTTTTCGCGGAGACGGAATCGCTCACATGAAGCGCACGCTATTCTTCAGAATGGTGTAGCAGTGCATAAAACGAAAGACGTCGGGATTTGGACGTGACTTCGTCTTCTTACTCTTGCGATCCTTCCTATATATTTCAAATGCATTTGCATTTTGCTGTTCTCGCTTAGCAGAGAAACGATCATTTGTCTCTCGAATGCAGTCGTCGACGGTCCAGACGCTATGTTCTTCTGCCTCGAATTGTGTTACCATAAGCCAACCAGGACCATGAAGTCAGAGTAAAGTCATAACAATCAATAGCAAATGGTTACTCACCAAACTGTACAGCAAAGCGAATAAAATCACGTATTAAGCTTGACCACGGCTTTGAAGGGCCTCTGCATTTCGCGACGTAGCCTCTGGTTTGGAAACCCGACAGTAAGTCGCATGAATGCGTTCCCATACGTTGCTGCTATCTTGATCAGTGTCGGTATCCTCTGATATGTTTGTGTACACAGTGCAGAGGCAAACGTCTTCACACCAGCTTCTGATATGTTTGTGTACGCAGTGTAGAGCTAGACATCTCCCCACCATCTTCTGATATGTTTGTGTACGCAATGCGGAGCCAAACAAACTCCTCGTCATTCCAACCCGTCGCATTTGGTATTACGTCAGCATCTAGATGGCGAGTTCACAACAGTGACAATAACGACGATGTAGTTAGTTAGTTAGTTCATGGCTATCAGCACTCGCAGCTATGTGGTCACCGACCACGGAGAGCGCAGCCGGGAGTTTCAAAAATTTGAGAGGAAGATATAGCTACGGTTTAGAGAGGGGTGGGAGACGCGCCGCTTTTATTCAGGCAAAACGACCCCTCCAGTCGTTTTCAAAAGTGCTATTCCCTACGGAACGTCTGCTGACTTTATTTTGTGAATATAGAGGGTGTATTCACTTCGTCTTCCGCGTAGGACATCTACCGCGTTTGATGAGTTACCTCATCATTACTTTTTAAATCCTATCACTACACCGATAAAGTCTCCAATGTGTCATTAATGAAAACGAGCGTAAACTTTTGCTCCTTTTCACTACCGGTCCAGTTGCTCTTATATCTACCTAATTTGGTAACTGTCCCCCAGGACGGGGACTTGTACTCAAAAAGTTACACTTCCAGTGCGCAAGGTGTTGTGTGCCCCGTCACATTGTCGACGCGCAGGATGCAACCGCGCACCTGTACAATAAGGCGTATATTACTAGTAACTGCTTGCTTAAAAAAAAACTGTGTGAAAGATGAGAAGTGATGGCGATGGCTGAGCGAGCGCAGCACCCTCGCCGAAAGCTTTCCGCCCTTTCGCAATCACAAATATCCTATTTTAAAGAATATTAATTAGAATATGATCGTGGAGAGTGCATTTGAAGTTGACTGCGCATTTTTTTAATTTGAGTGTCGACTTTGTGAATAACGCCGTGCAATGGTAGCAATACATGTACAAATTCACTGAGTTACAACCACCGAAATGGGTGGATAATAATCTGTCGCGGAGTGAAGCTTGATTTCTTTTTTTCATCAGTTCTGTAGTGTTCGCCACATCAATATAGTGAAAAGACGCAGCCAAAGATACATGTTCATTCATTTCCGATTCTGCAGGCCATCTGCCATCCGCCATGCCTCGTATCACGGTGGAGCTACTTCGCAAGCGAGCGGAGCACAATGAAGGCATCATCTCGACTCTTGAAGAGATCTCTCTGCACCAAGAGGAGCTAGAGAAGATCGAGGTGATCGGCACTTTGTGCCGCAAGCTGCGCATCCTTTACCTGCAAAACAATATCATCGACAAGATGGAGGGCCTGACGCACATGAAGGAGCTGCGGTACCTCAACTTAGCTCTGAATAATATCGGCAAGATCGAGGGCCTGCAGAGCTGCGAGTTTCTCAACAAATTGGACCTCACCGTGAACTTTGTGGACTTCGACACGCTGGAAGAGAGCGTTAATCATCTGAGGCCTCTGCAGCATCTCCGAGAGCTCTACATGCTCGGTAATCCGTGCCAGTCCAACTGGGAGACTGGGTTCAGGGAATACGTCATCGCTTCACTGCCTCAACTTGAGATACTAGACGGCAAAGAGATTCAACGCAGCGACCGGATTAAGGCCTTGCAGGTGTTCCAAGAGAGGCAGAAATATGTCCGCAGAGAAGCCACGATGGTGCTCTCCAAGAAGGCGTTGGAGCGAGAGCAACAGGCTGTGACAGAAAATGAAGCAGTGATTGAAGTTGTAGGCGGTGAAGCGACCGACATCTCGGAGGAGCAGAGGGAAAAGGCTGGAAAGAAGAAAAAGGCTGTGATGGCATCGACGAAGAAGGTGCCGTATACCCCACACACCCGTCGCGAGATGTACTTGGAAATGGCAGAGCAGAAGGAAGAAGAAGAAGCTCGACGGCGCGAGAACCAGCCGAAGGAGAGAAATACAGAGGCGGAACACGAGCAGACGCGGCGAAAGGCTCGAGAGCTGGAAGAGCGGGCAGATGGATCCGTTCGGCAGTGTAACGAAGGAAAATGGGAGTTCCGACTGACGGACGAGATAATCGACGTCATTGTGGAAGTGGATTTGCCACGGTTCCTTGACACGTCGCTCGTAGATATTGACGTCCACCCGTCGTACGTTTCCATTGTGGCCAAGAACAAGGTTCTTCGGCTTAAATTTCCTGAGCTCGTGCACTCGGACGCGGGAAAAGCCGAGCGGTCGAAAATCACTGGCACTTTACGCTTGACTCTACCGAAAGCTCATGTTACTCCCACACAACAACTTCGCGCTCAGCTGTACCGCGAAGAGCAGGAGAGAAAGCTGAAGGACAAGAACGCGAAGAAGAAATCAACTTCGACTACAAGGACCATGACGCAGAGCACGAAACTCTTCGACGAGGTACGACTTTGCCTATTATATTGCAGTTCGAGGGTGATAGACTCATTTTTTCGAATGCATCCTTAGTTACTGGAAGCCGCAAACAACGTTTCACCTGGTAAACGGCGTACAGTGAAAATTCGTGGACTGGTTAAAAGAGATAACGATGACGATAACAACGCTTTCGAAGGGCGACTGCAAATGACGCCGCTTGTGACAAAAACGGTAGCTAGCTACCCCGCTGGCCCTGAAGGAGAGATAGAAGAGAATGAAGACATGCCTCCTCTTCTTTTCTAATGAAAACATGCATGTTTCATTGCTATATTGTATACCTTGTATACGGTAATTGTCAATGTAACTCGATTGGCTGCAAAACGTACCCCGCCAGTTTGAAAATGGGACAAGAAGCCTCAAATAGTTCAACGGTTAGAACACATGTGAGTCCTCCCGTCAGTTAAGAAGTTGCCGTCCCAGGCTCATACGTACGTCGCTACCAGTCATGCCCTACTCCGACGACCGAAGCTCACGTTTGGATTCGTTGCCACCGCGGTCGCCTCTGTCGCTGGGCTCGCCTGGTACCACCTATGTGCATCTGAGCGGGATCACGCCCCTGTCGATACATCAACCGACTGACACGGAATCTGCTGGCTGGGTGAGCGAAATGAACTTTATCCGGGCCGATACGCCCAGCCAGCTACGCCAACGTTTCATCCAGATCCAAGTCGTGGACCAGAGGTTCAAGGAGCCTTCTTGGATGCACCCGAACATTGGCGGAGAGGCTCAATATGTTCAAGGACGAGCTGACGAGATTTCAGCTATTCGCGAGGAGCTCAAAGACCATGCAAGCGAACACAAACTGGGTGAGTGGACGGCCACATCCATTGGTGGCAATGACATCATGTCCAGTGTCTTATTCTCCACGGGACAAACCATCGCCAAGGCTGGAAAACTCGCTCCAGTGGCACAATTACTCGTGGCAATCGTGATCTATTATCTGCGGTGGGTGTTTGAAGAGGTGATGAGTGCGGTGCCGTTAAACGGAGGCTTTTATACAGCTATGCTTAACTCTGCCCCCAAAAAAGTGGCTGCGATCTGTGCTGTCTTTAGTGTCATGTCATATTTGGCGACTGGAGTGGTGAACGGCGTATCGGCGATGAATTATGTGAACGAGTCGCTGGTGGAGTTGCCTGTAATGATTTGCTCGATTGGATTATTGGCCATGTTTGCACTGTTGTGCCTTATGGGGATCGCAGAGAGCGCGTTCGTTGCACTGCTCTTATTCTCCTTCCACATGTTCACGCTCCTTCTTTTAGGCGTTTTCAGTATCATTTACATTGTGCAACATCCGTCCATCTTTGTGGACAACATGGGCACGTCGCTTCCTGAAGTGACGATTTTTGGTGAGGCTCTAGAAAACAGCGACGTCTTCTCAGCTTTATTTCTGGGCTATGGTACAGCAATGTTGAGTGTTACAGGCTTTGAGACATCTTCACAGTACGTGGAAGAGCAAGCTGCAGGCATGTTCCCGAAGACATTGCGCAACATGTGGGCCCTTTCCAGTACGTTTAACGTGGCGTATTCCTTCATGGCTTTGGCGACTGTGCCGCTAGATACGATCATTGCTAACCAATCGACTTTACTGGCGTACATGGGTCGACTGAGTGGTGGTCGCTGGCTGGAAATCCTTGTGGCAATTGATGCTTTCGGTGTGCTCGCTGGGGCTGTTCTGACAGCTTACGTGGGGATTAACGGTCTCTTCCAGCGTTTGGCTATCGACCGTGTTTTACCGAGCTTTTTGCTCCGGGTGAACTCGTGCCGTGGCACAAACCACTACATTATTCTGGTCTTTTTCGTTGTGGCCGCGAGCCTGGTGTTTATTTTGGACGCTGAAGTGACGGTACTCTCCGGAGTTTTCGCACTCGCTTTCTTGTGCGTGTTGATGTGTTTCATCATCGCGTGCCTGTTGCTGAAGGTGTATCGTGAAGAAATTCCTCGGGAAAAAACAACGTCTTGGACTAACACAAGCTGCTGCTTTGGTATGGTTGCACTGGGCATCCTCGCCAATGCCTTCTCCGATGTCAAGGCATTGTCATACTTCTTCATCTACTTCGCGGTGTTCTTCCTGGTAGTTTTCCTGATGCTGACTCGCGTTAGTCTGCTCAAAGTGCTTCTCTACATTTCCCGAAAGCTACTGCTTCACTTCCGTGGCGGACAAGGCGATATTCCTCCAATTCTGCAGCTTTCAGCAGGTGGTCAGCCCTTCATTGGCAGTGTGAAAATTGCTAAAACAATTGAGACAGTCAAAAACACGCCTGTAGTGTTTTTCTGCAAGGTCGCCAACTTGCCCAAGATCAATGAAGCTGTGCGGTACGTGATGCAGAACGAACACACGTACTGCCTTCGACTGGTCCACGTATGTGAGCCGGACGCCCCTGTTCCACGCGAGTTTGAGGACGTTGTGAATCTGTTCGACCACATTTACCCGTCGATCAAGATCGATTTCATCGCAGTCACTGGGGCATTTGATCCGGCCATGGTGCAGTGGTTATCCAAGTCGATGGATGTGCCAACCAACATGATGTTCATGGGCCAGCCGTCGAGCAAGAAGATCCACCGTGTTTCAGCACTGGGTGTGCGCGTCGTGACAGGCTAAATACGCTTAGTATCAGTGTAACGTAGGCAGTTGGTATGCAGATTGTTCCTCAAGTAACTAGTATCCGATAGTTTTTACGCGGTTTAGTTTAAGACCTTGTCGCAGATGTGTTGCCACTAGCAATACATCTGCCAGATACGCCGACGCCAGGCAAGTGCACGGTTATTCGTCAATGATAAGGGAGATTGCGCGGTCTCCAGCAAGCAAGGAACCGAGATTGCCCAAGGTAGCAACCGCACCACAAAATCTCCATGGACGGTTGCCGTCTTCCATGCCGTGCAGCCCGCGAACGAGAAAACAGTTCATAAGAGCTAATAGAAAGCGCGGACAGAGGGACCATAATTCGATGTGTGGGCGCGGCAGTGCCGACATCCAGCAGCAGCAAAATCTCCGTATGCCGTGGCGTTTGCGTGCCACACACCACGCCGACGTCTAAAACCATTGCGGTGGGTTATGCACCTTCACGACGAGCCAGCCGCACCTGACGTCCGTCCGTCCGATTGGGGGCGGTGCACCTGGGCAATGGATCACCGACAAACACAGCCCATCGGCGAATAAATGGATATCATGCAGCGCCAGCGCGCCTCCGAGTTTACCACTGAGGGGGGCGCCTCTCAGCTTCCAAAACATTAGCAAAAAAACGTTCTTGTGGCAAAACTTTTACCAATTGAATGGCGAAGTATAATACTTGGTACTGTACTTCGAAATTCATTTTACCCAGTTCAAATTCATGGCCGCTCTCTGTCAATACATACAAAAGCCCAAATAGTCCAAGCGTTTCACCTGACGTCTATTCCAAGTGTCAGTTCGCAACTCGAGACGCCAGCACCATTGGCACCACAGTCTAGACCCCCCTTCAGTGAATCATGGCCAATTCAAACCGCCATGATCCCAACAAAGACCTCCATCTAGACCTGCTGTCTCCCGAGTCCCCCCACCTCGGAGACTATGCGCTATCGGTGCATCAGCCTTCGGACTTGGGCTGGGTGAGCGAGATGACCTTTATCCGCGCGGAAACGCCCAGCCAGTTGCGTCAACGCTTCATCCAGATCCAAGTCACGGACCGGCGTTTCAAGGAGCCTTCATGGATGCACCCTAACATCGGCGGAGAGGCTCAGTTCGTACAGGGCCGCACGGACGAAATCGACGTCATCCGCAAGGAATTGGAGGCTAATGAGACGAAGAACAAACTTGGAGAATGGACAGCCACCTCCATTAGTGGCAATGCCATTCTCTCGAGTGTCTTGTTCTCAGCAGGTCAAACAATCGCCAAAGCAGGGAAATTAGCCCCTGTGACGCAACTGGTCGTCGTGGCAGTGGTCTATTGCCTCCGGTGGGTATTCGAAGACGTCATGAGTGCTGTGCCTTTAAACGGAGGTTTCTATACGGCCATGCTCAACTCAGCGCCAAAGAAAATTGCTGCAATTTGTGCTGTCTTCAGTATGCTCTCGTACCTGTCAACGGCAGTGGTCAATGGAGTATCAGCGATGAATTACGTCAACGAGTCTTTGGTGGAGATCCCCGTCATGGGCTGCACCATTGGCTTGCTCGTAGTATTCGCGCTATTGTGTCTGATGGGGATCGCGGAAAGCGCGTTCGTTGCGTTGATTTTATTCGTTTTCCACACTTTCACACTCACTTTGTTGGCCGTCTTATGTCTTCTCTACGTATTGCAGCACCCGTCGATCTTTATAGACAACATGGACACTTCTTTTCCTCAAGTGACAATGTTTGGTGGAGCCACAGATGCTAGCAATGTGGCCTCGGCATTATTCCTAGGTTATGGCACGGCAATGCTGGGTGTGACGGGGTTCGAGAGCTCGTCGCAGTACGTGGAAGAGCAAGCTGCAGGCGTATTCCCGAAAACTCTGCGCAACATGTGGGCGCTCTCGAGTACGTTCAATGTGACGTACTCACTGCTGGCACTAGCAGTTGTACCGGTCGACACGATCATTTCGAACCAGTCAACATTGCTGTCCTACATGGGTCGACTCAGTGGTGGTCGCTGGCTGGAGATTCTCGTGGCCATTGATGCATTTGGAGTGCTTGCTGGTGCGGTATTGACGGCTTATGTGGGTATCAATGGTCTTTTTCAACGGCTGGCCATCGATCGTGTGCTACCAAGCTTCTTACTTAAGGTCAACTCGTGCCGTGGCACGAACCACTACATTATCATGGTCTTCTGCGTCGTGGCTTCGAGTCTCGTGTTCATTTTGAACGCTGAAGTGACGGTGCTCTCTGGAGTTTTTGCGCTAGCTTTCCTGTGCGTATTGTTGTCATTTACTATCGCGTGTCTACTGCTGAAGATCTATCGAGAGGAAATTCCGCGCAAGAAAACAACGTCTTGGACCAACACGTGCTTCTGTCTTGGTATGATCTCAATGGGCATCCTCGCCAACGCCTTCTCCGATGTCAAGGCATTGTCATACTTCTTCATCTACTTCGCGGTGTTCTTCCTGGTAGTTTTCCTGATGCTGACTCGCGTTAGTCTGCTCAAAGTGCTTCTCTACATTTCCCGAAAGCTACTGCTTCACTTCCGTGGCGGACAAGGCGACATTCCTCCAATTCTGCAGCTTTCAGCAGGTGGTCAGCCCTTCATTGGCAGTGTGAAAATTGCTAAAACAATTGAGACAGTCAAAAACACGCCTGTAGTGTTTTTCTGCAAGGTCGCCAACTTGCCCAAGATCAATGAAGCTGTGCGGTACGTGATGCAGAACGAACACACGTACTGCCTTCGACTGGTCCACGTATGTGAGCCGGACGCCCCTGTTCCACGCGAGTTTGAGGATGTGGTGAATCTGTTCGACCACATTTACCCGTCGATCAAGATCGATTTCATCGCAGTTACTGGGGCATTTGATCCGGCCATGGTGCAGTGGTTATCCAAGTCGATGGATGTGCCAACCAATATGATGTTCATGCGTCAACCTGCAAACGAAAAGATCCACCGCGTGTCGGCGTTAGGTGTGCGAGTTATCACAGACTGATTCATGTCTTGAAAATAGTGAAGCGTGTGAGATTGTGTATATAGGTAAGTTATTAACGATAAAGCTTTATGACACAAGCCGTGTGTGACAACGAGTCGGTTGGCGTCAACAGTAGTGCTTGCATACCATTTCTTCGCACTAAACGTGTGATAGACAGCCAGAGAATCATGGAATGTGACCTCTGGTTATCAGCATGCTCGCTACTGTAGCGCTGTCAACTCTCAAATCTCACAATTCATTTCCCAATTGGGAGCCAAGAACGCACACACTTGCCGTCACTGTATTCCACAATGCAGTTTTGTCTGCTCACGCTGGTGACCGCATTACTTGCATTCGCTGTTCAATCAGTGATAGCTGGACGTAATCATGTGAATGGGGTGACTACGAGTTGGCCCTCGCTCCGTTTCGACTTTAGGATCAAGCGCAGCTCCATGCGAGTCCACAAACACTTGGATTTCTCTATACTCGCTCCTGTGCTCATGAACAATGGTGCCAGTGTTTTATACGACACCTTAGCCACCTTTATACAGGATTCGACAGTTAGACGTCAGCAGTCGTCAAGCTAAATGTGATCAGACGGATATTATGCCCCCAATCAATGCGTTCGTGTCTGCACTGAACGAAGCTATCCCCGTTTCGAGTTTATCACAAAAAAGTAGTGGCATTATCGACTGTGCCAGCGGAACCACGTCCAAAAATTTCGGTCAATGGAATCGATTGGGGTTGTGCTTCTCGGGGTCTTCAGGCTTCAAGAAACAGCAGCGACATGGAAATCAAAGTGGAGTATTGCCGACGCACGAAAGGATTATCAAGCCGACAGATGCGAAATTTAAGTGCAAGAAGGTGGCAACGCCAACAATTTTGACATCGATCGGACGGACTTTGCTTACTGGCGAATCGATCTCTCCTCACGATGCGAGGCAATTGAGAGCTGCATTGTTTAACCTTGATTTCTCCCTTGACGGATGACTCGTGTTCGTGCAAGTCGACGCCACGCCCGTGTTTCTTTCTCCATGGACTAGGAGTCACGACAGAGGAACCAGAAAACATGGACGTGTTCTCCACTAACTATTGGGGAAACTTAACGGATCACGCGCCGTGCTGCTCGTCAATGGAGTATGCAATGCTCAACACGGTAAATAACTCATGGACGGACGACGAGCAGCAGCAAAAATGTGTGCGATCGAGCTCTTTCGGTGAATGACGTCAGCCAAGACAACTCGATTAGAGACACTAATATCGTCACGCACTCACAGGGCAATCTCCTGCTGGCTGGAGCCATCGTTACGGGCAAATGCAGCATTGATTCGAGTTCAGCGTGGGTGGGTCTGTCAGGCCCGTTGCGTGGAAGTATGGCTTCGAATTATTTCCAAGATTCATGCAAGAACGACACCAATTTTGTAGCGGAAAACCTGGTAGCCAAGACCGGCTTCTATCCAGCAGATGACGGTATTATCTCTCTCGCGTATGAAGGTGAGAGCTACAGTTCTTCGGAGCTGGATGGAGCGTACTTAGCCGCACAAAAGGCGTATCGAAGCAACGTGGATGCCTTAATGTGTAGCAACAGGTTCTCCGGGCTGCGATCAGAGCGCCAATGGTGGTATTGGACGTTAGGCACAGTCGTTCCTCATCACTCGTTCAAGAACGACGGTATGGTAGAATTCTATAGTTGCGCTGCTGGATTCCCGACGTTAAAATTTGGGAACTCGTACGAGGACAAATTCTACGTGACGAAACTTAATCATGCTGATACTGCGTTCCGGAATGGGGATGCCCTTTTAAGCAAGGCTAAGATGCCCGTCAAGTGGTTCGAGTGTCTGCTTTAGCTGGTACATATGTAGACAGAGCAGAAAAGCAACGAAATGAAAGGAAGTTGAATGATGTGGCTGACATGTGGACTCGATCTTCGTATGCCTTTTTTTTTTCAAGTTCCCCGTTGGATGGGAAGTCACTGCGACATCCCAGTGGAATGGAATTTCCACAGAGTCGTCTGGCCAATTTCCAGACGTAGAGTTAAAAACACTACGAGATGACGTCGCTGCTGTGGTTGGTGGCGGTCTTGGCTGCGCTAGTACAGTACCCAAGCAACTGCAGTCCACCAGGAGGGCACGACGAAACTTTAACAACGAAACGAATTGACCATCTCTGCGTTCCCACTTCACAGTTAAACGCATTTCCATGACGGTCCACGCAGTCAGAATTAACCGTTCTTGCCAACCCTGTTGTCTCACTCGATGACCCTACCAGTGTACTTGAAGTATTATACGACAGTCTCGTACCCGTCACAGAAGAGTCAACGGTCTTCAATTATGCTCTCGTGGACGGCGTCTCCTACGGACGGTACTGGTGGCTCTTTGTCCGTTAAATCCTCGGACTCGGATATTTTCCTGTGTGTAAACTCCATTATTTGCTGGACTGAGTGAAACTTCACCTTTGCCAGTCCGAAATGGCCACAGTACAGAGCAAAAATGGACAGATTCAAAATTTTAGGTTGAAAAATCGAAGCTGAATTTTAGAAAATGAAAACATGAAATTTTGTCCAGAGCAATATTGTCTGTTTGGATCCACTGAATTTTTTTATCACGATCTTTTTAGAACTTGATAACTATTTTCGTGATGTCGAAATCGCATTTTTCCGTGTTTGGAACCATCGTGGAAATCACGAAACAGAATAGATCGCAATCCTGTGCTGTTTGCGATCTACGTGGATCGCGGCGATCCAAACGCGGAGGCGACCTTTCACAGTCTAGTTTCCAATGAGTGAGAACGACGTCATGCTGGAAGCGGATGATTGTGATGGTGATGACGACGTTGTGAATATGTTGGCCCTCGTTACAGGGTATTATGCTATCACGTACTTCGAGAAAGAACTCTCTACACGTCGATTCTTACTGGATCGAATTGGGTAGCCGAGATAATCGAGGGCAACGCGAAGCGAATGTTCATAAGCTATCGCATGACAAAGCCAGTCTTCAAGCGCTTTTGTATCGCTCTGGAAAGCGCAGATCCACCAAGCAATTGGTCTCGGGTTAGCGCTGAGGAGAGGCTGCCATGTTTCTCTATTGCCTCTCTAAACACGCGTCCAACAGCGACCATCAAGAGCGATTTCAGCGTAACGGGGAAACAGTTCACCGGTTCGGTTTATCATTTTGATTTGACTGCTGCTAATTCTAACTATGCATTGCCCGTCGCATAGGCACTTCCATCGAGTCTTGGATGCGGTGTATAATATGGCTTCCAGTTACCTTGTTCAACCAGGCACGCCATCCAAAATACTACAGCAAGAGCCAAAGTACGCCAAGCAGCTCAATTAATGTCGTCTTGCTTTTGATGAAGCACACATTCCTCCACATGTGCCGAGAGAGAAGGCGAAGCCTTTTCGTGATAGAACCGGAAAGCTTAGCCAGAACGTATTTGCAGCTTGTACGTTCGATATGCAGTTTCTTTATGTACTGTCGGGTTGGGAAGGTACAAAACTTTGTGTTGCAACGTGGTTTGAGAATTACCATGTTACAACACAAAATTCCGTAGAGTCGGCAGCAGACTTCACCGTGCTTGCCGACGCTAGACGGAAGGAATTCAGGACCCCTCAAGGGCTGTTCGATCTAGGGATACTGGGTACGGACTTTCAACGAACGTGATGACTCCGTATCGAGGAGTTCGATATCATTGGAATGAATGGGGTCAGGCCAACGAATGGTAAGAGTACTACTGAATGCGTTTGCAACTATCCTCCAGCTAATAATTTATTGCTATCGTAGACCTCGCAACTATAAGGAACTGTAACATTTGAGGCATGCTCAGGCACGCAATGTCATCAAAAGAGCCATCGGCGTTTTAAAGCGACGATTTCCTATCCTAAGTGCCTTTTTAAATTCTCGGTTGAAACGCAGGCAAAAATTGTAAGAGCGTGCTGCGTGCTTTACAATTTTATCCGTGTACAAAATGAGTTGCCTGATGATCCGGAAAATGAACTGGAAGGATATGATGACTCCGATGACGCCACGGATGAACCTCGTCCGGCCTTCGCTAAGACACAACCGGAACTTATCGAGAGGCAAGCAACATGAGCGATAGACTAGAAAAAAAAAAGTGGGATTCATATAAGGTAATCCGAAATCGTTGATGTATTAAAAGCACAGCCTCGCTTCCGTATCTCCGCCCACTTAGTCACGGGTCCCAAGCTGCCTGTTGAGCCATGCGTCACGCGCTGGTCCCGCCTCCATAACAAACAAAAAACCAGTGCTTTCTTTTTCATCAATCACAACATCAAATGCTTGAACAAGACTCTCCGTTTGCAGCTCATCTGCGTAGTCTTTCTGCAGCAATTTAATGGTCCTCTGTGAGTTCGAAAGCACCCTCAGTTTTGAGGTTCGGTGACGCATTTTCGCAGCAATATCACTGATATCACTGATTGCCTCTGCAATCACTACTCCTCCACTTCCACTACTACGGTTTTTAGATGTAGTAGTAGTCGTTGACGTGCTACTAGCGCTAGCAACAGGCTCATCAGCAAGCGCAACAGCAGGATCGGCAGCAGAAGCAACTTGAGAAGTTGGCTCGGCGGAAATACGCCTCGGTATTCTACCATCAGTGATACCCTCCGTGGGTGTCGATGGCTCGGCTGGTTGTGGTGCCGATGGTACGTGACAAAATCAGTTGGGCACGGTTCATCAGAAGCCACGCGTACTCCCCAGTGGAATACGTTCCTTCATACAGGGTACTGAGGTCTTCATATAATGCCATGGGCTTTTTCCGATAGTCTGCAACTTTCGGGTGGTGCTGCATATACCTAACGTCAGCTGGAAAGCGTTATCCTTGACCACGATTAGCGAGAACAGTACCTTAACGTAGCCGTCTAAATCATTGTCGAGAACGAGGACAACGTGGTGGCGATCAGCATCCCAGCCAAAGCCAGCCGCGTCCAACGTTGTTTTGATCGCTATGTAGATCCCTTTTCAGCTGCATAACACATGCAACGAGTGGGTTACTTCGAATCACGATACGCAGGGCTCGATATGAGGTACCGCAGTAAGTCTGAACTTCAGTTGTTGCTTCATCAACGTCGTCTTGGATCTCGCGGTAAAGGCTGCACGGAAAATGCAAGATCGGCCCGCTTTCCTGCTTGCGCTTGCTATATAATGGACTGAACGAGGAAGGCATCCTTCTCGGTGTTCCAGGACGCGCGCTCTTGCTCTTGGTGGGCATTTCGATTCCTCACCGAAGGGCAAATCGCGATAAAATGTTTCTGGTCTGATAGAAACTTTGAAATCGCTATATTTTGTCTAGAATCGCGATCTTTTTTATGGCGTTTGGGAACGCAACAATCTTGCAGATATCGCGATTTTTCGATATCGATATTTTTATTGAGATTGGGGTCATCGTTTGGAATGTGATTTTTCGAAAATTGCAATCGGTCGAAAATCATGATTTTGAGCGGTAAATCGCGATTTATTCTAGAATCCAAACACCGTCTAAGACGGTGGTTCAGATGCCGTATTGCATCTCTTCACAGCAACAACATGAGGGCAGTGGCGAGTCATTCAGTTGACAAGGCGTAGGTCCATGCATGACTGGCAGTGCTCAGCCGTAGTATATTAACAAGTAGCAGCACTGTTATCGAGTGTTCCTGCGGGAACCAATTTAAAGTTTTGGTCAATGGGATCGTCTTCAGTCTCTGCTATTCCAGCTCTCGAGGCCTTTCAATGGAAAATGCGACATGTAAATTAAAGTGGAGTATTTAAACAATCGCGAAGCGATCCGCAGTGCATCTCTAAACACTAACTCGAGTGCCAAGTGTGAAGCGGTAATCGAGAAGTCGCTATCGACAGGTCAATTAATCCGCGCCCAGAGCTCGAGAATACTGAAAGTTGCATTCGGTTTCTCGTTGGATCTCTCTCCTTCCTGCTCGTGCAAGTCGACGTCGCGTCCGTGTATTTTAATTATCGGCCAAGCATTAAAATGGAGCTGCCGATAACCAGGACTCGTTCCGTACGAAATATTGGGGCAACTTTACGGACCACGCGCCATAATGCAGCTCCATCGCAGTGCTCAACACGGTGAATCACTCGTGGGGATAGAAGACACTAAGCAGCACAAAGTGCGCGATCCGGCTCTCGCAGTTAGCAAACGAGTAGCAAATCGACCATTTCGGATACTATTATCATCACGCATTCAATGGTCGCTCTAATGCTGGCCGGCGTAATTGCAACGGGAAAGTGTCGCCTTTCTTCAAGCCACATGGATCAGTGTCGGCGTCCCAATGAGAGTAAGTATGGGCTCAGATTATCTCCATAGCTCATGCGATGGCGAAACGAATCTGATTATTGAAAAGTTAGTGAATGTCACTGGACGAGTGCCGCGATTCGCGTCACTCGAAAACGAGCAGTATTCGTCGAGCAAGCTGAACACAGCGTACCTGGCGGCTCAGAAGGTGTAACAGACCTATATGACGGCAGCAATGCGCAGTTATAGATCCATAGTTGCTGGAGGTATCCCGGAATCCAAGTTCGACAACAACTATCACGATCAATTTTACGTGACGAAACTCAATCATTTCGTCGCCGCAGAGCGGCAATGCTCTTTTTGGTGAAGCAAAGATGACCGTCAAGTGGTTCGAGTGTTTGCTAGAACGGTGTAGTAAACTTGAATCTGCACTACAAAAGTTTATGATCTATACATACGGTTTCAGAGTGCTACTTTTGCTATACCATTCGACTGACCGAAGATGAAAAGCATCCGGGTTGAAGACGTGACGTCATGGCAAAGCCTCAAGATAAAGCACATGGTCATTAACAAACCGAATACATGTTTACTCTTGAAATTTGTATACACGCTCCTCAAGTGTGTGGTCTACGGCTCCCCATTACCTAGAACTTGACACTCTTCGACGCACTACTACCGACTCGGTGTCGCCGAGCAGCAATGGCGGACGTGAGTCACGTGACCCTCTCAGTGATTGATTTCCTTTCTGCCCCACTAAGCTGATCAGGTTAAGACTTCCACGATGCCGGCGCTTCGACAAAATTTCATTGTCACCATTGTATCTGCAGTCTTGTTGACAGTCGCGGCCGCGCAAAGCAGCTTGCAACTCGCCGCTCAGAGCGACAGTAACCCCCGTTGGCCATCTCTACGCTTCCAGTTCTCGATCAAGCGCTTCGCCACGAAAGTCCATGGCCAAGCCGAGTTTTCCGTGCTCGCTAACCCCATTTTATCCATCGACAACACGAGCGTGCTTTACAACGCGTTCACTACATTTGAAGAGGATGGAATGCTCTACAATTATTCGCTCGTGGATGGAGTGGCGTACGTTTCTCACAGTTTTGTCAATTTCAGAGACAACCACCCGTCGGTAAAGTGCATGGACACAAATATTTTGCCGCCTATTAACTCAATTGTAACCGCGTTAAGTGACGCAAAAGCTGTTACAACGATTCTAGCAAGCGATGGCAGCGTTTTACCATGCTCAAGTGGAAATACCTTTAAGGCTTCGGTGAATGGCATCGAATTCGGCCTGTGTTTTTCAGGTTCTTCAGGTTTCACAATGTATGGCAGTGATATGAATATCAAGGTGGAGTACGTGGGAAATCATATGCCAATTCAGGCACCAAAACTTAATGGCAACACAAAAATCGAGTGCAAGAAAGTGGCGTCGAGTTCAGTGACTTCAGTGGGGAAGTCTTTCCTAACTGGAGAGAAACTCTCCACCGACAGTGCGAGAAAGCTGACAGCATCGTTGGAAGTTTCGCTCGAGGATGTGTGCACGTGCAAGTCAGAGCCGCGTCCGTGTATCTTCATCCACGGCCTTGGAGTTCTTACTGAGGAGGAGGAGAACCTTGAGACGGACACATATTGGGGAAATATGACGGGCCATACACCGTGCTGCTCGTCGACAAAGTACGCAGTACTTAACACAGTGAACAATTCATGGACGGATGGACTTCAGCAGCAAAAAGTATGCGATCACATCCTCGGCGTAAGCGAGACTAGCAAGGGAACTACAGTTTCTGACACGATTGTCATCTCGCACTCCATGGGCGGACTCATGGTGGCAGGTGCAATCGCTAACGGGATATGTAGCTTTGACAAAAGCACGACGTGGGTTAGCACAGGCTCGCCGATGGCTGGGAGCATGGCCTCGGATTACTTCCAGGAATCTTGCATGGATCAGACCAACCTTTTCATGGAAAAATTTGTTGAAAATACTGGGTTTTGCCCTGCAGACGACGGGATCAAGTCTCTTGCCTATGAGCACGAGAGTTACAGTAACGCTGAGCTAGACGAGGCTTACGAGGCTGCACAGGAGGCATATCGAGACAATGTGTACGCCCTCATGTGTAGCAGGAGCTATTCCGGAATCCTTTCATCGTACCAGATTGGCTTCTGGGTACTGGGCAGCATGGTCTCACACAAATCTCGCAAAAATGACGGTATGGTAGAATTCCACAGTTGCGCCGGGGGTATTCCAGCGTCCAAGTTTCGTAAAGACTATCGTCATCGCTTCTACGCAGCAAAACTCAACCACTACGATGTGGCTTTCAAAGCGGGCGATGCCCTGATGGATAAAGCGAAGATGCCAGTGAAGTGGTTTGAGTGCCTGTTGTAGGGCCGCACGCAGAACTTAATAGATTAGGCTTAAAAAGTGCCCAGCTTTTATAAACAACGACTCCTAGCGCCCCATCGGGTGACTAGAGCATTCACTCACACTAATATTTTTCCTTCGAGATAACACTTTTAGTTACTTGAACAAACTTGTTCACGGACTTTGACCGCCGCACAATCGCGCGATTGTCAATTTTATCGCCACCACAACTGTATAAACTGCTGCCCTTCGCTGGAGTTGTCTGCTATAGTACATGTAAGCTGACAACTCAAAAACTGACAACTCAAAAGTTTGTACAAAGCATAACTGTTATACTTCGAAGTACTATACTCAGTACAAATATTTGATTAGAAATTGTCATTTGAACCAGGGCTGCAGAAGATAACAACGTTTCTAAGCTCGATATAAGTTATTACGGCGTTGTCTCCACTTTCAGTACATGAAATGCAGTAGTGTTCCGTGTAACAACAACAACCTTGCGAGCTGCAAATTTAGATCCAGAAGACAGGATAGGCTTCAACTTTACGCAGCAGCATCATGAAAACTCCCTGGTAATCCGAATTCTCTGTAACTTCTTACAGAGGATTCGGATTGACAGGGCTTGCTCTCAATAGCCTCAGTATCTGTATTCTTTTCGAGACATTTGGATGCTACCAACAACTATGTCGTGGATTTGACTGACCTTAGCTCCCGACGGAAGCCGGGATCCAATTTCAAGCATACCAGAATGTTGGATGCAGCCAACCACAGCGCTATACGTGCGATACAATCTACTGTACAAACGCCTGGACGACAAAGTTTGTGCCATCTTTGCAAGATTTCTGGAAAATTGAAGCCATGCTTCTTCTCTTTTTAAAAAGCGCCTTGAGCTTTAGTCACGACTTTATTTTCCCATTGCTAGTACTCCTGCGACTATGTTTAATGTCGTTGTCCGGCTACCGGTAGTGCCCTGCAGACGATGAAATCCGTTCACTAGCGTGTGAAGGAGAAAAAAAACAGAGGTCTCTAGTGGTTTGTCCTGTTGGAGACTCAATCCAGACCTCATAAAAAATACGCCGAGTCTCGTATTCGAGCTGTCGATGTCCTCGTCGTCATATTTGCTGAGTTGGTTGTCGAACCCCCATGCAGGCCGGAACTTGGGTACACATCGTGCTTGGCAATGTGCCATTCGTTAGGCTCATCAGCAAAGCCACACTTCGCGACGCTGTCCCGCACGACGCCTTCTGAAACCCGGTGCCACTTGCCACCTACGCAACAACTGTTTAGTGTCAATGGAGGGAGTACGAGGGTTGCCTCCTCGAGTGCACATGACTTGATCAGATCGTTTCCATTCATTTTCTCTAAAACACGTGATTTCAGCTCGCTTCCGCTCAGACACACGTGGGTTTCACCATGTTAGCCATGACCAAACCGATACACGTGTGATTCAAAGCACACGTGAACATTGATCTCACACGTGAAAAAAATATTCCCGGCTCAGGTGTCTGTCTATCATCACGCTAATGTGAACCACTACCACTACCAGTATCGACTTCAACTAAAACAGCGGTGTACTCACAGCACGATGCAAGTATCTTTTTTTACTTTTTACTTTACGAGGATGGTTTCCATGTAGTTTGGCAGAATATACAGAAGCGCTCGCTTCGTATGCAGGTCGGAATGCTGCTTCACGCTTGATTCTTCACTGCTTTCACACTTTTTCGGGATGCTACGTGCGTGGAAGAGCATTCCATCGTCCGAGCAAGTCGCCCCACGGAGATTTGACGTCTCGGACGGGCGACCACCGTGCTTAGAACGATCCTCATAGTGCCAGCTTGGCCTTCTTGATGCTGCGGCCACACTCTGCTAGCGTAATCGAGCGCTTCACTAGAAGAGGTCGTTGCGTGCATGATCCCATGGCACGGTATTGCGGGGAGTAGAGCAGGATGCTCTTCTCCACATCGCACGGGTCGGAAGGGCTAGACGGGCTCTGCTCGCCCTTTCCTTGACCCTTCATGATTAGAACACAGTCCTCGATCCACGCAGTGGACTGGTCCACATAGGTCTCGCTGACAAGGGATCCCTCCACACCCTGGAACAGAATCTCTGCGTCGATCTCGACCTGCTTAAAGTCATCGTCCAGCAGCTCGCACGGCGTCTCGGTCACTTCTGGATCACGCACGCACGTCTCGCTGGACTCGTTCGTCTCTGTCTTCTCGTGGAAGACGTTCACCAACTCGACCAGTGCGCTGGGCAACACACTGGTGTCAACAAATGGAGCCGTGTAGGCGGACAGCACGTGTCTTGCGGCATCTGAACCACACCACCAACTACCTCATGAGTCCACCCAGTTCTCATCCAGTAAACATACTATACAGTCAAGCACCTTTCAAGACGTTCACAGGTGTCTCCAGCACCGTCCACCACGGTTCCTTATCATTCGTCATAGTTTTTTCTGACACGCAGCCATTAAACAGTCCGGCGGCGTACACTGCGGCCTTGGCAGCAAGCGGCGCGTCCACCGCCAGACACGTCCACGTGATTGCGCTATCGTTCAGGAAACTCCAGGCTGTCTGCTTCAGCGTTTGCTGCAGAGTGTCTCCCTGTGCTTTCGTGAGCGCGATGACCTTGTCCACCGCAGCTGCGATATAACAGAAAGAGTGGTCCACGTCCAACTCAAAGCTCAACGCCAGGAGCACATCCCCCTCAAGCTGAAGAATGTTGATGGACACGTCAGCCTCAGATAATGCCAATGATGTCTGCATGATCAGCGCCTTAGCTAGTCGCCGCACGTCGACACTTTGCGTCTCGTCGTTTTCGGCCTTGGAGGCCAGCAGGAGGCACGCGGCCGCCGCCTGGCGCTCGTCGTACTGTGCCAGCGAGCGCCGCATAAAGAAGCGGTGCAGGAACACACAGGACGCACGCTGGGAGGCAAGTGATACACGCAGCGTCGACGCCAGTCGAGCCACGAGGCGACAGGCGGAGGCGCGGCGCTCCAGCTCCGAGGCGAGAGACACGCCGTCACGGCGGGACGGGGAGCGCTGCAGCTCGGCGGCGGAGAAGAGCCAGTCTGACGACATGGGGCCGTGAGGGGGCCTCGAAGAAGGCGGGCGGACAGGAGGAAGAGCGGCAGGAAGAGAGGAAGCTGTGGCTGGCTGGCTGGTGGTCGGGGCTGCTCTTGAGACTGAGAGTGGCTAAACTGGCCTCAGTACCGGTGGAATGCTGCGTTTATGAGTGGACAAAACAAATGAGGAGAAACCCTTGTCCTACCCTGCTGTCGACTAATCAAAAGGCGCCAAAATTTGAATTTGAAAAAAATGCTGAAGCACCGACCATGTGCTAATAAGGCAAGAATCATTTTTGCTTCGTACATGTACTAGTATTGTATTGTAAGACACAAGGCAGCAGATCAGAAAGCGTGAATTTTAACGCTATTCAATTATTCATAGGTAGACAAGTGCAGATACAATTTGACTAAGGACCGCTGCATTGGCGTTGGATTTTGCACCGATGCAGTAAAACCTCCTTGCCTTGGAGCTGTAGCCTGTACCAGTCTCATTGGCCGAAGGTGTCAGCATATCAGCACATTCCAAATACGCTGGTTCTCTTCCGCATTTATCGGTAAGCGAGACTCCCTGATGATATATATAAACACGATGAGCAACTACTTCAAGCTGGTAGATGTTAAAGTTGCTGTCAGCCTGTTCTCCTTTTCATCTCCAGCGATTGCTTCAAAGTGGCGAGCTGCATCACCTTGGATTGAATGCGTTGGATGGCCTCCAGCTTCTGAGTCTCCATGCGCTCCACTTCACCTAGAACAGTAGCCTCCATCTCTGCCATTTGGTCCTCAAGCGATAGCTCAATAGTTGGCTTGTCTATCCGCAAGCTGCGAGCAGTTCTCATTAGAGAGAAAAGATGGCGCTGGTCATCTTTACCATTACCCCCTCGCCGCAAATTCCCTGATCGCCACGCTGCTTGTAGCAGCTTCGCCGCGTTTTGGCGGGTCGCCTTCTCCCACCACTCTAGCTCGATGAGGTACCTAACATTCTTCTCGCTCGGTGAAAGATGGAGAAAGTTAAAAAAGAGCGACTGAATGAGCGCCACGATGAGCACACCGCAGAACATCCCTCCAGCGACCGCGAACGCGCGGCCAAGATACGTCACGGGGAAATAATCACCAAAACCGGTTCCTGACTGCACACAATAAAAACAAGTAGAAACGTAAATACTTATTGATGCTAAAGCGTGACAATTGAATGCACATTTTCTTACCAGAGTCACGATGGTGAACCAGACTGACCTCCAGTAGTTGTCGAATGCAGCTTGGACTGGTCGCTCCAGGACTCGTACAATAGCAGCCGTAAGCAGCGTCACCAGTACTATCAGTGGTATCAAGATATTCAGCGGGTGAAGCTTGAACATGGCCTTGAAATGGAAGAATGGCGTCGTGGCGTCCACTCCATTCAGCGAGCCTACAAATGAAATCCACGGCGAGTATAAAGCTGACGAGCTCCGGACAAAACGCGCCAGCAGATACAACCTCGCCGCCATGAACACGCCTAACACCTCCACCGGATACTGATACACCAAATAGCACGATCCCCCGCGCTTGAGACTCCCAATTCCTCGCTGCAGAGGCTCACAGACCGACTCGCCCTCCAAACTCGGAGCTCCGTACAGCTGCACGATCTCAAACTCCCCGCCAATTCCCGGAGGGACGTGAAAGCTGCAGACAACCAGTTCCAGCAACAGCAGCAGAGGTCTCCACATGGAGAGCTTGGCTCTTTTGGACGGGACGGCGCTCTGCAGCTGGTTCACTCCACCATCGCAGCGATATCTCAGCACCAGTAGAACGTCCAGTAGCACAGTCGACGCCAGTACCAAACTCTTGAGAATGAGTACCAAGCGCTCTGATTCTGATGATAATTCGTCCTTGCGTTCCACAATATCGTTCTCCACGAGCATCAGAGCGACACCCAGTAGCCCCACGATGCAGGATGAGAGCTCATAGCGGCGACGAAGCTGAAATTGCTGGTGGAATTCCGATAGTCAATAGGTTAGATAAATTAAACGAGTCTTGCCATGATGACGGCTTAGTACCGCATTTACTACCTTCTGGAGACTGATGAGGAAGTGGACAGAGGGGCGCTGGAGGCCGGAGCTGTCGACGTCAGAGCGCTCCTTGACGCTCATCCCCTCGGGCGCAGATGTCAATGCAGTTTGTTAGATACGTTTCTAAATCGCAAAGTTATTATTTCTAACTGAAAGCCCAATTTCGATGTTGAAGTTATTGGCCGCATCATCGGTACTAAAGCTTCAACAAGCTGGACGGACAGGGACCGTCGCCGCCGCAGAGGGTCGTACGCCGAGAAACATGCGAGGTTAATCGAGCTCGAGCTGGATTTTGGTCTGCTCATTCTGATCTCAGCATTGGCATTTTTTGTCTAAAAGTGATGAAAGAAATAATAGACTCATGTTCGTCCATTCGTCTCGTATTGGACTTCTACGTTTACATGCTCTACTTCTTTAGGCTGTAATGACGCGAACACCAGCCGTCGATACCCGCTCGGCCGAGAGGAAGTCTGGTTGAGTGATAAACATCATGTTGCGCGGCACGTTCATTTGTCTGGAAAGCCACTCGATCATGGCGGGACCAAATTCTCCATGCACCGACACAAAATCCACCCGAATTTTCGGGTACATGCTGTCAAAGAGAGCTGCCATCTCTTTGAATGCGTTAAACACTGGTCCGTCTTCCTCTTCATCTGCAAATACGTGGACGATGCGCAGGTTTTGTGTTTGTTCATTTCGACGGACGTAGATAATGGCCTTGTTCAGAATCGTCAGGTCGGGCGTCTTGCAGAAAAACACAATAGGCGCACTTCGAATACTCACAATGGTTCGAGCAATAGTATGACCACCTCGTGCACCAGTGTGTGCCATTAAAGCTGACTGGTGCGTTGCCAGACCAACGGCTGCTGCCTTGCCGTAGCGTGAGGGCGCCAACCATTTCAAAAGAACGAGAGTACAGCGCAAGATCGTCACGCGCTCGAACATGACGAAGATAACGAGAGCCACGACGATAAAGTACAACGCGAAGTACATGAGCACCGAGGGATCCCCCACCAGATTCGCGAAAATGGCAACGACAACCATTAAAAAGCCGAGAATGACAACAACCCACGGAGCATGGATATCCGTCGGGATTTCCGAACGTTTGCCCTTCAACAACATACACGCGCACGAGAAGAGCGCCATCAAACCCAGGAAGGCGTACGTGTAAACACCATTCACTGTGGTGGCGTGAGCGTTCAGGATAAGCACGAGGCTCGACGATAGTAGAAAGTAGATGCCAATGATGTAGTGGTTAGTACCTCGAATCTTGTTCGTTTTCGCCAGGAAGGAAGGCAGTACACGGTCAGTTGATAGACGACGCACAAGACCGCAGATACCGACGTACGACGTCAAAACAGCACCGCAGAGCACGATAAAGGCATCGACACAGATCCACGACTCGAACCATCTTCCTAGAGCCTCACGCCCAACCTTGGCCAGAAGAGCATCAGCATTCAAATAGATGCCATTCTTCCCTCCAAGTGGCAACACGGCAAGGATACTAGCTCCCAGCCCCACGTTAAACACTGTCACTAGCGCCCACATGTTGCGAAGTGTCTTACGGAAAACCCCGGGCGCTTGTTCCTCCACGTAGTTGGACGATGTCTCGAAGCCCGTGATACCAAGCATCGAAGCGCCAAAACCGAAGAAAATGGCTGTCAGCACGTTGCCGTCCATCATCGACCCCGCGACATCAACTTGAGGGTATTCCGTGCGCATATTATCGTGGAAGACATGTGGGTTCTGGATGCCGTAGACGATACTCGACACGAAAAGGATGCTTAACACTACAATATGGTGCAGGAAGATGACCACCGCCACTCGTGAACTGTCCGAGATTCCCATCACTGCCAGCAATGCAAAAGCACCCAGCAAAATGATCGTCGACCCGACAATCGGAATGCTCACTTGGTTATTCAGATAACGCACACTGCTAGTGGCGGAGACGACACCCGTGGCCAAATACGATAAGATGCCCAAGCAGGCAGCGAAGGCCGCCGTCCGCTTGGACGTCGTGTTAAGCAGGGCGTTGTAGGTACCGCCGTTCATAGGGATGGCCGTGACAACTTCTTCGTAGATGAAGCGGAAGAAAAAGAGCACCGCTGAGACGAGGAGCAAAGGGATCGGCATGAGTTTGCCCGACTTGGCGGCCACCGATGACGCCGTGTAGAGCACACTGGACAAGATGTCGTTGCCACTGATGGCTGTGGCGGGTAGTTGGCCCAGCAGCTTCTTGGGCTGCTCGAGCTCTTTTTGAATCTCCGCGAGCTCGTCGTGCGGGACTTGCACGTGTTGTGACGAGCCTGAACCTGGGAATTGCCACGTTGGGCCCTTGGGGGCTCCTTCTACGACTTCAATCTCGATTTTGCGGTGACGGAGCTTCACGGGGCGCGAGTTGGTGGCATCGCTTGACAGCCGAGGCGACAAGACCTCCCGGTAGCTTGTGGTTGGGATCTGTAGCCCACTGACGGATTCTGCGTCGGCGGTCATGATCTGGAGATCGAAAATGAGAGACTTGAAGACTGAAGACACGTAGCTTGGAGACAGCAAATTCAAAACTGAGGGCTCTAGTGAGAGAAGGGGTCTGGAATCCGGCATAGTCACTTCAAGTTGTTCTCGAACGCAGCGGGTATTCCTCATGGGACAAGTTATGTGGAGACCGGGAGTGGTACGCCGACGTTTTGAGTCACTCAATGAGTGAGGCGGGCCGCCTCGCCCATCCTGTGTCCATGTTTAAGCGTTCACGCGCATCGCCGCTGATCATCTCTCCTCGTGCTGGCAGCACGAGGTTGGTATCGTATAAGTAATTTTTATCAGCCAGGAGCATTGAAGCTGTGAGTTTGTGAATGGCGAGTAAAAACAAGCCGTCAATTCATCCTTAATGTCATAATTTAAAATTTTTAGAAGACCCTAAAAGCGTATTTGGAAACAACAAATGTCAAATGGAGTATACAAATGCTCCAAAAATAGATTCGCAGGACACAGAAAAGTAATTTACCCGTAATATATCACACGCGGATATCCATCGATGTTCAAATTATCATTGCCTGATTATATACATTTACAGTACTGGGAACACAAATAGGTATGGGCAACCTTCAGCAGATTAATTCCACAGTATTGCAACAGGACGTTCATTCTTGAGGAGAGTTCATCATGGTTATCAAGTAGATGGAAAATGATCGCGTTTGTTGAACTGCTTTGGTTTGCTGTCTTTCCTAATGACCACTAGGAATACCAATAGGTACATGTACATGTATACCCCTCAACGGTTTAGACGGCGAAACACGAGTCGTATTCCAGCGAAAGTTGCAGACGCCCTAGTTGCTGCCAAAGGGCACATTGGGCGGAGTATTTGCACTAAGTTGGGGATGGTACGGAGTTTGTAGTATCGTTTTGTCGAAACCAACAATTTTGTTGGCGGAGCGTTTTAGGACATCAATGCTGATGCTGTGATAAATCTAGTGTGCTGATTGGCCAGCAGGGTGTATATTTTAGGAGAAAAGTAGATCTCAATGAACCCGCCTGTTTACAGGTCCGCAGCCCTGAATTGTCAGCGTTGCATCATCAAACGATCCCCGCCAGCCATTTCGCGTCCAGCATTCACCGCCATGGCGACCGTGTGGTCACACTGTGGGTACGAAAGCGATCCACCTTACCTACTACAGTAGTACTAATGATACGTGTCTGACAATTGTCAGTGAGCATACTAGTGCCAGTGCCTCGATCAAAACAAGCGAAGCCTATTCATGAGCATATTTCAAAGAGGAAATGCTTAATGTATTCAGAAGCTTAGATCATAGTCGCTAGTGCATGTACATGTATCATGCCGTGATGACACGGACACCTGCCGTCGACACGCGCTCAGCCGAGATCAAATCTGGCTGCGTGATAAACATCATGTTGCGCGGCACATTCATCGAGCGCGACAGCCACTCGATCGTCGCGGGACTAAACTCGCCGTGCACAGATACGAAATCCACGCGGATCTTCGGGTACATGCTGTCGAAGAGCGCAACCATCTCACGGAAGGCCGCGAGCACCGGAGCGTCGGCCTCCGCGTCCGCAAACACGTGGACGATGCGCAGCGTATGAGTTTGTTCGTTACGACGCACGTAGATAATTGCCTTGTTGATAATTGTCAGATCGGGGACCTTGCAGAAGAAAACGATGGGGGCATTGCGGATGCTGACAATGGTGCGGGCGATCGTTCGACCACCACGAGCGCCAGTATGCTCCATTTCCGACGAGTTGTTCGTCGCGAGACCGACGGCACCAGCTTTACCATACCGGGAAGGTGCAATCTTTTTCAACATCACCAACATGTAACGAAGAATCGTCACGCGCTCAAACATGATGAACATTGCGAAAATTACCACGATGAAGTAGATGGCAAAGTACATGAGCACCGACGGATCGCCAAGCAAGTTGGCGAAAATGGCAACCACAACCAGAATAAAGCCGATGATTACCGTGATCCATGGAGCGTGGATGTCACGTGGGATCTCCGAGCGTTTGCCTTTGAGCAACATGCACGCACACGAAAACATGGCCATGAGTCCGAGGAAAGCGTACGTATACACACCATTCACTGTGGTAGCATCCGCATCCAGGATGAGAACAAGACTCGACGACAACAGGAAGTAAATGCCGATAATGTAGTGGTTCGTGCCACGAAGCTTGTTAGTCTTGGCGAGGAAGGCCGGCAGCACACGGTCCGTGGACAAACGACGCACAAGACCGCAGATACCGACGTACGACGTCAGTACGGCACCGGAGAGCACGATGAAGGCATCAACACAAATCCACGACTCGAACCATTTCCCTATCGCTTCTCGGCCAACCATTGCGAGAAGATCGTCAGAGCTTTTGTAGATGCCACCTTCGCCCTCGAGCGGTAGAACAGCGAGGATACCGGTACCAAGACCGACGTTGAAGAGTGTGACGAGCGCCCACATGTTGCGAAGAGTCTTGCGGAAGACACCGGGCTGTTGTTCCTCGACGTAGTTGGACGACGACTCGAAGCCCGTGATACCCAACATTGACGCACCGAAGCCAAAGAAAATTGCCGTGAAGACATTGCCGTCTAGCATGGAACCCGCGAAATCCACTTCAGGGTACCCTGCATGCATATTGTCACGGAAGATATGAGGGTGGTTGATGCCATAGACAATGCACGACACGAGGAGGATGAGGAGGACAGCGATATGGTGCAGAAAGATGACGACAGCGACGCGAGAACTCTCGGTAATGCCAATCACCGCGAGCACTGCGAAGGCTCCAAGCAGGATAATCGTCGAGACGACAATGGGGATGTCAATCTGGTTGTTCAGGTAACGGATACCGGACGTGGCCGAGACCACACCTGTAGCCACGTATGACAAGATACTGAGACAAGCCGCCACAGCCGCAGTGCGCTTGGACGTCGTATTGAGTAGAGCGTTGTAGGTACCGCCGTTCATGGGGATGGCCGTGACCACTTCTTCATAAATGAACCGGAAGAAGAAGAGCACGGTTGAGACCATGAGCAGCGGGATGGGCATGAGCTTACCGGCTTTGGCAGCTACCGACGACGCCGAGTAGAGCACACTGGACAGGATGTCATTACCCGAAATGGACGTGGCTGGCAGTTGCCCCAGCAGCTTCCTGGGCTGATCAAGCTCCTTCTGGATCTCTGCGAGCTCGCCCTGCGGAACCTGCACGTGCTCCGAAGAGCCTGAGCCTGGGAACTGCCACGTTGGTCCCCTGTGCGCGCCCTCGATGATCTCAATCTCGATCTTACGGTGGCGCAGGTTCACGGCACGCGAGCTGGTGGCGGAGGTCGGGACGCGAGGGGAGGCCATCTCCATGTAAGCTGTGGAAGGCACCTGGAGGCTGCCGGCGGTGCTTCCGCCTTCTCCAATGTTCGAGACCATTAGACTGGGACTTTTGTGACTTGGACTTTCGATTGACGACAACTTGACTCGAACGTGGCGAAAAGCGGAATGCTTCAGGCTTTTGATGTGCGCTTGGACTGCGGTGCAGCGCGCTTAAATCACGTGTGATATGGCACTTTGACGACATTGTTGACGCTATAGAGAGACTAGGACAGGCCTCATGGCAGGTTGATGTCGTCTGTCCTGGCTGCCAGTAGGGACTGCCGAGCACGGGTCACCCCTCCCAGCATTGGGATTCCAGTATCTTCGGGGCTTGTGAAGCGGGCGGTTTAACAGATCCTGGGCATTCTTAGCCCCATGCCATCCGTCCTAGGCCGGACAGCCGCTGGACGCTTGCCGCCGTCTTTGCCTGCGGATACTCTAAACTCCTGCAAACTGACAGACACCCCATATTATAGTATCGGCTGCCGTCCACTCACCACATGATTTGGTCTAAGCTGAAACCAAGTGCTTCGCTTCGGATGCTCGGCTTCCGGATGGGCTTTGAGCAGATGCCGGCGACACACCAGCGGACGACATGGCTTCGCCCAATCTCATTTGACAGCTTACATTGCCAAAAAGGGACTAGCTGCCGAAAAAAGGGGTGGCCAAACGCCTCGTCACATGCGAAAAAATCCAGAGTTAACCCACCGTCCAGTAATCGATCAGTACGCTCCAGGGCCTAAAGTCCAGGGCATCGTCCGGATCGTACAGACTGGACAGCGTCCTGTCCGGACTCGAGTGCAACTCAACTTCGCACTTACTTCGCAATATCCAGCGGACCAGCTCTGCGTCGCACCCCCGTCGTCGTCAGCCTTTCGTTTCGCAGGGAGATATAGGATCCCGGGTGACGCTGTAGCTAGCACAGCCCGTGCAAAAATTGCTGGCAGCGAAGGCCAAGCAATTCGACTGACAGCGGCTTCCCGCAGATGCCGCCGCGTCTGCAGGACGCAGTGCAAAGGACCGCCAAATTGGCGCTAATGCGGGGTGAGCAGCAGGCGTGATTCGTGTGCAAGCCGTATCGTCAATCTTCTGGAGTGACACACGTTTTGACGTTTTGCCCTTTCCATTTCAGTTTTGAAAAAAGTCGCCACACAGTAGTACTGTAACAGTACAGTACTGCATGTGATACCACACGGTACGTGTTGCCCGAAGCAGTTTAAAGACTTGTGAATTTTGGATTTGTCAGTTCATGTGTACAAGAATATTAATATCGCTAGAATATGTTTGATTTGGGCAGATGCCAAAAAAAAGAATCGAGTCCCACCGGCATCTGCGTCACCTATATATATGAATATAGTGTACCTGCAGATCTATAATCGCTGTACAGACTCGATCGGATTGGTATGCCCTAACACGATAGATCCCGGGTTCGTCGCTACGAGCGGCCTTTCACGCTGAGTTTTCATTGCACCGCAGCGATACGCTCGTGCAGAATCACGGGCAGCAATTCTCTGTATCGCTTTCGGCGACGTGGTTGTGAAGTAGCCGATCTTGGTGGCGCGCTGCTCAGAGTACCCCACTCCTCGTCCTCATCCGCGCCATTGCTGCAGGTAATGCGTTATGCGTTGCGAAGTTGCGCTGGATCTGTTTAGGTAGGTCCCATCGGCAAAAACCACAAGTGGCGTTACAGTACCACACAACCCTGTTTCAGTACGTGTGAGTGGCCTAAACTTGGTTTTCAAATTCAATAGACACACATTTCGTACAACTTGTATGACATATTTTGGCGATTTTGGAAAAAGAACATTTTCAACGGGAGGATATTTTTGAGCCCACCCCGTCTCCAGAGGATAAGGTGGCATCGATTCGACACCATCCTTTTCATCAGGGCATGGAAAATACAATGTCCAGTGTGACGTCGGGCCACTGAGCCCCGTAATAACGATTACAGTACATAACAACGCAATAATAGTTACTGCAATGATTGCAATGTATTGTTAACGAGAATTGCAAACAATCTCACTTACTCGTCAGGGCAATCAATGAGCGTCGCGCAGTTCCACATATTGCGATTCGCACGTAAAAACATCGCAGTCTCGAAGTTCGCGGGTAATGTTGAAACACGTAGCTCGCGGGAAGTGATGAAGCACGTAGCGAGGTCAGGACAAGCTTACACTCCGAGAGGAGCCTCTTGCCGGTGTTGCTTGTCGGGAGTGCGCACAGGAGGAGCGGGTCGTACCGCGCAGCTGCATGCCCTGCGAGCCGCGATTTCTTCGATTGTCGGAGGACGGAGGTGGCGAAGTCGGGCGTCCTGTCCGCATCGGTTGCTGGGGTTGCCGGATGTAGGTGAAGCCTTTGACGGCACGTAGTTCGTCAGTGGATAGCGGCAAATCGTTGTGCAGCTTGATAGTAACAGACTCGAACAGGGGTGTGTGGACGATGGCCGTCGTGGAAGCAAATAGTCGGCCATGACGGGGTACTTGTCCGTGCAAGCATTGAATAGCAAGCAAACCTCAGTCATGGTGCATTTCTCTGCCCGAATTTTCACACACCCACTGTCCAGCTCACGGAGTTTGTCAACCAAAGCCATAATGCGACGGTGCGCATGTCCAAGTGGCACGTAGTCTTCAACAGCTTTCACCGTCATGATTGCATCACGAATCTTGCAGTAGCGCTGTAGCATTTGAAACGTCGACGACCAACGTGTGACGTTAGCCTTGATCGGCTATAGCTGGTCACTTTGGCAAGCGCAGAGCATTTTTGACGTGACGCAGGTTTATCATCAGATGCTGAAACAGATCGGTCTGAGTCTATAATACAGCAGAACCGATTAACGGCGAGGTTAAATCGATGGCTGGCGCAGCCAATCAGCGGGACGCCCATTCTGGTAGTGATGCTCTGGTTGGTGGCGCAGTTGTCCCCGACAATGAACCGCACAATGTCGATCTCCTTGTCGACACGCTCAGAACAGACGCGATGTGCGCCACATGATCCTCAGCTGTCTGACCGTCCGCCATTGGAGACAGTGCGAGCAAGGGCTGGCAGTGCTCTCAGTTGAAAACGTAGACCGCGTAGATGCCCAGGAAGCGAAGCGAATGACAGGACCAGCCGTCGAACATCAAGCAAAAAGAGGTTCCCATCTCCTTGATAACGATACGCCCGATTGCGAGGGCGACAAAGACCATGCAGCGCTTGATAGTCTTGACAGATGTTGCCTTCATCGTAACCACCTCATGCGTGAACTTGTTCTCGACCCCAGTAATTGGTAGATTCCTCTGCATCAGCCAGACCATCCATTGGTAGATTTTGTTTTGCGCGTGACTTCGTCCACAAAGCCGAACGTGGTGATCAACGGCGTCTGGGCTGCATGAAGCTCAGCATACTCAGAGGCGTATCCAGCATGCTTGGTGTTGAGGTGGCTTAGGAGGTTGCTGTAGCCCGTGCCGGACGTCTGCTTCCGGGGTCGTCCGCACGCCTTGCACTCGAACAGACCTTCGAGGTCGGTGAAGTAGATGGCACAGAGCTGGCGGGAAGTCATGGCGGGTTGAGAGGTCGGGTGAAGGGCTTGGAGACGTTCTGCTTGAAGGAGGTGAATTGATAAGTACGGAAGGGGTCGAGCTGGATTCTGGAGCATTTGTTGAATGACTGGAGGGCAGAGGGGCCAGGATGGTTGGAGCTGGAATAATACTGTATTATATATATTGTATAAAGTTTTGTATTATACGCGGGCCCATAAAAACAATAGTAAGTTATTCCGTCAATGTAATACCCTATTTTTCCCATGCCCTGCTTTTCATTGACCTCTGGCATCCAAAAGGTCTGAGAGAGAGAAGGTAGTACTGTAAATGTATTTAACTACTTTTAGTTGTAGTATTAACTTTCGGAAATAGTCGCAGTCTTTTGCGAGCGATCTCTTCGTTTGAGCAATGTTGAAGAGAGCGCGGTAGAGGTTCTGATGCCCTCTGAGCGGGGGAGGGGGGGGTGACCCTCCCTAATCTTTCCACTCTGCTTCTCGTAGGGCCCGAAACGGGATTGGCGACAGTAGTAGCAAGAGTTCTGAGTAGGAGGGACCCCCTGTGAGGCTATTGTCAAGCAAATGCGCCCACCACATCAAACAACTCACTTAGCAACACCTTTCACTTCTGTGCTATTCCTCATTTTGCCGAGTTGGTCTCAAGTCAAGTTCTATCACGTCCAAGGTATTCAAGCGCAGTCATGAATTCAAACAGCTACCTTGAAGTCGCGTCGCCGGTGCCGATCATGGCGAGCGGGGCCAACGTCCGCCGCCGCAAGGTCGAGATTGAACTGGAAGACGGACCGTCACGAGGTCCTACATGGCAGTTCCCCCGTGCTGGCACTTCCCAGCATGTGCGCGTGCCCGAATTGGAGCTTGCAGACGTTCAACACCAGTTGGACAAGCCACGGAAATTGTTGTCGGAATGGCCTGCCACCGCCATCAGTGGCAACGACATCCTGGGAAGCGTGTTGTATGCCGCTTCCTCGGTTGTCGCTAAGGCCGGCAAGCTCATGCCCTTCCCGCTGCTCCTGGTGGGGGTCGTGCTCTACTTTTTCCGGTTCATCTACGAAGAAGTTGTCACTGCGATTCCCATGAATGGCGGTACCTACAACGCCCTATTGAACACCACCTCCAAGCGTGCTGCCGCCATCGCTGCTTGCCTGGGTATATTGTCCTACATGGCCACAGGCGTTGTGTCTGCCACGTCCGGCATTCACTATCTGGCCACCCAAGTCGATATCCCCATTGTACTCTGCACCATCGCGCTCCTGTTCGCGTTCGCGTTACTGGCTCTCGTGGGCATCGCCGAAAACTCCCGTGTTGCACTCGTCATCTTTCTCCATCATATCGTCGTGCTCAGCGTGTTGGTAGTGTCGTGCGCGGTGCATGGCATCAAGAACCCGCACATTTTCCGTGATAATATGAACGTGGATTTCCCCGAGGTGGATTTTGCCGGAACAATGCTCGATGGCAACGCGTTCACTGCCATCTTCTTCGGGTTTGGTGCTGCCATGCTCGGAATCACCGGCTTCGAGACGTCTTCCAACTACGTCGAAGAGCAAGCCCCCGGGGTGTTCCGCAAGACGCTACGCAACATGTGGGCGCTGGCCACATTCTTTAATGTATGTCTTGGAGTCGGCATCCTGGCTGTTCTCCCGCTTGGTGATATCGACGAGAGTGCCGATGCACTGCTGTCCAAAACCGCAGAAGTGTCGCTGGGAGGCTGGTTCAGTACCTGGGTCAGCATAGACGCATTCGTTGTGCTCTCGGGCTCGGTCCTAACCTCTTATGTCGGTATCTGTGGGTTAGTGCGTCGACTTGCAGTTGATCGGGTATTGCCGAGCTTTCTCGCCAAGACGAACACGTTGCGTGGCACAAACCACTATATCATTGGCCTTTACTTCTTGTTGGCGTCAAGCCTCGTACTGGTGCTCAATGCCGACTCCACTATCATGAACGGTGTGTACACGTATGCGTTCCTGGGGTTGATGGCGCTTTTTGCGAGTGCTGCTATGCTACTCAAGGCCAAGCGACCTGAAATTCCGCGTGATGTCGTTGCACCATGGAGCGCCCTCGTGCTTGGCCTAGTGATGGTAGTGGTGGCCATTTTCGCCAATCTGCTGGGCGATCCATCAGTGCTGATGTACTTTGCGTTGTATTTCATCGCGGTGGCACTTGTCATGTTCATCATGTTCGAGCGCGTCACGATCCTGCGCTGCCTGTTGGTGCTCATGAAGAAAACGGTGCCGTCGCAGTATGCGAAAGACGCTGCTGTCAACTATTTCCGCTCGCGTGACACTCCAGAGGTCGAGCACACGGGAGCTCGAGGAGGTCGCACGATCGCTCAAGCCATTACAAGTATCCGCAATGCACCCATCATCTTCTTCTGCAAGCGTCCAAACCTCACGATCATCAACAAGGTGATCGTCTACGTGCGTCGCAATGAGCAGACGCACACGCTCCGCATTGTGCACATGTTCTCGGATGAAGAGACTGATGCCCCTGTACTCAAGGCATTCCGGAATCTGGTGGCGCTGTTCGACAGCATGTACCCAAAGATCCGTATTGATTTTGTATCGGTACAGGGCGAGTTCAAGCCTGCGACCATCGAGTGGCTGTCAAAGAAGATGGACGTGCCGCGTAACATGATGTTCATCACGCAGCCCGACATGGTGTCGGCCAAGCGTGTGTCGTCGGTTGGTGTCCGTGTCATTACGGCCTGAGTCACCATTTCCATTCATGCGTTACCGGTAGTTAACATGAACGAACCACCTGCTTGTCCAATTTTTTTGTCTGCATCAACTTGCCTTTCAAACAATTAATAAGAAGTAACACTTAAGTACTCCTGGATGAATTTGTTTGTTGTCAGTTCACAAAATATGTGACTAACTTTGCACATTTACCATTTGAGGAGCTCGGGGTGCGGCCATGAGGCGAGCACTGGGGCCCGAGGTCAAGTCGCTGCAGTATTTCCTGAACCGCACGGCGGTGCTGAACCAGTATCGCCAATTCCTGCGCACCACGAAGCCGCTGGCCGCCGACGTGCGACTGGACGTGCGGCGCCAGATCCGCGCGGGCTTCGACTCCTGTCGCTATGAAGAGGACGAGCGCCGTGTGAGTCTGTTGCTGCGGCAAGCGCGTGACCAGCTCAAGATGGTGAGCGACCTGGTGGACACGGCGGTGGCGCAGCAGCGCAGCGCCGTAAGCGAGCGCGACTGGAAGAAGGGCGAGTGGCCCGCGGTTAAGCCAGCTGCCATGAACACGCAAGACACGTGGGTGGACACGCCGTTGGAGGAGAAGGACGGCAAGGAAGACGTGAAGGGACGGGTGGGTACTGGCTGGCCCTGGAAAAGCGCCAAAGGCTCAGACAAACTTGATCTAGAGGGCATCAAGCGGCGCTGATTGAGACATGCAGTACTGGAGAACGCAGAATATGAATTAAATGTTAGAATACCAGCATAGATTGATCGTCCAAAAATGGCAGGGATCTCTTTGGCGTTGCATTGAAGAGAAGGCAGCATCCGGAGGAGCTCGTGAGTGGGAGTAATTAGGGAGCTCCCTTAGCGGAGCTCCCGGGTAGAAAAAGTCAAGGCACGTGGCGCTACATTGCCAGATGGTGATAACTTCAAGGGGAGTTGTTGAACGATAACAGTGAGGGCCACGCCAGAGAACTAAAGGATTAACCAAAATAATATGTGTAAAGCTTGCTTAGAAGTCATGTAATCATCCAAGTCTCGCAGCCCCGCGTAATTCCAGAAACGTGGTGAAAGGAAAGCATTCTGGAAATCCTATTCGGTATTCTACGTTAAATAGCTTTGATATCACGAGAGATGAGATAATAACTTAGTAACGACACAGTACATGTACAACTCAAACAGTAGATGCGTGCAGAACACAAAATAACGCTGAAAATGACGCCGCCGTTGCTTTGAAGGCGGGCCGGCCTCGGCATCTACCTGCGATGGTGAGTACATAGGCATTGCGGTCTTGTGATAGCTTGTGGAACCACAAGCTGCCTGCACATCTCGTTCCATGTTGTGACAATATTCTCTGCCTATAATGAAATGCCGGTTTCGATTTTTTTCACTTGCTCTGCCATCACAATGTTCTCTCTATTAGCCTTGCTTTCATTCCTTGTTCCCTAGCTTTGTGAGTATGAAGTAGTAGTCTGAATGGGTGGCGGAAGGATTAAATATATGACTCGACGTAAACAACACGACATTTAAATTTGATACGTGTACCTCAAACACTATTCATCTCCTTTTGCACGGTTCGCAGCACATAAGCAGCCTCTGCAGCAACGGGGCGGTCTCGCGGGTTGTGAGACATACACAGGTTAGCAAGGTCTCGCACCGTCGGTGGGCATGATACACTGATCGTCGGGCGTAACTGGCCATTAGCTACTTTTTGAAGCACTGCTACCTCTTCCAGTTTGTTACCTCTTGGTCCAACGGCGTCGTAGTAGGGGAGGTTATGCGTATCGATCTCGGTCAAAAGCACCCCAAAGGAAAAAATATCTGCACTCTGATCGTACTCAGTGCTTCCTGAAATGATCTCGGGTGCGACCCAGCGGCCGGTTCCCACCCCTATCGTCATTGTGCCATCCTTCGATCGGTAACGTGTTGTACCGAAGTCAGTCAACTTTGCTTGCATTTCTGCCGAAACCAGTACATTCCGTGACTTCAGATCGCGGTGAACCAGCGGTGGGTCGAACGAATGCACGTAAACGAGCGCTTCAATCGTATCAATCGCCAGCTGAAATTTCGTAGGCGACCAGTAGCGCGGCAGGAAGGAAGCCGACAGATACGTGCGCAGGTCGCCATTCTCCATGTACTCGAATAGTGCTTGGAGGTCGGACTCAATGCTCCATGCCGCTCCGACAAATTTGACAATATTCGGATGATCAAACTTTGAAACCATTTTGATCTCATCAACAAAGTCTTGCACCCGTTCACGCGTTGCCACATCCTCACGAAGTCGTTTAGAAGCCAGAAGTTGAGCGCTGCGGTAGCGGACAAGCCAAACTACACCAAAGGCGCCACTCCCGACCAACCTGATATCGTGTATATCTTCAACACACACTTGGAGCGAGAGCAATTCGGGGTCGCGCCAAATCGACAAGTTGTCGTAATTGTCTCGAGTAGTGCGCACAGTGGGGTCCGTCGTGACAATTGGCTCGGGCTTATCTGCGTTGCGTGCCTTCCGGCAATACACGATTGCCCCGACGATGGCGAGTAAAACAACGCCACCAACTGCAACAACCAGTATAATCGCCGTGTTGGGGTTTGACTTTGATCCTGACGTGTCGTCAATTGAGCCAGAGCTAGCTGAGTGCGAGCTCACCATTAGATCGCTGACACACACCGTAAGCCCCTGGATAGTGCGCTGTGCTGATGTTTCACAATTGACCTTTTCTTGAAAATCGACTGCGGTCAGATCAAAATCGGTGAGCCCCTTCAGGAAATTGACTTGATCCAACGTAAGCATCGGTGTCTTGAACGGGTTTCCGGCGAGATACAGCGACTTCAAAGATTTCAGCGTAAATATGACAGCAGGAATTTCGGTGAAGTTGTTCTTATCGAGCTCACTAGCAGTTCGCCAGATACCACAACGCGAAGCGAAAACGTTAGCTGCGCAGTTGAATATCCATATGCCAACACGACTTACAGAACAGTTAGGCTGGGGTAGTCACCCTCGAAGAATGTCATACCATTTGCCGTCATCCCGCTACATAGATTAAGTGACGGCTAAAGTTGTAATTGATCACAACAAAGAAAAGAACGTTTTCGACGTACAGATTAAGGAGCTTCTGGGACTTGGTGGAGGAGTTGACTCCCGTGATATAGTTCATATTGAGGTGCCTACGCGCACAAGTGCAAAGTAAAACAAACAAGATTAAGTTGGGCACACCGCACACGAAAAAGAAACCACCCACGTACAGATAGACGAGTGAGGGTAGCGATAATAAATCTGTAGGAAATTCGGTCAGCAGTGTGTTCGCGAGGTTAAGATACGTGATCGAGAACGGGAGGAGGTCTCGGACGGAGCCAATTTGTTCCTTCAGGTTCATGCAGACCAACCAAACCTGGGTCACTTGCGTCTGTGAGGTGAGTAGATCGTCTGCGAGCTGCAGACTCACTACCTTGGACTTCAGCGTGTAGTCGTAGTTTTTGCCTCCAGCCAGCACGCTGACAGTATTCATTGCAGACACGGTGATCATCAGCCCTGAGTTTAAGATCCTATAACTGTAGACACTTACACTGAAGTGGTAGCGGACGGCAAGTCCAGCGCCTCGATTCGCGTGATGATGTTGTTGCTGGCCCAGGCATAGGTGCTCGTATTGTCGGGAAGGCTCAGGAGCGTGGCGTCGTACATGGGGTCCTGGGCTCTGGCCGCCAGCTCCTCCTCGCTCTGGTACGCGCCGTAGGTGATAAGGAAGACGAAGAACGATAGATCCGCGGGCTCTTGGCGATAGATATTGTAACACACGTAGTTGCAGTCGCCCGCTGCGTCGGCTACGCAGCTGTTGCATGACGTGCTATCTGACACGTTGTAATGCAGACACGGCTGATACGAGTTGCATACGCCGCCGCAGGACGACGACAGCGTCGAGCCCTCGGCATCGCAGGTTTGCGCTCTCACCAGGGTAAGTTGCAGACTGGTGAGCAGCACGAGCGATGTCCACATCGTCTGAGATCTCATGCTGGCCCCGAAGTTGGTCGGTGCGATCCACGCAAAGATGTGTCTAATCCTGGTGCAATTGGGTTGTGATGGTTTTCCGCAAGGAGTGTACCTGCCCCGCGACTATAGGGTTCAGAACGACACAGTGTCCGCCCGCCAGACTCCGCCGTATTTTGCTGGTTGAAAAGAATCGCTTGAAGTTGTTACGCATCCTCTTTTTTCCATGGGTACATTTTGCTGTGATCCTCCTCTGGCTTTCTATTGGCAAGCATTTTTTCAGCGTCTTAACGTTTTCGCAGTCTTCTCGGCGTATACATTTAATGGCGTATACTTGGAAAGCTGCGAAAAGTTTCGTCAGCTAAATGCAGCCTGTTGTGCGACGGGCATTTCTTATATCGTCGTCGACTCGATGTTTTGGCGCCTAGTATGGGGTGCGTACGACGCGTGCTGGCGTACCTGGTATACTGTGCACGTTGAACACAAGGGGTCCTACTCGCTGGAGCGCCTGCAGATGCTACAGTACTTCCTCGATCGGCAAAAGTCAGACGTCACATCCGTCTTGCTGGACCTCGTCGTGGCGATAGCGACTCCTCTGCCGTGTCTCCTAATCGCTTTAATGTCCGATGCCATGCCACTAGCGCCACCGGAAGATGGTCCGCGTGCCGATGGTATGTTGGGGGGTTAATCCTGGTTCATCATAGGCTTTTCACGTTGGCCATGTTGCTCCCAATGCATCACGCCACCATAGCACCAATTACAGAACGTCGGATGTGGCTTTATCTCCTATCGGCTGGAATCTCGGCAGTGCACACCGGCGTCTACTTCATGGTGGCATTAGCGCTCGGATTCTCTGTGCCGTTCTCGTATCTCACACTTAACATGGTATGGATATCACTTATCGTCGTAGGACTCTGGGTGTACATGGGCCGAGCATGTCGAGCAAGCGCATTTGTGCGGCAACGACTCAAGCTACATGCAATCTTCATATACGCCGCCTCCCGTCTGGCAGTCGTGTATCCATTGTTCTACTATACTTTCTTACAGGTTCGAGAATACGTCAATGCACAACTCGTGCTGACGTTTGCGTTGCCTATCCTAAAAGTCAACGCTAGCGTCGCTCCGTCGGTCCGTCCGTCCGTCCGTCTGTCACGCCATAACGTGATTCTAGACGCAATCTCATTGGCTGCCGAGCGCAGCGAAGGCGACCGTCATTGACTAAAGCAATCTTTCGCGAAGGCGGCCATTGGTGGAAATATAATTAAACGATTGGTTGAAACTTAAAGTATATATATGTTTATGTGAGATGGGCACAGGATCCACTTTCTTTCAATATACTGGGACCAAACCTAAACCCACCGCCGCGTAGGCGGCGCGCTCGGCTAGTAATCAAGATGATGGAAAAACTGCTTGTGTATCACACAACACGCCATGCTTCGGAAATTCAGCCTGTCTTTATCACCTTCAATACCAAGGGACACGAATAACGCGTTGAACACCTTGGTGTTCAACGCGTTATTCGTGTCCAGCTGCATGCGCAACGCGACGTCAGTGAGCGTGACGATCGCGCTAATGGTTACCGATTTCATGGGAGCTTGTGCTGCTCTGTACGGGTTGAGAAACATCATGCTGCAAGTGGATGAGCTGGGTGTCAAAATGGGCGCTGAAGCCACGCGAGCGAGGATGATAGAAATTGCAACGCTTATTGCAAAGCATCATCACCCTGACAGCCTTGTTGTACAAGAAGGTGGCGTAAAATTACCGCGCTGCAACAGTAAACATATATCTATCGTCTTTTCGTGGGTAGGTGAGGACGCTTCTGACGTGAGCAAAGCTGACCGGGCTGAAAATGTAAACCATGTGGAAAGGATACCTAATATGGTCAGTGATGGCGATTAATCCAACCACTTTCCCGTCAAAGATTGCGTGGGAAAAGAAAACGTTGTCGCCGAAAAAGAACGTTGTCATATCCACCAAAATCAGCTTACCGTCTCCGTTTTATCGTGATCCTAGTGTTCAGGAGATTAGCAGCAATCCACTTTTTGTTCAGATGATTGAGGAGCTTTCGCTCAAAGAACGACGGCAATATGTGCACGAAGCTTGCAGCGTCTTGCGCCGAGTTGTAATTTTATTGCTCGTCGAGTATACGGAAGTTATGGTCCCAATCGTTTATGGTAAGCGCCAAATGATTGTGACTGCGTCTGCTGACCTGCTAAACAATCGCTACCAGTCATTTATATTGCCACAGTATATCATCTTCCAAACCGCAAGTAC
Organism: Phytophthora sp. 'mugwort'; assembly: GCA_033558025.1. Taxonomy (NCBI): domain Eukaryota; phylum Oomycota; class Peronosporomycetes; order Peronosporales; family Peronosporaceae; genus Phytophthora; species Phytophthora sp. 'mugwort'. The sequence goes on along the minus strand of JAUCEF010000004.1, from coordinate 127,002 downwards.
TTCCGTACCTGAACGAAATGTCTGAGACCGACATCCACAGCACAATCTGCAACGTATTGATTTATGGCTCACTTCAGTTGGTTTCATTTATTCTGTTCTTGGTTGCACTTAGTCGACGCTACCGGCTCGCACGGGGGGCAATTCTCCGCTTCGTTCTAAATAACGAATGGAGAGTGGTACAAGGTCAGTCGGTGCTTTGGATCTTTTGCGTGCTGCAGTCATCGATCCAGCATGTTGGTACGTGGACAGCAAGATAAATGGTCTTGAGGGTAACGAGCGTTAACCTAGTTTTTTTTTCTTTTCGTTTCCCTTGCCCTACCACAGGCACGGACTACACGTTCAAGTTCAGGTGGCTGCACAAATAGGTTGTGACCGAGGGCGTTTACATCTACTTCTGTTAATTTTCTATTTAGTCGACAAATCACTGCTTGCCGATTGAGCTACACGAACCCTTCATTTAAATTGTGTCGGTGTTTGTCTCTGTGCATTCTGACACACTGTACTTTCTCCCCTTGTAAGTAGCTGATCATATACTAAAGGGTTTCAGAAATCTGTTATTGTTGCAGTAACTATGCTATAATATGTAGTAGTGTAGTTCCTTCAGAACCAACCACCGCGTCGGCGCTGCTGCGCCTCCTAACTACACGCTAATGCTATCACTTCCTTTTTACCATCTACAAGTCAGTCTCTTCCTTCTCATCACTCAACTTTCCCCTTTAACAGGTTATGAGCCCAAGCCAAGCCTCAAGTGACGACTTCCCACGCCTCGTTGGCGCTGATAACTTCGACGTGTGGAAGACCCGCGTGTGCACAGCCCTCAACGGAAAGCATCTTCTCGGCTTCGTGACGAAGCCCGACTACGATGGCGTTTCCGAGGATGAAGCTGAAGAGAGCGGAAGCGAGATGTCCGAGTCGTCGACCCGCCGAAGCGCAAACTGACCGAGCAGGCTGAAGTCGACTCAGACGCCGTGGGCTATGACGAAGAACTCAAGCCTCCCTGAGAATCTGACGAAAAATCGGGAGATGACTCTGACGCTCCGATCAAGCACAAAGATCTACCCACCGCCGCCCGTTCAATCGCCGCCAAGCCGCCAAGAAACGCAAGCGTAGTACCAGAGAGAAGACCCAATCTATCAACCACCGTGAGCGACGCCGCAAGGAAGCTAATACCAAAGCTATCCTGATGAAGACGATGGACAACACTCACGTCTGACTGGTTAAGAATCTCACGACCTCGTACGAGATCTTTAACTTCATCTGCCAGAAGTATGAGGGCGCAGCCTTTCAAGGTGACCCCTACTTCATCTATCACTACTTGATGGAGATCAAGTACAAGGAAGGCTCCGATCTCACTGAGTTTTTCCTCAAGCTGAAGAATGCGATGAAAGCCTCGGATGAAGCCACCGAATCGGTGACGGAAGGACAGGAATCTATTTACCTGCTCCATTCCATGCCCAAAACGTGGAAGAATGACCTCCGTATCTGGAAGGGTCGACGGAAGTACATCCCGTACGAATACCTGCGCAGAGCATGAAAAAAAGGTTCGCGATCTCCAGGCCCAAGAGCGTTACACGCTATCCAAGGGAGCGCCGGAGACGACAAAGACCAAGAATGAGCGTGCTCTCGTGGCTGCGGCACCTACGCCCCGAACACCAGTCCTGATACTGGCAATGTCTGCTCGTACTCTGACCGCCCGCGCCACACTATCCGGCAGTGCCGCGGTCTGCAAAAGGATTTGCGCAACGGCCGTGTCAAGGCTGACACGATTCTCCCAGCGAATTTCGTGTTCAAGGGAGGAAACAGGCGAAGAGACCATCCGTACCACAACAACAACAACAAGACCTGAAACCGTGGACGCAATGATCGCGACAACTCCAATCGTCGTGGCAAATGCAACAGGGGATGCGTTGACGCTAAGCAAGGCAAGCGCCGTGATCAAACCCGAGCCGGAACCTCCCCCTCGACTCCGACTCGGACGATGAGGACGACCTACATGGTAGTAACCGCAAGGTGTTTCGCCAAGAACGCCGCGATGTCGGACGGATCGCTGTCGTCACTGCGGTCAACCCTCCCGTAAGCTTCACGGCTCAAGCCAACGCAAGCTGGACCCCACATGGACTATCAACTCTGGGTATACGCGTCATGTGACGCACGATCCCCAGTGGTTCACTGATATCACTATCAGCGGTGGCTCCATCACGGTTGGCGGGAAGAATCAAATCTCAATTGAAGGAGTTGGACGTGTTGAACTAGACGTCATTGACTTTAAAGGCAAGTCGAAGACGCTCACCCTTCAGGATGTGCTGTACGCACCGCAATTGCACTTCAGCCTCTTGTCTGTCGCTGCGACAGTGAAGCATGACTTCCGCTTTAACTTTGACCGCAAGAAGTGCGCCGTGCAGCTCGATCAGCGCTTCAGCATCAAGGCACCTATGACCACCAGCACGGATCTTTATCAGTTCCAAGCCAAACCTATGGCGACCCCAACGGCGCTCGTTGCCTCAGGTAAGCAACGATCTTTTCTGCTTTTGAACAAAGGTCTTGGCCATTCTAACGCCCGCGTCTTTGCATGACCTATCTAGAGGTCAAGTCATTCATGAACTGGATGGATCTGCGTCTGTAGCTCCAACAGCAGATTTCTTCTGCATTATATGCACGTTAGCGAAGTCTCACCGCACCCCCTTTTGTTCTAACAGAATTGTTGAACGTGCCATATCTCCCCTAGGGAAAGTTCATACCGACATTTGTGGTCCTCTTCCTGTATCTAGCCTTACTGGTTGCCGTTACTTCTTGATCTTTATCAATGACTTCTCTCGATTCATGTTCATCTACCCGATCAAAGCTCATAGCGACTTGTACGAATGCTACGAAGACTTCAGGAAGAAACCTTTGAATGTCTTCAGAAAAAATGTCAACGTTCTTGAATGGCGTCGCCGGCACATCGACGACAAAGAAATCCGGGTGCTACAGGCTGATAATAATGCAAAAGAATACGAAAAGCTCGGTCGCTTGATCTTTAAAAAGTATGGAACTTATGCCCAGTTTACCAATGCGTACACACCTCAGTAGAATAGAGTTGCTGAACGGAACGGGTTCGCGCCTTGCTGCTAAACGGTAAACTTTTTAAGCCGTTTTGGGCCAAGTGTGTGAGTCATGTGACCGCACTGATCAATATGACGCCAAGCCTCAAGACTGATGGGCGCACACCGAACGAATTGTGGTATAATCCTATCCCGTCCTTGCACTACATCGAAGTGTTCGGATGCAGTGCCATACGTTCACATCACGGAGCAATACCGAGACAAGCTCGTTGCCCGAGCACGGTAGAGCATGTATCTTGGCATACCAGATCATAAGAAAGGGTATCGCTTGATGGACATCAAGACGCATGCCATTGTGTACCAGTCGTGACGTTATCTTTAGAAAGGACCAATTTCCCCTTCTAGCGGACCAGACGCCTATACCTGAGTCATCACATCACGAGCAAACGAACCATCTTGCATCTGTCCCTGTGTCTACACCGGCAGCTACTGCGGCTCCTGCGACTCAGCCAACTCCCCTTGCTTCAGGATGCGCATGACCAAACCACAATCCATTACTCTTTTCGAACGGAGCCAGCACCCGACTCACCCTGCTCTCCTGCCCGCAAGCGACCCCGCATCGATGCAGCGGATGTAATCCTTGATTCTGCGGAGGACAAGCAAGAGCAGGAACAACGGCGAACCTTACTGTACACACTACTAGCTATTCGCTATGGCTCTGAACCCACCACGTATCGAGAAGCAATAAGATCTTTTCACGCTTCTCAGTGAAAACAGCAGTTAAGTCTGAATACAAGTCTCTCATGGACAATAAAACGTGGGTGCTAGTACCCCCTCCTAAGGGACGAAAGATTCTCACAAGCCGCTGGGTTTTTGTTGTCAAGTGTACTGGCACAGGCGAGATTGACCGCTTCAAAGCTCGACTCGTAATCAAAGGTTTCCTTCCGCAACATGGTATTGATTACAAAGAGATTTTTTTTCCACCTGTTATCAGGATGGAAGTACTCAGACTACTACTCACAATCGCAGCCCTGCTCGATCTTAGATTCACCAAATGGATGTCAAAACGGCATTTCTTAACGGTTTTCTTAAGGAAGAAATCTACATGGCTCAACCGGAAGGATTCCAAATCCCGGGTAAACATCTAGTGTGCAAACTGCTAAAGAGTCTGTACGGGTTGAAACAAGCTCCCCGTGGCTGGTACCAAACGTTGTCTGCTTTCCTTGTGAGCCCTGATTTTCATAAACTCATCAAAGATAGCTTGTATTTATTCGCGCTATTGATGGTATCACGTGCTATATATATATATATTTTTTTTTGCTGTGTACCTTGACGATCTCGTGATCATTGGACCCACTCCAGCCCTCGTTAGTGAGTTGAAATCCGCCATGAAGAAGTGGTACTCCCAGGCAGATTTAGGGGAGGTGAAGTACATACTCGGCTGGTCTACTCAACGCGACCATAAGAACCGAACGATCTTTATCCATCAGCACAAGTACGCTACGAAGGTCCTTGACCGCTTCAGTGACTATATTCCGTATCCTATTACAACCCTAGCAGACCGGAACGTCAAAAAAAAAAATTCTCCTCAAGCAGCCAACCTGGTAGTGAGGCAGAAACATACGACGAAAAATGCACCGTATCGTGAAGCCTCGGTAGTGTTATGTACCTCATGGTAGGAATTCGTCCCGATATAGCCTTTTACATGAGTGAGGTCAGCCAATTTCTAGCAAATCCTGGAATGGAACACTGCAATGCTGTTATCCGAGGCCTCAAGTACCTGGCTGGCACGAAAGACTACGGTCTGATGCTGGGAGGCTCGACGGACATCACTCCCGAGAACCTAGCTGACAATTTTGACAGCCTATACTGACTCGGACTACGCAAATTGTCCAGACACGAGACGCACTGTAGGCGGTTATGTGACTATCCTAGCTAGTGGTCCAATCTCATGGCTCTCACGTAAGCACCACACTGTTGTCCTCTCGACAACAGAAGCAGAATATCTCGCTCTATGTCACTGCGTGCAAGAGATGTTATTCCTCAAACTCCTTTTTCAAGAGCTAGGCTTCACAGCTACACAGCCTAATGTCATCTACGAAGACAACCAAAGCTGCATCAAGATCAGTTACAATCCCGAATTAAACGGAAGATCGAAGCACATACATGTTCGATACTGCTTTGTGCAAGAAAAAGTCGAGCGGCACAAATCAACGTCGTTTATTACAATACCAAACAAATGGTAGCTGATATCTTTACCAAAGCACTAGACAAACATCAGTTCAAAGAACTAAGGGCCAAGCTCAGGATGAGACCCTCGCAAGCTTAATCTGGTCATTTTGTATAGTTTATACGAGTAACTATGAATGCATAAAGCGTGACTACTTGTAATACAATCGTTTATGTTTCCCACTGGATTTTTTATTTTGGTCGCACAAGGTTTTCCCTGGTCTAGTACCGAATTATATAGTCACATGCATATAATCCATGCATCAAACACAATGTCACAATCTGCTAGGAAAGTTCATTATCAGTAAGACAAACCCACGGAAATCCTACCGAAGCCTATCATATAGCCTTCTTGAAGATGATGAATGGACGAATGCAAGCGTAGAAGTTGATCCAGTGCTCCACCGATGAGACTAGCTCACCTTTCCCCAAGTTGTAGATGAGACGCTTGCTGCCTTGAACCGTGAGTACAATTCCATGGCCAATGAAGGAGTGGTTGTAGGCTGCAACCAGGAAAACACCATCGACGAGACCAATCTCCTCTAGCACGCGCGCTCCACGACGACCTGCAACTGCAAAGTTGTTCTTGGTCATTGCATTGTAGAAGACGTCTTGACCGGCGTCACGAAGACGACGCAGGAAGCGCAGCACGACCTTCCACGTTGTTCCCTTGGTGAGGTCACGATTGTAGAGGACGAGCTCATCGTGAACAAACTGGTCAATATCCTGCTGCGTGACGACATTTGGACGTCCTGCCAGCTCCGCTGCGCGCTTCAGTGCGCTGAACGTACAGAGGCCCGTTGTGTCGGCTCCTAGCAACACCATGCCGTATCCGTCGTTTTTTCCCAAACGTTTTCGAATTTCTGGAGGCCGGATCTCTTCCAGCGGTCCACGAGATCCATTTCGTTCTCCAAGTCGTCCTCGAGCAACCTCTTCTTCGGTTCACACGTACGGAGAGTAGTAACGCCGCGACTCAATCCGCTGACGAATCCAAAGCACGTGGTACTCTGTACCCAAAGACGTCTGACGGCGGTAATACGCACCACCCTCCACATCTTAGTAGTGGTTGCATAGTCCTGGTCCACAGTGACTGCATCACCGCTATAATACTTTCCGTATATCGGATAGTGCAGCTGGTCGGTTGCACTCGCGCCATGGCCGGTTGCACTAGCCCTCTGGTCGGTGGCACATGCAACCTGGTCAGTGGCAACAGTCTCAGGATTAGTTGTGGATGCCTGATGCTGAGAACTGCAGTTCTCGCACTCCAACACAACCTCGCGGTTCAGGCATGTGCAGATCATGCACACCCAGTCTCCGGTGTCATCACAATCCTGGACGTCACCGTCCGTCTGATCGGTGGCTGCAGCTTCCTCGCAAAGGGAAGCACCTGACTCGTCTGGTGCAGCATCATTAATATCACCTGCTTTAGTGACATCATCGGTGTCCTTCTTGCCGTGATGGTGCTCCTCCAGCGCATCGGCCCCCGCGGACCTACCCGTCTTGGCCCCCGCAGCCTTACTCACACCGGTCCCCTCTGGTCGCGTGACGCCCGTATCCGCTGCTGCAGCACGACGAGCCGCGCGTGCCTTTTTCATCGTCCGGATCTTGGCCACGACTCTGGGCTTCCGTTTCTTCGAGCTCTTCGAGCCCGACGACGGCACACCCCGGAGCACTGCACCCTTCTCGATACCTGTCTGCCAAATCCTGCCCATGGGTTGCCCAGAGAAGCCTTCCTTGCTAAAACAACAGAGATGCAAGTACTAAGTCAGGGCTGCAATTCGCAGGCTTCCTCAGTTCGGATTTCTGAAACTGAGTAGTCGTGATCAAAAAGCATCACGACCTGCAATACCGTATGGTTTCTGAAAGTGCCATATATATGCAAAGAAGTAGGGAGGCTGTCAATGTTTGCCTCTGTGCATTGTGACACTGTACTTTCTCCCCCTGTTAGTTGCTGATCATATACTAAAGGGTTTCAGAAATCTGTTATTATTGCATTAACTATGCTATAGTATGTAGTAGTGCAGTAATTATGCTATACTATGTAGTAGTGTATTTTCTTCAGAGAGAACCACTGCGTCGGCGCTGCTGCGCTTCCTAACTACAAGCTAATGCTATCACTTCATTTTTACCATCTACAAGTCAGTCTCTTCCTTCTCATCAGCCAACTTACCCTTTAACAAACATGCAGCAGCGGAATTGACGATCAGTCTTTCTCATTATTTTGTGGAGCCACTCAAACTTGAAGGTGTAGACAGGCTTAAATTATCAATCCAACTTAGCCAGCGCTCAGGCTGTAAAACAGTAAGTACCAACGTTGTGCAGTGCGTACACAATTTACCACCGTGAGTAGGGCCTGCAGTGTTTTCCACAAAAATGGAGTCCCTTCAAATATCAAAAACACACATATTTGAAGGAATGATAGTATCTGCAGCGTTCATTTGCAATTGCAATCCTTATTACACCAGCAAGTGTCAGGATGTTCAAGTACACTTTCAGTTTTTTACTGCGTACGTGCCTACCTAAGTATTTGATAGAATGAGAGCGCAAAACGGTTAAACGGTGTTTGGATCCAAAACCAAATCGCAATTTACCGCTCAAAATCATAATTTTCACCTAATTGCAATTTTTCGAAAAATCACTTTCCAAACGATAACCTCATATCTCAAATTAGAACTAACCCACTCGTTGCACGTATTATGCAGCTGAAAAGGAACCTAACAGCGATCAAAACAATGTTGGACGCGGCTGGCTTTGGCTGGGATGCTGATTGCTACGTTGTCCTCGTTCACGACAATGATTTAGACGACTACGTTAAGGTACTGTTCTCGCTAACGTGGTCAAGGATAACGCTTTCCAGCTGGCGTTAGGTATATGAAGCACCACCCGAAAGTTGCAGACTATCAAAAACAAAACATGCCTCTATATGAAGACGTCAGTACCCTGTATGAAGGAACGTATGCCACTGGGGTGTACGCGTTGGCTTCTGATGAACCTTGACTAACTGATTATGTCACGGTACCAGCGGCGCCGGAACAGAGCCATCTAGCCCCATGGGGATGTCACTGATGGGGGATCGCCGAGGCGTATTTCCGCCGAGCCAACTCCTCAAGTTGCGTCTGCTACCGATCCTGCTGTTGCGTTTGCTGATGAGCATGTTGATAGCACTAGTAACACGTCAACGATTACTACTACTACATCATAAAAGCGTCGTAGCGAAAGTGGAGGAGCACTGATTGCCTCCGCTTTGCTGCGGGTCGCCGAACCTCAAAACTGAGGGCCTTCCACCATCACAGAGGGCCATTAAATTGCTACAGAAAGACTACGCAGATAAGCTGCAAACGGAGAGTCTTGTTCAAGCGTTTGATGTGATGCTTGATGAATAGAAAGCGTTAGGGTTTCTTGTTATGGAGGTGGGATCTGTGCGTGATGCATGGCCCAACAGGCCGCTTGAGACCCGTGACTAAGTGTGTGTAGATATGCAATACATCAAAGATTTCGGATTGCTCTATAGGTATCCCACATATTTTCGCCGAGTCTATTTGCGCATGTTGCTTGCCTCTCGATAAGTTCCGGTTGTGTCTTAGCGAAGGCCGGACGAGGTTCATCCGTGGCGTCATCGGAGTCATCATCTCCTTCCAGTTCATTTTCCGGATCATCAGGCAAGTCATTTTGTACACGGATAAAATTGTAAAGCACTCAGCACGCTCTTACAATTTTTGCCTGCGTTTCAACTGAGAATTTTATAAGGCACTTAGGATAGGAAATCGTCGCTTTAAAACGCCGATGGCTCTTTCGATGACATTGCGTGCCTGAGCATGCCTCAAATGTTACAGTTCCTTATAGTTGCGAGGTCTACGATAGCAATAAATTATTAGCTGGAGGATAGTTGCAAACGCATTCAATAGTACTCTTACCATTCGTTGGCCTGACCCCATTCATTCCAATGATATCGAACTCCTCGATACGGAGTCATCACGTTCGTTGAAAGTCCGTACCCAGCATCCCTAGATCGAACAGCCCTTGAGGGGCCCTGCATTCCTTCCGTCTAGCGTCGGCAAGCACGGTGAAGTCTGCTGCCGACTCTACGGAATTTTGTGTTGTAACATGGTAATTCTCAAACCATGTTGCAACACAAATTTTGTACCTTCCCAACCCGACAGTACATAAACAAACTGCATATCGAACGTACAAGCTGCAAATACGTTCTGGCTAAGCTTTCCGGTTCTATCACGAAAAGGCTTCGCCTTCTCTCTCGGCACATGTGGAGGAATGTGTGCTTCATCAAAAGCAAGACGACATTAATTGAGCTGCTTGGCGTACTTTGGCTCTTGCTGTAGTATTTTGGATGGCGTGCCTGGTTGAACAAGGTAACTGGAAGCCATATTATACACCGCATCCAAGACTCGATGGAAGTGCCTATGCGACGGGCAATACATAGTTAGAATTAGCAGCAGTCAAATCAAAATGATAAACCGAACCGGTGAACTGTTTCCCCGTTACGCTGAAATCGCTCTTGATGGTCGCTGTTGGACGCGTGTTTAGAGAGGCAATAGAGAAACATGGCAGCCTCTCCTCGGCACTAACCCGAGGCCAATTGTTTGGTGGATCTGTGTTTTCCAAAGCGACACAAAAGCGCTTAAAAAATAGGTTGCCATGCGATAGCTTGTGAACTTGATTAGCTCAGCTACCCAATTCGATCCAGTAAGAACGACGTGTGGAGCGGTTCTTTCTTGAAGTACATGTTACCATAATATCCTGTGACGAGGGCCAAAACATTCACGACGGCGTCATCAACATCACAATCATCTGAATCCAGCATGACGTCGTTGTTACTCATTGGAAATTAAACTGTGAAAGGTCGCCTCCGTCTTTTGATCGCCGCGATCCACGAAGATCGCAAACAGCACCTAGATTATCATTTCTATTTCGCAGTTTTCATCGAGGGTTCCAAACATAGTAAATTGCGATTTTGATATCACGAAAAAGGTTTTTTTCTCAAAAGATCGCGATAAGAAATTGCATTCAAACAGGCCCTTAAGCGTTTTTAAGCCTGTGTTTCATATCTTGAGGTGATGATCTTAGATTTACATAATTGTCCGAAATCAATGTCGTAATTTACCGGTCCTTTATCAGTTTTATTTTACGCCTGTGGGACGCTATTGTACTCGCCATAAGTCATCGGCCACGAAGAATACATTACCAATCAAATTTAAGATACCGCAAGCCCCAGATGTCCGTTCGAAGAATGTGCGACATTACGTACGCATGAGATCGCCCCGAATCGATTGCCGGAACTCTCATTGAAATCGGCTCACTCTGAAAAACAAATGTATTAGTCGCGAAACACGAACTCTCGGCGGGTGGAAAATATCATCTGGTCCGTCTTCACGACGAACTCAAGGTCGAAAAAGACAACGGGTTGTCCTTACAGACCGGGACTCTGCGCGAGCGCTTCATATTACGCTGAGAGCACAATTTCGAGCGCCAGCTCCCATTAGACGACCAGAAGTTCGCGGACTCCTTCTAGTCTCGCTCCGGTCGTCCAAGGCCATCCGCAGAGAAATCCGCAGTTGATATTCACCAGATGGGTTGGAGAGTAATTATCGTAGGAAGCCTACTACGACTGCGCACATCGTCGATGACCTACAAGAGCCACGGGTCAGCGCTACTCGGACCCGCTATTTGCAGGCTGCTTAACCGCCTTGGCTATGGTTTTCTTCGTGGCCAACGTGCCACAGACTTGCTGAGAGTGATGCAAACGTTGGCTTCCGTGAGCGATACATGTGCACCAAGGTGCGGAACCGCGATCTCCACAAGTACAAGAAGCGCTCCGAGGTGTATCTGGACGAAAGCTACGTCAACGAACACCATACGAAGTCGCGAACATGGCTGCTTAAGGCCCGCATTCACTACACAGAAAGCGGGAAGGGAAGGCGCTAGCGCACAATCGGAACCGGAGTTGGGCACGTAAAAATGGAGGATTGAATGCAGAGTGGGTGAAAGGGACGCTGAAAGGCTGGCAACCCGACTGGAACCCCGCGCAGATTAAGACTACCATGAATATTGTAATAGCCCTAGATTTGAGTAGTGGTTTGATCAACTGTGCCAGACTCGGCAGCGCAGCTATTGGTCCTGCAATATCATCATTGACGGAGCAAATTTACGACAAGAGAAGTGTTCTCCCAATTAAAAAAAGCGGACCAACCAGATGGACATCTCTGCATGGCTGCTGAGGAAGGGGATTCCTTGGGAAACGTCGATGGAGAAAAAAAGATGTGTTGAAGCTGGTGTAGGCCTCAAAGCCCAGGGTCAACTATGTAGCAAACCGCATCGCACAGCATCCCGGTCATTTCCTGTATTATACACCCTTACCGCCCTGAACATCAACCTATCGAGGTGACACAGGGGACGGTGAAGAACCGCATTGCCAACGACCCCACCAAGTCGGTGGCAGACTTAGGCAGCAAACTAGGCGCCTACTGGACAAGGTGAGCGAGAGCAAAATGCTAAACCTTAAACCCTCACTTGAATCGGAGACTTCAACAAAATGCAGAAGCTCGAGGACGCCTTCTTCAAGAGAGCCAAACAGCACCAAGCTCAACGTGAGGCTATAGTCGCCGCAAAGAAGACCGCTACCGACGCTGTGATTGAAGCACCTCTTGGTTTGCCACTTGGTACCGCGCATCTTCCAGTTCTAGGCCCTAAATAATCACAAATAGCTACTTTTTGAAGGTTATATTTTTGTTCATAATTTAAAATGACGGAGAGATGGAACTATTCGTATAATTTCGGAATGGGTTGTCAGACGAAGCATGAAAAGCTATAAAAGCCCCCTATCCCTGCAACTAGATGACCAATACCGACTTTTGGTGAATCAATGTTTTCATAATCTTATTACTTCGTTAGCATTGGCTATTGCGCCACTACAATAGTCAAATGGTCTCAACCCGTAGCGAATAACGCAACAGAAAAACGTTGTTCGAAAGTTAGAAAAAAGTTGTGGCGCCATCAAGTTGGGGACCGGTGACTATGGCGAGTACAGTAATCAGCCAACAACGCGACCTGCTGGTAGTAGCTTGTCACTCCTCAGAGGTGACATTTGCTGTGGACATCTATTGCCGCACCGGGCAACATAACGGGTATGCTTTACATGTACCAGTTGTGTTGGAGCCCAATTGGCGATTCTCTACGTCCACTATAATTATCTTATAGTTTGCATTTCAATCCAAAATAATGAATAAAATTGTATAGGTTCAATCGTAAATCTACCTTACTTTTGTAACTAGTCGTTTTCAGACCGGGAATGGTGATGGCTGTTCACACAAAGTGTGTATTCTCCGCTGCACACTTCATCGTGCAAGGTGCTATGTGATCCCGCCACGCTTGCTAGCATTAGTGGTCAATCCACGCCTACGTGAGTAGATAGATTACCTGCATTATCAGTGGACTCTAGAAGCGAACCACAATAGACGCAGTGAGTTTCCCCAAGTGGAGCTTTGATTTGAAAACCCTTTTCGCGGCGCCGGCGCCGGCCGAACCGGTCGCTCGCGTGAATGCGATTGACATCCTATGCGTGTGGGCCGATTACCCATATTCTGAGTAGCATACAGGCACACCTGGCTCAACCAAAGTATCCTGGACTCAGGCCTCTACTGATGGTGGTTCCTGCGTTTGAAGGCAAGGAAGAATATAACCTCTACATCTGGATCCGAGTTGAGATCGCGATGAGAGCTGGTCTCATCTAATACAAGCGGCTCCGCGTAGCCTTTGCGCTTTTGAAGCTTAGTGGTAGAGCAAAGGGCCTGTCCGACACCATGAAGACGACGTCCCAGTAGCCAACGATGGCTGCAAAGAACACACGAATGTCCGATGGAGACACTGGAGTCGCCCCCGTAACAGGGGTTCCCCGGAAAAGATTTGCGAAAAGCATCACAGCAGGCCATGATACATCGTTCACCGCGAACAGAACCCGTGGTCAGCCGAAGTTTAGGTGCGTGGACTGGGCTTCCTCCCCGCGCATTCGCAAGGCAGAGGCCTGCGCGAGCCAGACGACGAGAGAGCGCCTCACAACTCGGAGTCGTCGCACCCCGGTGCCGCGACTGTGGAAATGTCGACGGGTACATTCCAGGTGGATAACCTAGGCCCGCAAGCGAGTAACAGAGTAATGCATGCAATACCGACGTCTTAGCCTGCTGAGGAGGCCATCAAAACCACCTTCGATGTGGGCTATACAGTTCCACACGATGAAGAGGATAACGAAGTACCGCTTGCAGCACCGACGGATCGAGCTGCCGAAGGCGACGTCAAAATCGCCTGCGGTGGGTAAACAGTTCCACACCCAAGAGGCAGGTAACGGAGTACAACATGCCGTCGTGCTGACCCCGAGCACGAGGCGATATGACTTCTCTGAGCGTGGGTAGCAAAGTTCCGCGCCAGGTCTGGTTTCTCGAAAGACGGTGGAATATCATCCCAAGGCCACTGAGTCTGGCCTAGAGCAGAGCTCTCAAGTTCCACGGGCGTCGCCCGACAGCTATCACGTCTTCAAAGGCGCGAACGGGACACGTCGCGTGGAGTCGCGCAGTACCGCTGTTCGAGGTGTCAGAACTTTTGCAACTCATGGACGTCCTGCTAAGTGATTCCTGGCCGTTCTGAAGGCCGGCGAAATCGCTGGGTTTGGTATTCAGACGACCTGAACCAACTTCCGAACAGTTGGACTCTTCGTCAATCATAGACAAGGATGGCTTGAAAGACATCAAGAAGCGGAGCGCCGAGCGCTATGCTTTTAATTTTTTTTAAAACCCAGCGGACCCCGTGTATTTCCCTCGTGCCAGGCGCAACGTATTGTGTCATGAGACAATGACAATTGCCACACGAGCAGGGCGAGGTCATTGATGTCTTCTAGGCCGTTAAGGTGAAGGCAGACATGATGCGTGAGGCTCAAACCCGCCCCTTCTCCGGTCGTAAAAAAATGAAAGAAATGTGTCGCCTGGTTCACGCTTCCATTAAGCTGAACAGTGCGACGGTACCAACAGAGACACCAATACTGCGCAAGGATGTTCGGTTCATCAACATGGCGGGTTGGATGTTGCTCAACACCCTAGATCAGATAGATGACTGTTACAATATCCTAATTCGCGCGAGCGATATCCCACTCAAAGCGGTGCGTATCCCAGCCGGAATGCTGGCGTAGTTGCCGGTGGTGCCACAAGAGCTGTCAAATGCCCCAGCGACGTTCAATCGCTTTGTCATGTAGTTCTCCAGACCATTGCGGAGGGTGTTTGTCGCCTGGGCCCTGCTCGAATGAGACCAGGCTGGCGCTGGTGAGGCTGCAGTAAATGCAGAAAATATCGACAGGGAGAGCCGATGAAGCATCGTCTATCCGGACACCTTCAACCGTTTGTCGCGGCCACCGGATAATCTGCGAATCGACCAACGGTATCGGAATCGCGACGGCTATCATGTGGCCTCAAGACTACAAGCAATCGGCATCATTGGATGACCAATACGATGTGGATAGCATACAAGGCCTATTAGGTTATAGATGGCTAACGGGACGCACCACACAGCAGTCAGTTTCTTAACAATCTGGCAATCGACTCTTCAAAACCGATTTCGCGAGCTCGTCTCATTTTCATCGCCCCGATCCATATTGTCCACTGATTTCCACCACCTTGTCCCGCATTGGCCACCGCCCCGTTCCGCATGGCTGTGGCGAAGCGAGAAGAGATAAGACGAGGTCGTGAACAGTACGGAGTCGATTGACGCTTGAGAAAGGTGATATACTAGCTCGGCGCAACTAGTGCGTAGGAGGAACGACAATATTAGTGCGGTTGTATTTGAACGCCTTGCATCAGCCGTTAAATGGAGCCAACCTACAAGCTGGGTTATAGATCCCGATGGGTTTCGCTACCATTGAGAGCGTCGTTGTCTAGCTCCCAAATTACCAACTTGTCTTTAAAAGGAAGTTATCAGCAGCCTTCATGAATGATTGATTTCACACCAGCCTTAGCATCATTGCCAACAGCTTCTTTTGCCGTTTTGCATCCGTCGCTCGGCTTCTCGGGCAGCGTCTGCTTCCATATTAGCCTTCTAAGGCCCCTGCCAAATTTGCATTGTCGCAACGTCACATGTAGTTATGCAACCAAGCAAAAGCTAAGACAATATATTTACAACTACAAAATCACTCTACAGGGACCCGAGCAATTAAGACTCCCGAACAAACGCTCAACTTCGATCCTGGCTTTTTGCATGGCGCAAGTTGAACAGCTCTTTCCCATGCAGGTGACTTCAGCCAATATTTTGTGAAGGTCCCAAACGACATGATATCGCGTGAGCAATTGGAGCCGAGTGCATATACAGCATCGGCTAATCCATACATGTGATCAGGCAAGCCTTGAAGAAACTTGCTGTGTGTTAACACTACCGAGACATGAGCAGCAACTTCAGCTTACGGATGCATGAAGGCGATGTTCAGCTGCCAGTCCGATGCAAGTAGGACGTCGATATAAGTCCAGCCCTCTCGGTTTCGGAATCGCTCCATATCGTCCACTTTTTGCCGTAATCATTGGAACATGCATGCCATCTATCGCTACCAGGGCTTGATCGAAGTATGAGAATGCACAAACGAGAGCTGACGGTACGGTCGATGGTTGAGTGATACTTTATCGGCAAGGCTTGGGTAAGAGCCGAATGCAGAAATAACGACGCAGAGTTGAGCAAGCCAAACGTACTGAAAGTTGCAACATTCTCGTCGCTGCATCTGTGTGCCATACTACGACCAGTGATCCGTTGGCTCCTATACTACAAAAGCATCCCACCGGCCCAGCAGCACAGCAGCAATGGTGAAGCGGTATGTTGAACTGGAGAGGGCTTGCATGCGGAACGGTATCGATGCACAATCTCCGATGTTATTTTCTTTCTCAGCGGGAACACGAGAAGGACAAGTCACTGCTGGACGATCTATCCTACCTGGAGCGCATCTGCAGTACTCCACGCTGGCCATGCCTGGCACCCGCCGCCCCTAGTGCGGCGCTACGCATCCATGGAAGCCCGCCTGAGCGCCGCTCTCACTGTCAAGTCCCGTACCCTTGCGGCTTGTCTGGAATAACTCCAGCGTGTGGAACGGCTCAACATTCCGAAGCGTGTTGCATATGCCCCATAGAGTCCAGCGAGCCTAACACGCAGGTAGACACAGTCTAAGCACCAGCCGCTATCGCGTTTTGGCGCCGTAAGCTCTGCAAATTGGTCAATTATTTAGACGGGGTGCGATAAGCGTTTTTAATCTGTGAAGCTGCAACGCACCGGCCTGACTGCTTTCGTTCAACCGGAAGATGTGGGATGTGTGTATAATAGCGATAGTCTGTAGCGATAGTCTGCAGCGATAGGCAACCTCAATAATTCTCAGTTTTGGCTTTCACTTCCAGAGTATTACTATCGATACTTCATTTCGCAAGCATGCATGTCGCCCTAGAGGTTGCTGTCGCAAATGCTGTTGTACCTGTTCACTATGTGACAACGGCAATTAGTCTAACGGTAACATTAGTGTCATCCATCAACTAGTCTCACTGCATTTCTGTTCGCAGTTCGAAGAACTGTGTACCGCGGGCTTAGAAAAAATTGGCGTTGGTGCAACTCTGGACCCTTCATCATAGTCGCACTGTTTGTCGTTAAAACAGCTTATTTTGTCCTGTAAAGTTGCACCGTTTAACTACACGATACATCGGCGACACTTCGGCGTGGCGATTCATATGTTCATAAGGCTCCTCCGTGTTTTAGGTGGAAAGTGTATCATGCATTGGTGCTTGGGTATCTTGGTAGTAGCATTAGCACTCCCCTTTCGTCCGCCAATTGAAATCGAACATGTTTGATCATAGCAGACTTGAGGAAAGCAAATAGTAGATTAAATTAATAGATGCGGGTGTGCTAGCATATTTACTGGTAGTACTTCCAACATTATCCCGTTTACCGTGGTCAACCCGACGAACATCGCACGCCCTACGTTCGAACAAAGCTTGCGTAAACTGCTTCCGCAGAATATGTTCAAGACGATTCGACGAAGATCCGTTGTTTGCACTGGTGGCTTTTGACCGTTTATCGGATCAAAGAATGTTTCGTCAGCTGGGGCTGAATGTGGCGCTGTCCTGACACTTTCGACGGTTGGGATACAAAACACCTGCTCTTTTGATATGAGCCCCCTCCACGCTAGAGCTGCGACCCCCCACGATCCTTTGGTCCGGATCCCTAATGATTCTAATTAGTGTGAGAACATGCTTGTCGAGTTCACAATTAGTCTCACATTGGTTCACGAATTTGGTGCAGTGGACCTCCTGGTCTGCTGCTTGTTTCAAGCCCGCTCTCGTGCAAAAATCGATTAAGGATTGTGTTCTGGCAGGGTCCACCACGCGTAGTAAAAACCAAAAAAACAAATACAATGACTGCAATATTTACCGTTTTTTTAATGCTTAAAATTTTCTAGATTACAAAATAGTATTCCCGCATGGTTGAGAAACGAGTGGTTTAGCAGTAGCGACGACAGCACTGCAGATGTCTAACTACTCAATTTTACTTAACCAAGAAATGCTAGAGTACGAGAACAACACTAAGCTATGCGTGGGGCAAAATTGTCGACGAAAAATCCTTGTGGTGGGTGTGGCCGACCTGTTGGTAGAGTTCAATCATGCCCTGTTTGCAACATCAGTATAAATCCGTTCTGCAGCACAGCCGTAGAAAAACATGCTTTGGTCAACCGAACTTTTGTCGTGGATGCCAAGGTCCCGAGGCTGAAGAGTGCGCGATTGTATCGCCACGTGCGGAGATGCCCGGCATCGTGAGCGTTACGCGCAGCGAAACGTCCAATGTTGAATCCGAGGGAACACAGGCATCGGTAGACGAATGTAATTCCCGCATAGCACCAATGGACATGAACGATAAACAAGCCCGGCCCAGCGCCGTGTACATCTGGTCGTCATAACGCTCAAACAGCGACAAAAGTCGTTCGGTGGCTGTTGACGATGAAGGAAACGCGTGGCAGCAAGGGTCTGCTCGCGCAAGCCGTTAAAGAATTTCCCGACATATTTCGAGCTCAAACGGCTAACGCGAATATTAAAAAGTCATGTCGTGGTGGAAGGAACGAGAACGCATCATTGGCCTTGTGAGAGACCAGCGGGGATTGTCGGCAAGACGAACCACTTGGCGTGCTCGAGTAAACCAGAAAGCACGTTCTGGACGCGGGCTGGGCAAACGCACTTCTGGTGTGACCAACCCACAAAAAGGTAGAACAGCACACGAGACAAAGCGACGAAAATGCTTGCCGGCCAATGATCTTCGTGACCTCTGAAAATGGTATTTTGGAGTAACATATGTGACAATTCCTGCTACACGCCATCCATTCACGAATTTGCGATTGCCGATTTGAGCCTGAAGCCAACGTGCGCGAAATGGAGAAATGACCTTACTACTGGACTCAAATATCTGCTGGGCTAAGTGAGACAGGCCTGAATAAGTGGATGGATATCTTTAAGTCAAATGTTACGAAAGTTGTGACGTGTCAGCAGTGCGATTTGAATTTGGAGTTTCATAAGATGCTCGATCGACTATTGGTTTGCAAGTCGGCTGCATGCAGTAGATTTTCTGACGAGAAATGTTCGTTGCGAGCAAAAATGCTTACATGCCAGACAACAAGCAAGAGCGATGTCTTCTGCAGTGAGTCGCACGATACAGCTTAGCCTCACCAAAACGACGAAATTGACACTCCGTGTGAAGCCTTATGCGACGCTGTTTGTCAGACCTGGCGCAAAGCCAAAACGAATTAGGAACGATATCCTCGATCGCTTCGAGCCTGAGCGTAGTGCAGCACCCAAGTTAAGCCCGGTTCAGCACTTATTGCGCACTACAAGCTGACCAGATGAAAGAGACATATTTCGTGGAGGACATGAAATGTTTTGCTGCCGGAGTCAAATTACATGACGGAACTAGTGATATCGAGCCCTTCATATTCGGCTACAAGCTTGAAGAAGGTAAACCAATCCTCTGTGACGGGTCCGACGCTCATCCTCTCATCGTTGGAGTGACAACGACTTTAATTCGGAAGACATTACGACATGCTAGCGCGCAAATCACGCTACATTCAAGCTCAATCCATCTGGATACCCTACCGTCGTTGTAGGAATCTCTGTTCATGCAAGAAGTTTTCATCCTGTCGCGATGTTTATAACCTCACAGGTGATAGGTTATTCAGATGGTGCTAGAAGAGCATTTGATATGTATCACGAGGTCGCCGGAGAATTTCCTGAGGTTCGCTACTGTATGGCGGATGCATGCAGTGGTCGCGACGATGACTTCGAAGACTCGCAACCCTGATAAAATGGTGTTTCTCATGTAGTAAAGAACGTTGGAGAACATGTATCTGGATTTGTCGGAAAGAAGATTTCGATGGTTTTCAGGTACTTATACCTGATGCATTTCGTGCGTGGTGCTGATGAATTTATATTGTGGTTGAAAAGGCTGTTAGTACTTGGAACTAAGATCCATTGCTAATACGGTTTGCTGCGTACTTCGAAAAACAATGGCTGGACGCGTTGTTGTTCGAACTAGGGGGTGTACTGGATCCGCCAGGGTATGCGTCGGCAAACAATCGAGTGGATACGTTCAACGAAACGTTCAAGCAAGACTATACCTTTTTGCCCTGATAAAGCTGGTTGGACTTCTGAAATAGATTGAAGTTAATGTGTATGAACACGTGACGGGAACCGTTTCGGCTAGCGGCCTTGCCTAATCGCGAAATGCTAACGATCGGTTTGTTTGTCCCTATTTCTTGTTTTTTTTCTCGGTATTCTCTCCCGCTTGACCGTGGCCGCAAGATGACACGATGGGCCTCCATAAAGTCTGAATCCACCTCAGTGTGATCTTGTCAACGATGAGTGCTCCGTCGCTGTCGATATGGTATGGAGGTAAAGAGGGGTCGTGCAGGTGGCCAAGCGCCGTGCGCTGTCGACCGAGGGGTTTTGTAAACAATTCCGTGCTTGTTTCAGCAGTCGCACAACGACTTGTCTTAACAACAGCGTAACAAACTGAAGTCAAAGATTACGTAGACGGTCAAGTTCAGCTAATAGACGAACAAAGCGCCGCGAGACCCACGCGCTTTGCATGTGATCGAGTTAAGTTTCTCCATAAACGTAACTGTCTCTGGACAGTTCAACCCCAACGCACTACTATTCAGTTTTTACTGGAAGGTGAGCGGTGCGAACCCGCCGGTTGTTTTGGAACGTGAAGATCCGACGATTCCTTCTGACGCAACTGTGACCTGGAAGAAGCTATGATCGGCGTCCAGTAAGCGGAACATAACTCTTATGGAAATCAAAGACCAGACTGTAGACGGATGAAAATCAACCTAGAGGATAAGACTTGTCCTTGTCGTTCTTGGAATATGTAGGGAGTGTGTGTTCACTTAATAATATGCTTGCGGTCAGCAGGATAACCCGTTCTGGAGCGCCAGAGTAGAAGAAGGTTTTCGTAAATCGAAAAGCACGAGGGAGACCAGCCGCTATCGAACCTACGTTGTCGTTAGAATAGCTCCGGCTTACATATATCATTAAACGAATATCATTCGCTTTTGCATTAAATATCTATGCGTTTTGTTTTATGCGATGTCAAGTTGAAGTGCTCGTATTGAAGATGTAAGAGCTTTTCTTCTATTCGAACCCCGCAACTCATATGGATAGAATTGGTACCACTTCTGCCTCCACGCTTTATTCCTTATATAAGATTCGACTTATGTAAGGTAGATTGAGCCAACAAAGAATCAAGGAATAATCGAACACATAAGCATGTTGAAAGTTGAAGTTATACGCAACAGCAACTATACGTCGCACCCGACCCAACTACGTATAACGAATCCGCAGAGCAGATTCGTTATTCGCAGAGCAGATTCGTTATTCGCAGTTGGGTCGTAGTATTTGTGTTAACCGCAAAACCACCAGCGTTCCTCAAAAGCAAAGCGTATTACCATGTCTTCTCTTCTTGTATAAAATTGAAACGGTTGTTTTGCACCACTGGCACAGAACAACAATTATTATGTTCGTACCCCCTGTGAACTATGATTGAACTGCATCAACCGTTTGGACAGTGCTCCGTGTCGAAGTTCTTGGATCAGTATGTCCAGAGCAGATCTAGAGTTAATGAGCAGATGAAGGTGATAGTACGAAAAATATCATTTGGGGTATCGCCACATTAGGCCTGGTGCTTCGCTAAGGACCTAGTTACATATTATTTTCTTCTTTTATCACAGCAAATGCGAGTTGTGCTTTATGAGAGTAGTAGGCCTCCTTATATTGATCATCGTTAGGGCCTTGCAGACATCTAGATCGAAGCAGAGTGGCCCGGAGTACGAATTATATTCGGTATATGCACATCAATTTAGAAAAACTGTTACTTCTAGCCTCTCGCATTGACTTTTGGAAGACCGGCTACGTCGGTCTTCCAAAGGTTCGCGTGGGGTGTTGATAATGGCCGGCATACATTGGTTTCTTTGCAGTGTCCTATAATAAAACCCAGGTTACGGATTCTAGGAGTTCAAGCAGCGTTTCAGAAGGGTGCCCGTCAATTGAACATTTAACATCTCCTGTAAATTCAAAGCAACTTTACCACGATCAATTATACGCATTCAATGCCTGTATTGTAACCGGCGGTGACACCTGCGCGAGGCTTCACTTGATTTACGAACCAAACCCACTCATTGTGATAACAAAAATCATATTCATGACAACATAACTTATATTCGATTATTGACCTTGCAACGCGCCTTTCATCTTGGCATCTCGCGCGGCTGCTGCAATAGCCGCTAGCTTTCTTTCTTTTTTCTCGTACCGAGCATAAGCGCTCGCGCTATGAGTGCAAAGCTGTGCACAAGCTTCAGCTGTCCAGAAACGTTTGTTTTCTTCCTCGAAATCATTTTCTACCCAAGCGCGTCCTTCCGTACTAGCGAAAGCGGGTAGCACCCGCATCCATCCCTCTTTCTAGCCTTGCCTTTACTAACCCCGAATGACCATTTGTAATGCGTACCACGCAGCCAAGTAGGAAATAAAAGTTCATTTCCTGCTATCATACACCACTTGACTTCTTCTTTGATGTCAGGCTTATACGCTATCACAACGGCGTGGTAAACCTACATGCTCACGTAGACAACATCTCCAGGTAGCTGAACAACCACACAGGATAACGATACTTTCAGCATCCGATTAACACAATCGTCAGTATTGCGAGTGCGACCCTTTTAGCATCTCTTTCCGTACAGAAAATATCCACACCTTGTATTTTGAGTCAAAAATAGATTTATGAAACCGTCAGAGTGCCCATGATCCGCATGCATGAGGCTCTCCCGACCTCCAGCTTGTCCCCAAATCTCCATGGGAAAACATAGACCTCGCTCAGTGGGATCGATAAACTCCTCCTATATGCTGGCAGATATAACGTGCACTGGTCACTCGAGCCGAAAGCTACTTCGTCGTACTCCGCCTGTTCGCTCTTAAAACAATGGACCACATCAGATTACTGCTCAGCCGTAGCCTGGGCTCACATGAGCGTCCGTTGTAGGCAAATGTACACTATCGTTATTGTACTGAGCTACACACTCGATGCCTGGCGAAACACCAGAACTGAAGCTTGACTCTCTTTGATAATACCCCATGAAAATGCACCCGTACGATAAGGCCTTGTGAATTTCAGATCTTGATACAGTCAAATACAGGAGGAAATTGCATTATTTCAATCATTTGCTGTATTCCTTTGCCAGGAACCAACCACTCCTGCCCACTGGCTCTGACCCTCGCTGCTTTCAAGGGTGCCGCTGCTTGTCGGGAGGGGAGGGGGGGGGGGGTATTGCTTATCTGGGGTACGCTGCTGAGTCTCGGTATCTGCCGCGCCTCTGTGCGGGTCGGATCCAACCGCTATTTTGGCCAATAGAACGCTTTCAAGAATATAAATGTGAGCCCTAAACTACGTATATGTTCTGGTGGTGGTGTGTCTTTGATCCTCATCTTTTGTGTATACTTTTCATATTCCTCAGTCAAAAAAAATAAGTTAGCCCCCCCCCCCGAAACTCAGGTGTCAATCGAGCATGATGTGGCGGAACATCTAGCCAAGCTCAAGCGAGGTTTTGAGTCGGGTGCGTCTGACGAGGACACCGTCGAAAATATCGACGAGACGCATTTCGTCCCTCGACTTCAACAACAACAAGGCGCTAGGGTTTAGCGGTGAGAAGAAAAGCATAAAGTATGCAGACGTAGTGTCGAGTGGCGAGGTGAGGACGATGGTTCTCCGCATCTCGGGTGGAGAGGCGGTCATATCCACCCTCTAATGATGATCTCCTAGAATACGGAAGGTAATTATCCGACACAGGGAATTCCCGATAAGCTCCCTTGCGTAGCTAGCGTACGTGCCCGAAAGGATGGATGAGTCAGCGTTTATTGCGAGAGTACGTGGTTGAGAGGAAGGATATGAACGCGGACCGGCATGGCCGTCAAAAGCACGTCTTTCTTAGTAACTGCTCATCTCTTCCCGATGAAGAAGCGTGCTCTGATGTCTCGACTCAAGGCTCCACTTGTCTACTTCCCTCCATATGCTACCTACCTATGCCAACCTGGCGACTCATTCCTTATCGCCAAAAATATAGAAAATGATGCTTGACGGGGCAAATGGAACGAATGGAATATCCAGTTGATCGAGAGCAGTGAATAAGAAAACAAGAAGCGCAAGAATGGTTCGTGGTCCGGGAAGCTATAGAACCCTGGCAAGAAGGTCTTTCTGGATTTGGATGCAGACTGTGTCCGTGAGGTGAATGTCCAGCGCGACAGAACGGATTGAACTACGCCAGAAAGGCTATGATAAGGTGCGGTGTGTCTCTTCGCGTTGATGACACTCGGGGGTTGAAGCAGCTCTATCCACACCTGCAGACAATCATTCAGAAGTATCCTGACGAATTTAGCGACAAGACGGGTGCTGAGGGTGAGAGCTCGCTGGCAGTCGGCGAACAGAGATCACACTAACTAAGAATCGTGAGACTAATTTGCCTACCGAAATTAGTCACACATCAAAAATAGTCATACTCACACTAATTTGTTCAAGCAAACATGAAACTGCTCAAACAAATTTGTCTAAGTGAGCGTAATCGCGGTTACAACTGTAGATAAAATTGACCCGATTAGTGCCGGGTCACAGCGGTGCTGGAAACCCGCTGTGCGGCAGTTAAGCTCCACGAGACCCCGCTTGCTTGTCAAGACCATGATGAATGAGAACTGCGATCAGAAGAAACTACTGTTCAGAGTCGATTATTCCACCCAATGTGGACCTACCAGCTGCGGTTTCCACCAATGTGGACCTTCCCCTCAGTATGGACCCTGCGAAATATCCGAAGGCGACGCCGCAGTCGCCATCGCGGTCGTCGTGCTTGTAAGGAGCCTCGGTGCTTTAGCGACCACTGCCGCTTCTGCAAGGTGCTGTAGACGACGGAATCGATTGTGTTTCAGGTTGCGCGGACTTCAATGAGACTACGCTCATCACGGGGAGCACGCCTACGACGGACAGTGAATTCGCGCGCCTTTCCAACTACTGGAGATGAACCAGGCAGTTGAATGCGCAAATCCGTAGTTCTGGAGGCTCTAGTCGAACTACAGTACACTTGGCGCCAAAGATGAGGTTTCAATGTTTCAGTAGTAAACAATATACAATATAAGCAGCCTCCTCGACGGGAGGGGGGGGGCAACCAAAGCCATGACAAGTGAACAAGACATCCAACATGCGCCGAACGCAGGATGGAAGTGCTGTCCATTCTATCTAAATAGAAACATCGGGTCCTGGGAAGTGGATTCCACGCTCTAGGCCTTCACCACGGCATCTTGTCCAGCACAACTCGAGGAAGGCGGGAACGGATAGATACATTATGTGCTGCCTTGCACAATCGACAAGTTGAGAATCGTACATAGCGGCGACTATTTGGGGATGGGAGGCGACCGGCATACAGCGAGCTCGAGGCTAGAATGTATGAGTGTGCTGCGCATCGTAACCGAAAAGGTCTACGCGTCAAGTATTCGTACATCAGGCTCCAAGCAGGACACATCTATCGTCGACTTCATTTCATCAACACAACGGGGGTTGAAACATCGTCAAGCCGGATGGCACGGTTCAAGATGCGTCGAAACTTAGCTTTGCGCAGGCAAATAACGACGCGTTCACTACCTGCCAACGCACCTGACATTTGTCGCTCCTTTATCCAGAATGTGCAGCACCTTATCGCAAAGCATGGCACGAAGTCGAAGATTATCACATGGACAAATTTCCTCGCTACTTCGAGACAGATTTTAAGCCTACGATAACCACGAGTGGATCTCATTAAGTTCTGCTGCGCAAAGATGGCTCACGCCACAGGCGCTTCAACGCGACATCTAAAATTATTGCATTCCTGAAGCCGCATATTGTCCTCGAAGTTGAAGAACACGCACAAGTGTCCGCTAGGCATCCTGGTAGACTTGAACAGAACCGGAATGTGGAACGATCACCTGCTTGTAGCACTTGCTGAGACCATGATATGAGCACGAAGATAAACCCAGTTGTATCTCGAGCCCGTGCTCTACGTCGTCCATTCGTTCGGTTGCCACATCATCTGGCAGACTCGCAACGCCTCGAGCGCTACAACATATCCATGATGCTTGTGCTGCCCAACTTCATCAACGTGTTTCACCCTGGATGTCACTGTCAATCACAACTACCAGGAGATCTATCGGTCGACGTACGACGACTACATCAGCAAAGTCCTGTAACGTGTATGCTAACATTCCATTCCGAGTTTGGTCGTCCAGTGCCGATCACAGCCTAAAACTCGAACGGCCGTCGGGAACAAGCAATGCCTCCGCGCCGGTGTGAACTATTCTGGCTGAACGACCTACTTATTTATTTCGTTTGCGTTTTGAATCAATATACGTCTTGTTCTCAATTAGTTCTCTGTTGCGTTTTTCTTCATCGCCCGTTCAAGCTTCCTGCGGCGCCGTCCAACCACAAGAGCTCAGCGTACACAGTTGCCTGATATGTAATTGAACTTACCCGGCAGCGACTCGGCCTGCCCTTCCCTTTGTTCGTCCTCGTCAACCGCCGCATACCAAAGTTGCCGTCGATTACAGTCCACGCGTATAAGTCCGACCCAACACGTCGGTAAAGTTGCCCGCTCGAAACTCGCCAGTAGCTCCACCACATTCAGGGATGCGCAAACATTAACTGGCCTTTCAAATAATCGAACTAAAATCAGTTGCAATTGTCATTGGGTTGTAGGCCAATAACACGCCCAATAATCGACAAGTTTTGGACGTGCGGTTTGCGGCCCACACTCGCACGAGAGACACCATCCATAGCGGTTGCTGTGGGTTGCCTCTCTCGTTCTTGCGTGGAGAAATACATCACGTCTCGATTCGCCGAAGTTTCACCGACGCCCCATGGGGCAGCACTTATGCTATGCTGGACCGCAACATGATCATCAAGGACCATCTCGATCGCTCCGACCCCGATCGGGTTGACTGCCTCCTCGCACCACGGATGGAGATTAAGCTCCGCAACCTCTCCGAGTCGATGGGAAACGTCTGGAGCGTCAACATGCGGCTCCAAGCAGGTGGGCAGGGATACCGTGAACTATCGGCCTTTTTGACCGAGTGATCCAGCTCTTTCCTGTGACCGAAAGGTACCTCGCGTCAACCACCTCCAGCGTCGTCAAGACGCCGCACTTCGAGCTCGGCATCGTGAAGGCTTTGGTCGGGCGCGAGCGGCGTCTGAACGCGTCAGAAGCTACTGCGCTTAGTCGTATCGTGCGCAACGAGAAACGTTACGAAGCAGCAGAATAAAAGAGCATTGGGTTCGCTGACCATGTACTGCGTGAAGAGGATACCCCCCCCCCTCCCGTCTCACTAGATGGACCTGCGCTGGGTCCCCAGTACGTTCAACGAGGTAGAGGTACTGTTCTTGCGCGCCGGCCGCGTGCCAAGCCACTTGAGTTATGAGAAGTAAATCGCGAACTGAGATTAATCTCAACAGATATCCTGGCTTTGCTAACTAGATATGTAGCGCTCTGGAGGAGCTTGTACTCGGTGGGGAGTGTACCTTGGTCATCCTCGAGCGAGACCTGACATAAGAAATGAACCTGGGTCATCCTTGCGTCACTGAGGACAGGTGCGGGTGACGACTGAGTGCAAAGAGAGATGTCACGCATGTGGAGCGAGTACCGGCGCGCGATGCATCCAACAACGCTAGAGACACTTCTTTTCCTTGAGTACAATCGTAACCAATAGGATGCCGAGTTGGTTGCCACTGCAATCCTCCCTGAGGGTCGCAATCTGTGACAGCGTGTGGCGTGAGCCAGAGAGTCGAGTTGTTGGGATCCCAATAAACAATTGACCAATAATTGATTGATTTGTTTTCTGGCTGGCAATAAAATAAAAATACTATTGTTTGTCCAAGCTTCAGACCCGCTCGGTTATGCTGTCTTGGTGATTCGTACGGCGTCTGCTCTTGCCCGAGCAAATCTGCTAGTGAGCCCAACTATCCCGTCGATTGAGCTCTCGCTTCTTCGCCAGGCATCACCGGCCGTTCTCGATCGCGGCTAGCCGCTCGTTGGCCGCAAGCTTCCGACCGCGACTCCTCGTAATCGCTCGAGCGGTCGCTGGACTGCTCTCCTCGTTAGAGAGGTTTCGCAAAGCTACTTGTGGGTGTTATTGACTGGGCAGCCATATCCCTCATCCATAGCCAGGCATGACCACACTCTGCCCTTGACTCGTCTCTAGAAATTCTAGAAGGCTTCTTAGACGTTGGTACTTTGGGGTGAGTGAGCTTTCACTTTCACATTTAGTTCGAAGCTGCAATGGCATCAGAAGCTGACCAAGTCGAGGAACAGCACCAGGAGACCCCGCAGAGCAAGCAGCGCAAAACCATGGTACGCTTTACAGATGAACTCGACCTCGAGCTCATCCAGGAAGCACTAGCCCGAAACCCGTTCGGCGAGGAATACGGCAAGAAGACCCAAGCATGGACTGATGTTGCTGTAGGAGTGTCGGCGGATGTTGACAGCCGTAGATGCCGAGAGCGGTGCGGCCAGCTATTAGACGCCTACGAAACGAAGAAAATGCCGCCAGATGAGGAGCGGGCCAAGCGAGGACTATACGATGAGGGACCAATTGTTGGCGGAGCTGTTGGAGATGCGCGAAGCGGAGGCGTTGATAAGGAGCGACAGAAAGCAGCAAAAAGACGAGCAACAGCAGGACGAAGAGCAAGGCACTGCCATGCGAGATGCAGCAATGAGCGGAATGAATCGTGGCGGGTCGAAAGGCGGATCATAGCAGGAGCAAATACTCGATTACCTGGAGCGGTTAGATGCCCAGGAGCTCGAGATCGAGAAACGCAAGATGGTGAACGAGGAGAAGAGACTTGCTTTGGAGGAGAGTCGTATTGAAAGGCAAGAGATGCGAACAGAACTTGAGCGAAGCGAACGAATTGCTTTTATTGATGCTCTTAAAGGGATGGTAGCAAAACCTAGTCTGTAGTAGCTAGCTGGAGGTAGTCGTCTAAGCTTGGAGGGCTAATACCAAGGAATCTACTGATTTGATTCGGATTCGAGCAGTTGCGGAAGTTGGTTAGGAGGGAACACCAACTTGGTAGTGTACTCCAACTGGAGACAGATAAAGCGTTTGGCGTAGTTTTGCATCCCGAAACGGCCAGAGCCGTAAAACACCACCGAATCCCCCCTCTACAGCGACGCGCACCTTGCTCATTGCTGCATTGAATGATGCTTGATCTGCTGTAATCGATGCCTTGTAACCGACATGCAATGTTGACTTGAGTGGATAAGGAGGGTCGCCGTATATGCAGTAGGGAGCTCGGTTGTTATCGTTCAAAACCCGAGGTAGCTTGTCTAGCAGACCCCTTTTCTTGAGCAGATAGGAGTCGTGATGGCGCCCAATAATTGTCCCATAGAAGTCGATGAACAAACCATCATCATACCTGGTACTCCCGTTTGTGGCCATTATAGACCTGGTGTTGGTAGCGTGAGGGCTGAGCAATTGCTCGAACAGTGCCATCATTGAAACCACACATTTCAACTCTGGGGCGCCCTTCCAGCAATAGCAGCAGCATAAGTTCGTCTCCGTGTCGCAGTAAGTATCCCACACTCACTCGAAAGGAGACCCTTGCATTTTTTGTACCCCAAACGCAGCATGAAGTTGAAAATCATGCAAAGGATCGGCCCAGACCGACCAAAGAACGGGGCAAGGTCTCCATAGCGGCCAGAATACGCCAATCGGCGTAGTAGAGCGCAAAGTCCCTCGAAGCCTTGAAAATACAGCTCGGTGGGGAAGCTTGTAGCGGTCTTCCAACCGAAGCGCGCTGTGAATACGATATAAGTCCCTCTTCCAAAAGCGAAACCAGTGATTGAAACTTGAGCAGAGAGTAGAAGCTCTTCTTCTTGTTGAGAGAACACACCGAGGACGAGGGTAAGTTTAGGATAGTCTAATCATTTTGAAAAGTGATGTAGACCCACAAGTTGAAGGTGCGAAAACCTGCTTCTAGAACTTGATCGAACAGTTCAATGAACCCTCTCTGCACCCCACATCGCTCGTCTCTAATTCCCACAAGTGCATCCTGCGAAACTGCTCTGTTTGCTCTAGTTTGTTCTTCGATCTCGTCCGTCAACACAAAGCTCTCGTTCGCCAGCTCACCAGCCGCTAGAACGATAGCCATCGCGCTAGCCACCACGGTGCAGTCCTATGTTGCCCATCCTCCAGACTAAGTCGAAAGTTCCACGGTACATCACGGTAGCGCATAGGACGCTAGATTGGGTTGCTTTAAAGGCTGCAAGTGATCAGGAAAGGCGTTCAATCTGTGCGGACTGGTTGCAACAGAACTTCGAGATGGATAAGTTGCACGCTTCACTAAAGGGCTGACATGGCTACAATGTAGGACTTACAGGGTCATGAGAGACAACTACCAGTCGCTGTTGTGAAAGATGACAATGCAGCTCCGGTCGACTTGAGATATCGTCGAAGATGCATGGGTGGAACATCACCCTCAATACTATCGGCGACGAGAGTACATCGTTGAACCTCCTGTTCCACATATGCGGTCGAGAATGCTACCAAAGACGTCGTGGCGACGAGTAGTTTGCGGTTGAGGTGGGTGATTACATTGTGATATTGCAAAACTTGCCCAGTCCGGCTGGTTTGACGATTCCAACAAACCGCCCAAACAAATTATCAACTGTGAACGGATGATCTGTTGGCTAAAATTATCTCACAAGAAGTATTCTTATTGGCTTAATATTTGACCACGATGACCAGTATTTTCGTTGAACTTCACTTCACCTAAGAATGGCTGAGCTTCAAATTTGCATTGTTGTCGGACTTTCACCAGAAAACGCCTTGCTAAGGCCGATTGCATGTCGAGCAGTCGATATGTGGTAAGGCTCTGTTAGCCTCCGCATACCCAGGATCTATGGCTCTGTTAGCCTCCGCATACCCAGGATCTATGGCTCTGTTAGCCTCCGCATACCCAGTTTCTATGGCTTAGATACTGGGTATGCGGAGGCTACCAGAGCCTTACCACATATCGACTGCTCGACATGCATTCGACATGGGGGGGGGCTGCAGGGAGGAAGGCTGCTGAGAGGAAAGCAGATTACAAGAGCATTTCAACGGCAAAATCAGGGGGCAAAAAAGCGGGGTGAAGTCCACTTGCAGTCGCTGCGGTTAGGCGGGGGTCGCAACTCCGCCAAATGCCCAAACCGTTAAAAAAAACGTTTACACCGACGTCCACCTAGCATTTACATATGTCGGTTATTGCCCTCTTAATTTCCATGCACGTCCGAATAGTTTTGTCAGTTAAGAAACTGAAAAACTGACTATGTTGGCGAGTATTGCTTCTGATTATTCGGCCGGGGGCCCAAAAGCTGCGGATTACCTCTACAAGAGCGTATGCACAACGAAGTAAAATTAGAGGAAGCTAATCACATTTATCAATTCCTTTTATTTTACTTGCAAGTAGGGGATCCACAATGTACAGAGCGTCGTCCTCCCTCTGGGTTTAGAGGAACTGGGTTATATTACCCACCGCTCACCTCCCACATGCGGATCAATCAAGGACACTTTACAACAAGGTACATCCCCAATGCACTAGCGACTAGCCGACGACTTCTTCATCAAATGGCTGTAGACGACATACCTGAGAGTTAGAAAGTATTTGCATCCGCAAGCAATTCTCGTAAGCGTTCCCGTGATACACGTATCTTCATGGAACAGCGCACGATATGTTGTAGCTTCACCTCGCAACAGGCCGCAGCCGTCACACGGTCGGTTTGGACGGTTGTTTGCTTCTTTGTCCCCTTGACCGAGTGGAGGTTTTAGATTTACCAACGCATGAAAATTCACTGTTCCTTGTGGATGCACCGTGTTGTTATCCGTGTGATGTGCAACTAGCACGGCGATAGAGACGTGGAGGTTGAATGCTATCGTCGGACACAAGAGCCGGTACAAATGGCAAGCTTACCGAGACCTGCTGGAAAGGCTGTGCGTATGCCGCTGCTGTGTACGCCGAATAGAAAAAATATTTGTTCCGGACGTCGTAGTTCTAGAACGATTTCGGATGTATAACGCTGTTACAATGTGCCGGCATCGTAACTGTAGATGTTGCCGATCAGCTCAATGGGTGCAAGACCCTAATCGACGGCAAGCGTTATCGAATCCTTGCTATTGTCACGGGAACGGACTGGAGCATTATGGTTAGCCTCATCGGGTCTCCATCTTCGAGACTTTGTTCGATGTCTTCTACGTAGAAGTCAGCACCAATACATGTATGTACTGTCCATACAGTCGCGCGCCACACCTGCCCGTCGGACATGAACTTTGCTGAGGCGTCACCGCATGGGTTTCCAATATCCACTTATCAGTATTTGACTTCTTCTTTGCAAGTTTCTCGACGGTTAAGGTGCAGAACAGGACGAGAGCCCCAAAATCTTGATTATCTTGAATGCCCGCTACAAGAGTGCGTTATTTTGGTCACCGACCGCGCTCATCGTTCGTCCAGCAAAAAGCGCACAGGCATCACCTATGCGTCGACATTTTTCCATTTGGCTACTGTTGATATAGACTGTTATTCTGTTAGTATAGTGTTTCCAAACTTGGTCCAGCTTGTGGATGTATCTTGCGCAAATACTCTGCAACAGTCTGTGCTTTTGCTTCTCCGCCAACCGGAAACATGTCGCCAATTAATCTGATAAAATAGTTGTTCTTGTTTTATTAATTTTTTTAGTTTAAAATATTTGCTTACCGAGGTCTAGTGTACCTGGTCGTACACAGTCAAAGTTGTGGCAGCTTGCAAGCCAAACAGCAGCCCTTTGATGTTGTCAATTTAGGATACAATGAACGAAAGTGGTCACAAAATTTAAAAGAATATGTGTAGCGCACAATATTTCAGGTTTACATAATATCACGGCGGCTAAGTCGAATCTGGGTTTCACGTTGCTTGCTCTATCAGTGAAGAGTCGTCGATCAGAAAGCATGATACGCAACTAGCAAAGAACCACTCAAAGTTAGCTGTGTTTTTATTCGGATAAAGACAACGGAAACTGGAAGGTTTGTCCAATTCCCATACCAATGAACAACACACACACCAGTGTAATGCGCATTCGTCATGTGAGTGCAGTCACATTCTAGAACAGTTGTCCTGAGCAGCAACTAGCGACCCCATAGGCAGGAAAGCTCGGTAAAACTGGCCCTTGTTGTCTAGTTGACAGTAAAGACGTGAGCTAGGATTTTGGATCGCGAAAGAATACAGAAAAGCAGGAAGTTTGTCGTAGGTATCTGACACGTCTGTCAGCATTTTCTTTGCTCGTGCTGTATCTGTATATCATCGCTGGGCGGTGATCCACGTACAAATGATTCACTTTCTTCACGACTTCTGCGACACGCTTACGAGCATTGCTTAATCCAGGGGCAATACATCTTTTGAATCTGGGCAATCCATAAACGGCTCTAAAGAACATCCCCTAACGGCGTCGCAACTGGGACAGTGAGTGAGGTTCGTAGCACTAACGAGCTAGACATTAATTTTGCGTTTCCGCGTAGATTTACCTTTTTGGGACAAACTAACGCTCCATTGACACAACTCCGACCGGCATGCCCAAACGTTTCGGTGGGCCCGAACATATTTCTGGAAAATTGACTTGTTTTTGTTCAAACCGTACCGTACTTCGCATGTACTTCCTCCGGGCTCAAATGATTGCAAAAATGGACTATCCACAAGGGTCCAGCACTGTGAGTCTTTATTAAAAAAATATATATATGTAAGTGGTATAACAAAAGAAAAAAACTGTTTGCATTTATACATCAATTACAACACCTTCATGAAGAACTGCAACAGTGTGTCGAGAAATCTCCATGCCCACATGGGAATGAATGTGGATGCTTTCCTTGGCGCTTCAACTTGGTTTTGCCCATGTGTGGTAGCTTGTAATCATTAGCCCCGCCTACTTTCATCACACAGTCCATAACCTTCTGCAAGGTGAGGAATATGTTGTCTAGTATCTCTACTTTGAGTGCTGCGTACGACTTCCTTACTGCCTGTACTAGTTGATCAATGTAGCAATCTTCTTGGTACTGGAAAGCCTGGATAGAAGTGAAGTATCCCAAATCCAGGGTGTTGAGATCGGGTGAGTTTGCCGGCTGGAAGGTAAGGCGGATGTTCCAGCTGTCAGCCAGTCCAGCGGCTAAGATGTCGGCGTTTTTTTGCAGTGCGGTGTGACGTTGTCTTGGATAGGCATCCTTTCTCAGATGCAGACCACTTGGTCTTAATTGCTGGGATAATGTTCTGCAACAGATAGCGTTTGTAGACCTCTCTGTTCACGGACTCCAGGTTCTTCGTCTCCAACGTGCCAGCTGGACGATTCTGGCTGGTACGCTGCGCTTCTGTCCGCTTCGTAAAGTCCCAAATGCCAGTTTTGCCATCAAATAAACCTCTCCATTTTTTCATATCTGTACAAATTAAATCATAAAATGTTAGAGGATCAAATAACAACCAAAGCTTGGCGTACAGACTTACCGAGGTCTAGCAACTGCAGCAAGAATCATGGTCTTGCCAATAAAGTGCTTGCTTTGCGCTCACGGTGTGGCACAGTCTCCCCAGGCAACACATAGAAAGTCTTCTTGTCGGTGTCCTCATTGAACCACCGCTCATCCACAAGCATGACGTTGTAGATGGGCGGGAAGTGGAGGCCGTATGGCCCGTGAACGACATGGCGGACGGCGTGGCTTAGGTGGGCGAGCTTGTTCGTCTTCGTCAGCAGCGGGTGGATCGTGCTCGAGTGGCGTAGAAGGCTTCCTTGGGCCACAGCATCTCGTACGACGGCGCGGGAGACGCAAGGCTCTTCGGCGAGGCACCGATGCGTCATGCGCCGCCGAAGAGGGATAGCGGCAACGCGCTCCAACAGCTTCTTCTTGTCCAGCTTGTGCCGCCCCGACGTGCCATTGATCCGTATAGCAACGCCGGCAATTCCTTCGCTGGCATACGTCGTCTCAAATCGAGACCAAATGCGGCTGACGGTAGTCGTGTGGACACCAAACTCCTCAGCTGCGTCGCGCAAGACACCGCCATCAAACTGGCCTCTCTCGCCGTGCATCAGCAGGAAGATCACCACGTATTGTCGCTCTCTCGTGGTCAGGTTGGGCTTCATAGGGCGGGACATGGTGGAGGAGACTGATGGTGACAGGGGATCAAGAAGGTGCAAATTGATCAATGAATGGCATGCTGAGACGCACACTTTCGTCCATAACTTTCTTGTTTGTTGGATTTTCTTCGCGCTCAAAACGGTGTCCGGTAGCGGCGATCAAACCGCGTCGATTCTCCCTATCAGATCCCGACAAGCGAGCCCACAGGAGAAACTAGAGTTCAACATCTGTTTTGCATTGCAATCTTTTCCAACCAGAGGGAGTAGAAAGATGCACCCCATGTTCATAAAAAAAAGCCTTTAAAAGAAAATGTTTGTATAAATACTTGGAGGAAGCTAAACTACGGTTCCTCAACGACGCCGTCAAGGTTGAGATCAAAATTGCTATCGAACTCGTGAGTATAGTCTACAGCAGTAGACACTGGTCCTATTAGAGACAATTATGCAGCTCGTCCACTAACGAGGCAGCAGAGGCAGTCGTCATCTACCTGTAAGTCACACTTCTTATAGCCGTTTGGGAGATTATACGCTGATACGCAGATTAAAAAATGGGCACGCTTCTGCGCGAACTTGGCGACTGTTGCGAGCACCTGCCGTGTAGCACACGCCACTTCCGCTATGACATCTATCCAGCGGCGACCCTCGTTCGCCGCGTGGCCGAAATGAGGCGGGAGAACCTGCTGGGTTTGTGGGCCGGCGCGCCGCTTCAAGCTGCGTATGCTGGAGGCCGGCGATAGGCGGGAAATTAGTATCAGTTGTGGAGGGGGCCAGGGCTGCAGCTCTCTATATGCGTTTCACGTTATTGTGGGCTGATCGATGTGATTGGTGGATATCAAGGTGCATCTCATATGCCGGTGCATCTTTCTACATGCGTAATACGATAACGTCGAAGCAACGCCGTGCTGAGAAGCGCTGTTGCAAAGATATCACGTATATTGATAGTCTGTCGACCATACCTGATCAGGAGATCGATCTTTCCACGCTCCATGATAGTAAGAAGTAAGCAGTCGAGGTTATAAAGAACTACGTGTATTTATAGTTGCCGAGGTGCGAGGACGATACGAAGTTGTTGTGTCAGTAAAAACACCTCGCTGTGCATTAGTCGACAGTTTCAATATAAATAGTCAATCAGCGCTCCCGGATTACCGTGAGATAGTTTTACGGTTGGTCCTGAAATATTTAATTTGGGCGCAGAGAGGCGTGCTGCTTTGAGAGATCCGGCGCCCCGCGCGCCATCCTGCTCACGTCGCGTTTCAAAAGTGGCTACGCTCTTGAAAATCTATAACACATTTATATGTTTCATTCGTCATTATATGCTCTATGTATGCTCTATGACGATAGTCCTACCCTTCACTGACGAGGTCGCTCTAAGCTACACAGCATACTGAATACCCCGGCCTAAAAAATATCACTTTAAGTCGACCTATACCAATTAGCATAGGTCGGCCTAAATCCGACCTATTCGGATCCTCTATCCAAAACATATCACTAAGTCGACCTATACCAAGTCGACCTATACCAATTGGTATAGGTCGCCTTAAAGTATACCAATTGGTATAGGTTGCCTTAGAGTGATATGTTTGGGATAGAGGATATGAATAGGTCGGTTTTAGGCCGACCAAAACATATCACTCTAAGGCGTCCTATACCAATTGGTATAGGTCGACTTAGAGTGATATGTTTGGATAGAGGATCCAAAGCACAACATCATTGGTGCAGGACCCACTTCAACCTTGAAATATACCTGAAACAACGGACTACTCGGATCTGTTATAGTTTGTCCGATTTATTGCCAACATTTTTGAACGCCGTCGGCAAGTGCTGCTACTGGCTTACCCCGCATATTAGACATAGGTGCTCTTAAGAGACTGTGCATTTCGCTCAAACGGAAGGCAACCCTCATTTTGGCCACCTCTTTAATATAACACATGGTTCAATACATGAACTACCGGTAGCCAGTCAGCACCTCCAAGAGCCCGGAGCCATTCACTTACGTTTCACTTAGACTCTGCGTTTTGCTTATCATTCTACAACTAGAGCAACAATGAGCAGCTAGCGTCGGAGCTACAGTATCAACGAGAAACTTGCGGTTCTTGCTGACTACCAGAAAGGAGTCAAAGGTCACGGTTTTGCTGTTTTCAGTGCCACGCACGACGTACCGGTAGATATTATACGGGGATGGCACAAGGTTGAAGATCAAATGAAAGCGGCCCTCAAGAACCATCAAGTTGCTACTCGCATCTCCCGCCGACTTCGTCTAGTGGAGCTGGCCTACTCTAACATGCTCATAAGTTCCTACGTACTGTAAACTGTCTAATTATTGCATCCCTGAAGTCACCGGCTTCTCAATGGTGGTCCTCAAGCCATGCCTCTCTCCTAGGTACGATCCGTACCTAGTATATGGCCGTACCACTACACCAAGTGGTCATGGGCCGATACTTCGGTGTCGATCATACTATTGCTGCGACCAAACAATAAGTTGGCTACCGCTACACATTTTACATCACATCCTAAAACTACCTCTAGTCTTCTTCATAGCACGCATTTTAGATATGTGATCCTTCGCCTGCTGAGACCACTTTGCAAAACTCTTAGACTTTGTCTTGACAATGCCTACTCCATAGCGGCGACGAATCTCACCACGAATCGATTTGATTAAATCACCATTATCAGGCTTAGTAGTCTTAGCGAGCAGATAACTCTCTCCAGCATCGACTGCATCAGTAAGGGTACCCTTGCGCTTTGTATAGGCGAGAGCACGTTTGGCTCCACTCTTAGCATCCCTTATGCTCAGCCGCCCCCGTTCTAACCATCGATATGAGAATCATAAATGCCGATACCATGCATGCCCTCTCCTTGCTCGTGATTAAAAGGATAGCCAATCTCTTTCTTTGTGATAGTCAACCGCGTTTCTTTGCCAGAATGTTGAGTTCGGAGAGCTTTCGCATACGATTCAGGATGAAGATGGAGCGTAGCACCAGAACCACTCAACACTAGTAAAAGATAGAGTACTGTCTTGAAGGATCTTTTGAGTTTGCCCTAGGATTGCAGACAAAACCGTAATTCTTTGAGCGTCATGATTAAATTTCATGACTGATTTATTATTTAAATTCAAGTCTTTGAATCGGCTCAATAGTCTCATCTTTTTGTTCTGTCTGCAATACAGCCAGAACATGCACCAGATGCCGCAGTAATCACCATATGTACCTTGATATTGTTTGAGATTGTACTTTCAAATTCCATATTTGGCAAGCCCTGCTTCGCCCATAACTCGGGACCCTCCCTGTTACATAAGTAGGTTAGATATTACATAAGTAGTCATGCGAGCGGCTTTTCCAATGGGTTACGGCTCGTAATGCAAAGGGACCTCTCGTGAAGGACGCGTACATTCGTTTGCAGGTCAAGAATATATATCATTCAATGCACGGTGGTGAGACCGAAGGCTTTGATGCTTCTTCATGCTGGCTCGCCAGGTTCAAGCGACGCCGGAGCTTTGTCTCCCGCAGGCAGACAATGTCACGATGCCTTCCCACTGAAGCCCCGCAAATCTGTCGTGATTTCATTCAACAGGCACAGCACCTCATTGAGACGCGCAGCATCAAGCCCAGCAAAATCATTAACATGGATCAGGTGCCTCGGTACTTCAAAAAGGAGCCCCAGTCAATGATCACGGCGCGTGGTTCCCGTGAAGGTTCCGAACAAAACTTCACGGGAACCACGCGCCGGTTCGAGCCATCGACGTTTCACCGCAACCTTCACGATCACTGTAGAGGGCAAGGTACTGACCCCGCATCTTCTCTTCTCCCAACTGAAAAACTAATCGTCCTCGCCGCCCAGTTTTATGGTCGACGTCAATCCTACTGGCATGTGGAATGCTGACATTCGCCTGGACCATGCTCGGCAGGTACTGTGCGGTAGGATGGAGACACAACTTTATCGCGAGCCGGTGCTGTACCTCACTGACTCTTACCGTTATCATATGAAGCTTGCTGAATCCAAACGACTTGAAGCGTACAACATTTTTGAACTAATTGTACCGCCGAACTTGACCTACAACCACTTGGCGTCGCAGTCAACAGAAGTTACCAGGAGTACTACAGAGACCGGTTTGACGATTATCTCAGCAGAGCCCTGGAGGACACATTGCTGCAGACAAAGGCGGGAAACCCGACAGTACCTCGCTACGCTACTTTAGCACAGTGGACGCTTGATTGGGTTGCAACAAAGGATGCAGCCAGCATAAAGCGAACTTTTACGCTGTGCAGCTTGGTTCCTACGCAAGGCTTCGATATTGAAGCGTTCAACCACCGCTGCGTGACCTTTTCGCTACAGACGTCGACATGAACCACTGGAATGAGCAATACATCTTACTGAAGCTGATGACAGGGAGCAATTGGCTATTGCAGCACCATTGTAGTACTTGCCGGATGACCGCACGTCCAGCTTGTTGTGCTGTCTTGGGCACGGCATTGGTACGCCCCTATGTGAGTCCTCGACGGTACTGACGAGCTACATGGAGACAATGGCTGGCTTGGATGGTCTCTTTGACGATGACTACTTGGTTGGAATTCGTAACGGGACAAAAGCGCCTGGTGGATTGGAGCTTACATTGCTGCTCATATGCACACATGGAACATTGAGATAACTACTGTTTTATACTAAAAACAAGTTCTTGTCCAAGTTTTCGTACACAGTAGAAAATCTCACGACAGCAGTATTTCTGGCTCGCTCGGGGTCGTATTTCACAGTGAAGGTAGATGGATACGTTGTCTAACTCGCACTACATTAATCTTTTGAGCACTTCCAAGACAATGCCTCGACATATAAAAGCGAAATGATCAACAAAGCCGCCGTTTACAACGCAGCACCGGAGAATGAAAATACCCATTACAAATACACATCGTGAACTGTACGCAGGCGGGTTGGAACTCAAGCCGGTTGTACAGGAGGGTTAGGAGGGTTAAGCCTAAACCACCAAGCTAGATTCCAGGACCCACCGCCGAGGTTTTCTCCAGACTTCAGCAAGCTGTTCGACGAATAGCACATATACGTTATATACGAATAGAGAACACGATCAGCGTTGTATTCGTTTAGAACTGCTATGTCTAATATGCGGGTAAGACGGTAGCAGACCGGCTAATTGACTTTTTCCTGGGCAAGCATCCGCTAGTGTGCGCCACCTAAGTTTTGTACGATACATAATGTAGACCACATTAGTTTTGGTACAATTGGTGTGGCACTTCACGCCGCAGCACTCGCTACCTGTCATCCCTCGAACGCCACCGCACGCTCCCGTGTCTCCAGCCTGCCAAAATGTTCATGCTTAAGAAGAAGAAACCGCAGGTGGACACCACCAAGCAGATGAAGGCCGTTGTCTGGGACTTATCCAAGATTGCGCTCGTCTTCATGAGCATCCGCGCCGCCTCAGTGTTTCTCAATAAGGAGAACTAGACTGCGACGAGAGTTCTGGGGCTGGATACCTATTTGCCTCCTGACCGCGCGCAGTGACCTTAAATAAGAAGCGAGGCCTGCTGCGACACAGAGACGATGCTAAAAAGACTACGCAAGATTGCAACAAGACAGTGAGACTCCAGGTAGTGTATTTGAGCTACGGTATCCCTTCAGGTGAGAGGCCACGAGAGAGCGAATAGTGGTATGCATGCATATATTCAGTCGTCAAAGCTTTCGGCCCCAAACAATCTTCTATGGTCAGTCTACTCTTCCTGCTCTTCTTCCTCCTCCTCCTCCTCGCCCATTTCCTCGTCCTCGTCCACTCGCGTGAACGACTCTAATGCGACGCTGCACTTCTCAGCGAGCACATTGAGAGCCTCAAGCAGCAGCTCCTCGGGCTTGATCATACCCACAGACTCGACGCTAAAGATGAAATGGTCGCTCTGACGTCCGAGACGGATCTTCTCGTTCCAGCCAGGCTCACGAATGCAGTTCCGGCACATGGTGCATGCGCGCTGGTCCTTCACAACAGCAGTCGGGACGCCGCCTATGTCTTCAATGTCAAACAGGCCCATCCGGCACTCATCCACTAGGCGCTTCGCATCGGCGCCCTCCACCTTCTCCATTAGCTCCACCTTGGGCATTAGGCGGTACGACGCCGTGGCCACGGGGGAAAATTTGGCGTGGTCCTTGCCCACGCCCTTGCGGCAATGCGCCTCCAGTGCAATACTCTGACCTGGTCGCATCTTCGCGATCAAAATGTCTTCATGTACGGGACGGATCGAACCGAAACGCTCCTCCTGGTTCCCCTGTGGCACCCACTCGAGATCGCGCGAGTAAACTACAAAATAAAAGTCAGCGCGATGAGCGACGCAATCAATAAAGCTCCGCAAAATAATAAAGCGTACCGGAAGAGTGAATCGCCTTAGTCGGGTCCTTCGGGTGCTCGGGGTCAAACTTGCAGGTGACGTCGAGCTTGAAGACGATGGTGTTCTCGTCGGTGGCCTCAGCCTCTTCGTTGTCCGGGAAGGCCTGAAACTCGCGCGGGTCCACGTTGAGCGGTACGAGGCCCAGTCGGTGGGCCAGCACCTCGTCCTGAATGATGGATGAGTTGTTCCAGGTGTACACATGCTCAATGGCCATGGTGGGCACTTCGGCGAGCAGAATGCGGCGCAACGCGTTGGCGATGGCAGCATCCACGCCAATGAGGTCGAACACGATCTCATCGTCCGTCAGGCTCTGAATCTTGACCTTCACCTGGCGCTTGGACTGCTCCACAAAACTGTAGCTGCTCTCGCTCTCAACATCGGGCTGATCGATGGTCGGCAGTTCACATGGTCAGACACGATGCAGAGACCAACAGAAACGCCGCGCACAACGGCGCAGTATTTACAGCGGGGTGCTCACCTGGTGCGGCGCGTCCTGGCCCACGCGGATTACGTTAGAGGACTTGGCCATGACTGTCTCTGTGTGACTACTGCACGGGCAACGACTACTGTATTATCTAGCAAAAGCGAGGTGGCCAGCCATTCAGTTCGTACTTAAGCAAACAATATACAGTACTCTTTTGCTGGTGGTGCAAGGCAACGCTAAAGTCTTGGTTGTTCATTTCTGTGTATCTTTTTCAAGTCCTGCTGCTTTTTCATCACCTCCTCCTGTCAGAATGGACCACATGCCACTTTTCCTTTATTTTTACTGTTTCGACGGTCAGTCTCCCGATGCATGGTGGCGCTGCATCTCTGTCTACCTCCTCTCGAGAGAGAGGAAAGCAAGAGAGGCCGCTTGAACGCTCCATCCGTCTGACGCGAGGAACAAACCACAGCAAGAAAGTCCGTGACGCATGCCTGAACTACTGCACCTCCTTGTTAACTCCGCCTCGCGTCACGACGTGCGTCGATTGGAGCCTCCTGCCTTACTTGGTGTAGGTGATTTTACGGGTCTTGAGCGGCGCCCATTTCAAGCGCTTGTAGTAGCCCGTCAATGCGCACAGCGCCAACAGGGCGATGGTCACCTGCATGCCTTGCTTCTTCCGCACGTCGTGCTCAGGCTCGGCGGCCCACGCGAGGAAGACTGACACATCCTTAGCCATCTGTGAGGTCGTGCACGGCGTGCCATCTTCGTACTCGATCTGGCCGTCCTGCAGCTGGCGCTCCATGGCAATGGCACCACCACCGAAGTACGGGTTGTAGTAAAGACCGGGTAGCAGCTCCGTTCCCTCAGGCGGGTCCACATAGCCCGTCAGCAGCGCAAACAGGTAATCAGCGCCAGCATGGCGCGATTTGACCACCAGCGAAAGATCAGGAGGGATGGCGCCGTTATTGGCAGCGGCAGCAGCTTCGTCGTTCGGGTACGGTCGGGGTAGCGAGTCCGACAACTTGCCAGGGCGTTCAAACATCTCACCCTCGTCGTTGGGGCCGTCAACGACGTCAATGTCGGCAGCTATGGCCTTAAGCTCCTCCTCTGTGTGAGTCACGCCCACCAGGTTACGGAAGCAGATGCGGTCCAGGCTATGGCAGGACGCACACACTTCGCGGTACACCTGGTAGCCGCGACGAACGCTGGCGTAGTCGAAAGAGGACAACGGGCCCTGGTGGTCGAAGCCATAGTGCAGCGCCTCGATCTGGTCGCTACTAAAGGCCGTGACGCCAGTCAGCACCGATCCCCCAAGCAGAGCTCCAGCGCCCACCTGCAGCAGCACGAACAAATCGTAAATACAAATGCCGACGTCAGAATTTGGTCTTTCTAGCATTTTGGTGGTCCATCCTCAGGCAATGAATCAGCCTTTCAGCTGAAGACGGCTGCACGGCGGCTGCAGAGCGGTCGCGATCAGCGGATACGGGTCTAATGTCGGCTACGAACCTTGGCAGCGCGTTGCAGCAACTTCGCGCGGTTCATCATCGTGCCCAGCTAGCTCAAGTCACTCGAGAGCTTCCGTGTCTGTGTGCGTGTGAGGCGGATCCGGCGAGTCAAGGTCGAGTCCCCTCAGCCTCACATCGACTGCCACGTCGCCCCTCCCCAGTTTCGGCCCGGCGTTGTGTTCTATGCTCAAAAGGTCATCCCCCTTCGGTGGACCACGTCGTTTTGGTGGTTCTAAAACCAAGAACCAAATGTATGGTACACATGTGCGGCTTCTATACTCTAAACCCTGAGCTGGCAATTCATGGTAGTGAAGTGCTTTCTTGCTTTTTCTATGAGCTAACCTCTTACATCCCCCTACGTCGCAAGTGAATTATGGTAAGACAGCACGATCCACAGCAGGAAGAGGGGGGGGGGGGGGGGGTAATTGAAGACTGATTCGCGTGGTACTGTTTGTCTTATAGTCGGCGCTCTTCAGCCTCCAAGGACTGCTGACCGTTATTCTGCTCTTCATCTGCACCTGCACCTACATCAAGATGAAGTTTCCCACGCTTTTTGACCGGGGCCAGTTGCCGGGCAAACACGAGGGCCTAGGCGGGCTCTGCTGGAAGGCCTCACGCATCGGAGAGCGCAAGAGCCAATACGTTGCCAGCGCGCTCGTCATCATGGCTGTGCACACGCTCTTCTTTTCGTAGGATCCGACGCCGCGTAGCAGATTCTAATGCACCACACCACGTGTCTTGGCGTTGAGGTCACTGATTACACATGGCTGCACGGGCTTTAGGAGAGAAGGAAAAACTTGCTAAATCACAAATCGGTGTGCCTAATGAACTTAGATACAATGCATTTTCTCTCGGGGAGTTAGAATGCTGCATGCTTGCGGCCGGTCAGCTTACATGTATTGCTGCGAGAATGGTGGCGCTGATGCTTACGACTGGCGGTGCAGGCTCTTGAACACGACGACAGTTGCAACTAGTTAAGTTGAAAAAGCTGCAAAAGAGTGTT
Source organism: Phytophthora sp. 'mugwort' (assembly GCA_033558025.1). Taxonomy (NCBI): domain Eukaryota; phylum Oomycota; class Peronosporomycetes; order Peronosporales; family Peronosporaceae; genus Phytophthora; species Phytophthora sp. 'mugwort'. The sequence continues at coordinate 82,683 of JAUCEF010000004.1, read as the reverse complement.
GCAAGGTCCTCTTGGTTTTCTTAGTTGCATACAGCTAAATTCGTGCCTACGTGCCTCCAATTCATCACCTCACGTGAGCTTACTTCTAAGACGTTACGCAATGCTACGTAGTAGCTTCCATTCCGACCGTTGGGCTTCTCTCGGCACCGTCGGGCACACCTCCCCTCATTCCTAGCTAGCTCAGCTGGAGAGAGATCTGGATAGGAATGGCCACCACGTCACGAAGTCTTCAGGCCGACAAGAAGTGCATTTAGTGCTTCTTGGGGGCAGCTCCACCGCTCGTGCCCATTCCCATGACCGTCTTGAACGTGTCGTAGATCCACCACTGAGCACCCGTCAACGTACCGATCATAATGATACGCGTGCCAAGACCCTTGGTGGCCAGATTGACCAGGCCAGTCTCGCTGGCGATTTGGCCAAAGCCCTTGCCTTTGTTCTCGGCCTTGCCCATGAGGGACACAACCGAGTCGGCCGGGTGCGACACAATGGCGCAGATGACACCAGCCAGGTAACCCGAGGCGAAGGTGACGCCGAGCTGCGTGCTCTTGGGGTATGAGTCCTTGGGCTCCGTGAACACGTGCGTGTAAAAGGCCTCCACCACCTTCTCAAAGAAGAAGAACTTCGCCATCGTGTACGGGATCTGGCGCGACCAGAGGGGAACCAGGGAGCCGAACGGGAAACGCGTCTCTGGATTCGACTTCATAGCAGCAACAGCGGGGCCGAACTCCACGGGGAACGTGCCAGCGGGCGAGGTCTGCACCTTAACCTTGACCATCTCCATTGGGCAGAGGGCCATGTCGGCGAAGAACTCAGCCGAGGCCGAACCAGCCAGGTAGATGGCGCCGCGGTACTTGTAGGCGTTTTCCTCGCCGGCCATGTTACTGTAAAAGTCCTTGAAGAACTCGTAGAAGCCGAATTTACACATGCCCTGGGCCGAGTAGCCGATAGCCGTGGGGGCCCAGCCCTTGAACAGAGCGCTGGCGCCCTCCTCCGAGGCGATGGTCTTGAGGCCTGGCACCAAACCGCCGTATTTGGAGGGGTTCACCTGCATGTTGCACTTAACCACATCCAGCGGGGTGATGCCTGTGTGCGTAAGGCCGCACGAGAGGACGCCGCCGATCATACACTTGCCGTAGTAGGCGCTATCGTGGATGGGGTCGTGCGAGAGGCGAGCGTCCCACTTGGCAGCTGAGGTGGCCAGGATCGAGGCCGGGCGGGCCTTGGGGGCGGCAGCCGACGGGACGACCGGGTTCAGAGCCGAGATAACAGGAAAGAAAGCGCTCATGATGTAGAGGAGGCTGGGAGGTCGACGGGTGGATGGCGAATGACGGCAAATTTGGAGGTGTGCTCGAGATCTGAGGCTGAGGAGGCGCCTAGGCCAGACAGTTTCAAACAGCGTTTATTTCAAAGGTTTACTGAAGTAACATATCGGCATGTGAAGTAACGATCGCTAGGGGACGATTCATCTACAAGTCATCAGTCGCGCGAAAACGTGACGTTTAGTGCTTCTTGGAAGCGCCGCCGCTCGTGCCCATGCCCATCGCCGTCTTGAACGTGTCGTAGATCCACCACTGAGCACCCGTCAATGTACCGATCATAATGATACGCGTGCCAAGACCCTTGGTGGCTAGCGCCCACATGCCTGTCTCGCTAACAATCTGACCGAAGCCCTTGCCCTTGTTGGCGGGCTTGCCCATGAGGGACACAACCGAGTCGGCCGGGTGCGACACAATGGCACAAATAATACCTGCTAGGTAGCCTGAGGCGAAGGTGACGCCGAGCTGCGTGCTCTTGGGGTACGAGTCCTTGGGTTCCGTGAACACGTGCGTGTAAAAGGCCTCCACCACCTTCTCAAAGAAGAAGAACTTCGCCATCGTGTACGGGATCTGGCGCGACCAGAGGGGAACCAGGGAGCCGAACGGGAAACGTGTCTCCGGATTCGCCTTCATGGCAGCCATGGCTGGAGACAGCTTCACAGGGAACGTGCCAGCGGGCGAGGTCTGCACTTTAACCTTGACCATCTCCATGGGGCATAGAAGCATGTCGGCGAAGAACTCAGCCGAGGCCGAACCGGCCAGGTAGATGGCACCACGGTACTTGTAGGCGTTCTCCTCACCGGCCATCGTCGAGTACATATCCTTGAACACATCGTAGAAGCCGAACTTGCACATGCCCTGCATCGAGTAACCAAATGCGGTTGGGGCCCATCCCTTGTACAGCGCGCCGATGCCCTCCTCCGAGGCGATGGTCTTAATGCCGGACAGCAAGCTCTTGTACTTGGCAGGGTTGACCTGCATGTTACACTTGACCACATCCAGTGGGGTGATGCCCGTGTGCGTGATACCGCATGACAAGATGCCACCGATCATGCATTTGCCGTAAAATGCGTTGTCGTGGACAGGGTCGTACGAGAGGCGTGCGTCCCACTTGGCAGCTGAGGTGGCAAGGGCGGAAGGACACGCTGCGGGGACGACAGGCTTCTGCTTCGGCATTGCAGCCGGGTTCAGAGCTGTGATGACGGGGAAGAAGGCGCTCATTGTTACAAAATGCTGTCAAGGCGGAGAACTCGAATTCTTGGCGTGCGGTGTCCAGGTACAAAAGGCGAATGACTTGGAAACGCGCGCAGCTCGCCGCATTGCCGAGTCCGATTCAGACCTTCATCCAACAAAAACCCGTCACACGTCACACACGCGCCTTTCTCAGCGATAGCCCTCACTGCAGCATCTTTGAGGCAACGTAAGCTCAGGATTGCGCGCTGATCCCATCCTGCAAGATTTCCAAGCACCCAAATGAAAGAAAACTTAATGTTTTTGGCAATCTCTCGGCAAGGCGAGAGTCTCGTTGGTTTCAGCCTTTATTACTGCAGCACAATTAACAAACCGTTCGCATCTAGAATTCGCGAGGTGAATGGTTTTCTAAAGCTTCAGTTGGCGGTGCTCCCTGTAGACTCAGAAGTCGAAAGCACTCACCTCACAGAGCTCCGCGGTTGTCATCTCTGAGAAAATCTGTTCTAGAACCCACTCTACGGGCGACCTTCTCACTCATGCTTCTTTGGTGTGTCGGGCAAAGCCACCTTTCCACAAAGTCTTCACCACCGACATTTTCAACAAGCGCTCGACGATTGACCCAATCGCCACTTCTTACCGCTACTTCTGTTTTAAACTCGAGTTGTTCTCGTATAAATCCATGTCTTTTAGTTTTAGGCAATGTAAAATATAATCCATCCGGGTCCCACTCTATTTTTTTCGAAGGGATATATGTTATAGCAGGTATATAGCCGACGCACACACAAGCTGTAACCTCGTGTACATGTATTCCGCTCTCTTAACAGACCTGCAGCGCAATCCAGGTCCATACACTCGAGCCGGATCGACACACCTGTGAGCGAGTGTCCTTCGCCGGTTATCATCGTCGCACCGTCGCCATCAGGATGATATCGCTGACATGCTTCTAGCAAGATTCTTAGGGAGATTTAGCGCTGCAGTCATCCATTAAGCTAGCTCCCGAGTGCTCATGGCAGAGCGCTACGTAGATTTAGGAATGATGTCTTCTTCAGTAAGCCAGCGAGCATGGTTCGCTCACAAACATTGTTAGCCGCTTAGTTTGAAATTCAAGACCCCCTAGTCAAATATTATAAATCAACTGGAGGTTATAGGCTGACGGAATAGGTGGAATCTTTATACCTAAGAGTTTTTCGTATAAGGTATTTATTACCTATATATCTGGTATACGAAAAAGCTTAGTCCCGCCCGTCACCAAACTGTCAAACTTTAGCCAGCGCCGACGGTCTCTAAGCGCGGTACATGAGCAGCGAAAGGAAGTATAATGGCGTGCATATACTACTTATATGCTGGCTACGCGAATCCGAGCTATCTTATGGATAATGGCGGGCTGAGTGCAAGGCGCACCATTGATGCTTGGAGGATGCGAATCGAAGCGGAAATGTAGTGCTGATGCGGGCGACGTGGAGGGAACGCGATGATGGATACTGCTGAGGGGTACGTGGTCGCTCGCTGATCGGGCAGGACCACCAAAATGCCATTTTGAAATGGTACTGCAACGCAAGGTGTAATTTGCGGCAAAGTTGATCTGATCATCTCTGTCGCATCGCCAGAATGGACTCGCCTTGAGATCGCCAAAATGGACTCACCTTGATTGATTTTGACGAGATTGCCGATGCTATAGCGTTTTTTTAAGACACCATGATGTGATGCAAGGCGCTTCCGTTGTGAGGGTAGAGTCCGCAGTCGCGTTACCCCCCCCAGTAGTTTCGTGCCGATGCTATTTGGGTTGATAACAGCGAGAAAGGTCACAAGGGCGAAACGTCTATTCGCGTCAGCAATCTTGTTGGCGGAGCGGAGTAGCTGTTACGCGTTCAGGTAGACCTCAAGTGTGTTATGGCCCAGCGAATATGGCTGCTGCTCGCTTGGGCAATGGCGATGTCCCCGATGAGCACAAGTGTGCACGCCGTGCAGACCAACGTGTCGAGCATTTGCTCGCCATCGGATCCAGTGCCGCTCGTCGTGAAAGGAACCATAACGTACGTCTGTGTCAACGTAAACAGCGAATATCGCACGCTTTTCACGCCAGTTGCCGACAAGTTCACCGTACTACGTATTAGCGACTGTGAGTACATCTCGCAACCAACTTCGTATAACGATGTTCTGTACTTAATTACAAACTCGCTACATTGGTTCGTAAATGTGTTGCAGCCTGGAATGATACTCGTATCGGCGCGAACCCCTCAGGTGCATTCCTCACAGTATCAAGTCTCAAGTATCGCACGAACTACAAGCTCTATTCGTCCGCCTCGACAAGCCGCATCTTTCCGTACATGACCGCTATAATATCCGTGAAGAAGGGTGTCGTACAAGGCGTGAGCTGGGACGAAGGCTGTTACTTTTGCTCTGCGGAAATGTGCGAATATAATCTCTTCTCAAAACCTGAGGAAACGGCATCAGGGCGGCTCAGCGGTCAAGGTAAAACGTGCTACACTCCGGTCGACAGCTGCACCTACAATTTAACTGATGCGACCATCGATGTCGGCGATAGCAGCAGTGCTGTCTTGAACACTACGACAAACAACACCAACACAACTGCGCAATGCGACATCACGATCTACGTCGGCTGGACAGGCACGGACAAGAATGGGGACTACTTAGGTAGTGCATCGCTGCGCATGTCCCAGTTCTCAAAGCACTCAATCGGCTCGTTCTTCTCGAATATCGGCGCCAGTCTATCCAAGCTGGCTCCGACTAGCCGTAGCGAAGCTGCAAGTTAGGCTGCGAAATAATAAGACTTGAACATGCGGGTCGTAGATCGTGTATTTCAGTTTGAAGTACCCATTTCATGTTGTGTGCCTTTAGGGCGCGGTTTGAGCTCGTGGAAGTCTAGCGATAGTCGTGAATCTGACGGTCGAAGCTGTCGTTCTCCAGCACAGTGTCCAGGTTGTCCCACCAGTGCGGCAGCAGGTTCGAACCGATAAGCTGAAACCACGGCGAGAACTTGCGCGTAGATTCATTGAGGAGTGCCGTTAGGTTTTCACGAGCAACGAACTCAACCTGCTCCACCTCGTTCTTGTTGACATTATCCAGGGATACCTCACCGCGGGCGAATAGGATGTGGTCCATCTCATATTCCGTCCAGTTGGCATCGGACGCAGCCTGCAACCGAAAGCAACATGCGAGAGCTTTTTAACATGTTGAACCAATTGCCAGTGTGACCAGGAGGTCAATCCTACCTTGTACATGACCGTAGATACGTAAGTTAAGTCGTCAGGCGCAAAAGTGGAGGCAGGGATGCCGAGCTCGTGCTCCAGCTTACGGATGGCTGCGCGCTTTACTCCTGCGCCGTCTTCCAGCTCGCCTTCGGTGAAAAGTGGGTGGCTGCGGAATCAAAGAGTATTCAATTCATATACCATATAGCGCAGCCTACTGCAGCAATGAACCAGCATTTTACCTGCAGCATGTGTTGGCCCAGAAGCTCGGGAACGTGATCTTCTCGCTCGCGCGTTTCTGGATCAGCAGTTCGTTCTTCGAGTTGAAGACGAATACGCTGAAGGCGCGGTGCAGCACGCCGTCGTGGATATGCGCTGCCCAGCACCAATTCAACAAATTTAATCCTTAGTCAGTATGCCATCCACGAAAAACTGCGCGATAGCAACCGCGAGCTCTACCGTCTTTCTTGCTGATGGGCCCCACCACGGTGTCCTGCTCGTCCACCTGCACGATCTGCTCCTTCATGAACTGCAGCTGCTCTGGATCGGCGCCGGTCGTGAGCTCCTCGAACGTCACGCGACCCGCCGCGCTGAAAACTGCCGCGCTGTTGCGCACCGCCGCTCCCACCAGGGAGCCGCCAGCTCGCACATTCGCCAACACCATGTTGCCACCGCTCCGATTTACGACTGAGACTGACGCGAGTACCTCCGGCACAAAAGTTTTTTTAACCAACCAAAGGCTTTGACTCAACCTAAAACTGACACCTCCGGCCTCAAAGTTTGACTGGTGACTCACCAGTCGGTGCGATACACGATTAAAGCGTCTCGATAGGTATATTATAGGGAGAGCTTTATGCAGGACGTCAGTCTCTTCCTCACGTCCGAGCACGAGGCCAGCTACGTGTAACTTTCTAGTCCCAGTTCTAACTTGGCCGCCGCGCCGTGGTCCAGTGTCAAGCCAAGGGAGGAGTGGTGCTGCCCTTCCATCCGCCAGTCGGCGGTCAGCACATGATGGCGACCTACTTGTCCTTCGCCTTGTCGCTCATCGGCGCTTCTTCTTCTGGGTCTTTGCGCTCTAACGCCTCCTTAGCTCGGAAAATCTTGGACTGCAGGTAGAAGGAGCCGCCCTTGGCGGGGTCGTTGGCCTCAAAGTATCTTGTAAACTGTTTCTGGATCTCCTCCGAGGACGGCCCTGGGCCACTCGTAGGGAAGTTGAGAATCTCGCGCGCCTGCTGCTTGGGCATTTGGTTCTTGCGCACCACCGTCTTGGCCGCCATGGCGCCGGCGTTTCCTGAACGCGCGTTGTGCACAGCCTGCTGGTATGCCTGCACAAAGGCCTTGGACACGATGCCCGCACCCATGACCACCACCTGCGCGATGATTCTGCCTAGAGGTCCCGACATGTCGGCTTATTCCTCGCCGTTGTTGCTGCTGGTACTGTGGCTGCCCTAAGTGGTGTCCTCTGGTTTCAGATCGCACTTTAACGGAAGCACCAAATACTATGGTTGCGCAAGCGCATACCGAACCTTCTAGAGCGCATACTGCACATAAGATTATCGTGTTCAGCATGTTTAGTGCAGGCTGAAGCTCGCCGGCAAGTCACTCAGCGTGGCGTCGAGGAACTCGGACAGCGTCAGCTTGCGCAGAAGCTGCTGCTCCTCGCTCTCGCCCTCCAGAACGGATCCCAGCTTCGACGTTAGGTGCTCCGTTCCTCCGATTCGCTGCAGCTCCGCCGTGATCTCGTCCGCTGTGCGCAGTCGACACGACGTTTTTAGGTAATGACCAACAAGAAAGATCGGTCGTGCGACGCCCCACTGATGCAGTTGTCGAGACGCCAAACACTCACCTGAGACGGTCTGACTGCTGTCCGTGTCACAGAGCAAGAACTGAATTAGGTAGTAGAGCTGGTTGAGCTCAAGCCCGTGCGAGTCCAGCAGCGTGCGGATGTAGCAATCTCTGAACTCCTCCCAGCTCACGCTGCCATCGAGGTCGTCATCGACCTCCCAGATCATCCACTGCACCTCTCCCTACGAGCAGCAGAAACATTAGGCAACATAAAATACTTCTGGCCGTCACTACTCACCTTCGCGGGCACTCTGTTCAGGCTCCGCATGCATGAGCTCAGGTCCGCCGCGGTGATGACCCCGGACGCATCGGTGCTGCTCGCAATGACGCCCCTTTGCAGCGCCTTGATATCACTACGGAGACCATGCATGGTCGCGCTGACTTCCGCAGTGACCGCCGTCGCATTGCGGCTACTCTTTGCCGGATCGTCTGGTTCCTCGCTGGCGGCGAGAAGGTTTAGCTCGGCGAGAAGGTCCGTGTTGTCCAGCGTCGCCTCAGTCGGCGAAGCTTGCTGCAGTTCGCCGTCCGCGCTCTGTATCGCAATCGACTGCGGGGCCCGCCACGCGTTCAGCTTAGCCGTCTTCTTCATGATGCGCGCCTTGCGGTCGTGCTGCCGCAGGAAACTGAACACCCGCAACAGCTTGGCCGCGCTGTCAGACGGCAGCACATACTCGTCCATCGTAGCTCGCTCTTCTTTGGCGGTGGTTGCTATTAAAATAGCAACCACCGCCATTAAAATATCATTGCACATCTCCACTCATAGAAATTGCTCGACCCAAACCGACCATCGTGTTGCCAGGGTCCGGTTGTATCCGGCAGATACCTTAGAAAATGACTAGCATGTATTGTAGCTGTCCCGAGATTTGCACTGCTATTATTGATAACGCCCCGGATCTGCTACTATTCAGCAAAACTATAACGATCTATCTCGACGCGGTTGCAATTTCCGTAGCTGCTGTAGTTCTGGAGCAGGAAGCGAAGAGCCCAAACAAACATAACAAAAGCAGGCTGCTGTACTTTGAGTCAAACGTTTTGACATGAACTGTGCCCTTTCAAGGATGCCTTGTACGAAGACGCGACTATTTGCGTCGCGCGTTCCACGAAGCTGCGCCAGAATGGGTGCATTTGCATGGGACAGGCCGATCAATTGACAGTACCCATTTGGTCAAAACCACTACATAAAATGAGTGAATAGTCAATGGGGGTACAAATTATAACCTGACAAACTATATATCGGGAAGCGGGAAGCGAGGAAGGTGATGAGCGAGGTACTGATCCACCAACTAGCATTTCCCGCCCGACAGAATCTAAATTTTGGCGCGCGCATAGTGATCTTCGCTACGCGCTCCGATACCTCACCAGCACTTTCCCTCTTTCAATCTTAAGTGCCATCTTTATCCGCCCCTCATGTCCAAGAAGCCGGTCAAGAGCCTCCGCCTGACGTGGATGAGAAGACTGGGATAACCGAGGAGGCCAGGCTCTCCCCCCCACCATGTCGTACACGGATATCGTGCGTGAGCAGTGGGCGAGTATAGTTTCCCCGGTGCGCCCGACAAGTCCACCATTGGCAAGCTGCTGAAGTCCAGCGACCAGGTGCGCGCCTGCCACGCGAGCGGGCGACGCAGCGAAAGTGCTTGCCACCGCACCACCTTCTCATCAATCAGAACGTGCTCGATTTTGTCATGCTGAGAGAAGCGGACGGCATCAGTCTTACATGTGCAATTATGGTCCAGCATGCTGTGCAGGTCGCCACAAAGCTGCACCTTCCCCGCGAGCGCTGGCCGCATCGAGACGTTCTGGCTCCGCTTTTTCCAAGCACGCTACGGGCTCAAGTAGCGCCGTGCCTTTGGTGAGTCGGGATCCGTCAAGCTCGACCGCGCAAAGGAAGAGATCGTACGGCTCCGCGGCATTGTCAATTCGTACCTACCGAAGAACGTCTACAATATGGATGAAAGCGCGTTCTTCTACAACGTTGTTCCGCGAGGTTCAGTATGCAAACGGACAGCCCCTACTCTAGAAACTCACACTCCATAGCTACTCGCAGGATATTGAATCGTCTCTTCAAGCAACCATTGACTCGTTTTGACCACATTGCAAGTAGCATGCCTGAGACTGTATAGTTTTTTGGCCGCTGATCCCTCAGCCCATTCTTTCAAATGGTGCCGTACGCCGCGAGAACTAGAGGCTGCAACGCGTAGCTGGCATCTGCAATGACGTCGTGGTGCTCTTTCACATTTTGTAAAAAAAATCGCTGTGGGCCAACACCTGAAGTCGCGAGCCTTCAGCTCCCGCGTAGATAAAAGCAATGTTCATATCCCAGTCCGATGCTATAAGAACTTTTGTCGATCACCTTCAGCTCCCGGGTAGATAAAAGCAATGTTCATATCCCAGTCCGATGCTATAAGAACTTTTGTCGATGACCATCCTTTCCTGCTCCTATGCGATCAATGGCTTGCACTTAGTATAAAGCTCATCAAAAGCCTCTTTGTCCTTCGAAAGTGATGCCTGAACAAGAAAACATTTGAGTTCTCGGAAATGACCTGAAAGAGCGAGTCCGGGTCGTCCTGGTCGAGTAGCCGAGGCTCAGGATCAATCACAGTCGGTAAATCCTTGCTCGATGCTTGAAGCAGCTTTGAGAGCCAGGCCGACTTTTCTCATCACTATAAAGCAGCTCCAATTATGTAATTCATCCTATCCAGCCGTTTGCGTGAAGCACATCTCTCCTTCTATTAACTGTTTGTGCATCGATAAACCAACTGGTTCCCAAACCCCAATTCCCAGTTGTTTTTCAAGAATCTGGAACAGCATCAGCACCTGAAACACGGCCTAAACGTTCAAATACCGGAAGTCGTTTACGCTGATGGTCTTGGAGAGCCACCTGATAGTATCATCTTAGACGGGGCTCGCGTTTTGATAGAACAACTGCCGTTGCGACAAGGCGTCAAAGCACTGATTAGTTGACGATGTGATCCACACTCAGGAGCCCAGACTTGTGTGTCTCCAGCCGTTCGCAAGAACCATTTTGGACATGGCGTCCCAGGCGTCTCCCAGCCATTGCATAGTGTCTGCTATATCGATAGCGTACCTGTTCTCCTCTACGCGCAAAACTCACAACAAATTAGCGGCTGATCTTTCGTTTAAATCCTTGCTTTGATTCATCTAAATGACGCATAGGTTGCAGCATCGCCCTTGTGTTCTTCGGCAGCATGACGATCTTCACGTGCGATAGCACCTCCCGGGGTTCTTTGTACACAGACGCATTATTGTAGAGAAGCAGGATCTTCCTTTTGACGGCCTTCATCTTCTTGTTCAGCCCCACCAGTAACTCCTTGAACACGAGTGTGGTCATCCAGCTTTTGCTGGTCCCATGGAATCCATGCTATCCAGCTTTTCGGCAACCAGCGTTTTTTTTTTTTGCCATACCTAGCACCCGCCGCCACATCTTCTCAAGTAGATTGCGCTCGAGTAGCTCATCTCAGGCGAGCGCATGCACCGAACAGCCTGGTAGTCAATGCCAACGTCGCGCTTCTCCTTCTCCCGCAGAATCTTGCTCACGATGCTCTTCCCTGGCATGCCGTCCCAATCGAAAATCCCCTAGGCACCGCCGAGCCAACTCCACATTGCATGTGCGGGTTCTTCCTGTGGTAATTACAAATCTGGAGCTGCTGTGCTGATGAGGCTGGCTCGAGGCATTGAATTGCTGGACGCGGGCGAGATTTCGGAAAAATGAGAGCACTGCTAGCCGTAGGTTTGGATGTCCAGGCCGTTGCTTTGGATGGTTTTCGCGCAAATTTTTAATCGAGTGGTCTTCACTCACTAATATATTCGCCTCTATGTTTCAATAACTAATAAAATGTAGGATTGCAGGTGATTAGATATAATGTGGCTCTGCAATACGCCCATCACTGTATTTGGAGCAGGACCTAAGGAGCTCTGGTCGCCATTTCGGCAATGCACTTTATTTCGTGATCGCCATGTACCGGTATGTGCAAAAAAATCTACTACCGTACCGTAATTGAGATATCCTACATCAGAGAGATCTCCTAATTCATAATAAAAATAGTGGAAAAGGGGCAAAACATGTACATTTTAGCAAGCAAAGGTCAATGGTATGGCTCAAATACGGTATAACTTTACCGTATTTGAGCCATATGGATGGGCCTCACCGACCCATCCACGTTTCCCAAATGAGGAGATGAGTCGAAAGGGCAAATGGGACAGTTCTACAGGCACACAGACGTGCCAGGCGAGAATCTTGCCTGTACACGCTGCCAGCTAACTAGCTGGGTACAGTACTAGCTGACAACTACAGCAAACCAATAGCGCAAGTAGTGCCTGATTCGGCGCCTCGAAGTGTAAATATCGCCGACAGCTCACTGGTGCATAAAATCCTTGATCCCAGCGTGCGCTCGACGAGCGACGGTCGTAGCCATGTGGCACATGTCTCCTTTGCACCGAGGGCCGCGCGGATACTTTACCTGCTAGAGTATTAGATGCCTCGTGAAAAAGGGTAACGGAAATCCAATGTTTCGGTTTTAATGACCTCTATTATTGCATATAATCGTAAAAGCAAGCTGATGCAAAGGTAAAGTTTCTGAGTAGTACCCCTACTACTGTCAGGTACCACGACTTCAAAAAAAGTCTTCACACACAGCCCAAGTGCTGGAGATGATCCGGATTCAGTGTGCATTATTGCCCTCCCACTGGGAGTCCCAGCGCCGGCGGCTTTTGCTCGGAAACTGCAGCGCATCAACTCAGCACCCTCCGTGGACTAAGAAAAAGAGAGCCTCGTAACGGAACTTCCCACCTGCCGCGGCCGACCCATTTTCCGACTGGAGCCCGACAACGCGCATGGTGTTCACCGAGATCTCGGCGCTGGTCCACTCGCAATGGCAGGTCCTGCGCAGCGCGTTCGATCCCGAGGGCCATGAGCGCCGCGTGCAGCAGCGACAGGAGAAGAGGAAGGCCAAACAACAGCGCAAGACGGCGCGCCGGGCCGTGCGAGAGGCCCGCCGCAAGCAGCGCAAGCAGCACAACACGCTGCTCTCCCCGACCGTTGTCGGCGAGCCCACTGACGACGAAGACAGACCGGAGGTCAGAAACAGCAACACTGCAACAACAACTAACACTAAGCAGTCAGAAGTGGTCCTGGCTGTCCCGTTGGGATCGGGCGGCCTGGCTTGGGCGCGTACCGCTGAGATCCTCACAGATGTCGCCGGCGTAAATGATAGCGCTAGTGTTTTCAAAAGTGAGCCAAATGAGGGACGATTGCCCCTGCATGACGCAAGTTCGGAATGTGTCATCGTCGCCGCTGGCTACGAGAAGCCCGCGGTTGTAAAAGCGGCTACGTTGGCAGTCGCGAAAGCGGTCATCGCCGCACCACAGCTCCCCATCGAGCTCGCACTTGAGATTGAGGCACAGCTTGAGGAGAAGCAACACGCGTTCTACGACTCGCTCGGTGGCTACAGCACCGTGGACGAGGAGGAGGACGAGCTGCACGAGTTGCTGGCTGGTCGCCGAACGATCGACGCCAAGCTACCACCCAAGTGGACAGTCGTGGGCATCAAGAAGGCAGCAGCTCTAACGCATACGTCGGACAAGGAGGTAGTCTTCCAATTGCCCGAGGCAACGGAACAGGAGGGGGACAGCGGTGCAAGCGCGGACGTGCCTCCGGCACCTTCAACTTCGGCCACGAAGAAATCCAGGCCAAAGTCGCTTTCAAGCTCATCCGAGCTGGTCGAGACGGAGCCTGAGGACGACGAGGTGGATCTGCGCGACAGTGAAGCGTTCGACGGTTACAGCACATTTGATGACGAGGAATCACGGGACCTGTTTATCGCCGACCACGAGTTTGACGATCTCTGTGCACGACCGAGTTCCTCTCTTAATGCTGTAGAGCAGACTAGCGATGAAGCATCGATTGAAGTTCTTGAAGTCAAGGTGGATCCCAACTGGAGCGAGGTGGAACCCGAATTAGAGGCCGATATCGAAGACAAAGAGGAGGTTGTCGTGGATAAGCTCATCGATATTGATCTGAACGCCAACACTCTGCCGGAGGTTTCTACTGAGCTGGAAGAACTTGAGACAAAGCAGGCACGAACGAGCCGCATCTACTTCTCGGACGGAGAAGTATTGGAGACTGCTGAACCGCTGGATAAGCTGTCTGAAGAGGAACCGGCCGAGACCGAGTTCGAAGAAGGGCTGGAGATTTTGGAGGTCGTGGAGGAGGTGACGGAAGTAACTGAAGTGGAAGTGGAAAGGAAGTCTGAGATTGCGGAAGTAGTCGAAAAGGAGGTGATTATTAAGGAATTTGTGGAGCCGCTGCATCCAGCAGATGAAGACATGTTTGGTCAACAGACAACTCGCCCTGCTTCGCCTTCCGAGTCTCTCACTGCAACTCCTGGGGTTTACTCTCCAGGCACGGAGGACGAGTATGCCCGCTCCATCTACAAAAACCTTCGTGCGCGAGAGCACCGCTACCACATTACAGAAGACATTTTTGCCAAGCAGCAAAGCGTGCTTCCAAAGATGCGCGCTGTCCTTGTGGATTGGCTTGTTGAAGTGCACCAGCGTTTTGAGCTGGAGGCACAAACGCTTTTCTTAACGGTTAACTACATCGATCGATACCTGGCACAGACGCCCGTGAAGTCACAGCAGTTCCAACTTGTTGGGGTTGCGGCACTGTTGGTCGCTTCGAAGTTTGAGGAGATCTACCCTTGCGATATGGACGATCTGCTGTACATTTGCGAGCGGTCATACACTAAAGCCGACCTGGTGGACTGCGAGAGGGACCTCCTCAACGTGTTCAAGTTCAATTTGGCTGTGCCAAGTGTCGTCAGTTTCCTGGGCTATTACCTAGAGCATTTTGAGGAGGAGGACGAGCTCATCAGCCAACTCGCCAACTACTTTGCGGAGTGTTCGCTGCTCAACTTTACCTTCGGAGCCACTTACGAGCCCTCAATCATCGCCTGCGCATGCTTGCTCGAAGCGTATTGCTATGTCGAGAATCAGGCGCCGGGTCTTGTCTGGAACTCCCGCCTCGCAGAGCTCACAAGTTATGCCGTGGAAGATATTGTCCCCTGCACACGAGATCTGTGGTCACTTTTAATCCAACCAAGCGAGCTGACCGCTGTCGCCACAAAGTACAGTGCCAAAGAGTTCGGTGAAGTTGCTCATTTGCCGCTGGAAGATCTGAAGGCGCTGTTGTATTGATGATAACGCCACTCGATCTCACCGAGTTGCGGCTGAGCTACTGATAGCTGCTAATGTAGATGTTGTACATACGTTCTCCAGCACACGCCCTAGACTTAAGTATTTTTTTTTCCAAAAGTAACCTCCATTAATATCCCTTTGCCAGTTCGCTCGCTCGAAATATGGCCCCCGTGAGCTGTATCAACATAAAGAGATAAATAAAAGCAAACGTTATTTAGGACAATCGCCACGCTGTGCTGTGTGTCAGTATGCTTCATAGTGTCCCATTTCCAGAATCGTGTTCAGAAGTGTGCCAAAACGAAGGCCCGCCAAACCAACTGACGCTTTCGTAAACGCGAACGCGAGCCTACGTCGTCATACCAATATGCGAATCCACGGACTAACTGGTCTCTAGAAGCCGTTGCTTGCCGCCTCGCCAAAGAGTTCATCGATGACTTCGTAGTTAATCCTTCGGCTCTTTAATTTCTGTGCAATGCGAAAAGTGATGTGCGAGGTCAGAAATGTTTATGAGGTATCTAGGGAGTGTTCGGCACCACAGATGCTCACATAGATTGCGTGTTGCGCCGTGTCTGGGGGCGGCGCGTTGGCATCGGGCGTTTTCTTTCTTCTTTTCTTCTTTGGGGCATCAGGTGCTGATAAGCCAAGTAGCCGTTTTTGCTCCTGCAATACCTCAGCAGGCACGTAGATACCGTTAGCACATCTGCAATGGATCTACATATTCGCATTAGTAATACGGGAGTACCTGTTCTTGAATGAAATCCTTGTTCATCTTCTCCCACAACAGCTTCTTCTTCTCGGCCTCTTCTCGTGTCAACAATAATGAGTTGATTTCATCGTCATCCAAGTCCGAGAACGTGTCCTCCTGTGCATTCTCTTTTCCAGTGTCGTCCTCAGCCACCTTGTCCTCCTCTTCTGGGTCTTCTACATCTTCTTCCTGTTCACTAGTTTCGTCACGTGACCTCGATCTCCTCCTCTTTTCGTGGCCATTACTATTATCAGCTAAGTCACTTGACCTTCGTCTTCTTGTTACCGCGGAACCTGTTTCATCGTCTGGTGAAGTAGTAGGGCTAGTGCTGTGCTCTGTTTCACCGTTAACATCATCATCCTGCTCTCTTTCTCCACTCCGGCTAACTCTCGCTGACGTATCCTCCTCGAGCGCCATGGTAAGGTCTCGCTCGATCGTCTTGTAAAAACTTGCCTCCTCGCGCTTGCGCATAATGTAGCGTGCCGATTTCTTGCGCACACGAAGCAACACTTCCTGGGCCGCTAATCGACTTGCACGATTGACAATCTGGTCATTAGCATTGTCAAATCCATAGTCGATGTTCTCGTCATCATCTTCGCCTTTCGAGGCAACAGCGCCACCTTTTGTACCCACAATCGCACCATTGCTGCCAAGTAACGCCTCGGCCTGTTTCTTCTTATAGTACGCGTCACCGCTCAAGAAGCGAGACATCTCCTCATCTTTCATGCGCTGCGCTTTCTTGTTCAACATACCCTTAGCCAAGGTGCCGTCGTCTTCACTTCCGTCATCCGAATCCCCTCTTGCTCTTATCAGTCGCTTCCGTCCGTTCTGTTCCAGCGGCAATTTCTCCGACTCAAGTAAGAGCATCTCCATTACCTCCTTCTCGCGGTGACGCTGGAAACTGGGCG
This sequence comes from Phytophthora sp. 'mugwort', assembly GCA_033558025.1. Classification (NCBI taxonomy): domain Eukaryota; phylum Oomycota; class Peronosporomycetes; order Peronosporales; family Peronosporaceae; genus Phytophthora; species Phytophthora sp. 'mugwort'. Next base: position 66,257 of record JAUCEF010000004.1, on the reverse strand, counting down.
GGTCGCACTCCACGCGCGACATCTCGAGCTTTCCTACTTGGTCGTACGTTAGCTGCGCCGTGGGGGTGAGCGAAAACTCGTACAGTCGCTGCTTGAGCGTGCGTTCACCGATGTTGACGACGTCCATGACGTCGTGCAGACTGCACATGACCGACTGTGAGCGCGCTGCAATAAGCAACGCCGCACCGCAAATACCTGACGGACGGCGGCCAGTCTCGATCCAATCTCGCTTCATGGTGGCCACGAGACGCAGAGCCGTGGTGGCGATGCTGTGCGTCTTGCCTGCAAAGTTGAGCTGCGAGGCGAAACGGTGGATATAAAGTGACGGGTCGATGAGCGGCAGGTGGATCTGCAACAACTTACAAAACTTGAGGAAAACGCCGCCAAGCACGTAGACGTTGATCTGCAGTTTGTCCGAGAAGTCGATAAGTAGGTGCGGCGAGTGCTCTCTCCTGCAGACGATGTATAGGCAGGCAGCGATGACCGTCTGTGTCTTGCGGCCGTGCGTAAAGTTACGCTGCAGCGCCAGTGCGAAGAGACGGAAGGCCGAGTCCACGTAGTGGTCACCCAGGCGCAGCATTCCCGCGATCTGGCGGATCTTCTTCTTGCCATTTGCCAGCGTGTTAGCACGCGACTCGAGGCCATAGTTCCGACCACTGGTGCCGATGTTGCCATAAGCCTTGGAGGCCGTGGCCGATACAAACTGTCCCACAACCGAATGCGCGCCGCCGCCTGACTCCTGGAACTCGATAGATGACACGATGTTATTCTCCTCAAGGATGGTGCCGCAGCTCACGCACACGGCCTCACCGCTCACATCCACAACGTCGATCTCCGTGCAGGAGCATGTGGGACAGATACTGTTGGCCATGGCTGTCGCGGGCACCAGGGCGGAAAGAACTACTCACGCTAATTGATCAGGGACGAGTTGGTGGCGAACAACAAACTATTCCGCCAGCGCCTGCAGCACAACTTGCGCTTTGTATTTCTATTAGCACACCCCTTGCAACCCCGATACCAGTCAAAACATCGCGTGGTACACATCACTGTTACCTGTCAAATCCAGGAGTAGTTTTGACAGGTTACGTCGGTCCCCCACAACTTGAGGTCGAAAAGCGAAGCTGTCACGCCACAGGAGTCGCCGACGCCTCTTAACCCGGTGGAGTGACTGACGCAGCCATGGCCACGCCCAATTTCCACGCTCCCAACCAGGAGATGCCGCCGCCGGGCGGCTTTAAGCCTGTCAAGTTCGTCAAGAACGGCCCGGCAACTCGCGGACCACCGGGATGGTCGCTCTTCCTCGGCGCCTTCGTCGTCACGTCCGCGGGCTACTACCTAGTGGGCCAGCACAACAAGCACCACCGTGAGGTGGTCAAGGAAGAACGCGAGAATCGCATCGCATTGCTGCCGTTTCTACAGGCGGAGGCTGACGTCGAGTACCTGGAGCAGGAGAAGCACATCTTGGAAAAGGAGCGCCAGGTTATGAAGAACGTGCCTGGTTGGGTAGCCGGTCAATCACCGTACCACTCGGACCGCTACCAGGTGCCGCTGTGGGCTCAGAAAAAGTAAATTGGGAAGGAGATGGATGGGGAGCAGGAAGCTACTACAAGCAGCAAACAACCGCCGTGACAGAACTGTAACTGGACCATGTGAAGGAATACATTCGAGGGTTGTCCGCTCGAGGCAACAATCACCTGCAAATTTCTCTTGAGTTTGGTGAGAGTTTAACCTTCAATATTGTGGCTGCTCTTTCAAACTGTGTTTAGTAGTCTGGATGTGGTAAGACGTATTTTTGTTTTCCTTTCGATAATCGCTACGGGTGACGGAGTGGAGTTGCAGCGTTGTAGCAACGACAAACCCTCTTACATTCTAGCATGGACGAAAGATATGCTGCAAGGTACTCGCGGCTCTCGCAATAGTAACTGCTTGTGACAAGCAAGCAACTCCGCGTTACAGCCCTTCGTCCATCTCGTCTTCAATTTCCTTGGCCAACTCCTCCTCCTGCTTTTCACGCTCGAGACGCTCCTCGGCGCTCTCAAGATCCTTCTTATAAGCATCCGGTGGGTAGCGCATGGCCTTGACAGCTTCGTTGTGCACGTCCAGGCAGAAGGTGATACGCCTCTGGAAAGCCGTCTGCGGGTCGTTCGTTGTGTACACGTTCACTGTATCCTTCAGTTGCAGCCAACCGTTCTCGTGGTCGATCACGGCGTCAATCACGCCGTCCCGAATCGCCTTGGCGCACACGAACTCGGCATTCTGAGCATTCTCCAGCGCGAGCTTCTCGCAAATGTCCGCGAACAGGATCCGCGAGTACGACGTGCTGATCTTCCGCAGACCCGTCTTGATGACGTTGTGGCGCAAACTAACAAAGGGTACACACCAGTTAGCAAAATATCCTCCCAACTTCTGGACAAGCCAATATCGTCCAGCTTACCGAAGAATCAACGTGTACGTGTTGTCAGCCTTGAAGATTGCACCGTGCTGAGACAAAACCACGTTGAAGTCTTCCAGGTTACCCACACGAACAGCCTAAACATATCATAAAAGGCGTAACGACGTTAGTCAACTCGCATGACCGCTTTGTCAGTGCTTTCAATGATCGTACGTTTGTGAGTTGCAGATACGGCGCCAGCGCCTTGCGAAGCTCGTCCTGGTTGAAGACATTACGCTCGGGCACCTCACCCATAAGCAGCTGCACAATAATAGCAAGCTTGTACACCGTGCGGCGGAACCCAAAAGCCGTATTCGCTGGGGCCTTGCGGATAGACTGCATCAGCTTCGTGTACGATTCGGTGTACTCAAGCTGCACGGCCTGGATCTTGCCCACATAGTACAGATAGCGTACAAACTGGTTGTTGGACACCGATTCAGGGAACGTCGTCTTGCTCACGAACTTGTACGCCTGCTCGTACAGATTATCCTTCAGATAATTGCGCAGCAGCAGGTTAATCAGCGTAGCTTGCCCAGCCTCATCGTAACGCAAGCACGACGTGCGGTGAGCGCCGAGCAGCGTGTTGCGGATAGCAGGTAGGTCGTGGCCAAACTGCTCGTGGATGTTGGAGTAGTACGTGAACACCTTGGCCTGGAACAGGTCCAACGTGCGGCGGTTGAACTGCTGGCAGCGCGCCACCACCTTGTCCACCGTGTCCAGCGCCTCCTGCGCCAGCTTGTATTTCATGAGCGCCACTAACACGTACATGAACAGGTAGATCTCTACTTCAATGAGGTCCACCACAGGCAGCACCACAGTGACGGACGCAGGAGCATCCATCTCCGGGGACGTGTCCGTCATCTCCACATCCTGGTCCGTAATGGTAGCAGCACGAGCCTCGCTAACAGCAGCCCGCGCCTTGGAATCGATCTTGGCCAGCAGCGCCAGTAGCACAGGCTTGGACGCGTTCTGTGACGGCAGCAACTGCACAACGGCCTGCTGCAGCTGCGTCACCGACAGTGTCTTGCGCAACTTGCTGGTAGTACGGAGGATGCGCGGGATCTTCTCCTTGGCGTTGGTCTTCACCACCGTTTCAAGAAGAGTGATGGTCCGCTTCAGTTCTGCATACAAACAGCGAGTCAGCAATTGTCGGGGAAAGCCCTCCGCTTAGACGTGGGGTGGCGGTTTACCTTCGTAGATGAGCGCTTCCTCGGCTGTCACCTCCTTCGGGCTGGACATGCGCGTCTTGTAGGCGGGTGTCTGCGAGAACGTGGACTGTGCGCTCATGTCGTCGGAGAGAGGGGGGCGCAGGGATCTCTTCTCGTTTTGCACTGCCGCTGCAGCTAAGATTGCAAATAATATCCACGCGGATATTATCTAAATCCATCGTATTTTTTTAGACAGAGCTCTGCGCCGATTGGGTGGATTAGCCAATCTGTTCACGAAGCCTGCCGGATTAATGCAATGATTCAATAATACTATGTTGTAGAATTGGTACTACGCATATAATTTTCAGAGAAATCTTATTAATACTATTCTTTTATAGTAACTTTGAAGGGGAGGGTCTTATTCGTGGGAAAATGCTAACGGATAATGCCGAATAAAATATTTTCCAAATTGTGCGCAAGGACCAAATTATGCAGTCGTACTCCGTGATTGTATACCGTCCCATCTTGTGTATACTATACCCAGGTCGCTAGCACCCCCCACCCACACAAAAATTCGCTGCAATTTTAAAGCTCCGGGCCTACCATAGCGCAAAATGGTCGACATCCCGCCGACACAACCGACGTATTTCGTGGTGTAAGAAATGGGCGTTATTATCCATTTGCCAGCTAAAACGGGCTTCTAATTCGGAATTCGGGCTTCAGGCGATTGGCTGACTCGCACACAATTTCGGACAGTCATTTCAGGTAAGCCCGCAAGAATGGGTCGAGGTCAGCGTGTCGTTCGCGCTAACTACTGGTCTGTTTGATGATCTGAATACTGCTGCAGCACGCAGCAGACAGTACCAGGCCGACCACTAGCAGCAGGACGCAGTAGAAGCTTTGAAAATGCGTGGTGAGTGCACGTTCAGAGGGCGTTATGCTGTCATTTTTGGTTTCGTGTGCTATTTTTTCTACCAGTATTGAACGAACTACTGGGTTGTTTGATGATCTGAATGCTGTAACAGGTAACATGAATGTAGGTGATGAAGCCCCAGCAGTCACAGATGAAAACGACCAACTGAAAATAAGCTAGCATGGTTTCTCTGAAGTTATCGCGTTACGTGGCAGCGTATTCGTCGCCTGTGCGGGTGCAGAGCTTGTCACAGATTCGGTTGGAGATAGGTCAGCCTGAGTAACCCGAGCTTGCTCTTCTCTCACTTGTTCCAGCGATCCGGTCGAAGTACCACACTTGTACCGTCATGAACCGAGTCACCCAGACTCGCTGTGCACTCTCCTTATTAAGAAATAAGCTCCTCTTTCGTTTGGCAGTATCTCAGCACATCTTTGTACGTCACTTTGCCATCTTCACGCATGTAAGTGTCATAGTACTCTAGCACAGACAGATCATGTGACGCCAACTTATGCTTACGTCCCCCTCCCACAGCGTGCATCCGGTTGCTCAGTGTGCCACAACGTCACGGCTTCGATTCTTCCACCCCGAGAGAGTCCACCTCTTTACCCCGAGCTCTTGAGAGGCCTTGGTTGGCCCCCATTCAGGGTTTGCATTCCATGTTGCTACAGACGCCACCTGATCGCGGATACGTGCTGCAACGCATTGACATTTCTCTGAGGCTTCCATCTTGGCGTCGAGAGGTGAGGAAGCAACACTGAGCACAGAATACTTCGATTGAAAATGTTACAGTTACAGTATAACTTGTCGGTATTACAGTGTAACTCGACCGCATTACAGATTAACACGATTGCGTTACAGAATAACTCGACCGGCGTTAACATAATAACTAGACCGCGTTACAGAATAAATAGACCGCGGTAAAGAAAAATTAGTCCGCAGTGTCAGTAAATACGCAATTGCTAAGTTATTCTGTAACACCGACCATTTATTCGGTAACACTTCTGTAACGCTGTTGAGGTTCTTGTAACTACTCATGGAGTAGAGGTGTCTAGCTGGTTGCCTCGCGAGGAGTGGGATCCACGAGTTTGCCAGACGCAAGCAGATTGCGGTACTCATTTTCGTGTGGAAGTGCTGAACCAACGTTGCAATGAGGAGATCAGCAACGCGGATGTCGATGTTGTGCGACATAATGACAAAAACGAAACTTGATGCAACACAAGGTTCCGAAGATCATGTATCTTCTCTTTCATGGCAGAAGCGAAGTTCTCCAGCGAAGGTATCGTAGGGACGACGTTGGCTTCCAGCTACTCATCACTTTTAGAAGCCTTCATATCTTCGCTGGTAGTGTTGAAGACATAAGCGAACGCTTTGTTCGTCGCCATCATGTTCCAGCTTCCCGATCAAAACTCCGCTGGGCAGTCAAATTTGGATCTTCGTTAGCTTGCTGGGAACCACCACGCCGGAATGATGGCATGACAAGTTAGGAGTAATTTGAGCCTTAGCTTGTCGTGCATCAGCAGCATCGACAACTGCGTTGACGTCCCTTTGCATCTTTAGCGAAGGCGATCCGCGGCATCGTGAGCTTCCAGGTGATGGTTCTCCTTGACTGCTTTCGTTGCTATCCTCGGCGCAGTTCATGAGAGCATCAGAAGTGGCAGACCATCCCGTGAGTTGGGGCAAGCTCAATGCTGTTTCATCCTTACTGAAGCCAGCTGCTTGAGGTCAATCAATGAGGACACCGGGAACTCTTGCGGTAGCTAGTGCCATTTCATTTGCATGCAGTGGGCACATTATAACGACCGCTCGTCTGGGAAAAGCGAGAGGCCCTGCTCCTCTGACATTTTGGTGCGGACCAGCTGAATAAAGAGGAAGTCCGTGCAGAACAATGACAGATGCATTTCTGGGCAAATGCGAGATCCGAAGCTCTGCCAAACGAATACCACATGATTGCGAGGAGCGCCACATCTTGGTAGTCTTTCGACTCAGTCGCTTCATAATATATGTCATCTACTAGGAAGCGCAAGTATCGATTTGCACACGCAGGCATTTTCTTCACCGCACCTCCTTATTGACGCTAAGACAATGGCGTTCCAGGATTATCCCCATCTTTTTAGCAGCTGTTGCTCGATTAGCGTGGCGCTGAAGTGGGAATTCATCGAGCAATCAGTTCTTGACATTGCGGTATTATCTCATGACTGTGTTGCGCTTGCGCGGCTCACCTCCTCCGTCCGAAAAGGCAAGATACATGCCAAACCGGCCATAAGCGCGAGGAACGCCGATCCGCTAGTGTCAGCCCGCACTCCGGCGTGGACAAACTTCATCGTTGTGCTCTCCGACGCCAGAAATTTCTTGAAAATGTTCACTGCTGTGGCTTGCGCACGCTTGGTGTTGCCCGGTGCAAGCTCCTCGAGGCCCATACTTTCTTCTAGTCTGTTGTCGGCAGGGTGTTTGATATTCGTCAAAACAGAAATGCCTTGACTTTTGTAGTCCATCCAAAATATCCCGCCACAGTTGCCGACAGATACTGTCGGCCACGTGTCGGTTGGCACTAAACTAAGGTTTGTAATTGACCAGGGAGGCAAATTGATTGGTATTCGATAATACGGGGTTAGATGATTGGCTGATCGCATCATACAAATTCAAAGGTAAATCGTCGGGTGTCGGCAACTTCATGATACTCATCCATGTCGAAGTCTATGACCGAGAAAAAATAGGTCGTCGAATGGATTGAACGCAACAGCGTCGCGCCTTCTCGCGCGGCTACCCACTTCCAAAATGAGCGAGGGTGGAATGTTTCGTCAGCCCAAGTCCGTTACTGGTGGAAGAGCCGCACCGCTATCAAGCAAACCACAGCTCTTCGAAGCTGTTTGAATGGCGCGGGTGCAAAGCCGCTTTGCTGGTGTTGAGGGCATCCTTTTCGACCAAGTCTGTTCCGTCGGTCGTCCGAGGAAAAGGCGACTGGATCCGTGATGTCGGCGGCACCTGGCAGCGTCTGAGCTGGGCAACGCTAATTATTGCGTCTGACCGCTGGATTCATGGGTCATGCGCCGCTACGGATTGTCTTTTTTTTAGCCGCACCGCCAATCTTACCATTTTCACCGATGACGTGCTCACGGACAGAGCAGCCAACTACCTGAGCTACCTGATGTCTCGCCTCGATCGTCTCAATGACGACCGCATGGTGCTCATGGATGAGACGACGGTTTATTTCGAAGATTCTCGACGTCAGACGGTAGACTTGACCGGTGCCCGCCATGTCGTCTTGAAGTCAACCGGCTTCGCGTACATGCGGATCACTGCTGTGCTTGCTGTCACAGTGAGAGGTCCAAGCTGTCTCCCCTCGTCGTATGGAAAGGAGCCAAACAGGATGATGATATTGAGCGACACGGACATGTCTATGTGGTTCAGCTTGGGTTCACTCTTCCCTGCTTCAGCGGCGGCTCGATCTCATTTTTTCACCTATCTTCGACACGTCTGTGCAAGGCAAGGCGCTGGTATGGGAACGTATGCGTGCCCACATCTCAAAGGCGGCTAAGGCAAAACGTGAAGAAGGACATTGAGATGTTCGTGAATCCCTGGCGGACTCACACATTACGTCCAAGCTGGGATATTGGACTTCGTCCCCGATGAAGAAGCAGATTCGCATGCTGCCTTACCGTCGGCTGGCGGAGCTGATTGACACGGTACGAAGGCTCAAGCTCATCACATTTATTGAATATCTGAAGCACTAACTGTTGATTAATTCCTTTTTTTTGCTTGTACAGTTTGACACCCTTGTGCACCTTGAACCGTTATCACTGTAGGGCTGGAAACGTCTTGAAAAGCGATTACAGACTTGCTCAATGCAGCTGTGGGCACTGGCAAGGCATCGGCGCTTTTTGGAGTTGCTTGTGGCGATGAGCCGCGCCGACAGAGCGCGTCAGTGGGTCCTAAAAAGAGCCTTTGGTGCTGAGTGTTATTTCCTGCTTGCCTGCGGGCTTGGCGTCCAGAAGTGCGATGTCTCCATCGTGAAATTCTGGACGTCATTCTGCAGTTATGACACCAGTTACAGCAACATGAGACATGGTGGAAATGAACATGAGTCGTTATGGTTCTGACCAGCAACATACGTTATCTTTCCGTAATTTAAATACATTACACTTGGTGCATCCCCTTTACGCAGATATATTTGGGGCCAGTGGGACCACTCGCCAGACAGGGCGACGACGAAACCGAATCCTTCTACTGACCAATTGGTTGCGACCCCTTCCCCCCACTCGCCCGGCATGGACGACGAAGAAACCCATTCCTCTCGCCGAGGGCAGGAGGAACCCAGCGCTTACAACGAAACCCGATGGACGGTGAAGAAACCCAATCGTTCTCGCCGAGGGTAGGAGGAACCCAGCACTTATACGCAACCCACTGGACGACGAAGAAAAGGAAGGCACTCCCTTGAAGGTTTCCTATGTTACTCGGATTTTCTCCCCACCGGTTCTGTTTGAATTCATCGAGCCAGGGGCAGATAGACAGGCAGGCGCTGCTAGTGTAACTACTGGTGGCCGACCGCGTCAGGAAAATTCGGAGGTGCCCGCTGCTGACGTAATCGCCGGCGGAGGAGACTACTTCGAAATATCTTGGGTGCCTCTCGTTTGCCCTGGTTGGATGATTATAATTCGTGGATGACTAGTACACCAGGTGACTTCACTATGCATTGTTTGATACTACAGATAAGAGCGCGTTGAGGCAACAAGCTATAACCCATAACTTGTCAATAGTTAGTATGATATCAGTCCTTACAGTTCTTATAAAAAGCCATTGTTTAACGAGATATGATTTGTATGCTCTCGTTTATGGTAGCCGCATGGGCTATTATAGCCGTTTTATGTATATTTACGGATTGCGCATGTCTGTGCTCGCTTACGCTGTCTTCGCACCCGCGTATTCTTTGCTCATGCCTGTTGTGTCTTCTTCAGTGACCTGTACACATTCTTCATACAGGCCTCCATAAGCTTTGTACGTTCTATATTCTGGTAGATTTGCCGCGATGGGTAGACTAGACTATTTAATGACTCGACCTTGTGACTAGAACCTTAACAATGCGACCATGCATACTGTATAAGCCATAGGTAAGAATGAATAACCCCACATTGTTTTATTTCCTCTGCTGTTTCATATAGTGGGATCATGAAGCCCAACACCAACGCAGAAGCCGTTGCCATGTACAAGCGACAGATAGAGCACGCGCAAGAGCGCAATCGAGAGCTGCTAGAGTAAGTGGGTGAGCTAACAACCATGACAAATGACGTACAGCGTGGAGACTACCTGAAGTACCGCCTCATGCAGGTTGGCGGGTACGATCCTCTTCATAGTGAGCGATCTACGCTACAAGGGCGAGCTCGAGCAGCTCTTTGACCTGCCATTCAACGAGATACTGCAGGCGTACCTGTCCATGCTACGCAGACGGAACCTCATCGTCCATAAGTGGACTATGCCCCTGTGGGAGTTGGGCCCTGTGCCGGGGTTCGTTCGCTACCGCTACCAACATCATAATAATTATTTATGGAGAGTGAGGCTTCTGTTTCAACGAATATAACCGACATCGGCGGAAATATGTAACCATTTAGCCGAAGATGTGCAAGTCAACGTGAACTGCAGAAAAGGGAGCTAATAAACCAAAATTTGTAGAGTGGTTAGATTTTTCCGACCCCACCGATACATTTTCATTTGCCAAAACTCCGATGACTATGAGTCAATTAAAGGCAGGGAACACTTCGAATTTCAAATCACCCCACAAGATGCTAGCTGAGCGCATTCCACTCCGGCTGACGAACAGCTAGATTAGCGAGTGCCGAGGCATACCTTTGCCGCCCGGCTGGAAGTATATTTATGTGTTTGCGCGCGTGCTCGACCTCGTCCACACAACTTCCCACGGGGGGGGCAGCGACGTGCAGGGGATGATGGATGCGTTAAACTTGCTCAGCGAGGTGGCCGTCAAGTCAATGGTAGCGCCCTATGCGCGACAGTGCTTTCCGTTCAGGTCAGTCTGAGATCCGATTGGTAGTATATATGCCGATTTTGTAGAAGTCAAACTTTGTATTCTGATTGGTAGAATATATGCCGATTTTGTTCAAGTCAAACTTTGTAGAGAAATTTTAGCAGCCTACCTGAAAAACTTTGACAATGGTCACATCTTTCCGCCGATGGCTTCAGAGCCGTGCGAGTACCAGCAAGCAGCAATGTTTCCTAACTTCATTAGCCTCCAGCAGCGTGAGCGCTAGATGCTCGAGCTACTGGAGAAGGTGACGAGGCGCTACCGCCAGCGCGAGACGCAGCGCGACATACACGCGGAGGCGTTGCAGGCGTCGGACGCTGACGAGGCAGTGCCCGTGAGTAAGGTTACTGTGGTTTCTCAACCCATCGGTGACGACGACAAAAAAACTCAGTTGACCAAGATATAGGTCAAAGTAATGCAGATATTGGAATGGCAGAAGAGATGGAGGTTGACGGCAGACCGAAGAGCCAGCTGACGAAGTACCCATGGACGCCGAGGCAAACGCCAAGTCGGAGCCGCCGTTGTCTCCGTCCATCCTCAGCCTGCTGCTCGACATGAAGGACGCGCCCATCACGGACATGGTGGAGCTGAATCGTGACGTTGAAGCCAGGTCGCAGACTGTTAAGAGTTAGATTCGAAGTAGTGGAGACTTGAGTAGAGGAAGGTAGAAAGAGTTGTGATTGAGAAGTTAAGTTGGAGGTGTCTAGAGGTCTCTCGTGGCCATTCAGTTGAGCATGGCTACGTTGTGTAGTGTACAGTAATCGCCATAACTATCTAAAGTAATGTATATATTTGATAGTAGGTTGGTGTGGTCAACACAAGGGAGGTTTCCTTCGCCACGATCCCATTCCCGCAACAGCCTCTCTCTTGGAGAGTGGCGGAGGTTGCTGACCAGGTGTTACCTTCACCAGCGACTATTGTCTACTCGAGGAGGTGAACTTATATCCGGGACGGTGTAATCGCCAGAACGAGGCGGAAGGCTGCCGGTTTTGTAGGGAACATAAATGTTCGGACACAGTTGTTTTAGGTTAGAGATTTAATCCAAAAACGGACAATAAAAATGGGACAATGTCAAGTTGAAGTGGAAATGCAAATTGCCGTTGCTGTCTGTGGCTTTCGCTCTTCGCGTTACATTGTCTTTGTTTAGAGTTGGGTTGTTATAAACAGCATCATTGGGGATTCCCATGTGCGAAGGTGCTGCTCTGTGCGAGCGCAAGTAGCTAATGCAAGGTTGTCATTGCCATCTCTCATTGTACCCCCCCCCCCCACCCCCCAAGTAAAATCAAGGCCAAGTTTCTTCAACTGTAATAAGTTCATACACATTGCATTTACTTTTACTAGCTGTCATATCGTGCTTTAGCTGTCTTTGAGCGTGGTGATAGCCCCTGCATGGCGTCGCAGCCTAGCTAGTGTGCAGACTGAGAGGTTTGCATCCGAAAAGGCCTCACAGCTCGGATTTGCTCGTGTACTCATATGATTGCTACATATACACTCACTCTTTGCACTGAAATGATGCTGAGTTTTAAATGCAATTGGGTTTTAGATGTCTCATGTAGTTCGACAGCGGATCGTTTGTCAGAACCAGGAAGTGCTGCTGGATCGAGTTTCCTTTTGCGGATTGGTCTCTGTGAACAATGCACATCAGCATCGCGACCTGCTGAGTTGCAGTTTGATGAAGGACGTTCTTCTCAAGCTCAAGAAGGAGCGTCCTAACGAGACCATGGTCACCCTCGTGTGGTGCCTATTCAACATATGCCATGCATTTGACTTTGAAGGGTTTTGGCAGGCGCCTCGTCTACATGAACAAGAAGATTACAAGTGGTGAGGATCGTGCGCTGAGCGCTTTGTACAGTCTCAAAAGCCTGCCCTCATTATCATCGGACGGCGGCCAGGTCAGCAAGAAGGTACTTGGCACTGTATTGACAGAGCAACACTAGGAAGAAACATATTTTCATTGAGTCAGACAACTACATGTTCTTTCCGAACGATGTGACTAAGCTGACGTCTTAATTCCAGTACATCGACGAAGGTTACTCAATTGAAGGTGAAGAAGTCACGTAGGCAAAGACGTAGTAAACAGAAGTGTACTTAATAATTGGCACAAAATACTTAATTCTTAATCTTTAATTTTGTTAAGTTCCCATTGTGAGTAATTTTCTCAATGGTAGGTCGATATTTGATACTGCCTCCGTATTTATGAATGATATTTTTGTAGAGTTTTAAGGTATTGATCCTACAACGTCTTAGCTGAGACTTTTATTAAAGCGGTGCTTTGCGCAGGGCTTCTCGGAGCCGTCTAAGAAAAATAATAAAAAATATTTATATTTTACTTTGTACGTGACTTGGTAAATATATCTGCCACCATTTCTTTGGTATTGCAGTACTGAATTGAAAATTCCTTCCTCTCTACTTTCTTTTGTACGAAAGCGTGTCTAATGTGAATGCGTTTTGATCTGCCATGCAATTCGGGGTTGTATGAGAGTTTAATACAGCTTTGGTTGCCCTCGTATATGGTAATTGCGTGAGGACTGTTGTGGTTTAGCTTTAATAGTAAGAGGTTGAGGAAGATCACTTCCCGTATGCAGTGGCATAGCGCAATGCATTCTGCTTCTATTGCGGAGAGCACGACGGTGTGATGTTTCCTGGATTGCCACGAGATAGGGCTTCCACACATGTACGTGATGTACCCGCCTACCGATCGACGTGTATCGGGGCAGTTTGCGTAGTCCGCATCTGAGAAGGCTGTGAGGTAGTGCTGATCTTTATACAACTTAACATACTGGATGCCTCCTAGGGTAATACCGAAGTTGCGTGTCCGTTAAGGTACTTAAGAACTCTCTTGACCGCATTCCAATGAGGTTTGCCTGGATTTCAAGGAACTGAATGACTTCTCGAAGGAAGTAGGCTAGGTCCGGTCTGGTTCCCATTATTAAATACATGAAGCTATCGACTGCCTCTCTGTACGGGATCGCGGCCATCTCATCCTTCTCTGCCTGAGTTTCAGGGCACATGTCAAGCGAGAGTTTGACACTTGAATCGGTCGGTGTACTGACGGGGTAGGAGTTCAGATGAGAGAAGACGCATTGGTCCTTGACGAGTTTACGGAATTTCATGTCTACCAAAAAGGTGCAGAGGTGTAAGATACCAGATCCGAGGTGGTTGTTTAAGGCCGTATAGGCTCTTCAGTAATTTACACACTAAGTGCCCTTTGCCTCTAGTAGCAAACCCTTCGGGATGTTCCAGGTAGATCTCTTCGTCAAAACCTATTTTTTTTTAATATTATTACTACGTCCATTCAGAAAAGAAGCTGTTTTTTTTTTTCACGTCCATTTGATGGATCTCAAGGTCAAGAAGATCAGCTAGTGAGTAGTAGTCGGAGGACTTCCATGCGGACGACAGGTGAGAAGATTGCATCATCATCAATCCCACCTTTTGAAGGAATCCTTTAATGACCAGTCCTGCTTTATATCGATCGATGGTGCCGAAGCCTTTGTATTTGACGACAAATACCCATCGGCACTGCAATGCTCGTCGTCCTTGGAGTAGTTCAGTGAGTAGCCATCTTTTGTTCTCCCACCAGTGACCTATACTCGGAGCGTGCGGCACCTTTCCGGTGGAGTGCTTCGGGCAGATGCATTGCTTCTCGGTATGTCTTCGGCTCCGAAATGTGTTAGATTGCCAGGGGAATGTGTAAGTTTGTGTCTCTAGTGCCTTTTGCTCTTCCATATCAAGTGGGTCATTGAGGAGGTGTGTTAGGTCTGTGTTTTCTGGGGCGTGTTTTGTCTTTTTATTCGGACCTTCGCATTCTTCAGCTCCAAGTACAGTTCCATTGCGTTTGAGCATTTCAATGAGTGATGGAATTTGCTGTGGTAGTGGCGTAGGTGCTGTGGTTTCAGCATTAGGACTGAGTAGATCTCCCGTGGTTGGGGATTGTAAAAACTCGAGCTTAGGGAATTCCTGTCCGCGGGATTTGACATCCCTGCTGTAGATGATCCGATTTTCGGTCGTGTCGAGAAGTCTGTACCCCTTCTTATTGGAAGGAATACCCAGATAGATGCACTTCTTAGCTCGTTTGTCGAGTTTGTTGCGATAGAGTTCTGGAATATGCGCGTATGCCGCGCATCCAAATACTTAATGTAGTATGCGGATGGTTTGCGGTTGGACCGCTTTTCGTGGTGAGTGATGTTGTTCGTGACAGAGTTTGGAGTTATGTTGAGGAGGTCAGCGACGTGTTTGTCGCATTCTCCCCAGAGAACGTGGGGTAAGTTTCCATCAATTAAGAAGGCTCTTGTTCGTTCAAGCAGTGTGCGCATACGCCTCTCTGCTACACCATTTTGGTGGTGTGTGTAGGCGTTTGTGAATTTTTTTTTGAGCATGTGTGTTGTACTTCTCGAAGATAATTATTCCGAGTTTTTTCATAACCACGGGCGTTGTCGCTTCGGAGGTTCCGGATCTCCTCATAATACATGTTCTCGGTGTATTCGAGCTGACCTACATCACCTTGAAACATGATGCGGGCTTTTTTTCTGAAATCCTCGTAGCATTCGTACAGGTCTGACTCTCGCTTAATGATGTAGATGAACATATAGCGTGAGAAGTCATCGATGAAAGTGAGGAAGTAGTGGCAGCCCGAGAGTGTTGCAATTGGCAATGGCCCAGCCATGTCAGTATGAACCTTTTCAAGAGGAAATTTTGTCCTTTCAACTTATCGTTTATTGAATGGATTACGGTGAGATTTTGCGTATGTGCATGATGAGCAGAAGTAGTCTTTGTTGGAGTCGAATCTCGACAGTCCCATGTTCTTGACCTTGTTGTACTTAGCCAGATCCTGCTTAACGCGAAAGTTAGGATGACTCATTTGTCTGTGCCAGAGCATAATGTTATCGCACATACCTGTGTTAGCCACATGGCCCGCTTGGTTAGTGTCCGCTGGACGAGCTTTGAACTGGTAGAGGCGAGTTCCTTCTCCAGTCTTGGCCTCGAACTTGGTTCGGTGAGCGAAGAAAAAAACAGAAGGCATTTCTTGGCGGTGGGGAAGTTGATCTTGCAGTCCTTTTCAACAGCTTGGCGCACCGAGAGCAAGTTGAATTTGAGTTCGGGTGCGTGCAGCACGTTGCTCAAGGTAATGAGGAGTTCGTTTTCCTTGGTGTCCGTGCCCCGAATGGGGATCTGATGGTTTCCACCAACCGTGATGGCTTTTCCAACGGTGGCCTTCAGGTCCTTGAACCAATGCGGACTGAACGTAACGTGACGGGTACACCCGGAGTCGATTGTCCAGGTGCGGTCATGGGATACGTCTTGAGCGGTAAGGCTGATCTCGTCCTTCTTCGGAGCCAGGTCGAGCGTGGTGATGGCAATGATGCCGTACTCGCTATTGTCTGATGCATTTTCGTCTTGATTGTCTTGACCGTGGAACTGGTTTCGTTTTCCTCGATCGCTACGGCCGTGATTTCCACGGCGATCTGGGTGTTTTCTATTTTAGACGCGATTGTCATTTCCATGGACATTGTAGTTGGTCCGTGAGCTGATGCCGCGGTTTCGCTTGTAGTCACCCTTGTAAGGGTGCTGGCGTGCCTTGTGGCGCCTTCAGCTTAAAATTGGCAGGAAGAACCGTACCAGCCTTGATTTGACCGTCACGTAGGTGGCGCTGCAGGATGTAACAGTCGACAGTGTCGTGGTTATTGCGGTGGTAGTATGTGCATTTCAATGCAACAACGACTGCTGCCTCCGTCTTGGCAGTGACTTGGAGAGCCGCCGGCATTGAAATTTGCAGTGTGGCTTGAAGGGCTTTCTCAGCTTAGGTCTCCTTGGACTCCGGTGTCCCTTCTCTGAGGACGTAGCGATCGCGCGCTAGTTCGTTCTGGACCTTGGTCTCCATGTGCCGTTTCAAGTCTTCGTACGGAATGAACTTCCGGCTCCTTTTCCAGACTGCCAGTTCAGGCTTCCACCCTTTTGGGAGGGAATGGTATAGATAAAGTGGTTTTGCTCGTCGCTCGGCACACGGTTCGTGGCTTCCACGGTTGCCTTCATAGCGCCTTCAAGGCGATGATGAAAGTCATGAGATCGGAACCTCCCTCATATTTGCGGGTCATCAGGTATGACTGGATGTAGTACGGGTCACCGTGGATGCCGGCGCCTTCGTACTTGCTACAGAGCGTTCGAAAAATCTCACACACCGTAGTCTTATCTTTCACCATGAACGTGTTGGTCACCGATGGTTTTGATGAGGAAGGCTTTAGCCTTTGCTTCATCGAGCCGTAGCTTCTTCGAGCTCAGCTGCAGGCTCTTGGCCTTCTGCTTCTCAGCCCGCTTCAGATTCTCACGCTTGTTAGCAGTGAGTGACTGGATTAAAGGTGGTTGTACCTGCCCCATTTCCACATCGCCGTCGTCTCCAGCGGTGGCGGCCTCCGAACTTGAGTCGGAAGAGGGCTCACTCGGTGAGGAGCCCTCCATCTCGTCGGCCTTGGGAGCCCCAGCGGCATCTGGGGCGGCCGACATGGCTCTCATGTCGTCCAGCGCTGGGTTGAGTTCTTCATCCGAAGATGTCGAAGTCGTCGTCTCCCGCATAGTCGACGTTGGTGACGAAGCCGATCAGGTTCTTTCCTTCGGGGGCGGCGGTCACACGAGTCTTCCAGATCACGAAGTTCCGGCCGTTAAGGCGCGTAAAATAACGGTCGTCGGCGCTTGAGTCTTGCGTTGGGCTCATAACCTGTTAAGGGTTAGATTCGAAGTAGTGGAGACTTGAGTAAAGGAAGGTAGATAGAGTTGTGATTGAGAAGTTAAGTTGGCGGTGTCTAGAGGTCTCTCATGACCATTCAATTGAGCATGGCTATATTGTGTAGTGTACAGCAATCACCATAACTATCTAAGTGATGTATATCTTTGATAGTAGGGTGGTGTGGTCAACACAAGGAGGTTTCCTTCGCCATGATCCCATTCCCGAAACATAGACGAACCCACAGGTGAAGTGAACACGCATAATCTAGATACGCTCGTGACCGAGATCGTTGACTCGAATGGTCAGCCTGACTCGCCGATTAATCAAATCCTACTTCAAGAGCCGGTGATCCGCGAGGTACTCATCCAACCGCAGCCGACCGTGGTGAGTACGATGCCGAGCCCCGAGACACGCGCCGTGTACGACCAAGCGGTGTTCCACCACGTAGATCCCGCTGTTCACAAGAGCCGATCATTGAACCCGAGCCCGAGCCCGTACTGCTGGTGCGGAGGCCTAAACGGCTGACAGCAATGCTAATGCCGGAGGTAGACGAGGCACCGAGCAGTGCACTGGCCGTAATCAGGGCCATTTACACGAAGTTCCCCTCGCTGGGCTTGGAGTCTAAGTTCCAGCACCTGAACCATACAAAGCGGCCAATGTCCAACTATTACTTCGGCCGCGGAGGTGGGTTCTGGCGCCCGCAGATGCCCGGCATGATCGCGTCTTACGCCCCTTCGCTGTGCGCTGAAACTCCACCTCCGGGTCCATCTAGCGGTCGTTGCCTGCCTGGGCTTCTTCCTCTTCGAGCTCGCGGCCGGGTCTCGGAGCGGCGGATGTAGCGGGGGCATTGTACGCCCTCGACAGTCCTTCGCGTGCTCTTCTATTCGGTGCCGGCGGCAGCGCTACCCTACGTCGTGACCGACCCCGCATATCGCCGTCGGCACTGTCCTCAGCAGATCAGACACAGGTCTCTGTCGACTCCTGCATTTCGTCCTGCACCTGAGGCCCGTTCTTATTTTCCCGGGTCCCGGGAGATGATTCAACATCACTGTTGGATAAGATGCGAAGGCTTAGGGCAAGCGGCGCGGTGCAGTCTCCTGAAAATCTCCCACTCCCGAGTTTTTTTCGCGACGCCTACAAGAAGTGGAGCGCCAATGCGCTGCGTGCTGAATGCAGAAGTCCGAAGGCCACATGTGTATCGTACAAGAAGGCATCGTATTTGCTACCGTGTGAGCCTGTCTGCTTGTGACGGGGACTATCACAGCAACTGGCGTGGTGCAGAGCTCCTTCTAGCGGACCAAAACTGACAGAAGACGGTCGGCTGTGTGTTCAGGCTCCTGAACGTACTCTTTTCGGATAGCTACTGTGGCGGAATGTTAAAATTGGGTGATGTTGCAAGCCGGCATGCAATTGACACCCACACGATAGGGGGGCGTCTGATTATTGGTGTAGGGCAACAGCAGCATATAACGACGAAGATGTCAAAAATAATGCTTTGCTGCATGTGCGGGTGGATTTTTCGAGTATAGATCCTGCTGCATTAAGAGCCATGATAGCAAGAGGCTGTGGTTTATTTTGAAGGAAGTGACTCGTCATTACTGCGAATTTGACTCGCGCGGTTCACCATCCGGCAACTACGCACCTTTCACCGCATTTTACGGAGGCATGATGGATCTGTATTACTTGTACTTACTGACTACAATTACAAATCCAAACCTACGCGCCTGCATGGTCTAGACGTTGCCATTGGAAATGATGGCGTACTCAATTCGCGCTGAACCTCGAGCGAAGACAACGCCCGCGAGGACGACACCGAGCAAAGCGGGTAGGCTAATAAGATTATCTGCTAAATATTTGGATGTACACTAACTGAATTTGTCTGATGTGTATTATGTCGAACAACATTGCGGACCAACAAGGTTGTTGAAGTTCTCAAGGCGATACCAAGTAATGAAGATAAGGCCTTGCTGACAAAGCGTCAAATCGTCTTCTTTGAAGAAGTCTTACCCTGAAACGTCAGAAGCATGCCCGCGCCGAGAAGGAGCATGATGCGGCTATGAAGGTTAGTCGTATTCAAGAAAAGAAAAACTCGGTCGAGTTACTCGTGACGCTGCAGATAAGCCTTTGGAAATGCGCCGAGTTCTAGCCGATCTTCAACGACAAGGACACGTAGAAGACGACAGCGAGGTGGTCGATCTGCAGAACGTTATTGCAAAGCTAAGGGGTGAGCCCAAGTCGAAGCACCACCGTAATACTACTTTACCACAGCGATATGTAGCAGAGTTTGAAAACCCCGCACAAAGCAAACCTTTATGAAACGAATTTGTTTTTATTAACACAGCAAAGTCACGGTGAATGTAAGCACGCCCTCACCCAGGCACATTCATCGACAAGGGTGATAGCTGCGATGTTACGCAGGACGAGGATAGGACGAGCATGCTGGCGATCTCTCAGCGTTACAATGCCGAGATCACTGCCAGCAGGCTCAACGTGCGCCCCATCCTAAAACTTAACGCTAACGTCGCTCCGTCCGTCCGTCCGTCTGTCTGTCACGCCATAACGCGATTCTAGACGCAATCTCATTGGCGGCTGAGCGCAGCGAAGGGGGCCCCTTTGGCTAAAACAACCTTCCGCCGAAGGCGGCCATTGGCGGAAATATAAATAAAACATTGGTTGAACAATGAAGGCGGCAATTAGTGGAAAATATAAAGTAACAATTGGTTGAAATTGATGTTAATTGTTAGCCCGCGTCCTCTCATTTTCCAGAAACGGGGGACTTCACATGCAGGGTGTGCGAGGCGCGAGTGGTTGCCGTCACCGCTCGAACATGCGGGGCTGGCGCTGCCGCTGCACAAGTGCGGGTGCTGCAAGGCACTCCTTGCATGGAGCGCCTTCGGGGACGGCACCGCCCGCCGAGCTGCGCGTCGGTGTGTGGCCTGCGCGAACGGGCCTAACGCCCGCGCATACTGACTCCCGCCCAGGGCACCGCCGCCAACACGCCCAGCGCTAGACTGCCGCCAGCAGAGTGCGGCTGCCGTGTGCACAATGATGGGCCCGCCACCACCACCACCACCGCATCAAGAGGGCCGCAAGCGTAAGCGGCGGCGATGGCAGCCGCGCAACCGTAGCATGGCGAAGCGGCAGCAGAGGCGTTTAACAAATAAAGCTTTTCCATTGGCTAAAATTGTTATGTTACTTTTGGTAAGCGTACTTATTGAGGCTACTTAACACATGTGGTGTGGACCACATTTACCAGATGGAAAATAAGTTTTTGCGCCATTTTGAATTTGGACGCGGGCGCCGGCACCGCCACAACAAGGTACGCTGCTTGTATGACTTTAGTTAGCCGTACAGCCTCCAAGACCAATACACAGATAGTCCGAGGCTCCCGGGGTTGTTTAGGGGGAAGTTTCATCCCGGCGGGTTAATTTCCGCTGGGGGTCGCCGTGCTAAGGGGTTAAGACAATTAATTGACGTTATTGTTGGTTAAACCTGAATTTACTGTTGGTCAAATATATTAACCTCCCGCCCACTGCGCGAGCAGCACACTAGTTTTGTCAAATCTTACACATATTGGTAAATCGACCCGGTCTGTTGACCACAAACCCGAATGTGAACTGGTTGAGCTGGCCGTGATGGGTTATCTGGCCCACGCGACCGTGCCGTTTTAACAAATGCGCAAAAAGGATATCACACGAAGGCCCTCAGTATTACCCAGGCCCTTTAACCCAGAATATCCGACTGTGCCATTTGCAACGACGACCGCTCCAGGTTGCGGCTTGCTTGCAAGTTGTAACCTGTGACTATGGGAAACTGATCGGGGTTACATTCACGGGAGCTGGCACCACCCAGGTAGTACGCAAATGTCCATGACCACTCCAAGTTAAAAGCAGCGATTGTTTCGTGCAGTGTATTTGGACTTTTTATTGTCTAACGCGTCACATTACTTTTGTTTCGTGTGCGTAGGCATTACGGTTACACGAAAGCGGAAAAGGACGCCTGCTGAACTAAAAGAAGCGATTGGGGAGGCTACGGCAAAGCGTCGGACTGAGCGTCAACAAGGGCAGTCAACAGGTGAAGAGGAACGCCAAGCAAAGCGAAAACGAATGAATGCGCTGACGAGCAAGATTTGTGGACTAAACAAGCAGTTAAAAGAGTTACAATCAAGTGATGCCGACTCAGAGGCTGTTACTACCGATCCTCAGAGTGCTGCCGAGCCCCAGAGTGCTGCTGAGCAACAGCGAGCACACCGTTCCAGACTTTCGTAGGAGGAGCGTGCTGTCGTGCGCGAGCAATATGCACAGCAACATCAAGTTGCTCGGGCTGCTCATACGTCCGAAGAACAAGACTCACAGCGCGAACAGGACATTCTGCGGCGGCAAGAGTTACGACAGAAACGTACTCCAGAAGAAATCGACTCTGCACAAGAGCACAACTCTCAGCATCGGCGAGAGTTGCGAGAAACACTCATCCCAGAAGACCAAATCTCACAGCGCGAACAGAACACTCTGCGGCGGCAAGAGTTACGACATGAACGTACTGCAGAAGAAATCGAAGAAGAGAGAGAGAGCGTGACCGCTTGCGAAACAAAGCGGAGCAGGTGCGAGGAGGCAAGTGAGGCCGAAAAAGAGGCTGCTAGCACTCGACGAACGCACTGGAAAATCATGAGTACTTCCACAAGTCCACAGTATCAGGCAAGAATGTGGAAAACGGTCGACACAAGCTCCCCGACATGTTTGAGTGTATTTGGTGCGGCGCCTGGAAATGGCCCGGTGAGTCTGACGTGTCCTGTTGTCTAAAAGGCAAGGTGCGACTTCCTCCGCTACAGTGGGCGCCGTACTATCTGCTTGAGTATTACGACGACCCATTTTTTAGGCGACATATACGCGCCTACAACCAAGTATTCGCGTTTACTTCAATCGGGTCGCTTGAAATTCCGATGGTGGTTTTCGTGGTGTGCGAGAGGATACTTCGGTTCAGGGTCAGCGTGGGGTGAACACATGTCGGGTCCAAGGTGATATGGGGCATTATGTGGGTTCGTTAAGTCCACACATGGAATATCGCGATGGGGAGTTGGCGGCTGCCAAATTCGCGCAAATCTACTTCGTAGACGACGACCTCAAGAAACGAGCGTTGCGTCAGAAGGGCATCTTTACCGATCTTGACCCGGAAAAATTGACAACTCTCGAATGATGGAGGCATACAACCCGTTTGCACGGCAGTTTATTTCGCATGGGGAAAACATCGACGCGATATTGAAGAGGGAAGGGACGTTATTGACGTCGTGTATAATCTCCACGCTGATAAGCGCGGACCGCGTACGACCAATTTGCCTACTATGAACGAGGTGGGAGCGGTTATGGTCGACGACGGCAACGTCAAGAGGGCGCGCGATATCCATCTAAATACCAAACAAAACGGTCTCATGCGTATTTACGAGACAAACCCGATGTATGATCCACTCCAGTACCCAGTACTGTTCCCGAACGGTGATCTGGGTTGGACGTACACGGATACGTATGTCAACGGACAACAACATCGAAAGAAGGACAAGATGTCTCTACAAGAACATACCGCATATCGTCTTTTCCCTAATCTGGGCGATGGCGATGTGTTACATCAAGGTAGACGTCTATTCCAGCGAGGGTGTGTTGACCAGCGCGCCAAGGTCGAACAGGATTTTCTTACGGTGCGTTTCCGACAACCAAGCCACCCTGCGGGCGGATCTATATTCTGGGGTCCAGGATTCTTATCTCAACGAGACAACCGCCGTTCTAACGGAGGGTGCTGCCCGCCTCACCGAGTACAACCGGGGGAACCTGGCGTTGCAAAACTCGGGTTCAGAAAACGAACGCGACCCATACTTCTTAAGACGAATTGGCAAGCACATCGGGCTTCCTACTACGTTCACGGGTGGACCTCGACACATGTACCAGTCGTATCAAGATTCAATGGCAATCGTTAGGGAGTACGGAAAACCACATCTTCTTAACGATGACCTGCAACCCAGAGTGGGAAGAGATTATGGACCAGATCCTAAAGCGTCAAACAGCCCAGGACCGTCCAGACATCGTTGCGCGGGTTTGGCAACTCAAGCTTCGTGCGTTGCTCAAAGATTTAGACCAAGGTGTTCTAGGTCGTGTCGTGGCTCGAATTTACGTGGTCGAGTCCCAGAAACGAGGTCTGCCGCACGCACACATATTGTTGATCCTCGCCGACGAGGACAACCCACACACCAGAGAAATAATCGACAAACTGGTGTCTGCTGCCGGATGAGCCACGAACCCCGATCTATACAAAATGGTAACTACATGTATGATGCACGGTCCGTGTAGAAGCCAAGATCCTACGTTTGTGTGCATGAAGGATGGAAGTGCTCCAAGAATTTCCCGGAGCCTCTTCGTGAAATCACCCGTGCCAATGTTGACGGATATCCTGAGTACACACGGCGTCGTGTTCTCCGGGAGTTTGAAATCAAAAACCGTGAGTATGACAACGAAACGACAAACCAGTGGATCGTACTTTACAACCCATACTTCTCGCAGAAGTACAAGTGTCACATCAACATTGAGGTGTTTACGGACATTACATCAGTGAAGTACCTTGACAGGTATGTGTACAAAGGTTCCGACAAAACGGTAATTACTGTTGAAGCTATTCGCTCTCAAGGTGAATGGTGAGCATGCGTAAAGAACCCAACGAAGTATTGAGCTACCTGCGCGACCGATATTTATCTCCAGTTGAGGCATGTATGCGCCTGCTCGACTACGTGGTTCAGGGAAAAAGCCACTCTGTGGAGCAACTCACTGTCCATCTTGAAGGGAAACAAATGGTTGTCTATACCCCGAACAAGATACTGAAAGCGTTCTTGAAAATGGACAACACACCATGCTGACTCGGTTCTTCGAGTTGTGCGCGAGCACAGCCCTGAAGACCGAATAGCAAAGACAATGTTATATCAAGACATCCCGAAGAAGTTTTGCTGGAAGAACAAACAATGGGTGCGCCGGAAAAACTACCAAGCCGCACTTGGCAGGATGATCCACGTGTCTCCGCGCGACGAGGAGAGGTTCTATCTTCGCGTTATTCTGTGTCACCGTAGAGGGACCACTTCATTTGTTGACTTGAAGAAGGTGAACAACACGCAGTACCCCAAGTTTATAGACGCCGCGAGGGCAGCGGGGTACCTAGACAATGACGTGGCATGCCTGCATGAGTGAAGCGGCCGATTTTCAAATGGCGTACCAACTGCGGCAAACCCTGTTGGTGTACTCGATGCCAAATGACGTTCGGGCTCTGTAGGATGTTTTTATGATGAACTTTCTCACGACTTTGCGTTAAATAACCACAAAGAGCTCGAACCCGTCAAGAGCTCGGTTGTCACGTTCGAGACCTTAAAAAACATCAACGAGCTGCTCCAAGTTAGTGGGTAAGCCGTGGAACAGTATGCCCTTCCAAAGTTGAGTGAGTTCCCGCGGTTTTTACTGGTGTCATTCCAAGAAAACACTCTCATTCGGCGCGAATTAACTGGATACGACGAGTCCGCGCTGGAAGAAATTGTCGGCGCGGAGGATCATCTCAAGAACTCCCAGAGGGAAATCTACAACGAAAATTGTTGAGGCTGTCAATCATCGTGAAGTAGGAAATAAGCTTTTCTTCATCGACGGCCCGGGGGGGGGACTGGATAATCTACTTCGCTGCGGCACATCCTTGCTAAAGTGCGCCTCGACGGGAAAATTGCGATTGCCGTCGCGTCTAGTGGATTGCGTCGCTTCTATTGATGCGCGACCGGACAGCTCCCTCAACTTTCAAAATTCCTTTGAAGTTGGATGAAACCTCAACTTGCAACATTTACAAGCAGTCGCACCTGAGAAAGTTGATTGAGCGTGGTGCCTTGATAATCTGGGACGAAGCACCTATGACCCACCGACACGCGTTCGAAATCGTTGATCGTACTCTTCAGGATATAATGGACAACAATCGAGAGCCTTTCGGGGGGGGGGGGGGATTTTCAGGAAATTTCGGCAGATTCTACCTGTGGTGACACCCGCGGATACAAAAATCGATGCTTGCCTCAAGTCTTCCGACCTGTTGCGTTATTTTAAGCAGGTACATATTACGGAAAACATGCGAGTGCGCTCGGTTGATATGAGATGGACGCAGAGGAAATGGCTGGGCCGACACGAGGTCAACTGGCTCTGGTTAGAAAGTCCATAAAGATTCCGAGTGACAGCTGATCGACAACTCGCCGGATGCTCCTGAAGACAACACAGAAATAGCTCCAGGTGCGGTGCCCCGTGGTACGGAGCGTCTAATCAATCGCATGTATGCCGACGTAAATAACCCGGAGGTCGCCACAGATGAATACTTTGCGAGTCGTACCATTCTTACGACGACAAACGCTTTGGTGCATCGAATCAACGAAGTAGTAGCGGATCGGCTTCCTCACGCGGCCCTCGAGTATAGGTCTGTTAATGCGATAGAGGACGATGGAAACTTTTTCGAGCAAGAGGTGCTTAACTCGGTGAACATGAGCGGCATCCCTCCTCACAGACTGGTAGTCAAGAAGGGGATTCCTATCATGATGATGGGGGATTTAAACCCTGACCTGGGTCTCCGTAACGGTACACTTCTGAGGATTGTAGACCTGAAAGCCCACGTCATCCTCGCTACAATCATGACTGGGGAGCAAAAAGGCCAACACGTGCTGATCCCCAGGATTGTTTTTGTGAGCGATGATTACACGCGAGAGTTCCCGTTTCGGCTTCGACGTAAACAGTTTCCGGTTCAACCAGCTTTCGCTATGACGACCAACAAAGCGCAGGGGCAAACGCTCATGAACTTGGGATTATATCTTGCCAGTCCGTTCTTCTCTCACGGACAGCTATATGTGGACCTGTCAAGGGTTACAACGCGGTCAAAATTCAAGGCACTGATCGAGTATCCTGATTTAGAGGAAGAGGATGGGGTGTACACGAGCAACATCGTATACAGGCAGATCTTTGATTAGGTTAGATGTACACTACACAATACATGCATTTGTTTTGAAGCGAACGATTTATTTGGGGATTCACTTGCTCACCCACTTACCCACTGGGACTCCGTCAAAATCGCACATCTCAAGAAATGTGGGAGACACAAATCTAACGCATTTTATGACACAAACCCGACACAAATCCGCGGAGACGAAAAAATCGTCTTCGCAAAAAGCGTCAGCCTGTATTTGTCCAGCGACAAAACTCAACGGCACACGCACGTGATAGCCACCCGTTTGGGGTAGTTCTAGCGGCCTGTTAATTGACGTCGCGCGATGAGCAAAGCGCTCACATTCGATTTCAGTCGAGACTCCTCAAGACAGGTATGTTCATGCTGCGGCGACTCTAAACGAAGGCGAACTAACGATCGAGCTTTGTGCGCTGTATAGGAAGCCAAGCATGCGCCGTAACGCTGGCCGTGGAAGAGGTTTTACACCCGCTCAAATCAATCGTACGTAATACGTGCTTGAGTTGCTACTCTACAGATCAGTGGGCTTCACATAATCTTGGATCTACTGCTCTAGGACTGCTCGACCTTGTCCAGGAGATGATGCCTCTTGGTGCAGCGCAATGGGACGATGTGCAGTTGGCCTTCAACCGCAATCGCCCTGCAGATTGGCCTGCGCGCGACGCAGAGTCTCTGCGTCGTAAATTTATGGGCTTGAAGAGTACTCGCAAACCTACTGGTACTGTACTGACACTACATCGCTACGCCATACTGTATGATTGAGCTAACATATATTGTATGCTAGGTGACCCAAACTGCCCGCCCGAGGTGGTGCGCTCCAAGGCCGTGTACCAGAGATTGAGGCGTCTACTTTTGTCGCGTCGCTTGAGGACGATGCTGATGACGCCACCGTGCTGGCCGATAGTATATCCCACCACGAAGAGGAGCAGAATTACAACGCCGCATCCTCGACAGCACCCTGTGGTGAAGACGACGAGGCACAGCTAAGCATCAGCAACGGCGACAGTGAGCTGCTGAGCGGTGAGGTGGACACTTCATCAAGCTGTGCTGCAGCGGCAGTCAGTGTAGCAGACACCACTATTGATGCGTGCTCCGACAACACTCTCCAGACGCCTGGAAAGAAACGATCTACTGGTATGTAGTGTACACAAATTGCATTGATCATTTCGTAATACATACTCTATTAATATGAAACTGACAACAGTACTCTCTCGCATTGTATTGTAGCTGCGATACTGAAAGCATCACCTCGCACTGGAAAGACCCCGTCAGAGCTCGCGGTGCTGAGCAAGAAGCTAAAGCGCAACGCGTCAACTTCAGCCAGCGTGCAGTCACAGACAGCAAAAAAAACGAGCCAAAATCGACAATATCCTTAACCAGCTCAGCGAACCTGATACCACCGTACCGCGGATTTCCGCGTGGATCGAGAAGCGCAACATACGAGAGAGCTGCAGTATCGGGCGGAAAAGGACGCCCGTGAGGAGCAGCGCCCCGGCGAGCGTGCGGAAGTTGAGTGTCGCGCACAGGAGCGCGCGGATAGAGAGTCACAGCGCCACGAGATGCTCATGGCCATGATGGCAAGGCTCATCGAAAAAGGTAGAAGCAGTGATGGAACACCAAAGTAAAATTTAGCGCTTACCGAAAACCGATCGAATTTGCCCAATACCAGTGCGGCGAACTTGATAGTTATAGATACGGTAGAGTTTTCCAAATGAATTGGCGCTTGTGTGGGTCAAACGGCAGTGAGAGCATGAGCTGACGCTAGCATTTAGGCGCCGAGCCCATTCCCCACTCCGCTGCTTGCCTAAGCGCGACGATCGCATTGTTGAGAGCATGAAGTGCAGAACGACACTCCGGAGACGTCCGCTCTAAGTCCCCGTCCTTTACCGGGGTCACGATATTGCCGTTGCTGCTGCCTACCATTGCAACAGGGAAGGCAGAGTCAGCAGCAACGCCTGTTCCAGGCTCTGTGACCGAGGCATCGGCGAGCTTGTCTTGGAGCAAGCGGCTTGCCTCGCCGTCATTCCAGGATCCTAGGCAGTTGTGGCGTCCCCACACAAGGATGCCGTCGACGCCGTAGTAGAGCGTACCCGTCACCGGTGTAGAGTGAAGCCAACCTGGACACAGTAGAAAATAACAGTTAGTATATACGACTGCGAGTTGGGAGAGATAATCATACCGTTGTAGTGTGCGTTCTGTAAATCAGCACGGGTAGGACTCTGAACTCGGTAGTTTTTCCGTCGACAAATCCCCAAATGCCCTCTACTACCGGCTCTTTAGCCTGCGTCAGCGCAGCCCACTCAAGCTGTGTCACCTTCGAGGGGAAACGAATGTTATCATCAGGAAGCAACTTTAGGCACGCATGGAGCGCAAGCTCAACCTTCCAGAGGACACGCCCTAGCGTCGACGGAGGCACCCCAAAGAGCTCGCATAGAGTCTTGTGCTCAACTGCAGCAGTGTAAAAATGCAAAAGACAACCTAGAACAGCGTGCTTATATAGGAATTTGGGCGGGCGACCACGCTTCCCTGGCCCGCTTTTCACTATGTAGTGCTGCTCGAAATGCGTCAGAAGGTAGTCAAACGATGCAGGATCGATTGATAGTACAAATATAAAGATATAACGGTCAGGGACACGATAGAGTACGTGCCATGCGCTACGTGACGGATCGATCAACACATCAGATATCAGGAGGTTACGATCAAATGAAAGCATACATGCGCAAACGCAGCAAGAGCAGTACGTTTCTCCTACGAGCTCTAGCAGGGTGCCCAGCAACCGCCACCAAGGCAGTCCTGAGGTCCAGCATCGTCTCTGAGCAATGAGAAGGCGCTACAGTAAGCTTAGAAACGACTGGTTGTAAGTTATTTAGGCCGTGTTCTAGGTGAAATGCGATTTCGAAAATCATGGACAACCAACTTTCAATTCCGCGAAATCCAGAATTAAAAGTTGAATTTCACGCACAGCGTGTTTCATGCGAATCTTCACTTCAGTACTGTGAGTGATGGTCAGCCAATCCCCAGGCTGAAGACAACCAGATACGATGCCGTTTGACGACGGAGAAGCCACGATGAGCACGGTGGCGCTCATCCTCCTTCCGCATACGTTGCGGATGGTGTACGGGTCACGACGGCGTCTTCAAGAAGACACCGTCGAGCAGGTTCTGCAGCCCCTGGGTTCCAATGGGATGCGCTTCTTTGACGCAGCGTATGCGTCGTCGAACCGCGACCCCTTCCGAGACAACTTCCGCATGGATGTGGCTACATTCGACGCGCTGTACGAGCTGATCGAGCCTTTCGTCCCAAATACCATCGCCAACAGACGTGACGTAGGGTGCCACTCTCGACTGGCTTGGAACCGGATGTTCCGCAAGATCCCAAGAAACCAAGTTCCACGTCGCCTTCTCCACAGCACACCGCTAACACCATATTGGACTCAAGGCCAACATCACTGGGTTACAAGGCGAGATGCGCATACCGGATCGAGTTCCAGCGTCATTTGCAGCGACCCACCCGTACTTTGATCAAGCCGTCTGCGCAATCGATGGTGCTCATTTCCCAATCGTCGTGCCTGCGTCTGACGCTGATCGATTCCGCGAATTGCAAAAGATGGATTTCGACTAACGTTCTCATCGCGAACGATTGGGACATGAACGTAGCATGCATGTACGTCGGCGTGGAAGGCAGTGCGCACGTTGCAATGGTTCTCGCGTGGAGCAAATGCTCGACCTCATTCCAGAAAACTACTACACGATTGCTGATGGCGGCAACGGACTTAGCAGCAAAGTTCTTACGCCGTTCCGAACGGTCCGCTACCATTTGAAAGATGTCGGAGATAAGTGAAATTGGTCGCCCCCAAACGCCCAAGGAACTCTTCAATCTTCACCATGCAAAGGCAAGAAACACTGTGGAGAGGCTTATCGGCTGCCTCAAACGCCGGTTCAAGATCTTGCGTGTATCGATGGAGTACGAGTTCGAGATGATCAAGGCCATCATATTTGCCGGCGGATTGCTACACAACTTTATCCGTCGCGTGGATCGTGACGACAACGCTGTCTTTGATGGTGACGATGCACTCCAAGAACACCAAAACGGTCCGCAGAATGTACCCGTAGCTCCGGATCAACAAGGGTTTGAGTTTGAGTTCGAGAGCGAGTCAACCTGGCGATCATGGATGGCCAATGCAATGTGGCAGGAGTATCAGGAGTGGCGCCGTGCAGAAGCTTAAGGCGAATAATGGAGGCTGATACTCATTCTAAATTGATTTACTCTAGTACTCTCATGCAAACGGGGGTTGTTTCTGTCGTACGCATAGCACACATTCGTGGCATTAGTCGTCGTATTCGGATCGCCAGCGTTTTCCAGTCACTTGAACCGAAGCGGCTTGCATAAAATCGCGCAGCCACTCGCAGGAATCCCTTCAGATCCTGCTCAAGCCGTCGGAGAATGCACGCGTCTCCTTGTTGCTTTAACCTTGCGTCGTCCATCTCGCAAGTGCTTGACACGTTGCAGTCGCGCTGCGCTGCTTGGCGGTGATGCCGTGGCCTCGGCGTTGCGGTGCTCGTTGTTCGAGCTGGCTTCCGCGGTTTGCTGTCGCTCATCGTCGACATCAGGTTGCTGGCCACTACCTGAAGCTGCTGGTGCAGCCATGTTCGCCACGAATGATGATAGGTCGGTGGCTTCAGCTCTTGTTGCACGTGTATCGCCTTCAAAAACGGAGTCAGAAGACGTTAAGGAATAGGGATGGTTGCTCAAGTACCGGTAATCATGGCACATACAGCACGATGATCAAATCCGGATCGACGGAATTCACACAGACGCCTTTCGTGCTTTCGTCGTGTGAGAATCAAATCCTCCCAAACGTCGTTGGTCATTGTTGTCTTGCCCGTGTTGGGGGAAAGACCAACTCCAGTTCGCGCACTGACGTCCTTGAACAAGTCATAGTCCTGCATAATGCGGTTGAGGTTCGTCTTGCACTGACCTACACGACATTGTTAGCGATGGAGTGAGTTGCCACGTACTGTGCTCATACCTTTGTTGAGGGTTTTTCCGATTCGCTTGTTCAATGTGTCGGTAATCGGGCCCCATGCCTAGCTCTTGATGCCTTTGTCTGTCTTGAGTGAGGGGTTGTCCGCACCTCCAAGACGAGATCCAACAGGACGGCTTCTCGTGGCGCTTCCACGACGCGCGCGCATTCTCACTCATAGTAACCGACGACTTCTGCTCATTTCCCTTGCTCGTTTACTTTTGAACTCACTCGTTTTCGTTTGCCACTCGGACACGATTGTTCTCCCACAAATCTCGCAAAAAATAGGGTCAACCATGAATCTAAGAAGATTGAATTATCAGCATGAAGTGACATTTTCGCAGAAACGTGTTCGATACACCTTTTGCCCCGAAATGGTATTCTCGGTCCGAAATACGATTTTGAATGCCACCTCGAACACGGCCTTAGATTTAGTCCATACTATTTTTGTCCGGATTTTGGAGCTTCGAGATGACACATTTACGACACAAATGCATGGAATTTGATGACAAAAAAAAAATGCCAGGCAAATCAGTTTGTGTCATGAAACTGTGCTATTTTTGGTAGAGTCCCACTCACTCCCTTATTCACTCAATCACTCTTACACACAGACTCATTCAATATGCCATTAAAAGTTAACGATTTGCTTGGGACCCTCTCACTCACTAACACTCACTCATACACTTTTACACTTACCCTCACTCAATGTTTCACACTCACTCACTGATGATTTTAGATAGCTTAGCTCAATAGGACCTATTTAGTAAAGCTATTTAAAATCCTATTTAAATAGCCACTTCTACAAATTGGCTTAGTCGTTTTGTCTCGGCTTTTCGAACATGAAGTCGATGGTTCGCCCCCCAACGAGGTTGGACTTTTGTCTTTCGTTGGTTTTTGCAATGAAAGCCCGCCGAAGCGCAACGGAGGCGGGCAGACGACACACTAGGGCAAGTTCTAAGCCTGTTACTGCGTCGTAGGGCTCCCGGCTATTGATGGCTCTACTCCGCAGAAATTTATCTCACCTCTTTGTGGTTCTTTGTTAAAACGAATAGATGCTTCTTTGTTAAAACGAATAGATGCTTCTTTGTTAAAACGGATAGAACATGTGTGCGTGAGGCGTGGACATTTGTTTTAGCGCACACTGCTCAAGAGCATCTGCGTTTATGTTTAAGACATGATCCGTGTATGTACAGTGCGTCTGCACACAACGTCTTCTACATGCGTTGTACACATTTGTGCCTGGCGCGAACCTATTACTCGCGGAGTGGTCGGACAGATTAAATATGAGATGTGGATTTTGTCAATATATGGCTTCAAACTGGCTCAATCGTTGATGCAGGCGGGAAGAGGGTTCAATTTCCGGTTGGACGTTTTGTAAAGTAAGCCCGCCGAAGCGCAGCGGAGGCGGACAGACCACATACTGGGCCCGATGATAGACCCACCGCTGCGTAGTGGGGCGCTAGAATTTTATGGATATACTCCGCAGAAAATTATCTCAAAGTTCTGTCAATTGTTAAGGGAAAACGTATCTCAAAGTTCTGTCAATTGTTGAATACCTTGTTTGCGTGTGCATATTACGAATCGACAGCATGTGCGTTTGTGCGCTCTGTACAGCTAGATGCATGTATATAGAGTGCATCTGTAAGCAAAGTGTGTTTCTTGCGTTTACATGTTCGTGAGGGCATGGGAGCAGTTACTCGCCGAGTGGTGCTTCATAACCTTTGTTTTAATAAGTACTTTACATTTCCGATCTTTACCTATAATTTGGCTCAGCCGTTAAGGCGCGATTTTCAAAGAGGAAAGCCGTAGGATAGATTCCCCCTTGCGACCGATTTTTTTTGTTTCTTTAATTTTTGTATTTGAAGGCCCACCTACTGGGACCAAAACTAAACCCAACGCCGCGTAGCGGCGGCGCTGGTCTAGTGTTCTGATCAAACAGCCTGAATACGAATGGCGAGCCGGCTGTAGGCTTTCGCATTCAGTTGCACCCCGACCGCGACAGACTGGCGATCTTCAAAGCATCGACAAAGCGAGAGAATCCTTCGCTGGAGGCCGATGTGAACTGGCACAGCGCGCTGCATGATTACCTAGCTAGGCTTCGCGCGAAGGCATACTATCGATCAACATCTGCTGGAACGCGCTGAGGGGCGTGTTAAAACGGTCGGAGAATTCAAGAGAGGCCCTAACCGGCACGTTAGCCACCCGGCCATGCAGAGTGCGAAGGTGGACATGGACCAGGGCGAGCTCCTCGAGGGGGTGAACATGGCCGGTCCGTGGCAAAGAAGTTCCTGCGCATGTTCTTTCAGCGCATCAACACGAGACGCAGCCCCACGTTCCGCGTTAACGCTGTCTGTAACGGGGTTACACGAAGGTAACACGAGTGTAGCCATGCTACGTGTCACCCTGCAGTAAGGGGTATTTGGTACCACCTGTATTAACGGGATTTCAGTACGTGGCCACAGGTCCACTCGATATGCATTTGACTAGATTAAACTATGGTATATAGTTAGAGTCATACATTTACACCACAGGCGGCTTTGCCGCAGATAAGCAAGCAAATAACAGTTCAGTTTTATCATTAAAGAGAGTATTGCCCTAGGTTTAGGAACACTGACTCTTTGAGTCTCTAGTAGTATAACTAGAGTGATCTAAGCCTCTCCGGAGACCTTAGAAGTTAGGATAACCACAGCTAAGACTCGGGGAGTCATACGACTTCATCTGACGCACTACGCTACGCAGCTCCGCAGGACCTGGCAGCATTTGTAGTCAATCCCGCACCTGAGTACTATTCCTCTGTGAGGATGGAGCAGACAGCGTTTTCTAACCTGTCCCAGAGCCAGCAACGCTGAAAAGTTTATGTCTTTAAACGGCCCTGAGGGCATAACGCATCTTGTTTCGCAAGGACCGGGCGCGGTGAACGCGCGTCTGGAGGCGTTCTCAAGTTACGAAAATGCTCTGTTGGAGCACCTCCAGAGGATGTCCGCGTCTGAACCGACGTCGACGACATCGCAGAATGAGGCCTCCCGGCCTAAACCGCTCATCGTGAGCGTCAAGACTTTCGAAGGAAAGGAGGGGGAGAACCTCATGTTGTGGATCCTTGAGATCGAAATGGAGGTAGGATCGGCCATGCTGCGTACTGAGCAACAGCGCGTGGCGCTATCGATCTCGAAGCTCGGTGGCGCCGAGCATGAGAATGGGCACTCACGTGCGGCACGTCGGGGGACGCGGCCTTCCCTAGCTGGGAAGAGCTGAAACTCCAGCTCTCGCAAGTGTTTGCTCCGCCTAATCAGGCGTACCGCGTGAGGTCACGCTTTCTGAGTACCCGCCAGGGTAAGAAGGACTTGGTGGACTTTGGACTTCGTCCAGGAGTTGCGAACTCTGATCGCCGGCATGGCGGCTGATCCTCTGCCAGAGGCAGTGACTGTGACAGTCTTTATGGAGGGCCTCCACATTGGCGTGGCCAGGACAGAAGTCTTCCGCACTCACCCTTCCCCTTCGAAGAGGCCGTGAGAGTGGCGTTGAACGCCGAGTTCAACTTCAAGTCGTCTCGACCTGGATGGGGTGTTGCCAACACTACTCCGTCCGACGGACCGGTCCCTATGGACCTCAGCTACGCTGAAGATGGGAAAGCTGAGCTTCATGCCGCCGAGCAGCGTATGGGTGTTTGTCGGTGCTTCATCTGCCGAAGCACTACACATTTGAGGGCAACCTGCCCGTCACGCAGGTCACGTCAAGCTCCTAAGAGCCTTCGCTATGCATCGAGCCAAGACCTCGGCTCGTCGCGGGGAAACGGCGACACTCAGTAGGCGCGGGGCGTCCTGTTGGGGAAGAACTGAGCTCTGTTGAGCCTCATGGAGGTGGAGGGCAACAAGACCCAGCTCCGGAGAGAGCCGTACTCTCTACATGGAACGTGTATGCAAGCCGGGCTTGCTCGTCGTTGAGGCGACGGTAAAGGGCTTATCGAAGCCATGGATCATCTTAGTCGATTCCGGAGCATCGCAACTACGCTCGACGCTCCACGATGGAAAGAAGTCAGCAATTCGCTGAGGCGCTCAGGGAGCACAGGGGTGGCATCATCACTGTTCGCCTAGCGACGGGGACCCGTGTCGCGGTGCCTAGGGTTCTTGTGAACCTGGACGTGAAATTTCTCGACTTCGATAGCGTGGAACGCTGTCTGGTCCTAGACCTCGATTCGAGGTACGACCTCATCCTGGGCATGGCATGGCTGGAATGCCATGAGCCATGGATTGATTGGAGGTCGAAGACCTTGGTCGCAACGCACTTTACTCTTGGTGGAGCTCTAGTGAGTCATGAACCCACCTCTGCTAGGAAGCAAAAGCGCTTTTGGCGCGGGCACTGGATCGAGTCGGTCAACGTGCTGGACATCGGCGTATCTGAACTTGTAGACACTGAAGGTGTCGAGGACAAGAGTCCCGAGCAGAGCTCGTGGGCTGTGACTGGAGCGGCAGGAAACCCGCTGGGTGACACAGGTGACATGTGTCACGACAGCGACACTCGTCATGGTGACGGTGTGTCGTTACACGCCATGCGTGGCGTGGCCGGCAGTATGCCGGGGCATCAAGGCCGCGGGCCTCAGCATGCAAGTGGAGCGGCAGGCAATTCGCTGGGTTACCGACGTCATGGTGACATTGGTCACGACAGTGACACTCATCACGAGCTGTCGCCACACGCCATGCGTGGTGTGGCCGGCCGTGGGCCGGGCCATCAAGGCCGAGGGCCCACTGATGGAGGTGACGTGGCACGTATTCCACGGGGTGGAGACTGCGAGCGTCGCAGCTCTGCGACGGTTATCGGTCAAGCATGCCAGTCTCGGGTGGAAAGTACACGGTGAAAGCACCTGGAGATGCAGCTGATGTGACTGTTAGGACCTCTCCGAGGCAAACAGTCTCAGCGGAGAGAAGGCTACTAGCCAAGCGTCAGCCATGAGACGCAGAGCGTCTGATGCGTCTAGCATGACGAATAAAGATACTCCTGGTGATAGCGAGCAGATATATACACTCGTCAGCAGAGTGATAAGGGAAGTCGATGGCAACATCAGTCTAGAGACTACACCCACTGCGTACGCTCTGTTGTAGCTAGACGAGATGTACATGGCCGGATTCGGCGACGCCTTGAAGGCCGGCGAGTTAACCGAGTTGGTCCTTCTACGACCTGAAGAGGAGTTAAACGCGTCGTCGTTTTTGGATAAAGCAGTCCTTGAGGACACCAGCAAGGCGCTGAATGCGCGGGCTGGATCATCGATCTTCAAAGACCCGGATCCGGACTACCCTTTAGTGAAGGGATATCAAGACGTGGTCTCGAAGGAACCTCCCACGAGGCTACCTCCGGATCGAGGTGTACGTCATGAGATTGACCTGGTTCCGGGAACCAAATACTGCGTGACAAAGCAGTGGCCTTTGCCACGAGAAAAGTCTGACGTTTTTTCATTGACGCGTTCTTTTGTGCTAAGCACGAGGCGGGTATGGTGCGCGCGAGCAAGTTTCCGCGCTCAACGCCTACGTTTTGTGTCAGAAAGCCGAATGGCAGATGACGAATCGTTCATGTTTTTAATAAGGTCAACGCGCTATCATTCCGGCGCAAATGCCTATTCCTAGGAAGGAGTTCTCCAGAACACATGACGGGGTGTACGGTGTACAGCGCCCTCGACTTGGTCGATGGATACTATCAATTTTGTGCGAGCAAACGATATTCCGCTTACAGCGGTCAGCACTCCGAGCGGTATGCTCTAGGAGTGGCTAGTAATTTCCCAAGGGCTGTCGGACGCGCCTGCGACGTTCAATCGTCTTTGACGCAACTCTTCAGGCCCCACAGGGCGTTATACTCAGACATACTTCGACGACATATTCGTCCACAGTCGTGCGGAGCACGGAAAGACTGATGTGGAGAACCACATTGAGCACCTGCGAGCGGTGCTTGAGTGCACGCGCACACACAAGTTGTATGCCAACATTGACAAGTGTGTCTTCGGCGCTGAAGAGATCCCCTTTCTGGGACGCTGCATTGGAAAGCGAGGCCTTTGAGCGGATCCCGCTAAGGTCAAGGCCATTGTAGACTGGCCGGTTCCAAAGAATCACTTACGGAAGTGGCTTGGCCTGGCCAATTACTTGCCCAAGTACAGCAAGAACTATGCTGAGATGGCAAGGCCACTGTCCAATCTCCTTAGGAAGGATGTGGACTGGGGTTGGGACACCGGACATCAAGCGGATTTTGAAGCCATTAAGGAGAGTCTCCTTCAAGCCCTGATCCTGGCCCTGCCAGACCCAGTTCGTCCTTTTAGTGTCGTCTGTGATGCGTCTGATTTTGCCATCGGCAGGGCTTTGTTTCAAGCAGACGCTGAAGGGCGTAAGCGCGTTTGAATCTCGCCAGCTTAAGGCTGCTGAGAAGAACTATCCAGTTTTATTACAAAGAGCTATTTGCGATGAAGTATGCGCTCGTCAAATTCAGGGTTTACCTACTCGGCTCCAAGCCGTTTGTGATCTACACTAATCATGCGTCGCTACGCACTGCCACGCAGTCACCTCATCTCTCTCAGCGAATGGCCCGTTGGCTCTCCTTCTTTGCGAGTACAACTTCTAGGTGAAGTACAAGCCTGGCAGGCAGAACGTGTTGGCCGATGCGTTATCACGCAGGCCAGACTATGGATCGCTCACGTCACGACGCTGACTTCGTCTGTGACAGACTTGATCCGCGCTGCGTACGCGCGTGACGAGTCCTGTGTAGCTCTTCTACATGCGCTAGGAAGCGCGGAATTTGCTAACTCAGACACTAAGCTTCAGCGCAGTTGTGCGCGAGGCTACATCGATACACTCTCCATGATGGTCTATTGTACTACGTTACTGGTCCAAGGGACAATCCACGTATCGTGGTTCCTCACGAAGAGGATCTCAAGTATCGTATCCTCTATGAGGCACATGATACCCCACTTGGCGGTCATCTCGGTCGAAAAAGACCTACAGCTCGGTGAGCTCCCACTAGTGGTGGCCGAAGCTTTACAAGTGGTCAGTACGTATGTACGCACGTGTGAGACGTGTCAACGGGTTAAACCCTCGCCACACTCGGAGGCGCCGATGGCCAGCTTGCCTGTACCCACGGGGTGTTAGTAATCCATGAGTATGGACTTTGTGTTCGGCCTGCCACGGGATGCGCGGGCAACACGGACATCGTGGTCTTTGTCGACCGATTGAGCAAGATGGCTCATTTAGCAGCGGTGCGAGACTCCATCGATGGATAAGAAACAGCCGCGCTGTTCATGGATCGTGTCGTTCGACAGCATAGTCTACCAGAGGCAATTGTCTCGGATCGAAATCCCCGTGTCACGGGTAAGTTTTGGACGTCGATCTCTAAGGTGTTCGGCACTCGACTCAACATGTCCACAGCGGACCATCAGCAGACCGATGGTCAGACTGAACGCGTGAATCGCGTAGTCGAAGACATGCTTCGGAGCGTCTGTGCAGACAGACCCAAGCAATTGAGCTCGAAGCTCCCACTCGTTGAGTTTCATTGAACAATGCGGTGTATGCCTCGACAGGCTTCACCCCGTTCTATTTGAACGGTCTCACACACCCTCACGTCCCGCTGACGCCACGACCCTCCGTGATTCTGGGCTTGGTGGGGGAGAGATAGCCGATGGGCTAGCTGAAGTCAGCCCAGCTACAGTTCGCAGGCATGTTAACACGTTCGTGTCTACGCGTTTAAGTGCCTTACGACATGTACGCGACGCGATGGATGAGAGCCAAGACGTCCAGAAGGAACAGGGGTGGATGCCAGAGGCAGGTGACCAAGTTTTATTTAACGCGAAGAACCCACCTACACATGCAGTCTCTGTGGTTTTACAGACCAAGTTGCTCCCGAGTTTCATCGGACCTTCCAAGGTCGTGTCCATGAAGGGCCTTTACGCACGCTCAATCTTCCGAAGAAGATGCGTACACACCCTGTGTTCTACGTAGGCTTTCTCAAGCCGTATCGGGACCCGGCTCACGTGAGCGCGGAGGCATCGGCGCCTCGGGGCCCAGTCGGGGCGCAGACGGTGCCATGGGTAGTGGCTGCTGGCCAGAGCGCTGGAGGCGCACAAAGAGGTAAAACTGACCACGAAGATCGACGAGCGGTCACTCCACTGCGTCGAGACGACGAGCTGCTGGCCGCGCCAGAGCCACCACGCGGTGCGCAGATGAGTCTGCAGATTCCTACCAGCCGACTCGCTGATGAACAGCTTCGAGTTTGTCAACTGGACGAGAGCAATGCTCATCCGCATCGCGGAACTACGCATGATGATACCATGCCAGAGTTTGAAGCGACTACAGCTTCACCTGACGCGCAGTGCGAGGGTCCAGCGACCGGAGGCCGCCTCCACCATTGCTCGATGAGCAGGGAGAAGTCCAATATAATGTGGAACGCTTAGTAGCGCGGCGTAGCCGCAAGGGTCGAACCCAGTACCTTGTGAAGTGGAGAGGATATCCCCACTCACAGAACTCATGGGAGTATGAGGTGCCTCTCCAGCAAGACTGCCCTGACGTCGTCGACGCTTTTGGTCGTCACGATCGACATGGTCCCGAGGGCCAGCGACCACTGCGGCGGCCGCCATGAGTTTCCCAGCACTAGCTCGGGATGAGCCAAGGTCAGCCTGAAGGCTTCCGACCTGATCTTGGGGCAAGGTAGCCAGCATGTCCCAAGCGTGAGGACGGCAGGCTGCGGAAGCAGATGCACATGGTGCATTAGCTTTAAAGGAGCGAGACAGCGAGGCCAGAGGCCGCTGGAAGTTGACGTCGTCGTCGGTGTCCAAGACGCAGTTGGGTTGGACCAGACGATATTGGTCTTGGGTGGAATCGAACCACCGACCTTGCGCTTATGAAGCGAGTGTTCTACCACTGAGCTAGCTGGGTTGAAGACCAGCAAGCTGTGGGCATGAGGATGCCGTCAAGGGTTGTACGCTCTTGGAGCGGAGTGTCCATGGTCAAAACCACAGGACGTGTGCCCTCGTGGATACGGTGTGTCCACAGTTTAGTGGGGGAAAGTGTAACGGGGTTACACGAAGGTAACACGAGTGTAGCCGTGCTACGTGTCACCTTGCAGTAAGTGGTATTTGGTACCACCTGTATTAACGGGATTTCAGTACGTGGCCACAGGTCCACTCGATATGCATTTGACTAGATTAAACTATGGTATATAGTTAGAGTCATACATTTACACCACAGGCGGCTTTGCCGCAGATAAGCAAGCAAATAACAGTTCAGTTTTATCATTAAAGAGAGTATTGCCCTAGGTTTAGGAACACTGACTCTTTGAGTCTCTAGTAGTATAACTAGAGTGATCTAAGCCTCTCCAGAGACCTTAGAAGTTAGGATAACCACAGCTAAGACTCGGGGAGTCATACGTCTTCCTCTGACGCACTACGCTACGCAGCCCCAATACGCAGTCCCGCTGCACTGTTATACCAGACGAGCTGCGTATCGTTTGGTGAACCGCACTGATGCGGAACAGCGATGGGCACATAATCCTCGAGTAACGAGTAGAACCGCATTATTAGAAAGGTTAATTGGCCTAAGACGCTCGATGCGTTGGGTAAGATCGTCTACAGGTACTATCGTTGAGCTGCAGTTAGTTGAGGAGGGGAAGAAGCAGATCTCGGAGGGCCGTAAGACTCGCCTAAAGCACTTCCTCACCGTGGTGAAGGACGTTGGTGACTATTACAGTATTCAAGGGATACATGAGACGAATCCGAAAGATCTAGAGCGGCCAGGCCCAAGGCCGCAGCCACAACTGCCGGACAAGGAATTCAGATCGGGCCGTCGGCTGCGCGGAGCAGGAATGCGCGGACGGCCAGGTGGGTCGGGTGGGCCGCCTTACAGCAGTCTGCATAGGAAAGGCAAGTACTATAACTCGAATGACATACAGAACAGCGGTCTTGCGAGCGCCTACATCTATAAGAAGCTCGGCAGTAAGTACCTGCGCATCCCCGACCTGAACAACGGGGTGCTGAACGTGTGCTACCCGTCGCGCAAGAAGGTGTGGCCCAAGCGCAAGATGAGCGAGCCCGTCAAGCAACTGTTAAAGATCCTGCAGGTAACGCACATAGAGCGCGCGTTTAGGGACGAGCTCTCTGACCCCCTCAAAATGCTTAAGATGAAGTCCGACAAGCTGAAGGGCGAGCTGCTCATGGGCAACGACAACCCGACCATACCAAAGCAACTTAAGGTAGTAACGGTCGACATGTACAACAATCGGCTGATTAGCTATAACGAGTTCAAGAAAATTATCACCCGCTTGATATAGGCAGCACGTTAGTCTTTAACACCAACCTAATCACTAAGACGGGCGGCTTGTACAATCTGCAGGCAGACCAAAACCTCACGGAGCTCAAGTCCATCATGAAGGACATTCTCGTGAAGGAGCGGCCAACCTCGTACTCAACGGCTATCTGGGCGAGCAATAAGGCGACAACCGCGACGGCCACGACGATGACAGTAGCGACAGAGGGCCGGCTATGGGCGCGCGAGGATGTTTACGGTCAAGGAAGAGGAAAGAGCCCCGCGTGAAGACCGTCGCGTTGTTATACGATCTAATTTTGTTTTGCAACTTCAACTTGATAACTGCTGAGGATGCTGCAGATCACGGGTGAGTTATCACTGTTGGTGTTGCCCTCTCGTTGATTTACACCAATTCCACCACCTTTGGCCCGTACCGGGTTATATGGGGCCCGTGCATGTTGGCAAGTGATGTTGCGTTTGTTGAATTGCCGGTTTGCATATGTTGTGCATGTGTGGGTTTGCGTGAGTTACGTTTTTTTTTGGTATGGATACACATTATGATTACTAGACCAAATGCTTCCTGTAGCTCAGCTGATTTAGTCTCTCTATGCGAGCCAGCAGTTAGAGGGTTCGAGTCCCGCTTTGACCACAGCTTTTGCATCTTCCCACTATACATATGGGATACCTGATGGGATTAGAAAACCCACCGTAGCAAAGACAGGAGAAATGCCTAGGAAGGTAGAGAACAATAACGACATCAATCCCACTCAGTTTTGGTTTTGCAACGTCGCCAAGAAGCCTTCTTCGTCGACTCGCCCCGCGCGCTCTTCCTCTCCTCTTTTAGGTTATGAGCTCAGACGACTCCAAGTTCAAGGTCGAGGCCTTCGACGGGTCCAACTACGTGCTGTGGAGCTACAAGATGAAGATGTATCTGATGTCCAAGGGGTTGTGGAGTGCGGTCTCCGGTGAAGGCAACGTAACTGCGGTCAAAGAGCAGCAAGCGCACGCGGCGATCGTGCTGAACCTGAAGGACTCGCAGCTGATGTACGTCATCGACGCGGCGACTGCGAGAGACGCGTGGGGAAGACTGGAGAAATTTCATCGTACGCAAGACATGGCGAATCGGTTGTGGCTCAAGAAAAAGTTCGCGTCGTTCAAGTACACCACCTCCTCCATCAAGGATCACGTGATGGAGTTGGAGACGCTGGTGCTGAAGATGAGGAATGCAAACTGCGGTCCAAGTGAGGAAGACGTCTGCGCGACGATGCTGCGGAGTCTACCTGCAAGCTACGAGAGCTTAGTGCAAGCGTTTCGCATGTCGATGACAACGTTCAGCTTGGCGGACCTCGTGGGCAAGCTGATCGCAAAGAAGTGCGTCAGAAAGACTCGACACACATTGAGCAAGCGACCGCGCTGCTTGCTGGTAAGAGCAACGGGAAGCAGCAGTACAAGAAGAAGAACCAGCGCGGCGGACGAAAGAAGGGGACGACTGGCGCTTGCTTCAATCGCGGCAAAAGGGTCACTTTGCGAGAGAGTGACCGTCGGACTCGAACTCGCGCGGTCCAGTTCAAGGCCAATTAAACGTCGCGTTTAACGCGACTGAGCAATTTGCAAGTGAGAACTGGGTCATGGACAGTGGAGCTTCAGCACATATGTGCAAGTAGCGTGATGCATTCAGTGAATACACAGCTGTGCAGAACGGTCGAAGCGTTTTAAGTGCCAAGAACAACGCGGAGTTGAAGGTTATAGGCTTCGGAACGGTGACTCTGCAAGTGTGGACTGGTCGCTCGTGGATCAACGCTAGGCTGGACAATGCGCTTCATGTTCAGGATTTGAGCAAGAACCTGTTCTCGCTGACTACTGCGACAGCACGCGGAATGAATGTGACTATGGACAACGAGAAGTGTATTGTGAAACGCGATAATCAAGTGGTGGCTACTGGGCGAAAGTGTGGAAAGCTAATGTACCTAAACACGGAAGCTAACGTGGAGTGTCATGCGGCTGATGGCGACATCGAACTCTGGCATCGGCGACTCGGACATGTCTCGTTCAGTACACTGAACACAATGGTCAAGGATGGGCGGCTGAGTGCGACACAGGCTGAACTCGGGACAGTTTGCGGAGTGTGCGCAACCGCAAAGCAAGTGCGAAAGACGTTCAGTTCCAGCAAGGACGAGCTGGAAGCCAGGGAGAGTAGACGCACAGACAGCATGGTGTGTTCCGATGTTCTTGGACCCATCACTTCTGAGTCAAAGTCTGTTTCAAGTACATAGTGACATTTATCCTGATGAAAAGCCGCTACGTCACTATCTACCCGCTGCGCAAGAAGAGTGAAGTACCAGACGCGTTCACGAAGTTTTGCAAGGATATGAAGACCGCCGGATTGAAGATCAATGTGATTCGGAGTGACAACGGCGAGGAATACCGTAATGCAGAAATGGAGACGCTTTGTGACGAGAAGTCGATCAAGCAGGAGTTCACGATGTCGTACAACCCCCAGCAAAAAGGAATGGCTGAACGGATGAACCGGTCGCTAGTGGAAACAAAACGGTGTATGCTCAAGGAAAGTGGATTGGGAAGGCGTTCTGGTGTGAAGCCATTATGACTGCAACCGATACCCGCAACGTGCTGCCGACAACGTCCAACCCGCATTTAAGTCCGTTCGAAATCGTGTTCAGGCGTAAACCCCGTTTGAACCACATGCGAGTGTTTGGTTCAGAATGCTACGCCCACGTGACGAAGGAGAAGCGCAAGAAGTTGGTGACTCCGGTGTGAAGTGCTACTTCCTGGGATACGCGAAGCAGCACAAGGCATACCGATTTTTTCCTCAATGCAAACGACGGCTCTGTTATGATTTCAAGAAGTGTCACATTTGCGGAGCACGCTGGGATCAAAATGACAAGCGTCTACGGTGAAGGTGCCATTGGCATCCTGAAAGATACGAATGCTAAAGAAGTAGGTGAGGAACCAGGTACAGACTTCGAGCCCCACACCCAACCGACTGAACCACACGAAGGACCCACACAAAGCGATCACGACGGCCCAACCCACTCTGTACCAACCCGAGGTTCAAGTACACCGGGGAGAGACGGCAACGAGGAGTTGATGGTGCGTCCTGTACGCAAGAGCGCGGTGTGGTACGGTACGAAGACGAATAACCCGGCACTCGACGGGGGGAGTTCAACTTAGACGACTTTGAGGGCGAGTTCGAGTCCCTCAAC
This sequence comes from Phytophthora sp. 'mugwort', assembly GCA_033558025.1. Taxonomy (NCBI): domain Eukaryota; phylum Oomycota; class Peronosporomycetes; order Peronosporales; family Peronosporaceae; genus Phytophthora; species Phytophthora sp. 'mugwort'. The sequence goes on along the minus strand of JAUCEF010000004.1, from coordinate 21,504 downwards.
TGTTTTAACGTCGAAGAAGACGACGGCGAGCGTGCTGTGACGTACGACCAGGGTTATGCGAAGCAGGTACAGGAACGAGTGGTTGCGTGCGATGGAAGCGGAAATGAAGCCGCTAGAAACCCACCGCACCTGGAAGTTGGTGGATATGCCCTCCGGGAAAGAAGGCGGTGGGGTGCAAGTGGGTACTTCGGGTCAAGCGCGATCCAAGAGGAAACATTGTGAAGCTCAAGGCTTGGCTTGTGGCTAAAGGATTCACGAAGCGTCCAGGTATTGATTACACCGAGACGTTTGCCCCAGTTGCTCGGAAAGAGTCGATAAATGCGTCATTGGCGGTTGCAGCGGAAGAAGATCTGGAGGCTGAAAATGTGGATGTGGATACGGCTTTTCTGTATGGCGATGTCGAAGAGGAGATCTATATGGACCAGCCGGACGGTTTCGAAATTAGTCCAACCCAACCCAGAAATGTTTGCCTGAGAATGCGCTTTACGGCACGTAACAGGCGGCGCGTCAATGGAACAACAAGCTAAATTTCCACCTGGAAGGTCAAGGTTTCAAGCGCTCTGATGCAGATCCGTGTGTGTATGTACGAAAGTCAAGCATCCAGTACACAATCGTGGTTACGTATGTGGACGATTTGATGATCTTTGGCAAAACGAAACACGACATCGAGAAGATCAAACAAGCGCTCAAGTCCGAATTAGCATCAAGGAACTCGGAGAGCTCAAGTATTACCCCGGCATCGAGATCCACCGCAGACGTGAAAATAAAATCATCATGATGAACCAGTACGCGTACATTAAGCGACTCGCAGAGAAGTTTGGTGTGGAAAAATGCAAGGATACGCATACGCCGGCTGACAGCAACTCGAGACTGGTCAAGGTATCGGGCGATGATGTGTGCGTCTCAAAGTATCTGTATCGAGAACGAGTGAGTGCACTGATGTACGTGGCAACTTGCACACGTCCAGATATTTCACACGCAGTAGGTGAAGTGGCCAAGTTTTGCGAGCGCATTTTGAAGTATCTGAAGACGACTCAAGAGCTCGGAGTTGTCTTTAATGGTACGGTCAAGGGAGAGTTTGTGGGTTTTGCGGACGCAAACTGGGCTGGCGACACTGACACGCGACGCTCAACTACTGGCTACGTATTTTTTCTGAACGGCAGCGCGATATCGTGGAAGTCCAAACGCCAACCCACTGTGGCTACATCAAGTACTGAAGCAGAGTACATGAGTCTCTACAGTGCGACTCAAGAAGCTGTGTGGCTGCGACTACTGCTCAAGGACATGGGCTACAAGGACCAAGGTGCTACGAAAATATATCAAGATAATCAAGGGTGCATCGCACTGGCCAAGAACCCAGTGTATCACACACGCACGATGCATATCGACATCAAGTTCCACTTTCTGCGTGAGAAGACTGAGTGCGCAGTTATCACTTTGGAGTACAAGCCAACCGATGAGATGGTTGCTGATGGCATGACAAAGGCGCTAGCGCGTGACAAGCATCGCAAGTTCGTCATAGGACATTGCATGGAAGAATGAAGTAGCAACAGCACGCACATCAATGGAGAGTGTTGGCAGGTGATGCTGCGTGTGTTGAAGTGCCGGTTTGCATATGTTGTGCATGTGTGAGTTTGCGTGAGTTATGCTTTTTTTTGGTATGGATACACATTTATGATTACTAGACCAAATGCTTCCTGTAGCTCAGCTGATTTAGTCTCTCTATACGAGCCAGCAGTTAGAGGGTTCGAGTCCCGCTTTGACCACAGCTTTTGCATCTTCCCACTATACATATGGGATACCTGATGGGATTAGAAACCCACCGTAGCAAAGACAGGAGAAATGCCTAGGAAGGTAGAGAACAATAACGACATCAATCCCACTCAGTTTTGGTTTTGCAACGTCGCCAAGAAGCCTTCTTCGTCGACTCGCCCCGCGCGCTCTTCCTCTCCTACTTTTAGTACCAGGCGCCCAAGGGTGGGTCTCGAGCGCCAAATATGTTGCTAGAACGGGACCTGTTGAAAGTGTAAATTCACGGCGTGGAGTACTGTGTCTAGAGTACCAGTGAGTGGGTACCGTTTCCGTGAGGATGGATCGATGATGACCTTAGAATGGGAACGTCTCCTCCGTCGGTTAGGGGGGAGGTGATACCCTCAAGAACATCAAGAAGCGAACGGTAAGGCGGCGGGGCGACACTGTGGTTAGTGGCAAGAGTGGCCCTGTGAGGCATGCTGGGTTGAAGAGGTGCCACCGTCTTCGACGGTGGCACCTCGAAGGATAACTAGGTGAGGAAAGGAAGAGATGCGTCATACTTACAAGGAGAGGTCGGCTATCTGCCGCGGACCAGGTTTGCTTTCAGTCGTAAATTTCCCTGCTAACCGAACAATCAACAAACAGTGTTTACTATTTCATTGACTAAAGGGCCTACTTACGACCCACCGTTCCGTCCTGAACACGACCGTACTCCCATAAGCAGATCGGGGCTCCGTCCAGGCAGTGGAGGTGCGCGACATTTGGTGAAGAAGCAGGGTAGCTCCTTGCTTGAGAAGGTTGTGTTTGGTACGCTATCGTGAAGGTCAAGGGTGATCGCTATGAAGAGCGCCTATGTGAAGCAGATGCTACTGTGGTTGAGTGGAGTGTCCGTATCGTGTCAGACATGCGCCCGCATCTTAAGGGCAGGTCAACAGCTCGACGGCGGAACACTTTGAGAGTCCGTAACCTACGGAGAGTGCCAGACTTGCGCCCGCTACTTACGGGAAGGTCGACAGCTCGACGGGAGAGACACTTGTCAACTGGAGAAACTATTTTGAGTCAGAGCAGCTCTAACCAGCCGGAACACCAGATTGTTCGCGGAGCTAAACCTACTACATCTTCTCGCTGCTAGGCCTGGTGAATACCAATTACCCCCAATTGGGGTGGGAAGCTTGGAAGAGAAGGGTACGTGTATTACGTGTGTGAGCGTACTGGAACGCTCTTAAGGAAAGAACTAAAGATGGCCTCGCGGATTCAAGGCGAGGTGGAGACCAAGAAGGGGTTTATGGGGACACACTTAGTAAAGCGTTTGGCTTGGAAGAATCCGGAGAGGGTGGGGTACCAGCTCGAGGAACTCGTGTTCCCCCACCGGGCGCCGATGCGGCTACTACTGGTCGTACAATTAAGCCTGATGCTACTGACGCTGGCGTTCCTAGCGCGCCTCTTAACGCTCAAGCCCGGTTGGAATTAGCGTCCCCCGAGGAATGGCCGCGAATAGGAAAATGCTACAACAAGCAGTGGCTAATACGGGTTGTGGGAGACGGGAGTAGCCCTGGCTCGGAACCCTTCGCTGTCTTCTCGACAACTTCGACTGGTGCCGGACAACAAGGGATGGGTGCGTCGGCCGCTGGCGATACTACTATTCCAGGAGGAAAACAGCGTTCCCGGTCCACAATATGTAGGATCGACTATGGGAACGGTTGTTTCGCAACCAGTAAGCGCGCCAGTGTACTATCAAGGCGTTTTCCCTTGAATACTATGAAGCTTATTTGGCCGCACTAGGGCGAGCTACTAACGCGTCGTCAGGGCTCCCAGTCCTCCCACCGAATGGGATCCTAGAATCCATGTACCTTTCTCAAGGGACCGTGCCTCCTACCCCTACTACGCGTGTGACGACGAGAACACCTGGACATGTCAAGAGAACAAAATCTCTATCGCGTCTTACGGCGGATACTTCATCGGAGATGCACCAGAAACGCGGGGATATGGGCTCGGTAATTCGTTCTTGCAGCAAACGGGCTGGCCGCCGAACGGGAACATGGGATACGGGTTCGGACCACCTCCGACCTATCAGCCGACCACGGTTACTCTTGCAGCTGAGACAATGACTCCTCCGTCGGGATCCATGAGTACTACAAGTACTGCAAGTGATCTCGCTTCCCAACCGCGTTCGTGGGTGAGGTTGCAACCGACGAATACCAGCGAATATTCGAGTAGTATGCTCCCAGGGGTAAGAGCGAAGAGTTACGGAGGGCCTGACGGAGGTCCTACGCCTGAGTTCATTTCGCGAGTACCTGAAGGGTAAGACTGGGGAACAGTGGTGGATGTACTCGCAGATCGATAGCTTCGACACGCTCCGAACTCGCTTCCACAATCGGTTCGTCTGCCAGACGCCATTGCAAATGATAGAACGTCTCAAGACTACGAAGCGTTCCAAGAGCATGTCTGCTGAAGTGTGGGGCGATTTGATCGCGAGCTGCTCAGTGCGAGGACCCTCAAATGCGCTGTCAATATTTCCTGTCGGGACTACACAACAAAGAGTGGAAGGCGGCCTTGAGTACGACCGTGGTGAACTCGATCCCCCAGGTCGTTGCAGTACTGTTCTACAAGAACATACACCTATCATTAGAGGACGAGACTGTTCGTTGAAGCTTCGGAGAAGAAGTCGACCACGGAGAACGACATGATGCCTCACATGCTCTCTATGATGCAACATACTCAGAACATTTTGTTACAACAGCAGCAGCCGATTGCTCAGTCTCCACGGTCGCCAAGAAGACAGCAGTTCGCGGCTGCATCTATGAGGCGCCACCGAGTCCCAGCTCGAACCTGAACGCCCACCTCGCTTCTGGGAACGGTAACGCAACGTCCGCTCCCGGCCGTGGCATCCGCCAAGGCCCCGACGCGTACACTGAAGAAGGTATGGTGGTGTGCGGACGTTGTCATATACTCGGGTGCAGCCGACTGACGTGTAGGCGTAACGAGATGACTTGCGGGAATTGTAAGGGGAAGGGTCATATCACTCCGGAGTGCGAACTTTCTCGGGCCCAACTTTCGGGTCGACCTAGCAACGGTCTCAACCGTTCCGTCGCGCGTGCTTTATGTGTAAGCACACAGGCAACGTTGTCTCGGAATGTCCTACAATGCTAGCCATTAACCGAATGGTTGCTATCCGCATCCTGGGGAGAATCGACTTGCACATGCGACTGGGAACGCAAGAGAAGCTGAGACCCTTCATACCAGTTGACCGTTTGCACATTGACGTTATGCTGGGAACGGACACCCTGAAGGCGTACCGTGCTGTGGTCGATCTTGAAGACAACTCGGTAACGGTTTATGGTATAGGGTGTATGGTGTATGTTGTAGGGTTTTAGGGTTGTGGGTTGTGGGTTGTGGCACGAACAAAGGCGAAGTGTAACGGGCTGGTTACAGTTACATAAGTAGCTAGTTAAGGGTTACATATGTAGGTAGACAAGATATACAAAAGTAGGTACAAAGCACACGAATAGCGTGTGCTTCGTGTAGTCCTGTCATTGGTTGAAAGTGGGAACCCATTTCAACCAATCAGACGACAGTTTGCATTTGAGTGGTTCCGAAGGCCACTAATAAAAATCAGAGTTGAATTTGCGAGTTTGTTAGCACGCTTCCAACCGCTAATAGTGTAAGCTAAGTAGCGGTTGATCTCGTCCCGTTACACCTGGTAGCACTTAGTAGTCCTTCCCATGACCAAGTTTGAGATGAGTATGAGCGAAGCCCCGTCGGATGGTCCCACGATCCTGGACCACACGGCCTTCCCCCATCTTACGACTGTGGAATGGAATGCCCTACACCGCCTCGCGGCGGTGTCCGGAGAAGTCTTCGTCACGTCGATGCTGAGCTCATCGACGCCCGAGCGACAACGCCAAGCTATCCAAGAATTTATGGTGCGCGAGCTCGCCGAAGCGAATCGGCGAGTATCAACTCCCTCGCGCACCTCGAGGAACGATGCCGTCAAGATGGACACTTCCGCGTACTCCGGAGTCGGTCAAGACCGCCTACCGTTGAACCGCTGGTTTCGTGAGATCGACATCGCGATTGCCTCGAGACTTCTCGAGGCTGAGTCGGCGAAAGTCAACTTCTTGCTCTCCCGACTGAGCGGGAAAGCCAAGGAGTGGGCACTCGGCAGATTGGTGACCGATGCCTCCGCTTTCCCTACTTTGGAAGCCATCCAGAACGACGTACGCCTCGCATTCGAGCCTCCGCAAGATGAGTCACGCATGCGCGCGACGTTCTTCGCTCTTCGGCAAGGCAAAATGTCCATGCGCGACTACGTGCAGAAGACGCGTCACCTAGTCTCGTGCATCGTCACGAACCCGATCGACGTCGCATCTCAAGTGCACGTGTTCATCTTCGGAATGCGTGAGGGCATGACTCGATACTGCCTCACGCGAGCGGAGCCTACGACACTTGAAGAGGCGTTCGCGCTCGCGCTGCGCGAGAACTACACGTGGCATCTTCTTACGCACGAGCGCTGACGCCGGACGCTCGGGCCTCCGCTCCCGAGCCTATGGAAATTGACGCCATCGAAGCTGAGTCAAGGTCGCGCTTTACCTCGACTCCCCGCGCTCCTCGGTTCAACAACGACAATCGCCAGCTCATCTGCTATCGTTGTCGCAAGCCTGGTCATCGCGCAGCCGTGTGCCGCGCCCCAGCTCCGATCTTGGCAAGTGCTGAGGTCGTCAGTGACCCTGACGACAAGTTCCCGTCCGCTCATCCAAAAAACGGTCGGGACCAGTAGGTGCGGGGCGCCCTACTGGCTGGAATGGAGGTCCCGGTCCCCCGGTGACTACCGGTCCTCCTAGCCCCCCCGTGCTTTATGCACATTTCAATGCCACCACCACGTCCGGTGACTCCAGGCTGATCCTCATCAGTCTCCACGTCGCCGGCGCGGAGCGTCCGCTCCGTGCGTTGCTTGACTCCGGAGCCACGAACAACTTCATTCGTGACGACTGTCTCGCTCTCCTCCCGTCCCGCATACGCGTACGCGACGGTCCGGGCGACATCGTCGTGAAGTTGGCAGACGGCAAGCCCCACCGCGTCCCGCGGCGGGCTGTGTCGTTGTCGTACACATTCGACGGCTTCTCCGCCAGCGACGACTTCCTGGTTATCAAGCTGAACTACGCCTTCGACTGCATCTTGGGGATGCCTTGGCTTGCTCGATACCAGCCTGAGATCGACTGGCTAGCCCGTTCGGTTAGTAGGCGCGTCGGCTACGACGTAAGTGAAGTGTTCACTCACCTCCTCGTCGCCCCGACGCCCCACGTCGCTGTCGGGGATCGGTCATCCACGACGCAGCCCCCACAGCAAGTGAGCAATGGCCCTCGCTGTGCGGTGTGCGCGACTACCGTCATCGGATCAACCAACGCATCGTCCTCGCGAGCGCGCGAGGACATGAGAAATAAAGCGGTCGAGCAGAGGCTCCCGTACGAGAATACCGCGGTCGAGCAGGGGCTCCCGCATGTGAATAGCGCGGTCGAGCAGGGGCTCCCGCCTGTGAATGCGACGGTCGAGCAGCGGCTCCTGTTCGCTGATGATCCCGTCGCGCAAGGCCGATCTCTGCGCGGCACCGGCATGGTCGAGAGTGAGCTCCCACGCCTAGAGGAGGGTGAAGTGTCATCCAGCGAGACTTCGGACTCGAGCCGCTGCTCGAGGCGACTGAGGAAGTCTAAGCGCAACCGATCAGGACGTCGCCGCCTTCGGCGGTCGTCTCCCGTGGCCGACAACACTCCGTCCAGTGAAATACTCACCGTCGTCGAGTATTCGGAGGGATCCCCGAACCGGGTACGGACAGTCGCAGTGGCGAACCCTCCCTCCGACGCGACAACCATCACGCGACTTCCTGGCCTCTCTTGGAAGCATTTCCTCCACGACTTGAAGGCTAATGAGATTGAGCAGACATGCCTCATCACCAGTTCAGACTCGGCCGACACGGCCATCAACGCGACCAGGGACGACGTGTCGTCGTCGCGTCCGAAGGCGGCCGAGCCCAAATCGGCGCGCGAGGAACGCTTCGACACACAGTCTTGGAAAGCACCGCAGGACTCTGGAAACCCGGTGTATCCACTCGCTCGCGAATATGAGGACGTATTCCCCGATAAAATTCCAGCAGAACTCCCTGCAGAACGGGGTGTTCGGCACGAGATAGATCTCGTGCCCGGATCGAAATACTGCGTGACGCGACCGTGGCCGCTGCCACGGGACCAAGTCCAAGCCATCGATGACTTCTTTGAAGGCCGCCGCAAGGCCGGACACGTGCGCGAGAGCATCTCTCCGCACTCGAGCCCGACGTTCTGCCTGAAGAAGGCGACCGGCGGATGGCGCATCGTCCACGCGTTCAACAAACTGAACGACGCCACGATCCCCGCGCAGACCCCCATCCCTCGGAAGGACATGGTCCTCGACACCATGTCTGGCAGCGTCATTTACAGCGCGATTGATCTGACCGACGGTTTCTATCAGATTCTCATGAGAGAGAACGACATCCCTCTCACCGCAGTAAGTACTCCCAGCGGGATGCTCTGGGAGTGGCTCGTAATGCCGCAGGGTCTGAAGAACGCACCCGCCACGTTCAACCGCATGGTCTCTCACGTGCTGCGTCCGCTCCGTGCCTTCGCACCGAGCTACTTCGATGATATCTTCGTGCACAGCCGCGCTGAGGGTGGTCTCAGTGCCGTCGACGTACATCTTCACCATCTGCGGCAGGTTTTCGAGAAAATGCGCGAGAACAAGTTGTACGCCAACCTCAAGAAGTGCGTGTTCTGTGCACCAGAGATTCCGGTGCTGGGTTGCTACGTCAGCGAAAGCGGCGTTGCGCCGACCCGGAGAAGATTTCCTCGATATGTTCTTGGCCAACTCCCAAGAACCAGACGGAGTAGCGTCAGTGGCTGGGCCTCGCGAACTACCTCCACAAGTACACGAAGGATTATGCGGGCCTGATCCAGCCGATGTCATCCTTGCTGAAGAAGGACGTTACATGGAATTGGCGTCCTGAACATCAGGACGCGTTCGACGCCGTGAAGAAGAATCTCGCATCCGCGCCCGTCTTGATGCTGCCTGACACGTCAAGACCCTTCCACGTCGTGTGCGACGTGATAAAGGTGTTGAGGTCTTGAAGCGAGGCTTGGGTTGAGCGGAGGGAGTTCTGCACTTGGGTGCGGGGACCGGAGTGAAGACCACTTGAGCTGAAGAAGGAAGATTCGAAAGTGATTGATTTATCGGAGCTTACACTACCTAGTCTACGACATAGATATGCAGCCCTGCATCCAATCATTTGGTGCATCCAATCACCAACACTCCGCACTCGTCCAATCATCCTACTCGTCTAATCATCGGTTGCGTAAACAACGTACCGTAAACATCGCGGGATCGTGTTGGACCGGTTCGGGTTAACCGGTTACTGGTACACAGTACCAAAACCTGGCAACCCTCAATACGCCCCCTCAATGCGAACACGCGTGGATTCCGAGGGACGCCGTCAGATCCATGTGGCGCGGTCCTGGCAGTGCCTTGGTCATGATGTCCGCCAGCATGATAGAAGTCTCGCAGTACTCGAGCTTGACTTCGCCGCGCTTGACCTCATCACGGATGTGATGGTACTTGATGTCGATGTGCTTGGCGCGACCATGGTTCACTGGGTTCTTCGTCATCTTGATGCACGACTGGTTGTCTTCGCGGATCTTAAGCTCGGGTCCAGTCTCGTTGGCAGCCGCCAAAATCTCGCATAGCAGGCGATGAATCCAATTGCCTTCTTGGATCGCCAGACTGAGCGCGATGTATTCCGCCTCGCTCGTAGACAGCGAAACACTTGACTGCTTCTTGCTTCCCCAGCTCACTGGCGCACCCATCAGCATGAACGTGTAGCCGGAAGTCGACTTGCGGTCCGCGAGGTCGCCAGCCCAGTCCGCATCCGAATACCCACGAAAGTCGATCTTGTTGCCTGGCTTGAAACAGATTCCATGCGTCTTGGTGCCTTGTAGATAGCGAAAAATGCGCTTGACCGCAACCCAGTGTTCCTCTTGGGGGTTCTCCATGAAGCGCGATACATAGCCTACTGCGTACGCGATATCCGGGCGAGTAGCAGTCATCAAGTGCATGAGGGCACCCACAGCTTCGCGAAACGGAGCGTTCAACTTGGTCGCTGCGTCACTTGGAACCAGTCGAGTGCTCATGTCTACCGGACTCACCACAGCCTTGCACTCGTCCATACCGAAACGCTTCAGGATATCATCCACATAACGCCGCTGGCACATCGTCACGCTGCCGTCCGGGCCATCCACCAGCTCAATTCCAAGGACGAACACACACTTGCCACTGTCAGTCATTTCGAAGCGTGTCTTGAGGTCGTTCTTCGTGCGTGAGATCAGCTCGGGTGAACTTCCGGTGACCAACACATCGTCCACGTAGACCAGCACGAGCACACAGTGGCCATCGACAACCTTGATGTAGAGGCACGGGTCGAAGGCTGAAACTTGAAAACCGATAGAACACACGAATTCGTCGAAGGTCTCGTTCCATACGCGCGAAGCTTGCTTGAGACCGTAAATCGCCTTCACCAATTCCAGGCAGTCGAAATCACCATCCAGCTCGACGCCTTCAGGAACCACGCAGAACACCAACTCCTTCATGACGCCGTACAGAAATGCCGTTACCACGTCGAGTTGGTCGAGGGGCCAGTCGAAATTCTTGGCAATCGCGATGACCATGCGCAGCGTCACGTACTTGACCACGGGCGAGAACGTCTCCGTGTAGTCGATGCCGTACTTTTGCTTGAAACCCTTGGCCACCAGGCGCGCCTTGTACTTCTCGATCGATCCGTCGGCTTTGCGCTTAATCTTGAACACCCACTTGGTACCGATGGCGCTTTGTCCGCTGGGCAACTTGGCAGCACGAAACACACCACGAAGTCGCATCGACTTTAACTCAGCACGAATCGCCTTGCGCCAGTGCAATTGGTCCGGGCCGTTGACCGCTTCTTGGAATGTCGACGGCTCCGATAAGTCCACGGCTGCTTCGACCGCGTTGGCACTTGCACGCCAAAACACAGATGGAGTCGATTCTTCATCTTGGTCTCTAGACTTTTCTTCTTCATCTGCGTCTGTTCGGTGCGAAGGGGAGTCGTTCGGTGCACTTGCTTCTTCCAGTCCAGGTCGATGACGCACAGCGCGCGGTCTTCTGGCAGCTTCATCTTCATCACTCGGGCGGCTCTTGCGCTTCCCTGCCTGTTTGTACTCCGTCTGGCGCGGACCATCATCGTCGATGTCGAGCGAGTCGAAGTCCAGGTCGTCGACATCTTCATCAGAAATCGACGGTGAAAATCCAAAGGTTGATTCATCGAAGTTGACATCGCGACTGATGACCACCTGCCCCGCCTCGATGTCATAAAGTCGATACGCCTTGGACACTTCTTCGTAACCCAGAAACAATCCGGCGCGAGCCTTGGGATCCCACTTGAGTCGCTTCTCCTTCGGAGTCAGGATGTACGTCCGACAGCCGAAAACACGCATGTGCTTCACACTCGGCTTGGACTTGTAGACGATCTCGAACGGAGTCTTGTGCTCGATCTTGGGTGACGGCAGGCGGTTCTTCACATAGATGGCCGTCATCGCCGCCTCAGCCCAGAAACACTTGTCCAGCTTGGCGTGATGTAACATGCTGCGGCCGATCGTGACGATAGTTCGGATGGCTCGCTCTGCCGTGCCGTTGGTCTGGTGCGCGTACGGAACCGTGGTTTGCTGCTCGATGCCTTCGTCTTCGTAAAAATCCTTGAGCGAGTTAGTCGCAAACTCACGAGCTCCGTCGTGCGCACAAACTTGACCTTCTTGCCGAACTGCGTCTGCACCTTCATGATGTATGTCTTGATGCAGTCTTCACTTTCCGACTTGGCACGCAGACAGAAACCCTTCATGCATCCGCTGGCTTCGTCCACGATCAGGAGCAGGTACTTGCTACCGCCAAGCGAGTTTTCCTCCATGGGTCCGCAGATGTCAAAGTGGAGCAGCTCAAATGTGTCGTAGCGACGCTTGTCACGGTTGCTTGGGAATGGTTTTTGGACCATTTTGCCTTGCTGGCAACCACGACACACACTTGGTCCACTCGACTTGGAAGGTGCTTTCGCGTCCTTGATCATCTTGGTGTCGACCATCTTGCGAAGAACCTCGACTGGAGCGTGACCCATACGCGCGTGCAAATCGACCGTCCTTCCACTTGTCGCCGCATTTGCCGATCGTTGAGGTGTGCGAAGCCAGTAGAGTCCGTCCACGAGATCCGCCGTCGCCACCACTTGATTCGAGTCCTTGCGCGAAACGTGCATCTCAGTGCCGTCAAATACCACTTGGAACTTGCCATGCTTGTTTATCTGCGGCACTGAAAGCAGATTCTTGCTCATATTTGGCACGTAAAGCGCGTTCTTGATCTCGATCTCGCGCTCGTCGCCGTTAGGCAGGACCACTCTTTCCACGATGGTCCCCACACCCTTGATGGCAGCCTTGTTGCCATCGGCCACCGAAAGTTCGCCTTCACTTCGCTCGATCAAATTGGCGAACTTGGACTTGTCGTTGCAAATATGGTGCGTGGCACCGCTGTCGACCGCCCACATCCCGGACACATTCTTGTCCGTCGAAACTCCACATTCCAGGGAAACCGCGAACGCCACTCGATCGTAGTCGTTGTCGTAGCCGTCGCTGTCGTTTCTCCACTGGATGTTGTTGGCCCCGCGTCCACGGCCGTTGCCGCCGCGTCTTGGCCCTCTGTTCTCGTCCTTCTGCTTGGTCCAGCACTTGTCAATGACATGCCCCAATTTTCCGCAGTACGTGCATTGGCGAGGCTCACGGTCGGTGTTGAACGCCTTGGCCGCGTTCTCAGTCTTCACCGTCGCCGTCTTCTCGCCTTGTCGCTTGATGTGCTCGTTCGTGAGCACCTTCACAACGTCTTGCGACCGCAGCTCTGCATTGCTCATCTCCAAGTTCAGCACGACGTTCTCGTAGCTCTTGGGGAGACTGCGCAGCAAGCAGATCGCCACGTCCTCGTCCTCCATCTTGGCGCCGATGCTGCTGAGCTTGGCGCTGATGTTCAGGACATCATTGCAATGATGCAACACATTGCCGCCTTCCGACATCTCCATGCTGAAGAGCTGTCGCTTGAGGTAGATGCGACCAGCCTTCTGCGATCCACCGTACAGCGTCTTCAAGCGCGTCCACGCGATCCATGCTTCCTCGCAGTCATCGACCACATGATGGTAGTCGGCGTCCATGTGAAGCAACATCAGTCCTAAAGCGATGTTGCTCGACTTGACATACTCGTCCTTGGCCCGGGAGTCCGTAAAGGATGGAGACGTTTCCCGATTCACCACATGCCACGTCGACTTGGTCAGGAACACGCCACGCATGTAGCGGTTCCACGTCGCGTAGTTGTCTCCGTTGAACTTGTCGATGGAGACCTTGGTCGAGACGTCTTGGGCAGAGGACATGGTGCTTGGGCTCATAACCTGATAAAGGTGTTGAGGTCTTGAAGCGAGGCTTGGGTTGAGCGGAGGGAGTTCTGCACTTGGGTGCGGGGACCGGAGTGAAGACCACTTGAGCTGAAGAAGGAAGATTCGAAAGTGATTGATTTATCGGAGCTTACACTACCTAGTCTACGACATAGATATGCAGCCCTGCATCCAATCATTTGGTGCATCCAATCACCAACACTCCGCACTCGTCCAATCATCCTACTCGTCTAATCATCGGTTGCGTAAACAACGTACCGTAAACATCGCGGGATCGTGTTGGACCGGTTCGGGTTAACCGGTTACTGGTACACAGTACCAAAACCTGGCAACCCTCAATACGACGCGAGCGACTTTGCAATCGGGTGTGCCTTCATGCAGTTTGACGATGATGGTCGCGAACGCGTCGTGAGCTATCAGTCACGACAGATGAAGCCGGCGGAGATGAACTATCCCGTGCACGACAAGGAGCTCCTCGCGATGCGCTACGCTCTGATCAAGTTCAGAGTGTACCTCCTCGGCGAGCAGACGTTCGCAGTCTATACAGATCACGCCTCGTTGCGAACGGCGATGAAGAGCCCCCACCTCTCTCAGCGCATGGCGCGATGGCTCTCGTTCTTTGCCGAGTACAACTTCGTCGTTCATTACAAGCCAGGCAAGAATAACATTCTTGCCGATGCGCTCTCTCGACGTCCCGACTACGACCCTCGGCGCTCGACGCGTCCTCAGGAACTCCCTGACGATGAGGACGACGTTGATGACTGCGCTGCCTGTGTGACACTGGGCATCAACGCCACAGTGTCGAGCCCCGTTCTGCCACTGCGTCAGCAGATCGCTGACGCGTATGACGAAGATGCCTTCTACGCCGGGATCATCCGCCACCTCCGTAATCCAACACCGGAGACGCTGGCGAAGTTGACATGTCCAACGCGTGATGTAATCACGCATTACGATCTCGACGGCGATCTACTGACCTACGCCATCGACACGTTCGACATGCCGCGTGTCGTCATCCCCGCTGACGACGACCTTCGTGCTCGTTTGGTTCACGAGTACCACGACGCACCGGCCGGTGGTCATCTTGGGCGCGAGAAGACGTTCGCAGCCCTGTCCCGCGACTTCTTCTGGCCGCGCATGTACAAGTGGATACGAAAATGGGTTCGATCCTGCGAGATCTGTCAGCGTGTGAAGCCTGCAGCATCGCGACAGGCCCCGTTACGTCCGCTTCCCATTGCCACGGGTGCGTGGAGATCCGTCAGCATGGATTTCATCTTCGGCCTCCCGCGCGACGACGAGGGCCGCACAGGCGTCCTCGTCTTTGTCGATCGCTTCAGCAAGATGGTGCATCTTGCTCCAGTCGCAGCCGAAGTGACCGCCAACGATGCGGCGGAGCTGTTCCTCGACCTGGTGTTCCGCCACCACGGCCTCCCGGAGTCGATCGTCTCGGATCGCGACCCACGATTCACATCCGCGTTCTGGACACGGCTATTCGAGCTGCTAGGCACTCGCCTACTCATGTCGACGGCGGCTCATCCGGAGACGGATGGGCAAACGGAGCGTGTGAACCGAGTCCTTGAAGACGTACTGCGCAGTTACGCAACGTCCTTCGACTCCTGGAGCTCCTTCTTGCCGATGGCCGAGTTCGCGTTGAACAACGCGACTCACGCATCAACTGGTCTGACGCCGTTCTTCGTGAACAATGCGCGCCATCCGCGCGTTCCGGCTCTTCTAGCCGTGTGAGGTTCCGACACGTCAGCGGGCTCCACTCTTGGTGAGGGAGGAATGGCATCGACAACGAATTCGGTGCAGACGTCGAGTAATCTCCCGCTGTTCCAGTCCGATTCCCAGAAGAGTACACCGGATACTCCAGCAGAGGGCCACGCACTCTCCGGCGTGACATACGACAATTCCTCCGCGACTAACGCGGCTCTCCCCGCCGCGTCCGGATCCGACATGGCGAACTTCGCCCCGAAAGCGGTTCCGACGCCGTTCGACTCGGCAGCAGTGTCCGACTTCCTGCTGCACCGCCAAGCTGTCACGCGCTTTGTCCGTGACGCGCTCCAAGCCGCTGTTGACAAACAAAAGGCGAACGCGGATCGACGGGGCCGGAAGAACATGTCGTCCTTCCTGCAAGGCGAGAAGGTACTTCTGTCCACCGAAGGCATCCGAGGCACCGCTGTTACGAACTTGGGTGCAAACAAGTTTGCTCCACGCTTCATTGGACCGTTCAAGATTTTGAAAGTTATCGGTGATGCCTACACGCTAGACATTCCTACCACAATGCGACTGCACCCGACGTTCTACGTCGGGCGCCTCAAACCGTACGTCCCTGCGTCTATCCCTGAGTCGGATGATCCGCGTCCTCAGCGGGCGCGTAATCAGACAAGCCCAGTCGACGACGCTGGCGTCGCGTCGGCCAGAGCCCTCGCTCCTCACGCGAGGGCGTCACCGACCGTGGACCACCACAGACGAGCGTCTCCAAGTGACGAAGTCGCTCCATCATCTCACGCCGACCCTGCTCCGACCGCGTCGCAGCAGCCTCCGCAGCAGCCGCACGGTCACGCGCAGTCTCAGCGAGGTTCTGAGCCTTCATCGCGTCGTCCTTGGCTTGGTCAGTCTCCAGAACCATCAGCCGATACTGCTGAATCGTCAGACCCTCCGAGGCGTCGGTCCCCTCGGAGCTCCGCAGCGCCTCAATAACCTCGATATCGTCGCGACGTTCCTCCGCCGCTTGTTGATGCGACGGGCGCACGACGCTGGATTGTGGAGCGCTTGGTCGATCACGATACCCGCGCGAACAGCGAGATTTCTCCTCGCGGCACTCCCAGCTCCGCGAATACGCGCGCGAGTCGTCGACAGGCCCCCGAAAGACATTACCGGGTGCGTTGGCTTGGACACTCGCCGGCTGAGGACACGTGGGAGCCGCGTAGCTGCCTTCTCGAAGACGTTCCCGACGTGGTGAACGACTACGAGGCCTCGCTCGCACTGGTGAGCGCGAGCGACCACGACGTTCCGGTCCAGAGTTGCGACCCCGCGAACGGCTCCTCGAACGACTGCGAAGACGAGTCTCTCTCCGCGTACCGCGACGCCCACTGCCACGATTCACCGCAGTTGCCATCTCACTGCGAGCCCGGTCGAAGCGCCCAATCCAGCGACGCTCATCATCGCCCAGCGGCCATAGTCTCAACTGGCGCTCCCACTCATCGCGCGACGGCCGCTGACGGTTCCATCCGCACTTTAGACAACCCTCGACCAAGTGTACGTAGCACAAGCGCCACTCGCGCTCTGCCAGCTCGCAGACGCGCGCTCGAAGGTCACCAATAGCGTGTATGCTTCGCGCGGCCTCCCGGTCTTCGAGCCAAGACGTGAAGAACAAGCCTTCACGTCGAGCGGCGTTCCAGCGGCGGATGAAAGCACACCACGACCGCTGCAGAGCGTCGTGGGTGTAAGAGTGGTTTGTTTCCTTGCCCCGGATCTTGCGGTATCGCGTGAAGTATTCCTTCATGGAGTCGAGGCTCTCGGACTCCTCGGCGCCGTCGAGGCAGTACAGTTCCCACGGCTTGAGGTCTTCGTCCATCACGTGGGTCGCCGAAGAACTGGATGCTCCGGCGACGGATTTGCTGGTCGTCGACATCGAGGATTGCAGAATGAGCACGCGGATTGGTGCCGCGCGAGGTCGTTATTCAGATCGCTGCTTCAATCACTTTTTCTCTGCGCCAGCACCCACATCAGTGTGAGTGCAACTTTGAGAGGGGGGTGATGTAACGGGCTGGTTACAGTTACATAAGTAGCTAGTTAAGGGTTACATATGTAGGTAGACAAGATATACAAAAGTAGGTACAAAGCACACGAATAGCGTGTGCTTCGTGTAGTCCTGTCATTGGTTGAAAGTGGGAACCCATTTCAACCAATCAGACGACAGTTTGCATTTGAGTGGTTCCGAAGGCCACTAATAAAAATCAGAGTTGAATTTGCGAGTTTGTTAGCACGCTTCCAACCGCTAATAGTGTAAGCTAAGTAGCGGTTGATCTCGTCCCGTTACACGAAGCCGGAGTGAGTGCAAACGCGAGGCAGCGCGAAGCGGTGGCGAGCGGTTTGTGTCTTGAGACTGAGGCTTGACGCGACAAAAACAGTTGTATTTGGTTGTCCAAAGGGTCGGGAGGTCGGCCTCTCCGGTGGTCCTTTCGATTGGGCTTCTTCAGTGGACGGCAAATCGAGAAGGGAGAGTCCAGCTGAAGCTGTTCTGCTACTGCTAGCTACTCACTACACATGCAAGATTCATGCATCTTGGTTTCTCGAATCTTCAACTTGCGTGCGTGGGTGCACGTGAATCTTCGAGAAGTGGGTGTGGGTTCAAACTAGATTTGTTGGGTGAATGTACCCCGAAAATCCAGTTCTGTACCCAGAGAATCCAATTGTGTACCCAGAGAATCCAGCTGGGAGTTTTCGCAGTGCGAATCTTCAACCGTGTAGAATTTTCCCGCTGGGAATCTTCAACATCACGGATGCTGGTTGTGACGCGCCACCGTGTCAAAGGGTTTAGGGTTTACCCCCGTCCTCTGTACAGACCGATCGTTTTCGCTTTCTTGATCGAAGTGCGAGGCGGTCTGCAGGAGACGGGGAGAATGTCGGTGGTAGTCTTGTTGGGCACAGCTTGCGCTTGAGAGTCGGAGGCTTCAGATAGCACAGGCTGACTTGGTCGATCCCGAATTTCTTTGTTTCGGTTTCGAGTGCTTGGACGTCAAGGAGTCTCTTCAGTTCCGCGCCGGACGGTCCATTCGGATCGTAGGGAGCTTTAAAGAAGACCTTGGATGTCCGCGGCTTTGGTGCTCTTGTTTCCTCCAGCGCAGCTCGGAAGATTGGTAGCAGTTTGGTGGCTCGATAGCCACGACTTTGCAGTCGTTGCAGAAGCAGATTAACGACCGACTTGAAGTCGTTCGCGTCTGGGTTCTGCATTGCGTACTTCTTCACGAGTCCGTAGATCAACCCTTTGAGCACGCCAGGCGGATGTGCGCTGGCAGCTGGAAGGTAGAGGTACAGATTTAGCGCTTTTTGGTGCGTCTTGGTTCGAAGTCTGTTTTCGGTCTTGATGATCCAGAGATCGAGAAACGGCGCTTCGGTCAGACTCTGTTCGTGTGTGAACTTGAGTCTTGACAGACGCGTGAACTTGGCGAAGAACCTTTGGAGTGCAAAAGGATCTTCCGTTCTTGGGCGCCAGATGATCAATCCATCATCGATATATCGACGGAAGTACACGAGGGATTCTTGGAACTCTGGTGTCAGCTGGCTCTCAAAGTGCGCAAGGTACAGTGAGGCAAAAGCTGGTGCAACCGGAGTACCCATTGCGGTACCTGTGATTTGGTGCCACATCGTGTCGCCGAACTGGAAGTAGTTGAACCTCAGAATGAGGTGTAGTCCTTCCAGGATGGCAGTCTTCCATCGATGATCGTTGAGGATCCTTGCAAACGTATCGAGTGCGCAGTCGATCGGTATACTCGTGTATAGCGAAACGACATCGAACGTGAGGATCTGATCTTGCGGCGTGACTTGGAGGGCGGCGAGATCGGTCAGGAGCTGATCCGAGTTCTTGAGATATGACGCAGAGGCTTTCAGCAGTGGCTGGAGTTGGTAGTCGAGCCACTTGGAGAGTCCGAGGAGCACTCCATTAGCGTTTGAGACGATTGGTCTCGGTGCTAACTGAGGCTTGTGTA
This sequence comes from Phytophthora sp. 'mugwort', assembly GCA_033558025.1. Taxonomy (NCBI): domain Eukaryota; phylum Oomycota; class Peronosporomycetes; order Peronosporales; family Peronosporaceae; genus Phytophthora; species Phytophthora sp. 'mugwort'. The sequence goes on along the minus strand of JAUCEF010000004.1, from coordinate 2,517 downwards.
TCTTCGCTAGTGCGTAGAACACATTCAGCGATCTTGCGTCAATCTTGTGGGTGATGATCGCCGTATCCTTCCAGTCCACATCGTAGCCGTATCGCTGAAACATGCGTTCGTAGTACTTCCTGACGGTACTCTTCAGCAGTCTCAGGATGGCATCTGGGGGCGCTTGGATGTTCCGGTACGTCGTAGTGTCTTGGAGATGATCAAGGCAGAAGTCGACGTATTGGGTTGATGTCATGACTGCTGGGCCGAGGTTTTTGTCGGTCAGCAGAACCTTGAGATCGTGCCGGAACATCAGGGTCTTGAGCAAGTCCCGTTGGGTCTTGGTCATGTTGAAGTGTCGCTTCGAGACCAATGTTGTAACTTGAAGACGTTGTGCGATGGTCTGAAGTGTTGCTTCAATCGCAGGGGGACATGGTGGTGGCTGAAACGCTTCGTTCTTCACGTAGATTGAGCTCTTCGTGAACGCTTTGTTGTCGTTCTTCCGGAATAGGTACCGGAGTCGAAGCGATCGAACAAAGTCTGGTAGCCGTTCAAGGAGATCGGTGGTCGAGAGTCGGCGCGGTGTGGGACAGAAATTGAGGTTCAGTCCTAGCAGTCGCTTGAGGGTGGCAGGTAAATCAGCAGGTGGAGACATCAGGTCGTGGAAGGCGAGATTCGAGATTTCGTTGTCCACTTCTTGAACGTTCCGGAGCGCGAAGATAGCAAGAGCGTTCTTGAATGTCGGACGGTCGGGATGGAATTGGAATTCGTTTCTTAATTGCCGGACTTCCGCTGCGATCTTGGCTTCGCGTTTGGCTTGCCTTGCTGTTTTCCGCTGCTGTTTTTGGTGAAGTTGTTGGAGTTTCTTCCGGGCCGTTGTCCTCAGGCTCTTTCTCCACCGCCTCGACCTGGTTGTTGCGACGTTTGCTTGGTCGCTTGGAGCGTTTTGTTCGGCTTCGCGCCATCCCGCACTCCAGATCGGTTGGCGCTGGCGTTTAACGCCGCACGAAGTTGGTTGATCTCCTTGTTGAGCGAGCTTGTCTTCTTTGCAACCTCTTGTTTCACAAGAGCAGCTACGAGAACTTCATTTGAAGTCTCGAGTTCCATAGCGTCTGCCGAAGCTCGTTGGGCTTGACGTTCAGCTTGGCGCTGCTCTCGAAGAGTAGTTGCCAACAAGTCCTCGTAGTCGATCCTGTCAAGCGTGTTGTTCAGGAATCCGACTGAGAGGTTCAAGTCGCCGATTATTGCATGCAGTAATGCCGGGGATTCGTCTGGTAGCACCGGCGCGAATGCCAGAGAGGCATCTACACCAACTAATTGACGCGCTTGCACGAAAACTGCCTCGAAGTAATCGTGGATCTTGCTCCCATAAGTGATTTTGAACCTGCTACGAGTCTCGAGCAGCAGCTCTAGCTCGGTCTTGGCAGTTTCAATAATCACTTGGCGCATTGAGGCTTGCGAGGTCTCAATGGCGGTGTTGAAGCGTCGCTGTAGCTCCGTTGCCTCCGTCGGACGAGAGTCTTGAACGATCGGAGGGATTTTGAGGTCGATGTTGTGTTGAATCGACTTGGGCGTGACGTGCTCGAGCTTGTCGATGGCACGTTTCTTGGAGGCGATTTGCTTCAAGAGGGCCTTGTACTCTGCGATAGCGGTCGACAGGAGGTCCTTGGTAAATTGCGGCGGGCTTCTAGCGAGCGATGCTTGCGAGTCCATCCTTAATTGTCTTCGTGTTGGTTGGTTTAGGGTTTAGGGTTGTGACACAAACGAAGGCGAAGCCGGAGTGAGTGCAAACGCGAGGCAGCGCGAAGCGGTGGCGAGCGGTTTGTGTCTTGAGACTGAGGCTTGACGCGACAAAAGCAGTTGTATTTGGTTGTCCTAGGGTTTAGGGTTTAGGGTTTAGGGTTTAGGGTTTAGGGTTTAGGGTTTAGGGTTTAGGGTTTAGGGTTTAGGGTTTAGGGTTTAGGGTTTAGGGTTTAGGGTTTAGGGTTTAGGGTTTAGGGTTTAGGGTTTAGGGTTTAGGGTTTAGGGTTTAGGGTTTAGGGTTTAGGGTTTAGGGTTTAGGGTTTAGGGTTTAGGGTTTAGGGTTTAGGGTTTAGGGTTTAGGGTTTAGGGTTTAGGGTTTAGGGTTTAGGGTTTAGGGTTTAGGGTTTAGGGTTTAGGGTTTAGGGTTTAGGGTTTAGGGTTTAGGGTTTAGGGTTTAGGGTTTAGGGTTTAGGGTTTAGGGTTTAGGGTTTAGGGTTTAGGGTTTAGGGTTTAGGGTTTAGGGTTTAGGGTTTAGGGTTTAGGGTTTAGGGTTTAGGGTTTAGGGTTTAGGGTTTAGGGTTTAGGGTTTAGGGTTTAGGGTTTAGGGTTTAGGGTTTAGGGTTTAGGGTTTAGGGTTTAGGGTTTAGGGTTTAGGGTTTAGGGTTTAGGGTTTAGGGTTTAGGGTTTAGGGTTTAGGGTTTAGGGTTTAGGGTTTAGGGTTTAGGGTTTAGGGTTTAGGGTTTAGGGTTTAGGGTTTAGGGTTTAGGGTTTAGGGTTTAGGGTTTAGGGTTTAGG